>OY986046.1:4735151-7135151 GCA_963920215.1 Nineta flava
CACCCACTCTTTCACCCTCACCTACATTCTCATCTCTTCTCATCTGTTCGCCTACTGCGAGTTGATATCAGTATAAAAGGAAAAACTCGTTACCCAAATTCTATACAATAATTTTCTTATAGTTCGCCCCCCGTTATATTTTCCACTTTTACTCGCAACAAAAAACTAAATGATATTTTAATAAGTTTGTTAATTGCGTTAAAACTCAGATTTGTGGAAAATATACTTTTCCTATATATATATATATATATATATATATATTATATTTCACAACATTATCGTCGACACTGAGTTTTCCTTGTAAAATTTTCTATTATTATTTTCTTCGCTTGACAAGTTTTCACAATTTTCAATTTAACTTTAATCATTTTTTAATTAATTTCCAATAAATATTGCTATTTGTTTTTGTGTGTTGTCATCTGACATTATTTCTAAGTGTAACGAACGCATAGGTAAAATAAATAGTGTTAAAGTGATATAATATATATATTTAAAAAAAAACAGTAAAAGTAAAAAACAGTAAAATCGTAAGGGTTGTTGAATCGTAAGGGATGCTATAATCAGTTTGATATGAGGGTTTGTTTATTAAAGTTTTCTTATATACAAGAGAAAATTGTTTAACAAAATGATAATTAAAAATGTATTTTCATGAATATTTCAATAAAATTTTTCATTATACTTTCAGTATTAAACCTTTCAGTAAATACACTGTTTAAATTACACCATACACTACCGCCCACCCCTTGTATCGCCCTTCGCACCACTCCCCTTCCCATCTCTCCTCTCCTCTCCTCGTCGCCATATAATATCAAAATATTTTATTTATATTTTTGTTTTTATATAATTTTATTTAGTTCTGTTGTGATAGTGCGCATGTCACGTATGAATAAATTAACTTTTTTACATTCGTTTTACCATTCTTTTGTTTTCACATACCCTTAACGGAAAAATCTGAGAAAATTACCTTCTATGAGATTTTCTACACGCAAGTAGAATTTATAACATATTTAACATACATTCAAATTTAAATGTGATTATTTTTTTTGATGACGTGCTTTCGAGAATACATGCGCGCATTTAGTTCACTCATTTTGGGTATTGGATACAAGGTTCTAGATAGTTCTTCCCTAAAATGAATTTCTTGAAATAATTTTTGAGAAATTATTGAGAATGCTCCAGAACGAGTGGACTAGGGGGCCATAACTTGTTTTAGATGGATAGATTGTAGAGGCTGCCCTGGAGGGGCTACCCTTCGACCATAAGGTCCATTGTGATGCCAAAGGATGTGAGGAATTGGTAGGATATGCGGCTGCAGCCGACTATGATAGGAACTATGCCGCGATATTCATCTGGAGTTCGTCAAAGGAAACTGCAGAAAACCTTCTCAAGCATAGCCGGATACTTCGTTCTTGTCCATACGCCGATAGTCTAGTCAATTAACCGACCCTTTTTTCCCTAATAATTGACAAACTGTCGATGTCGGGATTCGTACCTATAACCTCCCAGTTTCCAAGTAGGCATACTGCGCAGACATAACGCCTTAGACCGCTCGACCACTTGGACTGGTATAACTTGTTTTACTAAGCTTCTTCAAAGTGATGACGCATTTCTGGTAGTACCTTGCTCAACGTATGAGGCCTGCACCCGTTCAGCTTGGGTGCAAACCTCCATAGCCAGTAGAGATTTAGATAGATTCCAGCTTCATCAAGATGCTCTGGAGACTTACATTGAAGGAGCGATTGGAAGCTTATAGGTTGATGATCAGATCACCAGGGCGCAATGATTGAGCGTATCCCAATTCCACTCTTATAGAGGAAGTGAGGCTTAGATACCGAAAGGCAGGTATCTCACATAAATCTCCATTTTAAGTATTGAGTGTTGGAAGTAGTTCTTCCCTAAAATGAACGCATTTCTGGTAGTACCCACCCTGCTCTACGTATAAGGTTTGCACCCGTTCAGCTCGGGTGAAAGCCTCCATAGCTAGTAGAGATTTAGATAGATTCCAGCTACATCAAAATGATCTGAAGACTTACATTGAAGAAAAATTTTGTATGTATATTCTAAGGCTTCAATTTCGTGTCAATAATAAAATTGATCCATACATACCCTCACTCACCCCCCATGCAACTAGAAGAAAAAATCTTTACCTTAAAAACCGTGAGAAATAGAAGAAAAGTTTGAATACAAAAAATTTTTAATTCAAAGTTTCAAATAAACCACTTTTGTTCGAAACTTTATTTCATAAACCAAACAGTTATACTCCAATTTCAACCCAAACATGTGTAATCACTGTAGATTATAAAAGTATTCGTTTGACTGTTTCTGCAATTTTCCTTACAGAAAACCTTGTATAAATATTATTTTAACATTGAAATAATACATCATACATGTATGCCGCTTTGCATTTGTTTTCTCATTAATCTGCTTCTCGTAAAGAATAACAATGTCATTTATTTAAAACAGTCACATTAGTACCTAATATGAATATTTCTCCTAATATTCCATAGTACCTAGTAGGAATATTTCTCCTAATATTCCATCATAACTATTCTCAATAGAATGTGTATATACAGTCTGTTTTCAAAAGCATTTCTAATAGAGAATCAATGTTAAATAAATAAATAAAATATTTACTATAAAACCATACATACATACACATACTTAGATAGAATCATCTGGCTGCTTGTGGTATGATATTTGTTAGTTGTCATTTAAGAGTGGGGGTATTTAGTGATGCCCACTTAATTTATAATATTATTATTCATTACGTATACACACACACACACACACTACTGACTACAGAGTACCCCCACTATTTTTATTTCTTTATGAAGCATTGTGCAGTTATTATAGTAAATAATATTTAACATTTATTCTCTATTAGCAAAGCATTCCAAAACAGACCGTATATATATATATATATATATATATATATATATATATATATATATATATATATATATATTTGAATGTAGATCTAGTATATGAGATTGTTAAGTCTATGGTATGTAGGTATGAAATGAATAATAATGTTTAAGAATAAATCTGTGTGTTTCATTAAAAAGTAATATCAACTTAGAAATTTAAATAAAAATAATTTAAGAAAATTTTGCATGCAATAAGAAAAAGTAATCATTCATAATTTAAATTTTCCATCTCTTTTCTTAGTATATATGGAGGTGTATGTATATATGTGTGTATGTATAAATGAAAAATAAGAGTAAAGTAAGTTACTCGAGAAGAAATAAGTTTTCACAGAAATTATAATACCTTAAACTCTGAAATTAAGATAAATTATTCGTTCAAAAAGTTTCTATAACTTTTGCATTTTATTCACTGCAGTACAAATCATATGATACAAGTTGAATTTTCTAAAATTATATGTTTCCCGTTCCTCTAAACATTCATTTTTCCTTGACCGATTTTGCCTTCTAACAAATTTGATCTGTCAAATGCACGGAATACACCAAATTTCAATTCGATCCGACCAAAAATGTCTAGAAACAAGACACTGTATCAATTTTTAGACGATGATAATGGAAATACGACTTTTCGAAAATCTGACGGCAAATTTGGTACCCCAGGCTAGCTAAATTTGTATAATTTTCTAAACACTCCTAACATATAAGATTGGATTCGTTTTCTATATAGAAGAAAGGACTACTATGAGGTCATTTAGAAGGTGTATCTTTGAGCACAGAATGTCTGTCCCCGTATGCACAAGGCTTATGCACAAGTACAATCCAGACTAGAGTCCTCTAAGATGAAGAATCTAAAGGATTCTTGGTATCTTGGATCCAAAGCAAATTTGAACAATTAACGAGCAAATAAAGGTATTAGAACTGTAATTGAATAACTTTTACAATTCGGTTGGTTTGTCAATGGATGGATCTGGTTTATGTATCCATACTACTAGATAGATAGATTGTAGAGGTTGTCCTGGACTGGCATCACTTCGACCTTAAGGTCCATTGTGATGCCTAAGGATGTGAAGGATGTGAGTGGAGTGAATTTTTGTGTATAGACTAGGAATTGGTAGGATATGCGGCTGCAGCCGACTATGATAGGAACTATGCCGATATTCATCTGGAATTCATGAAGGAAACTGCAGAAAACCTTCTCAAGCATAGCCCGTTACTTCGTTTTTGTCTATACGCCGACAGTTTAGTCAATTAACCGTCCCTTTTTTTTTCTTAATAAATGACAAAATGCCGATGTCGGGATTCGACCCCAAAACGCCCCAGTTTCCAAGTAGGCATCCTGCGCAGGCATAACGCCTTAGACCGCTCGGCCACTTGGACTGGTATTAATACTACTATATAAATGCGAAAGTATCGCTGTTTGCTACTTCATCACGATTAAAGAGATGAACGGATCGTAATGAAATTTGGCATGGAGATAGATTACATCCTGGGGAAGGACAGAGACTATCTGTTGTCGCAAAAAATTATCTTGAAGGGGGTAAGGTGAACATTATAAAATAATACATACAGTCGAACATAGAATGTCCTTTTTTTTTGGAACTGGGTTAAAATTTTTGTTGATTTTATCATTTTAGGAAACTATACTCCTAAAAAATAACTATATAATTATTTTATTAAAATTTTGTTTCAATTTCGAAATGTTAAATTTGATTCTCGTTTCCATAGTAACTATAAACTATAATAGCACACTATAAGATTATTATTATTATTTTCAATACATTTATATTTAGCTTTCATATAAATGCGAAAGTCGCGGGAAATAGCTAGTATTCTAAGTAAAGAGACTTAATGATCGGCTATATATATAAAAAGTGTTTATGTAATATTTGTAGGTGTATATACATATATATATATATATATATATATATATATATATATAATACTTTTGTTTGTCTGATATAAATTTCTTTTTTAAGTGATATTTAGGTAGAGAAAATTCTACATTAACGCCATTATCTAAGTACAATTTTGCCACTGACGATGTAACAAAAATGATTTATTTTCTCCAGGTGTAAAAAGTACAAAAAAGGTTTATTTTTCATAATAAAGTTTTACTTTTGACTCAAATTAGTATTTTATTATTCATTTGCCCAGAAAATTAGTTTATGTAAATAATTCAACCGGAAGTTAAGTTATTCAATTCGTGAAAATTTAGAATTATTGAGACTTTATCAAAAGATAAACAAGGTTTACTAACACCTAACATACCTAATCAAGCGATCAAAAAAAATTAAAGCTTTATTTTATAAGGCAAATTTTGTCTCATAAGAGTTAGACATATAGACTAAGCGAATTTTCTCAGAAACAGGCAATAAACTATCAGGATTATTAGAATATTGGAATGGGTCTTTCTCCCTCAGACATCCTTTTACCTTAATCGATTTTGGCCTATTATGGTGCGTTTGAATTGAAAATTCATTCCTTTTAATGACTTAAACATACATAATCATAAAAGGAAAATTAATTTTTCTTTTAAGCTTTATTTTATAATTCAAAATTCGTTTTCATTTGGACTGATACGACACGTTTTACATTTTTCGAAAATAATAACAGAAAATTGTCGACTCAGCTAAATTTGTAGGATTTTGTAAAACAAACGCAAAAAAATTTTGAGCAGGAAGTATAAAATCATTAACTTAAGTCGATTCTCCGAAGAAGATGAAAAAAACAATAAACCCACAACTTTCACTAATTTCATGATATCCGTACAATCGAACGGGCGTTCATAATTTTTTATGACAAATTTCTATTCTAAACAGAACAATACAATTACAATACTTTATTAAATATTTAAACAGATGTTTACACAAAATTTTTGTGGTTCCAAAACAACTGTTTGATTTTTAAAATAAATAAAAAATCTGTAAAAAAAAAATCGCTGAACGTATATTTAAAAGAATTGAATGATAGACTTCAGATATGTTATTATTTGTTAAAGAGTCCGTAATTAATATACAAAAAAAAAAGTACTTTTCAACACATTCTTTTGATACAATTTATATGTCAAACATATGACGGAGTACCTCGCCGTTCATCGCACCCCCCTCACCGATCCGTGATCCCACGATACACGGTCGGTACACCATCTAGTAATTAATAACCTTCATAGTTCATATGGAATGTAATACTTACTACATTGGACTCGGCAATAGAACACATTAGCGACACATCGACACACACAGACAGACAGTACACTCTCGTTCATAAAAATTGAACCAATAAGTCACATTCTAACCGTATATACTATATATACCGTATGTGTTGAAAAGCATTGCTAATAGAGAATCAATGTTAAATATTATTTACTATAATAACTATACACAATATGCTTAATAAAGAAATAAAAATAGTGGGAGTACTCTTTAATGTGTCTGTTATGTATGCTTGCTGGACTGTTTTGTACTACATTAACATGTAATGAAAGTGGGTTATATATGTTCATTGTTGTCTTCTTAAGCTTAGTATTACTTCTAACAATTGAAAATTCTTTTTTTTTGAATATCCCTTATTATTTGTATGTGGAATGTTTGAAAATAAATAATAGTATTTCTATTAATGGTATAACATAAAACAGCAATCCACCCAAATTAAAAGAAAAATAAAACCCCAAAAAGAAAAAATAGAATTCCAACAAAAAAAAAAGTTAAACAAACGGTTCGAATATTCCTCCATTATTTGCTAAACAATATCCGAGTCGATTGTAGAAATCTACCCGGATATTTTCTAACACTTGAGGAGAAATATTCGCACAATTGTTAACAAATCTTTGCCTTAATTGTTGCAAATTTTCAGGCCTATTCCGCGAATAGATCTGTGTTTTGAGAAAACCCCACCAAAAAAAGTCGTTAGGAGATAGATCTGGCAATCTGGCTGGCCACTTGAAGGTTCCTAACTACTTATAAGACTATCGTGGAAAGTTTGTTCCAGGAACAACCTTACTATCAGGGCATTGTGTGCAGGGCAACCATCTTGTTGGAACCATACAGATTCCAGGTCTAAATTAGGAAGAGCTGTTAAATATACGAACTACTTTTATTTGAAATATTTTCCGAAAAACCGAATGAATTAACTATAAAAATTTGAAAAATAAGCGCTACTTTTGTGGAAGGTCCATTTAAAAATCAAATCCATATCTGGCAAAGATCCAATCATTATGATATCATAATGAATTTTATAAATGGTTTAAATAAAATATTTTATTTGTTTTGTTTCAGACACCGAATGGAAAAAAAAACCGTATGGAAATGGGATGAAAATAGAGAATCTGAAGAAAATAGAGAAAAAAATAATGAAAATAGTGGTTTATTAAAAAGTATATGTAATATGTAAAGTACTCCAGACGCATTGTAATAGAAGCGTCGACGTCTTGACGACATAGTTCCATGTACAATCAACCATGTACAAAAATATATACACTGTATAAATTGATCAATTAAATTTTATTATGAGCTTGTTATGTAGTTTTCTTTTACTAAACATACCTTTAACAGACTGCCGATCGAAATTATATTATGAAATTACCTTACTTTTCCGTGACCAGTTTGGAGGTCTCGTAATTATGGCCATAAACAGAACTACTCTTAAGATAATCAAAAAGAACTTAAGGTTCTTGAAAAATTTTTTTAATTTGCCCCAATTCCTAGATTAATTATTTATATTTTAAAAACAAGCATTTCGACTACAAAGTAGTCATCATCAGTATGAATTAGCGTGAGACACGCAACAATTCAATAATTTTCCAGAAATTAAGAGCTACATTATATGGCAACATTTAGGATCTGAAAGTATTTTTATATCATTTTCCAAAAGCTCAAAATTTCCTAACATTTCCACGTATTCACGGTTTTTCATGTAGCTTGTTAATCTGTTTAATAGATTTATGAGGGACCATAAATATCGGGAATTACATAGGATTTAAGAGAGTTCATTCAGCAACTGGGAATATTTTTATCAAGAGGGGATATTTTTATCGAATCTATGGACATTTGGACCTAACTCAGGCATCTTGGTTAGATTTTGATCAAATCAATTTCACTAAATTTCAGTCAAGACATTCAATTTTGTTAGAAAAGCTCTATTAGGTTTCGGAAATTCGAGTATACCGTAAGTAAGTATCTCGAATTCGGTAAATAATACACAATTCGTATTTTATAAATTCGTATTTCGACAATAAAGTAGCCATCTTCGGGATATGGAAACGAAGATTTGTTACTCGTTGCTGAGACACGCAACAAATTAGCAACGAGTAACATATATTCGATTCCATATCCCGCAGATAGTTACGATTAGCTAATTCATACTGATGATGACAACTTTGCAGTTGAAATACGCAATTCGTTATAGAAGAAATGAAAAGTACACCCTGAAAATAGAAGGTTTTCAAAAGAATTTCAACTGAAATCGGATGAGAGTTGAAAGTTATAGTCTAAAGATGAATTTTTATACCCGATGACCGTCAGCGAAATCCAGAAATATTATTTTTGGTCTATCACTGATCAATTTTACCCTATTTTGGAAGGAAAACTAGAAATATCTCTATAAGTTTCCAAGAATTCGAGTATACCGATTTTACATTGGAGAATCTGTGTACAATACAGAACTTTGTTTTGAACAAATGTAAATTATTTCCAAAAAATTATTTCGATTATTCATTTCTGCAGGAAAAATCCGGACATATTTTGATTATTTTTCGACAATGTGAGAAACTCGAAATCGGTAAATAAAATCTCGAACGCATTCAAAATAAAAAATGTTCCTGAAACACTTTGTAAATAATAAACTGAAAATAGGTTCAGTTATTAAATTGTTGAGTAGTAGACATATGTATATATATTCACACTGTACATATGTGTTAAATTATTGATAATCCTAAATTTCCAACAATGGATTATCGGATTTAAGAGATTCAAATAGTTTTCGAGAACTGTGGAGGCGGCTGTATATGCTGTACATGCATGTAACCTACGTCGACATCGCATTGTTAGATCGTTACATTTTATCGTGTAACAAACACTTCACATAGTACATCGTCATATATGCAACTGACTCTACACATGTGTATGTCACAATGGTGTATGTAAATTTTTTGGTTTGTCATTTAATGAAAGTTTTGCTATCAATAAATTTTCATATTATTTTCGCAAAGTATGAAAACATGACAATGGATGTCTCGCGTTTATGTTTTTCCTTATCAATTTGTATTCAATAAATTTTCCAATATTACCAATACAACACGAACTCAATTATTGTCATATTGATAGGCATATATAGGCAACTTTATATACATCAATGTTATGTGTATTGCATAGAAATATTGAAACAAAAATAGATTTTTAGTGAATAAAATAATGCATGCAATTTATAATAAGGTAAGGGATTCACTGACATTCAATTCAATGTGATCTCATTTATATTAAACAGCGTATAATAGTGAATGCACTAATTGACTAGAGTGAGCACCATACCATCTTATTAATTCATATAGATCCTAATTACCACCTACGAAAACTAATAGAGCAATTTCTACTTTCTTGGAGTGAAATTAAGTATACTTGAAAGAAAATTTCATCAAAATCAGATCAAATCAATCATTAGTCTGGATTTTGATTACGTCATAATAGAGATAGGTCTATGATAGAACTTCATCAAAATCAGATAAAATATGCCCATGATAGACCAAAAACGATTTTTTAGATTTTAATGACGTCACCAGGTACAAAAAATCAATTTTTTGATTATCACAGCTCAAGTTTGTCCGATTTTAATGAAATTTTCTTTGAAACCAACTATTTTTTCAATAACGAATTGTGTATTGTTTACTGATTCCTAGGTGCATATTAAATTTGTAATCGATTGTTGCAAAACTAATGGGGTGCACACCTTTTAAACACCAATAATGAACGGTATCGGATCAGTTATACGATTAAACTCATATTATGTCGGATAAAAAGGCATATTTCTACATGATTACGTATTCGAGTACAATATGTTCAAACAATGATTAAGGATGTACGCGCACTGAAGCTTCAAAAAGAGTAAGACTTGATTTTTTGTTAACATGTAGTTGAAGTGCATATAAATCAATTATAAAAGTTTCAAAAAGGATTACGGGGGGTCTTGAATTAATTATTTAATGTTAAAGTTCGAGTTTTAATGCATTGCTCTCTCTCTTATGGAGAAACCCATATTTTCACACATATTTTGATAATTTTCACTTGGAATAAAATAAGACGAATAAAAAAAAAACTACGCAATAGAAATATTAATAAAGAGATTGATCCAATAAAATTCCGGTATGACGGGCCTAAAAAAAAGATATTTAAGAAAACAACTGAGATTTCGGGTAAATTTTATTTCTGTCGGCGGTAGCTTAATTACCCGAAATCTCAGGTTTTTTTCTTAAATATCTTTTGTGTTAGGCCCGGTATGACGGGTTTCAATTAAATTTTAATTTTAACTTACGACAAAAAATAATAAACATTATTGTGGACTTTTATGGATGTATACTATATAAGATTTTGAAGAATTTTATAAATGGAGTATATCTAGTGCTCGTACATCCTTAACAACAAGCTATTTGTATATATTAAAAGAATACAATCATTACTGGTACACATTGTACATGAGACACTGTAATGAGTATAAAGTTAGGACAATGATTATAAAACGTAATGACATATAAAATAAATACTATTTATTATATTCTATGATAATCAGATTATATTTTCTTTTTCATGATTTTTCTGGCGTCTATTTTCAATGAGCATTATTGTGTATTATAACAGTAAGTAGCGATCATTTTTCATAATTTTTTACTTGATGTGTCCCTTATTCATTCGGAAATTTGTGGGAAAATGTTTCGAATAAAATTTGTTCGTATATTTATAATGAACAACTTTTATCCGAAGTATTTTTTCGAAAACCGAATGAACAAGGCTCTAATCAATAATAAAATTTTGAAAAAAGAGTGCTATTTTTTACTACGCGCCACAATTTAATGTCAAACATCATTTTAGTTAATAATGTCCAAGTAGCCGAGCGGTCTAAAGCATTATGTCTACTTGGAGCTGGAAGGTTATGGGTTCGAATCCCGACATCGGCAGTTTGTCAATTTATAAGAAAAAAAAAGGGACGGTGTTAATTGACTAAACTGTCGGCGTATGGACGAAGTAACGAAATGACCGACTATGCTTGTGAAGGTTTTCTACAATTTCCTTCACGAACTCCAAATGAATATCGACATAGTTCCTATCAGATTTTGCTTTATTAGGATTTTCGACAACTGCAAAATCAACTGAAAAATTTTGAAAATAAGGCCACTTCTGTAGACGGTGGTAAGTATACCTCCAAATGATATTTATTAACTTAGAATGAGCTTAGGCAACACAAATAATGATAGGTTTTTTACTGCCATTATCGATAACATTAGGCAAAAAAATTGCCTTTTCTAAGATCATATTCAAAACCTACGCAAAAAAAGACTCGTCACAGTATAAATAATAATATTTGCATAAATTTTGGGGGAAAGTCGATTGTGGACTTCAAATTTTGAACCGGTTTTGAGAGCCGGAAAGACGAATGAAGTTGAATCGAATTTTTGATTCAAATTCTCATTAATCTCAGCATAAAACTATATAATCTATTAAATTTTAACAAATTTCTATTATATACAATTATACAAAAATCACACTCTTACAATAATATATGTATGTCGGTGAGATCAAAAGACTAAATATATTTTGGTCATTGCATCTGGGGTTTTTACCAATCATACAATAAAATACATTAAATTTCGTGTTCAAACTTGAGCGTAATAATAAACACATATTTTTTCATAAAAGAAAGGGGGTTGAAATATATTATTGATACCTGCTTAAATTCTTAAAATAGTTAAACAGGATCTATTACTCATCGAAGAAGGATATATTTAAAAACACTGCTATATTAAATAAAATAAATATTTAATGATCACCTAAACTAAACATCCAAAATCCCAACAGAATCTTTTACTTTTGATTTTTTTTACAAAATTCTTTTTTGATACACGAATAACCAAAAAATGATCGTTTAAAACTTTAAACTTATAGGTATTATCAACAGGTTTTAAAATATAGGTAGTACTTAGAATGTTCAATTTTATTATTTCAATTTTAGTTCGATAAGTAATAAGTTCGACTGTAAAAAGGACAATAAATATTTTATTATCGAAATTAATATTTTCCTACATTGTTTTCAGTTCGACATGTTCGAACGAATTGACGTTTAAAAACACAATTGTGTATGGATATTATTATTTGAATATATATATATATATATATATATATATATATATATATATATATATTCATCTCCACTCATCCCCTATCGACCTCAACCTCCTGTCAAGTCAGTCGATGCACCATAGTAGTAGATTGTTCAAATATGTACCAGTAAGTTACTATGCATAGTATTGCATCGTCTTATTTGGTGGCTGGTTAACATATAAACCACTGACCTCCATATACATATGGACTGGACTGACTATCCAATAAATTAATTAGAATTCTTCTTCTGATTCCGTTAAAAAGGACATAAAAACCATCCATAAGGGATACTCGACGAGAATTGCTTTGGATAGGACCAGAGGGCGGATGCTAATCGGGACGGTCTCAATCCGTAACAGGATGTAGAACCTTCGAAGAAGATCCTATAGGTTAGAAATGGACAATTTATTGCATATCATAGCGACACCAACCAAATGAAGGAGGCTGTAAGAAATAAAATAAAATAGCGCTATATGTATATCCCAACTTGGTAACGGTTGAAAATATTAATCGCAGAAAATTTTGGCATCAGTGTTCATAAACTGGTTGAAAAGGTTAACGGATTAAGAGTATGCTTTAATTTGGGACACTTTTACATGATAAAGAACCTTAGTCCATGGATGATATATTTTAGGCTATAAACAGTATTGCACTTTGACCTCGGCAATATCCAGCAACTTGCTTATCAAGTTTCCCTGAAGGTTCATATATTCGGGATGAGATGCACCAAATATTATGTATCTGCTGTAATCGAGAGAGATAATACGGCTGGATTGGTTGCATCCTCCTTGCCGCACAATCTGCAATAATGGATCCATTGTCGAGTCCTATTGTGTGCAGAGGCTTTAAAACTTTCAAAGCTGTATCCTGTTCATATTGCGTGCATCGAGAGTCAGCCTCTGGGTTGCATTCCCGAAACCGTAGTCCATACATGGAGGTTACTGGCATGAACACACATGGGAAATAGTGAGACTCAGAAGTCAGTACCCAGTACCCACAACCAATATTCACTTATTATGTGTTAATTATTTGGTTATGTATCGTCACCAAATTATTATATAGGTATATGTTTATGCGTATCTGGTGTACATATTGCATATATTTTAGGGAGATACAAGTCATTCACTGTATGCTGTATGCTTTCATATCATGTGTCAGTGTCACGTCACTCATTGATATTGAGGTTATGTTATGTAAGAAAAATATGTGTCACAGGTGCTTACATTGTTCGACGAATTCAAACCTCAAGATGATGAGTTTATTGAAATCGGATTAAGTTTTTTAAGATAAATTCGATCCGATTTTTACGAAATTTTAAGGTTTCGTATCTCAAATGAGGAAAACCAAAATCCTTATGCGGTCACACTTTAGCATTCATCCAACTAGAATAAACGTTTATTTCGGAATGGAAGTAGGATTTTGTCTCGTGTGGGGAATCGTTTCGGAGGAATAATAATATTTTTATCATATCTTAAATATGCGAAAAAATCATCATTCCTTTTTGGATTTTCTGGATTTCTTAGAATGAAATTTATCGGCAGGTATTGAGTTATAATTAACAGGAATACTGTCGTTTTTTTTTTCCAAAAATGAATGGTTTTTTATCACTAACCACTTTGTTGATAAAGCCCTGATACGGAACCCTAATTGCGTGATCCCATTTGCAAGTTAAATTTGTATCACAGATCCAAATTTGTAAGTTTAGTATATACATATATTTGAATTCTCCACCACAATTGAATAAAAATGGTCCACTTTAATAGTCAGAATCCAAAAAATGGGTTTTACTCGCAAAGTTGGTAGTTCCAAGACACTCTCGCGAAATTTCACATACAATTATGGCATTAGCCATTGTCGATTAAAGATAACCGTACAGTGCAACCTCTATAAGTGACATTTTCTATAAGTGTTCGTAATTGTAGGGTAAATAATTCTATCCCCTGCGTCCTGATTCTCTAATCATTTTCCTAGAATGAAATTCGACTAAGCTGGTCATTCGAATATACGTGACCTTAGAGATTACAGAGCCGAGTAGGCGCGAGAGTGAAGCCGTAGACACACCTACTCTAAGAATATAAATTAGATTTGGGGTTCAGTAGCGAATTTGTTAGTAGGATGATTGTAATAAAAATTACCCTTTTAATGAATATTGCAAAAATTTTAGCGAGTTTCTGATAACATTCGTTGATTTGAAGCTCCATAAGTAAGATATGGATTTAGAGTTGCACGAGGTTTGACTGTATACACAAATTCAGAAATAGTTTGTATACAAATATTTATTTTATGTAACAATGAACATTCATAAAATTACAATGTTTATTACTTTTTATGTTATGCAATCACATATACATATGTGTCAAATATATTGCATCACAATGAATGAAGTACTACACATATGTACTATCAGTTGCATAAGTTGTGATATAGTTATCAAAACATTACAGTCGATTTAAATTGACTTAAATTTTGAAACGCTATTTATGAAGCTAATTGTAAATTGTAATAGTGAATTCCGTTTGTGATCAAATATAAATTCATTAAAAAAAATATTTGTATTATTTTTCCTATTTGCTTATCAAATATTTTCCATATCATTCAAAATAGAAAATTTTAATATGAAAAATTTAGTGTGAACATCACACGACCTCTATGTATACATGAAGTTTTAGTTAGCAAAATTTTCCAAACGAAAACGACTTTCACACCGTTTATAGTAACTGAGTGAGTTGGATCAAAACAAAAAATTAACTGTTTAAAAAATACTTTGTATATACTGAATTCTTAATCAGTACTACAGTGTACTGTTTAGTTTACTTCTATATACATATAGATATTTAAAACATTAATTGCTTTGTACACTAAAATAATCTACAGATATCTGAACTAAAATTGTGGCAAAGAGTATATGGCAAAAGTTTCAAACCAAAGTGGTTTGTTTTACAAAAAGGAACAATTTTAGAAATTTTTTTCCTACGATTTAAAAGATTGATTTTTTAAGGATTCTTGAGGAGAGGCCGTTTAGTGTTTAAGATTTTCACTATCCGTTCCAACCGTTCCAATTTTGAAACTAAACATTTGAGCCATTATGTGGACCACTTCTATCGAGAGAATATCAGACAGAAAGAAGACACTAAGGGAGACACACTCTGGAGGAACCTTCCAAGGCTCTGACAAATATAGACTACGGCTATTGACGAGGTTTCTTACGAGACATTGCATGGAGGTCTAAATATCTCCAATATGCATGGAGGTCTAATCTATATATGGAAGTTAAAAATAAATTTGAAAATTTTTCCGTGTACAGACAAATGAAAATATAAATAATGATAATCATTTATGAAAATGTAGTAAAATGTATTTTATATTTAAACATGTAGCATCATGTACGGTTGTATATTTTTAAATGGATTTTCTTAGATATGATGGAAAATTAGATTGATGGTTAAGTTTTTCATTTATCATAATGGAAAATGATAAAATACTTGTATTTATGTCGGCTTTTAATATAAACATATTATAAATATGAAAATTTAAATATACTAAAATTATTTACATTCATTTTCTGAAATATATGAAAATAACGAGTGTGAAAATTTATATGGCATACGGCATGCACCCATATCTTTAAGTAGATAGATACTGTCTGTAGAAGTGTATAAGTGTATAGATAGTATGATGCTACACTCTAGTAGTACTCTAGTACGCTAGTACTACCTACAATGATAATATTTAGTAAATAAATGGGCACTATTTATATTTATAAATTTATACAAATAAATAATACACTTCTTGAACTTAAGACATTGAACTCAAACAAATTGGACCAATAAGTTTTACCAGTCCAAGTAGCCGAGCGGTCTAAGGCGTTATGTCTGCGCAGTATGCCTACTTGGAAACTGGGAGGTTATGGGTTCGAATCCTGACATCGGCAGTTTGTTAATTATTAGGGAAAAAAAGGGGTGGTTAATTGACTAAAACTATCGGCGTATGGACAAGAACGAAGTAACCGGCTATGCTTGAGAAGGTTTTCTGCAGTTTCCTTCACGAACTCCAGATGAATATCGGCATAGTTCCTATCATAGTCGGCTGCAGCCGCATATCCTACCAATTCCTAGTCTATACACAAAAATTCCTTCCACTCCAATCACATCCTCACATCCTTAGGCATCACAATGGACCTTATGGACGAAGTGTAGCCCGCCCAGGGCAGCCTTTACAATCTATCTATCTACCTAAGTTAAACCAAAATGGATTTAGGTCAATTATCCGAATTAATTGAAGAATATATACAACATAACTTGTTGGAATTTTTATCATTAACAATTTTCGTTCGGGACATTTTTTCGAAAACCAAACGAATTCGGCACAAATCGACTACAAACCGCAAAAACTATTCGTCAAATCAAAAAAATCGAAAAATGATTTTTGAACGCGATTTGAATGAAATTCACTACATAAGATAATATAGACGCAAAAAAATACGAAAATTCCATTTATTTGATGTTTGGATGAGCGGTTTACGATATATCGAGAAATCGTAAAAAACGGGGGCATAGAATCGTATCAAAAGGGCATTTTCTCGAAAATTATTCGTCAAATCGATAAACCAATTGGATTTTTGTATTTTTTGGGTCCTAATTACTTTATAAACTAATTTCCATTCAAATCGATGACTAAAAGTTTTTGCCGTTTTTTCGATTTTTTGCCAAGGGTGTGACCTTCGAAAAAAAAAATCGAAAAATAATTTTTGTACGCGATTTGAATGAAATTCACTATATAAGATAATATAGACCCAATAAATACAAAAATTCTATTTATTTGACGATTTAATGAACGGTTTTCGAGATATCGAGATATCGTCCGAAATCGTAAAAACCGAGGAATAGAATCGTATCAAGAGGGCATATATCGAAAACTACCCGTCAAATCGACAAACCAAATTGATTTTTGTATTTTCTGGATCCCAATCACTCATAGAAGGTAACTGGGACCTAAAATCCATGCTGATATAACGATTTGATGAATGTTTTACGAGATATCGCCTAAAATCGAGAAAAAAGAGAAATATATCTTATGAATATCTTATGAAAATTATTTATGGTCCCGATTTATATGAATTTCACTAACTTGGACTCCGTTGGACACAGAAAAACACGGACAACCGTTGGAAATATCGAGCTACAGAGTCTGGACGCCATACGTTGCGCTGAAGAAAAGAGAAAGGCAGGCTATCAGATGACGTAACGAACTGGTTAACCATGCTGATGGTCGTTAGTCTACGAAAGCACACTATAGGAACGAGTGGGCTTCTCTGGGAGAGGCCTTTGCCCAACATGCGCAATAGTGGATTTGATAAGCGCTTTACGAGATATTCTTACAAAGATTTTTGTCCTATAAAATCATGGGACATAATATTTGCTACATTTCCGGATATAATTGCCTATTTTCCCAGTTTTCTAAACATCTTGCAAGAAAGTAAATATTTAGTATCCGATTTCGATTCAACTGAAATTTCGATATATTTTTGGATGTTCGAAACAGTCAAGTTTGAGTTCAGTGGAGTTGTATCTATTTAAATAATATATAGAATCACAATTGTATCTTGTAAGATGTTAAAAGAGATATAGGCGATATGAAACAATAAATGATAGCTCCAAATCTAACACGAAAATACAAAGATGTGAAAATTCTGTCTTCATGTCAACAATATTAATGACAGTGCTTTACTTGTGCTTTGAGTTGTGAGTTCTATTCAACATTCACTAGTCAATGTTCACCCTTACTAATAATTATATACTTCAAATACCTTCCTTCCTCTATTCTTAGATACGATGAGTCTATATCTATATCTAAATCATTCACCCCTCAAGCCCCTTCCATTCACATTCAACATCTTACCCCTTTTTTATATCGTTATTCGTATATTCATCGAATCGAATAAAAAATAAGCATAAACTATAATTACTATACTCACACAGACTAAAGTTTACCTATACATAGAGGTTACATGAGTCTTCATAAGTAACAACCAAATATTCTTCAAATTTAAAAACCTCAATTGTTTATGCATGAAAAATTACAATTAACAGAGTTAATTGTTTAAATACCCTATATTATACTGTCAATTAGTGCGTGAACTGTTTATTTTAACTTTTTTTTTTACATGAAATGTTTGATATGAAAAATCATACACATGGGAATCGAATCCACGAGACCTCTAGCATTCTAGACCAAGGTTCGGCCTCTGAACTACCTGAAATGTTATGGTAGTGAAATGCATATGATTTCTCACTATCCTGATGTCAATTTATTATTAATATGTATATTTACTGTTTATTTTACTTCTATACACGTATATAAATCTATAAAAATATTAATTGTACTTTGATATACCAAGATACTGTATATATTTATATGCTTCGGCAAACGTTGTTTGTTGTACATTACAAATCCCGTTCAGATCAACCGGTTTCCCGAACGAGCAGGGTCTGAACACTCCTGCAAGGATGAATCCAGGAGAGGAGTCATAGAGGTCATGAACCAACCCTTCCAGAACTAAACAAATGCTTTACATCTGTTCATTTTTTCTACAGATTTTTGTCAAACAGGTCATAGTTTGACCCGATTTAGAGCCAAAATTACAAATTTTAGAGCTTGGCAATTTGGTATGTACCTCTTTAAAATTTCAAACCTGCTTTCCTGTATTTATAACAAACAGATTTTCCAGAATCCATTAGAAAGTGGAAGTTCATATGTATCAAAAACATTCAATGGGTAAAAAAACGTTTCCCAGAAAATTTAGAAAAATCTAAAGATTACAAGAATATTGTCTCTCCATTTCTGGTGGGATGATATTTGCCAAAAGTTTCGTATAAGATGGATAAAAATAATTTAAAATTTTTGGTATCCGAGGGAACCAAAATATTTCCCTAACATGCCATGTCGAAGATTAGAATTAGTTACATTTTCGTTTATAATATCATTTTCTATTCAATTATTTGGAAAAATTTATTTTAATTTGAATAACGAACAGAGCCATCTTACAGATATTATATGTGATAAAACTTAGTGCGGATACAAACCATTATCTAATATAAATTGTTACTACCATCTATTAACGAAATTCTTATTTAAAATACGTCACATACACTAATAATATTTAGCTGTTACCCGAAGCTTTATGCAAAGGTCAATGCTTATGAATTAAATTTATTGGGGGGGTACGTCAGAATAAACAAGCTCGATTTTAAGGCTTTTGTTTACTTAACAGTTTTATCAAAGTTTAACAAACGTCACTTTATTTCTTGGACGATTAAACAAAAATTTTTTTGTTGTTTCTTAATAATCGAGCAGAAATTTTCCAAAAGTATTGCATAGGTTATGCTTCGTCAGAAGCTTTATTATTGAAATATATGGAGGGAGGTGACAAATTTAGAATCAGCATCGGTCACAGCGTTTTTGACTTCCCCAATATTTGAATATGGAAAACTTATCCAAAATCAAATTATTTCGATGTACTTTTTAGTTGATTTGTTCCTTATGCTTTCGGTTTTTTTGGAAAATGATTCAAATAAAAGTTGTTGATATATTTATAATGAACAACATTTATCCGAAGTATTTTTTCGAAAACCGAATGAATAAGGTACAAATCAATTATGAAATTTTGAAAAATGAGCACAATTTTTGTGGACTGACTGTACAATTAACTTCAGAGGGAAATATCCGAATATCAAATCCACAGTCTTGCTTTGTTGAAGTTGTTCTGAGTAAAGTATTATCCAAAATGAATATCACTAGAGTTACTCAGTGAGACAATAAACTAAGGATGTTTAAACGATCCCATATCCTGACTGACGGCCAGGGTTATTCAGTAAGATATATTTTGATTCGGCCTGAAATTCTTTTGGAATAACAGAACAGAACATTAGCCTGTCATTCCAATAGCAAGATGCTCCGTAAGTTATCGAATCAAGGAGTGGCTACGACAGGCCAAGCTGTGCATAACCACAACTAGGCCATTCGACTGTGCTCGGTTGAAACACACTAGAACACAATTGAGAAGGATGGTGGGACACTTGACAGGACACTGTCTATTGAACTACCACCTTCATAAGTTGTGGATCTCTGATGATTCCTCTTGTAGGGCCTGTATGGAGGACGATGAAACCTCCATACATGTCATTTGCACCTACAGGGTTATCATTGAATGTTTGGGTCCGAAACCCTGGACCCATCAATCCTGGGAGCAATCCCGACGGAGAAGCGGTGAGCTTTCTGTGCGGCGTCTGGCCTCGACAGAATCCTATAGCTTCATCTGCTTAAATAGCATCTCTTACCCAGAGACGTCTCGGCTTCGGGTGACCGCTTGTTCTCAAGGAGGTCACAGAGGACCCTTTGGTCTAGGTGTTAGGGACCCATTTGGGGTGCCCCTCAAATATATTATTATTATTACGGCCATGTGTACAATTTATTTTGAACCACAATCTCCGATTCGATTCAAAATTTTTAATAAATTCAAATATGTGAATTTAAGTCGTTTTGAAACGAAGCTAAACTGTTCAGTTATAATTAATCCTCAAACCAACGGAAAAAAATCAGGATTATTCAGAAATGTAGGGCTTAAAACAACTCCGAAGGTATGATAGACCTTAACAATTTAAATTCATAAAACAGAGTTTCGGTGATGCCTGAGATTGGTGCATCTATTTAAAATGAAAATGATCTTAAAAGATGATCGTAAACACTTAACGAAAGACATAATTTTGATAAAACATGGCACATAATTACAAGTTACAAGTAGGTACATATTGCCATTCTTAATTGTTGCGGTCTGCTCAAATGTACAGGAGCACCAAGTTATAACGACACCACTCTCATACTAAATCTAACTTTTTAATTCGAAGTCAGTTCTAAGTTATTAGCATTCCGTTCCGAATATTGTACGTGTCCCTAATATGGTTTCGAGTATAATATGGCTTTTAATTAAATTAGAAAATTAAAAAAAGTGGAGATGGCCTTTTCAAAATGATTAAAGTATTATCAATCCCAAAAGTCGGGTACCTATTTCCTAATTTTGCAGTTGATTTGACCTGAATCCATTAGATTTTGGAATAAAAGCATACAAAAATTTGTTCATGATCAATAAGATACTAATTTTTCATTTTTTTCGAAATCCGAATGGATTCGGCATGAATCAACTGTAAAATTTTGGCAAAAAATGCACCTCTAAAAGAGTTGATGACATATTTTAATAAGTCGCTAAGAAATTTTAGAGATTAAAGTTTCCTTGCTTCGAGAAACTGGACAGCTTGGTATCGAATAATATTATCAAATTGATCTTGAATATTTTATGGGGCACAAAAGTGCACCATTTTTTTTTAAATTTTATAATAGATTTTTACCTTATTCATTCGGTTTTTCGGGGAAAATGTTTCCAATCAAAGTAATTCGACTATTTATAAAACAACTTTAATCTGAAACATTTTTTCGAAAACCTAATGAAAAAGGCGCAAACAAATCCACTATATTTTCGTGACCCATAGTACCATGAACACTCATCTCGTATGGGAAAGATTCCGGCGAAGAAGGTATGAGTAATTTACGTGACTCTTCACCTCGAAAAATTTGAAAACTTTTCCACAGAACCCCCGTAACTGTGGGATATCTTTCCTTCCAATTATTTCCATCTTTATTTAAAATCATTCAAATTGTGAGATTTCTATTCAGGATGTGGAATTTTTAGGAAAACTAACTTAGGGCAGAAAAAGGGAAAATTATATTAATTCTTAAAATTTTCATAAAAACGTTTATTAATTTTCCAACAATTAACTATACCGTGCAATTTATTTTGGGAAACTTTTGGAAAATAATGGTGATGAAAATATTTGGTTTGGAAAATTATTTTGCAAACAATTTAATAAGTTTATGGATAATGGATACGCTAAACGAATTTTTTTTTATGATAAAAAACAATTCTAATAAACAGGACTTACATAGGAAAATTGGGATTTGAAGGTGATTTTCTATTGAGCTGCTTTTCCAACCACTGAATGAGCTTCATTTGAATCTGAAATGAAGAAAAGTGATATAATTAAAATTTATACGTCTAGATTTTATAGCAAAAATTTTCTGGCTTATGTTTTGGAAAGTAAAAAAAATTGCTTTGACTTTGCATGATGAATTTTAAATTAAAATTTCCAGAATTCTTACGATTATGTTTAACTGTATAAAATTAGATTTTTTGTTTTCAAATCGAAAATTGATTTAACGTTGGATAGTTTCCCCCCCCCCCCCCCAGTCAGGCGCGGATTAAGAGTTAAAGTTTGGGAGGGGGAAAGGGATCACAGACTAAAAAAATTAATTCTAATTAAAAAATAGTATTTTCTTAAAAATTGTAATAAATTATCCATTAAAAAAATTCTCGATTATGAAATTCGTTTTATTTCAATTACTAAAGCAATAGAGATCTTGAGAACAGAATTTTTATTATTATTCTTGAAAAACTTTCAAATTAAGAATTAGAATTAAAGAAAACCAGGTTTTTTAAACTAATTAAATATTTGAATGGTCAATTTTTACAACTGGAAATAAAGTTCATTTAAGTTTAAAAAGTCAATAAATATAATGAAAACAAAAGTTTATTAAGAACTTTAAGCTATCAATATTCGAATAATTGCTAAAGATAATTTTATTAAATTGATAATTGAATTAATTTTCTTCAGATAGTTATTTTTATTCTTAATTTTAAAAAAAATATCATTGAAAATTATTTTGAATAATTAATTAAACTTATATCAAATCAACCATGATTATCAATAACCAATTGGAAAATATTTGTTACTCATGAGTTGATAAAGATTGGTTAAACAATAGCATTTTTTCAGTAGTAATAAATTACGTAACACTCTAGATTTGATTCCCACCATTCAATTATCTCAATATAAGATTTGAGTAAGAAGCAATAAAATTATAGTTAAAAAAAGAAATTATATTAGGTTTGCGAGGGAGGCGGGGTACCCCCTGGATCCGCGCTTACCCCCAATAAACAATTTTTCTATAGAGAATGTCTTCTAGTCCAAAATATACACCATGTTTATGGTAATGGATCTAGAGTCAAATAGATATTATCTTAACATTTGTGGGATTCATTTAGAAGGATGCAACTTATTATTTCGAAAATTGATGAAAACAGACTTTTAAACAATTGAAACTTTTTCCAAAATATAGACTCTACCTGCGATTTAAATCCATGAGACATAGATTATAGTTTGAAACCCTATAAAAGGAGACCTAAAATCGAATAATGAAGATGCACCTCGAAAACTATCCGTCAAATAGTCAACCCAACTGGATTTTAATAATTTTTGGATTCAAATTATCCTTATAAACTAATAGCCCTTATCCTTATACAGTCGGTTACAATATATAGCCATCAATATGGCTGCTAAAATAGGCATGATTTTAAATTTAAACTTAAAATAGTAATGAAAATTACAAGCGAATGGGAATTTTATGGACCTCAGAGCCATAAAATTTACGTCATATTTCCAATAATCGTCATTCAAATAATATATCTTCATAATAATATCCGTCATATATTTTAAAGGATACACACCTAAATTTTATGACTCTGAGAGCAATAAAATTCTCATTCGTTTCCAAACTTGAATCTAAAATCACAGCTATTCTAGCAGCCATATTAATGGCCATATATTATAACCGACTGTACCTTAGAAAAAGTCGAAAAATAATTTGTTTTTACTCAATTTATATGAAATTTACTCTATAAGGTAAAATGGACCCCAAAAAATACGAAAATCGTGCTAATTTGGCATGTTGACGGTCAGTTTACAAGATATATCGTTGAAAACGCATAAAAGGGGGCATAAAATAATTCATTATTCTGTATAGAAAAAGAAACGACCCAATCAATTCAGAATTATTTTCAAGAAATAAAGAGATTCATTTACATTTGACATTTTTTTGTATATCCTAAAGATATTTTTATCTTATGATTCCCTAAAAATTTTCTTCGTTGCTCGCCATCCTGTAAAAATAATCAAATTCGAAACAAATTAAGTTGAATCAAACATACAAAAACGAAATATCGTAAGAAATAAAATTGAGTGAGTGCTTTTGTTATCGATTTAGAAAATTCGACAACATAAGTATTCGACACAACACACGAGAACAGAAAATAGTAATAGAACACGACGAACAATGACGAATTACATTCAGCAGAGAGTATCATCTTTGTCGATGCGATGCTAGAATATTTTAATATTCCCAATTAAATTAACGAAAATAAAATCGCATTTTCACCATCGCATATAATATAATATAAGATATAAAGAAAATCCATCTCATACCACCACCATTTCAACCCCACACCAAACACACATCGAGAATAATATTTTATCAAGCTCATAAAATTCTACAAGAGCGCATGTCTGTATCTCTTATTTTGGCTGCCATTCTCTCCATATATAAGAAAATAACGATTTTCTCAAGTTAGAGAAAACCCTTCTATGAGTATAACACACACATTTTCATTTATATATATATATATATATATATATATATATAAAAGTAGTAGAGAATATAAAGCAAAGGCAAGTAAAAACCCCCTCTCCCGCTGGAAACACGTCCATAAGAGAGATACCCATCTCATTTTAACAGTCATTTCTATTTTCAGAAAATTTAGCGACCACATAGACTCACATACACATACATACTCACCCACCACACACACATCGATAGAGAGAAGTATATGTGAAAACTCTGGTAGTTTTTCGCTAGTATCATTTCCAAGGTAGTACTCGATTCGCGCCATCTAACATAAATGCAACACATATCAACTAATTATTCTCAGTATATATATATATAGTGTTGTCTCATTTCAACAGACCACAAGACACTATTTTATCATCTTTTCTAACCCTCGTCGTGTTCCTTGGAACATCCTGTCATCTCTGTCTAACTCACAGTACAATGACAGAGATCGTATTCACTTTCTTTGTTTAATATATTTAAGATGATATATATTGTACCTTTTTTATCGACAATAAAATAAGGAATTTTATATATTTGTAGTATGAAAAGCATGATCACAGGCATGAGACAGGAGACAGGAGGATCGCGCGCGGCGCTGTGTCTCTCACTTTAAGATTTAGCAGCATGTACTATGTAGTGTGTGAGTGTGTATCTTTTAAGAGTAGTCGAGTCGTCGACATGATCGGTGAAAGCACCAGGTTCTTATATTCTGTCTCATTTTATTAGAATATATTTTATAAAGGCATTAACTAGCCCGCCTTTTTCCACATACTCATCGTTAAGATTGTGTGTTTGTGTTGGTAGTCTTTGTCTTTGTTTATACTCAACCAAACGCATTAAGTCTTTCTCAAATCCATTACAAGTGAACCACACTCCAACAGTCCTCCATATTACACCTCCATAGAGTAGACTGTAGAGTAGTACACGACTACAGCAGCACTCAATAAGGTATTTTCTATTTTCCAAACTAAACGAAAAATATGAATATCCATCCATCTCTGTTCCACTCACATATCAGATACGTATTGTGTACTGTGTTTATTTATCGTTTGTGTACAATTTTACTTCTTACAAATGGGGTGGATTTTCCACCCACCCTACCCGGTCTCCTATCTCTCTTATAAAATGAAAATAATTTGAAGGTTCAACTTTATTTTCCATCTTTATTTATTTTTCATTTGAATTATGCTTTAACTATCTCACTTTTGGGGGTTTTTTCACTATACAAAATGGTTATAACTGTGTGTTGTATGTTCCGTGGCATGATGTGGAGCGGTGCGGTGGGGCGATGAACGGGGATACGCGTTCTATACTATACTTCATATTAGTATAGTAAGGTTTGAGGTGTTTTTTAAGGGTTGATGTTAGGTGGATTTTATATTTGCAGAAAACAAATGTTCAGGGGTTGCTTCATAGTTTTTGTTTGTCGATCGCTTTGCCCAAGGTATCTCACTCACTATACTCTATTTTCCCGAGAATATAACGGGAGTTTGAGGATTCCGTAAGGTGGCTTCATTATGTAGATTTTAACGTGCTTTTGAGGAGATATATTTTAAAAGAGGGGTTTGTTTCATTGTCCCATCTATTTGATAGAAGAATGAGAACTATTTTATATATATATATATATATATATATATATATATATGTATATATATAAACTTGGAAAAATATATATATATATATAACTTGGAAAAACAAAAACCACCTTATTTTCTTGGGTGTGGTTCTTTAAAAAAAATAATAATAACAAAACGCATCAGAAAAACTTAACCGCACTGGACTGATCTTCACTGAACAAGTCTTCAATTTTGACTGACTTAGTTCTATTGTGAACGATACCTTGTAGTATTGTGAATGAGGGTCATTTACATATCTTGTTTGACCAGCGGTCAATTGTAGTAAACCCTTCGTTTTTTTTTTGTTGTATTCATTCATTCACAATATAAAGAAGGCATCTTTTTATTGTTTCACAATATCGTGAGAATTTTTTAAGGATTTATTGAAAGGATTACATTTAAAAAATAAGTCCCAAAAACTTACATCATTTTTCTTAAGATTAATTATAACAAAGATTTCTAAAACTGTGGGTCATCAATCCTAATATAACATAAACGTAAATATTTGGAAGAATGTAAAAAATTTTTAAATAAGACAAGTATTTTAGGGGGAAAATTTTTGGAAAACACGTTTTAAACGTGTCTTGTTATATAATAAAGGTCAAGGATTTATAAAACTGTGGGCCATAAATCCTTAAAATCTAATCTTATTGTTACAGAACAAAGGACAATATTTGGAAAAATGTAACAGATTTGTACATAAAACGGGTACTATAGAGCGAAAAAGTTTGGAGAACAATGGAATTCACTAAAATTCTTGGAATATGAAAAAATATTTCAATCAATTATCAACGAATATCAGGGTTTGTTTTTTGGAGATTGGTTACCACTAAAAAATTTAGTAAACTCTATACCGATGACTATTTTAACGGTGTGAATATACGCCCGATCAAATTGATGCTTTCCCGTGACTAATATGTGGAAGACAAACAATTTTATTTTAAAATCAACCAAATATTTCTGAAAATACAATTTATATGTGACGAAAATATCGTGTCAGGAAAAATATGACCCGTAAATCCAGACCCTGTTAAATTCAACCAGTACCAACTGTTTACCATAACTTTTAAGGTTCTAAATCTCTGTTGTTGCTAAAATACCTTGATTTTGTAGAAACCTAACTATACCTAAATACCAAAAATAACATTTCCCGTGGACCTGTGGATCGGACAAATAGACATTGCTAGACACTAATAGGTGCAATTTTAAATTCAAGACAATCTAGAAATTAAAATTTTAATAGCACATAGAATTTCCTAGATTCAAATGTACTATTTATTAAAGGGAATTGCGTTATATCTGTTAAAATTTATGCACATTTCCGAACACCCTGTAATGTTAATTCAATACTTTAAATAGTTCAAAAATATAATATCAAATCGACAAGATCTCTCTCCTGAAAATATATTTCACATAGGTCGGTTCTACTGAATATTTTATAAAAAATGTATAGTACCTAAATTGAATTATGCAAATAATATTAGGCTAGAAAATGTGAAGACTGTACCTTTTACAATGTTGAGCTGATTTGGATGAGACTTGATATTGCCCAGTGTACGAATTCACTGTATAACAAAAAAACAAATATTTTTGAAAAAAAAGTCAATCAATTTTAAAACTTCTGAAAACAATCTTAAGTACCTAAATTATTTAAACTATCAATTGATTCAACTGGTATAGATTTGTCCAAACTGATGTTCCAACATCTGAAACAACAAAAATTGTCTACTTAGATAAAAAGTTTTTAATACAATAAATAAAAAAAACGACAAAACTTACATTTGAATTAACAACATTAATAGATGGATTTAAAAGTTTTATTGAATTCATTACAGCATTTAAGGCATTAATTTCAGCATTAAATAAAAGGACGTTAACTTATTATAAATTCAAAAATATTTATAAGTACAAACATCACTAATGGACACTCCATTATTTGTTTTACATTTTGAATTGAATAGAAACAAAACACATTTTAAATATCGATTTGAAATTATTGAAACAGTTTCTGAACATTTTAAACTCCAAGCCCTAAGTGACGCTACTTAAAAACATTTAAAAACAAAAACATTTTCAAACGTTTTTTTTTTTTTAATGTTAACAATTTTTTGATTGGTATTAATGACACATAATTTTGAAAATAAGACGCGCTCTTTTCAAAATAAAATAAATTAATGTTTTTAATTAAAATCTTTCTAGTTTTTTTTAGAAAATTATTTATTTAAAAAACTATATTTGATTAATCATGAATGGGAAAATTTGGACCATGTATCCCCCCCGCTAAAGGGGAAAATACCTATATTTGCAACCGTAAAAGATAGAAAAAAAATTTAAAGACCAAAAATGTTTTATTTTTTAAAATAAACAAATTTTGCTTGAAACTTAATTTCATAATCTGAATAGTTATGCCAAAATTTCAACACAAACATCTGTATTTATTTTTCTACACTGCTTAGTATTTTTATAAACCGGGTATTTAAGCAATTAACTCAGTTAGTTTTTCAATGTACTTTATTCATTCGGTTTTATTCGAACAACTTTTATCCGGAGCATTTTTTCGAAAACCACACAAATCAGACATAAAATTTGGAAAATGAGCACTACTTTTGTGGCGATGTATACTTTTCCAAGAAATTTATACAGCATAAGCTTGTTCCACACTTCTCATTTCCACTGACATTAAGGTTTCTTCAGGTATTGTTAAAGACAATGATTCAAAATCCATCAAAGGACGTAAATAAATTCAAGTCCAACAGGGCCAAAAATGAAAAAAGGTCGTATCTTGTTCCGATATAAAATTTCTTGAGATATATCAGAATCGGAACGCGATTGGAATCTAAATGGAAGCGAATCAAGATTGGAAGTTACGTGTGAAGTGAGCCTTAATGTTAAACACAAAGCTTATAGTGGTATTATGGACCGATCAAATGTAGCGATTATTTTTCAAAATTTTGATGTGAAAACGTCTATTTGCTCGTTACACTGGTGGTTGGTCGAACATTTTTGTGTTACAAAATACTGTACGATTTCAATCGCTAATAACTTCGAGACGAAATTTAAAAAAAATGATCGCTACTTTTGTGGTCATGTGTATGATATGACTTTTGAAAAAAACTCAACAAATACACAGTGTAAAGTCCGGCATTGCCCGAGTTTAATTACAAAAAAAAGAAACGGAGAGAATGGCCTTTCAATCAAGTATAAAATTCGAATTGAATCAAGTTAATTAAAAATGATCGTTGACAAAAAAGCTCTCAACAAAAGGTTCCTATAGAAATAAAAATTCCCTTCAACAACAACAGTGAAAAAAAAACACGTTTTACATGATTCAATGGTCAATTTTTTGATAGAAAAAAATTTGTTCTAATTTTGAATCTCTATTAAAATTGACCACTGGGCTTTTTTTTTTGTTGTTGTTGTAAACTTGACCACTCGTTATGTACCTACAGAACAGTATCTCATCGTAAATAAAACATTGTATGTAATATACTCGTTTGACCATTGCCCGAGGGATCTTCTTATTGTAATATCGAAAAAAAAAGGGTTTCACACAGATTTGAATAAATTCATGTTATGAATTTATGCTTTTTATTTTTTTGTTTTGTGTAACCGTTTTTGTGTATTCGTTTTGTTTCGTAGAAAAGTCACCCACATTTTCATTATTCGAAAGAGTGTATATATTTTTCTGGGAAAGTAATTTTCAACTCGATCGACAGATGAAAATTTCTACAATAAAAGCTGATGCTGTACCACAAAATTTTAAATTATTCCAAAATTTTACCGTTAGATTTTAGGGGTCAGATTCTTATTTCATTTTACAATAGTTTTTCATTCGTATTTGACAGTGTTCCATAAAAGTAATCAACCATACTTAAAACTCTATACATTTTGTATGGTTTAATCCCTGATGTAACATTGATCCAAATATTAGAGCTAACAGATTCATCAATTTCGAAAAATTCTTAGTTTGAAACATTTCTTTAAAAAAAAAGATCACTGAATTTGTTTGATAATGAAAACAAACTAACGATTATTTCCGCAAATAATCAATTCCCACAGGTTTCCCAAATCTCACAGTTGCAAAACGGATATATTTTTCCTCAAAGGGATGCGGATAATTGGGGTTCGGTAGTTATTAAAATTCTGACCTAATAACAATTCCCAATAAATTTTACTAATTGATTAAAATATTATATTTTGTTATTTTAATTTTTTTTAGATTAATCCATGATCTAATTAAACCAGAGATTAACTAGATTAACGAAAAAGGTTTTCAGGTATATTCGGTACCTCCAAAAGCCGTTCGAAAAGATTAGTAAAGAACAAATTCAATTAAGTAGATTAACTATCAATATTAAGAATTACAATTACTACCTGTAATGAAATGAACTCGGATTAATCAGACTTAAGTTCTAATCGATAGTTAAATATCTGTAAATAATTCCTAAAAGACCCCGCATTAATGGTCGTCTAATAATTTTTATAAACTTTGGGAAAGGTATCTTCTCCAGTCCGGAATTAATCCAATAGTTTTTTCCACAAATCTCACATTGGTTTATTTCTTTTGTGAGATGTAGGGTTCAAAATTTTTGAACATTTTCTTGGACTAAAATATAGATTCAAATTGGCTACAGCCACTTTTCGACAGATTTTGCTCATTTTTTTTTCACAGACTAAAAATAATGTTTTCTCTTATTCACCCTAAGTTAAAAAAATTAACCGAAACCCAATTTTAAAAACAAAATGAATAGAAAATATAGAAAAATCTTGACAATAAATATCATTTAGAAAATATAGAAAATTGAGTATAAAATAAATTTTCATTGAACAGTGATCGTTTAATAAGATTAATGAATACAAATAGTAATAGTTGTAAATTGATTAGGTAATAGTTACTAATACTACCCCCTGATTTGTGAAAACTGTTTTAAACGAAGATTAATTGAAAATAGCTAGAAAACCACAAAAATTAATCAATTTTCACAGCCGACTCTTTACACAATATCAAGAAAATATAATATATTCTAATAATATTTTACTAATTAATTAATTTCATATCGTAATTATATGAAAAATTTTATTATACAGGTGTGACCAATATATCAATGTTTTTCCAACCCTAATTCCCACTAACCCCTTCTATTTATATCGCCTTCTCTTCATTTCAAAATTATTAAAAAGTGACAAAGTTTATAAAAAGAAAAAAAAAACTATCTTACGCGAGAATATATTAGGAAAACGAGGGTGGTTTATTAGGGTGTGCTTGTATGTACAAATACTTATTTATATAGACATTGAGGGGTTGAGGGTGGTATGTATATTTAGATGTTTATAAGTTAGAGAAAATGCTTTCGTTACTGGAGGCAATGGATAGATGCAAAAGGATATATTCGTATCGTATCGCACAGATTAACAGGCTGTCTAAAGCAAAACTTGGATAAATAATATTTACTTTAGTAAAAAGTTGGTCGTATCCTCCTATCGTACAGATTCACTTATTACGATCATAATTACTGGACCACTATTCTTAACTATTTCAATCCTCTGGAATGTCAGCCAATTCTATGCTATTTAAAACTTCGTCTGCATTTCTGTAATTAAATAGAAAAAAAAACCAACTTTATTGGGGTTTTGTATTCAAAATTCTGTTTGGGGAAGAATTTGAATTGTAATCTGTTACGCCATTTTCGTCGTTATTAAAGTCGGAGAACAGAACCGATAAATAAGTAAAATTGGGAGTTACACTAATGTTCACAAAAATAACGAGTAGATTCTTTGCCGATCAAAGGAAGGTGACCTATTAATGATGAGGAAATTCAAAATTAGAGACCTGTGAGATTTTGAAGCTACAAATACCCAAATCAAACACAACATACAAATGGATTAAAAACGCGGAATGATGAATTCGCTTAGAACGATCGAGTACAGCGAATCGAATCTTCTCCCTAGGGATGCTCAATAACATGTCCTTACATATAATAAAACATAACGTCTCTCTGTCTATCGGTCTGGCTGTGAACTCGCAGCCGCGAATCTAGGATAAAATTAGCGTAGGGGGTAACACCATAGACTTCTCGATCGCTAACAACTGTAATTTGGGCCCTAACCTAATAACAGAGGTGAAGTTAAGCAAATACGTCTATCTAGGACCTATTTTAGCAAAATTATCCACAAAAAACCACTCCCTTGAGATCGCCACTGATAAGTTGAGAACGATTGATCTAATTCATATGCTTTTTCATTAGGTTAAGGGTATAATATTCTCTGGCCAGAGTTTAGGACGTATATCATTAGGTTTTGAGATATACGACATGCGAGCATCATACGGAGCTGCGAGCTATTTAACAAAAGTAATAAAAGTTGCGTGTCCATTTAAAGATTCCATGAGCTAGTTCGAATTCGGTATAAAAAATAAAAAGTATTGCACTTCGAATTTCTTTACCTTAAATAGTAATTGCTGTTGTTCTTGTATATAAAAAACTGGTTCACCCTGTATGGATGTAGTATTATATCTTTACTTTTCTAAACGCAAGCCCTTATACTTTGTTCCATAGACTTCCGGAGAAAACAAACATTAGAACGATGAGAAACGAATAAGCAACTTATTAAACGAATGTACATGAGGTACTGAGAAGGCAGGCTATAGGAGTTACGAGTTAAGGAGTATGATGAATGCCATGCCTGCCTGCTGCTTGGTATCGTGTATGTACTGTGTACTACATTAAGGAAGTGTACACATCATACTTGAATGTAAACGTACTATGTTAGAAGAATATTAACCAAACCACCCGATATTAACCAACCCTCTACCAATAGCATCTATCCGCCATCACAAAACCTATCTATATGCATAAAAACCACCCTATGTTCACTCGTTCCCTAACTATGCATGTATGTAGACACCCCTCCCATAACTCAATTGTGTTGATATTTATCAAATATTTTTTATTCAAGTTTAAGGGGGTATTATTTTTAGTCTAGAATTTCGAAAAATACAATTTTTTTTCATTTTCTGAAAGTATATACTCTAAAAATTTTGAAAATTTACAATAGCCATTTGAATACGGTAGGATCAGGTATCGCTTCGGCCTGCGTCGGACTATAAACACGTTTTTCTCCAAACTACTTTTTTCAAGGCGGTCGAAATCATATTTCGAGTCGAACAGATTCCAATCGCTAATAACTTTGAGACTTATGATGCGTTTACAATGGTTGAGCCCACAAGTATTTACATGTCTGTGGCACTATATTTGTTTTGCCTGTAACGTCATCGTACCAGTATAGGCGCATGCGCGTGAATGGTTACATTAGCTTTGTGTAAAGTAACAAATTAGTGTAGCGTGAAAACACGTTTAGCAAGGACATTGATTTGGGTGTGATTGTAAAAGAACTTGCGGAGTTCTACTAGGAGGAACTTGCGGGGTTCTACTAGGAGGCAAAGTGACATATACGAAATATTCGCCGAAATACAAGTGAAAATCGGTAATAAATTGAAAATTACAAAATAATTGGAAATTTCGTCTCATATGACTCGTAAATATAGACGCATATCAGAGGAAAGCTCGCGTCAAAAGGAATTCAACAAGCCTAACAACTCCAGTGCCGAACGAATGCGAGAGCTACGACAGCGTCAAAAGTGAAATGAAAAAACGGCGCAAAGGGTCAACATAGCAGGTCTAAACGTCTACGGATTATGTGCAGGATATTTTCACGAAAAATCTAAGGCGCGGACCTGAATTGCGCGTTTCTTCTTTTTGCATGTTTTGAAAATATCAAGTAATAGATGGTCATGAAATGGGTACAAAAAAATTTACTAAACTCTCGAAAATGATCGGTCTCTAGACTAGAATACCCCCTTAAAAAGTCGTGTTGCCCTCCCTAGTTCTTTTGATTTTTCGTATACGTTTTATAGACTTGAATGCGTTTTGTAAAACATCTTAGAATGTATGACAGGGTCGCGTCTGTTGTTGACAGATACACACACATAAATTTCTAAATGTATTTTCTGAACATACATTTTCTTTAGTCGAATTTTCATATATAATTTTCATTGTTATATATTATTGTATAATATTGTTTGATATATAACTTTTGTATTTTCTTAAGGGTTATAAATTAAATACAACAATATTCCCCTCCACCCTTTTATAATATATTTTGCGAGCTGTTTTTTTTTTACTATTCACCATTTTCTTCTAAGAAAATTTAATTAATTTTGTTTTTAGTGTGTATACGTTTATTTATTTTGAATAATTTTATAAGTATTTACATTTGTTTTCTAGAATATGTTCGAATATGTACGAATTTATAGGGTTTCACAGGGACAATTCTAAAGAAATGATTTAAGAATCATCCTCCTAAAACGTTACATAAAATGGAGGTTTCAATCAAATTCTATCTAAGGTGTATGATTTATTACGGTCGAAAGTTCTAGACATTCATTATGTTATGATTTAAAACTTAAGGATAAAGAGTTACCACAGACAGAGATCTCGAATTTGTACAATTTACACAGAATATAATACAGTAGGACTCCAATTATCTGGATATTTAGATAATACAGACACTGTCGATATTATCAACTAAAATATTTGCTTTTTCGCAAATCGACCCCAAAAGATAGTTTTCCAATGGTTGTTGTTGTTGCAAAATCCTTTTAAAATCATCCCTTTTTTTTCGGAAAACGATCCGGATAATTGGACTTCCTATATATTTATGTGATGTTCCTTTTAACTCGGCTTTATAGTCCCGTCTTTTTTTTTAATTTTGTGGTCAACAAATTGTAAAATAATAGTCAAGGATTAATATTTTCAAAGTCGGGACTAAACTTAATATATCTTGTATATTTACATTTACTGGGTATAAAAAGCTAAATAAAGAATGAAAACAGTCTATTCTCTCGATTTTTTCGCAAATAATCCGAGTCCTGAAAAGGGGTTTTCTAATGCTCAAAAAACTATTTGAATATGAAAAAACATTTGAATAATTGGAGTTCAACTGTAGGTACGAATGCAAAATGTGATTTTCTAACAGTTGTATCTTTTTCGATTTTGATATACGGAACCCTAAAACGTATCGTTTTTTTGTTGTCTTTAAAAAGTTGAGTAAAACAAATAAAGTATGTTCTGTTGTTTGAGAAGCACTGTATTAAAATAAATGAATATAATATTGACAGTATGAGAAGTAACATAATACTCAGTTTAAGTTAAATTTCTCAATATTTAATTAAAGCAATTTGTAAAGCTGCATTTGGGTGTTAGTATTGGTGTTCAAAGCTTGTACTAGCAGCTAGTAGGTACCAGTACACGACTACCATCCTCCAACTCCAACACATACATTATACACATTGTGAAATGTTGACAGTGATAGAAAACTCCTAGAAATAGAATACAAATGGAGATCACCCCATACCTTACCGTTTAGAAAAACTAGTTTTGTAGAAGGTACATCAATCTATTGACTTGAACACCGTTTCAAAGCTACCCATATACATGTCTTCTAGCTGCGTTTTACTTTATCATACAAATCGAAACATTTCCATTGATGATTTTCCCAGAATCGACAGCTGAGAAGTCCTTCTTACTTAATCATAGTTTTGCAAAACATTTCCAAGAAATGGTATCCTCAGGAACGATAGCTGAGAAGTTGATAATAATTTTTGACACATCCTATGGATTTAACGATTTACAACATCGTATAAAAAGGTGGATTTAAAGATTTAGGTATAAGGAAATTGGGCCCAATAATACGAAAATCTTATTCAGTTGAGGATTTGGTGAGCGTTTTAGGAGATATCATATGAAATCGTAAAAAAGGAGACATAAAACTATCCATCAAATGGTCAAATCAACTAGATTGTTTTATTTTTGGGTCCAATTTACATTATAAACCTAAATGTCATTCAATTCTAAGAGGGTTGTCTCTTAAGGCTTAAGGGTGGTTATATCATAAAAACCACATAAAATCGAGAAATGATTCGTACTAAAAATCTTATAACGATTTAGGTATAAAGAAATAGGACTCAAAAAAACCGAAAATCTTATTCATTTTAGGATTTGGTTAGCGGTTAACGGAGTATCGTCTGAAATTGTATTAAAAGAAGGCATCAAATCGTACATATAGGGAATATCTCAAAAACAACCCATTAAATGATCAAACTACCTGGATTTTTATATTGTTTGAGTCCAATTTACTTACTAAAGCAAAATTTCATCGAAATCTAAAGGGGCTGAACCTTAAGGGGATTATATCATAAAAAAACTGCATAAAATTGAAAAATGATTTGTCAAAAATCGCATAAAAAGGACGTACAAAGATTTGGGTATTAGGAAATTCGACCCAAAAAACACAAAAATCTTGTTAATTCGATGATTTGGTGACCGGTTTACAAGAAATCGTTTAAAAGAAGGCTTAAAACCGTATCAAAGGATATATCTCGAAAACTATTCGTCAAATCGCCAAATCCATACGATTTTTGGTTCTGAAGGTATTTTTTATCAATTTCCTTGACTGAGAGTAAAATTCTTTAAACTTTGCAAAATGCCCAGACATTCCTAGATCGTTCGCTACACTCTGTATGTGTTTTCGGGGACGAAAATAATAACTAAGAGAGTGAAAACAGACTCATTGAGTTCGAACGTAGTGTATCTGTATCTGTGTGTAGTAAGTGGTAGAAGTTTTACGTGTAGAAAAGAGTATTTGGTAGTGTGCGGTAGTCGTACTTGGATTCGGTAACGAAAGCAAACGGTACTGTGATGTGTTTTGAATGACAAATCATGTTTATTATCGCACTTCAAATATACTTTTCGATATTCGAATCTAAAAGATATCGAAATACTTCTTTTCGTATTTGATTTTGGACAGCTCTAAGAACGATTACTACCCTTAAGTGCGTCATTTATTCATCTTTTAGGGAGCTCCAAATAAAAATGTTAGAAAAACTTTGTCGAAAAAATTACCACTTGCACGAAAATTCGAAAGGGCCATTTATCGATACCATACAGTAATCGAAGAATTTGACAAAAAACAGCAAAAATGGTGTCCTTTTTTCAAAATTTTGACAGTTGGTTTGTGCCTTATTCATTAGTCTTTTGGGAAAATATTTCGAATAAAAGTTGTTAGTATATTTATAATGAACAACTTTTGTTCATTATAAAATCGAATAGTTTCGAGACAATTCGAGCCACTTTTGCTGTCCATATAACTTTGCATTGAAACAGAAAAAAAAACTTTTTATTGAAAAAAGTCTGTTTTCAAATTTTCATAGCTAAATGAATACCAAAATAATTGCCGGAAGAATGACTGCTTAAAAGAAAACCCGAGACGTTCAATTGTCGGATATGGTATTCCATTCTTAATTGCAGACTCAGTACTTTGCATTACAATCGAAAAAAATATTTTTTTTGAAAAAAATTTAAAATGACATTCAATAAAAATGGTAGCGTAATTTTGGGGCAGATAAATTTTTGTTTACATAAAAGTGGGGATTAAAAACTTAATGGTTTGGTTTTTTTTGTAAATAACAAACAAAACATTATATTGATATATTCAATATTTTTGTTTTTACAATCCAAATATTTATGAATGAATGGTTTTAGCATCTAAATTCTAAATAAATTAATAAAACTAAATAATCTTTTTATGACGGTCTTCAATTTTATTGCATCGATAATACTTTGATATTACCGACACAAAAAGGATCAATCACAAATGTTTCAAATAATAGACTATACTAGGCAAGCGTAGCCTGTTTGAAAAATTATTTAATGGAATCAATTTAATTTTTACAATTTTCAAAAATAAAATATTTTTCAACCAATAATATTTAGAGTTCAGTGTAATTTATCATAAATTTCAAATTGATTTATATCTAAAACGAACGGGGATATCGTGTTCAAAACAATTGGGATAAAATGGAGATACAATTTGGGGACCTTAAAATGAAAATTCAATCTCGATTTGGGATCCCTATTCATATTAGATACTATTTTAAAAAGGTTATTTAATATTAGACGTATATTAGAATTCCAGAAAGTTATAATAAAATAAACTAAGCGCAGGGTGTTTGGAACACTGGGACTGGGCACTGGATGTGAACATAATATAGGTATTAGGTACTGTTTGAGTTTAATATATTTTATCACAATATAAATGCATGCATTTTCATTTGAAACGATATTGATGGTCAATTATATACTGAATATGAATAATACCAAACACAAGAATACTATATTTGATTGGACCACTATGCACTATGTAAAATGTCTTTCTTCAAAGTAAAATTAGTGTTGGAGTTGCTTGTATGAAGTAAATTTTACTCAAACGCAAGACAATCGCAACTAACATACATATATATATATATATATATATATATATATATATATATATGAAAAGTACTATGCACTACTTACTATTCAAATTACCATTCTATTCAAAATTTTTTTATCATTCATCAATCGATATAGCTCCAAAACTTTTTATTAAGAAAACTAACATTACTTCTATGTTCACATCCTCATAAAGAATAGATAATTCGCATTAATTTCTAGATAAAACAGCGTATATTATTGTTGAATTCGTTAACTCGACAACACTTAACGTACGTCTTACTAAGCGATAAGAATTCTTTTAAAAATAGCATTCAGTGATATATTAACATAAGAATTGACATTATTTGAAATGAAGCTATCTTCATTAGAAAGATGACAGCTGTCATAATTATTAATCATTAATATATCACAAACACTAGATAGACGACTTGAGCCTATCATACAGATGCTATCTCGTTGTGAGCGATAAAGTTATTTCAGTTGTTTTGCGTAATGTTATTGCATTGATCGATTAATCAAGTTTGTACAACTGTGTCGATTATGGTGACGATAACGAATATAGAACTTCGTATAATCACTATCTCTCGATCTTAAGTCGATCGCTATCAGTATCTCTCGATCTTAAGTAGATCGCTACTCACTACGATAGATATGTGTAACAAACTTCAAGCTGTGCAGTATAATTAGTTTCTATTTTCTCGATACTTCATACTGGGAAATATGAAAGAAATAATTCTAATTTTATTGAGCTTCGGTTCAAGTCAGTTATTTTGAAGTTATAAGGGTTCAAAGTTAACCCTGGACTAGTTGTTAAAACGAGCAATTTTAAAACTATTCCCAATAAACTATAATTTGAAGCATGAGCTGAAATAAGTTAAAAGTAAGATATTCTTGGCTCTTTTCTTGTAGAATGATATTCTGTTCTCAGAGCAGTGTATTGTGAAAGTTCACGTGAATTCATGCGAATGTAGCAACAAAGAAGTATTCTGATGTTAAGTAGACAATAAAAGACATTTTGACTCACCGTGTGAATTTTAGAACACATTGTAATTGATATAACTGTCTGAACGATGTGTATAAATATTTCTTGTATTTATTTCTTCGCATATAAGAACGAAACGAAACACACCGGCATGGCATTGCAAAGTTGAGTTGTTAGCTGAAGAATATATTATGAGACAAGCAGCAAAAAGTTGTGTATGTTTGTATGACACCATCGTACACCATACTCTTAACTCTGATGAACTGGAGTCGGTAGTCGGTACACTCTACATTGAACACGGTACTCGGTGTCGGTATGAAGTGAACTCTATATTCTACACTACACTACAAATATTATAAAATATAAGGTACTCACAACACTTCCAACCAACTCCTGTTTAGTCTTGTTATGAAGAACCTCAGTCACACAACTTTAGCAAATACAAAAAAACTCTTATTTCGTTTTAATAATAAATATTACATCGCAACCGTAAAATTTATTTTATATTAAATATTTATAAACTACTATGGAATAAATTTATTTTACTATTATTCATTTTATTATTATTATTTGGCTTCCTTGTAATTATTATATTCTACTAGATACTCAGCACTAGATACTAGATAGTAGTGATAGCATTTAATTACGTAAATATTAGTTCGTCTGCGGAAATATATTATTTAACAATTCATCATCATCAGTTTAATATCTGAAGCGCTCAAATGAATCCCAATCTTGGAGAGCAAGGTTGTTATAATTAACAACTTCCGGGGTTAATAGAATCCAATTATTTTAATTGTTTACTCTTTTTCAGGTTTAATTCTCTTTCAAGATCTCTAGCTAAACAGCTTATCATAGATTCCATATTGAACGCTCCTCTACCTAGCACTGTAAAGTACGCTACTCTTACTTAGTATAGACGGGCGCTGTTCAAAACTGCTAATGAGCTCTAAATGACTTACCGACACGGTGAGGGTCTATACGTACGTCATAAATTACTTAAATATTAGTTTGTCCGCGGAAATATTCTATTTAACAATTATTGTTTAAAACTCTTTTTTCCATCATCAATTTTATATCTAAAGCGCTCAAATGATTCCCAACATTGGAAAGCACGGCTGTTCAAAGTTAAAAATTCTCGGGGTTTATAGAATCCAATTCTTTTAATTGTTTACTCTTTTTCCAGTTTAATTCTTTTCCAAGATCTCTAGCTAAAAAACTTATCATAGATTCTATATTGAACGCTCCTCTACTTAGCACTCTACAGTGCGCTACTCTTACTTAGCGTAGGCGGGCGCTGTTCAAAATAGCTAATGGGTACTAACTGAATTACCGACACGGTGAGCGTCTATGCGTGCGCCGTTCGTCTATCAAGCCATACTGAGACTTAGTTTAGCTGTTTAGTCAGTTAATTTGTTTTACAAATAATAAATATTAGTATGGAAATTGGGTTTTTTTCGTTTGTCCTAACAAAAAATAATAAGTGATCGATAGCTCTCAATTGTTTAAATAATTTAAAATACAATTAACTATCTATTGAAAGTGTTTTTTTTTTTTTTAAATTAAGGTAAGTTTTTTTTGGACGTAAGTTTTTTTATTTCTAAAATAATTTATTATTTACAATATTCATGGATTTAGAAATGTATAATATAGATCTCTGAGCTCATGTTGTTTTTGTGAACCAAATTTTTTTGCTCTGTTTATCAATTACTGGGCATTATAAAATTCAAATGTTTGAATTGATTATTTTTTACTTATCAAAGACTCCATACTGTATTCTACATAGTAGAGGGGGAACCTTGACGAAACGGCTTGGGTATGAATTACCGACACGGTTAGCGTCTACGCATCGTTACGCTACTTTGCTTGGTTTAGTTAGTTGTGTTTGCAAATAAGATTATCGATGTCATAATTTGTTTTTATCACACAAAATGATAACTAATCGATAGCTCTAAGTACTTGTATTGGGTAAACCAGATAATCTTTCGTTGTCGGATTTTTGTACAGTGTAAATAAATAATGTTATTCTATAAGTGATTCGAATGTGTTTTACCAACGGATTAAAAAAGCAATTCACTGTCTAGTGAAAGTTTTTTTGGACCATATTTTTCAAAAATTAAATTTTAAAATTTTTTAATTCGCATTTTCATTTTTACTTATCAACGACTATGCGCACTTTAATTAGCGCATGGTGGGGAAGGGGAAGGACGCTAATTGAAATGGCTTGGGTCTGTATTACCAACTACTGAACTGAATTATCGACACGCTTAGCGTCTACGCATCTATGACGCTATTTAGTTATGTTTGTAAATAATTAATTTCGCTGTGAAAATTGTTTTTTTCATTTATCATAACAGAAAATGATAATTAATCGATAGCTCTAAAGTACTTCGGGTAAACACGAGCGTATTTCGTTGTTCGGGTTTTTCGTAATATATATATCAATAATGCCATAAGCGTTTCGAATATGTTTTTGTTATTTTAACGATTTTGGTAAGTTGTTATGGATTAAAATTTTTCGAAAATATAATTTTGAATCACAATAATTCCCAAATTTAGAAATGAATTCCCAAAAGTTGTTAGTATTGTTTACTTAAATAAACAACTTTTACTCGAAACATTTCGAAAAACCCAATAAAATAGCTACTTTTGGATGTAATAGAAAAGAAAGCAACGTCAAGCAATATATGTAACTATATAATTTTTCTTTAGAATGAAACGTGAAAAGAAAGCCAACGAGAAGAAGAAAATGAAGAAGGCGGCATTCGTTGAACACAAACAACGTTATGAACGTATTCACAAAGATACGTTACGTTGAAGATGGCTGTATAATAGAATCGAGGCATACACTTTCCTACTCGAATAAAGAAAGCACCAAGCACACTCTAGGTGAAAATTCTGTTGGGGATGATGAGAGAAGAGGTGAAGATGATGGGGGTGTCAAAGGGTGGATGATGATTATTATGATGATGCCTTCTTCACATTGGTACGTATATAACCTCCACGAACAACCCCATCCCCCATACACGCTCGCTTCTCATAATATTTCTTGCCGAGTTTTCGTTCTAAGAGATGTAATTTTAACAAACTCATTTATCTTAGTCCTTTGAAATATATATATAATAAAATAGTATACAGGAACTGTGATGTAACAAACGCGAACATATCTCATTCCACCACTGTCAGGGAAAAATATTCACTCCCCCGACCGACGAATACACGTATACATTTGCAAAATTTTACACCGAATTCGCGCGCCATATCGCGCATTACTCTGTATGTGTGTGATATGTGGGGAGGTCGCAACGCTCCAACTCTATTTCTACCTCGTATATGTATGGATCTCGAAGGCCCCATACTCCGTGTTTCGATCGAGCCCAATTATATATGAACAGCCCAACCACTGAACCAATTTATGTATGTAAGTTTATTTCATTCTATTATATTATTTTCTTCAAAACATTTTCCTTGCTTGAAAACTTTATCATAAATTTTCCCGTTATTTCGTTAAAACTTCGCTAAAATTTCTATATATTCGTTTATATTAACTATATAAGCATAGCATGTATGTTCTATGTACTGTGTTCGACTGTTCGAGGTTCTTCTTCTATATTAGAACTATGACGTACAACAAAATAAGTGAAATGAATTTAAACATTATTATTTGTCATAAGCCACAAATTTTCTTCTGTTTACTGCTGCTAAATACAGGGTGTAACATTAATGAATCATTACGTCCGATCAGAGCTAGACAATTTACACACGGTTACACGTAAATTGTTATGTTTAAGTAAAAGGCAGTAAACTTTTGATACTATCTTTTATTAATTTTGATGCTAAAAAGTTTTCCAATGATTCTCTACACATCAATTATAAAATGAAGTTATGAAGAACAAGACAATAATTTTCTAAGTTTGTCAAATATTTCAAATTGGTTACATTTCCTAAATATAATAGCAGTAAATTAATTTTTCAAAGTAAAAAAGCAGTAGTTTTCAAACTGTACTGCTTTTATCCACTGAAAAATTGAAGTACTGCTTTTTTACTCTTTATTATTTGTTATTCTGATTATAGTTTGTCCAAATACTATTAGAGGTAAGTTGTATATTGTAAAGAACAATATAATTTCTTAATTTTGACGATTAATATTCATTCAAAGTGTACATAGTTTGTACACTTTGTAAACTTAAAATGTGAACTTTGATACGTTTGCATATTTCTAATCTCACTTTTTACCTTTGACACATAAATAATAAAAACAGTGTATAAAAGCTGTAATTTTTGTTTTACTGAGTATTAAAGCAGTAAATCACATGATACTGCTCTTCGATTTACAACAATTTAAGACAGATGATCTCTTATTTTAGGCATTTTGATTAATTGTGATCTAAAATCACACTTAAATGAGTTTCCATGAAGTCAAATTATTAGTCGTTCAATAATTATTGTGAAAATAATAATATTAAGGATGTCCCAGCATACCACCACTTTTCGACAGATTTTGCCCATTTTTTTTTCACAGGCAAAAATAACGTCTTTTAATAAATCCCGAAGTTTCAGAATTTTTGACCGTTCAGAACGCGAGATAATTAATAGCAAAATTATCCTTCTCTCTCGCTCTCATAAGAAGCATGTAAAACTTTATGCCCGCCCAACTATTATCTGTTATATTAAAATAAATACTCGACAGAATTTAAAAAAAAAGGATAGTAAAGATAAATATTTATTAATTAAATTTTTTTTAAAATATCGCGTTTTACCGTTTTGTTTTCGAAATATAAAAGTTTAAAATTATTTTTATTTAAAAATTACATTAATTTGTGTATATGAATAGTGAATATATCTATGTGTTGTGTATGTGTGTATATGTATTTGTTCTATAAGAAAAGCAAACCGGTTTTTGTCCTGATTATTTAAGACAGTACGGGAACTACCTTAATTTAGGTTAGAAATATCAAAAACTAAGATTTCAGTTTTCTATGTTTTCATTTTTAACACTTTACTGTCCTTTACCTAAGCACTGCAGTACAAAAATAGTACAATTCCCCAATTTCGATCTAGAAAATTTTAAAAATATCTCATGAATATCAAATCAAGTTGACCTTCAAACAGGGACGCAACTAGCCAAATGATATTTATTCCTAGAATACATTTCGTCATATTAAATCGTATTAAAGGACGTAATATGGAAATCTCGCTTGGACGCCAATGACCCTCGCTACGGCGCTGGTTTCCATGGGGATGTAGCAGGGTATAAATATAGTTTTTGTTTTTTTTTGGATACCTATATTGTCCTGTATGTCCGATACAAAACCATATTCGAAAAAGTACCAACGGAATGACCGACGGAATAAATCCTCGGAATTTTTTTTCATCTAAATACCTACCACCCTGTACATACATATATATAAATTCATAATTACTGTCTATTCTACATGAAAACTCATTTTCCTCACTTGTGATATTTAGAATTTGTAGAAAACTCGTATATTCTCATTTGCCGAGTGTTACTTTTCCACTATAAATTATTTCTATTTAAATTATACTAACTTTACTCCTAATTCTTATTCTACAGAGTTTATTTAAGAACAAGACGAGATAAATATTCATACATATATGCTGCGTATGTAATAGGGTTGGGGTGGTAAGGGGTAGGAGTTGATATGGGGGTTTGTACAACATTTGGGAATGAAACACTGACTATACGAGAGGGGTGGGTGTTTTTAAAATGATGGAAAAAGGTTGAGGAGTTCTTTATATACGATGTAAATTTATATAAATCTTAACTACAATGGAAGATTTTCATTCATTTTCATTTTCCCCAAATAAAATTATTTTTTAAAATCTGAACACATTAATACATTGGGGAATAAAATCTGTAGATATTAAATCATGTTGTTATTTCTAAGAGAAATAATATTCTTCCAAATATACAGGAGATTTTTCTTTAAATTTTCCTTAGAAAAATTCTAATGTACGAACGTTTTTGTACTCGTTGAAAAAAATTAGTCCTTTTCGAAGTATCATAACTAGAATGTCCCCGAATGTTGAACTTAGTCATGAAGAAATTATTATTTTTTCTATATTTTCCTAAGAAAAATTCTAATGTACGGACGTTTTTGTACTCTTTGAAAAAAATTAGTCCTTTTCGAAGTATAATAACAAGAATGTCCCCGAATGTTGAACTTAGTCATGAAGGAATTCTTTTTTCTCTATATTTTCCTAAGAAAAATTTTATGTACGAACGTTTTCTACTCTTTGAAACAACTTCTTAGTCCTCTTCGAAATCTAATAATAAAAATGTCCCTGTCTAGTGGACTTAGCCTTGAAGAAATTCTTCACGACTAAGTCCCGAAAAGCCTTAGTTTATCTAATGGGAGTCCCAGTGCTGGGTATTGTCCGCAGATTACAGTCCCTACTCTCCAACGAAAAAGATCTACGCTCCAAAAGCTTGTATTGCTCTAATCTAAAGCTTTAAATATCATGAAGTAAATTTGAGTCAGGGTTGATTTTTCATATATTGATAAAATTTCTCACTACCTAAATATTTTTAAGATCCAATAGATCCGGATTTTTACAATTGTACATTAAAGAGTTAAATTATTGTTTAATTACCTTATTATCGACTTGGTAAGGGAAAATCTTGATTTTCCGATAGGACATTTTTCATGGGGTCAAAACATGACCATTGATCACTAAAATCGAAGAGATCTCATCACAAAACTCACACAACACTGTGTACAACAATCGATATTTTCGCTAACACATCACAAACAGAAATTTCTAAACTAAAACTATAAACCCAAAAAATTGTGATTGTGATAAAAATTATGAAAAAAAAGTCGTTACAATTTTATTTAAAATAAATAAAATCCCCCTGAATAAACCTTTTTTTAATAAAAAAAAAAATAGTTAAAAAGGGGTGAAACAGATATGAAGATGACCTTAAAGACCTCGGACACTGGTCAGTCGAGTTTTAAAGAAAGGGTCAGTCATGGGAATTGAAACTGGATTTTCGGGTTTGTTGTGTTTTATTTTTTATATTAGCGGACAACAGTTTCTAGTTCAAATAATAAAAAGATGTTCGTCCTTTGATTTTGTGAGAAATTTTTCAAAGTTTATGACACTGAGACGACATGCGTTTATTGTTTGTCAATGAAGGGGGTGCAGGGTGCTGTTGTTAGTCTAGAACGGACCGCTGCTACCCTCAATTATCATGAAATTGTTTGATATTAATTTGTACGATTGTTTAATTTGTAATTTAAAACATAAAAATTCTGCGGGTAGCAGCTGATGATACCAAACTCTAAATATTCTTTTTAAGGGGTGAAAAAAGGATTTATGTTTTCAATTTTCTTAAGCGTTTTCGCCAATCAATTATACTTTTTAAAAATTCCATAAAAACATCAATCAAGATGTTTGTAATCGGTGTACTTAACAAAACTACCTGAAATAATTAGGATACCGTTTCTGAAAAGGTGGTTTGAAATTGGCACTAAATTCTTTTTTAACGAGTGAAAAAGGAGTCATGTTTTCAATTTTCTTTTTGTTTTGTTCTAATCAATTATACTTTTTGAAAATTCTATAAAAATATCAATTAAGATGTTTGTAATCTGGGTACTAAACTACCTGAAATAATTAGAATACCGTTTCAGAAAAGGTGGTTTGAAACTTTAAATCAACTGGGCACTAAATATTTGTACACGAGTTACCTGTAAGATTTTTTCATCCAAACTCAGGTAGCATAATAAAAATAGTGCCCATATTACGTACATCCTTACAAAAAGTTCTTAGGATCTCGACATTTGATCATGAATCTAACAGTTTAGACTTTTCCAGGCTTCCATTTATTTGTTTTTCTTTGTTTCAGATTAAGTGAACTACCGTCTACTTGTATTGTGGGCAGGAGCCAAAACGAAAACACCTAGAAATCCTAATTTTCTAATGTAAGAGTCCTGTTTTGGAATCTAATAATTTAAACCTTTCCAGGCTTCCATTTATTTGCTTTTCTTTGTTTCAGATTAAGTGAACTACCGTCAACATGGATTGTGGACAGGAGCCAAAACGAAAACCACCTAGAAATCCTAATTTTCTAATGTAAGTGTCCTGTTTTGGAATCTAATAATTTAAATCTTTCCAGGCTTCCATTTATTTGTTTTTCTTTGTTTCAGATTAAGTGAACTACCGTCTACTTGTATTGTGGACAGGAGTCAAAACAAAAACCATCTAGAAATCCTAATTTTCTTATGTAAGTGTCCTGTTTTGGAATCTTATAATTTAAATCTTTCCAGGCTTCCATTTATTTGTTTTTCTTTGTTTCAGATGAAGTGAACTACCGTCTACTTGTATTGTGGACAGGAGCCAAAACGAAAACCACCTAGAAATCCTAATTTTCTAATGTAAGTGTCCTGTTTTGGAATCTAATAATTTAAACCTTTTCAGGCTTCCATTTATTTGCATTTCTTTGTTTCAGATTAAGTGAACTACCGTCTACATGGATTGTGGACAGGAGCCAAAACGAAAACCATCTTGAAATCCCAATTTCCCAATATGTAAGTCCTATTTTCACAATTATTGGTTCCTTTTTTCTATCCATAATCTCATTTTTTATAAACTTTCACAAACCATTAATAAAAATTTCCATTATTTAAATTATATACAAAATTATGGAATTAATAAAAATGTCCGTCTACATGTATTGTGGACAGGACTAAAGAAAAAAACCATCTTGAAATCCTAATTGTTCTATTCTGACAATTTTTGTTTCCTGAAAACATTTTTGCTATCCATAATATCATTGTTTATAAACTTTCACAAACCTTCATAATCCATCATTAAACATTATTTAAATTGTGGAATTAAATAAAAATTTTTTAAATTTTATAAATATTTCAATGTAGTCATAAATATATTATTTGTGTCCTTAAAATATTCATCCAGTCGTTTGTTTTCTATTATTGTAGGAACAGGTTATTTTAAAACTGTTGTTTTTTAACGATTTGTTGTCTGTGGTAGTGGAATGTCTAATCGATCCAAATTTTTGGATCCTTTTATTAATATTTAATTTAAAATTATGGTTGAGTTATTTATGTATTTGTCTGTGAGTTCAGAACTCCTTAATAGATTAATCGATTTCGATGAATTTTCATTACCGTAGAAGTTAGCAAATTCTAATTACAGTAAAACCTAGCAAATCGACGAGTATTGATCAGTATACAAAAATCTAATGACTCATTCATTTATTCGGGAATTTGATTAGTTGAATTGGGCTCTTTTCCCAATTAATTCGGATCATTAGAGATCTACTGTATATTTATAACCAACCTTGGGCCCTTGTCCCAATTAATCCGGATCATTTTCTGCATGTTTATGACCCAACTTCTCGTCTATTTGTCTGTGACTTTAGAAATCCGTAATAGATGAACCGATTTTGATGAGTTTTTATTAAAGCTACTGTAGAACTGAGCAAATTCTAGTTACAGTAGAACCTGGCAAATCGACAGTTTGCCTTCATTCTGGATCAATATACAAAAATTTAGATTTAAAAAAAAAAAGATGTTTATTAATTTCTTTCTTCAATTAATCGGGAATTTGATTATCCGGATCGGGCCCTAGTCCCAATTAATCCGAATCATTAAAGTTCTACTGTATGTTTATGAACCACCTTCTCTTTCATTGTCCACCTCTAGCTATGAGAAGACTGACACTGGGGTTAGCGATTCTTCGGCGACCTGTTGACGTCTTCTGCAATCCGCTGTTTTTAAACAGGTTCAAGGTGTAGTGGCTTCTTGTGGGACGGTCCCTTTTTTCAGGTTTTTTCTCGGACAAGTCACTGTAATCTAACCTTAACCTACTACATTTTTTAAGTTATAAAATTTGCAAATTTTCGCATTTGATCTCCCTTGATAAAATCTACTTCTATAAATACATAGTGAGAAATAAAGAAAATCTAGACAAACAACTTTTGTTTGAAACATTTACTCGTACACTCAATAGATTTACTGCATACAAAAGTGAAATAAAAATATTTTGTCGCGACTTTTTTAAGGGTTAAGAAAAATTATATGTCTCTTAATATGATTCGTTGAGAACTCTGATGTATATGGAGGACGTTTGAGTGTTTGATACTATATTATAAAAAAACAAGTGATAAAATAATAAATAAACACTTTCGAAAGTAAATTGGCGTTCATATTAAGTTAGAATTCGAACTCGAATGTAAATTGTATAGATTATTCGTTTGGTATTCAATAGCAGTCGCTTTCATTAAACTTGTGTTTAGATATTTCGCTTATAACTTCTTATATTATACAGATCGAATTTTCTAACACTTTATTACTGTATAGCATATATATTAGCATACAAATTAAGTGGGGGTAACATGTATATATGAATTGTGAATGGAAGAGTGTACAATTAAAACATAATTTGGACTGTCCGTAAGACAGTTGTGTAAGCTTTGTACCTGAGATAGTTTAACACTGTTTCTGCCATTGTGGAAAACAGTGTGTGAATTAACATTGAAATAAGATAAGTATGCCGAAGTTATATCAATAGTTTTTTATCATCCATATGAAAAATAAAACGTTACATAGTTTTATTGTATTGAAAATTGCTACATATGTGGTGTGCATATTTCTCCTATTACCCCCCCACAAACATTCTCAACATTATTTATAAGCCTACAGATCCGTATATTTGATCTATGGCTTATATTTCTAATCTTCAGTACACCATAATTTTAAAGAATCGGGATATCTAGGAATATTTTAGAAGAGTCCTTGGTCAATATAGGCATTTCGTCAGCTATCGGAATGTTTTAATTATAACTTACCCTTGCATGTATTCTTGGGGCCGAAGGGTCATGAAAGTAAACCTTCTTTACCAGGTTCTGAATCTCCCGATTTATTCATTTTCATTCGGTGAGGCTCAATATCTCCGCTCTAAAAATGATAGAGAACTCATTGTATTGTGGCGTATCGAAAATCGGAATATCTAGGAGTATTTGGGAAGAGTCCTTGGGAAATTAGGGAATTTCGTCAGCAATAGGAATTTTTCTTACTATAACTCACCCTTGCACATATTTTTGACACTGCGTGGGTATAAATATTTGGAAATAATTGGGAAAAGAGATTCTTTTTGGGAAGGTTTATGGGCAACGAATATAAACCTTCTTTGTCAGCTTCTAAATCCAGTTTATTCATTTGCATCGGGTGAGACTTACGATCTCCGCTCTATGATCGATGAGGATCCATATTGTATTGTGGCGTATCGAAAATTGGGAAATCTAGGAATATTTTGGAATAATCATTAGGAATTTCGTTAGCATTTGGAATTTTTTATACTATAATTCCACCTTGTATACAGTTTTGAGACTTAAGTGGCCAAACTATGGGAAAGGAGGTTTGGTTTGACAAGGTTGAAGGGCCAAGAAAGTAAGCTTTCTTTGTCACCTTATGGCTCGCTTCCAACTCTAGGACCGATGGGCTTTTGCGTAGAGCTTTAAATTACCACTTCAGTAGCTTCGAAGTACATAAAACTTGTAGACCAAATGGTATCTCACGCGTGTTGGGGCAGGAAAGATAGACTTACTAGCTCTTGTTTCTCATCTATTCCCCCCTCCCACCCCAGGAGTCTATTCAAGTGCTACAGTTCCCCATAATTTCTCATTTTGACGTATCAATAATAGACATCGAATATCCTAAAAGATCTATGACACGGAACTTGGGGCAGGAAAGATAGACCTACTGGTTCTAGTTTCTAATCTACCCCCCAAGGAGCCTATTCAAGTGCTACAGTTCCCCATAATTTCTCATTTTGACGTATCACTAATAGACATCGAATATCCTAAAAGATCTATGACACGGAACTTGGGGCAGGAAAGATAGACCTACTGGTTCTAGTTTCTAATCTACCCCCCAAGGAGCCTATTCAAGTGCTACAGTTCCCCATAATTTCTCATTTTGACGTATCACTAATAGACATCGAATATCCTAAAAGATCTATGACACGGAACTTGGGGCAGGAAAGATAGACCTACTGGTTCTAGTTTCTAATCTACCCCCCCCCCCCCCTTCAGAGAACCTATTCAAGTGTTACAAATTTATCGTTTTACTTTGAATTCCTACTCATCGCCGAAATGACGAACCGAAAACATACATCGTATATTCGAAAAGATCACAAAAAACTTTAATAAAATGTAATTTATTCAACACAAAGGATTTGAAAAGTACTCTTAATGAAAATTTGTCAATAAATTAAATTTTCCTCTACATATGAACACAAAAAAAAAACTGTAATTAAAATATACTATAAAGACAAGAGAAAATTTCAATGGGAAAAACTTTGAAATAGGAAAATTGATAAATAGCTTGCAGCTAAATAATAAAAGATAGTGTGCCTAATTAGAAAACAATACCTATATACACAAGCTAAAGAAAACTCATCGTTAAAGATTGTAGAAACACGCTGCGAGCGTTCTACATGTGGCATAGTTGTGTGTCACACATGAATGTACATGAGATCAGATGTTCTAAACCAGAGGTTCGTTCAGTTCACAGATCATCCAACTGTGACTAGTATAAAGAATCAAAAACATTTTTATTTTAATTTTAAAACGAATCGATTCGTCGTAATGTATTCCATATTGGATCGTGTTGTTTGAGAACTACTGTTATGAATTTGATACAATAACCGTTATGTTTCGAAGCACGTCGAGCTATTTAAATTCCGTGGAGAATTGCAAAGTAGTTAGCGAATCTGAATTGTTCCGATAAGAAATAATAATATCTATATAATATATTAACTTACAACTAAAGGAAAATTGTCTTTTCCCGCACCTTCGTTTATTACCCATTTCACCGGCAAGGGAAAATCAACATTTATAATCTTAATTTGAATTTTCCTTTATTGTTGTATGTATATATATTATTGTTATTATAACTATTTTCAACGAAAATTTATTACGTTTTTCATTTCATTATTAAATGCCAAATTTATTACATTCATTTACCATGGTTTTCATATTTTCCATCGAAAATCTTTTCCCAAAACTATATTGTGTGGTTTTCTTTTCAACGAAAATTTTTTTAAAGAATTGTCGTTTTCTTGGAAATTTAAGTGTTATATGTGGGAGAAAGCTAACTAATTTGAAATGTCTAGTATTTTTCGAGTTTTGATAGGATACTTGATGGGAGTTTTGGTCCACTTGATGGGAAATAGTATATTTATATTTTAATGGGAAACACTTAGAAATTTTGTTTTCTTGGAAATTAAAATATTCTGTGTAAGAAAGCTGTAAATCAATTTGAAATACCTTGTATTACCCGAGCTTTGATGGGAAGTGTCCTTAAGAGTTGGGAAAAGCCGTCCCCAACTAAAATATTCTGTGTAAGAAAGCTTTAAATCAATTTGTAATACCTTGTATTGTCGGAGCTTTGATAAAACACTCGATGGGAAGTGTCTTTGAATTCCTCACGATGGGAAATATTCTTAATGGTTTGGGGAAAGCCGTCTCCATCTAAAATATTCTGTGTAAGAAAGCTTTCAACCAATTTGAAATACCTTGTATTGCCCGGACTTTGGTAAAACACTTGATGGGAAGTATCCTTAAAGTTCTCTTGATGGGAAATACTGTTTATGGGTTGGGGAAAGCCATCCCTCTTTCCAAATCATAAGTAGTACCAAAATTCTCCCTTTAGTAATGAGAAAAAAGGAAGGGATGGGTTCATGTACCATACTTTATGGGTTGGGAAATGAAGATGGGTTAAGTTTATGAAGTCTCATGTAGACAACTTTGAACTATTTTGCAGTACCCAACGTTGCCCGAGAAAACAACTGCTAGGAAGTGAACTTAAATTATACTTTAAGGTTTGGGAAAGGAGAAGGGGGGTACTCTTTTTCAAAATCAGCTGGGTTTTGAGAGTGTTATTTTTTCCCTTTCTACTTTTGGAATCAAGGTGAAAATTTAAATGAGAGGGAAGAGAAATTTGGAAAAGTTAATGTTGTTTGAAGCAGCGTGCATTTAGAAACCCTCTTTCAGGGTCGATTATTTACGAAAACATCTGCTTAAAATAGCACCTCTTACCCGGAGACGTCCCGTCTTCGGGTGACGTTCTCAAGGAGGGCACAAAGGACCCCTTGGTCTACGTGCTAGGGACCCGTTTGCGGTACCCCTCTTTCTAATTATTATTATTTACGAAAAACTTTTCGCAAAGAAAATCGTTTACACACATTTAACTATTTTAGAAATGTCCTTTTTTAATGATTATCCGGATCGGGTCCGATCCCAGTTAATCCGAATAGTTGAAGTTATTCTGTAAATTTATCTGTCTCTGCTACCATTCTTTCTAAACATCAATTAAATTTAGATCGTTTACACAGAATACAAAATTTCCCATCATAAAACATCAATCATCGAAAACCTATTCGAATTTCTATTAAAAAATAAAAAGATCTTATAAAACAAAAGAAAATTAAATATCTAAATGTTGAATATAAAAAAAAAAACAGAAGGAACAAATAAGAGGGGAAAAAAGGAAAATTCTGTAAATCATAAGAGATTAAATGTGAAAATATGATCCTTAAATATATAATTTTGCTCTTTAAATAAATATAGTAAAAGAGATATATATATATGTGTGTGTGTGTGTGTGTGTGTGTGTGTATAAGAACATGAAAATCCAATGAAAATTCAACCTAACACAGAAGAAAATTACAAATGAAAACAGCATATATATATATATATATATATATATGTGAAAATATCTTACAATTCATAACAAAAGGTTTGACTGTGCAATCTGAGTCTTAGTTGAAAACAAAATAACGTTGAAATTCGCAAAGTATAAGGTTTTTCATTGTATATTTTCCAGGCACTACTGGTAGTACCACTGACGTTTTCCATATATAAAAGTAGGGTGCGTTCTCGTTTGTATGTTATATGTTGGAAAACTTAAGCTTTTTAGAAATGTACGTTGGTTGGGAGTTTTAAGACTATACACAAACACATATACACGACTGGGTGGGGTGAGCGGTGGGGGGTTGGTTGGTTAAGTTTGCATTTGCTTACAATATATGTATATGTGGTACCATCCCCTAAACGTACAACTACACTGTATGTGTGTGTATGTATACTGTACGGGGTATGAGTGGAGGGTAGATTTTTGTAGGGGTGGTTTTTTGAAGGTAGGCAGCAGTAGGTAGATATAACTTGACATCGAAAGTTTTTAGTTAGGGTTAGATTATATCATTAAATTTATTTAGAAATTTTTCGAGAGGTGGGGGGTTTAGATATTTTGTTTTGAAACATGGGGTTGGTGTTTTTATTATTTAGGGTGAGTATGATTTTAGGTTACCTCTTTTTCTTTGCCTGCTTTTTGCTATCCTAAAGTTTATGTTATACGATATAGTTTTTTTTTTTTTTTAATTTTTTCTCCTGAATCTTGTAGTCGAATTTTCCATGGAAATCTTTTCTATAGATTACGGTGTTAATAAAGGGGATGTTTAGTGGTATTTAATTTTAGAAATATCTTATGTAAAATAGTCTTGCATGATTTCGAAATACCCGGAATTCTCCGAGAAAACTGAGTGTATTTAAATAAATCTTTAAGGGCAGATGTAGACAGTATTAAAGGTTAAATAAGTTTAGAAACGTTTCACAAATATCTAGACCTGGGGTCGAGAACCTCGATGACCCACTGGTTACCGACTTACCTATTTGATAATATCTATTGGCCTACTTGGCTGAAAAGCAATTATTTTCACAAGTGAAATTTATTTTAAGTAAGAATAGTAGCCCTAACTTCCGATAACTATGATGCTTGTATTCGTCCTAAAGTGACTAATCATAAGCAAAACTTAACTAAATTGGTATATAAAGGAGACCGATCCGAAACGTTTTAATACTTACATTTTGGTTGATTTCGACTCGTACCCAAAAAAGGAAGGCAAAGCCTGATCTAGACCATATTTTAAGACGTCATAAGCCAGGCTTGACTAAATTGGCGTATATAAAAGACGGACCCGAAACGTCTTGATACTTACATTTTGGTAGATTTTGATCCACAGCCAAAAAAGGGTGACGACGCCTGATCTAGACTATATTATTAAGAGGTCACTATATCGATTTAATAGATAAAGGCGGTTGTCACGAAAAGTAATTTCCAATCTAATTGAACCTTACTTTTGTTTATTTTTTTTTGTTTTTTAAATAAAAACTTGTTTTTACAAAATTCTTACAAGGTTAAAAGAGGGGTTAAAAATTTCGGGAAATGGGGTGGGTAAGTAATAATTCCCTTCTGTATAAATTGAATTAATATGAGTGAAGTCAACACACGTGAAATAAATAACAAATTCTATGTATTCGTGGTACGTGTATTGCAAAAGGTGGAATATTATACTTCTAAGAAAATCGGGAAAATAATTTATACATTTTCTACATATATATATATATATATATATATATATATATATATATATATATATATATATATATACACTATGTAGTGTATTTATGAAACATGTATGAGATGGAGTGTAATATGGAAATTGGGATGGGAAATGGAGTTCGAAGTAAGCGGGCCATGTCTGTACAGTATGATTCGGAAAATTTTTTAATAACTTTTTAAAGTTACCTATTGAGTTTTTGTATCTCATGATTATTTATCCATACATGTTCTATTTGAGGTGTGTATACCAATCATCAAGCGAACACGGTTTCTGTGGCTTTTGAATCCTAATACAGGGATAAAACTAGTTTTATCCAAATCGATCGAAATTTTTTCCAGATATTGATTGAAATTTCACGAACCACTTGCCAAATCATCAAATGATCAACATTTTCGAATTTTTCGGGTCCAATTTACCTTATACAGTGAGTTTTAACCAAATTGATAAAAAACAATTTCTTGTGATTTTTTTCGATTTTTTTTCTAAGGGCTGAAAAAATCGCAAAAAAAACGATCCAAAATTTTTGTTTCCGATTTGAATAAAATTCACTACATATAGTAAATTGGGTCCAATAAGTACAAAAATCGACTTGGTTTAAGGATTTGACGGCTAGTTTCCGAGATACGTCCATTTCGTACCAGTTTTCAGGCGATATTTCGGAAACCATTCACCAAATCATCAAACCAATACGATTTTTGTGTTTTTTGGACCCATTTTACCTAATATAGTGAATTTCATTCAAATCGGAAAAAAAAAATTTTGGTCGATTTTTTGCGTTTTTTTTAAGGTATACCCCTTAACAAAAATTGGAAAAATTACCAAAAATTTTTGGTCACCGATTTGGATAAAACTCACTATACAAGGTAAAATGGACCCAAAAAACACAAAAATCCAGTTGGTTTAACGATTTGACGAATAGTTTTCGAGCTATACCCGATTTTACGTTCTTTTTTTCATCGAATTGTATAAAAATCGGTAAATTGAACCCAAAAAATACAAAATTCGTACCCATTCGACGATAATTCATTTGAAACGATGATAAAAATTTGTTTTTCTGTAGTATAATGAATTGTTTCTAAAAAATCTTCAAAATTCCTCATAACAAGAAAGTAAATTGTCACTTGACTTTATACTGAAAGCATACATTGATGTATCTAGGACGGATTGTTGATCATGAAACATCCTGTACACAACACATATATATATGTATACCTTAAAATTTGTTCTTATTCGAACAAAATTCAAAATAATAATTTGAAATTATAAGAATATACAGATGGTAGCGAGCGCTACACCAGCTCACTGGTTCTAGGAATGAGACGGCAACACAAAACACAAGTTTATTTATTCGCATTCATTCATATTCGATGTACGAGAGTGAGATAGACATATGTATATCGCTTATATATTCGATAGTACCTAATTTAAAGTTAGAAATGTACAAAATGATGCGAGAAAAGTTGAACGATGCTATGCTTATAAGTACCAACTATTGCTATTATATATATATATATATATATATATATATATATATATATATATATATATATATATATATATATATATATATATATATATATACGATTTGCCAAGCTCAACTGAAACGAATTATGAACATGTTTAAACTTTCGTAATTTACCGGAGGAAATTACTAACGATAGATAAGAAAATTTTCAACTATTGAAAATATAATGTATATGCGCTTATATTTATTATTTATAAATAGTTTATGAAAACACGAAAATATTATACCATGATACTACCCGAAGATCCACTATTCGAGACCCCCCCCCCTTACCCCCCCCTTGCTGCCATATAGTACTAACATTATCTGTATAATTATTCTTCTGCATATTGGTCGGGTTCGGTTTGTGTCGAAGATGTAACATATACAAGTTGAGTAGTTAGCTTAGGTTGTAACGGGCTGTCCAGGTTGCGGGGCTGCTTAGACCTCATATGAAAGGAGGCTGGCTTATCCGAGTTACTACGCTTTTTAAACCATTTGTAGCTGTTTTAATACCAGTAGACTGACGACCTCAGAGAAGTCTACTGCCGACGTGGGTAGTTTAGGTTGTAGTGGCTGTTCAGTTTGGGAGACTTTTATGAACTGCAATGGCCATTCTGATCCCGAAAGGGGGGGGCTTAGGTCCTACACCTTAAACCTTGCAATTGTTTGAGTACAGCAAAAGGGCATTGATGCCACTAGACTTTATCTTAGAGAGGTTTTAGTACCCGGGCACATTACAAGGTCGTAAAAAATTTGATGGGGACTGAATCTTGAAATTTCTACTGCCTAAACAACGACATTCTCTTACAATTATCGGTATCACTTTGCAGTTGATACAGAGACGTTGTATGGTGAGGCTTTTGGGCTGTTTCGCTTCAGTGTTTCATTGGCTACCTACAATTTTTAAAATCAGGACACTCTCCGCGTAGGTAAGAGGTTTGGGGTTCGATTCCCAGCAAGTGTTTCTTTTCAGAATATATTTGGAGTCGATTGTAAATTTTGAATGGAAAATGTTAAGGGTAATCGACGGCTGATATTAATTTACAGGTTAGGAAGGAATGTCAACCTTCGAATGTTTTTAAGATTTAAGGACTTTCTTTCTCCAATTTTGTCAAAACTAATTTGAATCGCGCGAAAACAATATCATTGGGTAATATACGGTCCGATTTATGGTTCTCAAAATTCATTGAGTGGCTCATACCTCGAAAATTATTCGTCAATTGATTTTTGTTTTATTTTCAAAATGATTGGGAAATGTTAGAAAAAGAAAACTTTACCTATAAAGTTTTGGAAGGTAATTAACTTAGTAGAAATGGGAAAATTCAACAATATATATCATTTATTAGATACTTCGAATTTTATTCACAAGAATCCAGATTGTATTCCTGGATCTAGGTGCAGAATTCTATTACTTTGTCCATTTTCTCTTTATAGCCTAAGTATATATAAAATAGTATTCTGACGTCCAATACAGATATGAAATATGTTGATAAACTATTAAAAATCATATTTCTATTTTCAAAAATAGACTCGCTTACGAAGATGCATATATAGTATACACAACATTGAATGTATAAATTTTTATACACTGTTAAATAAAACTGTTTATAACATACAAATATACGAAAAATATCGAAAGTTTTCTAGTAGAAGTCGAATATTTTCTATATAATAAATGTATTAACTAGTAATTGTATACATACACTAATTTATACTACATTCACTGAGTATTATTGTATAACATATTATTTTATATGTAAGAGAAAATATTTTAAGAATTTAAATTATCATGAATTATACTTAAAATTATACCGGGTGGTTCTTCAATCATGTAGGTATTTTTATAATATTTACAGATTTGAAAAACTCTTCGATATTTGTGGAATTATTTGCCTACCGTTAAATGAACCAAGCTTTTATTCGCCGAAGGATATGCACACACTGTATTATATAATCTAGATAAAATTCAACTTTGGTAAAGAGATCCTTCGGACTTTTTCTGATCGAACCTAGTTTTGTAGATCTTCTATTAATGCTGAGCTTTATCAAGGTGCAAATTCTCTTCGTAGAGGATTGAAAGAAGAGTTATCAGGATATGATGCGAGATGAAGGTCCTTACGAACTGTGACCTTGATTATATCCTTACTTCTTATAAAACGCATCTCTGCTTGGCCTTCATTCCATCTGTCGATATAATCTCTGATCAGTTTCAGTAAGTAAATATCATTAAGGATTAACATGAAAAAGGGTTTAGTAAATAGTTGGGAGAGGAGACAAGATCTGAAACAAGGATACAGTTAGTTTTTAATTTATTGTATATCGTAGAGGGTTGGATAATTTTGAGACAACGGGTATGACTTTTATATTTTATATCGAAGTTTCTACGAAAAGGTAGTGGGTAGAAACAAATTATAATTCAACATATTAGACGATAAAATGAAAATGACGGAGTCTTTATAAATTACTTTCTGAAAATTACAGAAAATAATGGCGTACACAATTTTCTTTGACGAAAACCAAAACGAAGATGATAATTATGGAAGAAGTTGAAAATTTTATCTTAGGGTGGATATCATCACTCCACCCATTCGGATGCACACCTCGCTGTGTGTTTGTGCTCAAACAAACGATATAACAAATTAGGTTGGTAGCATTACTGTTAGGTTGGCAACGCTAAATGTCACTTTGACGCGACGATATATCACAAATAAAGAATTTAATACCCGCATATAATTTATCTTATCTATAAGTTGGAATTCTTCTTTATAGCACTTGGCATTTATTATTTATGAGACATGCGTATATCTATTGTTTCTATCAACAATGTGCAATTTTATACATTGCGTATACGTTTTAACACCTTCTAAACTCACTTTTGACCTAATTCGGGAATCATTTATTTACATTTTCTACCACCAAAATCTATGGGGATCAATCGTACAAAGTTTATTTCTTTGTTATTTGATGTTGTAGATGCATCAAGTACTCGACTTATTAAATGTGCTTTTATTGTACTAACACATGGTTAACTAAGTCGGTCGTAGACGAAAATATACGAGTTTATTTCTGCCAACTGCTCCAAAACTTGCCTTTCCTCTATCTAAATCGTTTGAACGGAGTGAATATTCAGGTAAATGTGGCGGTCGTGTAAAAATTTGGAAATAATAGGCGAGTCACTACTGATCACTTGTCTCGCCCGAATATTCGACCGTTTACTCAAACAAGTGATTACTTGGGTCCAGCCGAAGTGCATTTAAGAGGCACTAGAAAAACCAAAACAAAAATAACCATATAGCTTGAATAAATTGGTAAAATTTTGAAAAGGGATCGCTGGCAAACTGGTCCTAAAGAACCAAATAGCTTTGTTTAAACCATACCTCCAAAATCTGTCCAAACTATCCAGAGCTTTAATATAGCTCTGGTTTGGATATTCAATCAAGTAATTCGGAGTGGAAAATCGAAGCTTCTACACATGGCTTTGTATTCAATTGTTTATACGGACTGAATAGACAAACAAATCAAAGCGAAGGGTCAATCGACATACCAAATTTCCCGAGTTTTCCACCGTGTACTAGATCAAGTAATCATACTTGTCTAATCGAAGTAAATTTCGAAGCACCTAACAGTCAAAACATTAGCATTTTCCGAAGAAATTTCAAAAAGCTAGAATATAACCGGTAAACCAGGACTTGCTGGCAAAGAGGTCCTCGAACCTTTTGGGAAACAAATAGCTTTGTTAAGTACCTAGAATAGCCCAGGGTAAATTCAATAATTCTGGATCTACAAAGATCGTGTCTAGTCTATTGAACAGGGAATTTGTGATGGGAATTTAAAAAAAAAAACTTTGCGATGAATAAAACTGTTCGCTTCGAAAGGGGAATTGAATTAGTTAAAACACTGAACAGTTTTAAATTAATTTTCAGCAATTGTATAGTATAATTCAAAACAAAATCTTACACCATATTATGAGACATATACTATCTATACAATCGTAAAATTATACCCAATTTCCCGGACAAATTTGTTCTCTAAGTCTAAACTCGAACCTGTCTAGAAAATTTTCTCGATACAATAATAAAATTTCGAAAGAATTGAAATGAATAAAATAATCAAAATGAGTATAGAATTTTCTTTAATAGTCCAGTTGAGAATGTTGAAACAAAAATTAGTGTGGAAAGTGGTATAATTTCAGAAAAGCGAAAAGAAAGACAACACATATCTTTATTCATGTTTTTATCCTTTTCATTTAATAGACATTTTGTAAAAGGAAATTAGTAAAAGCTGCGATGCAAGCATAAGCAAGGAGCAAGCAGCAACCAGGCAACAAGATGTGGTATTAATAATATACTCTTTTGCAAATGTATCATAAAATATATCTTAAGAATAAACAAGGATAACATTCTCTTTTATTGTCACATACAAATGAAAATTTGTTTTAATTGTAAGATGAAAAATAATGTATTCATTTTCATATCATGTACAAGAAATTTTATTGATTCCATGATAATTTCTAGTTCAATTCTTCTTAACTTTATATATACACACCGACTTGCCCAAATTATTACACAAGGGTTTTTTTTTTATACTATTTTCACGCCCTTATATTCTCAGGTCTTTTATACTTGGAGCGTATTTCTCTAAAATTCAGACTTTCAAGAAATTTAGCTATATCGATTTGTAATTTAGACAGCTTACTAATATTCATCCATTTACTGGAAAACCTGGAAAGTAAGGAAGGAATTATTTAGGGAAGAATTAGGGTTAAGTCAGGGGATTTCTCTGAAACTGTCCTATTTAATTTTAATCGAAAACCGCTGATACGATTTGTATGATTTTTTTAAAGTATACATCTATACGTATTTCTCTGGTTAGGTTCTAAGGACTATACCATAATGCTTTGACATGAAAAAGGGGACTGCAGTGACGATTTAGGGCATCAAGTTCGATTGATTGTACACGGGTTTGACGATTTAGGGGAGTAGATGATGAATCCCATTTCCAGGTCGTTTTCGAAAGAAAGAAACGATCTTGTTTGGATCAAAATATGTTAGTTCTGTCTCTATATTTTGATAAATCCTGGCATTGGATTTCCTTTGATATAAAGATACCGCAATCCTTTAGAATATGTTCTAGAGTCCTGTCTCCAGGACTCCACATAATCATTAGCGTTATTGTAGATAAAACATTAGGCTTAGGCAGAATTTGAACTTTTACCCTTTGGATTACTAATTCAACACTCATACTACTCAAATAATTTACTAATTTTCTCTCGTGTAAAAGTACCGCAGTCCTTTAGTTCCAAAATCAAGTTATTGTAGATAAAACATTGGGCTTAGGCAGAATTTGAACGCTCAGACCAACCCCCTACTAAGTATCTTTGATATAAAAATACCGCAGTATTTTATGAGATGTTCTGGAGTCATGTCTCCATTCCCCAAAATCATTGACATTATTGTAGACCCAACATTAGGTTTTGTATTTGAAACCTTTGGGTCACTCAGACCACTGTCCTACTAATTATCTTTGGTAGACCCAACATTAGGTTTAGGGTCATTCAGAACACTGCCCTACTAATTCCCAAAGGATACTGCAAACAAAAAATCATATTCACTAAACGATTTGCACAGCAACGATAGTAGAAGTTTGATTCGAAAATAACTAACAAAACCAGAAATAATAAAGTTGAATGAAAAATGAAAATAAACTTTTTGAGAATTGTTTGTAAAATATATTATTTAAAAGCAACTTCATATAAGTTTGTAAATATACCACTAAGCAAGCATTGGCGTTAGTATCACCGCGTGTTCTTCAATTATAAAATCAGGCAAAATATATTCTAGAAATATATATATACATATATATATATACATATATATATGTATGTATGTATATATGTATACATATATGTGTATTTGTATATGTATATGGTATAGTATGCTCCTTCAGGACACTAAAAACACTTCTCTTCTATCTTATGTTGAGTACTGAGTATGACTATGTTGGAGCGAACACCTACATACTTCTACCATCTGTATAATATCCTTACATCTCAGCATTTCTCATATATATATATATATATACAGCTATCCTTATTTATCATACACAAATATTATATATTGTGTACTTATTCACCACCCAACAACACACACAGTTGAACCCGTTTCTCCTGTAAACTCCTGTTATATCACGTCTCTATCTTTTGTTCGGTATTCTTTAGTTTATTTAGAAATTTATTATGGCATAATTAAAATTTTAGTTGTTAGGATTCTACAGAAAATAAATGAAAAACGATTTTTGTTACATATATATATATATATATATATATATATATATATATATATATATATATATATATATATATATATATATATATATATGTATATATATATAAATTTAGTATTATGTTACTAATTTTTGTTTAGAATTAGGTTTTAGAAAAGGGTTCAATTTTTTCCTTTTTCATTATTATTTAAGGATCATGAGTTGTGTTGTTCACTTTCATTATTTATGGTTAGGAAATTTTTAATTATCAATTGGTTTGGTTTTTTGTTGTTGCTGGAAAGATCCTTCTTTTTAATCCTTCCTCGACAGATCTAGGGTTTGATAAAACCCGATATCTTGGTTGTTCTGCAGTCCTACTTCATTTGTAAGTGTATCAAACGGTGGAGACCAATCAGAAGATCTTTGATTTGAGGAAATCTAACATCGGTTGGCTCTAATAGAAATACTTTTTTAAATCCGTTTCTCGAAGATTGAAATTTGACATGGGATAGTTTTAATTCGCGTCATTTTTCGAACACCAACTGGATCTAAGTACGCAATCCAAAGATCGACCCTTTACTGAATCTGTATAAACCTGGCCGAGCAAAACTGTTTACTCAATCTGATCCAGATTTTGCTCGGTAGAGCTTGTGTAGATCGAGTACTAGACTTATTTGACTTATATCCCGTGATTCCGGGGGAGAGAACATCAAGAAAGAGCCCAAACGAACACGATTCTGGGCCAGAGATAGATAGATTGAAGAAGCTGCCCTGGACGGGCTACATTTCGACCATAAGGTCCATTGTGATGCCTAAAGGAAGTGTGTGGAGAGGAAGGAATTTTTTGTATAGACTAGGAATCGGTAGGATATGCGGCTGCAACCGACTCGATACATATTCTTGCATATAAAAAATGAAATGTCTTGCAGCTTCTTCGTCTGATTTATAGATATATTTTCTGGTCAAGCTTTAGGGCTTATGCTATACCGCTTTGGCATGAAAATAGGGATGACAGTGACGATTTAGAGTAAAATATTCGAGGTAGCAGATATTCGATTGGTGATTATGGGGGGCAAAGAGATAGAGCCATGAACACAGAACTGCTACCGGTTATTTTGCTATTATGAATTACTTTTTATTCTACATCCAAATGAAAAATGAATAAAATAGTGGAGATATAAAAAAACAAAAAAAGTTGTCGAAAAAAAAAATTCTAAGAAAAAAAAAACCCGGTATATTTCAATTTCGAATGGTATACACCTGTTTTTAGAAAATTAAATAAATAATGTTTTTCCATTAAGATTTCCTTAGGTTATTTCATAATATAATATACTTGTTAAAATTATATTCAGTATATACAACCCTTATTCAACCCCTTATCAAGTTGAACCCTGTTGTGTCTTATACGTGTACTGTAGTGGTAGTAGAATTGTAGATTCTCATTATATGAAAATTTATTATAGCCGAGTAAAATATCTAATATTTCAAACTAAAAACAACGACTAGTGACTACATTTTACTATACACATACATACATACATACATACATGCATACACTATATACATATACATTACATATACATACATCATATACATTTATATACACAAACACACTTGTACACAATAATTATGAATCAAAGTAAGGAAATTTTCAAACAAAACTCATTTAAAACAATATATGTATATGGATGGCAGTGTGGATGGAATGGAACACTCCACCAATGGAATCACATTATTTATTTATGTGTTAAAAATATTTATTTATCTATACATCTTCAAATCCCGAAATTTATCATATTTATTTAATTATCATCACTTATCAACTCACTAATTCATTCAAATGAATCAATTCTTTTGCATTCATATTTTTTTAACCCTGTTTTATACATTGGATTACCTGAATGCGGACCCGATTCAGCTAATCAAATATCCTACAGGTAATTGGATCAATCATGAAAAAGGTCATCTATTTGCGAAGATAGAAGCTAAATTTTTGTGTACTGTCGAAGCGTAAAGACAATTTTTTTCGGCCCAGAAAGATAGTCGCTACTGGTAAAATCACTTGAATACGATTTTTATTTTCCTCAAAGTGATCCGGATAATTGGAGTTATATTGTATATCTAAGAATGTTAAGTTTAGTCTGAAAGTTGCAAACATAGATTACAAAACTTTTGGGTACCCGTCTGTTTGGCTACGAAAACAGATAACAAAATGAAATTTCATGAATCGGCTCAATTTAAGTTCAAACTTTATGATTTTCATGTAGATTTCAGAAGCATGTATTTACTCAATTGTTTTGTTTATTTCACGCTTTGAAATTAATTACACGCTCAAAATAATTAGTATATAAGGGAATCAATTGAGTCATTCATTTTGAATGAATCAATGTACAGTTGCATTTTGTTCAGCCTCAGTGCATCGACAGATAGCCTCTTTGTTGCACTCTGAAGCAGTACCTTCCCGAGCTCTTGATCACCTGTTTACATGCAGTCCTTGGAATTCCTAAAATAGGCTCTGGGCCTATGAAGGGCATTCCGACTCCCTTCTTGGCTAAGGTATCGGCTTTGAAGGAATAAGATACATATCAACTGTAAAATTTTGAAACGTTACTGTCGTTAGTACTTTTCGTCTTTTTATCTGACGTTCCTTTAATCAAAATTTTCAATTTCTGGCATGTTTCAGTTAGAAAGGAAAGTTGTATATTATCAAGTGCTCGAATATTTTTGAGTATTTATCGATAGTATGAGAATGATATAGTTTTTTGAGCAAATAGCTCTCGAATGTTTCAAGTGCACCACAGTACAGTTTATTCTCGATATTTAGCTCGAAACTAGAATAGATAATAATAATAATAATAATAATAGCCGCCTTTCTCAATGAATAATAGCAACCTTATCAATTAAATTATTCGCGTCATTTGTGGTAAATTATATATTTAATGTAAAACGATTAAGGAGAAATATGAAGCGATACGATATACTTGTATACACTATAGATACGATATATCTACGATAGATAGATACCTACCTATCTACCTACCTACCTACGATACTTATATTATATCTAGCACTCACTAGCTCACTCATTACTAAGATGTTGTAACTTAACAATTTTATTTTAATTGTATAGATCAAAACTTAATAATTATCTTTGAATACTTTACTTTACGTCTATTCTAATTCGAATTCGAATTCTCATCTATTTCATGCTATTATACACACTTTTACCAAATTATATAATTATTCATTATTTTATCTATTTATTTTACATTTTCAACCCTCTTTCTACCCACCACCCCACCCCCCCCCCGTTCACCAACACACCTTTCTTATTGTCTTTAAACTAAATGTCTTGTATCTAACTTAACTGCTATTAGCAACATACACGCTCTGGCTATTATTGTGTAGTGTAGTAAACGTAGTACGTCTTACAGCAAATAAAAACATCAATAAAACATTTAATGTACAGGATGTCACCCACCTCACCTCTATCAAAGATCAAACACATTTAACGTATAATGCCAGCAATACACTGTCGGCGTGAGTTCTCGATGAATGTCTCAGCGAGGCATCCGTAAATCGAGGAGCCGCAAGTGGAAATGTGTACACTCCCGTTCAAAAAAAAATGAACAGACCTGAACCGAATATGTCTCTCAAAATTTTGATTATTATTGTAGTAACAGATACAACATTTTATTTAATTTTTAAACGTAAGAGTAAGATATAACACTTAACATGTGTGTTAGCATTACATATATTTTTTAAATTCTCACTCTGTCACTGACACTGTATATACAAATAAAAAATATAAATTATGTTTATACTTCCATTTCTTTTTTACACACTTAAAAAATATACTATTTATCTTTGTTTATAAATTAAAAAAATTATATATTATACAGAGAGTTACAAAAGTGAGGAGTTTTATGAAATGTAAGAAAATTAACATTTCAGGTTTGTTCAATTTTTTTGAACGGGAGTGTACATTCTCACTGTGTCTCGCTGTGGAAATTGGTTCCTTTTGGTAATGTTCCAAAAACAGTAGAGCGAATTTATTGCTCCAATCAGCCATTGTCGACAATATTTAAACAATTTAAATGATGATTGCATGGCGGTTAATACAGTTAAATGGCGGTTAAAATCCATGTTCGCAAGCGTAAACGATAGTATACTCAGCGTTCTCGCATTTGCCACTTAGTTCAGTGTGCTCGCCGAGAGTATTCACTGGCCACATCTGTGGCAGAATAAGTGAAATAGAGATGGAATCGAAAATATTTATATCGACAATCATTGGTTTCAAAGAATTTTCATCATTTTTTTTTTATGTGTCCCAATGTCAAACAAAATACATGGGCGATCGATTGCTGCTTGGGACAGCGTTCAGCTAGATCTATTTTGCAATTCAAAATTCATATTATTGATCTCAAAAAGATCCAGTCCTTAGTTACTTTTTGTAGACTTTACACAACATCATCACAACAATGTCTTACAAGTTGTCTACTTTTAAAAAGCTTCATGCTAATTATTTGGTTGTAAAAATTCTGACTTTTTGCTCCCTGACACTCAATAGATTGACTTTTTGCCCCCTAAAACTCCCATTCTGAAAATTTTGAGCTCGAAATCGTTTGGGCTGTTTTCAAGAACGCGATTACACGATTATTAATGAAATTTCAAAGAAAATGTAGCGAAAAGCATACAAGATACGAAATTTTATTTTGATAGGGCTAAAATTATGACCACTAGAGAGTATACAAATATATGCAATTGATTCTGAGGAAATTCGCTAAGTTGACGTAGCTCCGGTGTAACGTTTTTTTGTTCGTTATGCAAGTGGTAACCGTTAAAAGAGCAATATTTAGATAAACATAGACTGGGCAATATTGAACGGGCGTTGTATGAAGAAAAAAAAAACTACTTATTCGAAGTATAAGAGGATTATTTTTTTGTAGAGTTGGTATGTATGATTATGATGACATCGAATGTCCAACGTCAAGTTATAGTTATTGTTATGAATAACAATAATTTTTTTATATATTTAACTGTAGTAGGTAAAACGGAATTGAAAGAAGAAACGAGTCAAGCGATGCTATGAAAACAATACCAACTAATACCACTAAACACTACACACTACAATTCTATGTTTAGTTTTTATAAATGCTATGAATTTCTGCATTCAAAATAAGTTTTTTTTTTGCTAACTACTAGAATGTTGTTTTGACTGTCATTTGATATTGTCAAGAATAGATTTTGTGTATGAGATTATGTCACTTATTTTACTATCACTTCATTTCATTGCTGTGTGTGCGAATACGAAACTTACCTACAATTCATATGTGTGCAGTACACTCTCGGCGAGGCACGGAGAAACGTAACGAGCGTGAGAGTGTACTCATAGTTTGTCTCCTGTGAACTCGCATCAGGAGCGCTCCATTTCGAGTCGGTTTTTTGACAAGTCAATTTGTCTACGCTTCCGACTAACGTGGATTTTAACCAATCAGCAACGTCTATCTCATCTATCTCATCTATATTGACTGAACGCAATTTACAATTCTGATCAACAATTCTGCCTATCTCTACTCTTTTTGCAAAAAACTAATCGTACTCAATTTCTATTCAATTTGGGTTCAATTTACCGATTTTTATCCAATTCGATGAAAAAAAGGACGTAAAATCGGGTATAGCTCGAAAACTATCCGTCAAATCGTTAAACCAACTGGATTTTTGTGTTTTTTTGGTCCATTTTACCTTGTATAGTGAGTTTTATGCAAATCTGTGATAAAAAATTTTTGGTAATTTTTCCAATTTTTGTTAAGGGGTATACCTTAAAAAAAACGCAAAAAATCGACCAAAATTTTTTTTTTCCGATTTGAATGAAATTCACTATATTAGGTAAAATGGGTCCAAAAAACACAAAAATCGTATTGGATTGATGATTTGGTGAATGGTTTCCAAAATATCACCTGAAAACTGGTACAAAATGTACGTATCTCGGAAACTAGCCGTCAAATCGTTAAACCAACTGGATTTTTGTGTTCTTTGGGTCCATTTTACTTTGTATAGTGAATTTTATTCAAATCAGAAATTAAAAAATTTTTTCCAATTTTTTGCGATTTTTTTAAGGTATACCCCTTGGAAAAATGACAATAAACTTTTTATCACCGATTTGGATACAACTCATTATACTAAGTAAAATGGACCCAAAAAACACACAAATCTATTTGGTTTTATGATTCGACGGATAGTTTCCGAGAAATATCCTTTTTATACGATTTTATGCTTTATACTATTACACGACTCTCGATATCTCTTAAGCCGCTCATTAAATCGTCAAACGTATATGATTTACCTCTTCAAGTTAGTTTTGCAAGGTTAATTAGACGCAAAAAAACACATAGATTTAATTTGCTTAATGATTTGACAGATAGTGTCAACATACAAAACATGACCAAGGGTTAAATTCGCGACTGTCCCGGAGGTCTGAGGTTCGAGTCTTTGTGATTACATTATCTTTTTCACATTTTAAATAACCAATAGGTAATTTCGTTGTTAAATATATCAGGTCGTGTGAATTAAGTTCTCAATGGGAAAAATCGAACAGTCATCTTTATTTTAAATAGAAACACATTTAAACGATAAAGTTGATCGGATCGAATGAAGCGACCGACCACGGACCACACAATTACAACACTCATCCACCGTTCTTGAACACAACACATTTATATATAGTTGTACACAACACTACTACAGATATATTATAGACAGTGTGCCACATCGCGAACGAACGTTATAAGAAATATCACCCATAAATTGTTCACTTACAACCATAAATAATGTGGACAAAAGATTTTCGCTTCATTCTTCACGCTTCAATAAATTTATACATTTCAAATTGTACACAAAATTCTTTGTTTTTTTGCGATCTAATCTGTTTTACAAATTTGTTTTGAACAGGTGGTACCACTGTCTACTGTTATTCAATTTTGAGTGTGCTATTTCTTTTGTTTTATATTGACAGTTTATCACATCGTATATATTCAGGTCTTTGAAGGTCATGAATATGTGATTACTTGCTGAAAAGTAATCACAAAGAGGGGTATAGCTTCCGTTTGGCATGCCTTTTTGTTTCTATAAAAGTTCTATGACCTATATTTGTGAAGGGATCTATTCGAAGATGATTAGTTTTTAAAGTAGTCCAACTTAAATGACTTGGGTGTATCTTGCCCTAATTTTTGTACCAATCTTGAATATTTTGCTCATTTCCTTCGGAATTCAGAAGGTCTGTAGGGTTTATTCTCGCCTGAGAAAAGATAAGTCTGAAAAAGGTGTCTTGATTATTGCATGATATGTAGAGATTGGAATTTCCATTAATCTTAGTTTTTGGATTATTCAAAAATTAGAAAACCAAATTTAACAAAACCAGTTTCTTTCGAGATAAACTGAAAAATAGACTATTGTTGCTGTGACGTCTTTCTTGGGTCATTCGAAATTTAGAAGACTCTTCAGTGAATTGGAAAATAAGAGCGATTGCATTCTCTGCGAAGAGATGTAGGAAACTCTGAACAATCTTCAGATAGAAAGCGTTATCCTTGATGTACTCAAAATCTTTACTAAAAAAAGGACTCGATGAACTGGTCTAAGTTAAGACTTTTCAAGACCAGGTAGGCAATTGAAACGTAGCGTCTCTCTGTTTGTCTAACTGTCCGTTAGTGGGCTTATAACTCGAGAACCACAGACCTGTTCAATATGCTTTTTTGTATAGTCAATTTTTAGGATATATATGTAAAATTTTAAGGATTATACCATCGACTCCAATAATGGCGTTATTCAAAATTCTACAATGGATTTATGCCGAATCTCCTCGGTTTTCGAAAAAATTATTTATAACAAAAGTCGTTAGTATTTATTAATAAGTTTTATTCGAAACGTTTTTTCGAAAACCAAATGAATTCGACATAAATCGACAGAAAAACCATGGAAAAAGAATCCCACTTTTCTAGTCAAAAAAATTGAGGGGGTGATCTACGCATCAAAGAAACGGATAGGTGCGGGGGAGTGAAATAGCAAGTACACCTATTTCGTTTCACATTCAGAATAATGTCAAATAATACATTTTCGACAGGGTAAATAATTCATGAATGAAAATTCCAGGAAATAAAAAAAAAATTAATTAGCCATCATTGAACTAATTAACATATAAAAATTAAAACAACAGATCCTCATTACAAATTACAACAACAACAAAAAAAAAAGTTGAAGGGTTAAACAGTTTAATTGGCCAGAAAAATACTACAATAAATTGTTGTACAAAATGCAAATGATGATGAGATGAGAGTAGAAAAAACACATAGCAAGCAATAAAAAGAGCTATAAATAAAAATGTCGTTAAAAAAGATTTCTCTCGGAAATTTTTTTAAAAGAGGATAATGATAATGATATGAACATTAACGTGATGACAAGCTTCTGGTTTTAAAAATAGCAGAGCAATTATCACCGACATGTGAATTACACCATGTTAAAAGGAATGAAGAAAAAAAAAATTTCCATGCATGCAACAAAACTACACCGTGCAAGGGGTCGTACGCATTTCTATTACATGCCATACAAATGTAATCAATTATTGAATTTACTCAACTTTCCATTTTTAACCGACTCACTTCGATTATCAGTCCAGTTGACTCACTCTGAAATATAGTTTTTCACTGTTGATGAAAATTTCGAAATAAGTTCGTAGGAGGGTTGCTAGAATCAATCGACAATGCTAATAAAGGTGTTCCCATCCCAGGTATCTCGAGTTTCATATCAATGTTTTGATATGAAAAATCACACAGTTCTTGACTGGGGATTGAACCCAAACGTGATTAGCGCTTACTTTTTAATTTGACATTTAACCCAATGTCTGATTAGTAAAATCAGTCAAAATCCTACTTTTTCGTTCCCTCTAAGTCTTGTGTTTGTAAGCGTTGGAACGTTGGGTACGGCTTGTTGCAGGGTAATTTGACAAAAAAATGCGAAAATTTTGTTTGTTTGATAATTTAGTAGCCTATTTCTAAGCTATATATCATTTTCTTCCATTTTAATTAATATATCGTGAACCGCTCGTAAAATTGCCATGTCAGGTAATGTTGATCCAAGTACTGGCTACATTTTGACGACGACGTTTTGAGATATTACCCAAATGTTATTTTTGTTACCATGAGAACATCATTTAAAGTCGATTATCGTATTTTTGGGTTAAAACTATCAGTTTTATATACCGAGCTTTATCGAAAACCAAGACACTCTTCGAAAAGATAAAGGTTTCGATACGAAACCTATATTCCCGTTATACATAACTATAAAGATGCTTGTTTTTGCACCTACATAAGGACAATGTAAAAATGTTGAATAAATGAGAAAAAAAAATAGAAAAAGAGGTTAAGTAGGAAAAAATGTTATAGTGAAACGGGAGGACAAACCATTGGTAGTGACCATTCGACTGTCATCATAATACAGAGTATAACATACTTTTTATGTACGGACAACACAGACGCTATTCACCGACACACAGACACACCGACATGTTTTTATATACAAACTGACCTGAACTCTCCATATTCTATTCTTCTTTCACTCGTTTTTTTTTTTTCATTTTCATCTGTAGTACATTTGTGCCCTAGTTTCTTCCTCATTTACCACACTGCAATTATCATTTATCATAAGTACACAACGTCACAAAAGTAAGGAATCCAGAAAAGAAATTCCAAAGAAATAAAAAAACAACTCTGTTGGTCGTTTCTGCAAATGACCAACCATAAATAATGATGATTCAACAGATAGTTGAAGAAAAAAAACAAACAGGATAAAGGATAAAAAATAAATCACAGAGTCAACAAGATGAATATGTCTAATTAAAATCCAGTGTGTGTAGTTTGTGGTGTAAGTTGTTGAAAAAAAAAACCGGAGAAAAAACAACACAGGAAAAACCTCAATGCAAAAAATTCTATCTCTCATTCCACACACACACACATACAGTTATGTAGTACAAGTTGCATAGAGAAAAAAAAGGTGTCCAGCAGCATACGAGTGTATACCTAATACCATTCACAGCATCGGGCAGCGACCAACACCGCACCGCCACTTGTTGCACATAGGGAACTGGGAAACAGGGACGCAGGGTAGCAGTCAGTTAAGTACGGCTAATAAAAAAATATGCTATCCATTTTTTTCCTCCATCCGAACATAGAATAATTAAATTTAAAAAAAAGGGGTTCATTTCAAACACACTTATTGTACAAATACTAAGTGTTAGACTTTTAATAAACTGTAGAGAACTGTATTACCGACCGTGTGTTATTTTTTTTCTGTGTTTTTTTGTTTTTTTTATTTTAATATCGTGTTTAAATAATAATAAACCCGTGACCTCCATATATATCTCCATATATATGGATTGAGTATACGATAGTTTAGAAACACTGAAACACTTTGATGCATACACTAGCCTCGTCTTTCAAGTTGCGGAAATTTACATAAAAACACACTAAATTTCTCTTAGGTTAGATTGGATTGTGCTGATTATCCAGAATAGGACACACTTAGATCATTAGGTCCATCTGACTCATCCCTTTCAACATTTTGGGGCTGTTAAAGAACAGCTACAGGGTTTTGACCCCAGTAGACATTAGTTTAAAGATGTCATTCAAGAATTATTGACCCAGGAGGACAGTAAGAGCAGATAAGTCATGGGAACTTTCTTAAATAGTTCCATAAAACGAGCATAGATTTGTTCAAGTGACCATACAATACTCAAGTAGATTGGAATAATCCGTCTTCTTTGCGAATGACAGGACAGAGTTCCACTTTAATTGTCTTACCTTAGATTCTTCCATTTCAGTCGAGCCGAAGGCTAGACATTTCATTCTGGCTTTGTAGGGATATTCTGCCAGAAGTTGGAAGAGCGTATCGTCCGTTTCGTTACAGTCCGGACAGATCACACTGTCCTCTAACCTCGCCTCTTGAGCTTGCAGCGACCAGTAAGGACTCCATTCAGAAGGTTTATATCTTTCCGATTTTTGACAATGAGCCAGATTGATCTTGCGGCATTGCACCCAGTTATCATTTGTTTGGTTTGTCTATAGCCTGTCGTGTCTTTCCATTTCCTATTCATAGACTTATTCACCCACTTGTTTAGGACAGAGGTCGCCTAGTTATTGTTAGATATAGTTCCGGTCCCTGACATGGGAGTGCGGCTCCTTCACGAGTGAGTTCGTGGACCGTTTCATTGCCATCAACCCCACAGTATCCTGGTATCGACATCAAGGTCACCTCTTTTGTATGAGTGGCATATCTTTATTTTTTCGATGGCTTTATGTATATGCTTTACTCTAGAAAGATTGCCTCCCTTTTACGCCATATGGAATTAGTCCATATGCATATGGAGGTGCGTGTAATAAACCTATGTTTTGAGAGAATTGTATGTGGTACACAGCACAGAGGAAAACAGCAAATCTAATTGCATGTTTTTTTAATGTAACCGTTTCGTTTGGTTCTTTTTTTTTTGTTTTGGCTGTTTGAAATGTGTTTATTTTTTTCGAGCTTCCTTTTTTAATAGAACCTTTGCCGGTTCGTTTTTATTTAATAAACAATTTACATGTTTAATTTGTTTACAAGTACAACACAGGCAACCAAACAGTACACCAGTGAATGAATGCGAGTATAAATGTGTTTTTATTATTCCCGTATTTATTTTTTAATTTTGTTTTAAATGTTTTTTATTTGCTTGTAAAAAACAATTTTTTTTATTGTTTATATATTTAATGAGATTTTAAATATTATTATTGTCATTATTTTTTCATTTTGTTTATTCTCTGATGATTTTTAATAAGGGTTCACTTTTTACCACCGTTTTACTTACGGTATTTTTTTTATTTGCATATCTAATAGATATTTTGATTTTATTTAATAGCGCTTTATAGGCAATTACCATAACATTTCATTCTTATTAGTTGCATAACATCAATTATCTTTGACTACTTTTTACTTTATACTGTGATATAATTTAAAATATATATTTGTCCAAATTAGCCGTTCTGTTGCTTTGTGATCATATATACTGAGAAAAGTTAAGGAACTAAGACTTTTCGGGAAAAGGTTGTCAGAAAAATCTACGTACAAGATTAGGTTACGGTTACTGGTGGGCTTCCTCACAAGTTTCTTTGTTGTAAACTTAAGGAATATCTCCGGAAGCTGGTAATAAAACCTGAAATCAATTGTAGGTTCTGTTTGTAGCCCGAAGAAACTTCGGAACTCTAATACAAAAGAGAATCAGACACTTGAAGGAATACTGGGTATCAGTAGGAAACACACAATCCCTGAATCAACTGCAGATCATGCACTACCTAAAGTAGAATAGAAATGGATGTTCTAGCCAAAAATTTCCTCGGGGAGAACCCAATAGATCTTTCAGCTCACAATATGATATGGTTTCCTGCACTCTACAGGAGGAATTGTCGTAAATTCCCAAATTATAGAAATTCAATACACAGAGTTCCCCGGAGGTGTCCAGAAACCGAAGGTTTGGCAGAGAGATCTCCAGATTAGTTCATTGTATCTTTGATCAATCCGTTATTCTCTCTTTTTGAACTGTTAGTCAAAGAATTTCAGAAGAGTAGGGAACTGGTATATTGCTTCCAGTGGAAGAAGTGCTCCATTGTGACCTCCAGGCTTGCCATTGGTTGTCTTCACTATGTTGGACCATTGGCAGTTACTTTCTGAGACATATATCAATTGTGCGTTTTTCCCTGCGATGGAAACCAAAAATCCCTCCTCCTATCTTAACGGCGGGACTTGGGATCGGCTATAGTGGAGATTTTCCCTTCGATGTGTTATTCGTTCCTCGAACACCTTAAACATTTTGTATCAGATTGAATGATTGTAGATATATATTACATAATAGAAGTGAAGTCTATAAGATATCTTCGTAAAGGGTAGTTCGAAGTGAAAACTGGAAGTGAAGCTGATAGTGTGTTAGGAATGAGAAACTATGTATAATAGTGTATTGGTATGCGTGTATACAAGTGTATACTAATGGTGTATACTAGTGATGTATACTGGTGTACTTACTCTGGTGTATATATATATATATACTATATATGTTAGACGCGCGGATACCAATTAAAGTTTTGCTTGCAATTTAAGTTAAAATACAAAGTTAATAGGGCAGACTTAATTACGTGTAAATTTACGGTTAATTTGTAATGTACCAACACAGTTCACAGAATGCGTCATTACTTTTCCAATGATTTTGATACTTTATTTAAATTGATTCTATTCTATGTTCGAAGTCACATTAAAAGTTTTATATTGTTGTATCATTATCATTATCGGATATCTCTATCTAATACCGCTGGCATCTCTGTTTGTCGCCGATCTAATCAATCAGTTCGTTCGTAATATCATTTCACGTATATAACCATTTATAATACTAGATCTACATTGACTCATCCTCTTCATCCCCTCTGCCCTCAAACCCTTGATCAGTAACCAGCATTATGTCGAAGGAAACGATTGTTTTCTATATTCATTGAATATTGGCAATCAACATAACATATATTCGGATACTGTTCGAGTTCATTCACTAATTGCACTCTAAAGATAATTATTTTTCATATATGACTTTTTAAATTATGTTGTATAGGAATTACTATATAACATGTATATTAATTACGTGGGGGGGGGGGGGGTCGTCAATTGATATAAATTAGTTACAGGAGAGTGTTGATTTACTAGAAGGTGATAAATACTGACTGGATCGAAAGCTAAGCTGTGAGGCTGAGATAAATTTTAACACTGTACCTCTAATCTTCGCGGAAATAAGATAGGTCTCCTCGTTTCCCACCGCGAATATTCTCAATATGGTGTATCAAGTCTTTATAAAATACTGCAAAATATGATCAGTTTAGAAAAATTATCAGTGCACTTTTTATTTGACATACACTGTAAAAAAATAGTGTCTGGATACTGAAAATTTTCTCAAGGCAAATCGTCTGTCGGTAAGTGGTGTAATATAATAATACCCAAATACCTTAGGGTAACTGGTTTTGGTTCTCGGAAACAACCCTATCAAAGACTTGGACTTTTAGGATTTTGTAGTAACAGATTTGGATTTTGACATAATTGCAAAGGACATCTTCGTCCAATTGACATAATTGGAAACGACATCTTCCTGCGGAATTTATTCGGAATTTGAAAAAAAATTTAAAACAAACGGTTTTTTTTTTATAACAAGCAACTTTTATTGCAAACCTTTTTTCGAAAACCAAATGGATTCGGAATATATCGACTGATAGTACAGATGATTAAAAGCCCCTTCTCATTTGGGAAATGATGGATTTGGGGTAAATATTCATTCTACTGTGTCGATATACTCTTAAATGTGTCATGGTATCTTCTCCCAAAGTCGGCAATTTCTCTCATTTTTCAGCCCAGCTGTCCTCTTTGACTCAGCTTATATTACTGCCTTCCAATATTCATTTTTACAAAATTTTGTAGTAGATTTCTGCCGAATCTATTAGGGTTTCCACTAAAATCTTAAAACAAAAGTGATAAGTTTTATACAAACGTTTTTTTGAAAACCAAACGGATTGGTCATAAATCGACTGCAAACATTTCCACAAGGAAGTCGACCGAGCTGAGGATCTAGAGCCCTATTCTTCTAGAGTCCAATTCTTCGACAATATTTCCCATTATTTGAGTTCTAGCATGTCGAGCTGTCTGTTCCCCTGAACTTACCATCTATCTAATCAATAACCATTGACTCCCCATAAAATTTTTCTCTTTGATCATTATTTCTTAACAGTACAAATGTAGACAAAGAAAAGTCTGCAAATGAGATAAAAAGTTAATTGAAAATAAAAAAAAACCGCGTCTCGTGAAAAATTGACCCGGATGAGAATTAAAAATTCATTCAAATATGAGAAACATTTCAAAAGAAACTTGATGCATTAAACTCTGTACAGTGCATCTGTACAAAGGACATCCATATAAATGAAAATATTTATATTTAACCATACAAAAGATCTAAAGAAAATTCTTCGAACTGAAACTTTTCAAATAGAATCATGTTTTGATGAAATTTTTGTGTAATTAAAAAGGTCATGTGTAATAAACACAAAGTAAAAATTCGATTCCGAGAAGAAGAATATAATAGAAAATTAATTCAATTAAGAAAAGCGTAGTGAAGAGAGTACTGTGAAAATTTCATTAAACGATATTATTTCCATAAATAGATCAAACATAACAAAACTTTAAGCTTCAAGTGATGCAATAATCTGAACCCCCATACACTGCCATCTCTGTGTACAATACGATAACTACTGTAAGGGTTGATGTTAAGTCGTTAACACACCACCAGGGGAATTATTTTTATGTAGTTTAGAAACAAACCTATTTTTTATCAAACCAACAATTTTTTATTGATTTTCTTACAATTTTTCTCAAAAGTTTTTTTACGTTGTTTTTGAATTTTCCACATAGGAAATGTATTTACCCGTAACGAGTAATTTACTCACGTTCAAATCCCCAAGGTAATTTAAATATTACAAATTTTCAACCTTTGGTTCACATTTACCGGGTGGTTAAAAATATTACATGAATATTAAAAATATTAAATTTCCTTAGTATATTTTAAAATTGGTCATTGAGGTCCTTTGTGGCTATTTGAACAGAGAATATTAAAAATGGTCCTTGTATATATTGTTTGCATTTTATATAGAAATCCTGTATAGAGCGTTATATAAAGGACTTATTCATATTAAGCGGCATACATATCTTAGTTCAATATTACAATGTTACAAAAAGTATCATCAACATCTGAGCTAATAGGACTATATTACACACTCCCTATGATATATGTTAATAATATGCTATACAAAGCTTACTTTTTGTTTCAAAATTTTAGTATATTGAACAAAGGGGTACCTACAAAGTAGTAGGAGTAGCGGAGGGAAGGCTGTAGCCTGGCAAGTAGATCTTTCTAGACCTTTTTTTACCGACCCCTAAAGAACCCATCCCCTCAACCTCTTATGTTCTCTACCACACCTGGTACGTTTTCCCTAGCCCTGTGTTCGTTGTTGAACCTATCCACCTTCTTTGCGAACGACAGGAGTCAGGACAGTGCTCCATTTTTGTTGTTTTCCCTCATTTCGGTTGAGCGGAAGACTAAGTGTCTCATTTTAGCTCTGTAAGGACATTCTGATAGAAGGTAGAAGGTTGTCATTCGCTCCGTTACAGTCCGGGTAGATTGCAGAGATCTCCAACCTCTTAAGGGACAGATGCTTTTTGAGCCAGCAGAAGATTTACCTCTTTACGGCTCTTGCCAATAAACCAGGCTGATCTCGTGGCAAGTGTTACACATCTTTTACACCCATTTCAATACTCGCGTATGCTTTTTATTCAATTCATTTTTGGTCCAAATTGACCTTATTCGCTGCGCGACTTTTCTTCTATTCGCTGAGCGACTATACCTGTAAGTTCGCAGTAGCTTACTTGGGGGGGGGGGGTTAAAGACGAACGGATGATGCACAATCTTAGCTACTGAATCACACTAGACATGCTCAAACACTAACATCAGATCGGCCAATTTTACTTAAGAATCAGATCGGCCAATTGCCTAATCGACATGCTTTTCCACAAGCATGAACACCACAAAGTGATTCTGTCAGTATGATGATATGTATTTGAATTTAAGAGTGGTACAATATGATGAACCACACTGTAACTGTATATATATAAGGTAAGATTTCGGGTCTGGTAATAAGATTGTACATCGTACATTACTTATATGTAATAAGAGTTGCATATATTATAGTGAGAGATATAAGGGTAGTTTGAATCTCATCCCCTGCTAGTAACGAACACTATCTAGTAACTAAACAGTAGTAGTATAGTATAGTTACTTTAGAAACCTTTTCTAGTCTCTAAAATAATTTCTATGTGAATTTAAGTGAAAATATCAAATTATATATGGGGGAAAACTACTATATATACATTTATATATATATATATATATATATATATATATATATATATATATATATATATATATATATATAGTATATACTATATATACTATCATACTATCTAGTATCTAGTAATGTTAGTAATGTTCATATGTAATGGAAACCACTGGTTTCTTTACTCCTTACATCAAAAATAAAATTAGCCAATGAGAATACAGAAAATTTTATAACTTATATCGTTTACTTGCGAAATGCTTTCTTATTGGCTAAATATAAGGTACTGCTTTTAAAATATACATTGAATACACTACACTTGTATCTGTGTCTGTGTGTCTAACGAAAATATTCAAATTGGAGCTTGGATTATTAAACAAATTTTTATACGAAAAAAAGTTTTCTTTTCTTTAATCAGATGTAACAATGGGGAAAAATTTCATCAAGTAGACCCGGACTTAACGGTCCAGCTTTTGGGGATCTTAATAATTAAGACCACTACACAATATAGTGGGAAGAAAATAACAGAGAAGCTTTTATTGAGTGTTGGCGCAGGGAAGACTATCATATTACAAAATATATGGGTTACGTATAATATATCTGCGCTTCCACTAGTGATGCTGCAAGACGAAACGAAATGAGAGTAGCATGTCTCTTGTATTGTATTGTAAGTTTTTCTATCGTCTCGTCTCGTATCGTTTTTACATTTTCAAGAATTTCTTTTAAAAATACAAGACTCTTCCAAAATTTTCCTGCAATCAATAATTAATTGATTTAATTACTTAATATTTGAATTCTGTGGAATCATTTTATCTCACTTGGCAGATTCATCTCGTCTCTCCGTGATTTAATCTCGTTCGGCTCCATGGCATCACTAGCTTCGAACTTTAAGTTTTCAACTTAACACATTTAATAGGGTGTGCAAAAATCATAAAATTTTCACAAAAAATAAATAGGATCCACGATTTCAGGCGATATATCTTACGGCACTCACTAAATCCTCAAACGAACATGATTTTCGTCATCGATTTGTATTAGTTAGTTTATAAGTTAAATTGGATTCAAAAATCCAGTAGGGTTGACGATTTAATGAATAGTTTCCGAGATGGTCTCTGTATACGATTTTATACCCCCTTTTATTGAATTTCGAAATGATTTCTCTCTTATACCAATTGATTTGATTAGAAATTAGTTAACAAAAATCCACTTGATTTGACAATTTCACGGATAGTTTTTGAGATATGCTATTACATTCTGTTATCGATAGTTTAATATTCTAAGCATTTCTCAAAAAATTAGAGCCCGTTTGTGGGTATGAACATGACTTCGATACAAAATAGCTGAATAAAATAAAATAGAAATGTTGTCGTAATTGAAGAAGACAATGTCATTAAATTTATTTATCATAAGTTCATAATGGTTGAAACGATCGTCAACGTTTTTCAATAAATAAATTATTTATTTGAAAAAATAAAAAGTGCATGTACAATTGCTATATAAATAAATAAAATGGTATCATGGACTTCCACAAATTAACGCTGTCTAAAATGAATACGACCAAATACCTTTCGAAAGACAGATAAAGTACAAAAGTTCAAATAAGAATGGAAATTCTTTGATGGCAAGCATTAAAATTTGGTCAATTTCAAATTAAAGATTAACATTAATAAAAATGATATCCGAAAAAGTCTGAAAAACACAATAGTTCGAGATATCACTCCCGAAGTTCCAAATGGTATCCGGGTTTATTGGTTTGATTTAAATTTTCTATAAAAAAAAAACACTTCGAAATAGAAAATAGTGAATTGTTAAGAATCTGATCCATATTCTGTTAATCTTAAACTAAAATAGTGTAGATTCTTGTATACAAAACTGAATCCACATGACAAAGAAAGTGTTATATGGATTCTTATATGAAATAAAATGAATTAGAGAATCCTCTTCGAAAATACCTTTTCATTTTTCCATAAGGGAGGAGTTAATGTCTTCGTGTAAATATTAGAGATGCTATCACAGATATATGTTCTGTACAATTCTAGTCGAAAATAAAAAAAAACAAATAAATTGTATCTCAGCTTCTTGAACAGTTTTTGTTTGTTTGTTGCTAATGTACAAAAACATTTTGAAAGGTTTTTGCTCAGATAGATCTTCACATCAGATAATTATTTAGTTTACCATTTTGTGTACAGAAATTTTTAATTTATCACGAATCTATTCTAGGTTAACCATGCGAAGTTGTATATTTTCAGTTAATTACTATACCTTTCAATTTCTGGGGAAGTAATAACATTCTCTCTAGGCCCCATTTTCATCATTTATATATTAGATATTACTTATTATTCTGTCTGATGAGAAATTTCAACGCAGACCAATACATCCGGGTTGATTTTTTGTGAAGGTTATGGGTTGAATCAGGAACGATTTTATATTCTATCATTCGAAATGGAAACAAAATTTTTTATACAGATTTTTTGAAGATTCTGCCATTTCTCTATAGCTTATGCAACCATTCTTATTACCTTGATAACAGTTTCCTTAATTTCAACGAAATATATTATGCATTATCCTTGTGCTATTTGCTGGGAAGGATCAACACAAAATGTTCCATCCAGTTCGGCTTTCTGATAATTATTGTGGATTAAAATTTTGTGTCATTGATTTGTGCCTTTTTCATTCGGTTTTCGACAAAATACTTCAGATAAAAGTTATTCATTATAAATATACAAACAATTTTTATTCCAAATAATTTCCCAAAAACCGAATCAATATAAGGTACAAATCAACTATAAAATTTTGGAAAAAAGCTCTATTTTTATAGTACAAGTTTCAACTGAATTTTTGTTTTATCGCATTATCAGTTGAAGCTAGTAGTGACACAAATAATTAGTACGAAAATATATGTCGTATTTAGGTTATTTTCGCATGGCTGGAAAAACTTTTCCATTAAAAAAAAAACCGTTAATCCAATGAGTTCGATACAACGAAGCGAATTGCAATTATTTGGTGAGAAACCAAGTTCTCTTTTGATGTTTCAAGACTCGCTTTGATATAATAATTCTTGCTTTGCTAAGGCAATATAATTCCACATAAATTACACGGGAGTTTCAAAGAAATCCAATAACTTTGTACGGAAACTTGACGAAAATACGAGGGAATAAATGCCTCTTTTAGTAATTTTACGATAAATTAAATGGGATAAAAGTATAAAAGCTCCAATTAATGTATTAAATTTATACAAAATAGAAAAACGAAATTAAATAACACAATCTTGATTACATTAGTGTCACTCTATGATGCTTGGACAGGGGGAGATGCTTAGACAGGTGGTGCGTGAGCATCATAAAGCTTGACCATGAAAGCTACAACACATGGACATCAAGAAACACAAATCACCTCCATATCAGCAAACTAAATGGTATGATAACCTATAATTTACCCCTAACGTAGTACATTATCGAACATTTACTACGAAGCAAAGCATCATTTAATTATTTCAATATTTCCTTGAAAGCTTATACATACACAAGCTCATACATGCACACATATAGTATTCATTCTGAATACACCTGATATGTTGGCATACATGTGAGAGGGGTTGAATGTAGGGTGGCATAAAAGGGTTGTTTTCAAGAAAATTGTGAAGAAGACAAGTGAATTACGATAGTGTATATACGGTGCGCGAAGTCATATACATTTTCGCGAAAGACATCGCAGAATGGATCTCCTTCACTAATCAATACTCCGCTCTTGTGAACTTAAAGATGGCGTCTTCTAAGATGTATAGTGTATTCTTATTGGCTGAAGTATATAAGCATTTACTATATATATATATATATATATATATATATATACAACACTGGTAGTAGTTGTACTGGTGGTACAACTACCACCCAGTAATGCTGCGATTTTCCAAATTTCAACATACAGTGTTTTGTCTTATTTTCTTATAACTATATTCTCACAAAACTAACCAAACTTAACAACGTTCGTAGGTAGGTAGATGTATATGCCTGCCGCGCCCGCATCCACACACCTAACCTCCATCTATCCCTAACCAGTCCCGAACCCCATCCACTAGCATATATTGTCTCATAACCTCACATACATACGTATATCGCCTCAAACCATTAGAATGGAATTTACTGATATTTATTATAGAACTAATTCAGTCACAGTCTTGTTGTAACTCATTTTCTTCTACTCCGAATATACGAACAGAACTAAGGATTTTACATATCCAGTTTTGCCATGCATACTCTCATCTCCGAATAAAAGTTGACTGATGTATTCATTTATCACGTGATCAATAAGTTCTTTATCATTAAACATACTAGGAACCTGTTAATCCGCAAGAAATATTGCAGTCATACTCTAAGGCAGGGAATATCTAAGAAAAATCGTGGCGCAATGACCAACATTAGAGATAAACCAACATCGGAGAATACTAAACGTGTCAAAGTTACACGATTTTACTCCACTTCGAAAGAATCAACCGAAGGATATACATAAAATACGTCAACCAAAATTGGAGACTGTTAAAGATTACAATTGCTCATAGAGTGGAGACTGTAAATTCTACTTGAGGGATAATTCCAGTGCTGAGAAAAGCCTAGAATTACTTTTATCCCTGACTACGATTTACATTCGGCTAATACTCTTATTAAGGCCTCCTATCACGCCCGGAACTTCTTACTATGCTAAATTTTTTACCTTCTTTGTATCGAATTCAATTCCGCTTTCGGAAACATGTTTCTAATAAAAGTTTTTCGATATAAAAACACTAATCACGTTTGTCCTTTTCCATTTTCTCGAATACTCAATGAATTCGCCACAAATTAAGGGTCGAAGTAAGTTTCCTGTCGATTCCAGCAAGTCAAAGTGTTTAGAGTGCGAGAAATAGATATATACTTTTAGTTCATAGCTTGACTAATTCACGGACCCGTTGAGTATAAAACCGGGGTCTAGAACTAGATGGCATTTTTGGAAATTAGAAAAACTTACAAACAAAATTTTATTCTTTTATTCTATGATGAAAAATCTATGAAAAATCATTAAAAAATGTTAAAAGCTTACATTGGTGTGACTTGAATAAATAAATGACCTTTACAAATGTAATTATAAATGAATAATTACTAAAATCGAATTCTTTTCGTAAACTTATACTAATTTCTGTATATTATAGATACATTTCTAAATGACAAATGAAATAAATGAGTCCCTTGAGTGCATAGAAATAAACTTTTAAATCATCTGTACGATATATACGAATAATATTCATTCGATTAAGCTTAGACTGTTATACACTTTTCCTATGTTCAATACAATATATAACTTTGTCGGGAAAGAGATGGGAAAACTAATAACTTTCTTACAAGACATCCACAGAGCTTGCTAGGATTTTCATTAATAAATTATAAATATAATCTCTTCGTATAAACTAAGCAGAAATTTTCATTATATATATATATATATATATATATTTATATATGTATATATAAATCCCTGAAAACAATGGTGCTAATATTAAATCTCTTCTATTGAGTTTCTTGCATGTTATTATTTAATAACAAAAAATTTATATACAGACCTGTTCTTGTTATAAAAAAATGTTTTTGTACATCTTAATAAATTTTGTGTGCAATTTTAATCGAAACAGCAAATATATACAAAGTATTCATATTTATAGACACAATTTACGAATAATCATCATCAAATGTAATTAGGTATACCATGTTGGGGTTGTGTTGGCTAAAATTACCTACTTTTTTCACAAAAAAATCAAACTTCTTTAGATTTTGATATCTGTGTAAATATCTCTGAAGTAAACTGCGGTCCTGACAAATTGGCGTTTCTGCCAACGAAAATAATACCTGTGCAAACGTTTGCAAACGATTGCTGCATAAAAAAAAATTCCAAAATTCAAAATTTTGGAGACCATCTTCACAAAGCTTAAGGACGATGTATTGAATGTACGACTTATTCTATACAAATTGTTAATTGTAAAGGCATAATGTGCTTTATGTTGACAATATTATTATGTTTTAATTTCAACATAGAAAATCCCACGTATTTCATAAATGTTTTGAACGTAAATTTTTCAGTTGAACATTCACTGATCAGTAGCCTAATGTAAGAGTTTTTTGAGTGAAACAGTCACCAAAGTAGTAACAAGTGAATAAACCTAACCTAAACTTGCTGGGCAAAGGCTTCTCATAGAGTCACCTATTCTTTTCCGTTACAAGCCCTTCGCATCTATTGACCTCTTGCATGCTTAACTATATCGTTTCTTCATCTAGCCGTCGAGCGCCGTCTTGCCGAACCATACGGTGTCCAGACAATAGCACTACGGATCCATCGATTATTCTAAAAGCGTGTCACATGTGCCATACTACTGCCCTCGAAACCTGTTCAAAAACCCAGACATTGTCACAGAAAATAAGAAAGGAAAGCTATGTTGGTTGGGTCACCTCGAAAGAATGCCAAGTGAAAGAGGTGCGAAAATGGTATAGCGCAGCAATCCAGAAGGCTCAAGACAAGTAGGAAGACCAAAGCCACGATGGATGGACGATATTGCACTAGATCTACGCCGAATTGGAATCGGGAACTGGAAAGCCAGGACAGAAAGACCTGGAAGACTCTTTTAAGTGAAGCCAAGATAGAAGTACTGTCCTCGCAATACGTAGATATAATTGGTTTAAAAAATGTGGACAAATTTATGAAATATATTAGTTTAGAAAACTATTAAAAGTATTTCAATATAATATTAATTTGATTAACGAAGAGATTTCGAGTATAATGTGAATAATTCACATAGAAATTTTAAAGATAGTGTGGGATGTTGGAGCTGTACTTTGACTACTGTGGGTGAGGTTAATGGGGGGAGTACGTACTGGAGTACGTTCAATATAATATTAATATATTGAATAGTTTATAGTTGAGCGTTGGAAGTAATTCTAATCATAGGAGAGAAACAGACGCGAACGTTATGCCAACAAAACAAAACCGTAACTTTGTGGCTGACAACAAACTTATTACACTCTTAAACATATTCGAGCAGAAACTCACAAGCTCGCAACCTCACAAACTCACAGTCTCACAGCCTAACCATTTAACAATCTTAGCACTATAATTGCATACAAAATTATCTAATATTGTGCATTTCAATAAAACTGTACTTCACCTGTGTCAAATGCAGCTAAACCACATCAAAATCATTTTTTATTTTTCGAGATAATACATTCAAATTAGGGTGCTTTTTTAAACTTTTAATCATCATATTACTCTATGAAATTATGGTTCTTGCATCCAAAAGAAGGAATATCTCGAAAACTATTTCTCAAAACGTGCATTTTTCGATATTTTTCAATAAAGATCGAAAAAATGACGAAAAGCTTTAAGTCATCGATTTGAAAAATTAGTTTTTAGGGTAATTGGGACCCAAAAAATATAAAAATACAAAAATTTAGTAGGTTTGGTACTCTGATGGATAGTTTTTGAGCTCTTTATACGGTTCGATACCTCGTTTTATCCGATTTCAGGTGGTATCTCGATACCTCGTGGACTGTTCACCAAATCGTCAAATGAATACGATTTTCGAGTTTTTTGGATTTAATTTACCTTCTATAGACAGTTTCAACCAAATCGGAAACAAAAACTATTTTTCCCTTAGAAAATCAAGATTTTTCCCTAAGAAATCAAGGAAAATTTATAGTTGTCGATTTGAATAAAAATAAATTTTTAGGGCAACTGGAACCTAAAAACACAATCATCCAGTTGATTTGACGATTTGAGGAATATTTCTCGAGCTATGTCTTGATTTAACTCCCTCTTTTTATTCGATTTCAAACAATTTATGGGACGCCATTTAACCTGCCGTCAGGCATTACGTTCGACTGTTGAATCGGGCGCTGTGTACTTAATAGGCACACATTCAAAAAGCATAATAAACACCTGGTTAAGTTCATTTATACAATTTCCCAGTGAGGTATATCATTATTTGGGGTGTCACAAAAAGAATAAAACACAAGCCTTCGTCCTTCTGTAAAAAACTATGTTTTTGGCATAAAGTTAGTTGAACAAATGTAAATTAAATTTTTGACCTACTAACAAAAATCGTATAAAGTAAAAAATATTTTCGTGCAATATAAAAGTAAAAAAATCGACAGACAAAAAAAGTAAAGGTCAGAAATCGTGAAAAATGTTCACAGTATTTATTGTCTATATTAATCTTCCAAGATAGGTTCACCAAATCTTCCAGGATAGGGCCCTCATCAAAAATGTCACGCAATTGGGCGCAATGAACTTAACTGAACAAAACGTGAATAACTTTCCATAATGAATGTTAAGGTGAAAGTAACTGGGTTGCGTCGAGTAGGCCGAAAAAAACAGCTACTGGGAATTATCAGGTGGAAACACAGCATAGGGCCAAGGCAATGCGCCCGATGGAAGGTTAATCTGACTAATCGATTTGAATAGTTATTTCAAATCTACTTCAATAAATAAATGACACATCGTGGAGACACGTTACTGACAAGGGACAGCTTTTTAATTGAAAGCACATTTTAAGAAAGTTAAAGGAAAATTTAGATAATTTGACTGAAATCGTAAACTAGTGGAAAACATTTCGAACAACATGACGTATTAAAGATTGTTGTTTTAGAATATTTCATATTAGGTATTAATTAAGATTTAAACCCAAAGGAATATTCACAACGATTGTAGGAAAATTTATTAATTAAATATTATTTTTATAATAAGAAAGTTTAATTAGAAATTTAATGAATGTTTTCCACATCCAATCTCAAGGTATATATATGTCTGCCATTTTAATTTGGACTTTTCTATGTTACCTATCTTTGGGAACTATAGAAAGACATTTGGACGGTTTCAATTATTTAGAACGTTTCTATACAGTGCAAAGTATTTTCGTATCCAGTTTTTGTATCCATGTCTTTAAATCCATAAAAGAACTCTTTTTGGAAAACTATACCAACAAGTACATCCATTTAGGTCCATTTAGAGCTAATAATGGAATCAACGCACCCACACAATTTCTATTTCCGGTGCAAAAACACTGTCAAATTTCAGCTCGATCGGATTCTAAGAAAAAAGCGTGAAATTTTACTACAAATTTTGATAGATAATACGAACGATTCTTAAGTTTAATTGAATGCGTGTAATTTTATTATAAATGTTTGGAAAATTTATGGATAAATTTTCAAGCACAATAAATTTCTAGAATAATTCTAAAGACAATAATAGACTTTCTTATTGAACTTTGTTGAGATATTTTCTTTGTTAAAACATCTATTGAATTATTTAGTTAAGATATTAAAAAGCGTGTGGGACTGTGAGGAGTGGTGGGGGTGGTGGGGGTTGGTTGGTATGATGGGGTAGGGCTGTAGAATGAATACATTCCATCTTAGTTCAAATACAATTATTTCAAATATATTGAAATAAACTAATTTTAGAAATTTCTATAACACAACAATAATTTCTAAAAGGGGTTCTTTCAACTATTTGTTACTAAATATATATATATATATATATAAGTGTATCTCTGTATCGCTGTATGTGTGTATCTGTATATGGAAGAACTCCAACCAAGAAAATGGATAGGATGGCACTCAAATTTGTTAAATGTTATCCAATATCAAGTTTTTTTAGTTCTTCCTAGATAGATTGTATAAGGTCCACTGTAATGCCTAAGGATGTGAGGATGTGAGTGCAGTGGAAGGAATTTTGTGTATAGACTAGGAATTGGTAGGATATGCGGCTACAGCCGACTATGATAGGAATTCTATGCCGATATTCATCTGGAGTTCGTGAAGGAAACTACAGAAAACCTCAAGCATAGACGGTTACTTCGTTCTTGTCCATACGCCGACAGCTTAGTCAATTAACCGCCATTTTTTTTCTTAATAATTGACAAACTGCCGATGTCGGGATTCGAAACTATAATCTCCCAGTTTCCAAGTATGCATACTGCCCCTTAGACCGCTCGGTAACTTCAACTGGTTCTTCCTTACTAAGTACACAGAGGGTTGTTGAAAAATAGAAGACGGAATTGCCATAAAACTTTACTGGAGGGTATTTATGCTATAATATATTTCATTAGCTTGTTAAGTATCCTTTACGTTTCCCCGCTGGATCGCTTCATCTTCATCAAACAACTACTATCCCTTTTCATGTCAATGATGTAAACCCTAAAACCTAGCTAGAAAATATATCTATCCTTTAAAAAAAGGATCAGTGGTAATTACACCCACGGAGAGAGAACTATATTCACAATTTTCGAAACTTTTGGTACTCAATTTTATCTGAAGACGAATTTAGTGTTTTGTTTCCTAGAAGGTTCTAGACGATAAACTAAGAACAAAAGTATAACCGAATATATTTCTGTTACGTTTGGAAATTATTTATTAACGCAGTTCTACAACCCAGAAATGGCTTCTCTCGCAATTCCTTTCTGACGCCACCTTCAAGGTATTGGGATCGCTCTCCACATATTGAAGTTTTCTAGGTTGCCTATATATGGCCAAGATATTCAACACGCCGTGATTCTTGCATAAATCCTCCACTCTCCTGCCTCATTAATTCGTTCATATATTATTCGTTGGAAAACTCTTAGGCAGTGTATATTGGCTAAGTTTAGTATCCAAGATATCAAGACATAAGTTACTATACCGGTCTTGTTAAACTTTTTTACAGTTTAATTTTTGTTTCTAGAGGACTCTAGACCGGATAGCTTTAAAAGGAAGTACACTCAGTTGTCTACCATAATTCTTTGACTAATTAGTTAATAGTTAAAACTTAGTCATACGCACTTCCGTTCATATATTTAGTTTTGGATGCATTAATATTTAGACCCATGTCAAATCCATCGTCTAATTTTTTTAAATTTTGCTTGGAAAAAAAACATAGTTTACAATATGTCTTCCAGAGAACTAAAAATTCCTTCCATCGTCAAAAATAGGGAATATGCATGAAAATTTTTGTTCACTTGAATTGAAGCATGTTTACTTGACAAATATCAAGGTAAAATTACTTTTTAAATAACTTTAAAAATAAGCGAGATATGAATGATTGAAATTCCTGATTAGACAAAGAGAGTGATAGCTCTCTTGATATGTTATGTGACGTCATATTACACTTTCACCATTTAAAATACACGTAAAACTCCGTTTTTAGTATTTTTGCAAGAAAGAGACAGATAATAATCTTTAAAAGCTTATAGCTACCTTGATATTTGTCGGATTTTAATTTCGTTTTTAAATATTATTACAGTATTAACAGTATTTTCATATTCTGAAAAGAAATGTGAAAAAAAATTTCATGCATATTCCCTATTGTACTTCGAACACAGTTTGAAACACCAGGACAGAGGAAGAACTCTGATTCAGGACTCATTCGATTGAGTGCGTCAAACTGAGTCATCTAAATGAATGTCTCAAGTCATCTGGATGCAAGTTGAATCAATTCCTGAATTAGACTTGTTTAGTTGCAACTCTTGCAACCATATAAATGTTTACACAAAGGTTAACTATGCTGATGTATAACAGTGCAAGACATATTTGATGTGCCATTCAGTATTTAATTAATATTAATGATTGTTATTAATGATAATGTTATTTTAACGAAAATAATAATGAGATATTTTGCTAACAATTGTTCTTGAGGCTGGGGGGGTTGTTGAGTGTAGTCAACCTCATCTGCTCATCGTATACTAAAGAACTACTAGTGAATTCGAAAACAATGAATTTCATTTCCGTGTCTTTGAGTCGAGCTACAGCTCCAGTTCTCTAGCAGCTGTAGGTTGGTTGGTTGTATCATGTGAGTGTGTGTGTGTTCGTTGGGTGTATTTAAGAAGATATAGAATTGACGTTAAGATGAGAACACTCTGACATAGTCATTATTATCATCATCATCATCATCATCATCATCAGCGAATGGGTGACGTGGGTGCCGTTGTGTTGGTGTTGGTGTGTTGATGGGAGAGGTATACACCACTCCGTACACCATCATACACCATCGTTTTCATGTGTCTTATACACATTTCGTATATAACACAAAATAATACGACCTGTTTCTTCTAGTTCGTGGAGTTTGTTCTTCATCATATTATTCTGTGTATGTAGAAAGAGCTTTGCTTCTTTGAATAAATGCAATTCATACTCGAATTTCGATACAGGTCCGTATTTGTAATTTACTTTCTATTTATATCTTTCTCTTTTGTATTGTAAACATTCTTGAGAGATTGGTTTTTATTATGTATATATAAATAATGGGGTTTTATCGCCGTTTCTGAGACTCCACAATCTATAACAGAGGCTACGTACACTCCCGTTCAATAAAATTGAACAGACCTAAAATGTTAATTTTCTTACATTTCATAAAACTCCTCACTTTTGTAACTCTCTGTATAATTATTCATTTATAAACAAAGATAAAATTGTAACTGATATATAGAAGAAGAAAATGTTACTTTTTTCTGATACCATACACATCTTGGATGAAGATCAAATCCACAGTCTGGTACAGCTTAGTTGGTAGAGCATTGGTCCAGAATGCCAAAGATCGTGGATTTGATTCGTCTTAAGTTGTGTATGTATGGTTTTTCATATTTAACTTTGAGGTCCAAATAATCTTATCAATGTTCAGACAAATTACGTAAATGTCAAATTAAGTAAACGTTAGTCACCCCCGTTAGTATAATATTACCGAAAAGGTAACTATATTAATCATGGATGAATAGACACAATGTTTACAAAAATAATTATATATATGTATGTACACTCCCGTTCAATAAAATTGAACAGACTTGAAACGTTAATTTATAATAAACTCCTCACTTTTGTGACTCTTTGTATAATTATTCATTTATAAACAAAGATAAGTAGTATAGATTTTAAGTGTGGAAAAAGAAATGGAAGTATAGTAAAAAACATTTACTACAAGAATAATCAAAATTGTGAGAGACTAATTCTTATCTCATTTTTAACCATACATTAATGATGAGGATGGAGATCAAGGAATTTGCATGCAGACTAGAAATTGGTAGGTTGCATTCGAATTTCCTTGGAACTACACTGATATTCATCTGGAGTTCGTGAAGGGAAACCTTGAAGTGCATTGTCGATTACTTCGTTCTTGTTCATACGCCGACAGTTTTGTCAATTAACGACACCATTTAGAATCGAACCCGCAACCCTCTAGCTTCTAACAGAGTGCGTTAGATTTCATGGTCAGTCAAATGTGATCTGAATTTTGATAGGAATTAATCAAATCTTGAAATATCGGAAATTTTCTAGTTAGATTTGGTGTTCAGATTCTCACAACGTCCATATCCAGAATCCAAGCTTAGAATCATGAAACTTTGTATTGTTTGGTAATCAATTCCATTGCGTGTAAACTTAATAAAACTGTAGTAGTTTATCCAGACATTGTTTTATTCCTGTAGGACAAAACCAAATAGTTTTTCATGCCTAAAAAAAAACTAATCATTTTACGTTAAATTAAAATTCCATGCTTTTCAAAGATTTATGCTCAACTTACCACAGCGCTCAGATGCTGTTGTTTCTAGATGCATATTCTATCTCTAGATACAAATGATGTGGGTCCGTACCTGTAAAACATACGTATTATAATTTTGATGAAAACAAACATTCACTAAAATTAATGATTCCAATTTCTTCCAGAATATAGTTTGTATTATATGTTATATTTGTATTTACAGAGTGTTCTAAGTCAAATTGTTACATTATGTGTGTAGATAGATAGATAGATAGATTGTAGAGGCTACCCTGGACGGGCTACACTTCGACCATACGTTCCATTGTGATGCCTAAAGATGTGAGGATGTGAGTGGAGTGGAAGGAATTTTTGTGTATAGACTAGGAATTGGTAGGATATGCGGCTGCAGCCGACTGAAGATAAGACTGAATTTTCAGTCTTATTTTGAGCTTGATGAAATGTTGCACACTTGACCTTCCAAACTAAAGGAAAGTCTACATGATATTTTGAACCTCCTACATCACTACTGTCGATGTGAAACTCAATAATTTAGCTCGATTTTTGCTTTCGAAATAAAAGTTACAAGACGAAGCGTATCAGAAAAATATGGTATGAAGAGTGCCGAAAGAAAAGGGGACAGTTTTCTCACATCAATCTAGTTTCAGAACTGAATATTGAACCTTAAGGAACTCATTTATACATGTATTTTAACCTGAAATCAAACATATGTTTCGAAGGCTAGGACTGTTCATTTATTCCTTAAAGGAATAACTCCAAGGGCTTGAGGATCTTTCTATCAAACACCCTGTATAATTATAATAATAATAACGATAACAATATTATTAAAATAAACTAAACTGTAACCAATTTGAGGAACAAATCCACAATTAGATGACAACATCTTCGCGAATTGTGTGCATGAAATGTTTATAAAACATATACGACTGAGTATATTGTATGTTCTATTACGATCGAATCACTTGCTTCTATATTCGTATAATCAAGATTCGGATCGCGTGATCGTGAACATCATGTGGGCGCTTTACCTAATGTTAATGTTATCACAACATTATATACGATTAAGGTAGAACGATCATAGTCACTTCAGAAAGAAAAAAAGATAATTAAACTGAGAATATCTGACTCTCATATATGGGGAAGATAAAATATATTTGGTATAAGAAAATAATTATCTTAACATCTATAGTTTTGACGCAAATTATCTTAACTAAAGATAAACTGACTCTTGAGTCAAGAATCTCGAAATTCTTAAACTGTAATGATTATTTCTTGTGACCAAGATGCTAAAATTTCAGACCAAAATAAACATTTGTTTAATCCAAACAAATGAAACTTTTTAAAGAAGTAATCATATACTTCAGTTAAATATATATACTTCAGTTAAAGAAGCTGCATAAACTTTCTCTTCTTGAGTTTTTTTTATTTATTTTGTTATATTGTTACATTTTCACATGTCTTCTTTGCTATATTTGAAACTGTCCAAATATGTATTAATTTTAAGGCAATTCCCAACAATGATGTATTGTGCAATTCAAACTTTCAAAATTCAATTCAAAATTGATTTCAAATCCACTGTATGAAGCTTTATTCGATTGGTAGATGGTATGACTGTACCGCCTTAAACATATATAATTATATTAATAAATTTACGTGATACGTGTATCATACTTTTCACTCAAAATATTCTATTTCAATGCTAAATCTACCATAACATTTATTAATTAATATACGTCTTCGTTTCGTCTTTATCATCTTCGTCTTCTAAAGACGAAGTTCTTCTTTGTTGCTCTCTCTAAAATTAAATTCGAGCACTTTAAAGGGAAAAAAATTGTTTTTGACATGTTTGTAACGGTTTACTAGTCACAATTCACAATAGACGCTTTAAGCTTCCGTTCATATATACTAAACAAATGTATACTTTCAAAAAGCTTTTATTAGAAGGTAAGCCACTCATAAAAGCAACAAAAATCAATTTCATATTTACCAACGCATTCACTAAATTTCTTTTACGGTTCAAAATTTGAACTAAAATACTTCTATCGAGATCTCTGCGGGTGGAGCTTAATATTTCAATCTACTAGCAATAATTGCTAAGTTTTTCGCCAGAGTACGACCACGAAACTTGTGAGCCGAAGGGTATGTCACGAGGGTTGCAAGAGCATGACATTTTGGGAATGTATGCTTTCTTATAAAACCACAATCATCGAAATTGCTATCTATTTGTCAGAGATATTCTTCTAGTGCCAATGTCGAAATAAGTTCAGAACTATTCATTTTAAATTTGGTTAAAAAGAAATGTTTTTTAGGTTAGAAAATAATCAATATTATTTATGCACTGAAGAAAATGTATTCATTGATTAATTGGGCTTTGAGGTGTGATGAGCTTTCAAATGCAGACACATCTAATTAATATTCAATCAAGATTATATACATAACTGATTGTAAGCACATGTAAAAAATCAAAAAGTGTTTCTTGTTTCTTTTTTTTTGGGAATCGAATCGATTTGTGTGGGTTATTTGATATTAAGTTTTTAACCCTTATATATATTACATGGAAATGTTGTACAATATTTGTTGAAAGAAAATTCCTGAAAAATATCATAGTTTTCGAAGGATGACTTTTATAATATACAAACAAATATGTAAATAGCTAAAAACCCTTTTAAAGTTTTAATTAATTGATGAACACAGACCTCCAAACCCTTATGTATATAGAAAACATACAAAACTAGAATATATACAATTTTACTATACCTAATCCACTGGCATCCTCTCCTCGATCTCACCCCCCTCACCCCTAAACCGGCCACCTTCACTATACTTCATCGTACACATTGGCCAATAAGAAAATCAATTTTATATATTTTACCAAACATAAATTATTTTAAAATCATTCAACGATATTATTTATCCCAATTTTTTGTTGTTGAAAAATCAATTTCTACTATTCCGTACCAAAATTAAACGGAAATATAGAATTCAGGATAATAGTTTTTATTTAAATAAATGATATTCGAAGTTGGGCTATGTTTTACCAACTGTTGTTGGCTATGTTGTTTATCCAGTGTGCTGTCAAAGGCACTCTGCTTGGAACTGGGAGGTTGGGAGGTTTTTACTAACCAGTCCAAGTGGCCGAGCGGTCTACGGCGTTACGTCTGCGCAGTATGCCTACTTGGAAACTGGGAGGTTATGGGTTCGAATCTCAACATCGGCAGTTTGTCAATTATTAGGAAAAACAAGGGTTAATTGACTAAACTGTCGGCGTATGGACGAAAACGAAAGACTTGAAGGCGTAAACTTGTGAAGGTTTTCTGCGTTTTCCCGCACTCCAGAAGAATATCGGCATAGTTCCTATCAAAATCGACTGCAATCGCATACCTACCAAAATTCGAAGTCTTCATACAAATTTCTTGTCCTTTAGGGGTCGTTTATAAAGGTCTAGAACGATCTTCCACTGCTACTATGCTACTGGGGCGCTATATTTTCCTAAGAGTTCCAAAAAGATCTTGGATTGAGACATTGGTTCACGATCTCAAATACGTCTACCTTTCGACTTCGGCAGTGTTGACTCTAGATAGAGAGTTCATCCTTGATAGTCAGAGCAAAAAGTATAAAAGACAGTATAGTATAGTTGGGAGTCCTCTTAAAGCCTTGCTGATTTGTCTTTGAGTATATTCGGCAGAAAAGAAGTCAGAAAATTTTGCGCCTAATTAGTTTCGAATAAAAAAACTATTTTATACTAGATATCCACGTTTTTCTCGAGAAATAAAACACTTTTAAATTTGGATAAGCTCTATATATTTTGGTAAGTCGTTTGTAGATAAATTTCATATCGAAATTTATTCGGCATTTCATTTGATTATCGAAGTTGTAAGTTCGAACAAAAGTTTTGAATATTCAGAAATAAATTGTTGAAAATATAACTTCTTTATAATATGAATAATTTCGTTGAGTTATTTTTGGGTTGATACAGAAATGGGTAAACCTCGTGCTCCATACTTGAATTCATATATATATTATATAGATATATATTTAGAAATTGAGGGTTGATGAGTTGTAGGGTGGTTTTTCTATGTTCTAAATATGGGGTTTGTTATATGTTAAATGTGAGGTGGATATTATGTTTCACTAAAGCTTTTCGTATCTACTTCTCATATAAAGCTCCGCTTGCCATGTCTTTCCTCATTGGCGTATGCTAATAAGCTTCTGACAGAAGACGTTTTCAGAATTAATGAGACAGGCTAGAAGACAGTGAGCTTGAATGAGCTTAGCTCACATAAAGTTTTCATATATTTAGTCATAAGATAATTTATATAGTATGATTATTTTTTTTTTTAAATATTAAATATATTTTGTTGTTTAGAAATAGCTTTTTGGTTTTATTTGGAGTTGAAGTTTTCGAAGAAAAGCTCTTGTTATATTAATTAGTATTTATAGCAAAGAGATGAGATTGTATAATGAATGTGGTACATGTATAGTTCTGTAGGTCTTATAGTAACAAGTTTTATGAAAACAATAAATTTTGAAATAAAATCCAGGTTGCAATTCCAGCTTGTTAGGGAGTGTTCCAGTGTTTACACAGTTTATGAACAATTTAACTATCAATTATAAAACCATAAATTTATTTTAACCATCCTGTGTTTTATAAAATATTATTAACTATATATGTATGTTTAAGCATTCCTTCATACAGTCATTGTCAAAATGTTTTTTTTATTTTAAATCAACTAAAATTTACTACTTTCAAGAAAAATGGGGTCAATTGAAACTAATTGTATGATCAATTGAATGAATTGGTCCTCTGAACTATGCAGCTTTTTGGCTAGAGCTACGCGACGAAGTTTAAAGAACTATTTGCAATTTTATAGATTTATTGATTGAAAGTAGGTACGTTATTGAAATTCAAAGAGAAAATTTCATTTGATTATCGTTTGATTTCATCGTTTTTAATCATCGTTTGATTTCATATAGTTTTGCATGTTTTGTGCCAAATTACGAACAAATTCCCCATTACTAAGAGTTGTGACTTGAATTAGTCACTGATCTCTAAACTATTACTGTCTACAGAGTTCAGTTTCAGTATTAAGTTTGAATACATGATGTTCGCCCAGATTCACTATATATACACTGATAGAAGTAATTCCTTGCAGTAAGAAAAATTTTTTAAACCAACAATTCCTGACTCTTATATACCTTATTATGTGTTGGAAAGCATTGCTAATAGAGAATCAATGTTAAATATCATTTATTATAATAACTATTATGCTTAATAAAGAAATAAAAATAGAGGGGGTACTCTTTAGTGTGTCTGTTGTGCATGCTTGCTGGACTGTTTTGTACTGCAATAACATGTAATGAAAGTGGGTTAAATATGTTCATTATTGTCTTCTTAAGCTTAGCATTACTTCTAACAATTGAAAATACATTTTTGAATATCCCTTATTATTTGTATGTGGAATGTTTTAAAATAAATGATAGAATTCTATTAACGGTATCACATAAAACAACAATCCACACAAATTAAAAGAAAAATAAAACACCAAAAAGAAAAAAAAATAGAATTCCGATAAAAAAAAAGTTAATCCAACGTTTCGAATATTCCTCCATTATTTGCTATCCGAGTCGTTTGTAGAAATCTTCCCAGGTATTTTCTAGCACTACCTGAGAAGAAATATTCGCACAATTGTCTTTAATTAGCCATAACTGTTGCAAATTTTCAGGCATATTCCGTGAATAGATCTGTGTTTTGAGAATACCCCATAAAAATGTCGTTAGGAGCTAGATCTGGCAATCCGGCTGGCCAGTTAAAGGTTCCAAAACCACTCATAAGACGTTCCTGGAAACTTTGTTCCAGGAACAGCCTTACTTTCATGGCATTGTGTGAAGGACAACCATTTTGTTGGAATCATACAGATTCCAGGTCTAAATTAGGAAGAGCTCTAACAGTTGGCAAAATATTATTTCGTAACAAACTCAAATATTTTTGAGAATCTAAAGATCCGTGAATGAAGAATGGTCCTATAATATGGTCACCCAATATTCCAGTCCAGACATTCAGTTTCAGTATGTATGTGTATGTATGGTTTTATAGTAAATATTTTATTAATTTATTTAACATTGATTCTCTATTAGAAATGCTTTTGAAAACGGTCTGTATAGGGGAGATCATATATATTTGGTATAAGAAAATAAGTACCTTGACATTTATATAGTTTTGACTTGAGAAAATTATCATAACTAAAGTTATCTCAACTATCCTCAATGTTATTTATAAATCTGTATAAAATACTACAAAATACGTTTCTAAAACTATCGATTGATAATTTTTGTATATTCGATTGGATTCCCAAAGTATAGAAGTGAATTTGAATGGAGAGGGGTCCAAAATTTGATATCGATAGTTTCTGAGAGATTTCAATGGGAAAAAGCTTAAGTAACAAAAAAATTTGAAATATATTCCAAACATAATGAGTTTTAAAATCAGCTTTTTTTTTGAAAAAATTAATTTTTTTTTGAAGTAAAAAAATTTGTTTAAAAAAAACCTGTTTAGAATCACTGATATAAAATAATGTAATATCTGAAGAGAAAACTATAGTAAATGGAAAATAGGCTGGGTGTGCAAGAGTTTGGTACGTTTCCTACATTACATTGGGAAATATAAGGAAAGCAAGGAGTTTTCATAAGATGCGGGTTGTATTTATATATATATATAGATATACATATATATATATGATGAGCATACGAATTTGAAACCCATCCCCTAGTTCCCGTGAGCTACACATTTGCTGGTAACGTTCATATAGATTATGATTATACTAGCAAAGTTCTATTACCATAATATCTTTCGTAACAGGAAGATAGGTACCAGCTTTCTTCTTTAGCTTCAAGATACTCATACATACATATATTATACATTTATTCCCCAAACAACCCCCTAAAATTTTATATACGCCCTCATCAACGTACCCCATACCATGCATCATTTCAAGTAAAATGTTGTGATGGTAGAATAGAAGCTCTCAAGCTCACGTTTATTTAAAATATCATGTTAAATTTTCTTGGATTTGTTTATAATTTATAATATTTAGGGTAATAAATTCTTGGAATTATTTTTAAGGGTTAGGTATATAACTATAAAACTTATGTAGGCTTTACTCTGATTTGAAAATCTTTGAAAGCTTTTTACAAGTCGTTTATATGTATGTAAAAGAAATTTCAGTTTAAAATTCAGTTCTAAAACTTTACATCACCTTCTATTACCGTTGGACTCTGAGGAGAACTGAGGAAAAAGAAGGCCATCTTCTGGTGTTTTGCACAGGCTGATTATTTGCGAAAAAGCAAAACTTTTAGCCGAGAAAATCGACAGTTTGTCTTCATTTTAGATCAGTATTCACAAATTTAGCTTTTTGATGTATCCAATGAATTTTTTTATGATGTATCCAATTATTTGGATATTTGATTATGCGGATCGGGTCCAGTCTCAATTCATTCTAATTAGCTATACGAAAACTTGAAATGGGACATTCTATAAAAACCATATGGTATTTGTGTGGTTTTTTTCCATGATTACTCCTAGAAAGTTTCGGAATACATCCAAGAGGTTGTCTCTCCGGCCACATCATTTTTAACCTCGAATATCTCGATTACAGCAGATACAAGATATTCGGTGCATTTTACCTCGAATATATGAGCCTTCAGGAAAACTTGATTAGCAAGTTCTGGCCATTGTAAAGATATGAGAGAAGCGAATTTCGCCAGACTGAAGTAGAAGGAGGAGTATATATCTCGAGATATCTAAAACAATTTGGACATCGGTTAACAAATAAAGTAATCACAGGCTTCCGAAGTTAACCATACAATTCCTTCTACAAAGAGAGAAATTTAAATACAATCACTATGGAAATACTAGGCTTAAATCCTGTCTTTAATTGTAAAATTTAAAGCTTTATATTTCTATTAAATTTGTCTATATTACAAAAATTTTTCTAGTATTTAAAACTAATTAACATTGTTTGAAAAATAATTTGTCACATGTTCATGAATATTGATGATGCCAACAGAGGGTTAAAATAAATTTTTGTACAAATATATCTATATATATATATATATATATATCAAAAATAGATATAAAATCCATTTGGGAATATGAATCGTAAACGTTATAAAGTTTAGAAATTTATATTCATATTCGGAAACAAACTCGAACAATATCGAAAACTCGAGGAGTAGAAACAACGGAGAAACAAACGGAGTGGATGTAAGAAAAGACATTTGCATTAATTGAAGAAATGTCTGTTTAAATTGAAGTTCGGTGTGCAACGGTCTCAACTTAAGGGAGTTCCCAGCATGAAATCACTTTTCGTCAGATTTTGCTCATTTTCAGATTTTCACACGCTAAAAAATAACGTTTTCTTATAAATCCCGAAGATTCAGAATTTTTGACCGTTTAGAACGCGAGATAATTAATAACAAAGTTATCATTCTCTCTCATTAGAATCATGTAAAACTTCATGCCCGCCCAAATATTATCTGTTGTATTAAAAAAAATACTCGACAGAATTAAAAAAAAAAACTAGAATAATAAAGATAAATATTTATTGAATAAATTTTTTAAGAAAATAGCTTTTTACCGTTTTGTTTTCGAAACATAATAGTTAAAATTTTTTTTTTCTTCAAAATTACATTAATTTGTATAGAAATATATGTATTTGTTCTATAATAAAAAACAAACCGGTATTTTGTCCTGATTATACAAGACATTGCTGGACCTTCCTTAAAATAATATACTAGATACATTTATTCTAATTTGAATTCTCAATTATAGTATACGCTGACTAAATGTTATACAAAAGTGCTATCAGCTTTTATGAGAGCATTCATTATCAAACTTTTTAACCATTACTCAAAATTCTTTACAAATTTTGCATATTTTTTTTCTAAATGAGTATAGTGTTGCTGCGAGACGAGACGAGACGAAAGTATCATATCCCTTGTATTTTATTGAAATAAATAAATGTTGCTATTATCTAAAAAAAAATTTAAATTTTCAAAAAAAGCTCTTAAAATTTCAAATTCGCCCCTTTACCTAGATCAGTTTTTTTTTGTATTATAAATACGTATTTCAACTACAAAGTAGTCATCATCAGTATAAATTAGCTAGTCGTACTTTACTCTTTGACAATTAGAAATAGATAGAAAGTCGAGATCAATAGACAAAAATAAAAATAAATAAAAAATTAACCAAAATGAATTAAAATTAAAATATAATAAATTTTATTGAAATTACTCTTGTTAACATCACTCTTATAAAGATTACTCTTATATTGTCTCGGGATATGTTATTCGTTGCTAATTTGGTGACAGTTTCACAGTTTCAATAAGAGTAAGGTTAACAAGAGTACCTAAACTTGAATGAAAGAAATTTTAACAAGAGTAATTTCAATAAAATTTATTATACTTTTTAATTTAAATTTATTTTGGTTAATTTTTTATTTTTTTTTTGTCTATTGATCTCAACTTTTTATCTTTTTCTAATTGTCAAAGAGTAAATTATGACTAGCTAATTTATACTGATGATGACAACTTTGTAGTCGAAATACGTATTTATAATACAAAAAAAAACTGATCTAGGTAAAGGGGGCGAATTTAAAATTTTATTTCAAAAACCTAGAGTTCTCATTAATTATCATTTGATAATCGAATATTTCAAAAAGCTCATCTTATGAGGATTTATTTGATTTTTAACACACACATTCATTACACACATTCAGTCAACTATTTTGGTATTTTATTCAAAGCTTATTTTTCTGAGAATATATTTTAATATTAGAAATTCAATACATAATTTTGCATAATATATATTTAAACGATGTATAAAATGTATATATTAAATAATTCAACCCCCGTTGTACAATGTTGAGGTAAAAGTTATATTATTAATATTTCGAAATGATTTTTCATTTGGAACTGTCAAAGACATATTATTGCTCCCTCCCAAGATTTATTGTAGATGTGTTATAAGAACTGACAACGTATGTGATCGACGCTGTGCTGTATTTGTGTTGGTGTAGTGTTGGTATTATGATAATATAAAGATTTAGAACTTCAATTCGAAGAAGGGTGGCTGGTATTGTTAGATTCTATACAATGTCAATTAACATACAAGCACAAGAAAATAATACTTGCTGCTTTTCCCAACTCTGCTGTACGTGTATAAGGTAACATTGGGTAGCACCCCACTGCACCCCCTACTATACCGCCCACACCGCGTTCATACTGTTCGCTTTAGTAAACCACAAACATTTAATAATATGTATATATACATATATATTTGATAAGAATATTGATATGATACCGAGTGTTTAACGAATATTCATACCATACCAATATAACATCCTAATATTTCTCAGATACGTTGTAATCATTTCTGAGATAATCGATTTGTTATTGGTTTTCAAAATTATGCCCAACAATTTTTATTCGAAAGTTTTTTTTTTCGAAATCTAAAATATTCGCCACAAATCGACTGTATGGAATTTTGAACAAGGAACGACACTTATTGGAATGACACAATGTTCTCAATTCTCAGTTCAGAAATTAAGTCGTCAATTCTGGCTGTCCTTTGAGTATAGTCAAATCAGCAATTGTACAACAAACTTAATAAAATAGTTTAAAAAAACGTTTAATCGCATAATATATACTTTGATTTGATCAGTAGAGTTATTGAGCATGCGCAATGCAACCGCACAAGCACAGAAATATTTGTAACTTCCGAACAAAAACCCAAAAATACTTAAAAAAATATATATTTCGAACATTTATGTTCCAATTTCTTGAGTAATAGTATTCACCGTTATATTTTAACCGGCTATGCTTGTGATGCTTTTCTGCAGTTTCCTTTGACAAACTCCGGATGAATATCGGCAAAGTTCATACATACAAATTCCTTGTCGTTTAGGAGTCCGTAAAAAGGCTTAGAAAGGCCTACTTGCCAGGCTTCCCGGACCTCGCCTCCGCTACGACTACTAATTAACCTAAGATCAAATATATGTTTCCATAAAGTTTATATAAAAGTTACAAGTATTGATTTCCAATTTCAAAAAATCTAATGTTAATTATTAAAAATGATAAATTAAGGGCTATTTTGATCAATGGCAGTGAATGAAGAATGGCAGCCTTACACATATCCGCTGCAGAATTTTTACCCAGAAATATGATGAACTTTTTTAGCGATACAGGGTGCAATGTCTGCACTGTCTCTAATTTTGATGAATATTACATTAAGTGTAGGAAGTACATAGAAAGCATATAAGCTTTTAAAAGCTCCATACTAGTTTAAAAAGTATACATAATGTATAATGATTATATTTGTATAATACATAAGAACATAACATACATACATACATATATATATTGATATATCAAACGAAATGAGGAGCTTTATAAGACGTGAGCTTTTCACTTATGTTATAAAGCTTGTTGATATTTGAAAGCATCTAATGAAGATCTTATAACATATTATAAGAAACATTTTACTTATGAATAGAATTACAAAAACCATCATCTTTACCCCCGCATCTGAATCACAAACATGGTGAATCAACCACCCACTGATACTGGGTTCAAGAAAGCTTCAAGAATACACACTTATACTTAGACTTACACATATACCTACATGTTCAGTATATAATATTATTAGATAGTATAGTTCATAGTATATATATATTGGTAGAACCGCCATTTTATTTAAGAATCGTTTGAATATTTAACGTATAAAAAGCCCTTCGCGTATCGTATCGTATCGTATACAACATATAACGCCATCATATTCTTAGACAGATGTTGTTTTTGATACCGGAAGCACCCTAAATATTGTATATGCAAGATAAATCCTAATATACCCTTTGTGATGTTCAAACTCCCTTTCAAACTAATCATATACAACATTCAACTCATACAACGTTTATCAAGCCAAACAAAGACATACTTATGTTTTATTTTATATTTTTGTCTTTGTCATATATTTATTTAAGTGCTGTAGCAAGCAGCCATACTTATTTTGGGCGTCGTCTATATGCGACGGCCGTCGCATCTTATCTCTAAATTCTATTTAAATACTTTTTTCAAATAAATGGCGCTTTTATTATACAGATTATTTTATGGATAAATTATTTTTGTTTGAAATTCGATTAAAAATCTGGATCTTAGAATATACGCTCAAAATAAAGTTCAAAAAGTCTGCGAAAATTCGATCTAATTACATAGCCAAAATATCCATTGAAGCTGACCAAAACGAAAATCTGCTAAAGCAATTTCATTTTGAGGGCGATCAACAGGGCTTCAAAAGTGTTGTTTCTTGTATAGTTTTTGAAAAATTATTTCGAATTAAATTTCGTCTTAAAAAATAGTAACAACTTTTGTTCTAGACATTCTTCCGAATGTATTTAACATAAATCAACTGTGAAATTTTAAACTATATAGACAACTTGCGATGCCGGTAGAAATTTTATTCATAAAAGTTTAGTAGACAGTCCTCCAATGACATTTGAATCGAAGTCAAATTTACCATCTTCGAAATTGAAAACTTTTCAATAATAATCGTACGTTTTTATAGGAATTTTCGTACGTATTAATTAGAAAAGTCGTAATTTAATATTCTCTATCAAATTTTATATAAATAATTATTTAAACAATCGCAAAGCTGTATAAAATCGAGAAAGCCAGATAGGTACATATTAAGCTGTATCCAAAAATTGTCTATACAAATAGTATAGCCAACTTTTTAAACTCAACAAATTTTCTAGACACAAAACAATAAGAGCATACGATATTCGACAGCCAAATAGTATAGCTAACTTTTTCAACGATACAATGATGTGCTTTATTTTTGATATGTTTATTTCTAAAATTTAAGAAAAAATATTTTTTAGATTTTCCCATTTAACTTTTAACGAAGAACATTTTCTGAAAACAATTCAATTGCATTAGTCCTTATGGTAAAACAGGGGCGGTTAATTGACTAAACTGTCGGCGTATGGACAAGAACGAAGTAACCGGCTATGCTTGAGAAGATTTTCTGCAGTTTCCTTCACGAACTCCAGATGAATATCGGCATAGTTCCTATGATAGTCGGCTGCATCCCCATATTCTACTAATTCCTAGTCTATACATAAAAGTTCCTTCCACTCCACTCATATCCTCACATCCTTAGGCATCACAATGGACCTTATGGTCGAAGTGTAGCCTGTTCAGGGCAGCCTCTAAAATCTATCTATCTATCTAGTCCTTATAGTTCCACAGAATTATATTGAGTACTTGCTTAGATTGTATAGAGAAAATATTGTTACTTTATATCCGTTTAAGAAAACGCATAGCAAAATTGTCTTCGCAACGCTTTTCATCTTAAGCAAAACTTCTTGAATGGAAAATAAAATATACTTCGCGAGTCAATAGGACGAAATTGAGATAAATTTTGATAACTATCAAAATTCAATTGTTAGCTGAATCAGGGGGATCAAGATCTTTAAAACATACACCAAATTTTATTTTTAGGGTCAAATAATATATCATTTGAAAATCGACTCAAATTTCTTTGAAGACTGAAATAGCTAAAAGTCCGATTAGTTCAGAAGTACTTAAAATCCAATTTTCATCTTAAATAGGATCAAAATCTAATATCAAACTCTTTAAAATATATTCCAAATTTGTTCTCTAAATTGTCAAGAAAATAGACGAGATTTTTTAGTCAAAGAAAATCCTCTTCAAAGTCAAATAATATGATTTAAAAATCGACTAAATTTTCATTGAATAATTAAGATCCAATTTTCAACTGAATCTGGGGATCAACATCTTTAAAATATACCACAAAATTTTTCAAAATTATGTGATTCGATAGTTTTCTACGAAAGTACTTTTAGATAAAAAAAAAAATCTAAATCGAAATGTATCGAAAAACCCCATAATCTTACCTCTTCGGGTTGTGTAGATCAATAAACACGTTTTTGGAAAATTTCTTTGAAACTATCATTATTTTCTCATTTAATTTTTAAACACTTTATCACTGAATATTAAAATCGATTTAGAAATTTTCACAAATCACTGTTTCATTTCAAAATGAAAATTTTCACTATGGCTTTTTTTTCACTGTTAGCTTTATTCGTTCCAAACACTTTCCATTCAAATTTGAGAAAAATTTCCAAGAAAATTCAATGATTCAAAATGTGTAAGATTGAATCTGAGACTATTGTAAATTCTTATACATTCCAGTTTGAAAGTGATTTAATGCGCCGAAACATGTCATATACAATTGGAAAATTACAAAAATGAATTTTGGAAATTATAAATAACCATGGAGTTCCACAAACTAAAGCTCTCCTCTATGGGCCACACATTTTTCAAAAATTTGTTCGTTGACTTCGTTCGATTTTTGGGAAATTGTTTCGGATAAAAATTGTTAGTATTTTTACAATGAACAACTTTTTTCCGAAGAATTTTTTCGAAAATTGAATAAATAAGGTATACTTGGCGTCAAAAGTCAAGCTATCATTTCAAAATTTTGTACTTGGTTTGAACGTTTATTCGTAACATTTTTTCCGAAATCCGAACAAATTTTGAAACGATAGCTCGATTTTTCAAGTCATTCAATGTGTACCTGAAAATTTTCCTACTAGTGTTGATATAATTTACTAAAACGTTTTTCACAAAAATTTCGTCGAATATTGTGAACACACCACATCATATCAGAATCTGATCCGTTCGATAAATTCAACATAACTGAATCCAAAATTCTACAAAATACAGACTTTTCAAACAGATCTCAAAACAAAAAAAAAAAACAAGTTATTCCAGAATTGATTGAAAAAATAAACAGTTAAAAAATTTGGTGAATTATCTTAAGATATCAAAAAATTCACATGACCCCAAAAACTATAATTTTATATCAAAAAGAAATTGAAAAGAGGGTTCTGAAAAAAAAAAAAAAAAAACCTGTTGCGTCTCTATAATACGTAAACTGGACACTGGTCATTTCACAGTCGTTGATTTGAGGGAGACATACACTCACATATACACATACACATATACACATATACACATATACACATATACACATGTACACATATACACATATCCACATATACACATGTACACATATACACATATACACATATACACATGTACACATATACACATATAGATATACACCGAATACTTAGAACACATAACAGTGGCTAGTTAATATGTGGACACTGGTCAAGATTGATATTGTAAACAATTCTATTCTATACATACAATACCTATCTATACCTAATACCTTTCGAATGTTTCACATGAACTTTTAAGGTCATCCACGTAAAATCGTAAAAGGGTTTCTTTTTTTTTTTGTAAGACGTTATCAAAAATTTCACACCGTTTTTTTTTTTTTTTTTTTTTTGAAAAGATCATTTTAATTTTTTTAAGGGATTATTTTATAAATTTTATTTATTTTTATCAACCCTTTCCCTGATTTATCCAAAATCGAATCAATTCAATTTTGTTTATAAATTTGTATCCCCAATTTTCTTTCTTCAGGTTTAGAAAGGGTAAAAATTTTTCGAAAATATTATAGTAGATTATTTTACGGCGAGAAAAATTGGACGGAAAATTGGTTACCACATATTTTCTAGCTAGAGAATTTCGGAAATACGTTTTTTGAGAAAATTAAGAAAAACTATCCAGATAGATCGATTGTAAAGGCTGCCCTGAACGGGTTACACTTCGACCATAAGGTCCATTGTGATGCCGAAGGATGTGAGGATGTGAGTGGAGTGGAAGGAAGTTTCGTGTATAGACTAGGAATTGGTAGGATATGCGGCTGCAGCCGACTATGATAGGACCTACAAAAAACCTTCTCAAGCATAGCCGGTTACTTCGTTCCTGTCCATACGCCCATAGTTTAGTCACAGCTCCATAAATCAATGTCATGCCTCAAGTAATGGATTTATCCATATGCGAAATAAAAAGTTGCTTAGGAGACCGGCTTGAAAGGGATTTCTAAATTTTCCATACTTACTAATTTTCCAAGAAAATAGACCGTCACTTTTTTAACTGGACATTTTTATAAAATAATTATTCAATTTTCGTTTCCTAAACATCCTCAGCTTATAAAATTTGCAAAGGCTCAAGATTGTACCATCGGCTTCATAGATGTTTGTTATTTCAAATTTTTGCAGGCGACTTGTCTTGAATCCAATTGGTTATAAAAAAAATGTTTTGAAAAAAAATTGTTCGTTACAAAAATATCAACTCTTGTTCTAAACATTTTTCTGAAATCCGAATGGATTTGGGATATATCTATTTGCCAAATTTTGAAAAAGAAACTGGTATGGCAGTGCCCAATTGTGCAGGAAATTCTCCGGTATTTGGAGATCAAAAGGGTCTGGTTCAATACAAATTGCAGAGATATTGTCAGATCAACAGTTTGTGTCTTGGGAGTTTTTGGGAATTGAAAAAATATGTTGAGATGTTAGCTCCTTAGATCTGGGTCTACGTGGTCTGGGTTTGGGTCTTGAATACATACATGATGTAAGCTCGTTAGCATGGACCTACGATCTCCTTGGTTTGGATTATGGTCTGTGTGATCTGGGTTTGCAAGTTTTTGGGGCTTGAATATTATATATGACACAATGTTTTTGCATGTCCTGTACGTTTAATTAAATATTAATTCTGAGAAATTTTGTGAAATTTGAATTTTGATCTTTTTTTCCTCGACTACCAGAAAACTTTCTCTGCATTTCGGTTTAGTTTTCGAAATATCTAGTAAGTATTACTACGTTATATTCTTCTTTTTTTTTAATTGGTCGAATAAATTCACTAAAGTTGGTTTCAATAAACTTGTTTCGAAAAATAACTGTTTCCAGAATTTTTGATATCCTAAGGGATATTTCAAAATTCAAAAAAAAGTCAAATTTATAGATCCTTCAATGATACGATTCAATTGTATTACAAAAAAAAAAACTTTAAGTCCCTTTCTTTTTCAAATAAAAAAAAGGTACAAGTATTTTAATTTTTTTCGAAACAGGTTCTTTCAATCGTAAGGTGGTTTTTTTTATCCCTTATAAATAAACTCAAGTGAAATTTTAAACAAGTTCTTTTATCAATGACCCAAATAAATATTAGTGAACTTGTTTCTTCAAAATGTGAGAAATATTTCTCTTCGATATGGAATTTCTTTTCTATAAAAAGGTTTCTTATATACAAATAAAAAAGTATAAAAGCTATTTTAGGTGGTGTTTCCAAAAAAACCAGTCTTTTTTTTGAAAAACCTAAAACCGTTTTATATATATATATAATGGATCAGTTTACGAAGGATTTCAATTTTGCTTTCAATTTCGAAAAATTAGGGAATAGTATTTTAGTCTTTTAAGTGACTTCGAAGTGATAAAAGGTATTGTCGTAGAATGTGAAGCTTTTGAAAATTTTATAAGCTGCGAGTGTTATAGTTTTATAAACTTTGATTCAATTGAAAAAAGTTACTAAATTTTGAAAAACTGTTCCCATTCTTAAACTCTGTATTTGAATGAATACGTATTTCAACTAAAAAGTAGTCATCATCAGTATGAATTAGCTGATATCTTAGCAAGGGAGGGAATCGGAATATCCTACATTGGCTCAGAGCCTATTTTAGGAATTCCAAGGACTGCATGTAAACAGATGATCAACGAGTGGTCAAGTGCTAAACACTGTGATCACTGTGATCTCCATGCAACTGTGGAGGGTTACCGGATTCATTACCTGGCATTATCCCCTGCGAAAGCATCTGCACACAATGGGACTCCATAACGGGTCCATTATGGGCAGATGAATTAGCTAATCGCATTTCCTCGTTGCCACTTTTAGATAGTCATCAAAATTAGCATCGTTTAATTACGGTTAGCTAATATATACTAACGATGACTACTTTGTAGCTGAAATACGTTCTTATACAATTAATATAATTAATTTAGGAAACGGGACAATCTTTGAAATTATAAATAAAATCTCTTTCCCATCTTTTTTATTTGTCTATTAAACACGATAAATGGAAAATTCGGAAAATCTCTCCAGAGTGAGTTATATTAAGGTCCAGCTAAATTATATTCAATTTGCTGCACGAGTGTGAAATATTTTTTCTTAAAATAAAATCGTTAAATGTAGATAAGTACTATTCAGAGAATAATAATTTTTTCTAAAATTTAATGTAATTCAAAAATAAGGATCTGGTTTAATGCTTAACGGGTATCGTGGAGTCATTTTTGTTTAGTGAAAGGATTTTTCTTGTTATTTTTCATTTTACACTGTCCTTGGGGAATACGAGTGATTTCTATTCGCTTCTCAATTCGTAACGGATTTCGAGCATTCGCCATTTCAATAGTCACAATTTTAAGGCAAGCAAGAAATGCTGCTAGTTTATTCTAATAAAGGTACAATGAGCCACAAAAGTAGCGTTCATTCTTCAAAGTTTTTTAGTTGATTTGTACCTTATTTATTCGGATTTTGGGAAAATGTTTCGAATGAAAAGTGTTATTTATAATAAACTTTTGTGTGGCCATGCGTATATTATATTATCTTATTGGTATTTAGTTTAAGAAAAACATACATTCGAGCAGGTTGCTGAATTAAGCAAAAATTATCATCGATCTTTGAAACTTTTAGAACAATTTAAAGACAAATATAGTTATGTTCGAATGTTTGAAAATCAACAACTTTGTTTGAAACTTTTTTTTATTTCAACACCAAAAACTGAAATAAAAACAGTTCATGCATTGATAATGAACTTATAGTATATAGTATCAGTCCAAGTGGCCGAGCGGTCAAAGGCGTTATATCTGCGCAGTATGCCTACTTGTTAACTGTTAACTGGGAGGTTATGGGTTCGAATCCCGACATCGGCAATTTGTCAATTATTAAGAAAACGTTAGTTACTTTTAACTCCGCTAGATCTTATTTTCACTTGTTCTATTTAGAATAGAGACAAAATCTTTGATTGGACCTTTTCTGATTCCATAATATTCGAGGTAATTGTAAGCTAAGTTCGAGTTTTATAACTCAAATTAATTAATTTGAAAATTTTTGATAAAGAAATAATTAAAAATGATGAAAAACAAATATAAAAAGTTGTTTTAAAATTACATTACAATATATATATATATATATATAAAATATGACTGGGAGAGAGTTCGTAGTTGGTATAGGAGCTGTAAGTAACTCCTTATAATATTCAATGTTTTATTTATTATGAAAACAACGGAATATTATAACAGAAAATGGGTTGTTTAGTTCAATGTTCACTTCAGAAAATATTATTTTGGGAAGCGTTCAAACCACTCACACTACTAGTAACTAGAACGATACGTACGATACATAAATACATACATACATACATAGATACATACATGCACACGTAACATACACAAATATTATAGTCATCAAGTCAACTATACGAGTATTCACATTTAATGTACAGTTCATGTATTCGAACGTTTCATGAAAATCATGTATACATTTCAGGAAAACTAACTACACTTATATCATCTTGATTTAGGAAACGAAAAAGTAGATACCTTAGCACAGAAGGGAGTCGGAATACCCTTCATAGGCCTAGAACCTATTTTAGGAATTCCAAGGACTGCATTTAAATAGGTGATCAATGAGTGGATGAATGTTATACACCGTGATTACTGGGAAAATGTACCGCAGCAAAACAAAAGCTCGAGAAAATACTGCCTCGTAATGCATCCAAAAGGCTATCCCTCGATGGATTGAACCTGAACAGGATACTACGGAAGGTTACCGGATTTATGAACCTTGCGAAAGTATCGGCACACAATGGTACTCCATAACGGATCCATTTTGTGTGCAGACTGTACGGCGTGGAGGAGGAATCATCCAGCCACATCGTCTTTAACTGCGAATCTCTCAATTACAGCTGATACAAGATATTCGGTGCATCTCACCCCGAATTATGAACCTTCAGGAAGACCTGATCAGCAAGCTCCTGGCTATCGCCAAGATACGGGAGATGCGAATCTCATCAGACTGAAGTAGAAAGGGGGGGGCACAATGGGCCATAAGGTTGAAGTGCAGTATTTTTTATTCCCCAAGATATATCTATCTATCTTTATCTTGATTCAGAAGATTTGTCTAGCATTCCTGATTCATCGCTTTAAGCTTCACAAGTAGTGCTATATTTTGCAGTGGATTTGTGTCGAATCTATTTGATTATCGCTAAAATGTTTCGAATAAATGTTATTCATTATAAAAATACTAACAACTTTTGTCCTGAGCATTTTGCTCGCAAACGGGATGGATTCGGTATAAATCAAGTTTTATATTATCAGTGTATAATTGACTTCATAAGTTCGAGTTCCTTTTTCAAATGTTTGCAGTCAATTTCGAGCCAAATCCCTTTGATTTTCTCAAAAATGGTTTAAATAAAACCTGTTTGTTATAAAATTACCAACAACTTTTGCCCAATGCATTTTTCTTGAAAACCGGTGAGATTCGACACAAATTAACTCTGATTCCAAATTTTTCCTATTGATTCATTTCAAACTTTTCTCTTCGATTTCCTTCTTTCTTTCATTTAAATGAATCAACTCCTGAATCATATTTAGTTGATTCGAATACTAACGAACTTTTACTTCTTCGTAACATTTTCGTGAAAATGGGGGTTTCCTAAATAGCACTAAAATATCTCGTTTAAAAAGTTTTCCCGCAATATTCTTTCCATAAAATTCACATTTATGTGATTCGCGTTTCATGAAACGATCAGTTTTATAAAACGTTCTATGTACACTCCCGTTCATAAAAATTGAACAAGTTAAATCATTCGAAGCGTTACTTTTTATAATATTATACATACATTCAGTAATATAAATGCTTAGAATGTGATTTATTGGTTCAATTTTTATGAGCGGGAGTGTATGTATGTATGTATGTATGTATGTATTACAAAACTGTAAAGTTTATCAGAGTTGTATAGCGAATTGGTATGAGGTATTCGATGGAGATGAGATAGTTAAATGGCAGAAAATAGTTGAATAGTGTTCATATTTCATTAAAACTTAGTTCATAAATTGTGTAGCTCTCCATATAGCCTAGCTACTAGTCGAGCTGTGAAGCTCCGCGACTATGACCACCACAACTATGAACAAATCTTAACCGACCGCACTTACTAAGAAAAAATTTACCACTGAAAAAAAAGAAATAGAGAAAAATGTGAATTTTCTTCAGTAAATATTGTGAATCGATATAAGAATAAGTTTTCTAGTTGAGAGATATACGATAATATGTTTCCTTATATATTAAATTTTCCCCGGGATTTTGTTGCTTGCGACGGTGATGCTCAAGTATATGTATGTTATATATGTATGTATGTATGTATGTATGAATGTATGTATGTATGTACATGCTGAAATTGCTTTTCCCAAGCAGTGAAAACAAGTATCAGAAAATCTATAATATTATATATATAGTGAAGTAACGTTAGTATAACGCGGGAACGCCATCTTAGATTCAACATTTTCTCATCTTGTGTTGGTGGTTTTCCTCTATCGTATATGTATGGGGGTTGTTTTCACGGATTCGTGGAGGGTGTGAGCGGTGGTGGCGTTGTAGTAATGGTATAGTTTTGATGTTGAGGTATGGTGTTAAGACACCCTCCTCATATACAGCGAATAGCGACCAACGAACCTATTCTGTTTAGTGTTCAGACGTTTGTTGAGATGATCATGCTAGCTAGCTAGGCACTATATGTAGTGCAAACTTATACCTACATCGTGCGCGTTCATTTCACCAACAACGCTCACAAAAACCCACCCCCCCACCTTACTTTCGTACGAATGTTTTAGTTTTAAACTATTTACATATTAATTAACTAAATCTGTTTTATCTTTCGCAAAATCATTTTACATTCCTGCGCATATATTATTACATTCTACGACTCGAGAGCTACGAGATACTACAACCTTTTTTTTTGGTTCACGAATTTTCAGGGTTCTTATTTTTTACTGCGGAATCTCATTTCTTTAAAAAATTATATTTCTATGAAGACAAAAACTATTCATAATGTATTTCAGGAAATATATTTTTGTCAGTGCCTAAGAGCCCCAACTTTTGATACTTCGTCAATTGAGGCCAACGTTTCAAACTTGGAGGTTGCCTGTCCATTAGAGGGCTTTTAACTCGAATGCTTCTGCTCAGATTTATATAGTTTAGCGTATAAGATATGTCATATGTTTTCTGGCCAGGTTTATGGGTAAATATTCACGCTTTGCCATGAAAAAGGAGGGAAAATATTGAGGGGCAGATAGACTCTTCACAGCGGGAAGATTCTGCTCGTGTGTACAAAATATATGAGAATGGGGTCGCAAGAACAACTAGGTTGAAATGTTTCGTCGAAAATAGAATTTTTACCGAAAGGAGACTCCAGTCTTTTTGATTTTCCAAGGATTTTTGGATCTCTTAATTACAGGACTGAAAAATTCTTAGAAATGTGCTACTGAATTCGATTTTTTAGAGCTGTGTAATTTATATTTTAAGAATCATAAACTTCTTTGTAATTTAACCAAGGTTCTACCCCGAAAAAGGGTAGTGTTGGGGCTGTATCCTATTTGGACCATCTTCGAATGATATCTTTACAGTGAGCAATTAACTCAAAAGTGATTTTGTTGCATGTGCCGATGTAGTGAGTTTCACTTAACCCGAAATAAAATTCTGATATCGTTAGGTACTATTAAATATGACGGAGTTACGGAGTCCAATAAGACTGCTTGACTTGCCCAATAGTACTTTTTAGTTGTTTACACTCGCAATGGAAAAAATATGTATGCATTCCACTAGAACAAAACTTTGAACTGGAAGAAAATTGCAATCTTTTCATTTCATTCTGAGAACATACAGCTTTTTGGATCCACCAGTCGATTTTTAGATTCGAGATAATTATCTTGAGTACCGGTTTGGATAATAACAAAACTTATCGAAGAAAATAGATTTGAGTTTAGAGACTACAGTAGAAGTCAAAATCGAAAAAAATTGTCATTCCTTGTTCTTTAATTTCCATTACTCGAAATACGAGTCGAAATAAGGTATTTCGGTACACTTTTATCCCTCTATAACTAGAAAAAATTTTCTTTGAGCCCTGATCTAGATGAAATCCATGTTTGGTTTCTTTATAACTCAAAATCATGTGGTAAAGAATCTAAACCTCAAAAAATCGAACATGCGCCTATGAAAACCTCCCTTCGAAATTCGACTTACGAGGCTCAACTGTAATATATATTATAAAATTGGATCTAATCTATTATAACGGAAAAGACGAAAATGTGTATGTAATCCACTAAAACAGAATCTTAGTTCCAATTTCAATAAAACTCTTGAAAATCTAGTTAATATTATCCTACACTGATAGAAGTAATTCCTTGCAGTAAGAAAAATTTTTTTTAATCAAGAATTTCTGACTCTCATATATAGGGGGGAAAGATAATATATATTTGGTATAAGAAAATAAGTATCTTGACATCTATAGATTTGACTTGAGAAAATTATCTTAACTAGATCAACTGACTCTTGACTCAAGAATCTCGAAATTCTTAAACTGAAATGATGATTTCTTTGGACCAAGATACTAAAATTTCAGACCAAAATAAACATTTGTTAATGATATACTTCAGTTAAATATATATACTTCAGTTAAGAAGTATATAAGAAGCTGCATAAACTCTTTCTTCTTGCGTTTTTGTTTATTTTTTTTTATAAGAAAAATACTTTTTTTTTAACCATAATTTCGTTTTGTTTTCTAAAAAATCACAAAAGTATTTGGCCAAGAAAGACTCTCTTAGGCCAGGAATAACAAATTCTATTTAAAAAAAATTTTAAACACATGTTTTTGGTTCGACTGCGTAGTCTTGAATAAAAACAAGGGTTTCTTTATTGAAGCAAATATTTTGAAGAATATATAAATTCTTGATGAAAGAAATTCCTTCTATCAGTGTACATATTAACAGACAGGATGATTTCTATCTATTCTCGTCTAGATATATTTTGTCTGAAGATGAAGAAATTGGACATAAAATAATAATTTTGAATGAATTACAAGATAAATTTATTCTGATATAGTCTGGTACTGTTGGTACTGTTTGTAGTACCAACAGCAAGAGTTGAGTTATGTACTAAAATCAGTTCACAAAGCACAGTATCATAACAATTATTCTTAAGGGTTAATTTCACCCTTACTATTTAAATACCGCCATAAATAACTTGAATGCATAGATTTTATGTTCGTATTTTAATGTTTTCAAATAAAGATTTTAACATTCTATACCAACATTTCTATATTTGAATGTTCGATCGATGCTTTATCATTTATTTTTCAAGACTTTCTATATTTTATACCCTGTGTATACAAAATACACTGTTGTATATACATCATATGTACATCGATGTATAGTTTCGAAGCTTTTATACATTTATCATAATTGTAGAACTACAAAAAGCGGCTGATATATCTTATTTCAATGTTAACAATAATTATTACATGTAATAGTAATACAAAGATTAGCATAAGCATTTCAGCTAACGCAGAACCGACTACTCTTAGTCAGTAGCATAAACCTTTTATGATACATGTTAATATACATGCTATACAATAATTCTTATACAAAATGATTTAGAATACCATCGATATATTTGATTGAAGCGAAGGCTAGGTACCACATTCTGACTTTGTAAGTACCAGACCCGTTCAGTTAATATCAACCGTCCCATTATAGTTCGGGCAGATAGCACTGGCCTCCACCCTCAAAGGGATAGATACCTTTCCAGCCTGCAGTGGGTAGTAAGCACCCCAACCAGGAGATTTATCTCTTTCCGCTTTAAAGATAGGTTGCCCACGCGGTATTCTATCCAGGTATCATTTGTTTGTCTGTACACTAACATATACAGCTGACCCGCGGTAATCCGGCCCCTGTCTAATCCGGCAACCCCTTTAATCCGACATGCCTATAACATATACAAAGCACATTTATTACGGAAAATCTTCGTCAATGCATTCTTAAACATATTGTGACCTGTATCAGTATGTAATTTGTTGGATTACAAGGTATCCCTTTTCAAAAAAGTCCCGGACTACAAGGGGTCAAGAAATTCGATCATCCGACACAGCCTTGCAAAACGTTTGTCGGATTACCGCGGGTCTACTGTAGTTGTGTATTAAATATAGATATAGACATTATAACAATGTAAGATCGGTTTCTATTTCGAAACGTTTTTCGGCTTTTAAATTTGGGGGTAGTATTCTTCGTGTGGCGTATATATCGATGGTTTCCGCAGTCTTATAAAGCGTAGGATTTAGAATACTAGCATTTTTTCTTGTAATTTCGTGTCCTTTTTATCTATTTAGATCCTTTTCTTAGGATATAAATTTTTCTACGCAACTCTGATAAAATGTTAGATGTGATTTTGTATTTGGAAAAAGCAGTCCGGTATTTTTATCTTTGTCGAATATATAGAAAATAAAATCTAATTCGCGATATATTCATAATATGTGTGGCATGAGTTGCGCATGCGACACTATTTTCAAATTTTTCGTTTTTTCCACGTAGATATACATTTAAAAAGGATAACAATTCGAGAAATGTGAGTGGATTTACATTGGTTCAGAAGCTCGCCATCTCTGTTGTATGCTAATGTGCATCACATATGTGAAATGAAAAAAAAGACTAAAGTATTTTTCCACATATACCACTCCCGTAAGCGACTCATATGAGAGCGAGTCGCCGCTTACTCGAATCAAACAGAACAAAGACCGAATATACACCATTCATTGTAAAAATCATATACATTTCTTTTTCTAAAACAAGCTCGTTCCGAAAAAAATTCATACAAAAAGCGTATTATGTAACAAGGACAGATATATAGGGTGCACTGTAAAATATACTATGTAGCTCTTTTGTTAATTGTGTTCGAGCTACGAAAAAACATTCCAAAAAAAAAGTGAGACGTTGATTCGCTGTAACAAGAGAGGGTAACACTCATAACGCGCTATTCAAAGGGTTTAGTTTTTATCTGATCGGTGCTCTGATATTTTTCCTCGAATTTTCAATTGTATTTTCTTCACATATGCAGAACGCATTTAACGGACCGTTTTATTACAACTCTCTGTTCGCTGAATCTTAAATAAACTGTGTCAATTTTCACAGCAAATTTAACTTGGAAAATGTGTGGAAAATTTATAAATTTTATCAGTGTTTAGTGAAAATTTTTTGTGCATTTTTTTGTTTTTGGTTGTTATGTGAATTTTTTTACTGGAATGAAATATCTTCAAGATGGCCTAAATGGCAGTAAAAAGTAGTTACAATAGTTACAGTGTGAATAAGGGGTGAATTAACAGTGGTAAGGGTTGTAGTCTGTCGTCCGTCTGTCTAACGGTGAAAAAGAGCACGAATTTACGAAAAATCAATTGTAATATGTGGTTATATCCTTATTCCTCTTTGTGAATTTATTTTCACAAGGGGGTTGTGACAAGACACACCCTTAAATACGAGGGGTGCACGGATGCACGCCTTATTTCCTAGGTAACGGTCTAGAAGAACCAATGAAAATAACTCTTAAGGTGTTCGTTATGAGTAAAACATTGTATTTTAAAATACATTTTATCAGACATGACGTCGTATTTTCTATAGTTTTCCAATTGACGATTTTCCTACATTATTTTATATAGAAATGTTAAATTAATGATTTTTCCATCACAATTTTCTCATAGTTATGAAAAGGCCACATCGTTTACTTAAACATCGACTTATATAAGAAAACTTTTCTATACGTGGGGAAAATTTCATTAGTTTTCATCTCAACTTTTACAGTGATGGATTGCTTTTCTTAACTAACATTTTACCCCATTAATTAATTTTGACTCGTTAATTTATTTTATAATTACATCTAAAATAACATTTATTTAATTAGTTTTAGTTTACTAATTAAAAACTTTTATTACTCTGACTGGTCCACTATATAATATTCACTGCTATCCTTCTCTATCCCTTCATTCTAATCTTTCCCTTTATTCTAATTCAAATTTCAAAAGGGTTGAAAAAAATATTCTACCCCTTGATATTGGAAAAAAAACATCGCATAAGCATTTATAAAGAAATCTGATTTATCATAATTTTATTGGTTTTAGTCTTCACTAGTGCCAACAAAAGTGAACGCTAGATGTCTCTTATATATAAAAAACATACGGTAATGTAGGGGAAATTTATGAGGGTAGTTTTTTTTTAATATTTATTGTAACAGCATAACCAATAAAGGGTTCAGGTTTACAAATTTATTACCTCTATGTATAATACAACGTAGTCCTGTGTTTGATGTCCGAAGTCAATGTTCAATTTTTATTGGATCTTTTGGAAACTTTGGATAGCAAGAAAAACAATATTTTGAACTGTTGGTCTGGAATATGGATGTGTGCCACGATCCACGATGGAAAAAGTGAAAACAAATCCATAAGTGGTGCTCCAAAGTTTACAGTGGATTTATTTCGAATCCAATTAGAACAAAAGTTGTTCGAATTTTTATAACGAAAGTAGTTGAAATTTTCTTGAAAGCGATCTTGTGAATAATAGCTCCATCTTCTGAAAAGTGTGGAAATCCAAAAAAAAAACAGAAAATACGTGATTGAAATTGTCCAAATCCCGTGAGCGATTAGAATGGTGTGAACAACCTCGATATAAAGCCTTTAGTTTATATATGGAGGTTTGGTGACGTTATATTTTTGTAAACACTGAGATTGACATTTTTCACATTTTCATATTCGGTTTTGTAATTAAACAAAATCTTTTTTTAATTAATTTTGTATTTGACGATGATGTATGGGGAGAGACGACCTTCGTCCTTCGATCTTGATTGTTGTTCTAAGAAATAAAAGAATGTCCATAAAAAAATGTCATACAAAGTATCCTGTATAAAAAACAAGATTAATCCTCTATTAATTTGTAATTTGTTGAACATTACTTTCGTGTAATAATTGTAAGTTTATAATTTGTCTCTTGGGTAGTTTACTAACTATTAATAAGTCCCCCAGGTGGCCAACAACATACAACGTCCGCGTCGCGTTGCCACGCGTACACAGACATGTATATACTTTATAGACTCATTTACTTACATTTTTATACCCAATACATATCATATATGTAATAACACTTGCTTACACTTTTATACCTAATACATATCATATATGTAATAACACTTGCCTATACTTTTATAAAAAATATACCAGTTTAATGAAAAATAAAAGAAGTTTTTTGTCTTTTGTTTGAAAATTTTAATTAAAAGTGTCTCGGTGTGGTTTAGACATTTTTCGTTAGAAAATCATTTCAATCTTCGTGTAACCCTCTTGTATGACGTTCAACTCTCACTCGAATTCTTTACGATGAACAGATTTGAGATGGAATGTCATACAATTCTTAATGCAGAGTTGGATTTACAGTTTTAGGGACTTTAGAGATTTGGGAATCTTTCTTAGAAGAGTCACTTATATTTTGGTCTTAATAACAATTAAGGAATTGGGTGCTTATAACTCTAAAAAGGTCGATTGAACACGATCACAAATATTTGTTAATCGGCGGCTTTTTTGTAAATGTATCTGTAATCTGAAATCGGTATTTTCCAATTTGAAAATTTCCGAGTAAGGGTTGCTACTTCTTACAGTTGGTACAATCAATCCATAATGCCAATGAAGGTGGTCCCATCCCTGGAAAGAGATTAACAATTTGTAAAATCATCTCAAAATCTATATTTCCGCAATTTTCTCACTAGCTAAAAGTGGTACGGAAACAATTTCGAAAATCAAACGAAATAGGCCCAAATTTACTAAAATATTTTGATAAATTCGCACTAAAGCTTTCACGAACTTGATCTTACTTTTTAACTCTAATACACAAATACAAAATTTCAACTCGTTATCGCATTTCGTTATTGAGTTATCGTATCCATGAACAGACAGACGGACCGACAACAGGCAGAAATTAACTAATTATGGTATTGTATGAACACCTATACCAAAAATTTTAGTCTGCGATGAATATTTTCAACTGAGATTAATGCAATTCCATTATTTACCGGACGATACCATGCAAAATATTTTGAGTGTCTTGTGCACATCATTTAATTGTAATTTGTTACGATAGGTGGTGTAAGATTGGCCAACATCCTGTATGTACACTCCCGTTCATAAAAACTGAACCACCAGGAAGTCACATTCTAAGCTCGTATATACAGTAGAACGTCTGTAAATCGAACTTCAAGCGAGACGCCAAAAAATTCGAGTTATAGAGTTTTCGACTTAGGCAGATTTTGTAAGGAAATATTCGACTTGTAGAGGTTAAGATTCATTCTAACTAATTTTGTAAACATTGCTCTGTTCAAGATACAGAGGTCCCATATATTTTTTCGAGTTATAGAGAGAAAATATGTACCGAAATGGCTTGTAGGGACTCACTGATTATTTCGACTTATAGAAGGTTGAGATTTCGAGTAATGGAGGTTTTGGGGCTTGAAAGGAAGGGAACAAAACATTTTTTCGAGTTTTGGTGGTTTTCGACTTTAAGAGGTTCTACTGTATTACAAAATATATGTATATTACATACAATAACACTTAGAATGTTTCAGTTTCAATTTTTATGAACAGGAGTGTACACTGTTGCTAGACTTTGACTGTTTATAATTTTTTATTTACATGAAAGCAATGTATTGCTTCATATAAATATAATCTAATTAAAACATTAATTTATTAATAAGGAAACCTAGTAAAATTTTATATTTAGTTACAACTCTCCCAGTGATGTTTTATTGTACTATTATATTGTACAAAGTGCTGCGAGTACTACGAGTACTGCGAGTACTACATACATACTATACAATATACATTACTTTTGTATTCAGTACGATAGGATAGACCGACCGATAGACACACAGACAGACCGTGGTGCTCTCCTCTCTATGTTAGATGAATTAAAATTTTATTTATACTGTAGAAATATCTACACAAATAAAAAAAAACGCCACGTTTTATGGCGAAAAAAAAAACAACTTCCTGTAAAACTATTATATACATTACAAATTATCAATGTTTTATATTTTATTTATACTTCAAATATAATATATAAATGTATGGGAAGTACAATCAGTTATCTTAAATCATGATCATAAATAGATTGGTACATATTCACATTGAAAACAGTACTCGAATGGGAATTTTATGGTCACATTTTATGGCATTACGGTATAAAAATTCTCATTCGATTACTATTTTAAGAATTTAAAACCATTCCCTTTATGATCTTGCCGGGGACGTTTCGTCTTCGGGTGATAGTTTGTTATCAAGGAGGGCACAGAGGACCCCTCGGTCTAAGTGCTAGGGACCCATTTGCGGTACTCCTCTTTCTAAATATTGTTATTATTATGATCTTGATTATAAAAATTCTGGTCGTAATCTTCGTCAGGATTTAACCTTCCATCAGGTGCAATACGGTCAACTGCTGAATCGGGCGCTGTGTACTTAATAGGCACACATTCAAAAAGCATAATAAATACCTGGTTACGTTCATTTATCAACTTCCCAGTGAGGTATATCATTATTTGGGTTGTAAAAAAAAGAAAAAACACAAGCCTTCACCCTTCTGTAAAAAACTATGTTTTTGGCATAAAGTTGAACAAATGTTAATACAATTTTTGACCCACTATCAAAAGTCGTATAAAGTAAGAAATATTATCGTGAAATATAAAAGTAAAAAATCGTTAGACAAAAAAAGGTATAGGTCAGAAATCGTGAAAAATGTTCACAGTATTTATTATCTGTATTAATCTTCCAAGATAGGTTCACCAAATCTTCCAGGATAGGGTCCCCTTCAAAAATGTCATGAAATTGGGCGCAACGAACTTAACTGAACAAAATGTGAATAACTTTCCGTAATGAAGGTTAAGGTGAAACGTACTGAAAGGGTTGCGTAGAGTATGCCCAATAAAACAGCCACTGGGAATGACAACAACAGATGTTTCTTCAAGAATGACATTTTCGGAAAAAATAACCCGTATACAAGTTGTTTGGTCCGGGTGAGGGGTATTTTATGAGGACCTTGATCTTATTTATGTTTTTCAAATGGGAACCTTTATTTTATTGACATCGGAAACCAAAGCACAAAAAGAACATTAAAACGGAGTAGTAAAGTCTATTTTGGTTAATAATTAACCATTTAATAGCTGTTTAAAAATAAGATTGAACTTTTTTTGAGAAAATTAAGGTCCGATCCATTTATTAAAACCGATATAAAATGATTAATTACTAACCTAAATAGACTTACTCAGTTTTAATATCTATGTCTTCAGGTAAACACTTGTGTGTTCTCCCATTTAGAAAATATATAAGTTTGCCCTTAAATAACCTTGAAGGTCAAGTCAAGGTTAAGGTATAAATTAATGGTTATCACTGAGACGTTTTTTTTTCTAAAAACGCTTCCATGAAAAAATATTCTCAAATGAACATTCTGTGTATAAGTCAATATTATTATAGATATATAGATGATATTGGGAGTACTGTAATTGAATGAAATACATTAAAGATGCACTCACAGTTGCAAAGTAAAAGAAAACAATTGATTTCAGTCAATTATTATATACACTCTGTATAATTTTATGTACAGTGAAATCTGGTTAAAGGATTATTAATTGCTTGGTCTGCGGAGGATTTTCATATTGAATCGCATTTATTGATTGTCAATTTCGATTGGAAAAACTCTTTTTATGGAAATTGTTGACAATTTCGTTTCATTCGCATTCCCATGTCTGGGATCGGAACTATATCTAGGAATAACTAGGAGACAGACTACCCTAAACGAATCTGTCCTAAACGCATGGGTAGATAAGTCTATGAACAGGAAATGAAAAGATACAATAGGCTAGATAGAGATAGATTGTAGAGGCTGCCCTGGACGGGCTACATTTCGACCATAAGGTCCATTGTGATGCCTAAAGATGTGAGGATGTGAGTGGAGTGGAAGGAATTTTTGTGTATAGACTAGGATTTGGTAGGATATACGGCTGCAGCCGACTATGATAGGAGCTATGCCGATATTCGACTGAAGCTCGTGAAGGAAACTTCAGAAAACCTTCTCAAGCATAGCCGGTTACTTCGTTCTTGTCCATACGCCGACAGTTTAGTCAATTTACCGCCCCCTTTTTTTTCTTTCTTAATAATTGACAAACTACCGATGTCGGGATTCGAACCATGAGCTTGGAGGGTAGTTGGATCTGTTCAGACTGTAATGGGGTGGATGATACACCCTTGCATCTCCTGGCAGAATATCTTTATAGAACGAGATTGAAATAGCTAACTAACGTGGAGCCTTGTCCTGCTATTCGCAAGGAGGACGGATAGGACAAAAAACACAGGGCTAGATGAAACGAATCAGGTGTGGTAGAGGCAAGAAGAGGTTGAGTGGATGGGTTTCTTAGGGGTCCGTAAAAATGCCCTAGGAAGGTCATCTTTCCACACTTCGGCCTCATCTCCACTAATAGTACTACTACTACTAACGTGATAAAAGTTTCTGCTCTAAAGGAAAATTATAAATAATTTATATGTGAATATTATTTATTTATTTTATTTTATTTTTTCTATTATACAACAATTTTTCATAAGAAATTTTCTTCAAGTTATTCAATTTTTCTTATTTTTAATTAGTAAAAAATGAAATAAAAATCCACCCCATGTTTTTTATTAAACACAATAAGATCTACATCTTTTCCAACTCAACTCAACCTCCCTCTGTATTCCCGCCACCCATCGCCATCATACTTTACTTTTATTTTCTTTTATATTTAAGTAATATATATATATATATATATATATATATATATATATATATATATATAAACAAAAATGGTTGAAAAAGAATGAACAAGAAAAAATATAACAAAAAGAAAAGCAAAAAAATGAAAAATTTATATTTTCGACGTAAAAACATTCATTCTATTATTCAATGTTGAATTATACAATGTGTTTCAAAAGTTTGGCCACCATCGAATTTATTAGTCATTATACAAATTATACAAATAGTATTATACAAATTATATTTTATATATAAGAATATATTAAAGGCAAGAAAACTATATAGAGCAGTGGCATACATATCTTATTTTAATGTTAACAATAATTATTATACAATGTTTGTATTTAAAAACCAGCCGAGCGGTCTAAGGCGTTATGTCTGCGCAGTATAAGTTTTTGGGAAAATATTTCGAATAAAAGTTGTTAGTATAGTTATAATAAACAATTTTTATTGGAAGCTTTTCGTCGAAAGCCGAATGCATAAAACACAAATTATAAAATTTTGAAAAATGAGTGCTCTTTTTTGTGCTTAGTCAAATAAATTTCAGCTTTGGTCAACTAACCGGCAATGAGTTAAAATGTGAGCACAAATTTCGAACCGGAAAACTTGACATAATGACTCAATGCTTAAAAAAATATAAAAATAAAACAGTTTCGCTGGTTTCAAATTTTTGTAAATTGTGGTAAAAACTGTGTGACTGAAAAAAATTGTTCGTACATAAACATGATTACACGTACCGGTATGTGTCAAAGTGAGTAAGATGTATAGGATCGTATGAATCAATAGGACAAAGACACACGACGACTTCACATACACACACACACACCAACACACCAACACACACGTACACAATATATTTTTGTTAAAAATGGTATTAAAATTCAAAGAAAGGAAAGGAAAAAGAGTGGTGCTTCAAATTAAATTCATTTTGCCTCCAAAGAAAAAGTTAAATGAAAACTTGTGGGCACTCACTCTCAACTTTCGCAAAAAAATTATGTGCTTTTTTTATTCTTCTTTAAATAATATTTCTTATATTATTTTTAAACTATATTCCATTTATGTAGACCCCTTTGTGTATCTAACATTATTTATTATACTTTGTAAAACATATACAAATGTCGGTATTTTATAGCATATATATTAACATATGGCATACAAGTCCATTTCCGTCTGAAATATATCTTTCAGATCAAATTTTCCTCAATCCATTGAGAATATATTTGGGGAATATTTCAAACAATTCAGATCTTATTTTGTAGCATTCTATATAGGAATAGGGAATATGCATGAAAATTTTTTTTAACATTTATTTACAGAATATGAAAATACTGTTAATACTGTAATAATATTTAAAAACCAAATTAAAATCCGACAAATATCAAGGAAGCTATAAGCTTTTAAAGATTATTATCTGTCTCGTTCTTGCAAAAATACTAAAAACGGAGTTTTACGTGTATTTTAAATGGTGAAAGTGTAATATGACGTCACATAACATATCAAGAGGGCTATCACCCTCTTTGTCTAATCGGGAATTTCAATCATTCATATCTCGCTTATTTTTAAACTTATTTAAAAAGTAATTTTACCTTGATATTTGTCAAGTAAACATGCTTCAATTCAAGTGAAAAAAAATTTTCATGCATATTCCCTATTATATATACTCGATACCGAATATATGAACCTTCAGGAAAATTTGATAAGCAAGCTCCTGGCTATTGCTAAGATATGCGAGAAGCGAATCTCATCATAGTAGAATGGGGAGCAGAAAGGACTATATGATCGAAGTGCAATGCTTTTTATACCCCAAGGTATAAATATATCTATCTAGATATGAATTACTATGTAGCATATATATTAACATAGAGCATACACAATAAGGGAGTAGAATTAGAACTTAAATGGACTGATATAAAACTAACAGACTGTTGATAAGATAATAGGGAATATGCATGCAAATTTTTTTTCACTTGAATTGAAGCATGTTTACTTGACAAATGTCAAGGTAAAATTACTTTTTAAATAACTTTAAAAATAAGCGAGATATGAATGATTGAAATTCCCGATTAGACAAAGAGGGTGATAGCCCTCTTGATATGTTATGTGACGTCATATTACACTTTCACCATTTAAAATACACGTAAAACTCCATTTTTAGTATTTTTGTAAGAAAGAGACAGATAATAATCTTTAAAAGCTTATAGCTTCCTTAATATTTGTCGGATTTTAATTTCGTTTTTAAATATTATTACAGTATTAACAGTATTTTCATATTCTGAAAATAAATGTGAAAAAAAATTTTCATGCATATTCCCTATTGCAGATAATTGTATGAATATTATTTTAACATTGAAATAAGATATGCATTCCGCTTTATATAAATAGTTTTCTTTCCGATTCATGTAGCGTCACATTGGGTAAATCTACGAAAAAGATCTGACAAAGTTCTGTGAAATAAGAGAGTCTATTTCTATGCAAATTTGACAGAAAAGATGAAAAGTTTAAAGGTTCTCTAAACAGCCATCTTTCAGAATTGGAGCCAAAAAGTACAGTACTGAAACTTAAAGCTGTTGTCATCTATTAAAGTTTTTTTTGAAATTTCGTTGAAAGGCATATATAGATCTTATATAGATCTGTGCATATATAGATCTTATTTAAATAAGTTTGACTTTACTTGTTTTTTGATGGTTTACAAAACATTTTATATAGGAATTATTAACATAGAGTAGAATTGGGGACAAACTATGTCAATTAAATCATGGAGAAAGTCATACTGACTACTCTCAGTCGGTATCATAAGTACCCTAATAAAAAGGATCTCTTATAGAATCTGTAAACAAATTTGAATAATGTCGAAGTGAATATTTAAGATGAGTTTGATTTCTTTTTTTTTGAGGGGTCTGATTATAAAGAATGAATGATAAATAGATAATTTTTTTATTATGAATCCTAGCCAAAAACATTGTTAGGAATATAAGAAATGTACAATAATGGAGAAATGAAACAAGACAACCAAATAGATTTTTTATTTTCGTAAAGAAAGATGAAACATCCACTTAAAATAAAAACGTTTGCCATTCCACCCTCTCTGACAATCTCATACTACTGCCAGAGGACTGGCAGAGGAGAAGAGGGTTCTGTATTCGCACCAACATTCTCTTCTTCATATAATGTGCACATTTCACTATTTGGTGGAATGATGTGGGTGAACTCTACACAATATATATGAATGTATTAGTGAGAAAATAGAAGAATATAGAAAAAAACAAAGAAAAAAAATTATGATTCGCCTCGTTTCTTTATAAAATGGACGCGAATATTCGCTCTAACCAATGTAACGTTCGTTTAATTGCAAGTAACAATCGATATATCTGTCCTTTTCTATACAATTTTGTTTCGACGGTTTATTGTCGATGCTCAATCAGTAGCGTTTCATGTATATTATATACATTTCAAAGGCATTGCGTCCAACATTTCCTTTGCAACTGTTTATGACTTCGAATTTTACTTATCGAAAAAAACCTGAGATTAAATAGAATGTAGATGCTGTCTTGGACACTTCGACCATAAGGTCCATTGTTATGCCTAAGGATTTGAGGATGTGAGTGGAGTGGAAGGAATTTTTGTGTATAGACTAGGAATTGGTAAGATATGCGGCTGCAGCCGACTATGATAGGAACTATGGCGATAGTCATCAGGAGTTCGTGAAGGAAACTGCAGAAAACCTTCTCAAGCATAGCCGGTTACTTCGTTCTTGTCCATACGCCGACAGTTTAGTCAATTAACCGCCTCTTTTTTTTCTTAATAATTGACAAACTACCGATGTCGGGATTCGAACCCATAACCTCCCAGTTTCCAAATAGGCATACTGCGCAGACATAACGCCTTAGACCGCTCGGCCACTTGGACTGGTGAAAAAAACCGTAATTAAGAAGGAAAATGAGTACTAGTATCGACGCTCAAACTGGCGTCTCTTTTCAAATTTTTGTAGTTAATTTGGGATGAATTCATTTGGTTTTCGAAAAACTGTTTACCTCTAAACATTTCTTCTAATATCGAATTCGGTACAAATCAACTGTAAAATTTTGAACGCCATTTTTTCAGTCTGTTTACCAAAAGTAATTTAGGGCCCTATAAGTAATTTAGGGATCGTTCGTTTAGAAATTAGGATATAGGTACAGTAAAGACTGCAAATGGTATATTAAAAAAATTTGGGAAAATAACCACTAATTGAGTTAATTGTTTATGTATCCTGATTCCTGTATATACTAATTTCATTATCAATGCGTGAACTGTATATTTTAGTATTTGGGCTGAAGTTAGTAGCAAAACTAATCAGTTTTTCAAAAAAAGGTTTCGAACAAAAGTTGTTTATTTTTAAAAAAACCACATTTTTTGTTCTAAACTTTTCTACGATCTCTTACGGTTTTAAAGTAATTTACGGTATTTTCTTAATGGCAGGGAATACATTGCCTATGCACGAATTAGGCCCCACTTTTTAGTTCTAGAACACAAAATTTCAACTTGTCATCTCTTTTCGTTTTTGAGTTATCGTGTCTACGGAAAGAAGACCAGACGGACATGCGGAAATGATATTCAATATTTTCAACAGTTGCACGCCCGGTCGGGACTAAACTGAATATATATATTATTTATATACTGGGTATAAAAACGCCACTGTTTTTATTTATATATGTATAGTCGAATGTATTCCATTTCCAGTATGATCGAATATATGATTACTTTTTCTTCACCGTTTCTTGAGCCTCCACATCCCTTCCTTCAAAGGAGTTCTTCTCACCTAGAACACAGCAGCAATAATCGATTCTGATGTTTAAATGACTTTAACTGAAGTATCAACTACTCTCTTTTTTTTTTTCTGTCTTTAAATACATGTCTTGTAAATTACAAGAATCCACTTTCGATCAACATTTTCTTTCAATTTTCCATCATATATTTCTCTTATTTTTCACTATTTATATTTTTTCTCAATAATTATCTCATTCAATGAAGAAAATTGTTTGAATTTAAAAGAGGAAACTTTTATTTTTCTATTTCTAAAAACTTATGATGTTCTGAAAGCTGAAAATTAACAAAAATGTAAGAGCTGCGTAAATTTACGAATTTTCTCAGAGGATAAAATCATACTGAATATGAGTTTGAGTTACCATCGTGACTCTAGTTATAATATTAATTATTATTAAGTAGAAGAACATTAAATTCAGAATTTGGACTTGAAGAGATATATTGTAAATCTACTGTTTCCCCTTGTTTACTTTGCTCGATTTTACCCATTAACAAACTGGTCTATCAATTTCTATCCGTTGGGATTAAAATAATGATCCCAAGACCGTTAGTTCTAGTAGATATTTTTCGACATCTACTAGACACGATTAATGGACTTATGAAGAAATTTATTAAAATTCTTTTCATCGATACGTCAATATCATTTGTTTAAAATCTGATGTTGAAAGTAATAAAATTGCGGCCTGCAACTATGTAACAAGTGCGCAAGTACCCAAAACTACAAAAGTACTTTAATACTGTCTGAAAAAAATCCCTATTAAATTATTTACTTACAGACAGTTTGCCTAATAAGGCTCCTTTAAAAACCCATTAAGGAAGAACTCAACAGTCTTGGTTTTCGGATTCAAGATATTAATTCCTTGATTTTTGAAATTAACTACAGACTGTAGTCACCTGAAGATGGATTTAAATCGCATGGGAATCTTCAACGATGAACTATTATGCAGATTCCGTGGTGAGGACAACGAGGACTCTCATCACCCATCTTCGATGGTCAAGCGTTGGCACATAAAAGCTATCGACGATGGGAAACTCAACCCGGAAGTCCATGATATTCGGACGTAGTCCATTAGTAGAACCACTCGAGAACATCAAATTACTTGAAGGGAATGGAGAATGAAGGAACAGTACAATAGACCAATGGTCGCAGTGCTTTCCACCCATAGCATTAACGGGATTCTCATTTTTGATTGATTAATATCGAGGTAAAAACTATTGCACTTCGACCTTATTGTGTCCATTGTGTTCCCCCTTCCTCAGTCCGACGAGACTCGCTTCTCCCATATGTTGGCAATAGCCTGGAGCTTGCTTATCAGGTCCTCCCGAAGGTATATATATTCGAGGTGAGATGTAACCCAGCGGTTCGCAGTCAAAGATTATATGGCTGGATGTTTCTTCCTCCTCGCCACAAAATCTGCACATAATGGACCCGTTATGGAGTCCCATTGTGTGCAGATGCTTCCGCAGGGGTCCGAAGTCTATCTCTTTGGTCTCAAATGGATATTCGTTGGGAACCATACACTGAAAACATATTGCAATAAATTTTCTAAAATAACTATTCTAATTAAAGAAAACGTTTTGCGAAGAAAAAAACAAACACACCATTAAAAAATGAAGGGATCGTATAAAAATTGTTTGTTATCGAACCAATAAAAAAAAAAAAACCCACACCCACCCAACTGGTAACTTGAACATAGAAAGTTACGAACACACATTTACAGCGATAAAAAAAAAAAGCCGAACTGAAACAACTCCTAATTATCGTATGCTCTTGGTAATTATCGCATAACACACAATACAGATAAAAAACAGAACACTATACAAGGGACTGTGATGATTACAGGGATGGATGTGATGGGTGGTATGACGTTGAGCGGGTAGTATGAGCTACATGGGGATGGTTACACAGAGAAGAATATACATTTTTTATTTTTAGTATAAAAAGAATTATAAAAGCACTGATAAATATACAATATAGTACTTCTGCCAAAAGAAGATAAAAACTGAGACGCAGTTATAGAAGCAGATATACTTATTGCCACCCTCTAGGCAAGAAAAAAGGGGTGAATACGAATTAAAACAAAGACTATATATAAAGGGGGTACAATTCTTAAACAACAAAAAATAACAAACTTAACTATATATTATTATACTGTATAATACTATTCTTCGAAATATTATTTTAATATTTTCATTACAAGCGTTACTTACGAACGAACGGCATAACGGAACGGTTTTTATGAATATTTTTCAATTGCATGAATATTTTTTTATGCTCATAAGGATTCTGAATTATTTTTTAAAATACATAATGTTGTCTTGTTGATTATACACTTTTATAGTTGGGAATCCGTGAACATTTTTGCTATTCTGTATTCAGAAAAGAAAAAAAAACATTGAATAAGTTGAATGCTTTTTCTGAATACAAGACACACTTACAGACACACAGACACATGCTTACCACTTACCAGTGCCATTACAACACCAGACCATGCTCTCAAGTCTCGAACCATACCGAGGACGGACACTAAACGAATTGATCTAACTCGTGAGTACGGATGTACTTATACATTACTCTGATTTAAATAAATGATACGATTCTTTTTTTTTTTTTTTAATCATCTGTTTTTTGTTTCGCTTTTTGAGATTTCATCTTAGATTATTTTCGTTCTAGAACAATTTGTTTAAAACTCCATCATTTTAGACTCAAAATTTAGATTCGCGGTTATTGAATTCAAACCTCTTGGGTTTGAGAAAAAAATCAGTATATTTTGTAATATAAAAGTGCATAGGGAAAAATCGGTTCATTCTTTCTCACTCTAGAAGGGAGAATGTCCACTTTTAAAATCGTAAGAGATGGAGGAAAAGTTCAAAGACAAAAAATATTTCTTTTAATAGTTTGATCTCAATACTAGCTCAAACATCTGTAATTACACATGATTACAAAATAATATGAAAATAATATATTTTGGATTTGAGAATCCGTGAAAAATTCATATATTTATATTATTAGTTCTTTTCAGATTATCTTTCGTCCATGTGTTCGTTCTGGCATGTTCGTCCATGCCAGGATTTCCGCATATCCGTCCGTCTGTCTGCCTGTCAATACGATAACTCAAAAACGACAGATAACAAGCTGAAATTTTGTGTGTGTGTTCTAGAGCTAAAAATTGAGCTTAAGTTCGTGAGCGGTCAAAATAGGTCCATACGTTCTCCCACTAAAGGAGAGAATTTCCATCTTTAAAACCATAAGAGATAGAGGAAAGTTTAAAGGCATAAAATGTTTCGTTTCATCAAATAAACAACTTCTGTTTGAAACTTTTTTCCAGTAACTGAATAGTTTTATCACATTTTCAGCTTAAACAGCTTTATCATATATACGTCAGCACCTTTCTACGCTGTACTTTGCAACTTTGTATTTTTATACATTTGCGCATGTGTGAAAAATAAATTAAACAGTCCACTCATTGATAATGAACTCAGTATATACCGGGTATTTACGGGTATTCACTCAGTTAGTAGTTCTTTTTACTTGTTTATAATAAAATTTATGACCCAGCAATTTACTCAAATTTTCTAATTAAATATCTCTAGTACTAGTGAGAGGACATCGACGCCTGTTGCGTCTTTCCATTTACTGTTCCTGGACTTTCTCATCCATTTATTTAGGGCAGAGGTAGTTTGTCTCCTAGTTATTCCTAAATTTGGTTCCGGTCCCTGATATGGGAGTGCGGTTTCTTCACGGGCGAGTTTGTCGACCGTTTCATTAGGATGACCTCTAACACCAGGATGACCTTTTTTGTCCTTGCCAGGCTCTCCAGTAATATTTACAGTACAAAATTTCAAAAATATCATAAGAAAATGAAATTTAAAAAAGAACTATCTAAAATATATTCAATTTTTGGTACAGAATGCTAAAACTATATATTTCTTTGAAAAATAAAACACACTAAGTCGATTTATAGCTTAATTACTATGGATTTAATGGCTGTTATTTCAAATATTATTTTCATAATACCTTAACGGGCGTTAATTGAAAAATACTTATGCAATACTTTACCCAACGCAAATATGATATAATAACTGGAGGCGGTTATATTTGAATACAATTAGCGGATTACAATTTTTGTATTTGCAATTATTTTTAATAAAATAATATAAATAGCATAGAGATTGTTTTAATAAGGTTATTTATTTATATCATAAAAAAAAACTAATCTCGGATTAATGATCCGTGTAACAAAACTGTAGGTAAATCTGATAGCTAATTATATTGAAATAAGGTCAAGTTTAAAATATTATTAATATTATTGATTGAAACTTATATACTTTCATACATCCTTTCCAAACTAATTTGAATAATTAGTTCAATGCCCAAAATAAACAAAAACAAGTTAATTATTACTAAGATTACGTCTCTACAAATTTTATATCATTAAACTTTTTGATAGTGGAATAAAACATTTTTGAAGGTCGTAAAATCAAGTTATTTTAAGGGTCTTAATACCAGTCCAATTGGCCGTTAGGCAATGGAGTTCTGCTTGGAACTTGGAGGTTACGGGTTCGATTACCAACGGTTGTAGTTAACAATTAATTGGGCGGTTAATTTTGTAAACTGCCGGCGTATAGACAAGAATGGAAGTAACCGGCTATGCTTGTGATGGCTTTTCTGCGGTTTCCGTTCACAAACTCCAGATGAATATCGGCATAGTTCCTATCAGAGTCGGTTGCAGCCGTATATCCTAATTTGCATACAAATTTTGTATCCTCGACCCACATCCTTAATGTATAGGTATGACAATGGACCCTATAGTCTGTCCCGTGTGAAACAGCCGTTACAACCTAGCCTCACCTAACCTAAGGGTTCAAATAGGGAACTGTCAATTATCCAGTCCGGATCGTTTTGAGAAAAAGTTTGATTCTAGTAGTTTTTGCAACATTGGAAAACTATCTTTCATGGCCGATTTGGGAAAAGTAAAACTTTTAGCCAAGAAAATCGACCGTTTGTCTTCATTCTTCGTGAGTATATACAAATTTAGCTTTTTTGTTTTACCTTATACAAATTCTCAAGCTACTTAATATTCCTAAAAGTTTGAGAAAATCATGGAGTCCTTATCAATTTTGCTAGCCAACATAGCCAGTCCTAACTAAAATTTGACAAACTATCAAGTAATTTTTCTTCAGGACAGTTTATATACTTTTTTCTGTTTAAGTTAAATGACTTTGTTTCAATACTGTCTTTTATACTTTTGACTTTGACTTTCAGGAAAAATCAAACTTAAAAGGTGATAACTGTGTTAGATATTCTTGTTGCGCAATTTCAAAATTTTCCAATCTGCTTCAGACAGTTGTTTGTGGATATAATGAAGAATAAGGGTTTCGGTCGGATAATTCGGTAATTTAGCTACCTTTAATATACAGGAAATATCTGGAAAATATAAGAGATAACACATCTCGCTATTTGTGTACTTCTAACTCGAGAATCACTGATCCAATTTATATACTTTTTTCTATCTATCAATTTGGCACGTTAACCTGTCCGAGGATTCTGTCTGTCCTGCCCGAGGATCAATCCAACAGGTGAGGACTAGGTCAGTAGTCTGTCGTATTACATTTTCGAACCATCTTAATTGATTTTCTGTAATGAATGCTGCGATAGATGGTTCCACGATGATTGTTTTGGCTTATAGAAATGTTCTCTGGTTAGGTTTTACCCGGAATTTAATTTGAGGGGGGGGGGGATTGATGTCATGCATTCCACGCATCGTAGACGACTAATCTGTGTTTATACATTTATATTGAACCTGGATTACATACTTTAATATAGGGTCATTTTTACCTTTTCATTTGCGTTCACGTAGAAAATTGACTAAAAATTTAAGAAAATCGAATTGTTTTTCTCATAAAGACGAATAAATTTTGTTTGGCATAGATTTGGAACAGATTTGTTCGTACATCTGTTCAGATTTCGTTCGTCCCCGTATATAAAATCTGTTAAATGGTGTATTTTCTGTATATAATGAAAGTACCTACACATTGAATTAGCATAAAATGTCCAATTAAAACGATAAAATACAATTAGTGAAAAATCAATTACAATATATATATATATATATATATATATATATATATATATATATATATATATATATATATATATAAAGAAAATACACAGTAGACACAGGAAATATGTTCGAATAAAAATGGGGAAAATCGAATGGATTCGATTGAATGCGATGGAACGATTTGAATTCATAATAGGCAGGCGATTCACGAATATTTGTATTTGTGAAAATAATTAGAGATTATTTTGTTATTACAATTATTGGGTGACAATTCTTCTTCGCAACACATAAACACAAAAACAATACCCGAAAATATCCAATCACATTCTCCCACATCCTCCAAATAGATGTCTCTCTTAATGACAATTGCTTATGGCATCTTAAAACATGTGCTAGACAAAGACACACATATATGTGTCTACACAAATTCAAGTATAAATGGTTTAATGCGCTTTCAGTTTTTTCAAAGCTATGGGTTTTTTTTCTCAAAATATTCATCGTTATTGTACTTCTAGTATAGTATCGTTTGAGAGGGTGAGTTACTACATGTACTATGGTGTGAGTAAGGTTTTTGTCGATATTGAATACAAAATAATGTTAATAGTAGTTTATTTTAAAATGTGTTTTTCTTATGAAAAGAAAAGAAAAGCGTACCCTCTTGTGTTTTCGTTCTTTTTGCAATCTTGTTGCATAATAATGAGATACAATTAAGTATTGTCTTTTAAATGTACGCTACCATAGTACGTCGTACATATAGTACCTACACTCCGCTATTGAATCTTTAACTTTAACACACAACGCCTATCTGACTAGTAAATGTTTTCTCTATTGACTCAAACCAAAAAATACAATCATACAATTTTTTATTATACATTGTGTACACACTTTATTCAACCACACTTCAACTTTTGTTCAATACTCTGTATATTACTTTGAAATGTTCAACATACAAATTTCAACCAATACATTTAAATTGGAATTACAGTATAGCATGTATATTATCATTTATACATGATTGGCTGTAATCAGTTAAATATAGTAGCTGTGATGTTGATGTTAGTAGTGGTACTGGAAAGGAGATCGAAGCCTGGCAAGTAAGCCTTTCTAATCATCTGGTTTTTGTTTAGCTTTTTGAGATTTCATCTTAGATTATTTTCGTTCTAGAACAATTTGTTTACAACTCCATCATTTTTGACTCAAAAATTGGATTCGCGGTTATTGAATTCAAACCTCTTGGGTTTGAGAACTTTCTAGACCCATTTTATCGACGCCTAAGGAGCCAATCTCCTCAACCTTTTCTGCCCTCTAACTCACCTGGGACGTTTCCTCTAATCTTTTGGTCGTCGTGAAACCTACCCGTCCTCTTTACTAAGGACAGAACAAAGCTTCAATATAATTGTATTCCCTCAGGTTCCTTCATTTCGAGTGAGCTGAAAGTTAGGTACCTCATTAATTCTGTTACCTCTTAGGGATCCACCGCTTCTGGCAGAATATCGTATCGTAAGCGGGTTATCCATCCAGTTACAATTCGGACAATCATTCGTTTCCAATGACCGGTGATGTTAATTATGGTGGAGGAAGAAACATCCAGCCATATCATATTTAATTGCGTATATCTCGGTTACAGCAGATACAATATATTCGATGCATCTCATCCCGAATATATTAACCTTTAGGAAAACCTGATCAGCTTCTGGCTATTGCCAAGATATAAGAGAAGCGAACCTCTGAACGCCTGAAGTAAAAGGGAGAGCAGAATGGCCCATAAGGTTGAAGTACTGTATCGATATATTTTATATGCCAACGCCTGAAGTGTCTTCTTTACCCTCACCACATAGTCTGCATAGTAATTCATCGTTGAAGTTTCCCATGCACTTTACATCCACTCTCAGTAATTCTCGCAGTTACCTTTCCAAGCTTTGGTCTGCTGAGATCCACAAGCTGTTAGATGGCCCATAAGGTTGGAGTACTTTTCATACTCCACGATTTATCTATTTATCTATCTATGGTAAAAGGACAAATTGGATTAATAGGAGCTAGTCTTTTACCGTAGGTGTTCATAAACTAGCTCATTCTGGCTTACACAAATTTTCCTACCAAATCTTGTTAATGATATCTGATAGAGAGATAATCTTTGATAAGATACTAAATTTGGAAATCGAGTTTTCAATTTTCGTATGTAAATGTTATAATAATTATTATATATATATATATATATATATATATATATATATATATATATATATATATATATAAATTTAAATATACATAGAACATATTGTAAATAAATAAATAGTGAAAATGAATGAAAATAGTATGGAAAACATTGGAAAATGTATAAATGATGCAAGCTATACTTATATATACGAATATTTATAATAAGATATGTTTTTAACTGAACTAACTGTGTTTATATTAATGGATAGACGATAATATTTATTCTTTTGTTTTTCAAATGGTTACTAACAATTTTCAATACTGTACAAGGTCATCTATTACATTTTATAATTCTATTGTTTGGAGATGTACTTACTCTGTGAAATTGTAAATATGTAAAAATCAAATCAAACGGCACTAACAAAAAATTCGGTTTTAGTATTAAATAGTAGAGAAAAAACTGTTCTTTATTATGAATGTAATTTTCCTGCTGCTAGAAAATGTTTTTGACATGTAACATAAAGTACATCTCTGTATATTACACCAGTCCAAGTGGCTGAGCGGTCTAAGGCGTTATGCCTGCGCAGTATGCCTACTTGGAAATTGGGAGGTTATGGGTTCGAAACCCGACATCGGCAATTTATCAATTATTATGAAGAAAAAAAGGGGTGATTAATTGGCTAAACTGTCGACGTATGGACAAGAATGATGTAACCGGCTATGCTTGAGAAGGTTTCCAGCAGTTTCCTTCACGAACTCCAGATGAATATCGGCATAGTTCCTATCATAGTCGGCTGTAGCCGCATATCCTACCAATTCCTAGCCTATACACAAAAATTCCTTCCACTCCACTCACATCCTTAGGCATCACAATGGACCTTGTGGTCGAGTGTAGCCCGTCCAGTGCAGACTGTTAACATATGTTTCAGTCTATTTTATGAACGTTGTTTTTGAAAATGGTGACTGAAACATGTGTCAACAATAATAAATAGTAGTTAAATTTACGCAAAAGAACAATAGAACTTCAACTACAGTATCGCTAACCGTTATTAATTAAATCCACCGGACCCGATCCAAATAATTTCATATCTGAGTAATTGGATAAATTAAAAGTCAAATTGTCGATTTCACTGCTAAAAATTTTGCTTCGTCGCAAATAATCTGCTCTGAAAGAGGGATTTTCTTCACGGAAACCGATTCGGATTAGCTAATTCATACCGATGATGACTATACTGTAATCGAAATACATATTTATAGAATAGAAATTGATCTAGGAATTTTGGAATTATCTTGAATCAAAGTAAAGTATCAAGTGTTTTATATCACTTTGTATATTGTATCTTGTTTCGCAATAAGTGATTCATTTTCGTGTATTTTCCTCAAAAACAATTAATCCAAGTAGAAAAAGAAAAACAATGTAAAATTTAGTGTTTAGTATACTTATTATCACTAATTGTTGTATTTTCATTCATGTAAATTTCTATGGAAAATTAGTTCGTTTTGTGATTTTTTTTTTTGGGAAAGGAAGTAGTATTTATCGAATCATTTGTTTTTGGAAAAGTGGTTTTTTGTTTTTGATTTTAAAAGCTTTTCAATGTTTGATTGGAACAATTAAGAGTTGCTGATTTTTAGAGAGGGGATCAATTTGGAAAGTCTTGGGAACCTAGAAACATGAAGGAATTGTAGTATCGGAAAATTAATATACTTTCAGAATCGAAATGTTTTTATTTAAATCGATCAAAAACCAAATAAAAATTTTAGTCAAATTTGAATCAAACTTGAATCAAAATTAGTTTATTAGGGTAAATTCGATCCAAAAAATACAAAATTCAATTGGTTTGACGATTTGAGAGATTGTTTATGAGATATGCCAATTTTTAGATGGTTTGAGGCTCCTTTTAATACGATATCTCGATATATCGTTAACCGTTAACCAAATCGTCAAATAAACAGCATTTTCGTTTTTTTGGGGTCAAATTTACCTTTTATAGTGAGTTTCATCGCAATCCGAAAAAAAAATTTTTTCCCCGATTTTTTTTCCAGGTATAAAACCTTAGAAAAAATCGAAGAAAACACATAAAATTTTTAGTCAGCAATGTGAATGAAATTTAGTTTCCAGAATAAATTGAACCCAAAAAACACAAAAATCTACTCGGTTTGGCGATTTGACAAATAGTTTTTGAGATATGCCTACTTTAACGCCACCGTATACCAGCATTATACGATTTCAGACGATATCTCGTGAACCGTTCATCAAATCGTTAAACAAAAAGAATTTTCATTTTTTTGGGGTCAAATTTGTCTTTTCTAGTGAGTTTTATCGAAATCTGAAACAAAATTATTTTTCTACTTTTTTTACACCCATTCGAAAAAAAAAAAAAAAACACAAACATTTTTAGTCATCGTTTTGAATGAAAAAGACCCAAAAAAACACAAAAATCTAGTTAGTTTGACGATATGAATGACAGTTTTCAAGATATGCCCATCTTTATACGACTTTATGCTTCATTTATACGATTTCAGACGATATTTTGATATCTCGCAAATCACTGCTCTGATTGTCAAACGAATATGATTTTTGTTTCTGTTGGGTCCAATTTTCAGACTTAAATTTGCCTTTTTTTATCCGACGATTTCTCGTAAATCTTGGGTTTGCAGTTTTCGAGATATATCTGCAAAATTGATTCTATAATACAAAATACTAAATACAAGTCGTTTTTTTCTGAATATAAAAAGTTTCTCAATAAAGAAAAAAGTGCGATGTAACAATTTTAAAAAGAAAATATAACCGTAATTAATATACTTTTTAAAAACAAATGAAATAAATTGTATCCAATAAAAACCTTATGTTTTGCTAAAATGATTATCCCCAACCCCTGTTATAAAAAAAGCTCTACCACTTAAAATGAAAAATGCGTAGACATTTAAAGAATAACAACAACAAAAAAATCTTAAATCAAGATACGCAAGAATTATGAAAATTTATACTTTTTTAAACTCGACAATCAACAGAAACGAACATTTATCATTTTTTAAGGTGGAAAATTATTAAGGGAAAAATCAACCCCTTATACAAAATGTCATATCAAACTGGTCTAATTTTTGTAATTTTAAACTAATCTTGAAAGAGGGTTCACTCACGTTTAAAAAAGGGTTAAATATTATATATATATATATATTTTTTTTTTGTATTTAGAGTTTAAAAAGAAAATTGTTACTTTTCTTCCTTATATGGATTTTCCTTTAATTGAATCGATTTAAAATTTTATTACAAACATAGTGCAATGCATTTCTTTTAAATTTTATTTTTAATACTTCAAAAATACTTAAAAAGTATGGGAGAAATTTTCCCGTTTGGTGTGAGGATGTGAGTCGAGTGGAAGGAATTTGTGAGTAGACTAGAAATTGGTAGGATATGCGGCTGCAGCCGACTCTAATAGGAACTATGCCGATATTCATCTGGAGTTCGTGAAGGAGACTGCAGAAAACCTTCTCAAGCATAGCCGGTTACTTCGTTCTTGTCTATACGCCGACAGTAGTCAATTAACCGCCCATTTTTTTTAATTTTTATAACTGACAAACTGCCGATGTCGAGATTCGAACCCATAACCTCCCAGTTTCCAAGTACTGCATACTGAGTAGACATAACGCCTTAGACCGTTCGGCTACTTGGACTGATAGCATAGTCGGTTACTTTCATTCTTGTCCAGACGCCGGCAATTTACTCAATTAATCGACCAATTCATCTGGACTAGTTTCATGGTCATAACTTTGAGAATTTGTGAGTAGACTAGAAATTGGTAGGATATGCGGCTGCAGCCGACTCTAATAGGAACTAAGCCGATATTCATCTGGAGTTCGTGAAGGAGACTGCAGAAAACCTTCTCAAGCATAGCCGGTTACTTCGTTCTTGTCCATACGCCGAGACAGTAATCAATTAACCGCCTCTTTTTTTTTTATAACTGACAAACTGCAAATGTTGATGTCGGGATTCGAACTCATAACCTCCCAGTTTCCAATTAGGCATACTGCGCAGACATAACACCTTAGACCGCTCGGCTACTTGGACTGGTACCATAGTCGGTTACTTTCATTCTTGTCCAGACGCCGGCAATTTACTCAATTAACCGACCCATTCATCTGGACTGGTTTTATGGTCATAACTTTGATTATTTAGGCACGATTATGGACACGACGTTTCCATAAAAACGACCGAAGATCTCTTTTAAATATCAAAAACGACAAAATTTCAAAAGTGTGTTTAAAAATTTTAAGATACCTAGTATTTTTTGAGGGTTTAAAAATGATATTCGATTGTAAAAAAGGAAGAGGATATCTTGTGTGATTTATAAAGGGCTATCAATTCCCCAAAGGTTTTTTCATCATTCTTTTATAAAAAGTTTTATTCGATGTCTCCAATGTGGCGTGCTACGTTTGCGAATGAACAATTTTACTTTGAATACAAGATAAATTGCCTTAATTTCGTATGGAATTGGTAGAGCTTTATATAGAACAAAACTCACAGTTACACACAGTTCGAATAGTATTGTATGTTATATACGACTACAAGCGCGCTTCGAGCTTCGACCGTCCAAACAAATACGTTGTACTGTGTACTGTGTAGACACCAAACATACAAACTTTTCATTTGACAGTGCGTTTTCTTTTTATTATGTGAGAGTGAACAAAGACAACGTAATCACATTATTTTATTTGACTGTCTCTGTTATTCGTCCACAAATACATCCATATCCCCACATCCATATCCATTCATACGAAAAATATGAAAAATTATCTTCTTTTATTATTTACAATTTTATGACGGCGTGCAAATTGTAGAATCGAATTTCAATTTTACAGTTAAACTTCTCTTATACATATGTTCTTTACATTGTGTTTTTGTAACAAATGTTACAAAACTTTTTCAGATTTTTGTATACCGGGTTTATACAATATATATATATATATATACGCAAGGATATATTCAATTTAGTCCTGTCTTAGAAATAGTAGAAGCGGCGGTGAGATCGAAGTCTGAAAAACAGGCATTTGTATAGATCTTTTTTACCGACACTTAAAGGACAAGGAATTTGTATGTAGACTAGAAAATTGGTTGGTTCTACGAGTGAAACCCACTTTTATAAGAACTATGCCGAAATTCATCTGGACTTTGTGAGAGGAAACTGCAGAAAACCTTCACAAGCATAGCCGGTTACTTCGTTCTTCTTCATACGCCGACAGTTTAGTCAATTAACCGCCCCCTTATTGATAACAAATTTGAATCAAATTTGTTAGGATCTCAGCGTGGAAAAGTGAAATTTTGATTATCCTTGTATTCATACACTCCCGTTCATAAAAATTGAATCAGTAAGTCACTTTCTAAGCGTATATATATATATATTAAAATACATAGTAACACTTAGAATGTTTGAGTTAGTTCAACTTTTATGAACGGGAGTGTATAATAAATAATGTACATATAAATATAAATTGTATTTAGAATATAACTAAAAATGGATTTTCAAAAAATTTTCACAAAGTACAAAGTAAAAAAATATATGTGAGCAAAAAAAAAAGTGCATAAAAGTTTTTTGTTGTAGAAAAACGAAAGAAAAAAAAAAAAAGCACGAATCGTTTAAATGAACCCCATCATTAATATTCAAATGAAAAAGAAAAATGTGTTCGAAGAAAAGTTTTCCTACAAATTATAATTTCTTTTAGAAATTTTCTCAATGTATTCATTCTTCAACATTATCCAAGGGATGTTTTATAATATTCTTTTATTTTCACTTGTTTTTTTCTTCTTCTCAATGGCTGTGTATATAGTAAATTTCTTATAAATACGACCCTGTTTTATGATTTATTTTATATAGTTAAATATTCAAACATCCCTCGATTCTCTGCTCTAGTTTAGGTATACATTTATCACTTGCTCACCATAAATTTCACTGGCTAGTAGGAAAATGGTGGATCGTTGAATCGCGGTTCCATTCACATGGAGTACCTTCAATCTCCAAGTCCGTTTACAGATGGCCACAAAAGTGACCTTTTTTTTTTGTAGATTGTATAGTTGATTTATAATCCATGTGCTTTTCAAAAAAAAAAAATGTTTTATACAAAAGTTGTTAATATTTTTATAACGCTTAACTTTCATTCGAGACATTTGTCCTAAACCAAACGAATGTGGCACAAATTAAGTATGAAATTTTGAATCAAAGCTTGATGATCTAAGCCCTAAAATTTGGCCAGCGAACAAACCTAATGACAAAAAAATGTCTGACAATACTTTTTTATATACAGATGTTTATGAAACGAGTTTCAAACAAAAGTTTTTTATTTAAAAAAAAAAGGAAGCGTGGTTTGGTTTTGCCCATTCGCGAATTTGACTTTACTTTTTAGCTTTAGAACATACACACAAAATTTCAGCTCGTTATCTCTTTTCACGTCTATGGACAGACAGTTAAACGAACTGATGGACAGACGGACAAACTGACGGCAGGCAGACGAACAGGTGGACATGCGGAAATGTACTAATTTTTTCTGCATTCAATATTTCAAATCGTTAAAAAGTCGGAATTAAACTTAGATTGTAGCGGCTGCCCTGGACGGGCTAAACTTCGACCATAAGGTCCATTGTGATGCCTAAGGATGCGAGGATGTTACTGGAGGCGTTAAATTCCAGTAATTTCCATAAAAGATATGTGAACTATCCTCAAAACATATACTTGAGAAAAGCTTGTAAAGAAGATTAACTAGTTATTAAAACAATTTCACAACAACTTTGATTTAAATTTCTTTCGCTCCCCTATCATCGAATTGCATTTGATGATCCTCAAAGAGAAACATTTTCATTAAAAATATGAAATAAGCAAATCCAATTACCTTATTTAAAAAAGAAATCCATCTATAAAGACCTTTTTAATCATTCGAAGCGTATTACAAAAAAAAAAAAAAATTACAATATTTTTCCGCAAGTAATTGAAGTAAATCAGAAATCCACCCCTTAATTCCAAAATGCAGTAAAAAAAAATGTAAAAAAAGACAAACGTTTCTGTCTCGTACGTCAGATAAGGATGGTGATATAGATTGAAGAAAGAATTATCTACTGAAATGATCTTTTTCTTAAGTTTATTTAGCATTATTTTTTGTAACCACCCTCGATGTTTTTATGATCCCCCTATTTTTATCACAGCCCATTTTGCTTTTTTCAAGGGTGGTATATATATATATATATATATATATATATATCATATCAGACTCGTCATCATCCCCCAACATAAAATACCAGTCATTGTATTTCATGTTACAGAAAAAAAAAAACTCGATTCCGTTGTATTCTCTAAAAACTTTTCATGAAAATAATTATGTTAAATTTTTTTTGCTTAAACATCGTTGAATTTTCACGATATTTAAATTAATTCGAAATGAAGTACTCATTAATTAAAGAGAAGGATCATTGAAAATGTTGCGATAAATCCATTACCTTGGATACCGAAATAAATGTAATTTTTGTTTTTTTGTTTTCATGGAAAAACTAAAAAATTTTTTTCGCATTTTATATGCGGCGGGAAAAAATCATGAACATCTATAGAAATATTTCATTAAAAGATTTCATCAGAAAAAACGTACCCTGCTGTTTCAATCAATCTCACACCATTGGAAAAACCACCCCATCGCATGCTTTTTAAAAGTATATATAGAAGACTTGTGTTTCTTCCACCCTTATTCGTCCGATGCAAATTTATTTTCAACCCCTTGGCATCTCACTACAATTTACTCATACCGCCAAAACTATATAAGCAAATTCGTTCAACATCATATATATATATATATATATATATATATATATATATATATATATATATATATATATATATATATATATATATATATAACCAACCCCCTAAGTGTACCTCATCCTCTAGTCTGATTACATCTTTTTATACAGGAGCTCAATCTTTTTATAAAGTTTTCGCGTGATGCATAATGGGCTAAATGAAAAATTATCATATCTTTGTATTGGGAAAATTTCTTGAATTTTTCTTTTCACTTACTTCCATTACAGATATAAATACAACTGACTCGCTTCAAAAAATATTTTAATTGCAAATAATCTCTCATAGAAATTTAAATAATTTTACATAGACCATCCCGACCACAACCAACGCCAACGCCAAATATACTTCTTCAGCTTTTTTTTCGTTTCTTGAATACATATCTCCAAATATTAAATCATAACACAAACATTTATTATTTCTGTTTACCAATCATTTACATCTCACAATTTTCCTTACATTTGTACGACTTCCATAACAAAAAAAAACTAGTTTTTATAGCAAAATTTGTGAAGACGTGTATGTAATACTTCTTCTATGATTACTCGATCAGTTAAGGGTTAATTTCACGAACTTCTAAGATATTATTTGATTCGTAAGTGACGTTCAGTTTTCCAGTAGATTTCTAACGAAGTCTTTTGGTTTTCCAATATAAGTAGTTCCTTTTTTCGAAACTCGAATAAATTCGGTACAAATCAATTTCTAAAAAAAAGGCCATTTTTGAAACCGTTTTGAAACCGATAATACATTAAAATTTCGTAAAATTCGCTTTTAAAATTTTAACCCGATATTTTAAATTAGTTTTATCGGATGAATTTTAGTATAAAACCATTCGATTCAAATGCAAAACTATTACTATCTGTAGAAAGTCCTTAACGGACTATCGTAAATGTTAAATAAACAAACCAGTAAATAATTTTTACAAAATCGACAGCTGCACGTTAAAAAAAGCTCATTAATTGTCCACCGCGGGGCCAAAATACATAACGCACACACAAACACGTTTATTAAATGCTTAAATCAAAACTAGTTTGACCAGTTTTCTCATGGTTCAACATAATTGTTATCCAGGTACACAGACCAACGGCCAAAAAGAACCCAAAGGGTCAAAAAAGAATAGGGTTAATAATAGTAAAAATTTTTCTATAAAAAATAAAAAAATTTGACCCTTTTCTATTGCATTGAATAGAAAAGGTCACTTTCTATACAAAATAAAATATCTAATTTGCATACTAGTATGACCACTTCTTCGTAATAAGGGTTGCAATTCCTTTATACTATAACAATTGTTGAATAAGGGCATTTCATCCCTTATATGTAAAGGTACCATTTACACACCTGAAATATAAACAGGAATGTGTTCGGACGGTCGGGGATGCTTTGGTCCGTCTAATTATTAATAGAAAAAAAATGATAAAATAAACACGGAGATTAAAAAACCACCGTTTTTTTTTTTGGGATGAAAGAGGAACCGTCTTCAAAATCTAACGGATATTTTATAATTAATTGTTCACAGACTCTCTAAGGATAATAATACTAACCAACGGTTTAGGGGGTTACTTAATCTTAAATACGAACAGATTAATGATGCCACGAATTGTGATTAGACCGAATACCGAATATTCAGCTACCTAAGTGATCAAGTAATATTTGTTATTGCCATAGATACTTTTTTAAGTAATTTTTGATACAGGGTTGGATTAGGTGTTCTAAGAGGAGACCATTCCTCGTTAGGCACCAGATGAAAGAGCCCAATAAATCTTTTAGTTCGCTGTGCACCAAAATTCCTCCCATTATCATTCATTCATTCAATATGTGCGTTTTTTCCATGATTAGGGATCAGTATTCGCCCAAATAGTACATAGTATTCGACCGAATATAAAAAGGAGCCGAATAGGATCTATAACAAATGATAGCCGAATATTCGTGGCATTTCTAGAACAAATTCAAGAATAGAAAAATCCAATTAATCACAATTTTCTTTACATAAAAAACGAAAAAAAAAAGAAGTTATTTAAAATATTTTTGTTTTCATAAAATTTTTCATTGAATTTTCCATAATTAAAACTGTGTTTAGGTATAAGAATTAAATGAAGTGTTGAAAAGAATCCAACCTCTAAAAATTGTCCTGTGAAAAACTTTTTACTAATTAAAACTTTTCTGAAAACCGATGGATGGAAAACTGATGGAAAAACTCTTAAAAGGAAAATATAGTCATTGTGTTTTTACAAACAATATTTACTGGTTTGCTCTCGTATTAAAATTTTATATAATATCAAGTTTCTCGAAGAAATTTTCCTGTTTTTTTTTTCTCTCTACACTGTATGTGTTTTTCATTCGAGGTATATTTATTACAGAGAAAAAAAATTAACGTTTTTCTTACTCATTTGTTGTCATTTTCATTTGATCATTTTTCATAAAGTTTTTCCATACAACAAACTTCATGGGAGGGAAAATGATTTGTTATATATACCAGAAAGTATTATATATAGAAAACTTTTCATTTCTTGGACACAATTTTCATGAAAATTCGATACAAGTGAAATTAAACAAAGTTTATAAATTTTTATTGAATACTTTTTTTTTTTTAAATCAATAATTTAAACACAAACTACGGAAAAATTGTTGTTTTTCACCAACAACAACAACAACAAATGCGGAAAAAATAATGAAAAATTATTATACTTTGCATGCAGAGAAGTTGACGTCCATTTAGAATAGAATATCTCCAATGGTTTGTGAATCATTGAAACAAGGGGGGTATTTAGTAAGCATATCACTAGTGACGGGAGCTATTGGGTACTGGGGAACTGGGGGACTCAGGGGGGGTTCATACTAAGATCGTATGGTTTATATAATGATATAGAATAGTATGAGGTCCATGTAGTTATAAATGGTATACACACACATATATATATATATATATATATACATGCCAAGCTCTTTTCTTTCTTATAAATGAAAACGCGCGGCCACTTTTCTTTTACAAACGAGAAGAAATAAAGATAAGAGAAAAACAGCAGAGAAAATGTTTCTCTTGTTGTCGGAAAACTACCTCCTAGATCTATCTGTATATTTTCATTTGTCCATGATATACCATCATGTCTTACAGTGTATTCAAAAAATCATTTTCATAGTTTTTCATTCAGTATTAAATAAATGGTTTTTGGTTTTCATAATGAAACCAACTTGTGGATATATTCGATTCGATTAGAATCTAGGGTCTTATAAAGAGCTTTAGTACCAGGACCAATTTGATCTATTGTACCTCCTTTCCTTCAAAGGAGTCCAAGGAATCCTGTAGTTTTGATAAAGGTTAGAATATCTCTTGACTCTTCATTGATTTCATCTGACTAGAAATATGCCCATGCCCAAATCATAGTATCGACTGTCGTTTGAGAGAGAGAGACTTTCGTATTCTCACCGACTGTTAATTCCGGTTTCCTCCTCTTCATGGCAAAATCTACAGAGATTGTGCATATCTTTATTAAGCTGCAGTGACCAAAATGAAGGCCAGTAAGTATCCTTAGAATCCTTTATCTGCTTGGAGTCCTTTGCATGATCCTGGCCGTGAGAATTTACCCAAGAACGGTTGGACAAGTGTACCACCCATTCTTTTATTTATATTGTGTTTTTCGACAGCCCAATAAACGGTTCCAGGCCGTTTAGTGGAGCACTAGCACTCATTCTGGCTAATTCATCAACCTTCTCGTTTCCATCGATTCTTGAGTGTCCAGCCAATAGTGGCTTTTTTGTGTTTACCCAGATTTTTTCCAAATGTGGTGTTCGTGAAGGAAACTGCAGAAAACCTTCACAAGCATAGCCGGTTACTTCGTTCTTGTCCATACACCGACAGTTTAGTCAATTAACCACCCGTTTTTTTTTTCTTAATAATTGACTAACTGCCGATGTCGGAATTCGAACCCATAACCTCCTAGTTCCAAGTAGACATAATGCCTTAGACCGTTCGGCTACTTAGCTGGTAAGCTTACGTAAGGGAGCTTTAAGTCTGTTCAATATTACTATTAGATACGTAGAATTTTTATCTAGAATGAATATTTCTAAGTGTGTTGAAAGTTTTGTTAGTAAGTGTATATTGAGTAGAATATTTATATACCGAAAAGCAATGTCCCCAATGTTCACCTTCTATATTTGTCTCACTCTTTTCCTTATGATTCTTATCATTTAAATAAAATGGTCTTTCATGTAACATAGAGTATTTCATTAAAAAAGACAAGTATTACACTTTAAAAAGCTCCTGCTTAACAGCAAAAATTTATTATACGTTCTTTTATGTCAAACAACTAGATTCACGCTTTTCATTTCTATTTCTTTTCTTTCTTTTCTTTCTTCTACTGCTATCCATGCTATATATATATACACATATTTTTCGTTTTTTCCTCGAAAAAATATCCAACAACATTGTATTGTATAAATATATATATATATATATATATATATATATATATATATATATATATATATATATATTACGACTACACAGTGATCGATTATAATCAACTCATCTCTTTGATCTACTGAAACATTTCGACTACTTCACAATGATTAATATATTTCAATATTTACCTATTTTCTTCAAAATATTTGCTTCAATAAGGAAACCCTTGTTTTCATTCATAGTCCAATTTTGCCCATTTACGAACTTGACCTTAGTTTTTAGCTCTAGAACATACACACAAAATTTCGGCTCGTTATCTCTTTTCATGTCTATGGACAGACAGTTAAACGGACAGATGGACAGACTGACGGGCAAGCAGACGAACAGACCGACTGACGGACAAATGAACATGCGGAAATGTACTAATTTTTTCTGCATTCAATATTTTCAACCGTTAAAAAGTCGAAATTAAACTTAGGTAGATTGTAGCTGCTTTCTGGACGGGCTACACTTCGACCATAAGGTCCATTGTGATGCCTACGGTTATTGTGTCTACGGACAGACAGATAGACGGACGGACGGGCGGATGGACAGACAGATGTACATGCAGAAAAGGATTAATAAGGTCATTTTATGAACATCTATATCAGAAATATTTAAGAAAACTTTTTTTAATCAAATTTTCATAGAAACAAAAAATAGTATGAACGAAAATGAATCATACTGTACTTATTTTTCTATGTTTCTTCTACTTTTCTTTCGGGATACAATTAAAAATTATACATTGCTTTTATGTAATATTATTAAGTAATACAAAAAAAGCCCTCTTAGAAAATAATGAATAAAATTTTGTTTTATTTTTAAGACTATTTGAAAAACAATCAGATAAGAAAAGTCTCCTTCCTACCTACCAACAAACCCAACAACAACAACAACAACAATTCATACATATATTTCATTTTAATTTTTCCATTATTTAAAAATGTTTTTTTCATTAAAAAGTTTTCGAAAGCTGCTTCAGAGAAAGTGTGATGTGTTGAACAGAATTGAGTTTAGTTACTTAAAAAAGTGACAAAAAATCAGAAATTTTTTTAACTTCATAATAAATTTGATTTAAATTCCCCCTCATTTATAAAAGACTTAATGCTGTATATATTGCGTTTTCATAAACTAAATGAACTTTAATTAGACAATTTATTATACAGCGTGTTTCAGTTAAATTCAAATCATTTAATCATCTTTTAACATTTCTTCACACACAAAATTAAATCCATAATATGCAAAAATTATATTGATTTAACCTATTGGTGTACAGTTTCCGAGATACACAGCTTCTATTTTGCGGATATCGGATAAAAAGAAAATCAGATAATAACAAAGTAAAAATTTTAGGCAACGGTTACATCCGAAATTAGTAAACTATTCGAGAGTTGTTACTATCAGAGAGGGAGAGGATTATAAAATTATTTTTCATATGAAAATAAATTTATGGAATTTGATAGCAGAATTGCAATGAAAAAAAAAATGTATAAAATACAAAAATATTTAGGTCACTATTTAAAATCACAAACAAAAGAGGGTAAATTTTATATCAATCTTAACAAAAACTACCCCTTGTCAATTTATTTAAAGTGGTCAAACTGGTATGCAAATGAACTGTCCATACATAATCTTAGATCCTTTTTTGTATTCATTAATAACAGGCATAGATTTTTTTTTAAATGTATTGTTAGAACCCTTTACTATCCAGGAAGTAAATTTTATTAGTTCCGTGTTACCTGTGATCATCGCAACACACTGTGTTTAGGTGTTTACTAATAAAATAAAATGTTCAAGCTATTTGAAATCAACTATAAACTTTCTATTGACGTGAGTGTTATTTGTGTTATCAGTGAGGTGTTTAGTGAAATTTTTTTCAACTTTTACTTATGTGAAAATTTTTAATTAGTTCTTATCTAAAAGTTTCGCGAAAAAAAATCAAAATAAAAAACAAGCAATGTAACAACTAACTGAGTTTATTGTTTGAATACCCAGTATACACTGAGATGTATATCAGTGATTGAATTGTTGATAATTCTGTGTATTGTTAACCATTCGCTTTCCGAGGAACTATTGAGTTTATGAAAAAAATGTTCAAACAAAAGTTGTTTATTTTAAAAAGAAGAAGATTTTTTGTTATTAAATTTTTGTTATATCTCTTCAAAGATAGGTTTCAAAGATAGACAGTTTTGTCCATTTTTCCCAAACAAGGTTCGATTTTGCCCATTAACGAACTTGATCTTACTGTTTTGCTCTAGAACTCATTAAAAAAGTTTCAGCTCGTTAACTCTTTTCGTTCTTGAATTATCGTGTCCACCGACAGACAGATGGACGGACATGCGAAAATGGCCAAATTAGCCCATTTTATGAACACATATGCCTACGATCATGCCTACGATCAATATTTTTAAGCGTTACAAAGTTGTGATCAAACTTAATATACCTTGTACATTTCCATATACTGGGTATAAAAAAAACAATTCATATTAACTGATGTAAAATTGTTAAATTGTGAAAGATAGATTTATTCATGATTTCCCATAACTTCTGAAAGGTCAACGAGTCATTAGTAGTTTTCACCTTTTGTTCTATTGTTTGAAAAAATAATTAGCAGAAAGATATGCAAGATATTTTTTATTGATATATTTATTAGCTTATTTATCAAGCATGGGCGTTTTCTTGTATTTTTAGAACTCTTCCGAAGAAAGATCTTAAGGACCCCCTACACGATCAAACAATTTAATGATGTATCGAATCGTTTGAAACACATTGGTCGAGCTCGATATATATTGCACAACAACTCCGCGCTTGACAAGTCAGAGTATGACCAAAAAACCTCGCAACATACCATTATTAATTTGTGCAAATATTTTCTCTAGGAGAACCCCACAAAATGAAATATAGTTTGCACAAGCTGCTAGAATGAGTATGAACCAATGTTTGAGCAAATATGATAATGCACGCAAACACTGTTGTTGCGCAAATTGTTTGATTGTGTCTTTTAGAGTCGATATTACTTTTTGTATCCTTAAACGATCAGAGCACAAAACATGTGAAAATAAGAATCTGGATTCATACCTACTGGTAGAAATCCATCATCTCAACGCATACAAAGTAACTTCTGAATTGGGTGGAACCTGAAAAATCTTGAAAATCTGAAAATGTTCGAATATTTCGATGTTCAAGAATAGCCATTCTTTAAATACCTGAAAATCCATAAAAATCTGTAAATGTTAGGAAATTTCGAAGTTCTAGAAGAGCCGTAGATTGATAGATAGATAAATCTTGGGGTGTAAAAATTATTGCACTTGGACCTTATCACCCATTGTGCTGCCCCTTCTACTTCAATCTGGCGAGATTCGCTTCTCCCATATCTTGGCAATGGCCAGAAGTTTGTTTATCAAATTTTCGTGAAGGTTCATGTATTTGGGGTGAGATGCACCAAATATCTTGTATCTGCTGTAATCGAGAGATTCGTAAGCTAAAGATGTTGTGGTTGGATGTTTTTTCCTCCTTGCCGCATAGTCTGCAGATAATGGATCCATTGTGGAGTCCTATTGTGTGAAATGTTAGCAAATTTCATAGTTCTAGAATAGCCATTCTTTAAATAGTAGTGTTTCCGTCCTCCATAAAGGTTCTAAAAGTTCATGTTAAGAAAAGTCTATGGAAAACCTTTTTGTCGACTATCTAATTCCATGCTATTCGTATCGAACAATATCACAGTCCAAAAAGAAAAAAAACCTAGGTGCAGTCTTGGTAAAGCAATAAATCAAAGATCGATTATATAAGTTTTATGAATGATTGTTTTACAATAAAAATTTGTAACCCATTACCTCAAAAGGTGAACACATGTAACTATGTAACTCTTTCACAAATTAGTAAACATATACAACCGCGTATATCGTATATGCATAGGCATATACATAGCCACAAAAGTATCGTTCATTTTTTCAAACTTTATAATTGACTTGTGTCCTATTCATTTGCTTTTCGAAAAAAAGTTTCGAATAAAAGTTGTTCATTATAAATATACATAGAACTTTTATTCGAAACATTTCCTCGAAAACCGAGTGAATAAGGGGTAAACTCGAGTAAAACATTATGAAAAATGAGCTCTAGTTTTGTGGCCCATGGCAGACGGTATAACGCGACTGTATCAAAGGCCGTCAAAACAATAATAAAGATATTCTTCAAATATTTGATTACAAAATTGTGTTAGGATGTCATTTGTGAAATTCATAAATTTTTTTATCTAAATTATTTAATCTTTTTTTTTTCCTAAATAAATTCTTTTCACAGTTGACATTCAGCGATTTCTGTGAGACTTTTATCTCTCCTATTCACATCTGTACCAGTATATTCACCTGACCTTCGTCCCACTAATTAATTATATAAATCAGAAAGTGTTTTTGGTTTTGTTTGGGTTACGTACTCATAAAAAAAGGTCCCTCGGCCATTTGACAATTTTATTACAAGTTTAGTGTGATAAAATTGAAATACTTATACAGGTTGTCGCATAAATAACGTTATTTAATGAATATCGTTTTTCTTTCTAATTTTATTTAACGTTGGCATTTATTAAAATTTAGATTACAGTTTCGAAATATGTTCACATTATGTTTTGATATCTTTCAAATGGTGCTCATTGTTTGCTTCGACAGCTGACGTGGAAGCACACGGAAGATCACAGACAGTCCCATGTTGCCGAAAACGCTAAACCAATCGGTAAATTGTTGGAGCGCTAGGTTGCATTTCGAACATGAAAGAAATTTCGATATGATCTTTGTGTCTGAATAATCGAATGCTGACTTTCAAAATAAAATTCAACAACTTTGGTTCTTTGTTCTGTGCTGAATCTTTCCATCATAAATTTCCCAAGTTAATTCTGAAAAAAAAAAAACGTAAACAAAAAATGTATCCACTAATTAAATCATAACGTTACTTATGCGCCACCCTATATAAGAAAAGCATTTTTATAAAACAGTCAATTAATTGATGTGATTTGTTTTTATTTCGAGTCTATTTCTGAAGGCGATTTCGAAAATTTGTTTTTCAAGCTTATTTTGCCACATTCAACAGATATCGAATTTTATATAGGTACGACGAAAATTAAGTATCCAAATCCATTCTCAAAATGTTTAACAAATTCTCAGTTGTTCTTTCAATTGAGTTTTTTTTTTGTAATGTATGGAACCATGATGTAAGGAAATGCATGCTTATCTAAATTTGGAATGTACATAAATCGAATTATGTATTCAATAAATTCAATTTTTTTAAAAAATAATTCCCAAAGGGTTTAAGAGGTAATGATCTAAATTCATTTGACCACAGAAAAAAAGACCATATAGTCATCAATACCATAGCAATCGAGTGATCTAACGTTCCACGTTTTAAAGAACTTCAAAGAGCTTCACAGAAATTTATTAATACTATTTTTTAGATAATATATTTAAGAAATCATCAAAAATGGAAAATTTTAACTGTATTGCGTCAATTTTTCTTGGCATTTATTCAAATTTTATATTTTATATGAGTGAAAATCTTTCTTATTTATATTCATGCAGTTTTTCTTTATAGAAAAATTTCTTTAAGAAAATCATTATATATATATATATATATATATATATATATATATATATATATATACATATAATGATTTATATATATATATATATAATGATTTCCTTCCATATATATATATATATATAATCGTCAATACTTAACGGGTCGGGTTTATATGGATTTAAGGACTTTAATGTAAATTAAATGATTTACAAGGACATGAAAATTAAATGATATTGGAAAATATCAATTTTCCAATATTATTCCATGATACAAAGAAAAATGATATTTCCACGTGGCAAGTACAACGTGTATTTTTACACAATGCTTAAATTACAGTAAATTTGGCTAAACGGTTTTCCTTACATTGAATTCTTTAATAAATTGTAACAATACAAATTTTGAGAGGTTTCATAATTATAATATAATGAAAAATAAATGTATTTTCAAATGTGTATGCAAATATATATATATATATATATATATATATATATATATATATATATATATATATATATATATATATATAGATTTATATATAGTATTGTATAAACCTTATGGTGTACACTACACCACCAAAAATGTATATACATCTCATATACATATATATATATATATATATATATATATAATATATTTATTTTATATAAAATACTTTGGAGGAAATTTGGAAAAACATATCGAATGCTGGTAATTCTAAAGAAGTCCATACACTTGTATTTAAAAATGAAGCAAATAGTAACTATAGAATTCGAAAGCCAACGTCTTCCTTAAAAGATCTTTAATGGAGCCTTATTAGGCAAACTTTCTATAAGTAAAAAACTAACTGGAGATTTTTTCAGGCTGTATTTTAAGTAAAGCACTTATAAAAAGTACTTAAAGTGCTTTTGTAGCTTTGGGCACTTGCGCACTTGTTGGATAAAACTCCAATACTTACAGTAACATTACTTAAAGTACTGTCGAGTAATACTTATAGTACTTTGAACAAATACTAAGTTCAAGTTCTCACTGTTGTTCATTAAGACGGACAGAGAGCTGGTATTCATTAATTTCAAGTTGAACTTCTACTGTCTAAGTATGATCTACACTTAGTTTACTCTTCCCGCTAATTAATTTCTGTGACCAGGGCAGACGGGGACCCGAATTGAACTCAAAATTAACAGACAAAAATAAACAACTCCAAGTGCTAAATGAATATCCCTCCTGTAGAGTATTTCTCTAATGTAGTACACGTTTCCCGTCATCTACAAGTTTTATATTAATATAACTCTTAATTTTCCTAATATATGGATTGAATGTGTATTCAATGCTTCTGTCCTACGTCGAAAAAAAAAAGCCCTCCACATTGTACCTACTAATTACTTTCAATATTTGTTTCCATTACTTGGTATTTATTACTTAGAATCCGATTTCTCTGTACTTTGCCCAGCTCTGATTTCAATTAATGATAGAGTATATATATTTAATTGAACTCCCTGTATCTATACATAAAATATAAACATACAAATAAGTTCGAAACTTTTGTCCAGTTTGCAAAGTCGAAACAACATTTGTAAATAACTCTGATTAAACATTACAGAATTTATTGGAAATAAAAAAAATTTCTATTAAAAAATATAAATACGTTTTATATTTAAAAAAAAAAAAAAACATAATAATAATAATAATAAAATGGAGTTATTGGTTTGGGATGGTTTGGCACCTTCAGGCTGGGGGAGTCACATCAGTCATAGGGTGGCATAATAAAAAAGGGGAAAAATAAAGATGGTCGTTGCCAATGCAGAGAAACTGAGTTCTTTTTATTGATTTTTAGTTAATAGCCAGTCAAGTATATACCAACCACCCCCCGTCTCAAACAACCCCAATAAAAACTCGCTACTTTCATTTACCATCTATTTGTATATGTACTATGTTTCACGGTTGCTATATAAATGTGTGTGTGAGTGTGTTGTTCGTGTAGATTGTAGATGTATGTGTGTATCGTTAGTCAGTCGATGCGTCGAATCCACATAAAAATATATTTTTTATCAAAACAATTTTATTTTATTTATAGGGTTTTTTGTTGTTGTTGTTGTCAGTTTTTTAGTTACAAATTTAATACCAACTTGATTTTATTCAACTAAACTTTCTATATTTATCATTTAAAATTATTTTCTCGAAATTTCGATTTAATTATGCATTCGATATTATTAACTGTTTTTTAAGTATGGCTTCGGTGAACTTCGAGCTTATTAAACCATTTCTTAACTTCGATTTCGAAATCTATTTTCTAAGGTCAAGAACTGACTTTATTCAATATCTGTTGGATGTCTTAGATCTAAATGTATGGGTTCTTGATCTTTTTCGAATAATATTATTATTAAAAAGGTTTAGTCTGGCGTCTTTCAATGTTTGTTCGATGCTTTTGTACTATATTGTAGAGAGCTTAATATTATATTGAAGAAAAAACTTCTTAATTTACTTACCAAAATCCACTTTATTTAAATTGATAGTGATGACATGTTTCGGTCAACATGGCCATCCTCAAATTGTCAACTTTGTTAGAAACCTTAGATCTCAAAGAATGGGCTTGGCTTTTTGTGGCTTTTATTTGTGAGGAATTTACTACATAAACTAATCGAAAAGTTTTGGGCAAATAGGTTTTAATCAACATCATCCTGGGATTCATATTTGATTCGAAAATTCAACAAATTTTTTACTAAATTGGGGTATCTTTTCCCTGGCAGTCTGTACTACGGACCATGTTTGTACTATATATAAGTAAAGCGTCTTTTTCAAATTTGACCCCCCCCCCCCCCGTTACTACTACTATCAAATTAAAACTAAATGTATTTCGTCATAACACAATACATAATTAATTTAACGTTTATGGCACACAGGTATGAACCTGTGTATACAGTGAAAATAAAAGTGAAAACCTTGACATTCAAATAGAATTTTTGTATGAAAATTATCCTCTTTATAATATGGAAAATATTTACTATGCCAAAGTATATATATATATATATATATATATATATATATATATATATATATATATATATATATATATATCATGTATATACAGACCGTTTTCAAAAGCATTTCTTATAGAGAATCAATGTTAAATAAATAAATAAAATATTTACTACATACTGAAACTGAATGTCTGGACTGATTGAAATATTGGGTGACCATATTATAGGACCATTTTGCCAACTGTTAGAGCTCTTCCTAATTTAGACCTGGAATCTGTAGAGTTCCAACAAGATGGTTGCCCTGCACACAATGCGATCATAGTAAGGCTATTCCTGGAACAAACTTTCCAGGAACGTCTTATGAGTGGTTTTGAAACCTTCAAGTGGCCAGTATAATCGCCAGATCTATCTCCTAACGACTTTTTTTTGTGAGATTTTCTCAAAACACAGATCTATTCGCGGAATAGGCCTGAAAATTTGCAAAAATTAAGGCAAACAATTGTGCGAATATTTCTCCGCAAGTGCTAGAAAATACCCGGGTAGATTTTTACAATCGACTTGGATATTGTTTAGCAAATAATGAAGGAATATTCGAACAGTTTGTTTTACTTTTTTTTTTGTCGGAATTCTATTTTTATTTTATTTTTTTGGGTTTTATTTTTCTTTTAATTTGTGTGGATTGTTATTTTATGTTATACCGATAATAGAATCCTATCATTTATTTTCAAACATTCCACATACAAATAATAAGGGATATTCAAAAAAGAATTTTCAATTGTTAGAAGTAATGCTAAGCTTAAGAAGACAACAATGAACATATTTAATCCACTCTTATTACATGTTAATGCAGTTCAAAATAGTCCAGCAAGCATACACAATAGACACACTCAAGAGTACCTCCACTATTTTTATTTCTTTATTAAGCATATTGTGTATAGTTATTATAATAAATAATATTTAACATTGATTCTCTATGAGCAAAGCGTTCCAACACACACGGTATATAAGGCATGTATATAGTATCTAGTATGTATGTGTGTCTATAACTATGTTAGTATCGCATACTACGACCCTATTATAGCATATTACAGCTAGTGAGCTAACTGTAGTCATCTACAGACTATAGACTATGGACTACATGTGTAAGACCCCATCAAGCTATTTAGCGTATACGAGATTTAATTCATTAGTAGGTACTCGACGACGACTAATGATAAACTTTCTCATAGTTTTAAAACGATTACATAACCTCTGATCATAATGACGTTGTGTTGGGTTTAGAAAAAAATTATAATTCACTCATTTTATTACAAATTATCGAAAAAATTTGTGTTGTGTCTATAACTTCCATAATCCGTTCATATAGATGGTGATGTCGTTTAACTTTATCAACGAAATAATGTATACAAATTAATATTGATATGACTTCCCTAACAAAGATTGTAAAAGTATTTATTAAGGTTTTTATTATACAGTCAAACTTATTTTCAAACTAATTCTGAGGTAAATTGTTTAGGGTTTTTTAATACAGTCAAACTTGTTCGAACATTAATTCTGAGATACATTGATTAGGGTTTTTTATATAGTCAAACTTGCTTTAAAACTAATTGCGAAAATTTTGTATTGAATGGGTCGTTACTTAAGGAAAATCCTTTACAATTATTAAATTAAATATATGAGATTTTCGTAACAATCATTTTATTTTGACTATAGTTGCGGAACACAGTTCTTCCTTCATCAGAAATTGTAGGATAATTATTCTCATCTAGCCGTGTGCCCCATAAGATTTCCTATCGGCCACATCTCAGGAACCATCCTACTTTTCTAACCAACTTCCACGTTTCTACCTTCATAAATTAAGTTACCATACTTATTTTACCCTCGTAGGGGATGAATTTCCAAAACCGCTGATACAACTGACTTTTATTTATAAACAGTAGTCTAAACACCAATTTCCATAATTCTAAGTTCAAAAACGAGGAACTATAAAATTTCATCCTCTATTGTAGATATTTTCTGATGAAGGAACTGAGTTCCGAAACTATAGTCAATATAAAATTATTGTTACGAAAATCTCAAATTTAAACAGTTAAAGTTCGTGCAAAATTCATTGAAACTAATTCTTAGGTAAATTGTTGATGTTTTTTTACTAGTTTTTCAAATTGAGATATAGTGAAACCTGTGTATAAATGACATTGTAATCATTTTTAGTTTTTACATAAAGCATTATTTTGAATGATTTTTATGATGTAGCCGATAGTATGTACTATATAATATGGGCCATAATAGTCATGTATAATCATTTTGTGCCTTATTAATTCGGCTTTTGGGAAAATGTTTCGAATAAAAGTTGTTAGCATATTTATGTTGACTAATTTATATCTGAAGCTATTTTTCGAAATCCAAATGAATAACGACCAAATTAATTACAAAATTTTGAAAAATAAACGTTACGTTTGTGTACAGTGATAAGATATAAACGCCTAATTGGGTGAATGGTAATGGGAAACTATAAAGTCAAAAAACCTGTGCAAACCTCTTTCCAATGAAACATTCCTATTAATAATTATCACTAAAAACATATAATATGTTAATTTTGTAATACTATGTCACATAGTTTTAATTACAAACATATACATTTAACATTGAAATAAGATATGTCAGCCGCATTATATTACTCCTAAATATAAAAGCACATAATGTTTCTCCAATTTTGTATTGTGATAGCAAAACTTAGTAATATTCATCATATGAATTTGTTTCTTCCAAAAATTTCCCACTTTTTCCACCCTTTTTGTTTCTCGTTAAAATTAATCCCTAGAAAACAGTGTACCTAATTAAACTTTGATTCCAATTAACGAATGTATAATTGACCACAATTACCAAAAACAAAAAATTCAATTGGGCAATGGAAAATACATTCAAGGTAGTTCCAGCATTGTCTTGTATAATGACAAGAAACCGGTTTGCTTTTATTGTAGAATAAATACAAATACACACATACTATTTAGATACAAATTAATGTAATTTTGAAAGAAAGACAAATTTTAAATTATGATATTTCGAAAACAAAACGATAAAACGCGATTTAAAAAAAATTTATTTAAGAAATATTTATTTATCTTTACTGTCATAGTTTTTTTTTAAATTCTGTTGAGTTTTTTTTTTCAATACAACAGATAATAGTTGGGCGGGCATGAAGTTTTACATGCTTCTAATGAGAGAAAATGAGAGAGAATGATTACTTACAACAATTCTGAAACATTTTAGCCTGTGAAAAAAATGAGCAAAATCTGTCGATAAGTGATTTCATGTTGGGAACTACCTTAATTCTTCTTTTGTTAATTAAAAAATAAAAATATAACTAAAGACAACTTGCCTATATTTAATTTTGTATATGTTGACAAAATTTAAAAAAATAAAAGACCCTTTTTTTTGCTATACACAAATTAAATAATTAACTCAAATTGGTCATATTTTTACATATAAATTTTGCAATAAAAATAATAACTGTAAAACTTTCTAACTTTAAGTAATTAAGAAAATTGCATTAAATTGTTTTTGTTTTTGTTGTTGTTTTTTTTTTTTTGTTAAAATTTTAAATATGTTCAATGTTTATGAAATATTAAATAAACACTTTATACTTTCAATTTCATTTAGGAAAATTGTATATAATAGTTTTTCATGAAAAATTTATTTATAAATTTATTATTGATTAAAAGATTAACGCTGGATTTTTTTTTTCACAAAGTGTTGAATTGAATTATTCACAAATTAATTTTGATAACTATGTGGGTTGGTCATCGATTGATTTTTATACCCTGTGTATATATTCTGTATACACTGTGTAACTGAACCGTGTTTTTTTATAATTATTGTATTTTTAAATTATATTATATTAATTCTTTTAATTTAAATAAAATAGCGTTTTTATAATTTATATCTATTTATATCTATTTTAAATAATAGATTTTTAATTTATAATACTTCTTTTTTAATGTAACATAAAACCCTTTTAACTATATTAACAATATAAAGATAAAGAGAACTCTAGGTTTTTTAAAACTACTGAAATCGGTACAAAATACACAAATTAAGAAAACAGATAGTGAATTTAAACAATGGCCCAATTCCAAATTCTGATTTAATAAAATTAAACCATATTCAGAATTTAATACTTGAATATTAAGGTTAGCTTCGATCAACACCCTCTCCTTATTGACAATAAGAACACCACATGGTCAAAAAAGGATACCGCCAATAAATGAGTTGGGTTCTTCACACACTTAATCCCTTAATTGGTCAGTCAACTCAAATAATCCTTCAGATACTACCTCAGTCAGGTCATATAAAAGACATAACTTTTTTAATATCATTGTGAGACATGCACCAAATTAGCAACAAGCAACATATCTCTGACTCCATATCCCAGAGATGGTTACGATTAGCTAATTCATACTGATGATGACTACCTTGTAGTCGAAATACGTATTTATAAAATACAAATAATTGTTTTAAAAATTGGGGCTAAATTTGAAATTTAATATTAAAAAATTAGAATTATTATTTTAAATTTTTTTAAACACGGTTGCTCAGTTACACAATGTACAGAGTGTTTCAAATTTTAATCCGGTAAATTGAATAGATCTCCCAAAAATTAGAAGAGAAGTTTGTGTGAACTTTTTACTGAAACTATTCTTTGAAATATCTAGGTAGAATTGAAAAATGTTTCTTTTTTTAAAGACAGCCAACTTTTGTATGAAACATTTTCTATAATCTCAATAATTTTGACATACTTTGACATCAAATGCTCAATTTAAAAAATCATACACATCTAGGATGGGAATCGAATCCACGACCTTAGGCAATCTAGACCAACTGAGCTACCTGAGATATTATGGTATTGGAATACATATGATTTTTCACTATCTTTATCAGAGATAGTGAAAAATCATATGCATTCCACTACCATAACATGTGGTACCTCAGAGGCAGAGGTATATGGTTTTTCATATCAAGCATTTTATGTCATACAATGTTATCAATGTTCAGACATATTACTTAAATGTCAAATTAAGTGAACGCTAGTCACTTCCGTTGGTATAATATAACCGAAAGTCTATCATGCTAATCATTGATAGACTAGCGTCTATTTATATCAATGCTAGTAAAAAAAAACAATTAAAAAATCAATAGTTTTGCCCCAATTTCAACTCAAACATCTGTTATTATTGTAAGACTACTACATATGTATATTTCAGTCATATTTTTACACATCTGTGCATGTTTAAACAGTAAAAGAGACAGCTCCATTACTGATACATAACTCAGTATAAACAGGAGATTTAAACAGTTATGTCAGTTATAGTTATTTTTGATTGATTTATTTTTGAATTTGAATACAATGCATTTTTTTTTGAAATCAGCTTAAAATTTTATCTATTTTCACTCAAATTTAGAATTTATAGAAAAAATAGACAAAAAAAACTTATAGAAAATAAAATGCATTGAAAAAGTAATTAATACAAAAAAAAATCGGGGTCACCGTCAAAATTGTAGAAAATATTAGAATAATAAGTTGAAATTTTGTTCAAAAGTGAAATAGATTTATAAGAATATCATCCGTACATGAATATCAATATCAGATATTTACATGGTACAATGATCGTACTACTTTAATTAATATTATATGCATGTAATATGAATTGTCTATAAAAAAGGAGTAATGGTTTTTTTTTTTTTTGAAAACATAAATTTTGTAATGTTTGTGAAAGTTTATATGAATAAATTGTTTTTTTCCCAAATAAAAGATAGTCAATTCTATAAAAAAAAAATTTTAGTTTTTTTTTTGTATTCTTTACAGAGCCCATCAACTTTAATGATTCATCAAGATCTCGGATTTTACATCGTGAGTAGGACTTTATTTAAACGACTTATTATTAATGGTTTATTTTACATAACTTGAAGGTATTTGATAGTATTGGTATACTTTTCACAGTAGCGTCTCAACATGGGGGCTCATAATTTATCCGAATAAAACTAGAAATAGGTTATATCGATCCATAATTAACGTTCTTTTTCAAAATTCTATAATTGGATTTGTGCCAAATACATTTGATTTTCAAAAGAAAGTTTAGAAACATTTTGTCGTCAATTGATTTCACACAAGATATTCGTCATAAAAATACTAAGAAATTTTATTTTGAACACTTTTTCGATATCCGAAGGAATTCTGTACAAATTCAACTTTAATGATTAAGAGCTTTAATGCTGAAGACCAGGCAAGCGAACAAACGATATCAAAATCATTTTTTATGCCAAGGGCTAAAAATTCTTGTTAATATAAAACAGTGTCCTAAAAAATATTGTGTACGCCATTGAATTTTATTTGGGTTTTTTTAAGTGTTCTACTTTTAAATAGTTGGGGTTTTTTTTTAGGTGCCCCACTTTTTAGATCCGCGTGAAATTTATAGAATGTAATATTTAAAGAAATTGTGCTTGTACGATTAGGCGATAGGTCAAGGAAGTATGACCTTATCGAATATTAAGATTTTATGGAGTTCACTTATTTCTTTACTTCGAAATTTTTAAGTAAAGGCCTCTTTCACCAAGATATCTTTTTTAATATAAATTTGATTTTCGACTTAACTAAAGCTAATATGTACCTACCTTTGATAAAGCGATATGACCTTGATATGAACGTATTAGAATTTCCATTTTATAACCATGCCATACTTTCGAGCTTTTCCAAATTTTTGCAAAAGCTATTCGTTTAAAAAAATACTAATAGCTTAAGTTCTTAACATTATTTCGAAAATTAACTGTAAAAACTTATAAAGTGATTTTTGCGACACTCAGTAATTGAATTTGCAAAATGGTTATGTGATCCTAATATTCAATCATAGTAAGAAAACCCTTTTTTAATTACTTTCTAAGTAAATTAGTAAACTTTTTTGCCAATCTGGTATTTTCCCGAAATTTCCCAAAAGTAGCCGCAGTTTTTGGATACTCATGAAGATTTTAATATTACACAGACAGCTTCGGGGTTAAAGATCTTAGATTGCTTTCTTTTATTGAGGTTAAAATCTAAATAAAACGTTTTTTATTAATGAAGAGAGAGGACCTTGCATTTTGAATGGTAAGTAAAAAATTTTTATGAGGTCCAATAAGTCAAAGAAATCAATTTATTGTCCATTAAAGATGAATCAATGATGCAACTCTTAAAAAAAACATTTCATAATAATTAAAAAGGTATTTAAAAGATTTTTTAATATTACCAAATAGTAGAAATAAAAAGTTACATAACACTATCTCAATTCTTACAAAATATATTTATTCAAATCGAGATGAATTAAAGGGATGCTGTGAAGTGGGGACGATCACACTTCTGTGTATAGAAAAAAAAATAGGGGAATTATCAAACCCCCTTAACGTTAAGAAAAAGTAGTGGAAAAGAATTATAAAGGGGTAGTAATAATACCCCTATTCTTTCTTATTCTTATGTCACATGCGTTGAACAAAGATAACATTCATGTTTAAGGAAAATTCAAGAAAAATCATATTGTCCTTTTTTAAATACTTTTTCAACCCCTCTAGAAAAACACAATGTTTTTCGAATACTTTTAAAACAGTTTAGTTCATGACTCTCACACCAGACTGCGGTATTGACAAGGTGAAAAACAAATTATTTACAAGAGCGGTGTACACACAGTACCATCTGTTGGTTTATAAATCAAACACTTTTGTTTTTGTATAAAAACGCTTTCGAATTTCTCTTTTTTATTTAAAAAATAATTAAACAAACAATAAATAATTAACTTAAATTAATTGTCCTAAAAAAAAATTATAAAAATTGTTTGAGCAATGATTAACAACAAAATTCATTCGCCATTCGCTACCTAATTATGTATTTATAGGGGGATGGTAAAATCATCCCCGCTTGAGCACACTCCATACCTTATCCGTAAACCGTAGAAGAAAATATAATCTAAGAAAAAATGGCCATATACTTTTCTTTTATTTTTTTTGTAACTAGATTTTTGGTTTATTAGTCCTATTTAAATGGCTAGACACAAAACAGGGGGGTGGGGAGGTAAGAATAAAACACTAATGAACACTAAAACTTATCTGGAAAATTTATCTAATTTTTTTCACTTGAATCTTTTTTGATGGATGAAAAGAATGTTAAGGCTTTCATTAATTGATAACTTTTGGAGATTGGTATATTGGAATCGTATAACGATTTCGAATTCTTGCAATCTACATAGAACCACCAATTACACTTTAGGATTGTTTGATCGAACAGCGTTGATTCAGGACACAGGAAACTCTTCATTATTAATCCATCGTCGGTTAGAGCGCATACATGGAAAACCTGAAAGCAAATATCGAAAATTCATTAATCCGTGTAAAGGTTATGGGCCCAGCAGCCGTACAAGTAAGTAGCGTTCCTTTACAGTTATTTGTTTCGAATTAATTCGATTATTCGAACAAAATTATATGAAACCTTTTTTCGATAACCAAATAAATTCCACCCAAATCAACTGCAAAAATTTGAAAACGGGACGCTGCGATATTTTGATTGTGATAATCCTAGCAACGCTAAGATTATGGGCTTGTCGCAACTTCTCTCTGAACCTTAATGTGGCAAGAGCGGAACTTTCTGCTAAAACTTACCATACATCCTAAATCCTCATCAGCGTATAATCCTGGGAAATGTTTTTGATCTCCACAATAGAAAGATGTTTCCGGTAATTCCACACGCGATACAAAATTATCATCAAAATTTTTATCATATCCAACGGGATAGTATTCTTTGGGTGCGTTCATCACTTTACTTGATGTCGTTGCGAAATGTTTATTAGCAGTGGCGGCAACTCCACTACGTACTGGATTGATTTTTGTGGTTAAGGGTGCTTGCGTGGTAGTTGTGGTTGTGGATGTTAGGGCCGCAGCCGCTTGGGATGCAATAATCATAGCCTGCTTTTGTTTTAACGCTTGTTTTCGGGCAATTATATCCAATTCTGCAACGGACAATCCATTCAAATTGAAATCCGATGAATTTGTAGTCATGACGCGTTGTAGCAAATTATGTGAGGATAAATGATTCACTTTGGTTTCCGTGGCAATTTTCTCATTGGAATGTTGGGCCGAAGTGTATGCGTTCACCACTGATGCAGGCATTGCATGAAAATCTGGAATTGGATCAATTGTCTGTTTCGATGTAGTTTTGACTGTTGGTCGTATTGCCGATCCAATTATTAACTTTGGATCAAGTGCTGGAGGAATTGGTTTAAATGGTGGCGTTGTACTTGAGATCACCTTCTTTTTAATAATCGGCGGTGTTGTTGAAACAATTACGTTGGGACTCTGCACCGACCGATTTGATTTTTCTTTGGCTGGTGGATTTTGAACATTTTGGACAACTATTCGATTATCCTGCAAAAATTACAATATTAGCTAAATTGAGATATTTATGTGGATGTGTATTTTCGAACCCTTTTCTGTGCCGTCTGTGAAACACGCCCGGAACTTGATCGACGTTTGTTGCCTTCCACATTCGATAAGGACTCATTGAAACCCAATTCATCGCCTACAGAGAAACCTATAAACAAAGACATAATTGAAGTATTCGAGCACGATATGTGTATATTATAGTTTCCTTAAACTTTCTAGCATCGTGTTATAAATTTTCTCACATGCATGAACAAAGTATACGGGCAATAAGTCTATACAAGAGAAAAAACAAGAATTGGCCGCAAGCTATTATTAATTATATTCTAAACACCTTTAACCCAGTAGTAATTACCTGTATAAGTATTTTGATTATGAAATATACAATTAAAATAATTTCAATACTTGTTACAGTGTAACCTGTATGATCCGGTATATTTCAATTCATAGATAAAGTACTTTGAACAAGTTTCTATATAACAAAAAAAATCCTAACCCAATTTATAAAATGTTTTTATACTATTGTGAATTAGTTTTATCGACTTACACCGACTTCATTTGATTTTCGAAAAAAATGTTTCAAATAAAAGTTGTTCCTTATGAAAATACTAACAACTTTTGTCTCAAACATTTTTTCAAAAATCGAATAGATTCCGCACAAATGTGTAAAACTTTGAATACCATTTTTTCAATATCTAAAAACGAGTGAAAATAACAACTAACTTAATTGCTTAAATACCGAATTTACGGAAAAAAGTTCTAAACCGAAGTTTTTTATTTTTTTGAATGGAAATGTTTATCTTTTACGGTTTCAAAGATGAATATTTTTTTACCGGACGACGCTCCAATTATATCCATTCACGAACTTGACGTTAAATTTGAACTCTAGAACACACACACACAATTTCAGATCGTTATCTCTCTTCATTTTTGAATTATCGTGTTTACGGACAGACGGAAATGGACTAATTAGGTCATTTTATGAACACTTATATCCAAATTTTTTTTTCTGCCATGAATAATTTTAACCGTTTTAAAGTCGGGACTAAATATAACCTTGTATATATTGGTTTCAACAACGAATAGTTGTATGGAGGCGACCCACGACCTCTGGCAAAGTTAGTAAACGCTAGTCACTTCCGTTGGTATAATATAACCGACAGGCAACCGAAAAAAAAACAATTAAACATAACTAAACTATCAATTTTCAAATTTCGAATCAATCCAAGTGATAAATTATCAATAAAATATTACATAATCAAAAAACTAAAAAATTTTGAAAGATTTGTGTTTCTGTGTGAGTTGGTTAACCACAAAAAAAAAACAGGTTTCTAAAAAAAAAAACATGTTTGTTTTTATTTTGTTAAAGAGATGAACGTCTTGTATCAAATTATATAGATTTTTTTTATGTATTAATAATTTCAAGTTCATTGTCCGATTCAAAAAAAAAAAACATTCTTCAAATGTAGGTTACAAATACTTTAAACGAAGAATATCACTTGTGACTCCAATCCAATCGGTTACTACATAATCTGTTATGTTCCGTTTCAATTTGGTATTGACATTAAAAAAAAAAACTTGATAACGACTAACGAATCAGACACGTCACGCACACGACCTTTCAATATTCACCTGCTGATCGGAAGACCTACTTATTTGTTCAAAGAATCATCATACAATACCAACAATACAAATTTGTCCCAGTTACATGTCCTCATGTTATTTATTATTCATTATTTATTAGAAACACATTTAATTAGTATAGGCAACATCACCTTACCGAAATGTAATTGAAATTGCGTAGAAAAAAACCAATTTATACACCCCATCATCATGCCATTGGAAAAAAAGTGTTAGTTTGATTAAAGAAATTGAAAGTTCTTGTTTGGTTGTTTTGTTTAGAGTTAGGATTATTTTACCTAGACCTACGTGAGCTTTCACACCACCAAGATTTCGTACTCGAAACAAACCAGATTTCTTAAAAGCGCAGTTGAGTATTATACCAAAATCGGACTCCAACACACAAGTACTGTTTACCACACTAGGACCAAAACCTGTAATCAATAAACTATGTCATGTCCCTATTTACAATATGCTAGGATTCTATTATTTATTTTTTTTTAGAATACCTAACAGCGTCTACGTCTTAGTCAAATTCAAAATATGTTTGTTGTTTTTATTAGTAATACGAAGGAGATTAAAAAGTATATCTCATTTATTAGTTTGGCGTTTTTTTTTTTTACAAAATAATAATTGTTTTTTTGGGTTAATAGGAGAGAGAATAAATAAATTACAGAATAGAGAGACAGAGTGTTCAAGCAATAAAAAAATATTCAAAAATTAATTTTGTTAAAATCTACGTAAGAGAATACACAATACAATACAACTTATATTTATAACTACTAATGACATCTATTGTCTTACAAATATTTTAAAAATACATCCCTTATTAGAACAACCCTTATTTTTAGTTCAACAATCCATCGGTAGAAAATAAATATATAACACATCCCCTTATTTTAGACAATTTGTAATTCAAGAATCATCACTTATTTAAAAAAAAAAAACATCCCCTATTTTAAGTTGATTTCATGATACTAGATGTCAGTATAACTGTTATCTTTCAAAGATCAATAAAATATTCCTAAATTATTTTCCATTCGTTTTACTTCAAACGTATTAGTTTTATAGTTTCAGCCATAGATGTCGTTATTAACATTTGTGATATGACAACATCCCTTAATTTAGTACGATAAATAGCATATAGATATCAGTGTAACAGTTTCTGGTTTCATTCGTTGTTTTACTATCTGCGTACGAATCCTAATATTTTAATTCTATAAAATCATCAAAAATAAGTAAACATCCCTTAATTTAGTGCAATGAATAAAATGTAGATGTCAGTAAAAAATCTGTTACAAGTAAAAAATCAATTAAATATTTATACGTTTCATTCGTATAAGTTTCCATACATTTTATTATCTACTTACAAATCCTAATGCCAGCAGCGAGACATTCGTAAGGCGAGGAGCAGCGATTGGGGCTGTGTACACTCTCGCGGAGTGTTTGGCCGGCAATACAGTTCTCGTCAGTTAGTCAACGAAAAAGTATTCATAAATTTATACAGTTTTTATTTATTTTCGTGTTATACTATTCAGATTAAGGGGTACCATTAAAGCGGTTGATAGTTCAATATTTAAAAATGGCGGTTGAACGTTGAATCGAATGTAGACGAGAGTGTCCTTCGTGCTCGTGTCAAATATATTAACCACTCGATTTCTTTGACTCGTGCTAAAAAAACCTACTTTTAAAGGAGTGATGGCGAGGCGAGGCGCGTCGATACAAGGCAGACCGTTGTGAGTTCACTCTTACGATGGCTATATCTCGTGTTACCTCGCCGAGTGTGCGGCATAATGTTTTACTTACCCAGCTCCATCATTTGTAATAAGAAAGCATCCCCTAATTTAATATAATGAATAAAAATCAATAAAATATTTATGAACTATTTTCCATATGTTTGATAATCTGCTAACAAATCCTAATGTTTTATTTCTCTGACTTCATCAACACATGTAATGAGAAAATATTCCTAAATTTAGTACAATGAGTAAAATATAGATGTCAGTTCAACTGTTTAAAGTATAAAATCAATAAAATATTTATGATGTATTTTCCATACGTTTTATTCTCTGTTTACATATCCTAACATTACAGTTTCCTAACACTATCAACCTTTGTAATAAGTAAACATCCCCTAATTTAGTTCAATTAATAATAAATAGATGTCAGTACAATAGCTTGTCAAAAATTAATAGCATATTCATGAAATACGTTTTCGATACGTTTCCTTAATTCATTACAAATCCTAACGGTAGAGTTTCCTAACTGCATCAACATTTATAATAACATCCCCTAATTTAGTACCATTAATAAAATGTAGATATCAGTAATCTGCCAAAACATTTATGAATTTCTTGCTTTAAGGTTACAACCCTTAAACTTTTCTGTTTTATAAATTTATCAACAGATGTCACAATCACGAAAATTACCCCTAATTTACTTCAATGTATAAAATATAGATGTAGTGCGTTTATGGACTATAGATTGTAGAGGCTGTCCTGGTCGGGACACACTTCGACCATAAGGTCCATTGTGATGCCTAAGGATGTGAGAATGTGAGGTCAAGGAATTTTGTGTGTAGACTTTGATAGGCCAGTATAGTAGAGGGCCATTGTTGATACATAACGGTGGTAGTGAATTTGGCATCTATGAATAATTATGTCTAACATGATTATTATACAAAATTCACTGTAATTTAATTTCAGTGACCGATAGCTGAAATAGCAATATTAATTTATAAAAATATATTATATATTTATTTGTAAATACTAATATATTATTATTAATTCCTGTTCCAGTTGACTTGACAAGTAGCAAAAAACAATTTGCATCATGCAATTTTTTTTATCCATATTTTTTTTTTTTTAAATATTAATATTAGCATCAATAATTGTATTACTAATGATATTATTATTATTTGAATAAACAGTTTTTTTTTTAAATTACAATAATTCCCATTCCCATGATATATATATATATATATATATATATATATATATATATATATATATATATATATATAAACAATATTTGATTTATATATTTATGTTCGAGTAATGAACAATCAATGAACTGTATTTTACAGAATTACATTACTTTTAAGGCCAATATCGTAGGAAAAATTCATAATTACAATAATAACATTCAATAGTTTTTTGAGCAGTCTGTTATATGAAGGTTATTCGCATTCAACGAACCCATTTACCGTCTTCTCACTAGTCCAAGTGGCCGAGCGGTCTTAGGCATTATGTTTGCGCAGTATGCCTATTTGGAAACTGGGAGGTTATGGGTTCGAACCCCGAGTTTGTCAATTATTAAGAAAAAAAGAGGTGGTTAATTGATTAAACTGTCGGCGTATAGACAAGAACGAAGTAACTGGCTATGCTTGAGAAGGTTTTCTGCAGTTTCCTTCACGAACTCCAGCTGAATATCGGCATAGTTTCTATCATAGTCGGCTGCAGCCGCATATCCTACCAATGCCGTTCGGGTAGATCACACTGTCCCCCCATCTCATAAGTGGCAGACGCCTCTTGAGCCTGCCGTGACCGGTAAATACCCCAACCAGAAGGTATATCTGATCCGGTTTTTGCCAATAAGCTAGATTGAGCTTAAATACAACAGTTTTTCAAAACCTTTTTTGCCCGAAAACTGATTCGATTCCATACAAATTGATAAATTTCAAATCTATAGTAAATTATATTATATTATTATCAATTTATGAGTGAAGAAATCCCCCCTCCCCTTTGATGGTTTTGTGACGCTACTGAATTCATACGAAACTTTTCAAAGAATTAATTATTTTACAATAAAAAAAGTATCAACAACATTTAAGTGTTTTGTTAAGTTTTTAAATATGTTGAAATTTCCTACAATATAAACTTTGTATGACATTTCATATTTCAAAAATTTACATATACATATACATTTAATTAAGTCTTCATCATTTCTCGTGTCATAGTATTTCTCTATTATGCAATTGAACAAAACAAATAGTAGCTCGATTATTTAAGATACTTCCTACACTGATAGAAGGAATTTCTTTCCTCAAGAAAATATATTTTCTTCAAAATATTTGTTTCAATAAAGAAACCCTTGTTTTCATTCAAGACTCAATCGAACCAAAAACATATCTTTAGTTGAGCGAAAAAACTAAAATTACTGAACAGTGTTTAAAATTCTTTAAAGTAGAGTTCGTTAGTCTTGGCCTAAGCCTAAGAGAGTCTTTCTTGGTCAAATACTCTTGTGATTCTTTATTTATTCTTACTTTAAGTATTGGTTAAATATAAGCACAATCTTGTTTATAATAACTGTTTAATCATCTTTAATAAATTGAATAAATATTTCATTCAAGCAATAAGGATATACTGCGTGCTCTGCTATATTAAATGAATAATTAACAATCAAAATACACAAGACTTTTTATTTAGCAATTCATGTTCACAAAACCTCCAAATCCCAATTTAAAAAATTCGTTACGCAGGAGCTGCTTCAACTTAGCGAATTTCCTTAGAATACATAAATCACTCTCTAGCGGCCACAATTTTAGTCTAATCAAAAATGTCGTATATGATTTTAGTATGTACAAATTTTATTAATAAATGACATACGTCGAGGGTGGTGGTATAAAGAAAGAAGAAAACACAAAATATAAAATATCTCTCTTAATATTAGAACAATCGAAAAATGCGTAAGGAATAAAGTTGTAGAATTTCAAATTTGCTACAATTCATCACCTTATCATTTTTGCTCAAATTCTAATGTGTACAGAGATATTAAGGAATTTAGTTTTCAATCTTAAACCGTCAATATTTCTGTAAATATTAGTGTAACAGAAAAAATGATCAGAAACAAAATTACAGTAAAACTTAGTACCTACAACTTTACTTCTTATAAATTTTTCGAATTTTCAAATATTAAGGGAGATATGTCAAATTTTGTGTTTCCCCTTGTCCGGGGAAAGGGGAGTTTAAAAACTATTGAAATAAAGTGTACTTTTGTGAACAAATCTCATATGTTTTCAGTTAGAGAAAATTATGAGTCGCAATTAATAACTTGAATTAAGTTAATATTCTATTAAGAGAATAAGTATTATAATCTTTCCGCTTGGCGGTCCGCTTTTTCAGATATAACAATGGGACTTATTTACCAGTCCAAGTAGCCGAGCCGTCTAAGGCGTTATGTCTGCACAGTATGCATACTTGGAAACTGGAAGGTTATGGGTTCGAATCCGACATCGGCAGATTGTTAATTATTAAGAAAGGAAAAAAGGGCGATTAATTGACTAAACTGTCGGCATACGGGACGGTTTTCTGCAGTTTCCTTTACGAACTCCAGATTAATATCGGCATAGTTACTATCATAGTCGGCAGCAGCCGCAAATCCTACCAATTCATAGTCTACTCACAAGTTCCTTCTACTCCACTCACATCCTCACATCCTTAGGCAGCACAATGTTAGGCATCACGTCTAAGGCAGCCACTACAATCTATCTATCTATGGGACTTATGTCCTAATCTAAAGCCGAATCTAACCGAACCTAATTTCGTTAAAGTTGGTGGCATCTTTTAGATAAATCTTGATACCAACAGCAATTAACCACATAACCATTGAGTATCAACGCGTGAACTGATTGCAATGTCTAAAGCAGTGATTCTCAACCTTTTTTTTTTGTCACGGCACACTTTTCAAAATTTCAAAATTTGACGGCACACAAAGAAAAAGATAAGTTTAAAAGTTGTTTACTTATCTATAATAAATACACTGTGTAAAATAGTTTATGATAATAATTTTGAATGTGAAATAAAATAATATGTACTACAAAAACAACATTACGTTTATTAACGGATTAATTAATTAAGTTAATAATAAGAATACTTTTAATAAGAAATTTGAGCTTGACGTTTTTTGATAATTTCATTTATATTTGGTCGTAAAAATGACAATGCTACTCTCATATCGTCTTCTACATTTAACAGTCTCGATCATTTTTTCATTTTTATGTTGGTTAATACTTTACTATATACATTTCTAAAATTTGGTGGCACACTTTAAGAATTTGGCGGTACAGTGGTTGAGAATCAAAGTAATTAAAAACAATTAGATGCGTTTAAGAATAAACTGAATTGGAAGTATAGAATGAAAGCTAATCTAATTGTAAGCTACACGTTAAAGATGGCATCAACGTAAATTATTCAAAATGAATAAAAATGAATTTTCTAATTTGAACAATATTATTTAATTTAACACAAGGACATTTAAATGCTTATATTGTATACAAAATTTATAGCTGATAGCATTTGTTCAAGTACTTAATATAATTTTTAAAATATTAAATGTTTTTAAACACATTCCATTTCTGTACTACAACCAACTTTCTACACATTATTATTTTTGTGTATTATTGTATTAGAAATATACCTACAGGATGTCACACATGTTAAAGAGCATAATCATACATTCGTACTATATTGATTTGCGTCTTATTTATTTTGCTTTCAGATTAAAGTTGGTTGTTATATATATACTAGCATTTTTTATCGAAAACTTTTTCCAAGAAACCAAATAGTAGAAATCGTGTCCATAAAAACAGTGCCTCTTTAATTAGGGGATGAAATTTGAAGTCACTGTATATGGGAAGTCACTATATGTACATACTATCTTTTCGAATTCAATGGACAGTGTTTTAAGGTCCCTTCTTGAACATAGCCACAAAAAATGGCGTTGTTTTTTCAAAATTTCAACATTTTTGAAAAAATGTTTCGCACAAAAGTTGCTACCAGTTTTATCATGAACAACTTTTATTCAAGACATTTTTTCGGAAACCAAATGAAATGGGGACAAATCAATTAAGAAAATTTTAAAAAAAGAACTTCTTTATTTGGATATATAACAACCTAAACTAATAAAATCCTAAACAAATATCTATGCATGAAGTTTTAACTCCTTAGTTAAAAACTGTCCACGCGATTGGCATCATATTTTGTTGACTGCGTTAATCGGGTGTCCAACTTTTTTTAACGATCCAACTTTTTGTATAATTAATCCAACTATTATAAGGGGATGCAAAATAATCGAAATGTGTCATCCAACAAATAGAATAATCAAGATCACATACTAGGGAGAGTATAATTTCTAGTACAATTCAATTTATATGTGGGGACAGCCTGTATATATATACATACATAGATGATAAATTTTAATATTTATTGTTAATTAACTGTAATATTTTAATTAGATTTAAAAATATTACAGTTGAAGTAATGTCTGTTAAAAGTATAGGTCAGGTCCGGACTTCACTTTATTATTTTTAACTTGAAATTTTAATTTTAACATGTATTTGTTATTTTATGCTCGCCATTGTACCACAAAGTTTAACAATTTTTCTCAATTGAAGCTTTCCAATGCTAACTTTAAATTTTCGATTATACTGGGTATCCCCTTAAAACCACTTGACCAAGAATTCCATCCTTTAGAGCCATCCTATATTCGATTACAAAGGGCTCAAACCGATCGTAATTTAAAACATTTTATAGAATATTTATTAACATTGCTGAACTATAAACAAACAATACCAGCCACAAAACCAGCATCTCAGCTAACAAAACTGACTATTGTCGGTCAATATCATAGATTTTTTATATGTGTTAATAAATATGGTATGGAGTAATTCCTATGTAAAATGATTTAAAATACAATCTGTATTGGGATCTCTAACAGGGACCGATTATAATATTTCAATCTACTTGCAGTAGTTTCAATGTTCTTCACACAATACTGTTGGTCGAAGGGCATTTCAAGGGGGAGGGGGTTGTTCTAGTTCCTAATTTATCCACCAGAGAGCGTATTCCAGGACTAGAGTTCCCAATACGTCGTAAATTATAATGGTGTTTTTACTATCAAATATTTTAAAGAAAGGAATCGTTTGGTATACAGACGGCTCCAAAACTTGGGAAAGGACCGGGCGGTAATTTACGGTGAAAGACCCAAGGCAAACATAAGCCTCAAGTTGGGGAAATATGCCACAGTTTTTCCAGGTAGAAGTTCACGCCATACTGGCTTGCATCCATGAGAACTTACGTAGAGACTAAATAAACCAGAACGTATGTATTCTGCAGGAGCAGGCAAAACGGAACAATGTTAAATTGATCTGGGTGCCAGGTCAAAGTGGTTTCGAAGGAAACGAAAAAGCAGATACCTTAGCATAGAAGGGAGTTAGAATACCTTTCATAAGCCCAGAGCCTATTTTAGGAATTCCAAAGACTGTGTGTAAACAGGTGATCTACGACTGGATGAATGCGAAACACCGTGATGACTGGGAAAATATACCACAGCAAAAGCTCGGGAAAATATTGCTTCGGAATGCATCCAAGAAGCTACCCCTCGCTGCACTGAACCTAAACAGGATACAACTGCGGAAGGTTACCGGATTCATTACCGGGTATTATCCCCTACGGAAGCATCTGCATACAATGAGACTCCACAACGGGTCCATTATGTGCAGACTGTACAACGAGGAGGAAACATCTAGCCACATTATTTTTAACTGTGAATCTCTCGGTTACAGCAGACATAAGATATTCGCAATCAGCAAGCTCCTGGCTATTGCGAAGATATGGGAGAAGCCAAGATATGCCAAGATATGTCTATCTATCTATCTATCCAATATTTTTACTAAAATAACAATAGTGGATGTACGCCTTGGCGGTTAACCAAAGTCGGACCACATATAGCACTATTGTGGGAAAATGTTTCGAATGAATGCTGTTGGTATATTTATAATGATCAACTTTTATCTGAAGCGCATTTTTTCGAAAACCAGATGAATACGGCACTAATCAATTATAAAATTTTGAAAAATGAGCAGTTAAATGATATTTAGACGAAATCGTATTACGAAAATATCATTCCAAAAAATTATTAGCAAAACAAAAAATAAATAAGAATAGATACTCATTTATCTAAACGAAATTTAAAACAATGTATGTTGTGGTGCTTGGTATGAGATATGTCTCAAGAACTTGTTTTATTTACATCTCTTTTTAATGAATAAAGATTTGAATAATTCAAACACGACCTAGTAAAAAATTTGTTTTTTCTATTTATTTACGTTTTTTTTTTTTATTCAAATATTATAAATGAATCTTTTATGTTTGTTTTAAGAAAACATTTGTACAATCTCTTACTCCTACACACTGTGGTTTGTTTAGCCAAACCAAAAATAAAACAATTCGCTTTATTAGAAATATTTCATACAAAATTATTTATGCAGGCTCTTTTTTTATTTCGAAAGATTTCACACCGAAATTGTCGCTCGAGGATATAATGGCTTTATATAGTAGCTTTCTATGAGTAAAATTATTTTACAATTCGCTTTACTAGAAATATTTCTTATAGCGTTTTATTTTGAAGCACGAGAGCGCATGCTCGCTACTCGTGATTACGTCATGCTCGACCTCAGTTCTTGCTCGATAATTGTGCGACCATTTTTTGCAATCGAACGTCAGGATTACTGTACATATTATATATTCTTTGATTTTTAAATATATCCGTCCGTGTGCGCAAAAAGAAATATTATTAAGTAAAACTGGAAATAAAATTGAATCTGATGGCACTGATGACACTTTGTATTATTATTAACGAAGCAGGGAATAATATACACATACCAGTCCAAGTGGCCGAGCGGTCTAGGGCGTTATGTCTGCGCAGTATGTAGTACTTGGAAACTGAGAGGTTATGGGTTCGAATCCCGACATCGCCAGTTTGTCAATTATTAAGAAAAACAAAGAGGGCGGTTAATTCACTAAACTATCGGCGTATGGACAAGAACGAAGTAACCGGCTATGCTTGAGAAGGTTTTCTGCAGTTTCCTTCACGAACTCCAGATGAATATCGGCATAGTTCCTATCATAGTCGGCTGCAGCCGCATATCCTACCAATTCCTAGTCTATACACAAAAATTCTTTCCACTCCATTCACTTCCTCACATCCTTAGGCATCACAATGGACCTTATGGTCGAAGTGTAACCCGTCCAGGGCAGCCTTTACAATCGATCTATCTCTACTCTTCGGCCTACAAGTTTCGTGGCCGCACTTTGGTCGGCAGCTTCGCAACTACTGCTAGTACAGGATCAAATATAAAAATGTGATTAGATTAAAATGCGTCGACTGGAAGAATTTATTTAAGAAAGTTAATGTCACAAGCTTAGTCTATCTATACTCATTATATTTCCAAATTCCCATAGAAATGACTCCCAAAGCTTGTAAATTATTTGATTTCCAAAGTGGTTTTTTGTAGACGATCATGTATTTAATTTTCAATGAATATAAAATTAATAATTTTTTTAGAAGTTGTCAAACAACTTATTTTTATGTTTACTTTAAAAAGTATTCATAAAAAATAAATAAAAAAATTACATTAATTATTTGTACTCTGTAAGTTTAGTGTCCAGTATTTAGACCGTAATATGCAAATATAAAAATCTATGTAATATTTTGTTTGAAACGTGATGCATCGCTGATTGTACTTAAAAACTATTACTTACATTTTTTGAGTAAAATGATATGCATTTATTTTGTAATAGGCTTCATTGCTTCTGCAAATTTCCATAAATTTTTTCGGGTCAGAATATATATATGTCCCGTATTGTTATCATGTTTTATTATTGAGGCCGGGGACACATCGAGTCCGCCACAACTAAAATTAAGACAATTAACATTTTGTGAGCCTTTTTCGAAGCCATAGCATGATGCTTGTGGAAGTAGAACCATTTTAGGAAATCAGATAATAGTTATATTCATACAAAATTTAAACAATCCACCGTCAGTCAAAAATCTTGTTGATCATTGTAGCAAATCAAAATCATCTTTAGCCGTATAGATGACGGCAAATTCAGAAATACTGACTTTACAGAGGAATATTAATCAAGCACTTGGAGTTGTAGATATTTTTCTTCTAGAAACTTCATGATCAATTCTGTTCCTCGTCTGGACTTGGTCCCAGAAATTAATAAGCAGGAAGAGTGTAGATAATACTTAGACATGCAACTCTTTATCCGCCATGAACATCAGGTAGAACTTGTACTTGTACTCAAAGTACTTTCAGTAACGTTTCTGTAATGCCGGAAGTATACTCTCCACGAGGCATGGCGAAACGTATACTCGCAACTCTCACGCTTGTCGGGGTCGCCTCGTCTCGGGAGCGCTCCATTTCGAGTCCGTTTTTTGACCATTGACTGAACGAGAACTGTATTGCCGGCAGAACACTCTCGAAGAGACATGACGAATGAATGTAATCAATTTAACTCGCGGTTCCTCGCCTAACGAATACCTTGCCGAGACATTCGTCCAGAGCTCTAGCCGAGAGTGTACTGTCGGTATTAGAATTAAGGATTTATACTACAAGTACAAGTTTCCAGTACCACCAAAGTACTTGACTTTAAGTCAACTCTGTTTGAATCCATGAGTAATGTTCGATTTACCTGTTATTAAAATATTTGAGAATTAATTACTCACAAACAGGACGTTAGATCTTTGTTAATTAATTAATTAATGTGTATTTATAAATGACTGACGTCCGAAGAACCTTAACATTCTTTTAGACCCTTGAACACTGCAGTTAATTTTTTGAAGTGAGTTGTACAAATCTAGGTTTTAATATTATTTTGATTGAGTGTTGTTAAGAATTAACCGTTATGTTAATTGGTATATTGCACAATATTTAATGACGGATGCATGTTTTCATTTTAATAGCTGTTTAATAGTTTAAAACGGAGCAAGCAGTACCTGCGCTCGCGTTATGAATTATTTATTTTGATGCATAATAACATTTAAAAATAACACGATGTCATTTACTTTACTATTTAACAAAATATAATTATGTGTAATACTTTTACATCCTATCAAGGTCGTGTCTATCCATCCGTCCATTCGAGCGGCTGTTCTTTCTATCGTCCACACTCCACAGTCCACACGGTTAACATACGAGTACCTTTTACCAAACAAACGCTCATTATTTGTTGTTGTTGTAAACGTTGTGGGATTGCCATAGCACAATTGATTTGGCCAATGATTTGGCCACACAAGTAGCCAAACATTTTGACGTGAAACCGTCAAATCGCTCGTTACACTGGTGGTCTGTCGAACATTCTTGTGTGACGAAATAATGTAAGATTTCAATAGATAACTTTGAGACTAAGAATGCGTTAACAATGGTTGAGCCCAACGCCCCAACAGCAGAGAGATCATATCTTTACGTGTCTGTCATGCCGTATTTGTTTTGCCAGTGATGTCATCCTACTAGTGTAGGCGCATGCGCGTGAATGGTTTCGAATTAGCCTTAAGTTAAAAATTAGTGTAGCGTGGAAACGTGTTTAGCTAAGACATTGATTCTGACGTCATTGTAAAGAGTAGAAGGCCGGATATAAATGGTATTAAATTGAAAATTACGAAAACATTGAAGATTTTGTCTCATATGGCTCCAAAATATGCTCGGACTTATAGAAAACGTATATCAGAGGAAAGTTCGCGTCGATACGAATCCAACTAGTCTAAAAATTTCGGTGCCGAACAAAAACGAGAGCTACGTCGAAAAGGAAATAAAACGGTGCAATGCGATTGCAAGGCTGGTCCATCGGACATACAGCGGCTAGCACGACAATCGAAACGTCTACGAATCATGTGCAGGACGTTTTCTCGAAAAATCTACAGCACGAACCCGAGTTGCGCCTTTCTTCTTCTTTTATAATTGATTAGTGTTTTATTCATTCTGTTTTCGAGAAAAGTTGTACATTATAGATATACTAACACCTTTTATTCAAAACATTTTCCCAAAATGGATAAGGCAGGAATCAACTACTATTGTGGCCCATAGTACCATCTAGATAAACCTTCGAAAATATTCTCTCAAATTTGGTTCTTTAATTTTATTAGGTGTTTTTCCTTTTATTTAGTGACCTTTTATCAGTAAAAGTTTGTATTTCGGTTGGAAAATGCTTTTTTTTTAGATATTTGCAACTAGAAGCCTTATCGAAATTGTATTAAGTGTACCTATGAATTTTGATGAAATTTTAAAGAGTTGATTCCCTTTTGATTGCCATTCAAATACGAATGTCACGATTTGAATCAATTAAGAAAAAAAATGCAAAACCAGAAATAGCATTTGATTCATAGATATATTGCTGGATTAGATAACAACGTGAATGACATTTAAAAATAAATTTAAAAAAAAAGTGATTATCACTTGTTGAAGGTGTCAAAAACATAGCTAAAATAGCTGAACTGTAAAGCAAACATTTGTAGGTAATAAATGATTAATAGATGAACGTAATTATATGTAATCATATAGCTAGATACTTAATCAATTAACTATTATATTATTATTATCGGGGAAGTTTACCTTAAATGTCGTCTTTGCCATTCAGACAGAAGACATTCAAAATTTTATATAATTAATTTTTTTAAACCGACTTCAAAAAAGAAGGAGGAGGTTTTCTCAATTAGTTTGTATATTTTTTTAAATGTTTGTTACCTCAGAACTCCGTCATTTATTTGGAAAATTCTTTTTTTATTTGAAAGGATATACTTTCAGATTGGTCCCATAGAAATTTCATCAAAAACGGTTTATTTAGTTTTTATGTCTGTTCACCGTTTTTATTTCTCCGTCAATTGGGGATCGATTTTGAAAATTATTTTTTTGTTTGAAAGGGTATACTCTCAAGGTGGTCCCATTGTCACCAAGTCATAATCTGATCCTATGAAAATCTAGGGAAATCCTCAAATTTGATAGGCATGTACATTGTGTTTGTTGAACTCTCTCAAATCAAATGAAATCTATTAATGATTCAGGTGTTTGAGTCTGAGAATCATCACTGTATGCTGCTGAGCTGACGATGGCAGCCACAGCACTCCTTAACTGTTAGGAGTTAGGAGATAATACTGCAGTATGTCGACAGAAACTTAGCGACAATTGTATTAGTATAGGTACTTAACTAAGCACTAAACTACTTAACTACCTATATTCACAATAAAAATGGAAAAATAAAAAACTTAAAAAATAACCGACTTCAAAAAAACAGAAAAAATCACTACACTAAAAAGGTAAAAATAATAAAATACAAATTTAATCCAAATGGACAATACTTGTCCAAACCTATTACCTACAATTTTAATAATAATTTTAATTTTTGACCATCTCTGAGGATGGCACCGATTTCAAACCGATCAGTAGGTAGCAAATACCAATAATAATATTTTAATAAAATTATATGCAATAGGTTTGGACAAGAATTGTTCATTTGGATTAAATCTGTATTTTGTTATTTTTACCTTTTTCGTGCAAGTCGGTTTTTTTTTTAAGTTTTTTATTTGTACATTTGATTGACGTCTTTTTGAAAACAATTTATTAGAAAGTTATCGAACTATTTCAAAATAAAACTTTCACGGATCGGATTTGAGGCGTCTCAATCATTTATATTATTATTTAATAATAATAATTTATCTATCTATCTATCTATATATATATACATATATATATATATATATATATATATATATATATATATATATATATATATATATATATATATATATATATATATTTAATTAATAATATATTAATTTGCGTGTTTTCATTTGAAATATTTTTAATCACTTTCCATATTTCTACATGATATCATTTCACTACTACTGATAATATTCACTGTAATATTTATTACACCATTTTCACTGGAATTGTTCAGGAAATATTTCTGAAATTATTCATCCAATCGTTCCAAAAAAGAACCTCATATTTCTGTGTCTCTGATCTCAAAATAATCCTATATAGATCAATCAAAATACTTTTGAATTGGAATGTTTTTCTTGAAAAATTCAATTTTTGATCGATAGATTTCGATAAAACTTATTTAATTGATGAGGGTGATTTCTATCCACAAATTACAAAAATTGAGTCGAAAAAAATGATATCTCAACAAGACACCAAAAGTTTGTGATATTGTTTGTTATAAAAATACCAACAACTTTTGTTGGAAACATTTGTTCGCCAAATCATTAATAAAGCCATTTATAAAACTGAAAGAACTAGGAATTCTTATATTGAACTCGAATTTTGTACTATGGACCACAAAAGTAACGTTTTTCGTTATAAACAACTTTTATTCAAAACATTTTCTCAAAAACCGAATGAATAAGACAAAAAATGACTATATAGGTTCAATTTTGAAAAAAGGTCCACAACTTTCATAAAACGAATTTAAAAAAAAAACATTTCTGAAACATCTTGTATATAACAGAACAAAATATCACGAATGTTATTTACCGTTAATTAAAATCAAAGCATTGGAAAATTTCAATCAACAAACATAAAAAACAGAGCCGTATTCAAAAAAAAAAAATTACTTGAATATATTTTTAAATATCATTTGCGCCACTTGTGACTATTCTTACAACACACTGTACATGATTCAAATTTACAACAATGTAATTTAAAAATTCTATCCGTATACATTTCCAAAACTTTCTCAAAGGCGTTATTAACTTATACGCAATAAAAATATGACTTAATACATCCTTGGCATCAAAAATCTAAATTTGGAAAACCACCCACAAACAATCCTTCTCTGACCAAATAATAAATTTTCATGTGAAGGATTGAAGGATGACAGTTTTTTGAATGTGGTATGAAGACTGTTATGTTGTGGAATGACGGACACAAAGAATGAATTTGAAAGTAGCTCACAATCGCTCTAACAATAAGATATTAATAATGAGCTGTATAATTACTAATTACTCATAATATGAAAATCAAGTTTGTGCACATATTAACCTTGGTACACTTATTAATAAATAAATGCTAATTGTAATTTATTTATTGTCCAAGAGATTGTACAAACCATTTATATTTAAAAAAAAAGTAGTTGCCTTAAAGGCCAATTCACAACTTACAAACTAATTAAAATGATTAAATAAATAATTGAATATGTATCAATGTTTACACAACCGCCCTTGACCCCATATTCGATAACTGGTAACGAACTCTTTTTTTTTTTTTACATACCGTTTAGTAAATACAAAATCGCAAAAATCCAAGCAAATTTCATTATTAAACCAGAGATAAATTACAAACAACTTGATCACAAATAATTTAATAATTTAAACACATTGTTTGAAGTAAGCACCGATTATTATTATTGATTATTGATCTAATTGAATCACTCAACACTGTTCTTGCTTACGGTTGTTAGATAGACGACGTGTGCCTACTACGGACGGTACTGATTCAGAGGTGTATATGAATCTGATATCTGAATATGAATACTGACTGTCTGTCTGCCTTAGTCAATCATTACCACAGTGCCACAATACAACTTGAAGTATGCTAAAGAAAGTTTTCAAATAATTTGTATTGACTATCGTATAACTGTTTTTATTGAATCCCACTCTTCTCAAAATCATTCAAGTTGTGTATGGGCAACAGACATATTCATCTAGTATCAAACGACCTACCACTATCGAAAATTACTGCTTACCATTCTTCAATCTTCATTACATTATCTACATTATTCTATCTCCATTATTCTCTTAGGTCAGTCGCACTATTGAAAATAAGTGCTGTACTTGGCTTATTGGCAGTAAAGTGATCCCCGGCAGCATCGAAATCATCAAGTCTATTGAAAGACTTGTTAAAGAAGTCCAACAATGACTTCTGAAAGTAGACATTTTTAAGAAATTCAAATTAAGAGCCCTTAAAGAAGTCTTATTTATGAAATCAGAAAAAAAAAAAGAATTCCTCAAAAGTTATTTTTTCAGAAATCTTAATGTGCTTCAGAAATCTCAAGTGTCATATTGGACTTCTTAAAGAGTTCTTATCTGACGTCCAAACTATAAATATGAACTCTTATTCATCCAGAGTTCATATTGCAACCTGGGGTTTCTGGAAACCAAACAATTTTTGAGGAACGGTGGAAATAAGTTGCCTCATCAGAAGATGTACAAAGTTCAGAAAAGAGGAAGAAGACAATAACTTTCTTATCGAGTGCTGTTAGAATATCCTTACTAGAGGATTCCAGGAAACTTGAAGACTCTTAGGTCAGTCGCACTATCGAAAATTAGTGATGTACTTCTTCCAATACATCAATCGTCATCCCCAAACGTCAATTCTTATACGATTATCTGCATTAATCTATGAACTAGAGGCTGTTCGCCTTGAACATGGATTGAGTCGACACGATACCGCACGTAGCTGTCATCTGGATTTTCAAGGGAATGATCCAAATACCATCGCATTTGCGGTAAACTTCCTGTTTAAAACCCTACATTCCTGCTTCTATTCCAGGAAACTTGAACGCTCTCAAGTTTTGGCGTCCCTTTTTCAAACTGTTACAGTCGATTATGTGCCTTGATAGATGCACTCATAGTAAAAAACCATCAAAATCGGGGCATAGTGATCCTACCTGTAAAGATGTCATAATAACGGATTTTGAGGAGGGGGAAGGGTAAAGTAAAGCCACCTGGTAAGAAAAGGATCTTAGTTCTGGGAGGAGCAAGAAGCCAATGTCTTCCGAAATAGATTCCGGTTACTAACGGAGTCTCGTAGACTCAAATAGTACCTCTGACAGACAGGAATGGAAAATGAGAAAAAATAGATTCCGGTAACTAATGGGGTTTTGTCGACTGAAATCGTACCTCTGAGAGTCAGGGCCTGGAAAATGAGCGTGATTGCAAATTCGGTGAAGAAATGGAAAACACTATTTTGCACAATCGAGAGAATACTCTGGGATGCAATCCTGATCCATTCCTTTCTGGAGAAAATCAATATTACTGATTGGGAATTGTTATCTAATTTTATGAAAAAAAACGAACTTGGAAACTGATACAATTAAAATAATAATTTGATCTGAATATTGTTCGATAATTATTTGCCGTCTTATATTGGATTAAGTTGTGTATGAGTAAGGGACACATTGGATATTACTGAGTGTTCCAATTAGTAGTGTTTTTTTTTAAAAATTGTTGCTGTGTTACTGGTCGCGTACATCTGATTTTTTTTTAAAACCCAATCTAACATATGTATATGTACACACAATTTCTAAAAAGTAACAAAAAAAAGTCGTCGATACAACAAAAAATGTAAACAGTATACAAACATATTAACATACTTTGCGTTAAGTATACATTTCACTTTTGTAATTTCGTTTTTCTATTTTGCATAAACATTGGCAATTTATTTATAACACTAATCTGATATTTTAATCTTGTTTTTATTTATACAGATCTCCGTTAAGGAGGGAGATCTCTACATTGCTTTCTTGATCTGTTTCAAAATTTCCAATTTGGATGAACTGTTTTGCCATGATTGATACTGATCCTCTAACTTCCTGACACCAAATTAATCAGAATTGATATCCAAATCATCCAAATTTAGGAAGAAATCGTGTTAATGTGACTAAAAAAATTTCAAAAATTAATATGTCTATATAAGGGTTCATTTATCGGTACCATGTCCCTACGAAGTGTGCATATTTACACAAGCACACGTATAGTTCTTTTTACAAAATTTTATAGTCGATTTGTGCCTTATTAATTCAGTTTTTGAGAAAATACTTCGAATAAAAGTTGTTATTATATTTATAATGAACAATTTTTATTCGAAGCATTTGTTTCGAAAATTGAATAAATAAAGCACAAATTATAAAAGTTTGAAAAAAGAAGGTTATTTTTGTGGTCAAACTTAGAGAGCGGTATCAGTTCATTAATATATTGAATAGTTCAACATTTTGATAATAGATGGCTAACTGTTATTACCAAAATATTGATTTTGTTTTTCATGGTTGAAATTTTTTCAAATTCTTGTTAAATTGATAGTAGTAAAATGCTAGAAAAGATTTGTATGCTATCTAGTTTTCAAATACTGAACTATTACGCTAGACACATCGTTTTGCATACACATGTTATAGTTTAAATATTAACTAATAGATGGAATAGCCGAAATATTTCTGTAGATAAAATCGATTGAAATATACAATGCTGTAGTTTTGTTCTCTAAATATATAATATTGTTTTCGATTTCGACACAGATGAACGAATTAGTCAATTAGAAAAAATACTCCTACATTTCTCAATCTATTTTTGAATTCTAGCTATCGAATACATGCAAAATATTATTTAAAAATTACCTTGTTGAAGTTCCTCAATCCATATCAGCCGTTGAAGCACATTTGGCCTCTTCATATGGTTTGTATTTAAGTCTACATTTAGATAACCCGCAATTAGAGGAAATTTCTGAAAGCTCTCAGGAATTATCAGGCACAGTTGTACTTGGATCTGTGGGTATTGTTTAACGAGAATTGTTTAATGAGGATAGTAGCTTCAATAGTAACTTATTCAAAATTTTCCGTAACTTTTGCAAAAATTTGTCAGGAAAAGGGATGCTACTTATAAAGCTAATAAAAAGTACAATTTCTTCAAACAGTTACATCTTTGTCTGGAATTAACCTGGTCAAATTTGGTCCAATTTTAAGCTTGATTTGTTGGGGTAGGGTCTAACAAGAATCAATAAATGCGGTCAAACTAGGAGAAATTTTACAAATTTGATTTTCGATTTAGAATATATTAATAAATTTTTTTACTTGATTTGAATTTTTTTACTTAAATAGTTCAAAGTTGCCAAAAATATTCTTATTATGGTTATTTTGAGCTTTCAGAAAAGTAAATCCATTATAGTATGTTCATACCTTTAGTCAAAACCCTCATCACCTTTCCAGAAAAAAAGTTGAATTTTTTATTTAAAAAAAATAGATCGTACATTGTATGCTATTAAAATTTGGAAAATAAGAAAAATAAATAAGACGAAAACAACAAATGAAAATTTATTTATCATATACCATTTTCCTTTTAGTTTTAATTTTTCATCAAAAAATTATTTTTTTATTTCAATAAATATTTACAATTCTTAATAACGTGTGATGTATTTGGTTTAATAGAATTAATTTTAAAATTAATCATAACATAAAATGGAGAATTGGGCACAAATATGACGTGGAGGAATGGGAAAAAAGGTTGGGGGGGGGGGTTGGTAGAGATTCTGTGAAATATACTCATAGATACGTTGCAACTTTGCTGTATACACTGAAAATTTTCTAACACGGAATGTATATTTGAATTTCAATGAATAACCTAAGAAAAGGAGTCATCCAAAATTTCCCTTTAATGTTGCTGCCTGTACTATGGACCACAAGAGTAGTGTTCTTTTTTCAAAAGTTTCTAGTTGATTTATGCCTTACTCATTCACTTTTTGCGAAAACGTTTCAAATAAAATTTGTCCATTATAAATATATAAACAAGTTTATTCGAAACATTTTCCCAAAAACCGAATAAATTAGGCACAAAATGACTGTACAATTTTGAAAAAGGGACACGACTAAATTGGCATACATTTACAGTTGCTTTGCGCCAAACCATTTTTATTCGAAAACCAAACGAATTCAAAATATATTAACTGCAAAAATTTGAAAAATGCACTTTCGACTATTTCCCTTAAGAATTCAAGATATTTGACATCTATTGAAAATAGACCTAATAATATTTTTTTTAAATTTCTTGATTCAAGAAAGTTTAATATTTGATCTTAGGACATCAATCATCTTAAATTCTAAGTGGCTTTGAATGACTCCTAATCTCAAATTTTTTCATATTTCAATTGCGGAAATCGAAAATCCACAAAAGTAGCGTACACAATTTATAGTTTATTTAGGCCTCAGTTTAAAAAAAAATGTTTCGGATAACAGTTGATCATTTAAAATATACTTTTATTCGAAACATCTTCTTAAAAACCGAATTAATACGGCACAAATCAACTAGAATGCTATTTTTGTGGCTTCTAGTACTATTCAAATTAACTGCGAACCAATTTGTAAATAGAAATCGAATGAATTTAATAAGAGAAAGTATTTGGCAGGAAAATCACCCACTGAAAATTGAGAAAAAAAAAAATTTCTTGCTTTCATCTTGTAAAATTTCGTTTTCTCTAAATAGTTCTTCTTGATTTTCTTTCTTCTTGTTCAGTTTCTTCGTCTTCATAATCTTCTTGAACATTTATCAATTTTGAAAAGCATGCAAAATAAAAATGTAAAAAAGAAAATGATCTTCTAGTTTCTTCAGTCTTGCGTCATCATTTTCAAAAGAAAAAAAAAACAGAAAAATTCGAATATTTTATTAGACTTTATTTAATTAATGAATTAATTAGTTACATTTAATTCTTCTTAATTACTAATTAAAACAACATAGTTTTCTTTTTAAATTTTAAGTAAATATTTTTTTTTGGGATAAAAAGTGGTGCCATAACCTGCCATATATTTGGATCGAAAAATTATCGTTGGTGAAACTTGTAAACTGAAATATCCTATATCCAGTGAAAATTCAGGTGTGTGTCTCAATACTTCAGGATTTATTCTACAAATAAATTAATATATATATTTTTGCTCTACAAGTGTGGAAAAATTTTTCCGATTTTCATCACTTGCAGAATGTTCACAGGAGACGAGAGGGGGGGGGGGGTGAGTGGGGGGGGGGGGGAATATTATATTTTATATACATTAATAAGTATTTTTTTTAAAGAAAATTATTCAATTTTTTTTTTTTACAAAATGGGAAAAATGATTTTTATTAGCGGCGCGAGCGACGCTATACATTTTCCATAAATTGTTTGTTTGGTTTTTTTTGTTATGAAAATACATTTTTTTTTTTTTGGATGCCAGATTTATATTTTCTAATTTTTTTTTTTTTGAAAATTAACAATTTTTATAAAATACTTTTTTTTTACTCGAAATGACCAAATATTTGTTATCCTTGTTTTTACCACATAGATCTCATATATATATATATATGTATATATTTTTATCATTTTTTTCTTTGTTTTTATTCTAACAGACAATATAAAAATTTTGAAAGAGAAAATAATGCTCAACTATAATTATATATTTTTAAAATTATCTATAGTAGATATTTTTTTATTTAAAAAACAATGGCGCATGTGCGCATTATATATTATTTTTATTCTGCGCATCACATGACGTGTATAAATAAATTATTTCTTTTGTACACAGGGTCTGATTTTAAACAATGCATTTCAAACAAGAATATGTGTTTAAGGAGACGGTTTTTCGGAAAATATTACCCGAATTAAAACTGTTTTGTTTGGAGGGGGCATCTTATGGTGACCCATATTTTCATCTTTACCATGACCTTCAAGGTTGTTTGAAGTTCAACTTGTATTTTGACGTAAAGACGTCTATTTGCTCGCTACACTGATAGTCGATTGAACTTTATTCTGTGACAAAATACTGTAAGATTTCAATCGCTAATCACTCCCAGACTAAGAATGCGTTAACAATGTTTGAACCTACAACGGGTAGTACATTTCTGCCGCACTGTATTTGTTTTGCCTGTTGAAGTCATCGTACCAGTTAAGGCGCATGCTCGTGAATGGTTACGGAATATAAGTTAAAATCGGTATTAATTTGAAAATTACAAAAAAAATAAAGATTCTCATATGACTCCTAAATATGCTCCTACTTTAAGAGCCCAAGTCCAGTGCTGAACAAATGCTAGAGCTACGGCAACGCCGAAAAGGAAATGAAATCAGTGTTAACCGATTACGTAATCAGCCCATCGGGAAAATAGCGGCCAGCGATAGTCCAAACGTTGATCTTCAAATAATCTTGAAGGCCATGATTGAGGTGCAATTGAAGATCACCATAAGATGTCCGTTTCGGAGCAAATCAACTTTTATCCGGGTGATTGTTTCCAAAACCGCTTCTTTAAAGAAATATTAAGGTGTATTGCTTAAAATGAACCATCTGTATATAGGTTTGCTTCAAAATTTCTAAACGACATTGAAATTTAAATGGTTTCTCAATCAGTATCGCAGAAAGCTTCCAAATACCAATATCTGAATTTTGAAACACCTGCATAAATTTAGAGAAAAAAAAACTTTATTTTTTGGCTATAGCAAAAAATCTTACAGTTTATTCAAAAACTGTTAATGTATTTTCGTTGTGAATGTCTTTCTCGTGATGGAAAATTGATGTAAAAATTTTCTTCATTCTGGTTTCCATCGGCAGTGCTAAATTCGGTTGTGCAAAATTTTCTGTTTTTTTTTTTTTTTGGTAGTACTCAACAAATAATATATACTGTGAGCTGCCAATGTGGGTCCAAAAAAAAACCAAATTAGTACCTTTTTTTGTTTGTTATAAATTAGCCATATTAATTGGCAATGACTAGAATAATTAGTTTTTTTTTTTTTATAAAATCTAAAAATCACATAATAACTTAATTGGGTAAAAATTACAATTAAAACTTAATCATTAAAATATTGGAAAGATTTGCTAATTAATAATAATTAATAACTAATTAAAAACCATTCAAGAAAATTGTTCAATTCTTGTTTGTATTTCGAAATTTCGAAAGTCTTCTAGCTTAATAAATTCACAAATTTTCTAAATAATATTTTTTTAAACTGAGTTTCTAAATATTGCTTGGATCCCCTGGATTTTTCTCTTTTTGAAATTTGTGTCGAATAAAAGTAATTTGGTATAAAAAACAGCTTTTTTCAAACATATCCTTGAAAATCTAATGGATTCGGCACAAATTAACTGTCAAATTTTGAAGGCCGGTAGTATCGTAAGTGTTTATATTTGTTTTATGTTTTACAGGATGCTAAAACTGAAGATGATTGCATTCTAATCGAAATACCGATGTAAGTGTTTTGTATTTTTATTATTTTTTTACCATTTTTATCAGTCGAACGCAACATAATCCACTGTACGAATTTGCAGTAGCTTAAATATGATTAAATTATATTTAGGTTAAGGACCCTTTATTGCGTCAGCGCAATGGACTCCTAAAACGAATAATACGGTCCAGAAAGAGAATATCTTTAATGAGGAATACATTAAAAAAAATTGTTTTTTTAAACTTGCGTCAATCTATTCGTATATTATACCTTAAGTGACGTAGCGTTTACTTAATTTGACATTTAAGTAATTCGTCTGAACATTGATAACATTCTTTGCCATCAAATCCTTGATACGAAATCATACACGAGGATGAGAATCGAACCCACGACAATCGACTGTAGATTATCGACATCAGAGATAGTGAAAAATCATATGCAATCCATTATCGTAACATCTGGTCGATCAGAGAAAGAGCGTGGGTCTGAAATGGCAGAGGATGTGGGTTCGATTTCCATCCTAGATGTGTATGATTTTTCAAGAATTTGAAGGTCAAAGAAGGTCTACATTTTGTAAATAGGAAATTCGAATTTTCGAAATGAATTTTAGAATTTTCTTGATGTGATTGCAATAACAAATATAGAATAACATTAATTTTTATTTAAAATGGAAGTCGTATTATAACTAACAAAATTTGTTTGTTTTTTATTCAAATAAAAAAAAACAATGACAATTCGGTTCGAGGAAGGGTTTAAAAGTAACAAGAAAATAGCATTCGGGAGACGCTACATTTTCAATTTTCAATGCAATAAAAAACCGATTAAATGTGTGGTCTTGGACGAACATTCACTTAAGGTTCTGTAGTCACTCAATTCATTTATAAATTTATGAAAAATACAAAAAGCTGCTCTCTATTTGAAAGATTTTAGCTAAGTTTAGAAATGTCCTAAACGTCTACCAATTTGGCCACAGATGCTATTGTGACTGAACATGCAATTTAGCCTTCCAAATTTAGTTTGATTTATCTATTCACTCTTAAATTGTTAACAACTCTATTTTTGTGAATATATATTTTTGATAGAATACCATTATGATACATAGTACGTGTAAGGTCAAATGAAAACCACATTTTTTTGGAAAACATTAATGTCGAGCAAAATTTAGAATAAATACTGAAGTGAAAAAGTGATATATTTGACCCGGAATTGAACTGCGGTCTTTTTGCATACGTGTGACGATTCTATTTCGAAACATCGATATAAATAAATTTTCTGTAGTAGACAGTAGCTCTTCGTTAAGTCAAATATCAAAGGAAAACCCAAAAATATCCGAGTTACAATCCAGTTTTGACCATGAAGTTTAGATTCTATGCGATTAAGAGTTAGAAAGGCAAAAGTAATAACCATTCTTGTGTCTGAATAATTAGCAAATTTCCTCTACAAGATCCAATGGCAAAATTTTGCAAAATGTCTGTAGTCACTCTAGTGGTCTAATAGACAAAATCGGACAAGGAACAAGGGAGGATTTAGAGGAATATTGGAAAAATCGAAAAACGTATAAAGTTGTAGAATCGAAGGTCTGATATGGAGGTTTTGGGTCTTGAAGGGAAGGAAACGACTTATAGAGGTTCTACTATAATAATGATGCTTCTGTGAGCAATGGTTCTGATTTTTTGACTACGGAACCTTAAAAGAGAAACAAAATATGTATTTGATATGAACTAACAATGGACATGTTTAAAAAAGAAATGAAGAGCAGGAAGGATGGGTGGGTTTAAGTTACAACGGGGGCTTAGAAACCAACGAAATGAAAATGAAAAACGAAATCACTTGTAATCTTACACAAAAAGATTTGTGTTTATCAGTAAAATAGTATATTTACTATATATATATATAATTTTTTTTTTTGTATTCTAGAAATGTTTTTCCTTAATATACTTAAATTTTATTATTTACACATTTAGGGTTCATGAAAATTTTTCTGGACAATCTTTAAAATTATCTCCGAGACACAAAAGAGAGAGAGAGAGAGAGAGAGAGATAACTTTAAAGACTTTTCTTGTGATGGGGAAAATTACATTTACACACAGATTCATTTTTTTATATTTTGATGGGGACAAATATTTCCACATTATGTGTTAATTTTTTGATCGCACCATACTCTTCGGTTTTGTCCTAAATAAATTTCCGGTAAAAATTTATTTCGGAAAATTTTTTTGAACTTATTTTACTAAATTTTCTTTCTTTATTTCTACAAGTTGTGAAATTTTTTTTTTAATCTTTACATTAATTTTTATATATATATATATTTTTGGTTTATTTTTTCAATAATTTTTATTTCTCAGGTGTGTAATATATATACAGGTTGCTTACGAATGATTGGAAATCAAAACTGGCCCTTAAAATCCAAATTTGAACTTTTTAAAAGCTCCTTAATTACATTCATTTTCAATACGAATTGAATAAGATTGATACGATACAGAGGTTTCATGTGGAAGCTAAGAAAATTCTGGCGACATTCATAAAATCTAGTTTCTGGGTCACCCGATTAAACTTTGACTGACCAGTTGTAGTTGAGGAGAGGCTGAAGCCTGGCAAGTTGGTCTTTCTAGGCTTTTTTTACCGAGCTCTATCCCTTCGAACTTTTTCCTCAACCTCATTTAGTTTGTTTCTTCTAGCTTACTGGTCATCATTTAACTACTCGTCCTCTTTGCGAACGGCAGGACAGAATTCCACTTAAGTTGTTTTACCTCAGGTTCCGAAGGCTAGATACCTCATTCTGACTCTGCAGGGATACTGTGCCAAAAGGCGCGTCATCCACCCCGTTACAATCCCAACAAGTCAAATTTTGGAGCCGAAACAGATTTGAAGGAAATGTTTTTCCAAGATTTGTTTCGCATCCAAAGTGTGCTTTTATCAAAAGAAAGGACTTTATGTAAAAACAGTCCTCATTCTTAGTTGGTCATTAATCAAATCAATGTTGGAAAGAAAGTCTTTCTAGACTCTTTATCGAACCATGGTACACCATCCCACAAACTATTTTACCCGAATCTAGAACTTTGGTCATCCTTGCACTTACCCATCGTCTTTGCGAAGGACAGGACAGTGCTCCACTTAAGCTGTTTTACCTTATGTTCCCCTATTTGGCTCGAGCCGAAGGCTAGGTACCTCATTCTGGCACTGTAGAGACACTGTGCTAAAAGGAGGACATCCGCCCCGGTACCGTTCAGTACACGCCGAATTTTATTCTATCTCTAGATAAACAGATCTGATGGAGTTCTTTGCCAAGTTTCATTTCGTATCGTATCAAAATAAAGAACTTTATGCAAAAACAGCCCACATTCTTAGTTTATGGTCATTCTCATCAAAAGCTATCATGGGCACAATATTCGAATATGACTTGTCTCAGAATTATAGAAGTAACCTAATTTGGATATCGCTAAAAAAAATTTTTGAATTTGAGACAAATCTCTATAACTCTGAAGATTGATGTATTTGGATTTTTGAGTATTGATCACAAACTATGAAATTCCGGGCGGTATTTTCCATATGATTTAGATACTTGCGGCCCTCGTAAAATTTTCCAATCATTCTTAAATGAAAAACAGATATATTTGAGTAATTATTATTTTTTTGTTCATGTGAAATTCCATACAGTTAAATTTTTGTGATACTTTTGATCATCGGAAATGGGGTAAAGGAGGGGTTGGGGTTGGGTTGATTAATGAACAGAGAGGAAAAATATCCTCCATAAATGTATTATATGTATGGTAAACAAAATTGGAGCTTTTTTTTTTGCACACAACTATTATTTTATATTTACGGTTGGGTGTGTATGTGAGGGATACTGGAATATTAAGGGATAAGATGGGACAGGAGAGGAGGGGGACATTTTTGAGATTATTATGACGTATATATGTATTTTCTTGAATTATTCTTTTAAAAATTATGTTTTTTTTTCTTTCTTTTCTTAACTTAATAAAGAATCGAGATAATCAAAAATGTTTTTTGATTGAATCCATTTATCTGATCGTGATTGGATATCGATTATGTAAATGTTTTAATAAATCAATTGTAATTAATTAAGTTCAATTAAATTTAATAATTTGATTACGTTTCAAATGATTATCTGAAGTGTTCGATGGAACTCAATTGTAAGTGTTTGTATACATTTGTATAGAAATATAATATTATGATTAGTGCTAAAATATTTAGGGAACTGTTTGACAAGCCGGCGGAACCGGTTTGCATTGCAGCTGGCCGTTCACCTATAAAAACAAATTCAATCCATCATTTAGTAACAATTCATATCAAACGGGATTCATCTTAAAGGTGTATTCCTTTTGGGCTCTTTCTTTCTCTCTTTCAGCGCTCACACTTATTAGCGCAATTTAATGGCACGAACGCTTACACTGTGCACGGTAACAGATAAGTAAACAAACGGTTATATACTCCTTTTGGGAGTACGATTTGGCGCTCACGCTTTTCCCGCTTCCGTACCTCGATGGATAACGCGTCTGTATACACATCTTGAGGTTAAACATTAGAATCACCGCTTGATGGCGCTGAAAGCGTGTTAGTGCCCAGAAACGAATACAACCTAATTGTAGTATTTTGACTAAATTAATGTTGACTTACCATTAAGTACATGGACTCGAACAGTGGCAACTTCAGCATTCGATGGACTACAAGAATATTTGCCAGAATCTGACAGATCGGCATGTTGAATCAATAAAAAACTTGTTGTAATTTCACCCTTCTCAGTGATAACACTTACGCCACCACGCGTTGAATCGTAACTAATGACCTGGAACATACAAAAATGAAAATGTTTTATACACAGTAAACAAAAATTTGTTAAATTGGAAGTAAATGTATAGTTGATTCAATTATACGCGAAAGGTAATAAATACGGTCATAGTTCAAAGTATTATGCTTAGGTTTGGCACAAATTTATAAATCTGTTGATTGAAAATGATTAATTATCATTTTATTTCATGCAGTTTTGCATCCCTCGTACTGAATTCGACACAAATTTCCTGCCACTTTGAGTTGGGTTTTGAATTAATCACTGATCTCTATACTATCTCTGTCTACAGAGTTCAGTTTCAGTATTACGTCTGAATACATGATGTTCACATACATTCACTTTGTATACATACAATAAGACCATAACTAACTGCTTTGATTTGATAACTATTATATACCTTTAGAACATGTCCCAAACAGAAAGAGTAAATTTATTTGTTTTAATAAATCGTAATTCGGTAACCAACTACGCCATGTAGTCGGTACAACAAAATCATTTTAATTATTTCAATATTTAGGCATTTAGTTTGAGTGCTATTCATTTGCCTGTAGGTAGTATCGGCCAAGTAGCTGGCATAGTTGGGTTCACTATTTTATTTTAAACAGTGTATTCGATTTTGACTTTGGTGATATATAAAGACAAAGTCCAAAAAGTAAATGCTCAAATGATCTCTGTCATCAAAAAACCTAACTACTCATTTGTAATCTATCCTCCCATAATATAAAGCTCCACTATTCGAAGCTCTAGTATTTCGATTACAACGGTATTATACCATTAAAAGATTAATTGTCAATTGATTTATATTGAATGTAAGGTGTGGGAAGGTTGGACAGGGAGTTCGATACAGTTTGATAGGTGTTTATATTACACTTTAAGTTTTTACAATTGACAAGTTAATTATCTCTTTGTTGGTTTAAGGTTTGACTACGCATTCATTTAACTAAATCACATTTTCATTGGATAGGGCGTTCGATACAGTATGAGAGGTATTTATATTACACTTTACAAGTTTTTACAATTAACTTGTTTATTGAGTTCTTTGTTGGTTTTAGTTTTGACTACGCATTTAATTAATTAACTATTAATCAAATTTTCATTGGGATAACATCAAAGACTTTTGGCCATGTATATTCGAAATTGGTGATACATTATATTATATAACTATATAACTACGAATTAGATGTTTTTACAATGTGTTCCAAAACTTAACTCCCATCAATAACCACTTGGAATTGTTTGAACTGTGTTAGAGAATTGTGTATTTTGAAAATAATTCCTACTAGAAAATAATTTAATTTGTAATAAGCTTTAAAGATTACTATTCATCAAAGATGGTCGTATATTTGAAGACGTCACACTCTATTATATCCAAACTACAAATATAGAAATATAGGGACGTAGTATAAGGGTGATTTTAGATAAAAGGATAAGAGCACAAGGGCGTTGCCAGTTTTTGGTATTCAACAGTTCGTTAATGGGTAAAATCGGACAAGGGGAAAGGGGGGTTTAAAGGAAGGGGGAAACAAAATTAGACATACCTTCCTTAATATTCGAAAAATCGAAAAATTTATAAGAAGTAAAGTTGTAGGTATTAAGTTTTACTGTAATTTTGTTTCTTTTCATTTTTTCTGTTACACTAATATTTACAGAAATATTGACGGTTTAAGATTGAAAATTCAATTCCTTAATATCTCTGTACACATTAGAGTTTGAGCAAAAATGATAAGGTGTTGAATTGTAGCAAATTTTATTTTCTACAACTTTATTACTTACGCATTTTTCGATTGTTCTAATATTAAGAGAGATATTTTATATTTTGAGTGTTTTTCTTTCTATATAACGCCCCCCCCCCCCACATTCCCCTGGACGTATTTCATTTATTAATAAAATTGGATTTGCAAATACTAAAATCATATACGACATTTCATTTAGATCAGACTAAAATTATGACCACTAGAGAATGATTATTATGTATTCTAAGGAAATTCGCTAAGTTGAAGCAGCTCTTACGTAACGAATTTTTCCTAGTTGTAAACGCTCAGAGATCTTTTTTCATGAGAATCTTTTTATAAGAGCCTTTGCATAAACCCGGCCATCACTTGTGGAAACTATTGAGCTAAATAGAATGTGGATACTTGGCCCACCGCTTTAATCTCAACAGCAGTATCATCGCTGTCTATGATCCTGACTGATTATATTTAAATTCCTGTTTTTGAACAAAGAGAGGAAGAATACACTTCGGAAACCTGTAATTGTTTTATTTGTTAATTGATTTTTAAATTGTTTTTCGAACGTTGAAGTATTATTATGCTTGACTATGTTGATAAAGGAGGAGAGTACTTTTGAATCACATTGTTAATAAAATATGATAATTCGAAACAAAACATTGCGAAAGGTTTGATTTTAAATGTGTATATGAATGAATGTGATGTCATTAATTATGAAAATATCTATTATAAAATGGTTTGGGACGGTAAATGTTATCTGGAATGCATATTTTCCATACTGTGAAAATTATTATTACAATTCAAAATTGGAATGAAAATTTCATTTAAAAGTATAATTTTAATTAGATGATCGTAATGATGTGATATTATTTAGATTATTATTTAGACCATTATTATTTTAACATATCATTTTACAAATGTTAATCAATAAAACGATCGATTCAATATCCAAATTATTCGACTATTACATATTCGAAAAGTTCAAGTGCTCAGAAATTACTTATATTGCGAATTATTTATTAATTAATAATGAAATACTTGCAAAGGAAGAAATATTTAAACAAATTATCATGGTAATAATCATTATTATAAGTATTGTAACCATTTAATTTGAAAATATTTCGTGTAAATATTATAGTTGAAAGAAAAATTGATTAGATCTAGAATTTTACTATCAAGGACGGTCGATTTTTAAGGATACTAGGATTAAGGATTTTTAAGGACGATCGATATTGAAATTTTCAAAATATGTGTAACAAATTTTATGTTAAAAAACTTGAACATTGATCTACTCAAAAATAGCATGGAAACCCGTTGAACTGACCTAAAATTTATAAATATTAAATATCGAATATCAAACATTCGATAAAAACATCCGATTAAATTTGTGTAAAGTCTTCGAAATAAAATATCCGAAGATTATCCAACCCAATACACTTAAAAATATACAACCAACAATACTCTCCAAATGAATGGAAAAAAATGAAAGAAAAATACACAAACACCATCTCACATAATTTCGGCGGGGGGGGGAGTGAGAGGGGGGCCAGTGGGGTCGTGAGTTTGTATAAAAATCGATAAATTATTTATTTTTGTATCGCAAGGAAAAAGGCCATACAACAAACTCAAGATGATCTCATCTAGTGATGTCTATATAGTTTTGTTGTAGGGGAAGGGGGATTGGTTGGGGGTTTATCTCTGTTTCGTTGTTTATTTTATACCCGAAAATACATCATTCGTTTCTTCAATTGAGAAGCTCGAGTTGATATTCTCGTGTATGTTTTTCCAATAGAGTGGTTCGTTTGTAATTTGTCGACATATATTATGTGTATATGTATGTAGGTATACATATATGTATATGTTACAAACACTATTTTGTGGGGAGTTAATTTCCGGCTGTATGTGTGGGAGAGGTAAACTTATTCAACGGATCATATAAATGTACATACAGTCAAATATGTGCATCGCATTTTTTATGTAGTACACCTCTGAAACGTGCATTTTACACCTATTTGCTTGAAAATTGGAAAATACTAAGTGATTTTCGAAGTATATAGATTACCATCATACTTTTGTAGTACTGGGTACACTCCCGTTCATAAAAATTCAATCAGTTGAAACACTCAGTATGTAAAAAAGTATGTAATATTATACATATTTAGTAATATATACGCTTTGAATATGATTTACTGGTTCAATTTTTATGATCGAGATTGTACTTGTAACATAAATCCTTAATACATACAGTAGCATTACTTAAAGTACGGTCGGATAATACTTTGAATACAAGTACTAAGTACCAAATACTCACAGTTGTTCATCAAGATGGACAGAGAGCTGTCCGTATCATTGAATTACAAATTGAACTTCTACAGTCTAAGTATGATCTATATTTAGTTCACTCTTTCCGCTAAATAATTTCTGTGACTAGGGCAGGCGGGCAATAGAATTGAACTCGAAGTTTTTAGCAAGCCAAACTAAATGTTAATAATAATCAAATAGCCAAGAGTTTTTGAAAGATTTTAGTTTCAAGGACGTATATTTTCTATGAAAAAATTTCCAATTGGTTATAACTGAAGCTAGCCAATTAATTATAATTAGTTATAACAGCTATCCTCGTTATACTTGATAAGACCCGTCCGATTATCTGCTTAGGATAATCAACGAGTCCAGCAGTTCTTCCTTCAGTTGAGAACGAAGCATCGTCTTAATGCACTTCAACGCAGAAAATCTTCTCTCGCAATAAGCGAGAGACGAGATTGTAATGATTTGACGGGTTGGGAGCAAGTCTCGAGGGTCGATGCCAGCTAGGTCACGGATGGAAAAAGCCATCTTGATCGCATGACCAGCTCAACACTGGTTATAAACTCATCGTCATCTGCGGTAGTCAGAATATGATTATCATTTGCTACAATGACAAATAAGATTGTTGTAAATTACCCGAGGGTTGTTTAAGTTTTGTATGAAGTCCAATCGAATAATTTGGATTGGATTTAAATTCTATATGTTTCTCATCCCGCCACAATCATCCGACGACTTCGAAAAAAGATACATAATGTATACAGATATTCAGAAGAAAATTCTTCATAATTTTATAGTTTTCCATTAAAAAATACTTTGTACATTGTACTTGTATTTTTGATACTTGTACTTTCAAAGTACTTTTACTTGGTTATTTTTGAAAGGTACTTTGTACTTTTTTTTCAATACTTGGTATTTCTTATGTTTCTTACTTAGAGTACTGTTTTCCGGCACTTTAAACTAGTGGGTTCAAGGCTCTAGTATAGTAATTTCGAATGCAGAAAGGTTCAATTTTTATTGAACAACAGTGTACATTTATATATCTTTATATATATATATATATATATATATATATATATATATATATATATATATATATATATATATATATATATAAAAGCAATAATCAAGTAACAAAGAAATAAAAAGATCATCGGACTTGAAATCTTTATTATGTATGGTCATATCAAATTAGGTACACTTTCATTCACATTTCAATAAGGAAGAAAAACGAAAAAAGTTATTTAATTTTCTTTTTTTATTAAAAAAAAAATTTTTTAATTAAAAGACCGTAAGCGTTGTGATGGCGGAAGTTCATCTATTGTTTGTTCACGGATGTTCAATTTTTAATTTTCGAATATTAAAATAAATGACGAAAATGTGTTTTCAGAAAAAACACCGTTTCAAACATTGTATATTGAAATGTGTAATATTCGAATATAATTTCTATAAAATTGAAATTCATCATTTAGAAACTAGAGGTATATTAGGGAAATATACTTAAAGGAAGTAGAAAATACTGGAATTCCAGGGAGAATACTTTATAAAACAAAACGTTAAGTTCAGAGTTACCATGACGACAGATGGGATATTATAATTGTAGAAAAATCTCATTACAGGGAAAATTTATTACTACAAAATTTCCATTTTACTAGTGTCAAGACTGGTATCATCCGATTCTAATGGAGTTGATCTTGAAACCTATTTGTGGGGTGAAAGATTTATAGATTTTCTAAGTCATACTCGAGCTGACTCCGCTGAACTTTGAAATAATAGCTATAGCGATATAAAAAATAACCAAGTTGGATATGCAAGAATCATGGCACCATCAATTTTCATAGTTCCGGATTTTGAAATGGACACAGATTTACTTCCCGAAGCATACTCCTTCTCAAAACCTTTCACGTAGGCTGTGATAGGGACATACGGAAGAAATCGTTTATTATACAGACGGCTTCAAAACTGGGGAAGGAACCGGGCGGGAATTTACGGTGAAAGACCCAAGGCAAACACTAGCCTCAACTTGGGAAAATATGCCAGTCTTTCAGGCAGAAGTCTACGCTATACTGGATTGCGTCCGTGAGAACCTACAATGGGACTACATAAACCAGAACTTAAACATTATCTCGGAGAATCAAGCTAATCTAAACACCTTGCCAGCCACTGATATCGCTTCAGGGATAGCCAGAAGTTACTTAGAGGAACTATTGGGGCTGGCAAAGCGGAACAATGCTAAATTGATCAGGATAAAAGGTCACAGTGGTTTCGAAGAAATCGAAAAAGAAGGGCTTGGCAAACGCTCGGAATACTTTTCATAGATCCAGAATTCCAAAGACAATATGGAAATAAGTGATTAACGAGTCGATAGATGTTAAACACCGTGATCACTGGTCAAAATATACCGTAAGGAAAACTCGGGATACTGTTTCGAAATGCATCCAAGTGGCTGTGTCTCGATGTATTCAATCTGAACGGGACACAATTTCGAAAGATTACTGGATATAGGACTCCACAATGGACCCATTTAACATACTTATCATGAAGAACTTTTTTTGAAGCATTTTGCGAAAACAATGGCAAAGGCAAAAATCAATTATAAATTCTTGAAAAATGAGTGCCACTTTTGTGGCCATGTGAACTAGCTGTCTTAAAAACTTAAAAAGCTATCTCGATTTGCCCACAATATTGAACTTACAATATTTATTCAAAAGCGGATAAAAATAACCTGTGACAGACCAAATCACACCTAACTAATCTTTATCCGATTTGAATAATTCTTTTTGTTGTTGAAAAGTTCGTTAATTTGAATCAATCTTTAATTACTACCTTAGATATATCAATTTACAAGATAATTAATTAATAATAGCTCTGTTATATGTGACCATTTAATTGATTGACTATGTGTAGAGTATTCAATTAATATTTGTAATCATAGCTACACAGTCTTGGTTTTACGGGCAGGGGGTGCTTGAAACGAGAATCTTTAATCGGTTATATGCGTTTATAATCTATAAAGTGTATCGCTTAGGTGAAAGGAAATCTAGTATGTTGCAATTCAGCATGGGGGCTCAAAGGCGACTGTATCGTACATTCAGAACAACTATTCAATTAGTTTTGTTTCGATTATCATCAACTACAATTAATTTATTAATGTCTGAAACATATATTTCATTTTATATATTTGAAACATGAACCGGAAATTTGTAATTGAGATTTAGAATTCAGGGGAGATTCAAATAAAGTTAGGTTTAGGCTGTCCGGTTAGGCCACGAATTCCATTGTGACACCTGAAAATGGGGGTCAGTCTCATAGGAAACCACTACTCCTTAAACCATTTGGAGCTGTTCAAGAACAGCAATAGAGTTTTGACGTCCGATCTTAGTTCGGAGAGGTTTTCAAAGAATGGCTGATCCAAGTAAGTCATCCTCATCCAACCAAGTGACCGAGAAGGTAGATCATCGTTTCCCCTTTCTCTTCATTGTGACAGCTCTTGCAATAGTCGTGGGGCACTGGTAGGTCCATGCACTCACCATGTTTTCCTTCCAGATACGGCCCCATAATGGCTGCTACCGTATTACTTATGGAGGATCTTTAAAGGGAAATAATATCTACGGAACTCTTACCTCTTACCATATCTGCCTTGTAGAACCACTAAATTTTAACCTTTCTCAGTATGGTTTCATTCAGGGGTAGCTTGTAGTTCACAAAGGGTACATCGGGATCTTTAGTGATGCTTGTGTCCGATAGCTTTATGCTGATTCTGGCAAGATAGTTCGCTTTGCAATTCCCTGGAATGTCCCTAGGGCTCAGCACCCATATTTGGTTTACATTGACTTTTGGGGATAGCACATTCAGAGACAATAGGCAGTCCTCTGCCACTTTAGAAGATAAATAGACCGAGGATAGTGTTATCCTTCACGTTAAATCGTGCCTATTCAGATACCTCGTTAATGGTAATCCTTTCTGCATTGATCTGGCATTGATAACTTTTCATCTGGGTTTTCAGCGTAGACCCTTAGTCTACATTATCATCAAGCTTAAATCAATACCTCGACCTTCGGCCTAACCACGTTCTCATCCCATTTCTGTGTAGAAGGTATTCTTACTGAGACAAAATCTCAAGTAATGTTCTTCATTTTAAGGCAACACTTATAGACGCCTTGCTGATTTGGAGTCACAGGTTCTACTCATAATATTGTTGAGGTACACTAGTCAAACTCGTCACCAGTTAAACTGGCAAGGTTGTAAGTCAACCTGTAACTTGGCCATCTACGCTCACAGTAATATATTCGTCAAAGTAATCACAAAATGAGAACCATAAGTGTACAAAATGACAATAATTTTAATAGATGTAAAAAACAAATATAAAAAAAGTCAAAACGATTGTAAGATTATTACTTTGAGATAAAACCAATTGTTTTTTTTTCCCAAACATATGTATATACATATCTAAAATAAATAAACTGATCATGATACCGCCGGCATCGGTACACATGTCAGTCAATTCTCATCCACATTCCCATACCAATAAATGATTAACAATAATGTATTCGATATTAATATTTACTTATCAAAAATGTTTGTGTGTTAATTTTAGTATCTCATACCCAGTTCACTTTGATTTATATGTGCTGTTCGTTATGATTAAATACACTCACATCCGTACATGAGTATATATTAGTGATGTAACGAATATTCGCATTCGCGAATATTCGCATATTTTTTGACATTCGCATTCGTATTCGCAAGAAACAAACAAAAAGGAAATTATATATGGATGGATATGGAATGATAATACAACTGATAAGATTTATTAAATTTCAAATTATTTGTATTTTATAAATACGTATTTCGACTACAAGGTAGTCATCATTTTACTATCACAGTTAAATTTTGTCCGATTTTAATAAAAATTTTTTTTGAAACCTACTATTTTTAGGGTGTGTTTTTATTTCTACAATATAGAATTGTCTAGCACTGATCGATTTCTAAATACCAGATACATGTGTAGACCATCTTAAATATATCGTGTTTTTTCTATTAAAATTGAATTCTTGAACGATAACTAAGTGGATTTGAGAAAAAATTTCAACACATTCGGATAAAATATGACCGTGATAGACTAAAAACGAATTTTTAGATTTTGATGACGTCACCAGGTTCAAAATATCAATAATTTGACTATCGCAGCTAAACTTTGTCCGATTGAAATGAAATTTTTTTTGAAACCTACTATTTTTGGTGTGTATTTTTCATTTCTACAATGTAAAATTCTCTAGCACTGATCGATTTCGAGATACTAGATCCATGTGGAGACTATCTTAAATAAATCGTATTTTTTCTACCAAAATTGAATTTCTTGACTAACATTTAGTGGATTTAAAAAAAAATATCATCAAAATCGGATACACTATGCATGAGATATACCAAAAACCAATTTCGGGATTTCGTCAAAAATATGATGTCGAATTGATAACGTAGCACTTTGTAGTGTGTAGTGTTTACACACAGGTGGTAGCACAAGTCAAATAATGTTTGTATTGTTGGGGTCGCAGTTTAATAATATTTAAGAATAATATCAATAAATACACCGAATCAACTGATCTTTCATGTTCGTATTAGGTATTTGTTTTTTGTTTAGTTTGTATGTGTATTATATGAATGTTGACATATATCGAATTTATCTAATTTTACTCTACAAATACCATGCTCCCACCACACATTCACACACACCCCCAAACCAGTACCTCCATCGGCACCATTCACTGAAATGTTATGTTTGATGTAATTAATCGAATTAATACACAATATCAATTGATTCTAACGGTGATTTTAAAAACGATTTACTTTCGCCATTCTTTGCAAAATTTCAATACAGTTCAGCTAAATTTTGAAAATGGAATCGAACACCTTTTGATGTAGCAGATTGGGCGGGGTTATTAAAATCTATTGGGAGGCTGCCAAAGAAGTCTTAGATTAGTCATTTAAGAATCGACAGATTGGTGGTTAGGGATCGAAAAGCAATTTAAAAGAGTCTTCTGGACTGATAGAGCGTGCATTTCCATAAAATTCACTGTTTATACACTACCACCTTGTGGCATTCTGTCAGAAAGTAGAAGAGCGTATCATCCGCCCTGGCATAGTCCGGGCACTGTGATCTAATCTCAAGAGAGATAGATGTCTCTTGAGCCTGCAGTGACCGTAAACATATCAACCAGAAGGTTTATCTGGAGTTTGCCAATAAGCCAGGTTGGCCTCGTGGCATTGCACTCAGCTCTCCTTTGTTTGGGTTGTCTGCAACCTGCTGTACCTTTCCATTTCCTGTTCATAGACTTATCCAGTTATCCATTTATTTAGGGCAGAGACAGTTTGGATCCTAGTTATTCCTAGATATGGTTTCGGTCTCTGGCATGGGAGCGAGATTCCTTCACGTGAGAGTTCGCCGACCGTTTCATTGCCCTCAACCCTGCAGTATTCTGGTACTCAAATCAAGGTGAACTATTTTGTCCTCGCCAGGCTCTCCAGTGATTCTTCGTATTCGAGAACCAAAGGAGATGTTATTTGAGCGGAGAAGATTGCTTTGAGCGCAGCTTGGATATCTGAGCACATATAAACACTTCCTCTTTATCCTCCACACTTGCCACTGAAAGTATTGCTGAACGTACCTCTGGTTGCAAAACAGTAGCGTATCGTCTTAGTACAAAGTTGGCTCTAATATCTCTGTTTTTCACGTATACTCCGGCCTCCGATTGACACTCATTGTCTTTTCCGTCCACATTTTTCTATCCTTGAACCCATTAACTATGGACCAGTCATTTTGTTTTTGTTACAAAATAATCAACGAAAATCCAGTATGAAATTAGAAGCGTTAAAATGAGTAAACAGATCTAGCTGAGAGTAACACATCTGTCTTGAGCTGTGCTCGGTCGCTCAGGTAGTTTATATAAAAATTAATTTAGGAAGTGGGACAAATATTATATATGAAGAAAAGGAGAACAATGTTTGAAAGTGAGATAAAAGATACTGATGGAGGAGAGTTGATGGTGCACAGCCTGTATTCATGTCGTATGTTGTAAATGTGACTGTTACCATACGACTCGTTTGACAGTGTGAGTTAAGAGTTAATGGGATTTTGGTTGCTGATGGTATCTGGTGTCAGGTTTGAGGTAGGTGTCGCCAGACGCTAGTGTGAGCTATACTGTAAACACATACATGTACACATATTGACATAGCGTCCACAAGGCGTACGTAAACACCGCACTATGTTCAAATTGACATTGAACATAGATATAAAACAGCTTTTTCATTTTTATTTTTAATGTCATTGTCAATTTATTGTTTTTTATCGTGTTGTGTTGTTTTTTTTGTTATTTTGTTTTTGAGTGTAACATTAACTAGTTATGTTAACAATATTTAATTATCATGCAAATTTCAAAAATAACTCATTAAAAATCTAATTTATACAATATTATTTTTTACGAATTATTATTAACCGATTTCGATGTCAAGTTGCTATAGATTTCTCAAACAGATTCTTAATATAAAAAAAAGAGAGTAAATGTTAAAAATTTGCAAAAATAATTGAGCCTCAATGCATCGACATTTCTAATGTATACTGAATTGTCTAGGTGTAGAGTTAAATATTTGACCTACAAATTTTTAAAGATTGCCATAGTTATTAACATTTAATATTGTGGTAACAATTTTACAACTATGTCTCAACTCAATCTCTTACTGTTTTTGAGCGGAAGCAAAATTGAATAACTATTCGAATAAAACGCACCAGAAAATGTAAAATGATTTTGGATTTATTTAAGCGAAACCATTACAAAACTGTCATTTGGTCAAGAAATACATATTTATACAATACATGATTATATTTTTATACAAAGGTTATTAACCGTTGTCTAAAAATATAATCCGGCCATAGCCAATACAATTGTGTAATAATTTTGCCTATATTTTTATACTCGAGGCAAAACTAATACAATTGTGTAATCATTTGGCCTATATCTTTTTTAATTACGTTTTTTTTTTTTAAATTGTGTTTTGTTTTGCCTAAATTTTGACACAACCTTGCTCTGAAAATATACTCCGCTCAAAGTTAATACAATTGCGTGTTAATTATGCGTATTTTTTTTATTTAGTTCATTTTTATATTTGTAGTTTTTCTACCAAAATTGAATTTCTTGAGGGCTAATTTGCTCTAAAACCCTTTTCACGTTTCTTTGATTTCTAACGTATCTTTATCAATATATAATATCATAAAATTGATATATGCATCAGGTTTAAAAAAAAAACACGTGCAAATACTTAATTAAGAATGTATGGTATAGAAAATAGATAGATATATCTTGGGGTATAAGAAGTATTACATTTCGACCTTAAGACCCATTGTGATCCCCACATATAATTCAGCCTGCCAAGATTCGCTTCTTCCATATTTTAGCACTAATCAGGAACTTGCTAACTGGGTTTTCCTGAAGATTCATATATTCGGGTTGAGATAATTATACGTGGTTCGAAGTACAATAAAAATAAGGGGTTAGAATGTTGATTGCCACCTGATACACACATTACATAATATAATATGAATGATTAGACAGACATTCCTAGTGTTATTTTAGGGATAGAGGAATATGATGACATACTCGTATGCTATTAGAAGAACAGGCATAGAATCTGAATGTTTAGTAGTGACTAGTGACTAGTGTTGATAGCATGACACAAAGACATACTTCTACTGGTATACTTGTATGTACACTCCCGTTCATAAAAATTGAACCACTTCCGAGTTCGTTTATATTATTAAATATATGTATATTACATACAACAAACACTTCGAATGTTTCAACCAGTTCAATTTTTCTGAACGGTAGTGTAGTGGTATAGGTGGTATATACGAATAATTAATAATAATAAGGACACAATTGTTCATAAACCCTTGTGAAGCGTTCCTTTCCTTCCACATGTAATATTAAAACATATATTTGATGATTTATTAGGTCTATTCAATAATGTATGTATGAATTTATAATTATTGTACATTATATCCAAGATTATCTCTCAACACATCATCATAATATAATACCATCTATACTCATGAGCACGTACCATGGGTCACAAAAGTCGTGTCCGTTTTTTTCAAAATTGTCTAGCCATTTTGTGTCTTTTGAATCCGGATTTTGGAAAAATATTTCGAATAAAATTTGTTCAATATAAATATACTAATCACATTTATTCGAAATATTTTTCCAAAAACCGAATGAATAATGACGATACAATTTTGAAAAAAGACCTCGACCTTTGTGGCCTATAGTATATGTTATGATGTTTCTATAGTTAGGAGAGCTATGTATCTAAATACTTATTATATAATATATCTGACTATCAAATTTTGTTCTATTTAAAATTTATTGAATTCATTACGAGTTGAAAAGTAACAAACAGTTCAATGGACCTTTTCGAGTGACATTATTCATGTCTATCGGTTGAGAATGGGAATTACAAAAGGAAGAAAGGTGCAGTTCGAATCCATGCCGTAGACGGCTTGCACATGATCTGTAGACTGTTGCTGGCCGTTGTATGCCCGATGAGCTAGCTACGTAATCACTTTGCACCAGCTACGTAGCTCTCGTATTCGTTCGCCACTGGCTTTCGTTAGGTTCGTTGCATTTCTCTCAATGCGAGCTTTCATCTGCATTTTCTATAATTCCGCGCAAACTTATGAGTTACATGAGACAAACGAAGCAATCTCTGGTTTTCAATTTACCATACACATTTTGATTGGGGGTCGAATCCAAGACATCTAAATTATTACCCTTCACGAATATATTGATCACCAGTTGGATTCGCTCAAAGGATTTGCGGGAAATTTATGACGAAGGGAGTATTCAGGCCAAATGAAATAAGTGAAAATAACAACTAACTGAGTTATTTACTTAAATACCCGCTATATAACCAGTTTATGAAAAAAAGTTTCATACAAATGTTTTTAAAAAAGGAACATTTCTTGTTCTTAAATTTTGGTATCTATCTATCTCTTACGGTTTCAATGATGGATATTTATTGCCCTGATGATGGAAAACATGCCCCAATATTGCTCATTTACGAAATTGACCTTACTTTTAAGTTCTAAAAAGTAAGATCTTCTTTTTTGAGTTATCGTGTCTATGGACAGACAGACAGACAGGCAGACGGGCGGGATTGGGGAAATGTATTAATTAGACCATTTTATGAACATCTCTACCACAAATGTGTTTTCAACATGTTTCTAACTTCACTTATATTTATTATGCATTACTGCGATTGACCTTTGACAAAACTGATTGATTGATTAATATTGGGGTAAAAACTATTGCATTTCGACCTTATGGTCCATTGTGCTCCCCCTTCTACCTCAGTCTGACGAGATTCGCTTCTCCCATATGTTGGAAATAGCCTGGAGCTTGCTTATCAGGTCCTCCCGAAGGTACATATAAACGGGGTGAGATGCACCGAATATCCTGTATCTGCTGCAACCCAGAGGTTCGCAGTCAAAGATTATGTGGCTGGATGTTTCTTCCTCCTCGTCACACAATCTGCACACATTGGACCCGTTATGGAATCCCATTATGTGCAGATGCTTCCGCAGGGGATAATGCCCGGTAATTAATCCGGTAACCCTCCACAGTTGCATCCTGCTCAGCCTCAGTGCATCGAGAGATAGCTTCTTTGTTCCACTCTGAAGCAGTACCTTCCCGAGCTCTTGCCACGGTACTTTTTCCCAGTGATCACGGTGTTTAGCATTTGACCACTCGTTGATCATCTGTTTACATGCAATCCTTGGCATTCCGAAGATAGGCTCTGAGCCAGTGAAGGGTATTCCGACTACTTTCTTTGGTAAGGTATTTGCTTTTTCGTTTCCTTCGAAACCACTGTGACCCGGCACCCAGATCAATTTAACATTGTTCCGTTTTCCCAGTTTCAGATGTTCTTCCAGACAATCCTTGACTACCCTTTAGGTGACCTCAGTTCCAGGCAAGGCTTTTAAAACAGCTTCACTGTCCGAAAGAATACATACGTTCTGGTTTATGTAGCCTTTACGCCGGTTCTCACGGACGCAAGCCAGTATGGCGTAGACTTCTGCTTGGAAGACTGTGGCACATTTCCCCAAGTTGAGGCTTATGTTTAAAATAATACATATAAATAATGAAAACAGTAATTCATGTTTTACAGAGTATAAAAGCAGTAAATCACATATCATTGCTTTTACGATCTACAACAATTAAAGGCAGATGATCTCTTATTTTAGGCATCTGGATTAATTGTTGATCTAAACTCACACTTAAATGACTTTTGATGAAGTCATGTAACATATTATTAGTCGTTAATTAGTATGGAAAGTAATATTTTGAATTTAGTTTGATTTCAGTTTTTACACTTGACTACCATTTTCCTAAGGACAGCCGTGTAATACATAGAGTTAAAATCTAATTTAAAAGCGTAACGCCGTAACGTTTGTTATAGCACACTAAATCCTTTGTCAAGTGAGCTTCGCCGCTTTCTCATTGGCACGGCACGATCTTTTGTTGACTTCATTGAGGCAGCGTGCAATGTATCATATTATTAAATATGCAATATTCGCAACCAATTTTAAAATTCAGTACGTGCGCATATCTTGTACAAGATTATCTTTATCTACACTTTTGTCACTGTATATCCTATGTATTGTTATCATGTTATATATTTGGTGGATGTACTATCAGTGCTATATGTGGCGGTCCATTTTCAAAATTAGGATTTGTATCGAAATAATTTGATTTACAAAAAAAAAAATGTTTCGAATAAGAATTGTTCGTTATAAAAAGACTAACAACTTTTGTGGTAAACATTTTTTCGAAAATTGTATGAGGTCAGTACAAATCAATTGTGGAATTTTAAGAAATGAACGATAGTTTTTGAGTTGATAGTACATAAGTATTACACATTGTATTTCTATGTTATAAACGGGTGTATCGAATTCTGTGAGAGGAATCGTGAAAATAAACACAAAATTTATGGGAGAGATCTCGACAAGCCTTGAAAATCTGTACAGGATACAAAAACAACTTTCGAATTATTGATATATTTTTGTATTCGATTTTAGAAGATATTTCTAAAACCGTTCGTCGAATCCTTATAGACACTTCCTTATAGACTCCGATGTCCTCATTCACAAATGAATAAAATGTCTAACAGATACGTTCAGGGGAAGTAACATCCCCAGACCCAATCCAGATCCTATAGTTCTTGAATAAGCAGAGCTGGATGAGGTGGTCTAAGACGAGACCATTCCTCGTTAGGAACCAGATATGGGGAAGTACAATAGATCCTATAAGTCGCAGCGCACTAAAATCCCCCCCCCCCTCCATTATCCTTGAGTAATTCAAGTTCACTAATAGTAGTGGGTTAGTGTTCTAAACACTCGACGATAAATTTTCGAATAGTCACCCTAAACTATCAAATTGGGCAAGACACCCACATTGGGAAACACCGTGTTAGTCTATACACGAGTAGTATACACTAGCACTAGACCATCCTTATGTCTTTGTAACCGTACTGAACATTAACATTAGTATGAATATTGAGAGATTTTAGTATACAGAAAATAATATGTGTTATTTTTGAGTGAGACCCATCCATTTGTGTAGTCCCATTTGAAGTACTCTGGTGACTGACTGATGGTGTATTTATAACGAAGTGTTTATAACAAATAATAATTATGAACATAAGTTACACAACGAACAAAGAACTTTCACAAAACAGAGGAAATTACTTTGAAATACTCTTAAAACTAGTGACTATGTATTCTAATGCTCCGTTTAGACTAGGACATAAGTTGCGACACAAATGTCAGACATAAATTTCTTGACTGTTCACACTTAAACAGATTTTTGATGTCTGGACACTATCATCCAAACACAAATGTATAAAAATGTACGGAACTTTTGTCCGAACTGTTCACACACAAAATGACTTATTGCTGCTTATATTGTAATTAAGCAACGACGTAAATGCTATATTTATTACTATATAATATGTATATGGAATGTATGCATTGTATGAAAAAATGTCGAATCTGTTTGAAAACATCTTGTGCCACTTGAACACAAGGTGTTCACACAGCCGCTAATTCGACACTGATTATAGTGTCATAATAAATGTCACAACTAGAGACACCCGTGTGCACACATAGACACTCGGTGTATACACTGACTGTATGGTATCTAGTACCGTAGTCTAAACGAACCTTAACTGTATCTCGTATAGTGTCAACATAGAGTATATGTATGTTGTATTGTTGAATATAATACTGCAGGTATTAAGAAATTTACTCGAAACTTAATACATAATAAAATTCTCGAGAGTAATATATCCAAACAAATTATTATTCTGATACTTTTCTACAAATAAATGTATATTCTTGAAATCAGTGTTTTTTTTTTTTAAATGTTAGTTTAATAGAACGAACAACTACTTTAGACAAATCAAATTCTATTCTAAATCGTAAATTATATTTTATATAATCATTATTAACATTGTAGTATTTAGAGAATTTTGTGATTTACATATTCATTGATATTTTTATACAAAAATGTCATTAGCCTTGCTCTGATAATATTCTCAGGCTAAAGTCAATACAAGTGTGTAATAATTTTGCCCATATTTGTATACTCGGGCTAAAATTAATACAAATATGTAAAAATTTTGCCTAGGTTTTTATGATGCAATACAATAAGACTATATTGTTATAGAATATAGATCAATAACCTTCGTCTGAAAATATTCTTGAGCTAAAGTTAATACAGCTGTATAATAATTTTGCCTATTTCAAGGATTGAAAATGGTCGAGAAAATAACTATGCCGAATTTATTATTAAACCGATGCCACCCATGTAGGGAAATAGTGATTTTCGACTTATTTATATATATAGGTATAAATTAAAAATTGATTTAAAATATGAAGTATTCAGAATTAGGTATTGTTTTTATAAAAAAGGCATTATAAAATTAACATAAAATACTAGATATAAATATGGACCATGGTCTATAAAGCATGGACCATGGACCATGTATAATAATATTATGAAAATATTATTTTGATAAACGTATTTAAATTAATAGATATTGAAAATATTTACTTATTTTTAATTATAAATAATATTATTTTAAAAGCATCCATTATGACGTTGTGAATGGAATAGATTTTATAAATAAAATCAATGATATAATATACTCATAATATGTAACATACAGTACAGGCTGTCTCTCTCCTCCACAACAAAATTAATGAAATACCATGTAACATCATCATGATCTGAACTTCATTACAAAACTGTGTTCAAAAAATATGTTCAGGCCAAAATTAATACAATTAGTTGGTCTATGATTTTATTCAATACAATAAGACTATTTTTTTATGCAAAGGTCATTAACCTTGGTCTGAAACTATTCTTGGGCCAAAATCAATACAATTGTGTAATAATCTTGCCTATATTTTTGTACATTACAATATGATTTATATATAAAGGTGTATTTTTATATAAAGGTCATTAACCTCGGCCTGATAATATTCTCCGACAAAGTTTAATACAGTTGTGTAGTAATTTTGCCTATATTTTTATGTAATACAATATGTATACCTATATTTTAAGACTATCCGGCCTGTACATTGTCCTGTCTGTATATGATATAGGATATAGGAAATAGTTGATAGAAGCATGTTATGTTAAACCATTGAACATACCCACGTTCACGTTCACGTCTACGCATTCATCAATATGATTGTTTTGTTCAGTATTTTTGATAATGAAATGTAATTTAAACAAATAAACAAACATTTATGATGGTTTTAGGTTATTTTAATGACAAACAGACAACCCATTTGATGATGCACAGTCTCTCATCTGCTGTTTACTGTCCAGTAAGCTCAGTATCAAATGTTGCTCATAAATATTCGAATTATTTTTGATATATTAGCGTTGTGTCGGTAACACTTGATGATGGGCGGAATATTTTACAGGGGAGTACTTTTGAGAAATAATAACACAAAATAAATAAAAAAGTGGTAATTAACATTTCTGTGATGAGAAGCGAATTCTAAATGTGCGTAAATATACAGGCTAGACGAAACTTCGGAACCGATTTATCTAATTTAGTCATTAATAATTCTTGGAATAGTAAGGGGAGGCATCTTCTATTAAAAGGCGACATACAATCTCCCAGTGGAATTTCTTTTTAGAATGTATAATCGACAGTAAAGATGGTGTTCTTTTTTCAAAGTTTCCTCTTGTCCGATTTTACCCATTAACGAACTTGACCTGTTGAATACCAAAAGCGACTCAAATCCCAAATTTCATTCCAATATGATTAAAAATGTGACTGCTAGAGCGATTACAGACATATATATATATATATATATATATATATATATATATATATATATATATATATATATAAATTTTACAGATGGTGATTTTCGACATCTAGTAGGTAGGATCGATGGACATTTGAAGAAATTTTTGGTACGAGACCAATAGCTCTATTTCAGAAAATTCGTTAAAAAGCACTTATTGCAGAATGTGCTAAATAATCGTGACACACTCTGTACATTTATATATGCATACATATTGTGGATAGATAAATATATACACAAATTGTTATTATTTTAATAATTGACTGAAATTAATAATTTCACTAAAACAAATAAACTGTTGTTATGCAATGTCGAAAAAAGTTCCAAATTTAATTGAGTTTTATTCGCGTTTTATGCTATGATGGAACATACATGATGGAACTACATCATCCGAATACTACATCAATTAAATGCATAAACTGCATTTTTAGTATACATGCGGTATAATTTTATCTATATTGTGTTAATATATCATTGTTAAATTTGACTAAAATTGATTGCGTTCAAATTAAAGAACATAAAAGCCTTAAGGTTCATTTCGACTGCAACACTATACACCGTACACTCAGTGTATATACCGAGTGTCTATGTGTGCACACGAGTGTCTCTAATTGTGACATTTATTGCGACACTATAATTAGTGTCGAATCAGCAGCTGTGTGAACACCTTGTGTCCGAGTGTCTCTTCAGGTTTTCAAACAGGTTCAACATTTTTTCATACACTCCATACATTCCATATACATATTATATAGTAATAAATATAGTGTTTACGTCGCTGTTTAATTACAATATATTGCAGCAATAAGTTCTTTTGTGTGTGAACAGCTCGGGCACAAGTTCCTGTGATGCCGTCGTACCATCTTAGGAGCATGCGCGTGAATGGTTACGAATTAGCTTTGTATAAAGTTATAAATTGTTGTAGCGAGGAAACGCGTTTAGCTAGGATATACATTTGGGTGTCATTGTGATGGGCTTGCGGAGCAGTTTTAGGAGGCAAAGTCAGACAATTAAAATATTCGCCAAAATATAAGCGAAAATCGGTATTAAATTGAAAACTACAAACAAATTGAAGATTTCGAGACCAAAGTGTATGAACTCCCCGCCATTTATAAGGGTAAACGAAAAAACTTGCCCATAATAAAAAAAAATGAACATTATCTGATTGTACAAAAATAAAATAAATAGAAGACTATTTTGTTGGGTCAATTGTATTGTATAAACGAATTTTGTTCATTTTTTATTGTGGGCACACTGAGGGTACCTTTGTTGGGACGATGACGGTGATGAAATTCATTTGAAGTGGTCTATTCTATGTGGTAGTTATTGGTATGTGTACAGAGTTACTATAGTACACATGGCCACAAAAGTACCGGTCATTTTCAAATTTTATAATCGCTTTGTTCCTTATTCGATCGGATTACGAGAAATGTTTCGGCTTAAAATTGTTCATTATAAATAACAACTTTTATTCAAAACATTTTCGCAAACACAGATTTTGAATAATGAGCGATACTTGTGTCCCATGCACTATATATTTTCAGTATATTTTCATTAACCTTGGTCTGAAAATATTCTCGGGCCATAATCAACTGTGTAATAGTTTTGCCGATATTTTTATACTTGGGCAAAAATCAATACAATTGTATACAAATTTTGCCTATATTTTATACAAAAGTTCATTACAATGGTCTAAAAATATACTCAGGCCATAGCCAATTGAATTGTGTTATGTCTTTACATATTTTTATACTTTAGCCGAAACATTTATTTCGAAAACCGAATGACTGCAGCACAAATTCATAATCAAATTTTGAAAAATGAGCCCTACTTTTGTGACCTTGTGTACTCTTTGTACCGTAGTACTATGATGTAGTGTAACTGTATGTTAGAATGTATAAACTACAAAACCATTAGTGTAAAAATGGTCCATACAAACTGCGGTCGTTGTTGGCTTATTCAACGCGTTTGTTCGTCAGATCGTCTTCTGTTCGTCCTTTGACAAGGGTTCACATTTCATAAAAGATCTCACTTGTTCATTTTTATTTTTAATCTATTCTTTTTGCGACTCTACTTTATTTATCAAAAAATACAACCGAATTCATTTTTACTCACCATAATGAACTTATAAACAGTATATTATGTGCGAGTGGGAGTGAGAGTGACATTAGTACTTATACTGCACCTTTCACCTTTAACCTTCACCTGTGTTTTTATAAAACACTCCTATAAATAATTTACCTTTTAAAGTCTACATCAAATGTATATTATTTAGAATGAATTTTTTGAGATAGTTTTTATCTCTAAAGAATGAATCATAAAGAATGTTATTATATTTCCTAAATATAAAAGCAGTAAAGTCATTTTTCAAATTAAAAAAGCAGTACTTTTCAAACTATATCCACTGAAAAATATATGTATTGCGTTTTTATTTACTCTTTATTACCTGTTACGCTTATATCATGTCCAAATAATAATATTAAAGGTAAGCGGATGTTTGAAAGAAAAATATAATTTCTTAATTTTCACGATTAATATTCATTTTATGATCATAACATAGTTTGTAGACTTTGTAAGTTTTGACATATTTACATATTTCTAACCACACTTAATTTATTCTGCATTATTGCATTTTAATTAATTTATTCTGCATTATTGCATTTTAATACATTTAAATAATATAAACAATGAAAAAAGCAGTCATTTATGTTTAACAATAGTTTTCGATTTATTAGTTTTCGATTTACAACAATTCAAGATAGATGATCTCTTATTTTAGTCATTTTGTTTAATCGTTATATTATCGAATGATAATTAGTGAGAACTCTAGGTTTTTGAAATAAAATTTCAAATTCGTCCCCTTTACCTAGATCAGTTTTTTGTATTATAAATACGTATTTCGACTACAATGTAGTCATCATCAGTATAAATTAGCTAGTCGTACTTTACTCTTTGACAATTAGAGATAGTTATAAAGTCGAGATCAACAGACAAAAAATAAATAGAAAATTAACTAGATTAAAATATATACTAGATTTAAAATATAATAAATTTTAAATAATATTGAAATTGCTCTTGTTAAAATTTCTTCATTCACATTTGTTCCTGTTAATTTTACTCTTATTAAAATTACTCTTATATTGTCCCAGGATATGTTACTTGTTACTAATTTGGTGACGGTATCACCCAAATACGGTTCACCCGGTTCAATAATTATTATGGAAAATAATATTATTAATTTAGTTTAGAAATATCAAAAACTTAGATTATAGTTTTATCTGTTTTCACTTTTAACACTTTACTGCTTTTAACTTAAGCATGACAGTTTAGTTTTAGGATAAATTTACAGATAAATGGTAATCATTTGATTTCTACAGCGTTTGAAAACAAACACCGTGTATTGAAATAATATATGAATATCGAATATTCTATTTGCTGTTCACATTTCCACATTTTGTACATTATTAAGAGATAAAGAAAATTGTTTTCATTTCATATAACACCTCCAATAATAAAGTGGTACAATGACTGTTCAAAATAATGCATTAATAACAATCGAACAATGTTTTTTGTATGATATCTATTTTATTATTTTTTATTTAAAATAAACACTTTTCACAAAACGAATTCAATTTGAAATAAAAAAAAAGAAATTGTTATAAAGTTTTATGGCTGTAATTATTGTTGGATGATTCAATGTGTGTGAGTGTGGATGATTCGAATCAAATTTTGGTATAACCTTTTCTGTAAGCTACGTTTAACCTACATAATAACCTTCCACATAATATTATACAATTCGAACAAAAACGTATTTATTGATATGTTAACGTCTCTCAGTTCATATTAACATATTTATTTTATTCACTAATTTGACCTTTTTACGTCATTTTTCGATATTATTTCGGCAGTCATTATTTATTTGAAATGGTTTATAAGTTTATCGTATTGTTTTAGGGTAGTCCAATCGTACTTTTGACAATAGTCAAATGGGGCAATTACATAAAACTTTATAAAATAAACATTTTTTATATTTTAAAATTAGGAATATTAATTGTACTAAGGGCCATACAATAGTTGTGTTCTTTTTTCAAAATTTTTTAATAAATTTGTGTCTTATTCATTCAGCTAAGGAATAATGCTTCTATATTTTAATACTCATGCTAAAACCACAACAATGGAGTAAAAATTTTGCCTATATTTTTCTAAAATACAGAATGACATTATTTCTATACAAAGGTCATTAACCTTGGTCTGAAAAGTATCTCGGGGAAAAGTCAATACAATTGTGTAATATTTTTGCCTATATTTTTATACTCAAGCTACAACAATTGTGTAATAATTATAAATATATACATATATATATATATATATATAAATATATATATATATATATATATATATATATATATAAATATATATATGGTAGGATCCATAGAAATTTGAAGAAACTTTTGCGAAGGTACACCACCAATAAATTTCCCTGCAGCGGTAATTCGTTAATAGAACGCTACTTTTGTGGCACAAAGTACTTTCAGCCACAAAAGTAGTGCTCATTTTACAAAACTTTATAGTTAATTTGTGCCATTATTCATTCGATTTTTGGGAACATGTTTCGAATTGTAGTTGTTAGCATATTTACAATGAACATCTTTTATCCGAAGAACTTTTTCGAAAACTGAATGAATAGGGTACAAACCAATTAGAAAAATTTTGAAAAATGTGCGGCTACTTTTGTGGCCCATTGTACAGAAAAACAGATGCTGAAATATGTTGGCTGTCAAACCGACTTGTAAATACTGTTAAAAACAAAACATTATTTCGAAAATAAGTTTTGTGTTTTTTTTTTTGTGTGTGTCTAGATAATGATAAGTGGCGAGTTTTGTTGATGTAATGTGTTCGTTTTTTTGGATGTGGGTGGTGGAATGAGTCGTTGCTAACAAACACACTCAAGTTATCAGAATAATTAAAGTGCTGTTATCTACTAATAAACAGCCGTTTAATTCTGAAAGATGTTTTTGTAATACGATGAATTATATATAGTTGGAGTTGTGTATCTGTTACAATGCTAGCTCGCAAGCTAGCTAGCTACACCGTACACTTTACGATGCTCTGAAATGAGAGTTAAGTGTTACATATCGTTTGCCTTAACGACATACCAAAAAATAACTATTATTCATAAATGAAATACTTTCATCATTTAAGGTGAAGACGTAAAACATTTCGATGATGACTTGTGTTTTTTTTTCATTTGTTATGTGTGTTTGTTTCGAAAAACACTCCTGTTTATTGAATTTTTATTCACATATTGTGTTGTCTCTTATAAGTATGGTTTCTGTCTTTCTCAATTTTGTTTTTTTTTTTTTTTTCGTAAATAGATATTATTACCAAATTTTATATTTGTTGTATTTTATATGTCTCAAGTATGTTTCTTAGTAATCTAGGGCTCTAGATATCGATTAGAAACTAATTGGTATATGTTCAGTGTCACGAAATACGTCCAAAGTAGTTTAACATCAAACAATTTCAATCTATTCTTATTCGTTGGATCGAATAAAATTCGTCACATGGCAGCTTTGCAGACTAAACGAAATTTCTCAGAGAAACAAAATCATAATGAAAATTAAGTGAAGCTGCACTCAATGGTGATAAATATATTTTCTTAGTATCTCGATTCTATTGAAAAATATTATTTTTTGGCTAAACAGCATAATAACTTTAAGATTTATGCAATAAAAAATGTTACAACAATAAGAGATTAAAATTAGTCAACAAGCTTGACTAATCTTAGTAATTAACGAATTTGGACTATTTGGACTAATACCAAAAACATGCCACGTATACCAAATTTCATACCAACCGGGCTAAAATTATAGCATTATATCAAAACGTGTCTGAACTCGATTTATATGTATATTTATATATAGTTGAACCGCTTTAAGTCGAACCTCGATAAGTCGATAATCTCCAAATGTACCTCAATATGTATATCCAAAAACCTCAATATGTACCGAAATGGCTTGTAGGAACTCACTCATTATTTTTACCTATAGAGGGTTGAGATTTCGAGTAATGGAGGTTTTGGGACTTGAAGAGAAGGGAACGAAACATTTTTTCGAGTTTTGGTCCCTTCTTTTCAAGTCCCAAAACCTCCATATCAACCCTCTATAGGTAAAAATAAGCAGTGAGTCCCTAGAAGCCATTTCGGAAAATATCTCGAACATAGATAGCAATGATTTATTAGTTAGTTATTTATTAGTTATTTAAAAATCTTTGTCAGAAATTACTTGAAAAAATCTTACGAATAAAAGTCGAATATTTCCTTAATTCGCCTAAATCCTTCGTAAGTCGAAAACTCTAAAACTCGAATTTTTCGACTTTCGACGAGGTTCTACTGTATATATATATATATATATATATATATATATATATATATATATATATATATATATATATCTATTGCTTTTTCAAAATTGTATCGATATTTGCCTGAGTATAAAAATATAGGCAAAATTATTACACAATTCTATTGACTTTGGTTCGAGAATATTTTAAAAACAAGGTTAATGACCTTCGTATAAAATGTATATCATAAAAGTATACGCAAAATTTGTACACATTTGTAATGACTTTGACCTAAGTTTATTTTTAAATCAAGGTTAATGAACTTTTGTATAAAAATTATAAAAATACATCCTACTGAATTTTGGCAATCGGAGTGTTAAATTATACAACATTGATCACACGTATGAAGCTGCCAATACCTAAAGTAGATAAAAAACGACAGTAGTATAAATTTCTATGTATATATATATATGAAAAAAATTGACTGAGAAATTGAATTAACCTGTCTGTAGGTATTAAATAATGTTCGTACTTATATGTGTGGTTTTTCCTCCGAAATACCTAGAAACAATATTATATAAAGAGTTATATAAGTTTGTCTTAATGTTATATATATGTATATATATATATATATATATATATATGTATACAGAAGAATTGGAGCAGATTTAGTTTGCTCAAATCTAGTGGCACCCACCGTTCGACAATGTTGTTTTGATAAGATATTGGACTCGGATTGTTATTTTAGCTCGAACATCACCAGTAACGCAAAGTAGTATTTTGTCTATATATACAGTGAAACCTTTTTAATCTGCTTCGAATCAAATTAAATATTATTGAATGTTTCTGTACAATATGTATCATTAGTTTTATTCTTCCAGCCATTTTAAACAAGATGATATTTTTGTGTATTAATCCATTTGAATTTCGAAAAAATTGAATTTCGAAAAGTTGTTCGTTATAAAAAAAAACTTCGAAAATTGAATCGATTTGGCAAAAATCACCTATTAATTTTTGAAATGCAAAGTCCACTGTTAAAACCAATAATATCTCGGATTAATGGATGGACTCATTTGATCACAAAGCTCGGCTTCTATCTTTTGGTAACGTAGAATGTCAATCAGCGATCTTTCTGTACCAATATCTAGTAAAATACAAAAAACCAATCAGTTCAAGTGGTTGCGCGGTCAAACCCGCTCTGTTTGGAACTAGAAGGTTGCGGGCTCGATTCCACAATCAATTCGTTCACCAATATCATCTGAATGTAAGGAATGTGTGGATCGCTTCTGTTATAGATTGTGAGTCTCAAAAACGGAGGTACAACCTATATTACCCATTATTATAAAAAAGACAAATAGACGTTTACACGTCAAAAAACAATAAGCCAATAGGAATTTGGTCCGTATAATTGGCTTCTGTTTATCAATCCCACCACGAACTTAATAATATTAATAAGTCTTTAAGATTTAGTAAAGCTTTGTATGAGGTTTGACTGTACGTATATCATAATCATCTACAAAGACAATACTCGTCTATACGATACGCCGTATATCGTACCATTCAGTTGCACATACACTAAGTAACGTATAGCATTCATTGTATGGGAGAGTATTAGAAAAGCTGAGTGGGTAGGATTCGTTGGTGTTTCATTTGGTGTGCTTGTTTTAGACTAGAGAAGCTCAAGCAAGCTCTCTGTAGTGTGTATTTCGTACTCTGCACTACTATACCCCCATTATACTATACTGACTGTACTCTGTGTTCACTGCTGTTACTGCGGTGTTAATCTCACTAAAACAAAACACTGTATGGATAGTAGGAGAGACAAGGATAGATAGATAGATGACTGGAATCAAATGGATGTAGTGTAGTCCCAGTATATAAGCTGGCTGGCTGTACTATATGAATAGAACACATTACGAACATCGTTAGTTTCAACCACAGGCATAGACCAGGATGTACTTCTACATCAATTTTAAATTATGTTCTATAAACACTGTTGAAATTTTCTCCATTTCGAAAGGTTTTCCAGAAAATATGTATTGAGAATTGAAAGAATTTGATGGGTCTTAAAACAAAAATCAATAAAATATATTTTGTATATTCTAAACGTGGCCTATATTTTCTTAAGTATAGGCCTATTTTAATAGCATTAATTGAAATTTGTTTTTCAGGAATCTTTGACGAAGATGGATAATTACTTACAATACAGAAGTAAGATCGATAGATATATCCTGGGGTATAAAAAGTACTGCACTTCGACCGTATGGTCCATTGTACTCCCCCTTCTACTTCAGTCTGAGGAAATTTGCTTCACCCATATCTGGGCAATGGCCAGGAACTTGCTAATCAGATCTTCCTGAAGGTTCATATATTCGGGGAGAGATGCACCAAACATCGTGTATCTGCTGTAATCGAGAGATTTGCAGTTAAAGATAATGTTGTGCTGGATGTTTCCTCCTCCTCGCCACACAATATGTACATAATGTATCCGTTATGGGGTCCCAGTGTGTGTAGATGGTTCCGCAAGGGATAATGCCCGGTAATGAATCCGGTAACCTTCCGATACAGAAGTTAATCATTAGCGATAACAAAGTAATTTTCTTGTCACTTTAAAAGTTTTTTATCAATCTTTTACAGCATTTACTTTTCCATAAATTCAAGCATATAAACAACTAACAGCAAGTACCATAATAGCATATGATATTTATATCTCATACTATATACGACTAGAGTAATTACTAGATGAAAATACAATAGTAACTACTAGGGCCATCTAGACAAAGCTACTTTATGGGAACTACATTAGCTACTTTTTCAAGTAAATTGCAAACGCTTGCATTTATCCAAATCTGTCCCTAGGTCGTGGCCTTTTCAGTCTATATACAAATCTAATATTGGTTCGCGTGTACCATATTTTTTTTGGAAAATTGGGTATGTTGAATTTGAACCTTTAGCAGCCAGCCTATGTTAGGTAAGATGAAGCTGCAGATATAGACATGTGCGATGCTTAAAGAAGTAAATCTAGGTATATAATATTTACTTGTACTCTGAACACTTGTAATTCAACAACAAACTTTGGGTGATAGAGGCACTTAAGTTGGTTTTACTTCAAACTTTATTCTCCATAACCATGTACTGACAATTTCATTTCAAAAGAGATATATTTTCCTCTATTATTTTACTTAGTTTTCATTTAAATTATTATTACCTTTTCAAAATTGGCCTATTTGCATTACCATCATACTTACAGATACTATCTACACTGTATATCTACTCCCTGAACCTTATACTCCTTGCTATACAAATGCGCCTCACTCCTTAATATCCTGTTTTATTGTTGATATTTTAGTAGTTATTACATTTGTTATCATTATCTGATATCATAATATCTCAAATCTTGTATTTTATACACTTAAAAGCACTAAAACAAATTTATAGTAAAACCTCATTAAAAATCACCAACTTGTTACTTCTGACTTCTAGTCCATCACTTGTTTCATTTTACCCTCATTCTATATTATTAGACAAAAAAGGACCCCGTATATTTCATAAGGGAAGTCACCCTCGGTGTAATTCGCTGGAATTGATGTATGTTATTCCTTTTAAGCTCCTGATTAAAGGTTCTTATGGTCCCACGGTCGGAAAATGGACAGTTTTTCAGATGTAGGGGTTTGAAAGTCGATTTTTCGGGATTTTGTCACTAAGAGTATGGTCTTCCCGCCTTTGGGTCGCTGATCTCAAATCTGATGTCGCATTTGACAGTTGACAGCTGACAATACCACTGCCAAAACTTGCTTTATTTACCGCAACAGGAGTGTTACCAAATAGACAAGAGTTTGTCACTCAATCGCTCACTCCCATCCATTCAGTCAGAAATACGCGCGCAATCTGTTGTACTATAGACGAAAAAATAAATTGTTTCGATTAGATACCTAAACTCCTTATTCAATCTCGTGCCTGAATTATTTGTCGCGTGGCATCAATGCTATTGGTTCGCCATTCGCGGTTCTAGAGCAACTGGTTTGGCTCTGTGTTGTCTGTGAGTGAGATTATGGTTTAGCTAGATAGATTGTAAAGGCTGCCTTGGACGGGCTACACTTCGACCATAAGGTCCATTGTGATGTCTAAGGATGTGAGGATGTGAGTGGAGTGGAAGGAATTTTTGTGTATAGACTAGGAATTGGTAGGATATGCGGCTGCAGCCGACTATGATAGGAACTATGCCGATATTGATCTGGAGTTCGTTAAGGAAACTGCAGAAAACCTTCTCAAGCATAACCGGTTACTTCGTTCTTCTCCATACGCCGACAATTTAGTCAATTAACCGCCTCTTTTATTTATTTTTCCTTATAATTGACAAACTGCCGGTGTCGGGATTCGAACCCATAACCTCCCAGTTTCCAAGTAGGAATACTGCGCAGACATAACGACTTAGACCGCTCGGCCCCTAAGACTGGTAAGATCACGGTTAAATCTCACTCAACAACCAACCACCAAAGTGTTGAACATTTCAATGGTCGTTGATCATGGCTGAATAGAATTCAGCCATGAAGTTTTCATAAAAATACATTTGATATTACGTATGAGTTGTTAATGGGGGTACATTTGTGTTGATCGACACATGTGCATCTATGTCGAATATTATATTTTGATAAAAATGTTTCTGGTTTTGGTAACATTTGTTCGAACAAAGTATGTTCGTCCGTCCGTTCGTTAGTCCGTCCATTCCTGTTCCGTGAAAACTGTTTTCATTTTTAAATATATAAACTCTTATCGTTAAAAGAGACCCTCTTACCACTGTTATTCATTTTTCACGTCAAGAATTTCGACCACCATATGTTCAATCATACAGGCTGTCCTACCCCGTTTTGAAATTGAATTGAATTAAAACAATGATATATCAACAGACACCCTCATGATGATTAACTACATAAGAGGCAGCGGGGTGGTAGGGGTTAGAGGGTGGATATGATCTATACATATAAGAGAAAAAAAAATTGAAGAATAGCGAACTTCTTGAATTGTTGGGAAAAATTTGTCATTAAAATAGGGTATGAGTTTTGGTAACAGTTGGTATAAAAGAAAATTGTTTGAAAGTTTTTCCCAGATTATGAATAATAAAGAAAATTTATTCTAACCATAAGTATATTATATTGTATGAAAAATGTGAAAGTTTTCACTGTAATTTGGCAATTTACTAAATTTTCACTGTATTAAACAATCATCAAGATTTTATTTTTTATAATATATATTTTTCGTCGCTTTTTTTTTTTTTGCTTTCTTTTTGTCGCTACAGTGGAAAGTTTTTTATTTTTTTCTCAATGTATTTTAAAACCATTTTCTTTTACACAATGAAAAGCGTAAAAATAAAGTTTTTATTTTTAAAAGATGTATTATTATCAATTTTTCAAGAGATTTTTCGCCATACAAGAATGATTTAAGAACGACATGGATTATAAAACGTTAATCATTTAACATGGTTCAAATTCTTCACACGAGGCTTTACTCGTGTCCTGAAACACTTTTTCATGCAACAGTGTCGTTTTACTGTAGGTTTTCAGTGGAATGTTGATTCAAGATCAGATTCATTTGACTGAAATCATGAAAATGAACCTTTGTACTATACATATTGTATTATTAATCATTTTATATAGGGAAACACACGAAACACACGAAATTTCAGCTCGTTATCTTTTATTCGTTCTGGAGTTATCGTTTTGACAGACGAAAAGGAACTAATTAGTTCATTGTATGACCACTAATACCAAAATTATGTTTCTCAGATCAATGTTTTCAATCGTTGGGACTAAACTTAATATACTCTTGTATTTATTATATATATCGGGTATAAAAATACAATTGTCAGTTGGATAATGTGACAACAGGTAGTTTTTCCGAATGAGCGTTTCACTTCCGAGCGTGATGGATTAACAATCCAGCAAAAACCATCTGCGCCGTACACCCAAATACAAGTTAATTTCAAAACATCCACATACAAAGGTCTACATTTAGCGTTCCATTGAAGAAAGTTCAGCTTTTGTAAATGATGAAACCACTGACCTCAGGACAGAGAATGGGTATAAGAACGTGAAATGATGGATCCAATGCAGTGGCTGTCTAATCGCCTCAACTAGCCAAGGTACTAAAACTTGATGTTTGTAGTGGGAATACATGTGACAGCCACGCATACATTAACACACATTCTTATCACACATACATGCCTCGCAGGCGCACTGAAGCAAACATTAGTACATTCCTAGTTGAGGAGCGCTTCAATTCGGGTGTACCATGGGATAATCTGTACAGTTATAAAGAGGTCCATTTTAAGCAGAAGATTCACATGATGACCTTTGTTTTCGAAATAAATTCATAAATTTGGGAATAAGCGAAACGAGGAGGTAGGTCAGTAACTAAGTTCGAGCTTGCGGGAAAATAATCATAATAGACCAAAACATAGTAATATTAAATAAATAATTAAATTTAGTTTGAAGATACAAGATGTAGAGTTTTAGATGAATAGAAGAGTTAAGTGGGTAAATGAATGACATTGATTTAAATTCAACATGGAAAAACAATTAATGTGTTTTAAAGTAGGAGTGGGTGAGAGTAGTATGTACCGCACCAACTCAAATCAGTGTTTGTTGTTCGTTATTACACAATAAATTCAATCCTAATTTTAATTTGCTCGTCTAGGCAGTCAGTATGTTCTTATATTACATCCCGACGCACATTTTAAAATGTGTCGTACGCAAAGATTAGTGTGGTGAGCTCGCAAAACACACTACAAACATCAGCCTCAGTGCGCTATGAAAAAGTGTGGGCGACAGGGTCTACAATCTACAAAAGAGTTTCATTCGTTAGTTCTATGGGTTGTGTTCGTTTTGGGAACTTACAAGCTTTCAGCGCCACCAAACATTGTTTTTAGTGTTCATCTTGACGGTGTGAATGCTGGCAAAGCACGCTAATGGTTGAATTCCACGTTTGACACCACGTTCACAGACGCCTTATCTATCGCGGTAGCTAGGGCAGCAAAGGCGTCAGCGCTGAATAGTACTAACTTCCAAAACTTCCAAAACGAGCACTGTATAAGCGTTTGTTTATTTATCTGTTATGTGTCCATCGGGTTTTTTTTAGTGTATTCCATTGCATTTTAGCGAATTTCCTGAAAGGAAATAGAGCTATTGGTCTCGTACCGACTTCAAAGTTTTGAAAAAATTTTTCAAATGTCCATCGAGTAGATGTCCTACCTAGTCGAAAATCAACATCTGTAAAATTTATATATATATATATATATATATATATATATATATATATATATATGGCGCTTTAAAGTTGGTTAATGGGTCAAATCGAACAAGGGGAAAGGAGGGTTTAAAGGGAGGGGGAAACACAAAATTTGACATATCTCTCTTAATATTCGAAAAATCGCCCATAACAAATACACCCTAAGTCTAAACATCTCTCATCACGAACGTTTGTCATTAAACGAATGTACTGGAAACTCAGTGGTAGAGGTCCTGGGTTCAAATCCCAGCTTCTCCAAATATAATTTTTTTTAAAATTTCTTTCTTACAATTCCTATATTTTTACGGTCGACCAAACTTTCTATTTTGTAGATTCTTCACTTCTAACGACTACGCAAAGTATTATTTATGCTTTAGGTTTTGCCATTATACACTACGCCTAATTTTCTCAAATGAAACTCTCTATAGCTTAAAACACTCTATCAGTAATCGCATACTGTTTTAGGTTAATTCGATCAAATATTTGGAAATATACTTTGCTCTTTTTGGAAATTTTAAAATACAAGAATATTTAAAAAACATGTAAGAAAGAAATTTGAAAAAAAAATCGTCTTTGGAGGAGCTGGGATTTGAACCCAGGACTTTCAGCATGCGAAGCAGACACTCTACCACTGAGTTACACCCCCATATTATCTGTTGAACAGCAATACAGAATTAGATCTGAGAAAGCTAGGCCTAGAATATGAAGAATATATAAATTTGTTCAAACATTTTAGAGAAATTCATTCATAACAAGCTCTATGGATGTTTTTCCATGTGAAAGTTTTGATGCAAGTCTTCAATCGATTGTTTTATTGAGCAAGCGCAGTATAATTTTTATATTAAGTTTTTAGATATTTCAAAATAGTGATAGGTTTCTGTTTGATGCAACTTTCGATGCAATTTTACTTTCTTGTGATTGGCATATTATGGCCATGTGATTGATGCAGGATAAAGGAAGGCATATTAAACAAGAAGGGAATTAAAGCTGTTAAAAAATATGCGATTGATAACTTGTGATGATGTGAATTTCATCGTTTGAACAGCTATGTAATTTTTGATATATCAACTGTATTTAATGAGATTGAAAACTTTCACGTGAAAAAAACCGACTTACAAGTGATAACATTTTGAAAAGAGCGACCCAAAAACTGTGTTTTCTGTGATCGGAAAACTGACAATATGTTAAATCTGATAAAATCTATAACAATTTTAATTGTATTTGGGTTTGGTACCCATTAATTAAGTTCGAAAACAAAGGCAATTGAAAGTGTAATCGATCGAAGAGTAAATGTATGATACATCCGACGGACAGACATTTAATTATTCGATGATGTAATTGTTTAAATATGTCAACCCTGCGTGAAAACATAAAGGTATTATTTAATATGGATACAATTATACAACCATGTTATTTGACACTATAAATAGTTTCTTCCTGTGTTCAGTATCCTACTATTTGAACACATAAACCAACAAGATTAACCTCTTCTCCATTCTCCTCGATCGCTCCTAGTTTATTCCTTTATACCTATTTGAATTTTGTTGTATAACTTTATGTAGATTTAAAGAGTACCGCCGATAGTAACTCGAGATGTGTACAAGAGAAGCCACCAGTCACCACCACCAGAGAAAGAGAACTGGTTAAGAAAGTCGTTTTGACAAACACATGATGTTAGGTTATGTTCGATTCAATTGAATATGTTTTGTGAAATTTCAAAGGTGTTATTAACTGAAATGGTAATGAAAGTGTGATTCGAATTAGAGGCAAGCAAGTAGACACAACTATCGACACCCTTTTACCTTATTAATATTCAATTACCTTTGGACAAGGGTTTCGTTCGTCAAGTAATTGACATGTCATTTCGATGTATCCAATACAATTATTTCCATTATCGGATAATTACTTTTACAAATGTATTTTGAAGGACCTTCTCTTCCAATAATGTCTCACACTTCGAGTCTCAGTGGAATGTTTCATAAAAATAGTTTTTGCGAAAAAATGGAGGAATCGGAGGAACCGGCTATGTTTGTGAAGGTTTTCTGCAGTTTCCTTTCACAAACTCCAGATAATAATAATAATATCGGCATAGCTTCCATCAAAGTCGGTTGCAGTCGCATAACTTATCAATTCCAAGTCTGCATACAAATTTCTTGTCCTTATGGATCGCTAAAAAAAGGCCGTTAAGACCTACTTGCCAGGATTCGACCTCCCTTCTGCTGTTTCTGCTAAGGGAGGAATAATAACTTCACAAAATAGACGAGAATAGTTACCGAGCACGGAAAGATGGAAGTTCTATCTATAAGCTTGTGTTGAATATTATTTATAAAAATGAAAGTAATTGATCGGTCATTGTGACGTGATAGTGATAGAAACAAACATGCATACTAACGGGCGAAGATGCATGTCGTTTTTCAACAGTTAATTCTGGTCGTTAAATTAAAGAATATATAATTTTTGAGAGTTAGCCAATAGCGTGGAATTTAAGATAATTTTTGCAAGATACAAGTCTTTTGTTTACTTTTAAATCTGTATAAATTCCTGATAAAGCGAAAAGTGAGCTTTTATTACGCAAGTAGATGATTTCATATATATATATATATATATAATACAAAACAATATATTCTTGAGTGCAATTTTTTGTATCCTAAGTTCAACAGAATACCTGAATATTCTTAAGGATAACATTGAAAAGGATAAGCTAAAACAATGAAGTATAATAAAAGCAGGATGACAAGAGTAATGGGAAAGTGAGGGGTGAGGTTGTGTGCAGGTGGAGGGGGGGATATGAAGTGATAGTAGTAAGATAGGTATAATCATTGCATAGTAGATATGATAATCATAATAATAATTACAATGTACATAATATTAGCACTGTTTAAGTATGAATTAACCTTTATTTAGTTAATCTGTAGCATAACCATCACGCTTAACCAAATAAGGAACATATGAAATATGCTGAATGTATGTATTAATAGGATTTGAAGAAGGATTCTAATATTCACAAACATTTATAATTCTACATCCATTGTGTATGGTTGGTATATACGCTATACGAATTTTAACTTATGAGGCCTAGCTCACCCAAATTATCAAACAGAGAGTTCGGTATATTTTCATGTCAAAATTCTATTAATCTAAAATTACTATCGACTTCAAAAGTGGTGCCCTAGTTTTAAAGTAACGAACAAGTGTTGCAGATAAGCCAATAAATAATAGCTGGGTAAAAGATCATGAGATCAACCTGACTTTTTGGTCCAAAACCGGGAAGAGATATAAAACCTCTTGGTTGGGGTGCTTACTGGTTACTGAAGGCTCAAAAGGTATCTATCCCTTAAGTGGACAGAGCGATCAGCTCGAACTATAACTGGGCGGATGTCACACGCCCCTGTACCTTCTGGCTTAATGTCCTTACAGAGCCAGAATGAGGTAGCAACTCAAGTGGAACTCTGTCCTGTTATTCTAAAAGAAGGTGGGTAGGTTCAACAACGAACACAGGACTAGAGGAAACGAACCAGGTGTGCCATAGCAGAGGTAGAGAGGATGGGTTCCTTAGGGTTCGGTAATAAAGGTCTCGAAAGGCCTACTTATCAGGCTTCGACTTTCCGTTCGCTTCTACTACTTTATAATGAACAATTTATCGAAAGATTTTTTGGGAAACCAAATAGATTCGACTCAAAACGATTGCAAAAATTTGTTCAGGGAAGTAAGTCTATTGAACGGTCTAAAATGTCCCATTCCTCTAATGAATGAGGGACGTATCACACTCCGACATAAAAGTCCCTACATAAACCAACCAATTTCCTCTAACAAGTATTCCCCTTGTTAGGAAAGTCTTGATTAGAGTACTCCTTTCAGACCTACCTCCTGTTAGAATTGCAGTATCTAGGGATTTCATACTAAAGTACATTATAATTTGTATCGGAGATGGTTCCCCAGCTAAATTTTCTTGGATTTACAGTATTCGGTTTCTTATTTCTTACAAGCCACCATTTTCTTTCTTTCCCAACGTGTAAACCAATTGTTCTTTTTAGCGAAGGACTATGATTCTCTGATTTCCGTAGAGTAAAATTGTGATATAGTTCAATGTTAAGAGATAATTATCGCTTGAACATTCTACAAACAATCTGTATTTTAAATAGTGTGAGAACATTGCGGTGTTAAGAAGTCAGTGAAGATGTGAGGAGTAAGAGGTATATTGTGAATGGATTTGATACGACCCCTTACATAATATTCATCTTACAAAATATATTAGTAGAAGTCATATTAAATTTTGAAATACCGCATTAACAAACCTGTAGGCAAACGTTCTCACATATATAAACATAAATACCACCCTCCACTCACATCCCTTCCCCACCACCAACCGCACTCATCAACATATTTGAACGCGCTACTTATGAAAATCTATTCGTTAATTGTGTATGTTTAGAACTTATTATCAGAATGGCTTGAAGGTTCGCGCTTTTATCATGATTATATGAAGTAAATAATCATTTAAAAAAAAAAAAAAGGCTCTGTTTTTCTTCTCCTGAAAAGATAATTATTTTAATCATAAAGATTTTTTGCCCTGATATGTGCTGCTGACACATTCAAAGCACCGCCAGCTACAACACTATCTTCATCTCAAGAAATGGAAATAAATATTTGATTTTGTTTTTAATTAACTTTTCTTAATAAAACAGTAACGCGCTTACAATCGAGTTTATACTTAGATTGAACCTAGTTCTGTTTATTTTTTAATATTATAAAATGCACTTTTTAGCGAATTTCCTGAAAGGAAATAGAGGTATTGGTCCCGTACCGACTTCAAAATTTTGCAAAAATTTTTGCAAATGTCCATCGATCCTACCTAGTAGATGTCGAAAATCACCATCTGTAAAATTTATATATATATATATATATATATATATATATATATATACATATATGTGTCTGTAATCACTCTAGCGGTCACAATTTTGATCTGATTGGAATGAAATTTGGTATTTGAGGCGCTTTTGATATTCAAAAGGTCAAGTTCGTTAATGGGTAACGTAACAGTCAAAATGTCTACATCCCCACTCCTGGGAGACAATGTATAACACACAGCACCTAGAGCAACGAACATCTGTTACTATGCATTGATAAATTATACACCTATACATCAATAAATTATACAACTTTACCTTTTATACTTTAACTTTTTTTTTATTAATTTATTAAGGAATTTATTTATACAAAAACTTGAAAAATTATATACTAAAACCTTCTTCGAGAACCACTCTATCCATTGGTGAAAACAGCATGAAAATCGGTGCAGTAGTTTTTGAGTAAATCACGAACAGATAGACAGACGCGGCTGAGGGACTTTATTTGATACTATGTAAGGATGTAAGGATAATATTGTTATAAAATTATATAATTTCTGACAGGCAGAGCAAGAAAATTGTCACTTTTGAAAATGAGACATTCATCCATCGATACAACCAAGATTGTAGCAACCAAAAGTTACATTAAAAAAAAAAAAGGAGAGAGGATTGAATTGAATTGATTGCGGTTTAAAAGAGTAGTGTAGAAAAGGGTTTGTTGATATGAGACACAGAGGAGACAAGTCGGTAAACGAGATGTGAGAGAGATTAGAACAAGGTATACGGACGGACGAACGAACGGACGGTACACAATATAATATATAGAATCGGGAATGGTGACGTCATCGGATGAGAAAATAAATAGTTTTAAGTGAAATGTTTCGTTTTGTTTTGCAGTTGTTTCGTTATGTGTTGTTCGTTCGTAAATGTAAAGGTAAAGTTATCCCAATGTTTTGTAATTTCCTACTTTGGTAGAGGCAGTTTTCAAACACTGCGGGATGATTGTTAGTTGGGTTATGTATATGATTACATTGTGTAGAGTGCCTCTTAATACATCATCGCTATGTGGAGTCACTCGCAATTTATATCATTTATATAGGGTGTTCATTTCTTGTGTTATCTCAATTTCTCTTTATTGCAGTCAAAAGACTTCGCATATTTCTTATGGAAATTCGCTGGAATCAATATATGTTATTCCATTTGAGCTCCGGATCAAAAGTTCTGATTATCACATGGTCGGAAAATGGAAAATTTTCCAGATATGAGAGGGGGTAGGTGTAAAGTCAACTTTTCGGAACTTGTTTACTAAGAGAATGGAGCTATGGCTCATTCAACGCGTCTTGACTAGTTTTTTACTGAGGTTTTTCGGATTGTTAATTTCGAATCTGATTTCGTAAGTAGTATTTGACAGTTGACAGCTGCCAACAGCATTGTCAATTCGCTTTATTTACCGGAGTATAAGCATATAAACAAGGGGGATTTTTGGGTCACTGATTTCAAATCTGGTGAGAGACGAAGGGACTCACGGTCAGTTGTTCCCGGGTCACGCTATAAGTAGATGCAAACAATCCAATTAATCTTCCTCAAATTAGTCCTCGAAAATTTCATTAGAAGTGAGGGAAATACGGTCTGATTTTGCCTAATCACGAACTGGAAGTAAACTAACTTGACTACCTCTTCGATTTTTTGAGTTATCGTGTCTACGGACAGACGGATATTCGTAGATGAACTAATCAGGTCACTTTATGAACATCTATATCAACTTTGTATCGATATGCCGGATGTGACAACTTCACTACGTTGAGTAGTGTAATCGATAGTGTTGTGATAAATGATATGAATAACGAAAATTATGATATAAAAAATGGATATAATAAAACATGATGTTATGCATGTTGCCTATATATAAGACATAAATGTTGTTCATAATATTTCAAAATAAACGTAATAATCATCCTTATTTTCATTTAAAATGACTTTACCGTCTTCATGTATATACTAACACACTGACTGACTGTTAGTGATGGACGGACTGACTGACTGACTGACTTGATGTGGTATCCTGGCTATGAATTCAGAAGTATAAAGAAAACTAAACATAAGTAACAAGCTGTACATGAATTTAATAAATATATTCGTATTACTCTGAGCTTTCACTTTATGGCTGGCATAAAAATTGAATTTACAGGTTATACAGGTTGTACTGTACATCATCCGATCATCAAGATACACGAAATTTGGTTGAGAAAAGGATTTCAGGTTGAGTGATTGTTTAACATATTATTAAATGCAATCGAACCCTAGCCTGCGTGGGCCCTCAAAGCTTACAACCTACACGGAAAATACTTCATACACGTAGAAGGTGCAACAAAGAACAGCAGGAATAAATCGGCAAAGATGGTTTAGACCATACAGCAAAGAACGATATTTGTTTGTCTAGAAGAGATTCGGATGCCTGCCGAAGTATCATATCATGTGCATGAAAACTTTTATCCCAATATAACAAGTGCATTAGTACGTTCTCCAACTTATATGTCGCTTTGGAAACTGGGAGGATATGGATTCGAATCCCGACATCGGCAGTTTGTCAATTATTAGAAAAAAAGGGGCGGTTAATTGAATAAACTGTCGGCGTATGGACAAGAACGAAGTAACCGGCTATGCTTGAGAAGATTTTCTACAATTTCTTTCACGAACTCCAGTTGAATATCGGCATATTTCCTATCATAGTCGGCTGCAGCCGCATATCTTACCAATTCCTAGTCTATACACAAAAATTTCTTCCACTCCATTCACATCCTTAGGCATCACAATGGACCTTATGGTCGAAGTGTAGCCCATCCAGGGCACTATTGTAATCCTCATAATCTTGTTGACGCCAGTAACTTGCGAGAGACGTTTTTCCGTGCTGAAGCGTTTTTAGACAATGTTTTGTTCTCTATAGAGAAAGAACTTCTGGACTCGTTGATTATCCTCAATATGGAATTGGATCTTATCAAGGATAACAAAGATAGTAGTTTTTACGGACGATTTATTGACAATCTAGCTATAAATTTTCCTTTTTACATACAAATGTACTTCTTTTGAAATAAAAACTAGTCCAAATATTCTTGGATTAATTGATTATTATTATCATTTGGTTTTGCGGGGTGGCACGGTGGCCTTAGAGCCATAAAACCAGCCAGGAGTCATAGGACCACTCTGACGCTGTGCAGAGTTCTGTAAAAATACTACAAGTTACCAGATAGTAATCAAGCACTCGAAAGTATTATTGAAATCCTAAAGTGATCGATCCTAGCAGGCGTAAAAACCCAAAACGAAGCATTGTCTATATTACAAAATATTCCTTTAAGAGGCTATACCTAGTCGTCGACTCAAAAAGCGATTTTTGTGAATTTTCTCAACTAAAAATATGTGGGGTTTGATACTGATACTGTTTTTTCGAAAGATTCACTGAAGCTTGGATCATTCGAAAGAACAAATTTGAATAAATAAAGCTTTCGAAAGAGTCAATCTCATTCGTTAAGGATATAATTCTGTATAGCATAATTCTTCGTAGTCAGCTGAAAGCTTTTGGATGAAATACTTGATATTTATTTTAGACAGACGTCTGTTTAATCTATGAACATATTTGATCAGCATCTAAGAAATTTATGACATGTTAAATATGTCTTTCGGAATAATTCTCTTTACATTTCTGTTGTTTTCATAAATATAAAATAAATATGAGAATAATAATTCCATTGACCTTTATATATACAATATTAAGGTAGCCCGGCTGTCCTTTTCGTACAGGCAAATTAAAATAGTTAAAATGAATCATAACCTCTACTAGTCGAATATTTCCTTACAAAATCTGCTTGAGTCGAAATCCTTCATAAGTCGAAAACTCTATAACTCGAATTTTTTGGCGTTTCCCTTGAAGTTCCACTTACAGAGGTTCTAGTGTATATTATAATCTTAAATCTTTTATCCGATACCAGAATTTATCTTTTATTCTTTTGTTTGGATGATGCAATCAAACACACTGTACAAATAAAATTTGTGTACATGTTGAGCAGTCAGTAATGGCTACATATATAGTATAACTAGCAATGGAAAGCATCTTTTTTGCATGTTTTCTCATTTAAATTAGCAGTTTAAATTTTATGACAAGTAATATATCTTGAAAAGAATATTCATTTAATTCGCTGTAAAATATTTGATATTATTAAGTATATATATATATATATATATATATATATATATATATATATATATATATATATATATATATATATATATATATATATATATATATATATATATATATATGTTTATGAAAAGCTGTCTAAATATTATTTTGATCAAGTACGACACGTATTTTCAATGAATTTTCAATAACGTTTTTTTTCTTCTGTGTTTTTTGATTAATGTTTTTGATTTTCCCCACGTATATATATATATATATATATATATATATATATTTATGTATAGTGTATACCTCAACTGGAAAAGTTTGTCCAAACAACTTACACAAAAAACTTATCGAATACATAAATAATAAATGAAATGATATTTTTCCTGATTTTTCCCTTAGTATAGTTTATTTACTACGTAACACATTTCAACGTCTGGATAAACATTTTCATGAAAACATATATATATATATATATGTATATATATATATATATTTATGTATATATATATATATATATATATATATATATATATATATATATATATATATATTTATATATACAGATATACTGAAATCAAATATCTGAAAAATGACCGTTGAAGTTTTTCCAAAGTTTTTCCATTTCATATTATGAATAATAATTTTTATCAGCAATGAAAATATATTTGATAAATTCTGTTCATCATTAGAAAGTAATTTCCCACTAAAAGAACTTCATTACTTCATATCAATGTTTCGTATGAAAAAAATGGACAGTTTCGAGAAAGATGGTACGGTTTCAAAGATGGACCGTTTTTCTTGTTTTGGCCAAGAATGATCTTTGCCCATGACTTTGCCCATTCACGAATTACTTTTAAGCTCGAGATCATACACGCTAAATTTCAGCTGGTTATCTCTTTTTGCTTTTCAGTTATCGTGTTGATGAGCATATTTACTGGCCTTCTTACTGCAAAATCAATAAACATATGATAATTTACTGCGCAACGCATAACCAATCAGGAGCGATCTTGAAATAGTATCAAAGGTCACCAAACATATATAAGCTAGGTAAATCAAGCAACATGGTGAAACTGTCACCAAAATAGCAACGAATAACATATCCTGAGACAATATAAGAGTAATTTTAATAAGAGTGATGTTAACAAGGGTAAATCGAATGAAAGAAATTTAACAAGAGTAATTTCAATAAAATTTATTATATCTTTATTTATTTTGTTTAATTTTTTATTTATTCTTATTGTTGTATATTGATCTCGATTTTCTATGTATTTCTAATTGTCAAAGAGTAAATTACGACTAGCTAATTTATACTGATGATGACTACTTTGTAGTCGAAATACGTATTTATAATACAAAAACTGATCTAGGTAAAGGGGCGAATTTGAAATTTTATTTCAAAAACCCAGAGTTTTCATTAATTATCATTTGATATTCGAATAAATAAACATCTCCACAAAATCAATCTCACATGGAATGATCTCTGCAGATTTTATCATGAAGAGAAGGAGACCGGAATTGGAATTCATTTCTGTGTGAATGCGAAAGTATCTCTCTCAAAAGACACGATGGACAGATATCCAGCCAGATGAAATCAATGAAGTATAGCTGAGGAATATCCTACCGTTTATCAAGACCAAAGGACTCCTGGAACACCTTTGAAGGAAAAGACGTTCAATAGATCAAATTGGTTGCGGTACAAAAGCTTTTTATAAGACTTACTCCTGACTCGAATCTAATCGAATCTATCGTGTTGACGGACGGACATGCGGAAATGGACTAATTAGGTCATTTTAATAAAAACCGTTTCAAAGTCGGAACTAAACTTAATATACCGTGGTATATACGAGTATTATATATACCACGATATAAAAACTAAAAGTTCAAAATTTATTCAGTAAATTGAAAGCTATTAAAAAAATACATTCAAATTATATGAGTACTTAACGAAAATATGAACGTATCGTTAAACAAACAAACGAATCGACCATCAGACCCCATCGCAGCAGAATGAGATACTCATGCTGATGGTACCGTACGTGAGGTGTGGGACTATGTTAAGGTAGTTCGATCAATAGTATCTATGTTATGAATATTTATTTATACATATATATATATATATATATATATATATATATATATATATATATATATATATATATATATATATATATATATATATATACAATATTTCACTTAGGTACGATTAACTAGATGATGGTCCTTTCTCAAACTTTTCCGAATTAATTTGGATTTCGATAAAAATATAAAATGTTTTCGGCTGCCCCCGACAGTCAAGCGGCCATCAAAGCGCTGAGTTCTTATGTCGTTAGCTCAAAGATGGTATGTGAGTGCCTAGACAAACTTAACAATCTGGGCAAGAATAACAAAGTCACCCTCCAATGCGTCCCAGAACATGTGTGAATAGAGGAAGGAATTAGAGAGCGGATGGTTTGGTGAGAAATGTATCATCGACATCCCTTACAGGGTCGGAGCCATTATGTAGACTGGGTGATCACTTCTATCGAGAGCAGATCAGAAAGGAACAGGAAACTCAGAGAGCTACACTCTGAAGGAACCTTCCAGGCAGGCCGACAATTTTGGAACTTTAACCGTAAGAGATACAAAATCTGCATTGATCTGAGCAAAAAAAGACTGCGGCTACTGACGAGATTCCTTGCGGGGTATTGCAGACTTAGGAGCACTTTTGGAAGTAGGGAAATGATGGCAACTGCAGGTTTCGGGGAGAAATGGAGGAAACACCGGAACACCCTCTAACAGAGTGTGATGCCATCATGCACAAAATAATAAAATGTCTGGGAGACTAACCAGATACGTAGAGCTACTGGACCCAATCCAGATCCTGTACTTCCTGAAAGAAACCGGGCTGGATGAGGTGCTTTAAGACGATAACATTCCTCGCCAAGCACCAGATGGGGGAGCTCAATAGATCTTATAGGTTACAATGCACCAAATTCCCCTTATTCGACATTACAATACTTTTAGAAAGTAGCGTGATCGTTCTACCTTAAATGGTATGGGTTAGTATAATAAAGGTGATATTTATACATAAGCGTTATGTGAATAAAATGAGTGAGTCGAAGTCAGAAGGAATAAAAAGTAATAAAATGAGTAAGAGTAACAGTAACCGTTACAGTAACAGTAACAGTTAAATTAAAATATCATTTCAAATAAAGAAATTAAAGATAATTTATATTTTTAGTTCTTGATTTTATGAGACCTACTAGATTCATTCATTACATAATGAGAAAATTACTTTTCTTAATAAATACAAAAAATTAAACAGTTTGTTCACTGGAAATGTGGATTGGATACACGCAATAAAACACACCAACGTACCAACTACAATATACTATATTACTTCATCACTCAATTATACAGGGTGTCAGAATAAAAATAATGCAATGATCTCTCACAGGAAACTTAACCCTTAAGAATAATTGTTATACTGTGCTTTGTGAACTGATTTTAGTACATAACTCAACTCTTGCAGTTGGTACTATAAACAGTACCAACAGTACCAGACTACATCAGGATAAATTTATCTTGTAATTCATTCAAAATTATTATTTTATGTCCAATTTCTTCATCTTCAAACAAAATTTATCTAGACGAGAATAGATAGAAATCATCCTGTCTGTTAATATGTACATTGATAGAAGGAATTTCTTTCATCAAAAATATAGTTTCTTCAAAATATTTGTTTCAATAAAGAAATCCTTGTTTTCATTCAAGACTACGCAGTCGAATCAAAAACATGTGTTTAGGTGAGCGAACAAACTAAAATTCTTGAACGGTCTTTAAAATTCTTTAAAGTAGAGTTCGTTAGTCTTGGCTTAAGAGAGTCTTTCTTGGCCAAATACTCTTGTGATTCTTTAGTCAAGAAAATAAAATTCTTGTAAAGTATTTTTCTTATTAAAAATTAAATAAAAAGCTCAAGAAGAAAAGAAAGTTTATACAGCTTCTTTAACTGAAGTAGATATATTTAATTGAAATATATTTAACTGAAGTATAACATTACTTCTTGAAAAAGTTTCATTTGTTTGGATTAAATAAATGTTTATTTTGGTCCGAAATTTTAACATCTTGGCTCAACGAAATCATCATTTCGGTTTAAGAATTTCGAAATTCTTGAGTCAAGAGTCTTGAGTTTATCTTTGGCTAAGATAATTTTCTCAAGTCAAAACTATAGGTATCAAGATACTTATTTTCTTATACCAAATATATATTATCTTCCCCCCCTATATATGAGAGTCAGAAATTCTTGGTTAGAAAAAAGTTTTCTTACTGCAAGGAATTACTCCTATCAGTACAGAAATAGATAGACGGTATATATATTAATCCAGAAAAGTAGAACGAATATCCCAAATAATAAATACATGTAGATATTATTTATAATACCGATGAGTATATATTGATTTTGTTACAGGAGCTGTATACACAAAGCTCTCACTATTGAGAGAGCTTCTATATGCTCAGCTTTGTGTACCAAACATAATATGTGTCTGTGTCCGTGGCTTTGTGGCTGTATGGTTTACATCGCTACTTTGAACGGATTTTAAAATTTGATTTTTTTCGACTTCTCCTTTTTTTGGGAAAACACTTTTTTTTCAAATATTTTTTTCATAAATGCATACAATCAATTTTACGTTGGTTTTCCACAATAAATAAGAATAATTTCCTCGTTGAAAAAAGTAATGAGTGCAAAATTCGATTAACTTTTCAATATTAAAATTTTTATCATCAGAAAAAAAAACTTTGTATTTACAAAGGGATCACAGTTTTACTCCGATCGAATTAAAATTTGATACGCGGAGTGTTTTTGTTACAAGTTCGTTAAGGGATATACTTGTAGTCAGTCAGGGAAAAAGGGGAGCTTTAAGTGCGTAGAACCATGAGCCACGTATTGGAAAATGGTGAAATATACCTAGTAAGATAAGATTATACAAAAATTGAAAAGAATTATCCAGAAATAATAGGCTACAAAAAAAGTTTCGTTAAAATCGCATTAAATCTCGCTGAGATAACTGAAAAATCCAGAAAATGATTTTACACAACCAAATACTATCCGATTTTCATGAACAAAATGTGGACATACTCGTATACTAAATTTAGGTTATATTTTTTGAAATTTATAACTAGCCGTGCGCACAGGCTTCGCACTGAAATTGTGCCTAAAATATTTGTTGCATGAAAAAATATTTCATACAAAAGTTGTTTGTTTTTATTAGATAAACTTTTTTATTTCTATAAAGGTTTTCTCTATCTCGCACCATTTTTGAGCTAGCTGCCGATGCATGAAATGCAAACTTTTTATAACCTTCCTTAAGAAAGGGGCTAATAAATTTTTCAAATCGGACTGGTAGTTTCTGAGATTAACGTGTTCCAACATACAAACATGTTAATATAGATATAGATACGACCTACAGATTTCAAGAACGCAGACCCATGAGCTATATTTTGCCAAAACAAAATGTTGATTTGCTAGATTCGGATATAAATAATTGAATATTTCGTACTCTGATCGTAAATGAGGAGCGGGCCCTTTGTCATAATGCTACCTGGGCCCCCTAGGCCCAATCCAAAGCTGCCTTCCACTGAGTCAACTCGCTTAGGCTCCGTAGCTCCTATCGCACGAGTTTTTCTTAAATGAATATACCGACTAGTACAAAAAATTAATAAAAAAATAAATAAATTTATAAATAATATGAATTAGTCCTTAGGACACTCGGTAGAGAGTTTCTGTATAATTCATATTGCATATTAATGAAATATAATTCATTTAATTAACTATTATTTCATATATGGTTTTTATAAATTCATTAATGTTTATGATTATTTATTTAAAATAAAAAAAAGTTTATGTATTTTTATAGAATATTTATTTTCACCATTAACTAGTGAATCGAGCGGGTGGACCTAAACTACCCTATTGTATTACATCATATCATAATAACACTGTCAAAATAAATATAAATATTTAATTTTTGGTATTTTCATAATTATTTTTAGTATTTAATTATATATAATTTAATATGATAAAAATTCTATAAATAATATTACAGTGAAATATGTTCATGTATTCATGGGTGTATTCGAAAGCGTACACATAATTAGCGTTCGTGTTGGCTTAGAAACTTTTACTCTACTCTCGAAAATGCTGTTCATTTTGCCATTAAAAGTATGTGTAAGCGTCAGTTGACATCAATATTCAATATGGTGGATGCAAATAGTTTAGCTGTGTTTCAAGCAATAGTATGTTTGTTTGAGTGACATCAAAAGACTCTTGAGTGACTCAAAAGCAAACCCCCTAAACTGACAGTATATTTGAAACAGTAAGTCACATTCTAAGCATATATATTACTGAATGTATGTTTAACATTACATATAGTAACACATACAATGTTTAAATTAGTTCATTTTTTTTGAACGGGAGTGTAAATATGAAACGAGTATGTTGATAACTAGGTCATTCATATACTGTCTTTTGTATCAACATCAACAAATTGCCTTCAATACAGTTTTTTCATTTATGGTATCTTTTAAGTTTCACTTCTAACGCGCGTGACAACTTAGTTTTATGTACCTTTCTTTGCCCGTTCTAATTTTCCTACAGCTTAGAATAGCCTATCCATAATCACATACTGTTTACGGTTAGTTCGAGTAAATATATTTTCAGAGAATATTATTAGCTGCAATGTATTTTTATCAGACTTTCACTTCTAACGCGCGTGGTGATTACGCAAACTATTTACTTTAGATACGACGAACCTTTATTTTCTTGTCCTTTTATTCCCACAGTTTAAAATAACCTACCAACAATCAAATATTGTTTAAGGTGGGTTCGAGCATAGTATTAAACATCTCAGATATTTAATCTACGGTTCGAGCAAATATATTTTCCGGGAAATCTATTAGTAAGAATGTGACTCTATCAAAGATGTCTGTTGACCCTTTAGTTTTGCTAAAAACCGAGCTGTACCATTAGTTTTCTAACCTGCGTCAAATGTTATATTTCTACAAAACTTTAGAATTGCATTAAAATTGTAAATTATTAAATGGAAAGTTTGTAATTTCTATTCGGTTGATTGAAAGAACTAAGTATTATCCATAGGTACATGAATTAGTTCGAATTCGAATAGTATTCGTTGAAGTAATAAACTAATAATAAGTACGTATATGTATAGATGATCCTCGAATCCAGATATTATATAAATTAGTTTTAATTGATTTATATAAAATATTGAATTAAGTTCTTAAATAATTGATGAACACCCATATATATATATATATATATATATATATATATATATATATATATATATATATATATATATATATATATATATATATATATAAATAAAACCTATCAACTATATATACAAATGTATAACCTATCTGTATCGCATAGAGTTATAGACAGATGTGAGGGTAAGCGAACTAAAATTATTGAGGTTATGTGTTCATCATGATGAAATTCGATGATATTCTCACTAGTTACTCACAAGTTACTACTCACTAGTCACTCACCATGTAATGTTACTGTTAGTGGTACCTAGTCTACCCACGTCATTTACATGTATTGTACACCTTAGGTTACTTACATTACGTACGTACACAAACACAACTCCATTACACCGATCTAAGTACTAAAGGTTCTCTTCATACAATGTCTATAACATATATCTCATGTGTATCCGCTGATTTAATCCAAGACTGAAAGAAACACTTTGGTCATCCAATTCTGGTAGATAGATATATAAATCTCAGGGTATGCAAAGTATGCAGTTCAGCCCCCTTCCACTTTAGTCTGACAAGGATCGCTTGTTTTTCAGGTTTTCATATATTCGGAATGAGATGCACCGAATATCTTGTATTTGCTGTAACCGAGAGATTTTCATTTGAAGATGATGTGATGCGATGTTTCTTCCTCTTCGACACAGTCTGCGTATAATGGATCCGTTGTGGAGTGTGAATCCGGTAAACTTTCGAAGTTGATAACGGCGTTTATAGTTCAATTTGTGCTGCACGCAGTATTACGACAGCCCTTCTTTTGTATGTTAGGATGTGGGGCAAATGAAGCGATGGTTGACATGGCTAGAAACATCAATACCTTCTACATGACCGCAGCTTTTACTTGGAGATCACTTCTGTGGAGATCAGCCCATACAGGAAGAAAAACGGAACTGTGGCAAGTCAAAAATGTTACAGATAGAAACATCTCCTGATGTTATCCACTTGCAAAGAAACCAAAGTAAACTCTGGAGCACTTGCTGATGAACTTTCAAACTTAGATGTTACAATCGTAGATCTATTCCAGATCCGATATCTCCTAAAATAGCTCATTCTCGAAATGTTGCTCTAACCGATAATTCTCTCGGTCAGTCCCTGATAGGTTGCTGTATAATTGTTTAGGAAAAATACACAAATCAAAAAGATTATTTTCGGATCATTATTCACAATACAAACTCTGTAAAAGACAATAAATTTTCAACTCATTTTTGGAACGTTTTTGGAAGGAATTTCTTGGTATAATTCGATCATCTTGTATGATCTTATATGAAGTATAAATCAGTTATAAATTTTACGAATAATTACGTTTCCAAGGTAACTATTTTGGGAGAACATAGAGCTACCTTCGACTCTAAGTAGCATGTTATTTATTAATTCATTAATTCATGTTGGGTTTCATTTAGTAATTATGATTTAAAGGCCTTCATAAGTTAACACACACATACACATGCACACATTCGCATGTAGGTAGTACATAATGATATGGGTGGAGGTTGGTGTGATGAAATGAGGTTATATATATATATATATATACATAGATAAAAATACAAATATATTAGGTAGCTACACCATGTATGAATAATGATGTGTAATTTTTGCTAATTCAGGAGAGAGTTTTTCATACATACATTGTGGGTAATGAACTAGTTAAAATGTTTGCCAATGTTACACAAAAAATATAAAAATAAACCTATCAAAACGCGTAATCATTTTTATTTTATGATAATTTTTAATCTACAACAATTCATTTCAGGAGAAAACAAACATGCCCCCAAGACTGGTTGTTAAATTATTTTATTATACTTAATAAGCTTGTTTCAAAATTTTATATTGGTCCTGAAACTGTTTTATGCTCCTTTTATATTTTCGTCCATTCACAAAATGTCTAGAACATGATAGAGATAGATTGTAGAGAATTCCCTGGACGGGCTACACTTCAACCATAAGATCCATTGTGATGCTGACTATAATAGGAACTATGCCGAAATTCATCTGGAGTTCGTGATAGAACATGAAGCTATGATCATATATTTTATATAAAAACTAAGTTCACTTTAGCTATTTTTTTGAAAAAAGGACATTTCTTAAAAGAAAAGGTTTAGTTTGCGTATACGATGAATAATGAACACAAACTGTCGATATCTCGCATTTTTGCAAATAATCTGCTCGGAAAGGGGGTTTTCCAAAGTTTGCTACTGCTAAAACCACTTGAACACAGTCTGTTTTTCTCTCAAAGCGACACGAATAGTTTGAGAAAGTAAAAAACTAAATATTACTTGTAACGCGCGTACTCATTTATTTTCATTGAGAGTTCCATCTGGCAAAAAGGTGTGATATTTCTCTCGATACCATATGTCTTAGCATTAGTAATGCCTAAATATTTTGGATGGAAAAAGAAATATTGAAAAGAAATAGTTTTACTGCCAAATTAACAGGGAAGAATCAAAAGAGTGCATACTTGCCAGGATTTTATTACATGAATTTATTCATGATAATCTCGTTGAACAAAATTGACTAATGTCAGTCAATATCATAGACTTTACGATGTACTGAAGCTTCATTCTAAAACATTTTTCTTAAATCATTCATATTACTTAAAATTTAACTCTATCAGACATTTTAGTTAAACTTGTCTTCGAAAAACCAATCCGAGTGGTCCAGTTGTTAAAGACGCTCTGCTCGGAACTGGAAGGTTGTTGGTTCTATTCCCAACGATGGCAGTTTGTCCATTTAATTCATTTTAAAAAAAAACAATGGGGCGATTAATTGACTAGATTGTCGGTGAATGAACAAGAAGCTGTGCTTTCGAAGGTTTTCTGCAGTTTTCTTTCACAAACTCCAGACGAATATCGGCATAGTTCCTGTTAAAGTTGATTGCAGTCGCACAACCTACCAATTCCTAGACTTTCTTGTCCTTTAGGGATTGGTAAAAAGGTCTAGAAAGGTCTACTTACCAGGCTTCTCCCTCCACTCTTACTACTAAATAAACAGCTCCTAATTTTATTCCTTAAAATTAAACTCAACACTAAATATTTTGCTAAAACTTGTCTTCGAAAATTAAGCCAATTATCATTCAAAGTTCTTATTAGTTCCTAATTTGATTCCTTAAAGTTGAACGCTGCCAGAATTAAAACAAGAAACTTTTGCTAAAACTTTTTCTTCGATAAACAAAGTATAATAAATAGCATTTGAAATAATAATAAAAATATTTAATTATAACTATAGTTTATTAATTAAAATAATTGAATAATATTTATGAAATTTTCATAAATATTAATTACAATATTTTCAATTGAATTTGATAATTAAAAATTTTCTACTCTAATATGTAAATCAGATTATATATATTATATATTTTATGTGTATAAAATATATTTTTTTGTTTGGTATAGTTAATATGTTAATATGCAAATAAAACAAATTTAATTTGAGCGTGAACGCGGTGCATGAATGCTTTATTTATGTTGATCAGCGGACTCTGGTTGTGGACGGACATCGGACTAACTATTATATACATTTGAATATAATATTAATGTCAAATAATCATCGTTGAATGACACTTCTCAGTTGTTGCCACTTTAAGCACACTTTTATCAAAATAATTATTAAAAACATTTTTAATCATTTAGGTACTATAAATAATATTACAGAGAACTCTAGGATTTTTCGAAATAAATTTCGATTTTTGCCCCAATTACCTAGATCAATATTTTTTGTATTTTATAAATACGTATGTCGACTACAAAGTAGTCATCATCAGTATGAATTAGCTAATTCATACTTAGCTGATTATTTCTTTGAAGTTTATTTCCTTAAACTGAATAGTTTTGTCACAATTTCAGCTCAAACATCTGTAATTACAAAAGCATATATATGTATACAGTATATACGAGTGTGTAAAAAGTAAAATAAACAATTCCCGCATTGATAATGAACCCAGTTTATACCGGGTATTTAAGTAATTAAGTCAGTTACTTGTTATTTTCTCTTGTCAAATACCTTTTCCTGCCCATCGCTTCCACTTTTTATTACCTACGGAGTAACTGCAGAAGACCTGTTAATATGTTCATCTGTTTCCTCCGTATAGCTCCTCAGTTACTTATCATATTTTGACAAATGAGGTGTCGTTAGCATTAGTATTCCGCGTGTAATAGGCTATGTGAAGGCCCAAATGTGAAGTCAAAGCAAAACAGGAACACTTCCCGGATTACGACTACAGGAAATAGTAGCAAACCAAATTTTTACCTAAAAAATTTATAATACAGTGAAATGTAACAGAGGTTGAGAGGTTGCACTGTAAATGTGTACATATCTTTTGATATGAATGTATTTGAAAACATCTTATATAGAGAAAATAAAATAGGCGTATATATATATATATATATATATGTATGTATAATATATGTATTGAATGCTAATATTACTCACTGCCATTACCCTTTCTAAAAAGAGATATCGGCCATACCAGAACAGAGCCCACCCGCAACATCCACATCCATATGATGGCTGTCGTTTTTATGTCTTATATATCGTTTCTTTTTCTGCTTTAAAGTCAATAATATATCTTATGTCTGTCAATTCATCATATTATTAGAATGTCAACTTCAATTTATAACTTGTATCGTGTATGCATACAATATACCCACCGTTTTACTTATAACAAAAACATACCCCCGTCTCGTCTCCCTGAAGCTCTTAACTACCTCCTACCATAGTCCTTGTTTCTTCATCCATGTATCATATAAATTGTTAGTACACACATATTTGGATACGAATATTATTTTTGCTTTGTAAACAATTTTCTATACTCAAAACCAAATTTTGGTCGTATACAAACAAAAAAACCACTTAATGTGAAAATAGTATCAGAACTTCTTAGTAAAGGACGTTAGCTCATTTCAAGGAGACAAATTTTGTCAAACTAATGTCGATATTTACTTTAAAAAATCATTTAAATTTGCATACCATTTAGGAGGTTGGTTGGTATCATTAAATGTACGGGATATTATTTGATGTCTCCGCGAAATTTTGCAAAATTTCCACATTACGATATATGCCGTATGCCATTCATAGGGAGAACATATGCCTTTCATGGTATATAAGTAAATATAAATTTTTTGATCGACTATATTCTAAGGAACACGACTGTAAGCGACAGCAAAATTCTTATAGTGAGCACATTTTTTATGACTGTAAAATTTAGAATCAAAATTGTTGATCTACAAGTCTTCTACACACGACTAGATGTATAAATACAGGTCTTTTGTTTTATGTAGCAAACTATTATAGGTATTCGAACTGAAACTATTAAGTTTTTGAAAAAAAGAAAGGCCGAGTTCGGCCCCGCGATGTTTATTTTTCATGAAAACGCCCGACACATGATATGTAAAAATTTGGACTGTCGCTGGTAGCTGTATGCCCGACATATATTGTTTATGTCTCACTTTAGGTCCAAGTAGAGCTTCGCAAGCTCTTCATAATGACACCCGAATCAATGTTTTAGCTAAACCCGTTTCACCGCTACATCACTTTATAACTTTACACAAATCTAATTCGGAACCATTCACACGCATGCGCCTACACTGGTACGATGACGTCACAGGCAAAACAAATACAGCGCGACAGCCACGTAAAGACATGATCTATCTGTTTTGGGCTCAGCCATTGTAAACGCATTAATCGTCTCGAAGTGATTAGCGATTGAAATCTTACAGTATTTAGTCACTCAAGAATGTTCGACCGACCACCAGTATAACGAACGAATAGACGGCTTTACGTCAAAAAGTCTCAGACAAAGTTGTGTGTTTTTTTAAATTTATACAGTTTAAAAGATAGATTTTTGTGAAGGGGATCACATTCAAGAAATTTTAGCTAGTAATCTCTTTCCGTTTTCGAGATCCATTTTGATGGACAAAGATGACAATTTTCTACTACTACTTGTATAAAGTTGTGATAATACGGTTACATATAGAGGGTAAACAATTTTGCAACGTTTTGTACAAAAATTGATGTATATAGAAATTTTATTAATAGTATTTCGCGGTAGGGGGTGAAATGAGAGGGGTATGGAATTGGAGGGTAAAGTATATATGTTTGGTATAAAAAAAAAAGAAGTACGTATACAATTCGATATAAACATTATAGGTATAAAAATAGATATTATTGTACTTTGTAAAATTTCAATACATAAATATGTATTATTGCCTCTAAACGTCACAAAAATATGTATAAAAATATAATTTCATTACCATATACATGCATTTTATAAAAATACATGTATATAAAATATAGACAATATACATGTTTCTGTTATACGCTTGAATAGTTTGAATAAATATATCGTAGTTTTACTAATAATGCAACTATTATTTCTTTTCAAACTATTTTCAAATCCTTAATTAAAAGTTTTCATATGAAAATCTATCTTTATGATTTATCTTTCTTTGAATATTTCAAAAAAACAAACAAGAAAACAAACAAGAAAATTATGGTAAATGTATTAAAGATTCTGAAGACAACTCAACAAGATGTTTAACATAATTTATTCTTACATATATTTCTTTTAAGGACGTTCGAAAGAATCATTTTGCCGGTAAAGACGTACGGGGGGTATCAAGCGACTGCGCATGCCCGCAGCGTTACAGATTGAATGTCTACGTTGAAACTAGATTTAAATATTGTATGGTTATTTGATAAATAATAATACTTGTGAGTCGTGACTCGTAATGTTTCTTTTATTTTAAATAAAAAAGTAAAAGCCTGTGTTTTGCTTCTCTAAAATGATAAAATTACTTATTTAATTCATGATTACTTTCCAAAATGCTTTTGAACATACCTTCATCTTTAGCACAAATAGATCCTGTTTATTTAACAACAATTTACATAGTTTTATAAAAACTTCTCTGCATTTTAAACTATGTTTTATTCGATTATAAAGATTAAATTTGTAGTTTCTTCATAAAACCCAATGTTAAAAGTATGATTTTTAATATCGAAATAAACGAAAAATGCATTTGGACTAACATTTTGAAGTATACCAATGAATTCCTATTGACTTTTTTTATAACATATTTAAATTACTAGAACTCCGCATTTTTTTTCTCTTTCGAACGTCCTTAAATTCTTTCATACTATAAAAACATTCATCCATCGGTAGTCCATCGTTAGGGAGTTATTAACGAATGTTCTTTAATAAGTATGTTCAGCTATTAGCAAATTTTCGCAAAAAGTGTAGCTATTGAGGTTGTACCGATTTTGCAAAAAATTTCAACATCCATCAAATCTACCTTTTAGATGTTGCCATTCTAGCCGTCACGAAGTTTGATATGTGACACATTTGTGGTATTTATAAACTAAATGGACAAAATCGGAAACACAAAATCTCTCGTAATATTAAAAAAAGTGACAAATGTACAAGATGTTAAGTTATAGAAAATTTGTTTTACTTGATTTCTTATCATTTTTTTATTGTTGGTCTAATATTAGAAATTTTTTCGATTTAAGAATGAAAATTTAAATCCTAAATAGCAGAAAAATGATCAGGTAAATTGATTTCTACAACTTTACTACTTGTACTTTTTTCGATTTTTCTAATAGTAAGAGAGATATACTATATTTTGTATTATCTTCTTTCTTTAATCGCCCCTCGTTGCCCTTGACCGAATACACGTATTAACGAATTTAGCGTTTCAAATATCAAAAGCATATCAAATACGAAATTTCTTTTAGATCGGAGTAAAATTGTGTCCAGAAGATAGACATTTTATCCTACTGTCGTTTTTTTATCTATTTTAGGCATTGGCAGCTTCACACCTGTGATCAATTTTATATATTTTTAATAATCCACACAATTTTTTATCGCTTCAATCGGTATAATCTCAATTTTGTTTATGCATATATTTGTATACATATAGGTTGCATTAATGAACATTAATTAATAAGTTAATTAATACTTATTTCCTGCGTAATAATTTTTTTTGTTGAATTTTTTTATTTATTGAAGCCGTCCCTGGTTAAAAATGCATTTATTTGTAAATTTGTCTTTAATGAATGAGTTCGTGCCTGTTGAATTAGAAATAAAAATTATTTGTTACAAAATTATATAATATTGAAAAAAAAAACATATCTTGATTGAACAAGTTAGAATGGAATTTTTAGTATAAAAATTTTGTTGAAACAGTTAAGTTTTTTTTGTTCAAGACGCCATGTTGGTGAATTATTTTGTTTTACTTAAATTTATCAAATATCATCAATTTTACAAAAATCAAATATCGATCGCTTAAAAACTGGATTGCCGTGTTCGGGTAAAAGGCAATAATGTGAAAATATGTGTAAAAAAGTGAAGTTTTTTCTAAACTAAATTAATAATATTATTTTCAAGAATAATTCATTGCACGATTAATAATATGTTACATGACGTCATGAAAAGTTATGTAATTGTGATTTTAAATCATAATAATTCGTATTGCCTACGCCATGTTTGTGAATCATTACTAAAATTTATCAAATATCATCAATTTTACAAAAATCAAAATTGATCGCTTAAAACAATTGCTGTGTTTGGGTAAAAGGCTTTAGGGTGTAAAAAGTGAAAATATATGTAAAAAAAGTGACGTTTTTTCTAAACTAAATTAATAAAATTATTTTCCATAATAATTATTGAACGACTAATGACTTCTTGATAAGTCGTTTATTTCAGTGTGATTTTAGATAACAATTAAAATAATGCCTAAAATAATAGTTATTAATACTGCATTATTTTGTACAATCATTGTACCACTTTATTATTGGAGGTGTTGTGTGAAATGAAAACAATTTTCTTTATCTCTTAATAATGTACAAAATGCGGAATTGTGAAAAGCAAATAGAATATTCGTTATTCATATATTATTTCAATACACGGTGTTTGTTTTCAAACGCTGTAGAAATCAAATGATTACCATTATTTGTAAATTTATACTAAAACTAAACTGTCATGCTTAAGTTAAAAGCAGTAAAGTGTTAAAAGTGAAAACAGAGAAAACTATAATCTAAGTTTTTGATATTTCTAAACTAAATTAATAATATTATTTTCCATAATAATTATTGAACGACTAATAAGATGTGACATGACTTCATGAAAACTCATTTAATTATCATTTTAGATCACTATTAATCAAAATGACTAAAATAACAGATCATCTACCTTGAATTGTTGTAAATCGAAAACTAATAAATCGAAAACTATTGTTAAACATAAATGACTGCTTTTTTTACTGTTTATATTATTTAAATGCATTAAAATGCAATAATGCAGAATAAATTAAGTGTGGTTAGAAATATGTAAATATGTCAAAGCTTACAAAGTGTACAAACTAACTATGTTATGATCATAAAATGAATATTAATCGTGAAAATTAAGAAATTATATATTTTTTTCAAACATCCGCTACCTTTAATATTATTATTTGGACAATGTATAATATTTGAACAAACAATTCTTATAACAAGTAATAAAGTGTAAAAAATCAGTACTTATATTTTTCAGTGGATAAAAGCAGTACGGTTTGAAAGCTACTGAATTTTTACTTTGAAAAATCAATTTGCTGCTTTTATATTTAGGATGTGTAACCAATTTGAAATATTTGACAAACTTAAGGACGTTCCAGCACTGTGTTATGCAATCAGTACTACAAACCGGCTTGATTTTATTATAGCACCAATACATACACACACATATACAACACATAGACAAAAACATTGTTCACATATACAAAATAATGTTATGTTGAAGAAAAGGAATAATTTTAAACCTTTATATTTCGAAAACAAAAGGGTAACATACAATTTTTTTTTAAAATTTATATAATAAATATTTAGCTTTACTCTCCTAGTTTCTTATAAAATTCTGTCGATTATTTTTTCTAATACAACAGATAATAATTGGGCGGGCATGAAGTTTTACATGCTTCTAATGAGAGAGAGTGAGAGAGAATGATAACTTTGATATTAATTATCTACAATTCTGTAAACCCTATATAAATTTTTAAAAGTGGGGTTCTTTATTCAAATATTTTCATTCGATTTGTAGCTAATTCTGTAATTCATTTGGTGTCTAATAAAAGTGGTTATAAATTGTTTATTTTAATAGTATTTTTTTTTGTTTCAGGATACTTTTTCGAAAATTACGTGACGGTTTAACACGTTAAACGTGACGCGTTCGGGTACAACATCTCTTTTTTTGGACTTTAGAATCATTTAAAAATAGCATACAATAGAGTCATTGTTCATAAAATCAAGTGATTACTTTAACCAGTGCTTTTAAGTAGAATCGTTACCAAGTGCTTTTTTTTCAAGTGATTTTAGTGCGTTTCGAGTGTTGTGTGATGGAATGGTTCCCAATGGATTGACGTTTGCGATGCAGGAATTGTGAATGGGTAAGAATTGACAACTTTTATTTAGAATTTTTGGTAAAATTGCCAATTTCAGAACTAAATCAACCGTTTTTGTACAGTTTTTCACCTGTTTTTATAAATAACGAATTGAAAATATTGCTCTCCCCCGGGTTTTTATTGATCCAAAGCCCCAAATATACCACTTTTTCGAATCATTCATTTTTGGAAAAAGCCGCTGCAGTTTTTTTGAATCCCGATAAGTTTAAACTTCGATTTTAACAGATTTTTTTGTTTCGTTTCAGATTTTTTTCACAATTCGAGGTCTCAAGGTTTGTGGAAACTTTTAATTATTTAAAATACTGTCATGTTATTTTCCTTTTAAACTGAGTTACAGGTGATTTTAAGAGAATTATTTTTAATTTATATGATATGTACAGTCTTCGACGATAAAATTGAACCAATCTGAAATATATTATCATAAAAAATATCAAATTTTTTACATCAAATGTATTAAATTTGATTGTTTTATGATGAGATCGAATTTCCTGAAAGGAAATAGAGCTATTTTTCTCTTATCGACTTCAAAATTTTACAAAAATTTTTTCAAATGCTCATCGATCCTACCTAGTTTGTGGGTATCTAGTGGGGTACCTAGTATACGGGTACCTAGTATATGGGTAAAATCGGAAAAGGGTAAAGGGGGGTTTAATATTCGAAAAATCGAAAAATTTATAAGAAGTAAAGTTGTAGGTACTAAGTTTTACTGTAAATTTGTTTCTCATCAATTTTTCTCACTAATATTTACAGAAATATTGACGGTTTAAGATTAAAAATTAAATTCCTTAATATTTCTGTGCACGAAGAAAAAATTTCAAACTACTCGAGTATTTTTAAACTCACTAAAGTTGTTAAAAACCATTCTACATTCAGATTGCATTTTTATTTGTTCAATTCCACTTAAATTTACAAAAAAAGGATAATATAATAATGATATTCTACCGCGAAACACCTTCCCCCTCCTTCGGAGCCCCGCTTCTAATATGTTGTCATTGGAAAATAAGAAATTGTGTAGACTTTTATGAACATGCATACAAATTTTATTAAATTTATCGCAACTAAATTTGTGCAAAATGAAAAAAAAAAACAAATTGAAACAATATTTGAACTGACATAGATCGATATTTTTTTATATCTTTCGCAAACAGTTATCGGTCGACGTTCATATGTAAATATAATGTAATATTAAGTAACGAGAGACGTTATAAGCTGTACACTTGGCCACAAAAGTTGATGCCGTATTTTTAAATTTTATAGTTAATTTCTTCCTTATTTGTTCGATTTTCGAAAATAATTTTCGAATAAAAGATTATTTTTGTCCTATTATCATTACAACCCTATTCTATGGGTGTCTTCGTTCTGGGCGCAATCAGCACTAACGCTTATAAGCACAATTTCTCTCGAAAATGTCCTTCTGCCACTATAAGTACGTATAAGCGTCAGTTGGCATCAATATTCAATATGTCAGATGATAACAGTTGCTGTTTTTCATGCAATAGAATGTTTTTTTGAGTGATTTCAAAAACCCTTAAAATCAAACCACAACCCCCTAAACTGACAATTTGATAAATAAACAAACGCTTTGAAATTGGTACGCTTTTCGAAGTTGTGCCTTAACTCGATGGATGAAGCGTCTGTGAACGTGTTGTCTACCGTCGAACTCAACCAATCGCGCTTTGTCCGCATACACAGCGTCAAGATGAATACTAAAAACAACGCTTGATGGCGCTGACTGCGTGTATGCGCCCAAAACGAGTACACCCTATAATCGAGGCGTTTGCGACTAGACTAAACACAATATAGAGAGCGTCTTTGTTTGTGTTTAGCAATGTTTGGTATACTCAATATGTTCGAATATGTAAAATACTTTCTCATTTATTTATTAAAGAAAAACAAAACAAGTAATGTAACAACTAACTGAGTTAATTGTTTGAATACCCAGTATATACTGTATTCTATATCAATGTTTGAATTGTTAACAATTTTTGAATTGTCCCACAATTTAAAAAAAAACTCGTACGGTTTTAAAGAGGGACATATTTTTCGCTTTTCGAGCACAAATTATGAGAAAACTATTGAGTTTATGGAAAAATATTTCGAACAAAAGTTGTTTATTCCAAAAAGAAGAATATTTTTTGTTATATCTCTTACGGTTTGAAAGATAGGCAGTTTTGTCCATTTTTCTCATGGCTCGATTTTGCCCATTAACGAGCTAGACATTACTTTTTTGCTCTTGAACACACACTCAAAATTTCAACTCGTTATCTCTTTTTGTTCTTAAGTTATCGTGTCCAGGTATATAAATATACCTTGTATATTTATATACAGACCGTTTTCAAAAGCTTTCTAATAGAGAATCAATGTTAAATAAATAAATAAAATATTTATTATAAAACCATACTTACGCATACATGTAACTGAATGTCTGGGCTGGAATATAGGGTGACCATATTATAGGACCATTCTTCATTGGCAGATCTTTAGATTCTCAAAACTATTTGAGTTTGTTACGAAATAATATTTTGCCAACTGTTAGAGCTCTTCCTAATTTAGACCTGGAATCTGTATGGGTCCAACAAGATGGTTGCCCTACACACAATGCCATGATAATAAGGCTGTTCCTGGAACAAACTTTCCAGGAACGTCTTATGAGTGGTTTTGGAACCTCCAAGAGGCCAACCAGATCGCCAAATCTATCTCCTAACGACTTTTTTGTGGGGTTTTCTCAAAACACAGATCTATTCGCGGAATAGGCCTGAAAATTTGCAACAATTAAGGCAAAAAATTGTTGACAATTATGCGAATATTTCCCCGCATTTCATTGTTATACCGTTAATAGAATACTATCATTTATTTTCAAACATTCCACATACAAAAAATAAAGGATATTCAAAAAAGAATTTTCAATTGTTAGAAGTAATGCTAAGCTTAACAAGACACAATTAACATATTTAACCCACTCTCATTACATGTTAATGCAGTACAAAACAGTCCAGCAAGCATACACAACAGACACACTAAAGAGTACCCCCACTATTTTTATTTCTTTATTAAGCATATTGTCTATAGTTATTATAGTAAATAATATTTAACATTGATTCTCTATTAGCAACGATTTCCAACACATACGGTATACTGGGTATAAAAATATAAATAAATAAAATTATTATAAATGTTATTTTATTACATTCGTGTATCGAGCTTCCCACTTTGTTTATTACACTCTACCATAATTGTAAATAAATAGTTTTTAAAACTGCAGCTTATTGAATTATATTTGATCGAATCAGAACCACACCCACAGTATGGGGAAATCACTGTAAGAAAAATCAGTTTGCATTTTTCTAAAATCCTATTTATTTATCATGCAAATAGCGGAACACAATCTTCTATTAACCAATCATTTCAATCTTCTATTCACCACATTACCGTACAGATTTATGTTGAACTCGACGGACGAACGATTCACAAATTGAATGTAATTCAATAAAATGAATCTTTTTTTGTTGTTGTTCATTTGAATTCATTCATCGTCGTGTAAATTGACAACTTATATATAGGGTGGCCCCAATATCATCATCTGATGTTTTTTTGATTATAACTTTTCAAAACTAATCGGTTATTTAAGCGAATTTTTGAAGAAAATGTAACTATTGAGGTTGTACCGATGACACGATTGCACAAAATTTTCATCATACGTCCTGATAGATGTCGAAAATCACTGTCTGTAAAATTTATGTGTCTGTAGCCAATCTAGCGGTCATAGTTTTAATCCGCTTGAAATGAAATTTGGGAAGTGAGATGCTTTTGGCATTCGAAAGACCAAGTTCGTTCATGAGTGCAATCGGATAAGGAAATGGGGGGGGGGGGAGCTTAGAGGGAGCGAGAAATTTTTGTTAAAATTTTACTAGTGCATATACCGAATTGGAATCTATATTACAAACATTTAACGTTTTAAGGTATAAGTTTCTAAGATATTCTTATTTCGGTGACGTACACAAATGTTATGAAGAAAATTTTCTAACAATGGCGGTCCATAAATTAGAATAACAAAAAAAAAAATTCACGAAACGAAATATTTTCGATTTTAATTAAATAAATGAGTTAGAGTTAAATAAATCAATATAAATAGTAAACAATAAAGTGAGACAGCAATAGACAAAGGATCGTATGCAATAGAGGATAAAAATTGAGAACAATTAGTGAAATTGATGTAATTTGTACAAATTAAAGTTTATACCAGTGATTCTCAACCTTTTTTTTTGTCGCGGTACACTTTTAACGATTTCAAAATGTGACGGCACACAAAGAAAAAGATAAGTTTAAAAGTTGTTTACTTAACTATAATACACTGTGTAAAATAGTTTATGATCATAATTTTGAATGTAATATAAAATAATATGTACTACAAAAACAACAGTACGTTTATTAAGTTACAAGTTAATAATAAGAATACTTTTAATAAGAAATGTGAGCTTGATGTTTTTTAATAATTTCATTTATATTTGGTCGTAAAAATGACAATGGTACTCTCATATCGTCTTCTACATTTAACAGTCTCGATCTTTTTTTCGTTTTTATGTTGGTTAATACTTTACTAAATACATTTCTAAAATTTGGCGGCACACAAAAGTGGCGCGGTACAGTGGTTGAGAACCACTGGTTTATAGAATAGATTATCTATGTATAATAAGATGTCGATTACATGAACTGACTATCACTAGTAGAACTTGTATAGTATAAAAACACTTACCTCATCTTGATGATACCAGAATATGTAAGCAGGTGGCTCTGGACTAAATCGGATCGTACAGGTCAAGTTGATTGTGCTACCCTTGTCCACATGTAAGTCAGGTCCGCCTAGAATAATTGCTGTTGGCACTGAAACATAACACATTCAACCAATGAATTCTACAATTTACCGATCTTAATTGACTTTATGTAATTAATTACTAAATACCGATATTATTTTAAACTGTATTAAATTTAAAACGTTTTCGAGCTGGGCAAATATCTTACACACCTTGTAAGCTCTCACTCACATCATGAGCTTCAACAAGTTTTATAGAAACGTTCATATATTATGTCACACGCTTGAAAGAGTCTGGGAAATGTGACAAGGGAACAAGGTGGTTTCTATACTTAATTCATGACAAAAAGTTTTACACAAAAGTATTTTCTCTTTAAACTTTTTTTTCTATCTGTTACGATTGCAAAGATGGATATTTTCCATTTGGAAAGGGGAAACACGGTCCATTGGTAGCTGCCAAACCACCGAATACCACTTTTGAGATCGGTTTTGAAATCAGCGACCCAGCAAACCCCCTTTTATATACTCTAATATTTTTCGGAAAATAAAGCGGGTGGATAGGGCTATTGACAGTTGTCAACTTTCAAATGCTTCTTCTGACATCATATTCGATATCAGTGACCCGAAAAACCCTAGTACAAAACTAGGGAAGACGCGATGAATGGGCCAGAGCTCCATACTCTTAGTGAAAAAATACCGAAATATCAACTTACCACCATATATGGAAAACTGTCCATTTTCCGACCGTGTGACCATGATTACTTTTGATCAGGAGCTTAAAAGGAATCACGTATTTCACTGAGGGTGGCTTCCCAAAAGAAATGTGCGGGGTACGAGGTCCTTTCAGGTCGTTATCTCTTTTCATTTTGAGTTATCGTTTCCACGTATAGGCGGGTAGACATGCAAAAATGCATTATATCGTTTTATGAACACCCATACCAAACATTTTTTTCTGCGATCATTATTTTCTACCGTTACAAAGTCGAGACTAAACTTAATATACCCTCGGGATGCTGAAAAATTCCCGTTGTTTGCTTCAAAATTCAATAAACTAATCAACTTGGTAATTTTAGATGCCGGAAAAATATTCGACGTTTGATTTCATGATGAATCGTTTATATTCAGCTCTCTTATTTTTACAAATATTCGGTAGATATTTGCCCAGCTAGAATATTAAGTTAGTTTAAATGTTATTAACCTTTGTTCAACAAAACTTAGGTAAATGTTCAAATATAATACCAAAACAGATTATTGTTGGTGCTTTTATGTTATTCAATTCAAACCGGAATTAGGTTAATTATTTTTGGGTTAGAAAATTCCAGGAAAAAAAAAATTTTTATCACACTAGTTAGAAAAAAAAAACCAAATGCTTTGTTAGTTTAGTTAACTTTATAGAAATATTTTACCTATTTGTGAAAATTTCTCTTTTTAAAAAAAAAAGACAACCAGCCTCTGTGAATAAAACTTCTATTACTATTATGGAAAATTTATTCGAACTTGTCGAAATTGTCGATATTCGTTATAAACTAAAACAAACTTTTTACACAAGGAAAAATATATCCGATGACTTTTCTTATTAACGTCGAAAAAGTGTTCTGAGAAATATTATAAATGTTGGATTTGATTTAAATAAATACAGTTAAACTTCGTTTAAAGTCGTGATCATCAAGTCAACACAATTAAAACTAGAAAAAAGAAGGCCAAAAACCTCTTAAACTTGGCCTGTCGCACTACGTCGTGCTCTAGATAACAACTAACTGAGTTAATTGCTTAAATACCCGGTTATATATAGAATTTAGGGAAAAAAATTTCAAACAAAAGTTGTTTATTTTTAAAAAAGGAACATTTTTTGCTCTATCTCGTACGGTTTCAAAGATGGACATTTTACCCTGCCGCGGTCTCGTTTGGAACTAAACTTAATACACCCTAGGATATATTATACAGGGTGGCTCAGATTTTAATCCGGAAAATTGATTAATCGATAGCTGTCCCAACGAAGCTGAAAAAATCCAAGTTCAAAAGACACTTTTCTTCATATTTTTGAGAGATCAATCGCCTCTTCAATGTTCCGGAATAAAATCGGAACATCCTGTATATACCGGGTAAAAGCAATATTTTTAGATACATATACGGAATCCTGTAAAAGAATACTAATTTTTTAAAAGCATTGCAGCATTATAAAGATATATTTTCTTGTTAAAGAGGAAATGACTTTTCTTGTACACAAGGAAATGAAAATATACACTAATTAATAAAAATACTTGGTTTGTTTTTCCCCTTAAAATTAAGAGATTTTAAAAATGATGTTTGTTGGTCGAATTTTTCTCGCCTTACAAATAAGTAAGTAAGTAAACACAGTGTTCTTAAACAGAGACCAACAAACCTACGGATAGCCATACGCAAACAGACAGACACACATCGTGTGTTTAGTGACGCTATGTCTCGGTTTTGTTTTATAAATAAAGTTTAGACTGTGATAAAAATAAAATTGTTGAATTAAGGTAGTACGGCCTCGCTTAAATGGTGTACATGGTATTAAATACATAGAATATTTTTACTGGCTAAACTTAAAGCGTTAAGTTCACTTGAAATAAACTCCCAAATCTTGGTAAATATAACAAAGTTACTATTGGCTGGGTGCCAACGAAACGAGAAGACTGATGAATTAGCCAGAATAAGTGCTAGTGCTCCACTAAACGGCCCCGAATCGTTTCTTAGGATGCCAAAAAGCACAATAAAATAAAAGAATGGGCGGTACACGAGTGTAACCGTTCTTGAGTAAATACTCATGACCAGGATCATGCAAAGGCTCTTATAAAAAGCTTCTTATGGTCCCCTAAGCATTTTAAAGGAGGGAAAAACCAATTGAGGATACTTAGTGGCCTTTTTAATGGCAAACTCAATAAATATCTGCACAAAATCTATCTAACAGGGAATGATCTCTGCAGATTTTGTCATGAAGAGGTGGAAACCGGAAGGCACATTCTGTGTGAATGCGAAACCGTCTCTCTCAAAAGCCAATATTTGGGATGGACAAATCTCTAGCCAGATGAAATCAATGAGGTATCAATAATTTTGCCTCCGATTGTATCTTCCATACACCCTTAACCAATATTATTCAACAACATTAACGATTGTAATTTATATTTGAGTATAAATTTTTATCGGTTTTGTTCGAGTTTACTTTAATTTGTATTTTTGTACTTTTACGGATGGTTTGCGCATGCTTAATAACTCTTATCAAATCCATTTATTAAGGGATTAAACTACTGAATTAAATTTATTGTAAATGAATTTTATAAAAATGTAAATGAAAAGTATAAAAATGTCATATTTTATAATGTTTGATTTAATTGCTGATTTGACGATACTCAAAGGACGGCCGGACTACCCTAATATATTATAATGAATATATCGTGATGAGAGTTGTAGTGGGTCATATTTTTATACTATAATTACTATTAATATTTATAGAAGTATTTTTAATTGGCTTATAAGTTTCATATTCCATTCATAAAGTTTATTTTAATACTTTAATATAATATTATTATTATTATTATAATCGATCAAATGCGTCATACAGGCAGGCTACGTAACGTATTACATCGAATGATTTGTACAGCATGTCCCAAAACAAACCTACCACTTTCTTGTTTATCAATAAGATAGTTCTTCCTTGATATATTTAGTACAGTCAAGAGAAAATATTGCACTGCACTAATTTACAGCAGTTATTTAAAAAAAATTAGGTTCAGTATCAATGTAAATGAACAAAATCCTTACAAATTTCGACCCTGGAAGTGCCGCCATTTTGAGAAATATAATATTTTGACTACATAAAAGCTTTTGTATGCATCTAGTTCTGTGAGATTTAGTACCGATTTCCGCAGTTTCAAATGACGTTCTCAATAACGTGAGTAGCTAACGATACGATTTGTCCAGTTTCCCAAATTTTACATGAATCGACTAATCACAGAGATCAAAGACTAATTCAAGTTGCAAACCAATGTAATATGAAATTCGTTCGTAATTCGGTACAAGGTATGCAAAACTTATATGAAATAAAACGATGATTAATACATCAAATGAAATTACAAATTTATAGATCTGCGTCAAATTTAGTATAATTCGCGTAGTTCATACACTGATAGAAGTAATTCCTTGCAGTACGAAATATTTTTTTAAACCAAGAATTTCTGACTCTCATATATAGGGAAGATCATATATATTTGGTATAAGAACATAATTAACTTGACATTTATAGTTTTGACTTGAGAAAATTATCTTAACTAAAGATAAACTATTGACTCAAGAATCTCGAAATTCTTTAACTGAAGTGATGACCAAGATGCTAAAATGTCGGACCAAAATAAACATTTGTTTAATCCAAACAAATGAAACTTTTTAAAGAACTAATGATATACTTCAGTTAAATATATATACTTCAGTTAAAGAAGCTGCATAAACTTTCTCTTCTTGAGTTTTTTATTTATTTTTACAAGAATTTCATTTTCTTGACTAAAGAATCACAAAAGTATTTAGCCAAGAAAGACTCTCTTAGGCCAAGAATACCGAACTCTACTTTAAAAAATTTTAAACTCCGTTCAAGAATTTAAGTTTCTTCGCTCAACTAAATTCCTTCTATCAGTGTAGAACAGATTCCTGCCGTGTAGCTGAATCAAAATAGCTGAATTGTACAAAAACAAATTTTTATGATTTAACCGACGTCATTCAAGTATAAATGAAATCACAGCACAATTCGTGATCAGACATTTATATAAAAAAAAAAACAACGAAAAATTGTTTAAAATTAAATGCTAAAAAATGATCATAAAAGCAGAGACAAACTGCCATAAAAAGTAGATCAATAAAGTACATGACGGACTATAATCGTATAATCGGTAAAATAAATCCACAGACGAAAAATAAACCCAATCTAGATAATTAAATTATCTAACAAAAAACCATTTACATTCCACACCAGAAAAAAAAAAACACCAGAAAAAAACGTGTCGAAAATTGGTGTATTTATTAGGTTGAAATTTCACTTGAGTAAGTAAAGAATTAAAATAATAATTAATTTCAGTGGTATTCTCAGTGAAAAACTTTTGTATATTTTGTAAAGTGGAACTGTTTACTTGTGGTCGATAAAACTCAGTCAGAGAAGTGTATACTGTTAACTGTATATACTACACTGAAGTTTGTTACAAATTTCTTTCTTTATTTCATGAAAGTAAATTAGTTGACCAAAGAATGTAGTCCAGTCAATATACACCTACAACTCGAACCACCCAAACTCAACCCAACTACTTATTAACTCCATTCAAAAACAAACTTTTATTTTTATTAAAATGTAAACATGTTTAAGATTTTATACACATTCTGATTCCCTCATCCCCCATCAACTTCATTCAAATCTCTTCTGGCCTTCAACAAAGGTTTCCAATCCATTTCAAATCGACAATTTTGTCGTTTACAAAACTATTCGTTTTGTATTTTTAACATGGAAACGTCTATTCGCTCAAAAAATATACATTTCGTCTACGGATCATGTGCCAGATTTTTTCACAAAAAATTTACAGCACGGACCCGAGCATGTACGCCTCTTAACAGATAAAAGGTTCAAACTTTAAAAACAACCATTTGAAAGAAACTTCCATTTTTGAAAGTGAACAATTTCAAAGAACTAACTTTCAATTTGTTTCTGGGTATAGTTTTTCAGTACAAAAGTTTGAAAAGTTAGAGTCTTATGCTTTTTTGGGTGGACTAGATATGTTCATTCTGCAATAACTCATAAGAATCATGCTCGATAAATCCTTGTATTTACAGATTGAGATATTCACTCAAAAACTTTAGCCCTAATGATCAAGTTTTAAACACTGATTTAAAATTTGTCTATTTGAAATGAATCAAAGATCCAGCTGTATTTCAAAACATCCCCTAATTCATTGTCGTAAACGAATAACCATGCCTATACTTCCTATAAAGGACTTATAGATCAAGCACAGGAAACCTCTCCTAATTTTGATTTAAGTTTCTAAATATCTTATATTTCTTAAAGGACTTACAGGATAAATATTCTTTGACACCGAAAACTTCATTTAAAAAATCATACATCTAAGATGGGAATCGAACCCACGACCTGTGGCGTTCTAGACCAACGCTTTGCCTCTGATCTACGAGATGCTATGATGGCGGAATCCATATGATTTCTCACTATCTTGATGCCATTGTATTATTAATTTTAGTTCATTTACAATTTACATATTTTATTGTTGTTTTTTCTTTGTAAACTTGCGTCAATCTTTCGATTATTAGTATGGTTGTCTTTCGATTGGTCTAAAATGAGCGCTAGAACGCCAGAGGTCGTGGGTTCAATTCATATCAAGGATTTGATGTCAAAAAATGTTATCAATATATTACTTAAATGTCAAATTAAATAAACGCTAGTCACTTCCCTTGCTATAATATAACCGAAAGGTAACCATACTAACAATGAATATAAATAGACGCTAGTTTACAAAAATACTTTTGCTAATTTCCGAGTTTACGGAAAACGTACTATAAACATAACCTGAATGTTTGTAATCAATTTTGGTCGAGGTATTGCCTTTGACCCAATCGAATCATATTACGAATTTTCTCAATGTTTCTCATTTTTAATTAGGATTTATATCATCGTAAAATTGGATTTAACGTTTCGTAAACTAAAATGATATATTTTTTTTTTGAAATAAGAACATAACCGGGATATAATGTAATGTTTATAATTTGTGATTAGTTTCCACATGGGTACATTCTAGAACCATCTACGTTCTATTCGAGCAATACAGGATAGGGTTTGTGATTGAATTCATGATCAATAAAACTATGATCATAATTGCCGGATAGGATATTAAGTGAGTTCTCTCCAATTCCAATGCTGGACAATTTTTTCCCCCATATAGAACAACTTGCATATACCAGCACAAACCAATAAAAGTATAAAAAAATTCCCAGTGGATTTGCATATAGAAAATACACTGATGAGAAAATATTAAAGAAAATGTGTCTTTCAAAAAAATATATAAAAATATGTTTGTTTCTATATAAAAATTCGATTAAGTCTGTACAACCATAGGGTTCAGTTGTGTATCATACATATATTGTGGGTATACAAGTTAATTGGATTTTCATACGGTATGCTGAATGTGATATGGGAGGAGTTTTTAGTCTAACACAGTTTTGTTGAACATAACATTTTTATTCAAAGAGAACAAAAGTAATATTGCGTTACTGCAAACATAACGGAGCCGAAGTATTCGGTATGAATGTAATGAGATGTCTTAGTATTTATTTCGAGAGCACCATTTTCGTTAAAAATAACATTTCGACAGAATAATCTCGAAGAATAATATTAGTCTTTGTGTTTATATTTTTGTACTTTTATTTTTTTAGTATTTTTAACGTATATACAGTGTGTTCCAGTTTCACGACCCTGAAAAGTATTCCTAAAGCTATTTTTAAGTAATTGGGGTATCAAAAGTATTGCACTTTGACCTTACTGTGCAACCCATTGTGCACCCCCTTCTAATTATAAAGTTTTCCTAAAATTTCATATCTTCGGGGTGAGATCGAATATTTTGAGCTGTAACCGAGAGATTCGCAGTGAAATTTTTTTCCTAACCAACGAACAGTCTACATATGAATCCATTGTGTAGTCCTATTGAATGTAAATGCTTTCGTTACAGATGAATCCGGTAACCTTCCGAAGTTGTATTCTGTTCAGGTAAAGAGATAGCCTCTTAGATGCATTCCGATACAGCATTTTCCCGAGCTTTGCCCAGTAATCCCGGTATCTAATTCCGAAAATAGCTTCTGGGGCTATTAACGGTTTTCCGACTCCTTTTTTTACAAACGTAAAAAGCATAGTTTTAATGTTTTTTTGGACACTGTCATGAAACATTCTGTCTGATTCCTCGAATAATTATCATCGAGACTATTTTCGAGGTGATGTTTTTATTATTTAAAACTTTTTTCTGTTTTGTTTTGTTTTGCTTTTTTTTTTTGTTAATCATTAATTGATTTCGATGTGAATTGTTTCGTAAGGATTATACAATATCGGCTAAAAGTTTTCACTTTATATAAATATTTTGATTTAGAATCAGAAATGTTTCGAAGTGACTCATTCTAACATTCGTATTATACAATTGGGACGAAGTTTAAAACACGATATCGAAAACTTTGGGTCGGCACACTCATGTTTGTTAAAGTTATTTATTTTAAAAGTTTTATCTTAATTTGATTGCGTTGTAGTGAATTGTATAATATATAAATCGCTATAATATACTTCCAGAATCCCCTGGGAACTCTCTGCGCGGAAGATTACTATATACATAGACAAGATGTAACGTTTTTTGCGTAATGTAGGGATTCCTGTATAATAGGTAATTAACATACATGGAAACAGACGTCCTGCGTCAGTTTTGCAAGTAACATGCTTGGCTGCTACTATTGTATCGTACAATTTCATATAGTTTTAAATGCGGCAAATATCTAGATTATTTTATTGCGTAAATTTCCTCTTTAAATCGATAATTTTAATTTTACAATGATAATAATATGTATATTATGATCCAAAATTTTTTGGATATTTGCTTTTTTGAATATTCTATTTTTCTTGTACGAATAAAAATTATATTTTTTTTGGCGTGATATGTTAAGTTAGACAGATGATTAAGAGGAGATATCTGGGAAATATCACAGAGATATCGGGAGATAATTAAGAAAAAAAGCTTGATTAGAAATACTGTCAAACAAACGCGAGAGCTACGACCGAGTAATGAAACGGTGCAAAGCGATTACTTGGCTGAGCCAACGGCCAGCGATGGTCCAAACGTATACGGATCATGTGCATGACGTTTTCACGAAAAATCGACGGCACGGACCCGAACCGGACCTCTCTTCTTTTTTGCTTTTGATATCTGAGAAAATCCTGGGGAGGAGATAATTCAGAAAAATGCTTGATTTGAAATACTGTTATCTTTTATAAATCAAAAATTTTAATTAACTTCGGATAGATAATTAAGAAAAGCTACATTTTGTTTTATATTCTGTATAAAAAATATGCAATTTTTTGCTATGAAAATGATTCTACATGGGAAAAATTTTCATAAAAATGAATGTTGACTTTCAGATGACTTTAAATAAAAATGTTAAAAAATTCTCACACATGAAGGTAAAAAACACAACAAAAAAATCACAACACGGACAGAAAATGTTAAAATCATTCTAAGAGTTAAGTAAATATTAGCACACACACACACACATACATACATACATACATACCCATGCCCTCATCGCGCTACATGTATATTTAGTTAATAAAAACAATTAATTTTCTGTTAGTTTGCAAAAAAAAAAAAAGCATCGAGCAAACAGTTTTCGTGTGTCTGTTTTGTTTTTCTTTTTCTGTTATTTTTTCTCTACCTCTGTGAATTTTCTGGTATATGTAAAATTCATTTTCGTAAAATTTATCATCCCAATATAGAGGTGGTTTTGGTTTTGATTTGGTCGTGCTTGTATTGGTGGTGTTTGATTGTGGTGCTTCAGCTTGTGTTGATAATTCGTCTGAAAAAAGACCGTACTAACTGAACAACAAATTTTCGAACATTTATAGAGGAAATATTTATTGGCATTAGGGTTTCATGTGTTTAAGTCTGTGATATGGCGTTTCTGTTACTTTTCACTTAAAAAGTCGGAAAATGACTCTAGCTATTTATTCTTACGTTCCCTTTTATACGGTTTTGGACAATATCTCATAAACCGCTCATCGAATTATCAAATAAACATGATTTTCCTGTTTCTTGAGTCAGTCAAATTCACCTAATGAATTCCATTCAAATTGGAAATATTATGTTGATTTTAGACGGTATCTCGAGATCTCGTAAACCGTTTATCAAATCGTCAGATAAAGATGATTTTTGTATTGTTTGGGTCAAACTTACCTTGTATAGTGTATTTCATCCAAATCGGGGTCAAACATTTTTTCCCGATTTTTTTTTCTAAGGTACACCCCTTAGGAAAAATCGAGAATATCACAAAAAAAATTTTGTCATCGATTTGAATGAAAATTTGTTTGTAAGGTAAATTATACCCAAAATACACAAAAATCCACTTGATTCGACGATTTACCCGGTAGTTTTCGAGATATACCCATCTTTATCCGGTTTTATACCCCGTTTTATACAATTACAGGGGATATCTTGATATCTCGTAAACCGTTCATCAAATCGTCAAATAAAGATGATTTTTGTATTGTTTGGGTCAAACTTACCTTGTATAGTGTATTTCATCCAAATCGGGGTCAAAAATTTTTTCCCGATTTTTTTTTCTAAGGTACACCACTTAGAAAAAATCGAGAATATCACAAAAAAAATTTTGTCATCGATTTGAATGAAAATTTGTGTATAAGGTAAAATATACCCAAAATCCACAAAAATCCACTTGGTTTGCCAATTTAACCGGTAGTTTCCGAGATATACCCATCTTTATCCGGTTTTATACCCTATTTTATACAATTACAGGCGATATCCATACAAATTGGGGACAAAATTATTTTCGATTTGTTTTCAAGGCAAACCCTTAGACCTATGGACATAGAATTTAGGGACGAACCTATAGACATAGAATTAAAATAAATTTTGGAATCGATTTGAATGAAAACTAGATTAGAAGGAAAAGTGACCTAAAAAACATAAAAATCCACTTGAAAAATCCAACAGACAGTTTCCGAAACATACCCTCTGTATACGAGATTATTGTAATATTCGGACGAAACGGAGAATACCACGGAAATTAGAATAAAAAAACAATTCTCGGAAAGGCATAGTAATGAAAAGGTTTCAAAGGATAGAGTTGGTTAATGATATTTTAAATAATAACGGATTAGAACAGGACGAAGGGGAGGATTTTGTTAGAAAAAAAAAATCGATTCATGTAGTTTTAGTGATACTCGTTCGTAGGTATATACTCCACAGAACACATAATTGAATATAAAATAATCTATTTTATCGAAACTACATTGTAACTATTATATCAAACAATATCCACAATATTAGAAATATTTATCTAAAACAATAGATATCGAACAAGCCATTCGAAATTCCATTAGAATAGTGTACACAATTGAAAACCCTTTAACAATCTATTGTCGAAACAATTCGATATTTTACATACGTAATATACATTCGCTCCGATAATACTAATCTATGTATTATTTTATGGGTGCTAAGTGAAAATATTTCAATTGCCACATAACGTTACTAATTATTCAATGAATTTCTCAGATACAGATTAGGTTTGTAATACACATTCAACATCCATACATAAGTAAATTCTAAGTCCTTTGTCCTCATTATACCATTCACTACTATCCATAAACATATTGTACCGTTGTAGTACCGCTGAACCACTCAAGTCGGTCGATTATAGTGTTTTTACAGTAGCTTGAACTAATGTAGACTACAACATAAGTTGCGACACAAATGTCAGACATAAATTTCTTTACTGTTCACACTTTAAGGATGTTCCCCAGCATACCACCACTTTTCGACGGATTTTGCTCATTTTTTATTCACAGACTAAAAATAACGTTTTCTAATAAATCCCGAAGTTTCAGAATTTTTGACCATTTAGAACGCGAGATAATTAATATCAAAGTAATCATTCTCTCTCACTCTCTCTCATTAGAAGCATGTAAAACTTCATGCTCGCCCAACTATTATCTGTTGTATTAGAAAAAATACTCGACAGAATTTAAAAAAAAAACTAGGAGAGTAAAGATAAATATTTATTATATAAATTTTAAACAAAAATCGTGGGTTACCGTTTTGTTTTCGAAATATAAAAGTTTAAAATTATTCCTTTTCTTCAACATAACATTAATTTGTATATGTGAACAGTGTTATGTGTTGTATATGTGTGTTTATGTATAGGTGCTATAAAATCAAACCGGTTTGTTGTACTGATTGCATAGCACAGTGCTGGAACGTCCTTAACAGATTTTTTATGCCTAGACACTATCCAGACACAGATGTATAAAAATGTAACTTGAATCCGAGATGCTCACACACAAACGTACTTATTACTGCTTATATTGTAATTAAACAACGATCTAAACGCTATATTTATTACTATATAATATGTATATGGAATGTATGAAGTGTATGAAAAAATGTCGAACCTGTTTGAAAACCTGAAGAGACACTTAGGCACTTGGACGCAAGGTGTTGCTGAATCGACACTAATTATAGTGTCACAATTAAAGACACCCGTGTGTGCACACATAGACACTCGGTGTATACACTGAGTGTACGGTGTATAGTATCATAGTCTCAACGAACCTTAACTGTTTTGTATAATTGAATGGCGCCTATTTAGTTAAACAATATGCGCAGTTCATAAATACTTGCGGTTTTAACTGTTTAGATATTGAAATATCTGTGTTTTTTTTAAATGTTAAATCAACCACAATTCACATCTTGAATTTTTACCATGTGTGTGGTTTTTACAATCACATACAAGGTGATTCATTTTATTTAAATTATTCCTACGTTTTTAAAATTATATTTATTATCGCTTATTATATTCTTTATTATTCTTATTAATTCTTTGACAGCTCTAAAAGAGCTTCCTGACAATTATAGTTCCCTCTCTTACAAATTGTACGATCAGACCAACTGTTAATATCTAATAACCCTTAAGATTCTAAATTTTAAAGCTTGGGAAACGTAAGAGATTTAGGGGAATGGTCGTTTCTCGCAAATTTTGAGCTTTATTATTAAGATTACTGAACCCAAAATATGAAAAAAACTTGAAAATTCTTAATAGGTATCATTTAGAATCACTTCCAAATGATACCTCTTCGGACGAAGCTGTACCGCCATTTTAATCTAAAATAACTTTTTTCTAATCGTTGATTGATATATTTGCGCGTCATCAAGACCTTAAGTTCAAATTCCTACGTTTATAGTTTTCGAGTAAAGCTTCTGTGATAGGCAGGCGGATATCAGAGATTATAAAGATTCCGTTTTTTTTTCTTTTAAGGTACGGTACCCTAAAAACGGTTAAGAACTAAACTGACACGTCGATCAGTTTACTAAATGGTATTCTTGAGTTAACTATATAGTCAAGGCGCTAGGATTGTCCAGTTCAACTATATATCTAAATTTCTTGGCGTTGAATTAGTCAGTCCAACTTTGGGCTATTACGTTCTTTCCTTACTAGCGTACTAAAAGGTTTTAGATAGATAGATAGATATATCTTGGGGTATAAAAAGAACTGCACTTTGGCCTTATGGTTCATTATGCTCCCCCTTCTACTTCAGTATGACGTGATTCGCTTCTCCCATATGTTGGCTATGGCCAGGATCTTCCTTATCAGGTCTTTCGGAAGGTTCATATATTCGGGGTGAGATGCACCGAATATCTTGTGTGCAGATGATAATGTCTTTCATAGGTGATAATGTCCGGTGATGAATCCGATAACCTTGAAGTTGTATCCGGTTCAGGTTGAGTGCAGCGAGGGGCAGGTTCTTAGATGCATGCCGAAAGTTTTTGTTGCGGTATATTTTCCCAGTGATCACGGTGCTTAACATTCTTTTAAAGGTATTAGTGAATGGACTATAGCGTCAAAATGCAATGACTGTTGAATTCCACAATTACTCTTCTTGGCTTTTGTACAGCTTTCCGGGGTTAGTATTCAGGGCCAATAAAACAAATCCTTATTCTACAGATATGGGGAGTATAACCCTGTAATTATGGTATAGTTGTATAGGGTCTCTCCTATATGGTATAGGGTCTCTCCTTCGTGTTATCAAGTAAGTGATCAGGGTAGAAGCCTGATTTTCATGTATGAGATTTTTTTTCTCGATTTTATAATATGCAATGAGAATGTATTTCACGCAGCACATAAAGGGTTAATGAAAGATCGCATAAAAAGTAAATACACATAGAATTGAGCTAATAAAATTGAGTATAGAATTTTTAAAGGAAGTTTATATTCATATCATTGTGAAATGTTTGTTGAAAAATGGATGAAAATTGCTACTTGAATAAACGTTTTTATATATAAAATAATCGAAAAATTGTTCCTTTTAATAATATTGACAGTACTGAGACAGTGTACTAAACAGTACTCTGACAGTACTTTGTTCGCTACTATTAGAGTACTTTATGTCTACTATGAAGTTTAAAAGCCATAACGTATATTCCATTCTATATATATATATATATAATGTGATACGCTTTTTAGATGATGCACCATTCAAAATGTGCTTTTCGCGCAAAGCACGTGATATTTTGTTATTAATTTTATTGTGCTTTTAATATCGTCATATAAAAATACTTTACGTCATTTTATTTCAATGTTTAGTACCCGACACACATTTGGAATTCTCATAAAAATCATACATGTCTTTTTCTATATCGACGACATATTTCGATGTGACAAACAAATCCCACCACTCCGTTCATACGCCACCTCTCCTTGCGTTCTACACTTTGTTAGTTCATCATACTAACAGACTGTCGAACGAATGTTTCAAGTGTTACCAAATTTTTATACGTTTGTTGGGACTTAATTAAAAAATTCATGGATGTTGATTGGCTTGTTTTACTTGCACTGATCAAACTTATTAATAACGTTGAGAATAGTTGTGGTGGTATTGAGGGAAATATTCATATGAAAAAATGTGACTATGCAGATGTTTGATACCAATTAATACGAAAAAAAACTGTTTATATAAAGCGGCATATTTCAATGTTAAAATAATATTCGTAAAATGCTTTCCAAAGTGCGTCTGACCAAAAAGCATGTACACTCCCGTTTAATAAAATTGAACAGACCTGAAATGTTAATTTTCTTAGATTTCATAAAACTCCTCACTTTTGTAACTCTCTGTATAATTATTCATTTATAAACAAAGATAACTAGTATATATTTTAAGTGTGAAAAAAGAAATGGAAGTATAGTAAACAACATTTACTACAAGAATAATCAAAATTGTGAGAGACTAATTCGGTTCAGATCTGTTCAATTTTATTGAACGGGAGTATACGTCAACCGTACCGTACAGGATATAACCTTACTTCAGTTTTAATTCTACATTTATCTCTTTCAAAGTGTATTGCCTATATTTAATGTAAATCCTACAGGTTATCTTGAGATGTTAATGTTTGTAACACTATTCCATATAATTTTAAATACCAACCAACAATGTATATTAATGATTGTTAACGTTGAAATACGATATAATGCCGCTTTATACAATTAGTTTTCTTCTACCTAATATAATATTACATCAATTTTTCTTCAATCATGTAATGTTTAACTATTTATGTATAAAATCATTCAAAATGTAGAATTTTTAAAGAAAAGTTTTGAATCTTTAATGGCCTTATCTTTACATTCTTTCTCATTCTTAAATAATTTCAATAAAAATGTTCACAATCAATGAACATATTGTACACTCTCTTGCAATAAATTTGAATCAGTTGAAACGATCTAACTTAACAATCTGGGCAAAAATAACACACTCCACTGGGTTTCAAAACATGTGGCAACAGATCCATTCTGAGTACTGGATGATCACTTTTATCGAGAGGATATCAGAAGATATCACACTCTGGAGACACCTTCCAGGGCTCAGGCAGGTTAAGAATCTTCTGGGGTACATTAACCGCAAAATATTTATATCCCGCATTGGCCTGAGCAATGATAGACTGCGGATACTGACGAGGTTTTCACGGAGCATTGTAGACTCAAGAGACACCTTAGGAAGATAGGCTTGGGAAATGAGGGATACTGTGTGTTTTGTGGAGAAATGGTGGAAATTCTCCTAATAGACTGCGACGCCTTCATACACAAAATAATAAAATGTCTGAGAGTCTACCAGATATGTTCAGGAAAGCTCCCATCCCCTAAACCCAATCCAGATCCTGTACTTCCTGAAAGAGACAGGGATGGATGAGGTGCTTTTAGACGAGACCCTTCCTCAGATGGGGAAGCACAATAGATCTTATGGGTCACAGTGCTACTCTAACTAATATTATATATTTAGTAATATTTACGCCTAGAAACAAAACTGATATTAGTTTACAATTGAATTGTGCCTAAGAATTTCTAAAACGACAATTGTTAGTATTTTAATAACGAACTATTATACGAAAATTGAACGGATTCGATACAAGTGATTCGACTACAAACTAGTCGAACTATTTACTATTTTGTAGTCGATAGTACATCTAAAGTTGACAATGTCTATCTATCGAGCTTCGACGTTATACTAGCTAGGACAATGAAGGCTATTCAGGGCTGACAATCACTGATACTGTTGAGGATTTATCTATTTGAATTCCTTTATAGCAAATTCAATCCTTTGCCAACAATTCTACGCATTTAAATTTGATACATAATAATAATTTGCCTGCTATAAAGAAGGAGTATGTGGGGTGGGGGGAGGTTGAGGGGATGGCGTAGGTGTTTTGCAAATAAAGCTCATAAAACGATGAATGCCTAGAACGATAGTAAATGGTGTACTTTATATGAAGGTAAATCAATGAGTTTGTGTGAGGGGAATAAAACGTCAGGGGATGTTGTCAATTTCTTTGAAATTTATATATATATATATATATATATATATATATATATATATATATATATATATATGTATATATATATATATATATATATATATATATATATATATAATACGACATTGCAATCAGCAAAAGTTGCAATAAGAGCTTTGGATATTACTTCTGCTAATGATGATAAAAGCACACTGAATGTACTACAACCATACAACCAAGTCGTATTGACAGACGAACAGACAAATACATAAACGGACTTAACTATTACGATATGTTTGTAACTAACAAAATGATGGTTCAGTAGAACATTATATAGAAAAAAGGTCCCTGCAATTACATACACATACAAAATCAATCAAATCGACACTATCTGATCCTAAACAACGAAAACATGAACCCTACAGGTATCGGTTTACAACATCTCGAATGTCTTAATCAATTTTTTTTTTGTCATAAGTTCGATGAAAAACTTTTTAGAATCGACTAAAAACGAACGTGTACTAATAGACCAAACACATTCGATGTGGATATGTACAAATGGCCACAAAAGTAGCGTCCTTTTGTCCAAATTTTATAATTGATTTGTACCTTATTCATTCGGTTTTCGAAAAAATCTTTCGTATAAAAGTTGTTCATTTTAAATATATTAACAACTTTTATTCGAAACATTTTTCCAAAAATCGAATGAACAACCCACAAATCAATTTTGAAAAAAGAACGATATTTTTGTAACCTTATGTTAGTAAGCAGTGAAAATGTGAAAATGTTCAACCTCTCTTCTTCTCTCTGGTGAGGAAAAAAAACAACACCAAACACACAAATGAAAGAAACGATAGGAAAAGGAAAACCCGACTATGTAATCAATTTACTGAAAATCAAAGATTTAAAAGAATCTAGTCACGGTGTGCTTTATTTTTTGTGTAAGAAAAACATATAAAAGTGTTTTCCTCATACATTTGTTTTCATGTGATTTCTTTTTCGTTAGGAAAATTGCATTTATGTTTTTTCTATATATTTTTTTTTTTTTTTTACTTTTTTAAAGTAGTCTTATTACGAAGAAAACATGATCATATTTTATTTGGAATATTTTTTAGAGAAATTAAGTTGTTTTTTCTCAGAAGTAAAAGATTCATTAAAATCATGCTGGTTTAAAAATTTAATGTGGTATCATTTATTTGCCAAATTAATGATTTGAAAAATATTTAAGAAATATCAAAATTTAAAAATATAGACCAACTATAATGCCGTGATTAGGTAATAGGCAGTAAACTTCATTCACTGTCTTTTATAAATTTTGTTGCAAATTGATTTTTCCGATGATTCTCAACATATCACAATTATAAAATGAATGAATTAAGAATGTTATGAAAAACAAGATAATTATTATTTAAGTTTGTCAAATATTTAACATTTCCTAAATATAAAAGCAGTTTATTGATTTTTCAAAGTTAAAAAGTAGTAGTTTTAAAACTGTACTGCTTTTATCCTCTGAAAATATATAAGTACTGCTTTTTTACTCTTTATTACCTGTTATGATTACAGTTTTATAATAATAATAATAATAGAGGTCAGTTGAATTTTTGAAAAATTTTACTGTCAAAGTTTTCAATAAAAGTTTACAAAGTGTACAAACTATGTTATGATCATAAAATCGTTATAATTACTTTGATAAATAAATACGTGAGAACTGGCACATAAATTAGTAAAGAATTCAGTATATTCAGAGTATTTAAACAATTAATTGAATAATTATAACATTATTTGTTTGGATTTGAATTGAAAATCGAGAGTTTTGGTAGGTGCTTGTTGGTGAATTGGTACGAAGATGTTGAACAAATGATAATTATTTATGAATAAAATAATAAATAGTCTGTGTAGACATTTGAAAACAAATGCCTTGTTCTTGTTCATGTTCATGTTCTTGATGTTGCTGTTGCTGTTACTCTGTTGTATCTTTAAGAAATAAAATATATGTCAAGAATTTTATTTGTTTTGCACAACAATTGATGCTGGTATTGTTTGCGGCACACACAGTATTATAAATGTAGTATTGTTGCTGAACAGATAACAATTTCATTGTTTATAATAACATTTTAAATAAAAAGCTTTTTTTTTGTTTTACTCTCAAAAAGTATCTTTTATTTATGTACCAACTTTACAGATACTTGCAAAAATGTATCTCACTTTTTTATATGGTCCAGACTGGAGAAAATATTCTAGGACATAAGCATGGCAATCGGATTGAATCGTAAAAGTTTTCAATCGCAATAAACCAAAAATTGCATTGTTGTTCAAACGATAATTCCCTTCTTGTTTAATATTTCTTTGTCAAACATGCCAGTCACATGGTCAAACTATACCAATTACAAGAAAGGAGATATCACAGATACGTAAATACTGCACTTGCATCAAATAGAAATCTTTGTTATAACTAAAATCTTACATCAAAAAAGAATACTGCGCTTGTTCAGTAAAACAATCAATTGGAAAACTTGCATCAAAACTTTCAAATGTAAAAACACCCTTAGATCGTATTTTAAATCATTTTATAACTATCTTTCCAATATATGCTTCGCACTCAAATTATATCTTAACAATTGAGTGTATGCAAAAATGTTTGAAACAAAAGTTGTTTGTTTTTATAAGATACAAATTTCTTGTCCATAAAGATTTTATCTATGTCGTACTGTTGAAAGAATACAAATATATATCTTTGAAAATCACATTTAAAACAATGACAATCATATATCTAAAACGATGTTACAACTTTATATATCCTTCGTTTGTAAGTACAATCACTGGTCAAAAGGGTGTATGGAAAATGGCGGTAAATATATTCACTATGAATTGCAAACTTTTATTATCCTGTCCATTCTGAATAAACAATCAAAATCCATCAGTTGCCTTGCCCTACTAACCGTTCATTGGCAGATATATTTGCCGCCATTTTCCATTCAACTTTTAAACGAAAACGTGAAGAATCACTTTGAAAGCTGCAGTATGTAATTTCTAAATTTGTTAATCGATTTTCAAATATGTCAGAATATTCTATCACAATGTACACTCCCATTCATAAAAATTGTGTCAGTTTGTTGTATTACTTTATGTAATATTATACATATATTTAGTAATACATACGCTTAGAATATAACTGACTGATTGAATTTTTCATGAACGGGAGTGTACCAACAATTTTCCCGCTAGAATGGAATAAAAACATTGTAATTCTCTGCAGTCAAATAACATATTCATTGAATAGTAAATAACAAATTCCCCTAAAACAACTACACACAGGTAGTAATTACCAATCGAATGTAAAAAAGGCACATTTTGATTGGTTTCTAGTTATTTCATGCTTTGCGTTGTGGTATTCATGCTAATGTAGTATAGATTGTTATTTTGTAAATGTATTTGTTTTGTTAAGTGAAAATCAATTTAATAACTTTAACAACCCTTTTCTTTTCATAAAGGAAACTTTCCATTAAATAATGTAATGAACTATTCTACTTCACATCACCACCACTTATGTCTAAATCTACAAAGGAATGCCTTTTACAATTATATATTTAATCGCATTTATATATTTAAATCGTTTTTCTATTTTAATCGAAGATTGTCTGGATAAAGTTTTAAATCTATGTTTTCAATATTTAGAAACTATTTTTTTATTAAAGTTTTTTTTTGTAAACTAGCGTCTATTTATATCTATTATTAGTATGGTTGACTTTCGGTTATATTATACCAACGGAAGTGACTAGCATTTAATTAATTTGACATTTAAGTAATATGTCTGAACATTGATAACATTTTTTGACATCAAATGCTTGATATGAAAAATCATACACATCTAGGGATGGGGATCGAACCCACGACCTCTGGCATTCTAGACCAATGCTCTACCATCTCGTGGGTTCGATTCCCATCCCTAGATGTGCATGATTTTTCATATCAAGCATTTGATGTCAAAAAATGTTATCAATGTTCAGACATATTACTTAAATGTCAAAGTAAGTAAACGCTAGTCGCTTCCGTTTGTATAATATAACCGAAAGGCAACCATACTAACAATGGAAATAAATAGACGCTAGTTTACAAAAATCAATTTGAAAATATGTTTGTATTTATATGCAAAATTGTACTCCGAATCCAACACGGTTATCGTTCGATGCTACCTATCGCATAACTACGTAGTATTACCGTATAGTCATGATAACAATGTTATATTGTAACTGTCATCTTTATAAGCATCAACTTTTTTCTTCATTTACAAAAGATATTTATGAAAAGATGAGTTGTTATTGGGGTACTTTTTTTGCCGTATCGGTTTCGATATTGTATCGATACCACCGTGTACCGATATTGTTAATGATTTTGTACGTACGTACAATTTGAATAATTAAAAGATAAATAATAAATGATCAAAAAATAAAAACACATTCAAGTGAATAGAATTTGTCATTAATTAAAAAACTGGGATAAATTCGGCTCAATATTGTTTACTTACTTAAGCACCCAATAGGCTATCAATATTATGAGAGCAAGCATGCAATAATATCAACAACCCCTCTAATAATAACATAATCAATATATATATATATATATATATATATATATATATATATATATATATATATATATATATATATATATATATATATATAAACCCCTTACCATCCTACCCTATTCAACCAATGTTAATAATATACCCATTACAGATAGGGGGTGGTATATAGAGTAAGGGATGATGAGGTATAATTTTTTATTTCATTTTTTTTTTTAGAATGCTCAAATACCAGCACATTGATATGCTATGATGATACTGATACAAATATATCTTCCCATCTCATCCCCTGTAACCCAACATCCCGTATGTTTTTGAGTACAGTGGGAAAGTTTTGTGAGATGAAATATCGGTGAATCCTGTCGATAATGATTAACAACCAACAATTATACAATTTTATCCTGTAATTGTTGTCTTGAGTGCGGTAATCTTTAAGGTTACTTTTTACATATTGAGATAAATTCTCACATAAGGCATCTCAACAAACAAAACTCACTTTCGTTTTTCAAACTCGGAGCAGGCAAAATTTAAAAAAAAAAGTCATTTCGAGAAAAAAGCGATTAAAGTTTTTGAAGGCCAAATAAAAACTGAACACATGTGACAAAAAAAAATCTGTGTATAGTAAAAACCGTTATTTTGGAGAGAGGGAATACAAAGCCGTTGAGAATACTACAGCTGCTGAAAAACCTGCGGTAACGCGAGGTCGTTACCGCATTAAGCGAGGTCGCGCTCGCCTAATATCGTTTTATACCGCGAATATCGACGAATCTTTGAAAATCCTTGTGGGAGGTGATTTTTAAAGGTTTAAAGATTCGAAAAAACTAAAATTTCGATTTTTTGAAAATTGTAAAGTTTAGTTTTACCTCCGAGACTAGTGTTAATAAATAGAGTAAATTGCTCTACATATTTGAATATTTTTCGAACAATTGGCATCATTTAAGTTCGATAATCGAATTTATAGGTCAACAATATAAGGTTGACCTTTTTTGTTGTATTAAATAAAAATGAATTCATTTTTAGTTTGTGCAGATAATATGTAGATGTCATTACTGTCGCTGTACATGTGACAGTTCACCGTTTACGTGAACAGCTCTATATGTGTACTAACAACAGCCAATTGTGTTATTCGACTCTTAACAGTAGACCAAACGCTAGCGGCCAATAAAATTGATTGATTGCTTTCAATTTTTTTTTGTTTTGACATTGATAATGTCATGTATGTGAATTATGTAAGAAACTCGAAACGGGTATCATTTCATTTTGTTTTTAATGTGTGTAAAGTTCACTATGTACAGTGTCTTCATACTTTGGCAGTTCTTTTTTTATATTTTTCAGTTGTTTTATACCGAATCAGTTTGAGTTTCGTACAAATGTGTTCTTTTAAACATTTTTTTTCGATCACCAAATGAATTCAGGAAATTTAAGTGAAATAAACTCCACTTCTTTCACACCAATCCGACAATCGTGTAGACGTCACCGGGTACATGATACAAGGGTTTAAAAAGTAATAAGATCACATTACTTTTCACATCAGAGCGACATCGTGTCGTAATCGTTTAACCCACATACGACAGCTGGATAGCCGCTAGGGGAGTCAACACCTCCCAGTGTCGTGTCGTTTGAGTTTTTTTGGGTTAGTGTAGTGGAGGTTTAAACAAATGAAGCGCTTCACATCTACCCAATAACGGTATGTTCGAACACTAGCCTGCACTTTGCCTTCTTCCAGTGCCACAAAATTCACTGAATGACATGTTCTGGCGTTGAATAGTGTTAAAAATTTATCTTAGTATTTTCTCAACTCCACCAAGCTAGTAGTTAACTCCAAGCTAATAATTGATCCTCAATGCTCAATATTTATTAGCGACTGAAGAAATATTGACAAAATGTGGAGATTGTCGAATTGGTCCACCCAGTCGGGCTACTAGCCGGGTATATGTGAATAGATCTTAGTTTAGTGTCGTTGTCGGCTATTTGTGGTTTATACTACTATTATAAATAAGCCTTATAGAGTTGTTAGTACATAATATACTACCTCCCAGCCAATAATTCCTAATCGGTGGAATGACGTGTGTAACTCGAAACAATCCAAATTCATTGCATCTCGATTAGTAGTACATCTTTATATGTACTATTCAAGTCAAGGTACTAAATCCAAGGCTATAGTAGGGATTTCCAGGATCTAGTATTCTTGGTACGGTTAATTTCTAGAAATTAAGAATTTACTGTAACATAGAAGTTGTATTCTGTTCCCCCTACCAAAATCAGATCGAATAAATTTTCTGTCAAATCCTCTTCCTGACCAACTTTCCTAACAAAGTGTGAGATCTAGAGTGAATCTAAAGCTTGTATATTCTGTCACTGTTTCGGAATTTCTTCCTTCGTATAACCTTCAGCTGCCGTCGTTTTCTTATTTCAGTTTCTTTCAGAAACGTTCTAGAACATAGCCGTAGTCTTACTATTTTTGTTCTGACTGACACAGATTTTTTTAATTCCCATGAAAATTTTAGGATTATCTCAGTCCTTCAAAAGATCATTTATGTTCTTCCTCTTTTCAGAGGAGGAATGGGTCCACAGATTGCATATTATTTAGAACAGTTCAGAATTAATGATGCAAACAGAAGTAGTTACATAACAAAAAAAGTTTTTTTTCTGAAATGATTATAAAATGTCGAATAAAATAAAAATAAAATGAAGTACAACAGCACTACAATATTATATAAGTCATTGTTGACTAATTTTTCGTATTGTATTTCATTTGTTTATTTCTAGAAGTAAGTAAATCATTTGTTTTGTGTTAGTCAGTGTATATTTTCTTTTTCTTTCTTGTTTCTTTTTTTTTTTTTTAATAATAATATTTTGTATTTTGTAGTTCGGTTATGTTGATATTATTTGTGAAATTTATAACAGGAAACGTTCTCAGCTGTTTAACTTGTATACGATAATGTAATGTAACTTTACTTCTTATGCCTTACTTACAACAGTTACAACCTCACCGCAGTCTACTTACTACAACTCATACTACATGATACTGATAACTAACTTAACATTGCATGGAATATATTTTATATTATTATAACATTTACGAATACCTAAACGTTGCAATTATAGTTTTACATTACGCAACTCTTTTCAATACTGACCATCAATCATTTATTACTAACGTTCATTGTCATCAAATGCTTGATATGATAAATAATACACATCTAGGATGGGATCGAACTCACGACCTCTGACATTTTAGATCAACGCTCTGTCGCTGAGCCACATGTGATGTTATAATAGTGGAATGCATATGATCTTTTCACTATCTTTGAAGTCAATGTATTATAAATTTGTTTATTTACTATATACATATTTTTTAATTGTTTTTTTTTTTTTTTTGTAAACTAGTGTCTATTTATCCATTGTAAGTAGGGTTGTCTACTATCGGTTATATCATACCAACGGAAGTGACTAGTGTTTTACTTAATTTGACATTTTAAGTAATATATCTGAACATTGATAATATTATTTGACATCAAATTCTTGATATGAAAAATCATACACATCTATGATTGGAATCGAACCCATGATCTCTGAAATTCTAGATGAATACTCTGCCTCTGAGCAACGAGATGCAATGATGCGGGAATGCATATGATTTGTCACTATCTTGATGTTGTTGTATTATTAATTTTTGTTTACTTACTATTTACATATTTTTTAATGGTTTTGTAAACTAGTATCAATCTATCCATTCTAGTCTACGTAGCTCCTACGGGACGAATTTTTTTTATTAGCAATATATTATACAAAATTTGTACCATTCTATAACGCTGAACTTTTCGTAACACGCCAATTCTAAACGTGTCAAGATACTCTAACAAGAGAAATAAATGATGCCGAACAAAATACTTAAAGTAAAATCTTTTGAGGTAGAATTTTACCGATTTTTGAGGTTGATTCGAATAAATGAGGCTGGTTCAAAATTTAAATAACCATTATACTCAAGATTCTATCGTCGACTTAAAGATGGACTTTAAGATGTACAGTATAGACACTTTACAACAATTAGAGGAAAATCGCTAGATCACTCTGTAGATGAGATCTCTAGGTTCTTGGGCGGACAGTAGCTATACCATTCGTAATTATTGTTATAGAGAGTGAATTTTATAAAAAATTGACAGTGATATTTAATTAAATTGAATAAATCGTGTATTCGACCCTTAATATAAGAATTTGTGAATGTTCGCGAAATCACAAACTTTTCCAACATGCATAATAATATTTTTATAGATATTTATCAATATTTCAGACATTGTTTTCTTTGATTAATGACAGAGCATTTTCTTTCACAACATACACTCGTACATACTTACTCTTACAAAAACAGACAGACACACAGACAGTCTTTAAGAACTTATGTAGTGTAATTTTTCAAATAAACCCTTCGTAGTCGGTGTATGATGTTGGTGGGAGTGAAGAAGGGGTTGTTCAATAAAATATGAATTGAATTTAAAAAATAATTGAAAGATATTTTGTTGAAATAATTTTGATTTTATTAAATGAAAATTGATATTATACTTAAAGCCCATGCGATACTTATGGGGTTGGTATGCGTGGGTATGCGTGTCTACTACGTATTTCAAATGTTTGAAGCGTGTGTTTATTTGTGTGCGTGCCTGCTTGGCAGTCGACCGCCTTCACTGCGTACCTACAATATTTTACAAATGAAGAAGCAGGTGTAGAGGTATTTCATTCTCTCGTGGGACCAACCAGTATGATTTTTTTTTTGTCAAATGCGATTTTAATATTTATTTATTTTGTAGAAAAATTATTACATTAACAAAAAAAAGAGTAAATTTTGTTTGTTTTTTTGGACCATTGGTGGTGGTTTCCACATATTTTCATGATACCCGTTGAATTATTCGGATTTATACAACATTTCGAACATTTCGTTAGAACAAAATATGGCCAATTCACAAAATTTTTTTCTAATACGTAAAATCAATCGAGGGGAAAGAGGGACTTAACACAAAAGTAAGGGAGAACTCAAAATTCGGAATATCTCACTTAATATTAATAAAATCGGAAAATTTTTTAATGAGTAAAATTGTAGAAAAAAATGGTTCTGGTTATAAATAAAAATCAGTTCTATTCGCGTTTTAGGGACGAAAGATTTAGATTTAGTATTTTTGCGTTTAAGAAAAGTCGGATGGTTCCTGAGGTGCCCTCTTGGATTTCCCATCGGACACACGTCTACTAATAAGATAATTATTTATGGTTTTAATGTTTCAATATTGAAATTAATATTAAGTATCGGCCTAGTAACTAAATTTCATATTGATTATTGCCTCAGATAATTTGTTTAGTCAACGTAATCGACGTAATTCTAATGTGACGTTGTTTTATTTCTCCTGAGGTCCAATTTTGCCGGAAAGGTGTATCATTTGGACATAGTGTAAAAGTGCACAATGCATACATATGCTCCAATTCAAAAACATACAAATGAGTACGACTACATTAATTACAATCTACATAATAAATTCAATAAATAATTTTTAATTAAATTTATTAATTAATCATAACTCTTTTAATATTCACTGACAATAATTTAAAAAAAAATATAAAATACTATAAAATATGAACTATTTTGACAAATAACTGAATGAAGCCTACATACATAGTTTAATTTGAACAAATGCCATCTAAATTTTAATTAAATTTTCTGACTAATTCATGCACCAAAGTTTTTAACGTGGCAAATGTTAAAACTTCATAATATAACGTGATGCTAATGCTAAAGAAAATATGTTCTAAGTAAATTTTCTCCGAAAATTATAAATTACATGTTATACCGCCCATATATACATTATACATATATATACAGAATGTAAAGGAAAAATATAGCCCAAACTTCGGCCATGTCAAAACTTCTAAAAATTATGTATTTAGTATTGATTTGTTACCGCTGATATAACAGTCCAAGTGGCCGATCGGTCTAATGCGTAATGTCTGCAATAATAGGGAATATGCATGAAAATTTTTGTGCACATTTATTTTCAGAATATGAAAATACTGTTAATACTGTAATAATATTTAAAAACGAAATTAAAATCCGACAAATATCAAGGAAGCTATAAGCTTTTAAAGATTATTATCTGTCTCTTTCTTGCAAAAATATTAAAAACGGAGTTTTACGTGTATTTTAAATGGTGAAAGTGTAATATGACGTCACATAACATATCAAGAGGGCTATCACCCTCTTTGTCTAATCGGGAATTTCAATCATTCATATCTCGCTTATTTTTAAAGTTATTTAAAAAGTAATTTTACCTTGATATTTGTCAAGTAAACATGCTTCAATTCAAGTGAAAAAAAATTTTCATGCATATTCCCTATTGACTAAATTGTCGACGTATGGACAAGAACGAAGTAACCGGCTATGCTAGAGAAGGTTTTACAGTTTTCTTCACGAACTCCAGATGAATATCAGCATAGTTCCTACCATAGTCGGCTGCAGCCGCATAACCTACCAATTCCTAGTCTATACACAAAAATTCCTTCCACTCCACTCACATCCTCACATCCTTAGGCATCACAATGGACCTTATGGTCGAAGTGTAGCCCATCCACGGCAGTCTCTACAATCTATCTATCTATCTACCGCTAGTATTGGGTTTACACTCTTATTAACTATGTAAAAAACATAATGTAAAGAACTTAATAGTTCAATAATTACTCAATAGATGGCAGAACAAGCGAACATATTTTGAAATACCATCGTAACATTAATAAATGGAATTACCAATAAGAAATTTGAATAATGGAAAAAAAGTTTTACGCAAAATTTAATACATTAATAACTTGTATTTATAAGCACATGTGTGATATTTTTACATTGCATTAAAATCTTAAATGAACATGCTAAATAACTCTTATATTTTTGTATGTCTCCCTTTAACTATCTGATGGCCCATTACCTCTGGCGAACTTTTGCACACCATTTCCCTTCCCCCCTATATATATATTCTTTATATAGTTTTTTTTTTTTGGTTCATGATGAAATGGACATGAATTTAAATGCTAATGAATAGTAATTAAAATTAAATATTCAACGTTAAAAAATAAACGAAATTTGTAATGATGTAATATACAGTAAAATCTGTTTAAAAATTCAGTAAATAAAACCATATTCATGTAGTAGATGGTATTATATCGTATACATGAATAATGACTTTAGTGGTTTAGTTTTACGTAATGTTATTACACTACCATAGTATGGATGCTATTGTGTGGGGTAGTTAGTTAGTACTGGGTGGGTGACATATTTTATACACTAAATATCTTTGTAATTAGTTAGATACAGTTGTCATAAAATTTAGTTTAACTGTAGTTACGGTTAAAAACATTAACAAAACAATGTTTGACAAAAATTACCTATTCAGTTATTGATTTTCATCATTCGAATCGAAAAGCTTTGATCTAAAAATGTTAACTGAGAGAATTATTTATTTAAAAAAGAAAGCATGCAACAATCAGAGGAGATAAATTTTAGGAATTACGCTTGATACAAAACAACTGTAAATAAGAGACGCTATCCTTGTGGAATCGATTATATTCAATTACAATTCAATATATGTTTATTATTAGCATAAAATTCTAAGAAATTGTACCTTGTATCAATAGAATGACACGATACTTTGACGGCTGAGAGAACGTCTTTATAACTAAGCAAAAATAAAAACAAGTAATGTAACAACTAACTGAGTTAATTGTTTGAATAATGTTTGAATTGCAATTTTTGAATTGTTAAAAAAAAATCTCTTATGGTTTTAAATATGGGCATATTTTTCATTTTCCGAGGAATGTTTGAACACAAATTATGAGAAAACTATTGAGTTTATGGAAAATTTTTTCAAACAAAAGTAGTTTATTTTAAAAAGAAGACGATTTTTTGTTATTAAATTTTTTTTCTATCTCTTATGGTTTCAAAGATGTATATTTTCCCCTCTGGCGGGGGGAGAGACGTTCCGATTTTTCCAATTAACGAACTTGACCTCACTTTTTTGCTATAGAACACACATACAAAATTTCAGCTCGGTATCTCTGTTCGTTTTTGAGTTATCGCGTTCACGGACAAACGGATTAGCCTAATCAACCGAATTAGGCAATTTTATGACACCCATTCCAAGCATTTATTTCAAGGATTAATATTTCCAGCGTTACAAAGTCGGCACTAAACTTAATATACCTTGTATATTTACATATACTGGATATAAAAATGTGTGAACATGTTCACTCACATTAGAAAACTAGATAATTACTAAGTTCTAAGAAACTGGTAATGAAAAAAAAAAAAAAAATTGTAATAAATTATCCATTAAATTTTCTATTATGAAATTCGTATTATTTCAATTACTAAAGCACTAGAAAAGAGTATTAATCTTGGGAAAAGGATTTTTATTATTCTTGAAAAACTGTCAAATTAAGAATTAGAATTAAAGAAAATCAATTTTTACAATTGAGTAAGAAGCAATAAAATTATAATTAAAAAACAAAATAATATTTAGTTTGGGGGGTGTGGGGGGTTGTGTTTGTTTGACACAAATACATTTTATTGTAAAAATATATTTTATTGTAAAAAATTTGATTGTCGTTTTCATAGTAACTATTACTAAATTTAATTTTTAGAGAATTTCCTCCAAATGAAATGCAGCTATTTATTGTTGCAAATACTAAAGTCATATCAGATATTATAGTTCATTTTGATCACACTAAAATTATGACCGCTAGAGAGTGATTTATGTATTCTACGGAAATTCGCTAAGTTGACGCAGCTCCTGCATAACGAATTTTTTTTTTATTTGTTGTTGGCAAACAACATTTATATTTGAAAATTTTTCAAATATATTTTTGAAGCGTGAATTTTTATATTAAAAAAAATAATCTTTTTTATCAGTAGAAAATGTAATAAAAAAAAATTAATAAATTTTTGCATGAATGATTTTAATTAATTATATGTAATATTATTACTATGGGTGGACTATGTTGTTCAGATCACTCATCTGTTAAATATTCATAGGCATCACACACTCCTCGATCCTCTCCTATTGTTTTATTCACTTATATACATTATACATCCTAAATCTCATTATCTAATTATCTACAAATATCTCATCCCATACAGGGTTCGATTTCATATACTTCGTATCTGCAAAACAAATTGTATTTCTTGTCCAGGATTACCAGTAGGCAGAGTTGTTCGTTAAATTTTCTTCGTTCTCTTAGGGATTCAAAGATAGACCCCTTGGCAGCAGAAAGCTTGACCGATTTGGCGCATTCACGAATTCAAAATCACTTTCTGACTCGATTCATTTAAAAATGCAATATAGCATTATTGTATCAAACATTAGTGTAACTTTATTTTACTCGATCGATTTATAACATGACTTTTTCTCAACCCCAAAACGATATCGAAATAAAGTTTTGATAAATTGAGCATATATCGACGACAAACAAGTGATGTTAAAAAGACTGCATCATTATTCTCAAACACTTTGTACCTATGTATCAGATATCAAAATATATTAATTTATTTGATAGTTTAACAAAAAAAAAAGTTATATAATACGCATCTAATGGTTAAACGTTGCGTAAAAAGTGACTTTTAACGTAGGTACGTTTGACCTACAGCTATTTGATCTATCATCTCGTATACCCTCACCAGTTGTTATTCACCAGATATAAATGTTTTTTTTTTTTTGTTATTTCCAAGAAATCCAACAAGTTGAATAATATTTAAGAGATTTGTTTTCGCTTCATCATTTCAATCATCCTCTGCCGTGAACAAAGATATTGTGTATCAATGGATATTATATCGTTACGACGTTTTCCTTCTTCCGGAAAATAACATATATTTTAACATTTATTCGAAAATAAATTAAAATATATATTGACAGATGAAAAATAATTTGGAAAACGGGAATTTCAAAAAAAAAACGGCAATTTAAATGTTGTCAAAATAGATATAAAACGTTTAAAGCTTTATATTTCTATTAACTTGTACATATTCGACATATGCTTTTACTCTATGTATTTTAATGTGTCTTTTTAGCGTAGAACACAAAAATTACCGATTGATGGCGCTAAAAGCGTGTAAATGCTCAAAACAAATACACCCTTAGAGTACTGTTCTGATTGATAATCGTATTGATAAACAAACTGATGTTGTTACTAAGCCACATGAATCACCCAATACCTAAAACTGTCTATCGTTCAAATCGTGTTTTAAACTTCAATTTTATAAATGATATCTCATGTATCCGTATGTGTCCCTTTTTGTTGAGGGGGTTTATTTTAAACATTACTTCATTTACTTGATGGGGGTGGATGAGACTGATACAAATTTATTATTTACTTTTTTGTCTGTTGTTCTTTTCAATGGTTTTTCTTTTTTTTTTCTTGGATATTTTTATACAGTTTTCGGTTTTTTTTTTTTTTTGCACTTTAAAATACCCATCCATATGTCTCGTCTGTCGAACCGTTTATCTCCTGTATACGCGAAGACAAATTATTAAAGATAAATGAGGTAAATCTGTGTGGATTTACTTTTTATTTTATACGGTTTTTACCAGTATTTTGTACAGAGTGATTCTATTCTTGTAAAATGTGATCTTTTCATACATGAAGAAAGCTTTCTCGGTCTACATACCATCCTATCTCAAGAATCGTTCGGTGTACAGATGGCTCCTAAACTGGGAAAGGAAAAGTTGCAGGATCACCTTAGGAATGTATGACACTGTCTTTCAGACAGACTAAGCTATACTGGCTTACGTCCAGGAGAACCTACGTAGGGATTACATAAACCAGAACATATAACTATTCTCGACTATTTCCAAGCAAGTATGCATGAATTCATTCTCTTTGAATGTAAATTTGTTTTGATTTGCTGACTAGATATAACCCCTTAATAATTATTTCGGTGACAGTAAAATAATTCCATCAGTATTTAATAGATATTTTTTTGTAATCGCAATTTGTAGCCGTGTGAAAGTGAACATTTGTATGGGATCAATTAATGCCAGAATGGATATAATAATAAATAAATAAATGAAAAACAATAAATAATTAAGAAATGATTACATAATGTGTTGATTGTGTGTTGATTGTAATTACATAAAATAATAATTTAATGAAAAACATTTGTGTGCATTATAAAATATGATTATTATTTGTGAAAAGTTATGTACAATGAGTGGATGAGTGTTGGTGGAAGTGGAAGGGTGAGAGGATAGTGGTGGGAGTGAGAGTGATGGTTGATTATGAATAGTACCTATATATATATATATATATATATATATATATATATATATGCATATATATATATGTATACATATATATATATATATATGTATATGTATATATATATATGTATATATATATATATATATACAGGCTGAGTCGAACCAAGTGGATCATAGCACACATAATATTATGCTAAAGTATATTATTAATTTGTTGTATCATAATATTATGTTATTTTATTCCTTTCGTTGTTATAAAATTTAACTTTGTTTCTTAAGCTACAACTTACCACATATAATATATCATATTTGTATAAATGCACCCCCCGTGTAAAATTTCTAGATTCGCCCCTGGATAATAAAAATCTAATATTGTTTTTAATAAGTATAATGTTAACAAGTATTTAATAAGTATTCTGTTTCCCTAATCTTTCAAACTGCTTTATTTTTGTGCGCACATTGATTTGAGTGTTTTGGTTGTGGCTTATATCATGCCTTTGGGTAGTCTTAGTTTTGTATTAATGTATTGTCTTCTATTGGATGTTGTAGAAAAATGAGAGAATCATGGAAGGAAGTGGAGGTGTGTGCTATTATCCACTTGGTTCGACTCACCCTGTATATATATATATATATATATATATATATATATATATATATATATATATATATATATATATATATATATACTCCTCGTATATAAACAAACAACGAACACATACAACTATTATACTGCATACATAGACGAACGAATACATAGTAGTACACATTTCTACCACCATAATAAATACAATATATAAATAATACAACCCATACAACAATACAAAGTCATAATTATTAGTATAAACAATACAAAAATAATAATAATATTGATCATTAAAACCAAATATAATAATGTTATCATCAGTAGAAAATTTTCAATGAAAGACTGAAAATGATAAATTTTCCAAGTTAATGATAATATTACATGAAATTGATATAAAACAAACCCATTAAAACTGTTGATACCCAACAACAGTATATGCAAACTATTATTTTTATTTTTTTATTTTATTTTAAACTAGAAGCTAGAGACTCTTATTTATTTTAATTGTGGAATTGGTACACTGCATTGGTCTACTAGGACGAAAAGATGCCTTATTTATTTTATCGAAAATTGTCAACTATTTAAAATGACTGGAAAAATTCTTACTTTAATAAAGAGAATCACTTGTAGGCATGCAATAAGCACATCATCCATAGAGTTCTGGGGTTTTCTCTATAATATAGAAGAGATAGAGTACCATAAGCCACAAAAGTAGCGCTCGTTTGTCCAAATTTTATAGTTAAATTGTAAACATTCTTTGACATCAAATGGTGGGAATCAATCCCATTGGCATTCTAGACCAATGCTCTGCCACTGAGCTACCAGATGTTATGGTAGTGTAATGCATATGATTTTTCACTATCTTGATGTAAATGTATTATTCATTTTTTTATTTACTATTTACATGATTTTTAAATGTTTTTTTTTTTTTTTTGTAAAAAACATTTCATCTTTATATGGATAAAACTTCGACCTTATGGCCATTGTGCTCTCCCTTCTCCTTCAGTATGACGAGATTAGCTTCTCTTATATTTTGACAATAGTCAGGAGCTCACTCATCAGGTTTTCCTGAAGGTTTATATATTCGGATTGAGATGCACATTTACATAAACTTCAGTAAGGGGATGTTTGAATGTCATGTGTGTGCCTTCAGTGGCTGGACTATAAAAATAATATTACAGAACATCATCATACTAATTCAACACTAAATGTGTTTAGTTGTTTTCTAGCATAGTTATAAAAGAATGAAATATCCCTACTTTTCCTATTATATATATTACAAGCCATGTATTTAAATGAACCGCCTCTGATTCGTATCTCAGAATAAAATGTCACGAAACCATTTTTAAATTTAAATGCATTACATATAAAAACATTTCATATATATATATATATATATATATATATATATATATATATATGAAATGTATATATATATATATATATATATATCTTTTTATTGAGTGTCTCAGATTTTTGTGAAAAACAGGTCAAATTATTTTAATTGTATCAAGAAACCGTTCAAAGATAACAAGATAACAATAAACTGAATAGATAATATGATCTCAAATAGTAGGAATTCAAACAAAAATTATTGAAAATTCGCTGACATATCCAAATAACAAATTTTCTGGACTGGATGGCGTCATCAAAATTAAAAAATTTCACTTTGTTGTATCAAAAGCAAATGAATTCTGTTTTTGGGCGAATTTTCGAGGAAAATATAGTATTTCAAACTTGTTTCAAATAAAATTAAAGTGAAAATAATAACTACCTGAGAAAATTGCTTAAGTATCCGGTATATACTGAGTTTATGAATATCTTCGAATAAAATACAAAACTACATGTAAATATATATAGATAAAAAATGGAAGCGCTGGGAAGGAATATAATATTTGGCCAATTTATTTTTTTCCTCAAATAAAATACAAAACTACATGTAAGTTTAAGAAAAAAGTCTCAAATAAAAGTTATTAATTTTTAATTTTTAAACATTTTTCGTCCTTAAATTTATTTAAATCTATACGGTTTCAAATATGGTTATTTTCCCCCTGGCGGAGGGAAGCACAACCCGATTTTGCCCATTGACGAACTTAATGTTACTTTTATAAGTCTTGGACAAAACCTAATATACCAGGATATACTCTCGAGGCTAAGCCCTTGTAAACCATATTATAAATGCTGGATTCGTAGATTATCCAAACTCAATATAATTAAGTACTTTCTCTAATTGAATATTTTTGATGACAATTTTTCACAGCCACCCCATATATATTTAACAAACATACTATACTAGAAAAAACTATAAAAACTAAACAATATAAAACTCTGGCGTCGGTATCGATGGACACACGGACTTTTATAGTACCAACACAATGAGGTGTTTAGACAGACAAATATTAAGTATAATTTAAAAAAATTCTACCTTTTGTTATTAATCTCACTCTTTTTTTGCATTAAAAACATTATAAATATATATATATATATATATATATATATATATATATATATATATACATATATTTGTGTAAAGAGCTGTATATATAGTACCTCGTACCATAGTTTTAAACTCGAATATATACTAGTCAATAATTTTTAAATGCATGGTTATTATTTCATTTTCATTTGCTTTTAACTTTATTTTTATAATTTTTTATTCAATTTGTGTCCAACTTTTAGTCCAACGTGTTTTCATGGAAAACTGTTTTATATATTAATTTAACAATTTATATTTAATAATATTATTATTTATTTAAAAGCATTTTCAAATATTGGTTAGATCTATTTCAGTAGTGTAGGGGAGGCCGAAGTCTGACAAATATGTATTTTTAGGTCTTTTTTCCCGTCCCTTGAAAGAGATCCCATTCCCTAAATTTATTCTTACTTCATCTGGTTCGTTTTCTCTAGTCCTGTGGTCGTCGAAACTACCCGCCCTCTTTGCGAATGGCAGTACAGAACTTCACTTGAGTTGTTTACCGTAGATTCCCCCATTTCTGTCAAATCGAACTACCTAACGTTCGATTTGACCGAAATGGGGGAATGTATGGTAAAATAACTCTCCGTAAGGACTATAATCCAGGAGCCTTGTGGAATTGTACCCAAGTATCATTTGTTTTGCTAGTCTGCAGCCGTAGTCTGGAACATCTCATATTTCGGGGTATATGTGGACCCCTATTTAGCTGGCATCTCACCTTTAAGGGGATGGACGTTAAAGTGACTGGGTATTTTAATGCACCATCATTATAAAGCTTCGATGGAAAAATTTAATATTTTCACAGTTTCCACGAAATAATAACTAGTCTAAACTGTCAAGGCGCCCGCTCAGGGTAGTGTGGTTGCTGGTTCGATTCCCAACGGCAGCTTTTTGTCAATTAAATTTAAAAAAAATTAATGGGGCGGTTAATTTACTAAACTGTTGACGTATGGACAAGAACGAAAGTAGCCGGCTATGCTTGTGAAGGTCTTCTGTAGTTTTCGTTTGCAAACTCCAGATGAATATCGGCATAGTTCCTATCAAAGTCAGTTGCCGTCACGCAACCTACCAATTATTAGTTTACATACAAATTCCTTGTGCTATAGGGATCAATAAAAAGGGCTAAAAAAGCCTTCTTGGCTTGGCTTTGGGCTCCCTTCTGCTACTACTACTATTTCCACCAAATAATCCAGTAAAACTGCAAGAGATATGCCGAATAATCTCATAAAATCTCAAACGAAGACTCTTTTCCACATAGTTTTAAAAAACAAACAAGCTTTGTATGTTATTCTATTATTATATAATACGTTCTAAATTATAATTTAATGAAAAGTTTTATCGCTAATCTTTGGCTTTGACTACAAATGATATTGATAAATAAAAGTCCCCAAGCTTTGTATTACGGTTTGCATGCCCCAATTTGATCCGTTCAATATTATATGAAGAGCAATTTAATATTTTGATAATATTTTAATATTTAGGCCCTACAGACATATATGTGATAATTTTTAATTGAACATATTAGGTCTGTATTGTTTCTGTTAATTTCATTAAAATTACGTCAATTAATTGTTATACAATCATATATTATTCATTTTCAAATGGATAATTATTAAGTCATATCGTATTTATGAATATTTTAGTAAGCCATTCATTATATATATATATATATATATATATATATATATATATATATATATATATATATATATATATATATATATATATATATATATATGTTGCATTTATATATTTATACATGATTACCTATAATTTATATTTATAGGACAGCCGCTGTACACACTAAATATTGGAACTTGTGTCCAAATATTATGAACCAAACATTATGTATATAATAGCGTCCATTGTTCATTATTGTATATTTTATGATAGACAGTACTATTATAAATGTTAGGTAACAATTGATCAATGAAGTATCTTAAAATCGCGACAGTCAATAAAACCTTGGTGGATTTTAATAACGTCATCGGATACAAAAAAAATTCAGGGATAGTCAGGGATTGCTTAGCGGACCTACTGGAGCTGGCAAAACGGAACAACGTTACATTGACCTAGATACCAGGTTATAGTAGTTTCGAAGGAAATGAAAATGCCGATAGCTTAACAAAGAAGATAGTCGGATTACCATCCAAAGACAGCATGCAAAATAAAACCTAGGTAGGAATCTTCGTTAGATATTGATTAGTGACTGTACTATGGGTCCCAAAACTGGGGAACCGGACGGGAATTTTGGGTGAATTTACGGCCTCAACTTGAGAAAGTATGTTGTCATCTTTTAGGCAGAAATCCACACCATACTGGCTTGTGTACGGGAGAACCTTCGTAAGTGTTACATAAACCAGAACGTATACATTATCTCGGGCAGTCAAGCTGTTATAAGATCCTTGTCAGCTACTGAAATCACCTCTCACGGGTAACCCAGGATTGTCTAGAGGAACTGGTGCTGGCAAAACGGAACAACGTTAAATTGATATGGATTCCAGGTCACAATGGTTTCGGTGGAAACAAAAAAGCAGATTACCTTTTATAGACTCCGAACGAACCTGTTTTGATAATTCCAAAGACACCATGTAATCAAGTGATCAACGAGTGCGTAAACTTGAAACATCGTGACCACTAAGAAAGCACCTACATACAATAGGACTCCAAAATGGATCCATTATGTGTAGACTGTTCGGCGTGGAGGGAGAAACATCCTGCAACATCATCATTGAGTGTAAATGTCTCGATTACCGCAGATACAATATATTCAATGCATCTCACACTAACTATATGAACCTTTAGTAAAATTTCTTAAGCAAGCTCCTGGCTATTGCCGATTCTAAAATGCATAGCCGATATACTTGAATTCCCGGAAACTTATTCTTGGGAATTTCTGGTATGACATTTAGCGGAGTTCAATAAATATTTCAACAAATTTGGATAAAATTTGCCAGTGATTACAACATTATATAAAACTCAATAGATGTGAGAGATACGTGTTGTAGCACCTTGTCTATAAATTGAACCAGCATGATGACCAACTCAACCCAGTGCCGATGAATGAACCCATACCATTCTCTCGCCCATAATATGTGAATGACTGAGTGACTGTTCCAAGTTCATAATTACATTATCACTTATATATCAATTTTATCATATCTTATGAACCTATCAAATTATTTTTGGAATCATGTGATACACAATTGTGACCTACACAGTTACACATCAATATTACCACAATCACCATTATTATTAATTTTCTTCTGTCTCTATTGTTGTCTCTGTCTGTATCCTTTTTCAATATACTTTCACTCACTCATCAACTTATTATCATTTATAATATTTATCAAATTCAATTTATTTTAAATATGTTTCAATTAAAATGTAGTTTACTATCATCAATTTCATTATGTCCTCATTGTCTTCTTGTCACCACAATACCCAATTTTATTGTTTAATTACATACAAAGCTTTATTATTTTTGTTTATCGGAAATAAATAATTTTAACATTAATTTAACGTCGTTTTTTTTAAGGAATAATGTAATTTACACTTAAGTGTGGTTAGAATGTACAATATCAGCGAAACTATAGAATACTATATGTTTTATCCGATAGTCTGGTCGAGCTTAAAGCGTTAAGTTCACCTTCTGTCCTGGAGTGTATAGACTATTGGCTGGGTGCCGGAACATTCAGGAATTGATGGAAACAGAAGGCTGATTAATTAGCCAGAATGAATGCTGGTACACAATAAAATATAAAATAAAAGAATAGGAGAAACACGAGTCCAACCATTCTTGGGTACATACTCAGGGTCATGCAAAGGCTCTTATAAAAAGCTCATCATGGAAAAAGGCCTCTGAGCGTTTACAATTAGGAAAACCGCAATTGAGGATACTTACTGACCACTGCAAACATAATAAACATATCAAAAAAAATCAATTTCACATGGAATGATCTCTGCAGATTTTGTGTGAATGCGAAAGCTTCTCTAAAAAGACACTATCATTTGGGATGGACAGATCTCCAGCTAGATAAAGTCAATTAAGTGTCGACAAGAGATCCTAACCTTTAGATAGAGATATATTGTAGAGCCTGCCCTGAACGGGCTACACTTCGACCATAAAGTCCGAAGCAGCCGAATATGATAGGAACTATGCCGATATTAATCTGGAGTTCGTGAAGGAAACTGCAGAAAACATTCTCAAGCATAGCCGGTTACTTTGTTCTTGTCCATACGCCGACAGTTTAGTCAATTAACCGCATCTTTTTTTTCTTTTCTTAACAATTGACAAACTGCTGATGTCGGGATTCGAACCCATAACCTCCCAGTTTCCAAGTAGACCTGCTGCGCAGACATAACGCTTTAGACCACTCGGCTACTTGGACTGGTTTACCTTTAGCAAGTGAATAGGTCTCCTGGAACACTTTTGAAGGAAAGGAGGTATAATAGATCAAATTGGTCGCGGTACAAAAGTTCTTTATAGGACTTTCTCCTCATTTAAATCTAATGGTGATAATAATAATAAAAAACCAAGCTTCTTATTCAAAATTTAACTCAAAAAATTCATTTTTTTATGTGATAGATTGATCAGTTATTTTGAAGTGGCGGGTACACCCACTACAAATACCAACACCGATAAAAGATAAAGAAAACTCCAAATATAGTAAATTTATAACAAATTCATTAAGAACGGATAAAATTTTGCTTTGTGATACTCAATATACTTCCTTGACAGTACGGCATAGTTTGAACAGTATTTAACATTGAAATAAAATATGTATGCCTCTTTATATAGTTAGTTTTTTCTCATTTATTCAGCGATAATTCAAAAGTATATACGTTTATAGAGTGAATATTAAACCTATAGAAAATTTTACAAAATACTATCGTTTTTCCTATAATTCCTGTCAATATCTCTAGAGTGGTTTACTATGTAAATATGTATATAGTACACATGGCCACTAAAATGGCGGTTTTTTTTTTTCTACTAATTTGTGCCTTATTTATTCGGTTTTCGAAAAAATACTTCGGATAACAGTTGTTCATTATAAATAAACAAACAACTTTTACTCGAAACATATTCCCAAAAAACCAAATGAATTAGGATCATATCAACTAAAAAGCTTTCGAATAATGGACGCTACTTTTGTAGTCCATAGTACGTGATAACGCTTACAATTTCACTTATACAAATATATACGTTTTAAAGTAGTCAGCAAAAAATAAATAAAAAAATTTCCAAATAATTTCATTTCTACATACAAAGAGAACAAAAATATTTAAATGATTCCGGTTTAAAGTATAAAAGCGTTACAAAATATAGCGCGGCATCTTCTAGTAGCGTATTGATGATATTGCATTTCAGAAAAGAACAGGAGACAACACAGACGAACAACCGAGAGAATCTCCGCCTATGTAGTTGTTGCCTTAAGAATATAATCGAACTCACAGCCCTAATAATAACGCTACAACTGTAAAATGAATTCACAAAAAATATCAAATAAATAAAATTTCGTATTCGAAACGTGTTTTTTCGTTTGCGACATTTATTTTACACACACACCCACCCTTTCTACACTCGCTCGTTCTCCACTTGAATGAAGGAAGGTCTTGTACGTACACAAGTTGAAGAGACTCATTGTAGTAGAAGTAGAGTGTATAGAGGTATACCGTATGTGTTGGAAAGCATTGCTAATAGCGAATCAATGTTAAATATTATTTACTATAGTCACTATATACAATATGTTTAATAAAGAAATAAAAATAGTGGGGATACTCTTTAGTGTGTCTATTGTGTATGCTTGCTGGACAGTTTTGTACTGCATTAACATGTAATGAGAGTGGGTTAAATATGTTCATTGTTGTCTTCTTAAGTTTAGCATTACTTCTAACAAATGAAAATTCATTTTTGAATATCCCTTATTATTTGTATGTGAAATGTTTGCAAATAATTGATAGTCTTCTATTAACGGTATAACATAAAACAACAATCCACACAAATTAAAAAAAAATTAAACCCGGAAAAAAAAATAGAATTCCGGCAAAAAAAAAGTTAAACCAATGGTTCGAATATTGCTCCATTATTTGGTAAACAATATCCGAGTCGATTGTAGAAATCTATCCGGGTATTTTCTAGCACTTGAGGAGAAGTATTCGCACAATTGTCAACAATTCTTAATTGTTGTAAATTTTTAGGCCTATTCCGCGAATAGATCTGTGTTTTGAGAAAATCCCACAAAAAAAATCGTTAGGAGATAGATCTGGCGATCTGGCTGGCCATTTGAAGGTTCCAAAACCACTCATAAGACGTTCCTGTAAAAGTTTTGTTCCACGAACAGCCTTACTATCATGGCATTGTGTGCAGGGCAACCATCTTGTTGGAACCATACAGATTCCAGGTCTAAATTAGGAAGAGCTCTAACAGTTGGCAAAATATTATTTCGTAACAAAATCAAATGTTTTTGCGAATCTATAGATCCGTCAATGAAGAATGGTCCTATAATATGGTCACCCAATCAATATTCCTGTCCAGACATTCAGTTTCAGTATGCATTGTTTGTATGGTTTTATAGTAAATATTTTATTTATTTATTTAACATTGATTCTCTATTAGAAATGTTTTTGAAAACGATCTGTATACTATTCTATCACGAACACAATACACCGGACGGACTTGAACAACTTCATGGTTATAAGTGTACATATTATGTATGTATTTATTATTATATATATTACTGTACGATCAAATCTAATTGAGCCCTTCTTAATTATTAACGAGTTCAATAATTATTAGTCATTTGATTTGTTTTGATAAGTCTTTAAATGACTTGTATTAAAAACAAATTGGCACAAATTAAAGTGAAGTGGATTAAATGAACTGATTCCTGATTTAAAAAGGTCTTTGTTGAAACGAATATTCTGTTGAACGTGACAAATTGAAATGTATACCTGATTTTGGTCAAACATTAAGAACAATATATAGATATATGAAGTTTATTAAAAACTCGGTTAGCGAGCGAATTCGTAGGGCTTGTTGTATATGTTAATGGTAAGTTTTTTTCTTCCCCATAGAGGACATTTTCAACCCTACATAATATAAATATTCTCTTTATGAAAGGATTTCAATGTAAGAAGTGGGTGTTCTATGTTTTTTTATGTTAATAAATTTTTATAATGTTATCAGCGTATAGGTACTACCTTGTAGTATACGCTTCGGTATATCAGTGGCGGCTTTATCGATCAGTCGCAATGGCTCTGAGGTTCATAATTAGGAAACAATTTCAAAGCAATTCAATTCAAAGATTGAACAATGATAAATTTTCTCATGAATCACAGCCTTTTAAGATGGAATCTATCGGGAATTGTTTGCCAAAAGGTACCACCAAATCCATATTATTTTCCAAAAACTGTGAGTCCAAAAACTGTGTTGGGTAGTTTAGTGCATCAAGTTTGATGTATCTGATCGAGCGATTGTGTCGCCTTGGAGATTGTGAGTGATTTTCAAGCGCTTCTAATGTACATACATTTGCAATGCCTATGATTAGACGAATACGAAAATCATGTGACTCCGCCACTGGTTCTTAGTACCACAGGGCTCTTCAACATAGCGTCGCTAATAATATATACAGTTGTAATGTCACTACGGTTCTGCTGCACTTTGTAACCATTTTAACCTCTATATACATATTAGTACGTAAAATGTATGAGGTTTGGTATGAGGATAACACTTTGGGAAGGTGGAACAATAGATATAGAAGTCAACCACCGAATAGCTTCAGTTACACGACTATATTTCTCACTATGCCGTAGCTTCATCAAAAAGGAAGAAATTTTCAAAGCAACGATGCTCATCACAATAAACAAAAACAACTGAAGACCTACACTTACCTATAGCTGTGAATCCTGAATACTCCAGAGCTGACTACAAGCAGCCAAAATGAGATACCAGAGACGAATGGAACAAAAAACCCGAAGAGATCGTATCAGAAACAACCACCAGAGACGTCACCCCCTTGACACAGACAATAGAAAAGACCCAATTACAGTGGTTCGCCGCCCTCTCAGAATGCCTGAAACAAGGTTACCAAGACAGACATGGGAAGTTCGAACCGTGGGTACTCGTTCGAGAGGACGCCCACGTAGTTTGGCCACCTTTTCAAAATGCCTGAAACAAGGTTCTCAAGACAGAAATGGGAAGCGTGAACCGAAGAAATCTGTCCCAGAGAACGCTCACATAGCAAATGGTAGGACAACATCGCGTCAAAACTAGAGACATCACGTGGACAGAAGCAAAGAAACTTTCACAAGACAAGAAAATCTGGAAATCTCTCTACCAAACCTCAACACTTCCAGGTTGAAGAGGATGGATGGATTAAGTAAGATATATAACTGCTGACGATGATTGTTTTAATGATATGTTAATATACATACTATACACTATGAATATAGTCTCTACTTGTATATAGAAGTTGTGTGACTCATTAAGCAAGTCGCTGTATTTTCCCGCAGACTTGTGTATTCGTTTGCTTTCCACCGGTACTTGGTGCTTGGCTCGTCGGATACGCAAACATTTTTTATTAATAAAGCCTCTAATTAATTATTTCGTGTATGTGGAGTTGTCTTTGTTTCACAAACTGTTACTTTTTTGTTACGTTTTCATTTTGTAAGAGTGAACTTTTTAATATGAATTTTAAACTTCGTAACAGCAAGACTTACATTTGTTTTTTCACATCAAAGCCAAACAATTTTTTTTTACTTTTTCAATTTAATTTACTTACGCGGGACGGTTGGACATTGTCATTGTTGCAAACGAACAACATTTTATCAGCACAAACAAAATTTCACTTTACTTCCTTCGAGGATATTTCAATGTATATTCCCTAAGGATTATTTCTTTTGTAAGTGTATCAGAAAGAATATCTTCTCAATTCGTTCGTTTTTTTTTGTCGTTAAGTTTTCGTATCCTTTAATATCCTTTTATTCTCAGAATTATTCTTGTATAATTGTATTTATCAAATAACAATTTTTCTAATCGAATCATAATTATTTCGACTTTTCTATATTAATTGTTGTCCCTTGCTAATGCTATTTCATATACTTTATTCGATAGTTCTTCGATGTGGGATTATCACGAGAATGAAGTATCTGAGAAATTATTTTAATGTTGTTTTCATTTATAAAACGATCTGGGCACTAGTTAATACTAAATAGAAAATGGTCTTTAATTTGAAACACAAAATTTGACATATCTCCTCTAATATTCGAAAAATCGGAAAACTTATAAGAAGTAAAGTTGTAGGTTTTACTGCAATTTTGTTTTTCATCATTTTTTCTGTTATACTTATATTTACAGAAATATTGACGGTTTAAGATTGAAAATTAAAATCCTTAATATCTCTGTACACATTAGAGTTTGAGCAAAAATGATTAGTTAATGAATTGTAGCAAACATGATTTTCTACAACTTTACTCTTAATACATTTTTCGATTATTCTAATATTAAGAGAGATATTTTATATTTTGTGTTTTCTTCTTCCTTTATTCCCCCCTTTCCCTTTGCCGTATGCAAAGTTGAAGCAGCTCCTGCGTAACGAATTTTTTTTTACTTGAATGTATCTCGTCAAAAATTTAGCCAATTTCGTCGACAACCCGTTTCACACGACAACTAACATAATAATGAATTATAATTTTGAAAATCGAATGAATTCATCGCAAATAAACTAAAAAAAATATTATTGCTATGTTGAATTCTGGGAACTATTAAGTAAAAAATTTTTTTTTTATAAAAGAATTCGTATTTTCGACGATCGCTTTCACTTTTATCATCGAAATATCTTCAATGTTTTCATAAATTCTTTTGCAAAAACAAAAAAATTATTTAAAAAAAAAATCAAAGAATTTTTCCATTATCAAACGATCTATTAAATAACAATTTTCAAAGAATCTATCTTAAAAAACAAACAAAAAAAGGCATTTTGAGTATAAATTATCTATCGTTTATCAGATTTAATTTTTTTATCATCGAATTACGTATTTTGTTTCATGTAGCTTTAATGATATCAAAGTGCGTCATTTTAGTCATTAATGTGTATATGACAAAAAAGCTATTTACAGTCAGGTTTTTTTTTTTTTTTGGTTGGTGAATGGTAACTAACGCATTATCATCAGCTTCGCCATTACTGACAACACTCTAAATGTAATGTATATCTTTTTTTTTGGTACAAGTAATCTCTTATATATGTTCTAATTTTATGTAATTCGTCGTCGTGTTTTTTTTTTTTGCGAACAAAATATTTCACAATAAAACATTTATTGTAGATTAATTTGTGTGAAATTTATTATGTTCTGTAAGGTCACTGTTTCCAAGTAGTCGAGCGGTCTAAGGCGTTATGTCTGCGCAGTATGCTTACTTGGAAACTGGGAGGTTATGGGTTCGAATCCCGAAATCGGCAGTTTGTCAATTATTAATTGACTAAACTGTCGGCGTATGGACAAGAACGAAGTAACCGGCTATGCTTGAGAATGTTTTTTGCAGTTTCCTTCACGAACTCTAGATGAATATCGGCATAGTTCGTAGCATATCCTACCAATTCTATACACAAAAATTCCTTCCACTCCACTTACATCCTCACATCCTTAGGCATCACAATGGACCTTTATGGTCGAACCTCTACAATCTATCTATCTATCTATCTAAGTCCACTGTTTTCACGATTTGATTCATTACTGAAATATAAAGTTCTTCTTCTCAAAATGATGTAATTCGAAAATATTCCCTAAAATAGATATGGAATTGTTACGAAATGAAAAAGCTTTGTGAAGCTCTCATTTACCTTGAGTTGTGTCTGTTAGGTATATTTAAATAACCTCTCTTATTTATCACCGCTTCCACCAAATTTGTATTTTGGGATTATCTACGAATTCTATGATAAATCCATCTAGATTATACAATATTTTCGTATTGTCATCAAATTTTGAACGAAACAAGTGAAAATAACTAACTGAGTTAAATGCTTAAATATCGGGCAAAAGTAATTACAGATTCTTAAACTAAAATTGTGAAAAAAAGGAACATTTTGTGTCTCTTAATCTCATACGGTTTCAAAGACGAATATTTTCGAAATCGTAAATATCCTTTTCGTAAATTCACGAACTTGACCTTTTTCTTTAGCTCTACATAAAATATCAACTCGTTTTCTCTTTTCGTTTTTAGGTTATTGTGCTTACGAACAGACATACGGACACGCGGAAATGGACTAATTAGGCCATTTTATGAACACCAATATCAAAAATTATTTTCTGCGATCAATATTTTCAAACGTTACAAAGTCGGGACTGAACTCGAACATACTCTCGTAGATATTATTATATACACCGGGTATAAAATTGAAAAAAAAAATGTTTAAACTTGAATTTCAAAGCTTAAATTCGGGTGAAAACGGAATATTTTACTGATTGTGAATTAATCTGTTTTTGTGAAAATCGCGCAAAATTGGAATTTATAGTGATTTTACTGATATTTTAACCCCTGATTGAGATAAGCCAATTGATTTTGGTAACCTTAAAAATTTGAAAGTCAGAAATTTTCATCCATGCTGTAAAATCTGTATTTTAGGATGAGTTAACTGACCTAATTGACAAAATTTTCTATCGTTGTGGATAAATTTTTCCAAAAAACTCCGTCTTTGCTTTCCGTAATTGTAAGCTATTTATATTTAGGCACAAAATAAGTAACAAAAATTGTATCATACTGTATTTCGAAAATGATAATTGAAAATTAACCATCGAGTTGATATGAAGAGGCATATAAAGAAACGAGACAGTGAATGTATATATTCCAGAGTATCGGTCCGTATCGGTATCGTTATACACAAAAAACAAAGATAGCAGACTATTTTAAAGTTAGTAAAGTACCCAGCAGATGGTAAACTCATTTGAGTATTATTGTAGTGTACATGTGTGTTTGTATATGTAGTACCTTATGCATGTGTGTAACCCTCATCAAAATATGATTATTATATTTACTGGAGAAAAACAATTTCCAAAAAAAAAAAATGTTCTTTCGTATAGAAAACAGCGTACAAGGAAAATTTTATTATTATCAAATTAGGAATATTTTTAACGCTCATTAAATTTACCAATTTACGTAAATTGTTTTCTCAATGTTGAAGGTGAAGTATATTCCTTTTTTTTTTTTGCTTTACCTTTTCTTAGTGAAATTTCTACTTTGACATGCATGAACTGTTTGAGATATGTGAAGGATTGTAAAACGTAACGACAGTCAAACACCACACAGATGTTTAACACCGTGATCCCTGGGAAAACCTGAACCAAAGTTGTATCCTGTAACCTGAATAGGATACAACTTCGAAATATTATCGGATTCATTACCGAACATTATAGCAGACTGTGCGGCATCAAGAAAGAAACATCCAGCTACGTCATCTCCAACTGCGAATTTCTCGGTTATAGCAGATACAATATATTCGGTGCTTCTTGCCTTGAATATATGAACCTTCAGGAAAACCTGATAAGAAAGCTTCTGATCTATTGCTAAGATATCAGAGTATCTCTCGATGCACTGAGGCTGAACAGCATGCAACTGCGGTGGGTTATCGAATTTATCTGCACACAATGGGACTCCATAACGGGTCCATTATGTGCAGATTGTGTGGCGAGGAGGAAGAAACATTCAGCCACATAATCTTTGACTGCGAACCTCTAGGTTACAGTAGATACAGGATATTCGGTGCATCTCGCCCCGAATATATGAATTTTCGAATCAATAGCTCCAGGTTATTGCCAACATATGGGAGAAGCGAATCTTGTTAGACTGAAGTAAAAGGGGGAGCACAATGGGCCATAAGGTCGAAGTGCAATAGTTTTTACCCCGATATTAATCAATGAATCAATCTAGATATCAGAGAATCTTGTCAAACTGACGTAGAGACGGTCGAAGTACAATACATTTTATATCCCAAGATATATCTATCTATGTATCGATATCATTCGATCAAATTTTGAAGGAAAAAGACCCTCCCTAAATCGTTAACTAAGAAAATAAAAAAAAATATTTCAGATTTCTTTGTATTGACCTTGCGTGATTGAATAACTCAAGGAGAACATTATGACTAACCTTGGTCACCGAATATGTTGATGAAATTTGATATGAGTAGACATGAAAGTTGCATGAGTAAGTAATTTTCACACGTGAATATTTTTTTTAACATTTTCACACGGTACGAAACCTTAAGAATACAATTACAATGTACATTAAAATGTAACATATGTTGTTTTTCCGAGTGGGGCGATCTGAGTGTAGTATACATATATATGCTACGAAGTAATTATTTAGTTTTTTTTAATCTAAAAATTGGGTTAGACAACAAGCTGTATACCAAAACCGTATACCAAAAAAGATACGAAAAAAAACATTCATTTATTTAAATTTGTATTGTCGACCAGTGACGGAACTTCACAACTGAGCGGCACTCCCGCTAAGTACAATCGTTGGTCCCATTACACTCATAAGATCATAACTTATAAAAAGAAAGGAAACTTATGCAACATAACCCTGATTTTGGTAGAAAAAAAGAGCCTGAGGTCCACAAATGTTTGATATCACAGCTCTGAGGTCGAAATGAAAGGGAAACGTTTAGGGGACCAAACTCTTAAACCTAACCCTGGCTGGAAGCAGACATAGAGAACGTTTTGTACTGTCAATGTGCCACGACTATTGCAGGAGCTGCCACAATGGGGGGGTGGGTGGGGGTGGGTGCTATGTTACTGTCTAGCTCTTATTACGAAAAGACTCAAACTTTGCGGTCAACTTTTTTTGAGGGCCTCCTCTCTGAGTTAGAATCTACTGGTGTCATTTCTATAATGGTCTAAGTGTAAACTATCAGGTTACCATGGTGACACTTGTAATCTTATTTGTTATTAGAACATTAATATTGCAAATATTTCTTTAAATATTAGCTGCGCCCCTGTTTTCGTATATGTTTTTAACGCGAAACTATACACGATTCGTTTTTTGTTTTGTTTTATTTTTTTTCAAAATTTGTTTACATTGTTGAATTGAACAAAAATTTTTGATTGCGTGTTCCACATAATTATAGAGAAAATTTGTATTTAAAAATAATTGATTCGAGAAAGTAAAATAAAACAATAAAATTGGATATTCTAAATTGAATGCGATGTATTAATTTTGAGTTATTTGAGTTGTAAACAATTTTTGTTTTAAGTAAATGTTATTTGATTTAAAATAAAAGTTCAACTTAAACATTCAACTAAATTGATATTACAACAAAAAAAAAAATTTTTTTTTAACATACAGGAAAACAAGTGTGTACGTACACCGAACCTTACACATGTACGGTTCTCAGGTCACATCAAAAACAGCAAAAACAGTATTTGTAATTAATAGTTATTGCGAATTTTAAGCGATCAAAGCAACTTTGCTTGGTAACAACTGTAAAGTGACTCATTGTTCGATACACGTAAGAGCAAAAAACTGAGCTTCTGCATTGCAGCAAAAAACTTTAAAGCTAGAGAAGTGCAGGAGGGGTTTTCAGATAAAGTCGTGATGTTTTGATTTGTGGCATTATTCAACCTGTTGGAATACACCAAATCAAAATAAATACTGAAGGAGATCATCACTCTTTTGTGTAATTTTGCGCGGACGCCAATGTAGGAATATACTAGGATATTCTGATATATTCGAGCTGAAAATCTAAGTAAATTTGTAGAATTAAATCCAGCGTTTATTTTTTGCCTCAATATTTAATAATCGATTTACAAGTTTGTTGGTGACGTGTAACCTAGGGTTATATGCATTGCACTAAGATGACTTTATATGGCAGTTTAAGAACACTACAAACCGGATTATTATGTTCTGCGTAAGAGTATCGCAGTTTCTTGACCTTTCTTAATAAATGTTTTTGCTTACCTAATCTTCATAATCTTAAGATAACACTTTTCCATGAATTCATTCACGAATTATAATAAAGTGAACATATAAGCTGTATCTAATTTTGGTCTAAGTTTCATTTGGCGGTGAAACTTGAAGCATGACCGAAAATTATTAGAAGAATATATGAATCAATCAAACTAAACGAAATCCAATCAAAAATCAAAGCACACGAAGAAATAAATAACATCCTGAACCATGAAGATATTGCCCAGTTTATTAAGGCACAACGGGTCCAGTGGTTTGCTCATATACTCCAGATAGACGAGACAAGAGGAAGATTGCAATGGCTAGACTGTGTCACCGAAGACTTTCGGACAATGGCGTGAGCAATAACAAAACAGGATGAAGAGTCATAGTGGAGGAGACCAAGCCCAAATCGGACTGTAGAGCCGATTGCTTGCTTGCTAATAAATAATTTCTCGAATTTGTAAGATGAACGCTACTATTGTGGCCTTGTGTATTGAAAGATGTAAATGAAGGTCCTCGATAATATCTATGAACCGCATCTATCTATCGAAACCTTTCATGACGACTTTAGACACTATTCCACATTCAGTGTGTCTATTGAACGATACATGTAATTAAAACAGCTGAACATTGGTGTTTGAACCAATCAACAGATAAGTGGATCGAATCCAATTACTTCATTTATTGTAAATAAAAAGAGTATTGAACACAAAAAAAAAAAAAAAAAAAAAACAAATAAAACTAAAAAATACCCTAAAACACGGTTTTAGAAAATTTCTATATATATATTTTCTCCATTTCTGTGCAGAGTATTAAAACGACTGTGTATGGTTTGTTTGTATGTTTGTACGAGAGTGTATGAATGTGTGTATGTTCTTCAGTCATTATCTAGAAAGTAAAAGAATCCTTATTTGGTTTGTTCGTTTTTCGAGTGAATTGATGTTATTATGGAGCCGCTATGTCTGAGGTGGGTTGTGTCTGGATGTGTATACAGTATACACCAATAGAACAGAGTTAGAGCATCATATGAGATGCCCACTCACCAGCGGCAGCAGCTCTGACGAGGAGAATAGTGTCAGTAGTAAATAATTTAGTATGAGTCCAATTGCTTCTTGTATAGCTCACACAGTGCATAGCTAAACTAAACTTGCACGAATGGTAAATGTTTATAAGAACATACACAACAACAACAACAACAACAACAACAGTGTTGCCAATAGTTATAAAACAAAATATTTTAACACTCAACAAAATACATAGATTGGTAGTCATTCAATCAGCATGATTGTAGGGTCCTTTTTTTTTGGAAAGTGGCAACATAGTTTGTACCAACCTATGTAAATAACAAACAGAGTTGCCAATATGTAAAAATGTAAACACAGTAAAAAAAATAGAATTTTATTTAAAATGAGTAACAGTTAGTGAAGTTCTTTCTCTATTAACTATTTTCATAATTAACTGATCTAATTTCATTAAAACTTTTTAATTAAAACTGTGTATGTCGGTGTCGTTATGTAGTGAGGTCTGTTTGGTATATGGAAAAACCAACAAGGCTTTCAGTATAGTAGGAATATACTCAACTATAAACATTTTCATAAATAAATAATATCACTTAAAGTTTGTTGAGTGTGTAGTTGGGTACTTTTGACGAAAAATTTTGTGTACTATTTGATTGACATTCGAGTAAAAAAAAAAGGGTCGGCCGAACTATATTACCGTATACGTGAATGTTAGTTATTTTATGACAGTAAATAAATATATATTATGTGAAAAATAAAAAATTCAATGAATTCGATGAAATTTCAAACTTCAAATTGATATATATATATATATATATATATATATATATATATATATATATATATATATATATATATATATATATTTTATTTATGAAATATATGAAAAAAAATTTATTTTTGTATATTTAAATTAAAAATATCACTTATTCGGATAGTTCAAATCTGTTTTTGAAAACAGGTCATGCTATTTTTATTCGCCAAATTTATTTATAGAAATATTATTGATTTTTTTTTTACATCCACTAATTGAGTGTTTTTTATTTGTCATAATTTTGAGCGTTTTAATCTTATAATAATAATAATATTAATAATGGAGTTTTACCTCCGTTTCTATGACGCAAAATCTATAATAGAGTAACCTTATATTGTAACCTTACATTAATGATATGGGTGAAAGACTAGGAATTTGATGGGAAAAAAGCTGATATACTGGGGTTCGTGATGTGAAACTAAAACAAACATAGTCGGTTACTCAATTAACCGCCCCATTAATTTTAATAGACTAACTGCCACCGTTGGGAATCAAACCCACAACTTGCCAGTTCCAAGCAAAACTCATTTGACCTCATGGACTGGTTTTAATCTAATAAGTCGTCTTCAAAGAAATTTTTTTCTATACGTAAGTTTGATTAAAACGATCAATTATCAGGTATAAAATGGAAGAGCTTCACCGAAAGCTCATTCAAATATGTGTTTTAACTTGGAAAATTATGTATCCCTTCTTTATGAAAGCCTCTTGGCTTAAAATTAATTAATATACAGCCAACGGCTATTTTGGAAAATGAAACTTTACGCTCTGATATTTTAAGTTATCGATGAATAACAGTTAGACGTAATACATCCATGGACCTAAAGAAAACCATAGACCTAATACATCCTGATCAACATATTTAATAATTTAGCTTTGATTGCCAATGAGTAAAACTTTTTAACCGATAAAAACTGTCTGTTCGCCTATTCGTCAGTCTAAACGATAATTCAAAATAGAAAGAGATAACGAGTGACTAAGAAAAATCACAAAAATTGATCTTTTAAACTTGGAACTAATATTTAAACACAAAAAAATGTCTCCTGTTGAAAAACAAACAACTTTGATTTGAAACTTTTTATCATAAACTGAATAGTTTGACTAAAAATTTGATCTCAAACCTCCGTGATTACATGTAGATTACAGAAGTATAAAACACAAGTCATGTTTCCTACACATATAGAAGTACAATAAATAGTACACACATTGTGTAAGATCTAAGTAGGTATATGCAGGATATTTAAACAATTAGCTCAGTTAGTTTGTAACACATTGCATGAATATTAAATTAAATTAAGAATACAAATTCGATTAAAGTTGTGAAAATGAGAAACGAATAAAATTTTAATATCCGAACAATTAAAAAATAATAATTTGAATTCGTTTAATTGCACACAAAAAAAGAAGAAAAAAAAAAACGAACCGAAACTTTAAACGATAATAATTACAATCTAGATAACCTTTTACGAAACGATCTTTGATTGCAATTTAATGTTGTTAAGTTGGTACTACTAAATGATAGTAATAGCTGATGGCAACACTGAGTCACTATATCTATCTATACTAACAACAACTTACAAGTTGTATCTGTATACGAGAATGGAAATGACTACCAACATAATATAACATTGATAGATTGAATACACTATATAACATTATCCGTTATTCATGTACAAGATACCAACGGTGAGTGGGTGTTGGAACGTAGAGCGAGCGAGAGTAGAAGTTATACAAGCAAGCATATAGGGTACGTGAATCAAATTCTTTCTCATCTCGTATTACGTGAAGATACAATCAATGAGTGGATTCATGATGCATAACTGTCCCAGAATAAATGAGTGATGCAATAATATTCGAAATACTCTCGAATACGGTGCTTTTTTTCAATGCAATTAGGGACTGCTTTCGTACTTTTTAATTATATTTCGAGTAGAAGGTGTTGAAAATTTCAAACTAAAAAAAAATTCGAGAAATATGCAACGCTCATAAAAATACACAAATTTTTCGGTAAAAAAAAAAAAACTATCAACATGGTACGGACAAAATAGCGTACACATTTTCACTGCATATCTGCATACTTCAATGTACAGAGCGTTTCAAGAGGCACTTTCTACTGACGAATTGTGGCTAGTTTAAATAATCAATGAACGACGAACGCTCTCATTAATAAAAGAATGCCATCCATATATGACGTAAATAAATATTATTTATTGAATAATAATTATCATTTAAATGGATTAAATTATTCATATGTTTGTTCCATCAATTAACATTCTATTGTTCTAAATCATTAAAAATAAAAACGTTTTTATAATCTAGTTCACATTTACATCCAAGTCTGTCTCATATCCATCTAATACCAACCCATAGTCACTGTACATTATTGTATTGTCGTATTCTGGTAAAGCACGTTTAAGAATACCAAACCAGTATGAGATGACACGCTCTAATTGGAAACTGTTTGTGCATTCTTTTAAAAACCTCGCATGTTACGTTCTGAGAGGGTAGGAAATGGAAGGATACACCAGAAAAGCAAATGATTGCAGGGTACAATGCCCCGAGGTCAATCTAGCTTATTGGCAAAAACCAGATAAACCTTCTGGTTGGGGGGCTTATCAGTCATTGTAGGCTCAAGAGGCATCTATATTTCACGAGGTTGGAGGACACTGCGATCTGTCCGGACTATGGCGGGGTAGATGATACGCCCTTCTATCTTCTAGCAGAATGTCCTTTCTGAGCCAGAATGAGATATCTAGCCTTCGGCTCAACCGAATCTGAGGTAAAGTAGCACTCTCTAGGATGAAAGAGTATGAGGGAATGGGTTTCTTAGGGGTTGGTAAAAAAGGCCGAGAAAAGCCTACTTGCCAAGTTTCGGCCTCCTCTCTAGTAATGCTACTATGGCATTCAGAGTAACGTTCATTTGGCCGTCCGTAGATTCTTGCGCGTCCACAAAAACAAGGCATATCGATCTGTTAAAGAACGTTCATTTAATCATTATATGCTTTGAGGAGGTATCTACGATAATTTACAGTGAGCGGTGACGCTATGGAAGGCCAAAGGAACATTTGCCAAGCTGACGCCAATTTGGAATGCAAAGAGTTTAGACCAAAACTCAAGCTTCGAATCTTCATATCAAACATGAAGTCAGTCGTGCGGTACGACTTATATCTAGAAAAATACAGACCTTTATCAATAGAAGGAAAATCCTCAAAATAGTTTTAGTAAAGTTTGTTGTAGCAAACTTTACTAAAAATATGCCTTCAAGGTTAGGCAGTCATTACAGTAAGAAGAGGTAATAGCGCTATTAAAAGCTTTTCCATTTAAAACCCAAAAAAATAAAAAGCTTGAATTTTCCAAAGTGCTCAATTTTTTTACTGAGCTTATGTATACATTTGAACACGTACAAAAAAATTTCAATAGACCGGTGGTGTCTAATTCTAGACTATATACACATATAGAAATATAAAAAAAAAAGTGCTTTTGTAAGTTTTGAATTGCAGCTTGCAGCTTGAAGTATTATCATAAGCACTACTCTTGTACTACTCAAATAAAATACTGTATATATGTATTTATATTTTCATTTTATAAAAAAAAATAAAATAAACAAATAAACATCACACACAAACAAGGATAATCTCTGGAAGAAAATGGCGTATTTTCCCCGTATTTTCCACAGGGACGTAAATTTGTTTAATTACGGAGAGTATTTACTGTATGTTGTACAATATAATGTGGCCGGATACTAGACCATTCGTTCGTGACAATAAGAACTATTGGTTGAAGGGAAAAAAAAAACTGGTCGACAATTTTCCGATTGTTTGATTTTGTTTATGTTTTACTGTTTATTCTTGATTCGAACGTTATAAGAAAACTTAGTCATGGAGAAATAAAGAAAATGTTTATTTATTATCTGCCATGACTTTGAAAAACATGCGTTACGTAGGAGCTACGATCGAATTAAAAGTAACGACTACGGACACATTTATATAAATGAGTATATTTTCCATGAATTTTGTGGCCGCTCTAGCGGTGACAACTTTAATCCATTCAATATGATATTACGTATCTGATATATGAAGGCTAAGTTTGTTTACGAGTGAAATCGGACAAGGGGAATGGGGGGAATGCTTAGAGAAAGAAGAAAACACAATATATAGAATATCTCTTTTAATATTTTTTCCGTAAACTCTAATTTCCACAGATATTTAGGATATTAATTTTCAATCTAAAATCGAAAAAATGATAAGAAAAAAAATTGTAGTCAAAATTCAATTTTCTAAAGTTCCTCCTGCCTCGATTTACCCATTTTCTATTCTTCGATTTTGCCCATTAATGAACTTGGCTTTTAAAATAGCAAAAGCACCTCACATATCAAATTTCATTCTAATCGGAATGGAACTGTAATTTTCTTAAGAATCTTTTTAAAATTAAATTTCAAAACGCTTCCACCAAATTACTATTTCGGGGAATATCTTTGAATTTCATGACTAGTCCATCTAGACCATATTGTCAACATACTTGCGAACATTTGCAAAATTTCAACTTGAGTAAAAATTTTGAACTGCAAAGACATACAAACAAAGGACTTAAGGAGAATCAAAGTTTTTCACAAATAAATCCAATCGAATTGACAATTTTTCTGATATTTTGAAGTCGGTTAATAAACATAAATACTATTATTAAACAAGTAATGTAACAACTAACTGAATTAATTCTTTGAATATCCCGCATATACTGAGTTGTATATCAATGTTTGAATTGTTAACAATTTTTTAATTGTCCCACAATTAAAAAAAAATCTCTTATGGTTTTAAAGATGGGCATATTTTTCGCTTTCCGAGGAACTTTTGAGCACAAATTATGAGAAAACTATTGAGTTTATGGAAAAAGTTTTCAAACAAAAGTTGTTTATTTTAAAAAGAAGAAGATTTTATGTGATAAAATTTTTGTTATATCTCTTACGGTTTCAAAGATAAGCAGTTTTGTCCATTTTTCCCAAACATGGTCCGATTTTGCCCATTAACGAACTTGACCCTACTTTTTTGCTCTAGAACACACACAAAAATTTCAGCTCGTTATCTCTTTTCGTTCTTGAGTTATCGGGTTCACAGACGGACATGCGGAAATGGTCGAATTTTGTGAACACATATGCCAAACATTCATGCCTACGATCAATATTTTTAAGCGTTAAAAAGTCGTGATCAAACTTAATATACCTTGTCTATTTACATATACTGGGTATAATGAGCTTAATATGATTTGGTGTACTAAATTCTGATAGTGAGATCAATAATAATAAATCAATCACACAGTATATAATTATAATGTAATTATCAGTCATGAGTCTGTATGCAATAATCGTTCATTTGAACTACCAAAAAGTGCAGAATTTAGGTCAAATATAGTTGAAACTATTTTTAATAATGTAATTATCCCCTGACAGTCAAAGCAAAAAATATGAAAGATAGTATAATAACAAATTCTATATTTTCATGGCTTACACTCTTCAATCTTGTTTATTTTATGATAGATTAAACTAAAGGTGAACGCTAAGTAACAGGACAGGACTTAAATCAGGACAATCATGGAGAAAAATGTATGGCTTTTTGCATTAGGTTACCGAAAAATTCCGAAATACTTCATTGTAAAAAATGGAACGTACGTACACCCCAAAAATAGTTGTCTTCAAAAAAAAATTTCATTAAAATCGGATAAAATTTAGCTGCGATAGTAAAAATAGTGTTTCACCGAGGCTACGAGGTAACTTCGCCTCGCCTCGGCCCTCGGTTACGAGGCACGATAGTAAAAAAATTGATTTTTTGAACCTGGTGTCGTCACGAAAATAGAAAAATTGGTTTTTTGTGAGTTTCACCCATATTTTATCCGATTTTTATGAAATTTTTTTTCAAATCCAGTAAGTTGTAGTCAAGGAAATCAATTTCGATAGAAATACCTAGATAGCTTTATTCATTTTGAGATAGTCTAGATATATGTATTTCGCATTTCGAAATCGAGACACACTTCACAATTCTTTGTCATAAAATAGGAAATTCATCCCAAAAAAGTAGATTTCAAAAAAAATTTCATTAAAATCGGACTAAGTTTAGCTGCGTCTATATCAAGTATATTTTATCCGAATTTTATGAAATTTTTTTTTAAACCAGTAAGTTATTTTCAACGAATTCAATCCAAACTCATTCCAAACATTCCAACCCCTGGGTTCCCGGCGATGTTTGACCCGTCAGTATTTTAGCATTGTAGGGAGTACAATTATAATATTTCTGTAACTGTGAAACAACCAATAGTGCTGAAATACTGAACGGTTTTTTAAAGTTGTTGACAACATGCATACTGTGCACCCTGTGAAGGTAATCAAGAGCCACCACCTCCTACCCTCGGTAATTAAACAGCGCGGTGTATAATTCTATATGTAGTTATTAATATTTCATAAACAATAATTACAATCCATCATATTATCTATGTATTGATTGAAATTAAAATAATTTTCTATTTAAATTCAAAGCAATTATTAATATTAAATTTAATAATATTAGGTTGGTTGACTGACGTCCATGAAGTGTACTGATGTAATGAGTGTGAACTGACTCTCTGATGGACACTGGTGTGAGGTGGACTTACTGTATTCATTTATCATTTTAAAAGTTCAGTTAACATAATTGTTATATTACGTTATTTATAACAGAAATGAAAGTAACTAGCTATCATTATTATTAGTTTATAAAACAGTCATGTTAAATATTATGACAATTGGTCATTTTAATTGAGAAATTAGGTTTTTTTTTTTATATGCTACAAGAAAATCGATCCACCATTTTTTAGGATTCCGTTACATATTTTGGTAGTGATACTTTTTTGGTGGGTCATTAGTCAATTAGAGAAACAGTTGAACTACCAGTCCAAGTGGCCGAGAGTTCTAAGGCGTTATGTCTGCGCAGTATGCCTACTTGGAAACTGGGAGGTTATGGGTTCGATCAGCAGTTTGTCAATTATAAAAAAAAGGGGCGGTTAATTGACTAAACTGTCGGCGTATGGACAAGAACAAAGTAACCGGCTATGCTTAAGAAGGTTTTCTGCAGTTTCCTTCACGAACTCTAGTTGAATATCGGCATAGTTCTTATCAGAGTCGGCTGCAGCCGCATATCCTACCAATTCCTAGTCTACTCACAAATTCCTTCCACTCCACTCACATCCTTAGGCATCACAATGCACCTTATGGTCGAAGTGTAGCCCGCCCAAGGAAGCCTCTATATTTTGAAGTAACGAGTCCTATTGTTTCTGGCAAACATACCCACCAATAAAAGTTTAAAATTGTTGATTTTATATAAAAACATTTTAATAGCATTTTGGTAACAAAAAGTTAGTTTGTTTATGTTTTACAAAAAAAAAAAGAAAGTTTTTCGAAAAAGAAAGTTTTTTTCTAAAAACAATATTTGTTTGTATATAATTTGTGTGATAGCTAATATAGAAATTTAAAAGCGAATACCGGTAATTTGTATGTACGGTCCTTAAACGGCTACAAAACACTATGTTTTTGGTATTTAAATAAAAATTTAAATATGAGATCTAGTCACGCAACATTACTACACCGTAAAAATAGTGTATACCTACCTACCTACCTACCAACCGTATTTAATGTTGTTTTTATCTGAACTCGACGCTACTTTTATATCTTCAGTTCGTAAATTAAAGGCCAGTTCATACTTAAAAGCAGTTATTTTTGATTTAATGCCTATTTATATTTTTTAAGGCATTTTTCTTCATTAGTTTTATCAAAAGCTTATGAATTAATGAACTGTGTCCAAGTAGCCGAGCGGTCTAAGGCGTTATGTCTGCGCCTACGCATACTTGGAAACTGAGAGGTTATGGGTTCGAATCCCGACATCGGCAGTTTGTCAATTATTAAGAAAAAAAAAGGGGCGCTTAATTGACTAAACTTTCGGCGTTTGGACAAGAACGAAATAACCGGCTCTGCTTGACAAGGTTTTCTGCAGTTTCCTTCACGAACTCCAGATGAATATCGGCATAGGTCCTATCACAGTTGGCTCCAACCGCATATCCTACCAATTTCTAGTCTATACACAAAAAATTCCTCACATCCTCACATCCTTAGGCATCACAGTGTAGACCTTATGGTCGAAGTGTAGCCCGCCCAGGGCAGCTTCTACAATCTATCTCTATAGACTAAAGTGGTTCCGGAGCTTTTTCGGTCTACATGCAAAACTTACAGCTACTGTTGGTCTCTTATCTCTTTACAGGATGTGCTTTGAGCTTGAAATAACATGTGAAGGAGATTAATTGCCTCCATCTGGGAAATAACTTCCAGAACGATGTCGTTCTCGTTACGTCTCATTCCTTCTTGATGGGTGGTCAATAGAAAAACCTTGTTATAGAACAAGACCTTGACCAATACGATTAGTCGAGCTTGTAAAGGAACTCTGCTCGGAATTAAGAGGTTGCTGGTTCGATTCTCAACGGTGCTAGTTTGTCAATTAAGTAACTGGCCACACTTATGAATGTTTTCTACAGTTTCCTTCTGTAGTCTACACACAAAATCCTTGTCCTCTAAGGGTCCTTAAAAAAGGTCTAGAAAGGTATACGCTACTAAAACTAGAACCCACGTAATAGTTTCAGAAACACCTATCATAACCGCTAATAATGCTTCAAGAATACTTCAGTACAGACAAAAAGTTGAAACTAATTAGGGACGGATAAATTCTTACGTTGTAACCAGTATACAAAATGTCGTAAAACGCATTCTAGACGATATGATTAGTCGTAATTTCATTCTAACAGTAATCTGAGAAAGTAAACACCGATTCTTGGTAACCTATGCAGTAAACTACATATGTAAGACAACCACTTTACGGGAAAAATGGCAAGAGTTTTTCATAAAAAGAAAATTACCTTTTTTTTCCTCTGTAAAACAATGTTTTTTTTATTAAACGACTCCACGAAAAAAAAAAAACAGTAAAATAAATATGACGATATTTATTTAAGCAATCTCGACAGTAATTTATAAAAAGCTTCAGGAATCTCACATTTTGTTTAAATCAGATTTAAGTGAAAAATTATAAAACAAAAATGTAGTAATAAAGATTTTCTTCTGTGTTTATCTTTACTGCAAGGTTTTTTTTTATATATTTTCCTCTCGCTATTGTTTTAAAACGATATCTATACGTCATTTATTTTTCATACACAACAAAAAGCCAAAAATTTACTGGCATAAGCTTATTGTAATCTACAGTCTCTGTTTTTTTTTTATTATATGACTAAAGAGATTTTTAAGGTAGTTCCAGGCATTATCTTGTATAATCAGGACAAAAAACCGGTTTGCTTTTATATTTATATACAAATTAATGTAATTTTGAAAGAAAGAAAAAATTAAATCATCATTTTCGAAAACAAAACAATTAAAATTAAAAAAAAAAATTTATCTTTACTGTCCTAGTTTTTTTTTAAAATTCTGCCAAGTATTTTTTTTCAATACAGTGCATACTAGTTGGGCGGGCATGAAGTTTTATATGCTTCTAATGAGAGAGAATGATTGCTTTGTGATTAATTATCTCACGTTCTAAACGGTCAAAATTCTGAAACTTCGGGATTTATTAGAAAACGTTATTTTTAGTCTGGGAAAAAAAATGAGCAAAATCTGTCGAAAATTGATTTTATGCTTGAATTACCTTAAGTATGGTACACAGAGACACAAAAGTAGTGCCCATTTGCGGTATAGTATTTCCTTCATCAAATCCTTTAGAATATACTTCTTTTTAAGGTGAATAGGACCCAAAAAACATCAAAGTCTAGTTCATTTGATGATTTGGCCTATCGTGTCTGAGATTTCAGGCGATATCTCATAATCTCATAAACTGCTGATCAAATTGTCAAATGAATACGCTTTTCGTTATTTTTGGGTCGAACTTACCCAATGTAGTGAGTTTTATCCAAATCGGAAACAAAAATTATTTTACGAGTTTTTTTTTCTCAGGCCTAAAAATTCCAGAGAAAATCGGAAAAAATTTAAAAAAATTTTTAGTCACCGATTTAAAAGAAAATAATTTTTTAAGGTAAATTGGACCCAGAAAACACTTAAATCTACTTCATTTGATGATTTGACGAATAACTTTTTAGATATGTTCTCTCATTACAGGATTTTATGCCTCGATTTATACGATTTCAGACGATATTTCATTATCTTGTAAACTGTTCACTACATCATCAAATAAACAGGATTTTCATTATTTTTGGGTCAAACTTACTTTATATTGTGAGTTTCATTCAATTCGAGAACAAAAATTATTTGTCGTATTTTTGCAATTTTTCGAAGGGGAAGGTTTCTAAGGGGTACTAAGGTAAAAATCTCATTGACTTGACGATTTGACGGATAGTTTCCGAGATATATCTTCTCTTCGCACCATTTTATGCCACGGCTTATACGATTTCGGATGATATCTCAGTATCTCGTAAACCGTTTAGTAAATCATCGAATGAATACGATTTTCGTGTTTTTTGGGTCAAAGTTACCTTATACAGTGAATTTCATCGAAATCAGGAACAAAAATAACTTGTCAAATTTTTGGTCAAAAAGGTCAAAAACAAATCATAAACGTTACCAAATCAAAAACGAAATTTTATAGAAACAAAATAAAATAAGGTGAAACGTGATTTTCAAACACAACAAATGATATTAAAACATATGAGCTTAGAGTTTAAAGGACACAGAGGATGATTTATATTTGACAAAGTATAAATAATAATATTCGTAATGAATACTTTATAGCTATTAGTTGTGACATGTTCTAATATTGTATTATTATTTTGAATAAGTTGTATAATATATTTACATAATGCATGTACATTATAACACACAGTCCCCGCGTTCCACATTCAAATTAAACTCCCTCCAATTCACTCCATCCAATACACCATTGTTGTTACTCCAGTGAGTGTACTCCATACTCCAGTCAAATAATCATATAATATAGAGGACATATTATATTTTAAAAGTTGAGTTATATGTTTATGTTTTGGATGGGACATCATAATATTATAATTATTATGTGTAGTTGAATTATCACTTTACATTTATTTATATGTTATTATTGTTACGTTTACGATACGTTACATACACGTACACCACCACCCCCCCCCCCCCACCCCAACCTCTTTACACTAACACATATCCTTGAAATGGTTTTTTTTTTAACGTTCTATATTGTATTTAATTCGTTTCATAATTAATTAAGTGTTTTATTTGTATCTTATTTTAATAACAATTTATTCGATAAACTGTAGGCAATTTACATTACTATAATATACAGCAGGCTTATAAGTCATTTCAATTGTCATATTAATACTGTTATAGTCAAACTTGTTCGCTACACAATGACTGACATGTCTGTATCAATAAAAAATGTAATAGATTTAACAAAAACACGTGATTTGTTACATGGAAAGAAGTTCAATTGTTTAAATACCCTGTAAATACTTGGTTTTTTCATGCACTTTTTCAAATACGATGTAGATACTGTAATTGTAATTTAGAAATGTTTAAGATGAAATTATAATGTTCAGTTTATGAATCAAAGTTTAAAAAAAATCCAGCACTTGATACGTAGATGTTATGGACTGTCGCTGGCCGCTGTATGCCCTACGAGCCAGGTATGTAATCGCTTTGCGCTGTTTTTTCATTTCCTTTTCAACGCTGCCGTAGCTCTCGCATTTGTTCGGCACTAAACTTTTAAGGCTTGCTGGACTCCTTTTGACGCGAGTTTTACTCTGAGACGCGTTTTCTATAATTCCGAACCTATTTACAAATGTAAATCATTGTAAACGCATTATTAGTCTTTGAAGTTATTGCCGATTGAAATCTGACTTTCGAACAAGAAATCTGACTTTTGAACACAACAATGTTCGTCCGACCAAGAGTGTAACGAACGAATCGTCGTTTTCACGTCAACAACCTTGTTTGTTTATCAACAAGAAACATTTTTGTTTATAAACCTTCTCTCGATATTTTCCTGCTTAGGGAGGCGCATGAATCGATTTGTCCCATTCACGAATTTGAATCACCCTTTTGGCTGGCATTGGAACGCGCTAAAAATACTTATTCGTTTTTTGAGTTATCGTAGTGATGAGTGGGCAGATAAAAGAATATGAGGCATGGATTCTCTTATCGTTACAGACTTGGGACTAAACTTATAAAATACCCTATATATATATATATATATACTCTATATATATATATATATATATATATATTCACATATATATATATATATATATATATATATATATTATACAGAGTATAAACATTGGTGTTAATTTGGTGTATGGGTTGGGAAATATTAAACATTGCTTTTGAGAATCATTTTTGAAATCAGGACTAATTATTGAAAGTAATGTTTGAAAGAAGTTTGACTGTAATATATTAATAATTATCTGATGAATATATGTAATAAACAAATGGTTCCATATGTATATGTTCCAATTTATGTAACAACCTAACGTATAATATAGAACGAATGAGTGTATCTGAACAATTTGTTTGTTCCATTTTAAAATTGGTGTCTGTATGTGTGTGTGTTTGTGTCTAGAGGTGGGTTGGTGGACGGGACGTACTGTGTATGTTTATTTTACTTTTGATGTTTGAGGGGTTTTAAATGTAATGAAATTATGTTCAGAGTAAATAATTCGATTTTTAGCTTTAATTAGAAACAATTTACAGCAATGCAGGTGAAATGTTCTCATCAATCGTTCAACAAATACAAAGAGGGTTCATGGAAAATTCAGTATTGAATTATATTCAATTAATTTCCAATAATCCTTAAATGGTTCATAGAAGTTGATTTTCCCATTAAATCGTCCTTTAGCTTAAGGGAAAACGTTTACACTGAATTCAAATGAACATGAAACTGAGTTTTTTCTTAAAAATAGAATTAATTTAAAGGTCAGGTAGGCTAAAATACAACTCATGACGTCTCGAATATATTACCTCCCTACCGAGATCGTTATAGCAGCCGTCACTGGCTGAGCGGCAAACACGCAGAACGTCTAGGACTGCGCCAAGAGACGAGGACTCATCTTCTCTATCACTACCGAGGTGTTACTTTAAAGAGGCTCACTCTTTTGGGTCAACCAATCTTTGACGACCTTTTTGAGCTAAAGTATACCTGCGTCAAAACTCAATTACTGTATCCGAACAGCTCCAAATTGTTGAAGGAATAGTGACAAGGATGAGTCAATCCAATGGACCATCCAAGACAGCCACTACCATCTAATCTTACCTCAGGTCAGAAGGTCCGAAGTAATTAATGGAACAAAAACCTCGTCTTTCTCATCAGATCTTATTTTTAAGGGAGGCAAATTGACTCTATGAATTTTACTCAAAATAAGTTTTCCAGTTTCTACTTTCTGATATATTTTTGGTGTATCATGCTCAAGCATTTGTTTTTTCCCACTTAAGGAAATCTATTTACAAACAGTGGCATACATATCTTATTTCAAAGTTAAAAATATTGACTACACAAAAATATATGACTAAAGTGTTACAAAAATTAGCATCAGCATGTCACCTGACAAAATTGACGACTGCCTATCAGTATCATATACTTTTTAATGCTATATGCATGCTATATAAAATATGTAAACATTTACGGGTATACTTGACTACAAAATTTAGGGACTAATCATCCTCTCAGCGAACAGATCTAACTGATCCGTTATTATTAAATTAAATATGTTAATATACATGCTATAAAGTAATTACTTTCTAATATCAATTGAAGTCAAAAATTTGTGTGCAAATATTGATTTGTGAGCTTTACTATATAGCTTCGATACAGAAAAAGCAAAATGAAGGGAATCATTTCAAGAGATTTCTTGTTGCTCACAATTCGTGTTATTTATATATTTAGGTATTTGTGTAAATTGATACTTGAGAGCGGATGGGTGGGTATCAGTGCGGTGCGGTGAGGTGTGCATTTAAATTAGGGTAAGAAGTTTAAGAACAAAAACATTTATAATGATGGTAAATCTCACCAAAGTTGATTAGCAAAGTGCTTTTGATATTTAATAATAATTTTGTTGTTGTTGTATGGTAGCTTCAAGCTCCAAGCTTCATCTGTATGTGTGTGTGTGTGTGTGTGTGTGCGTTTGTGTACTCAAGTAAACCAAAGTCATCATCGGAGTATTCACTCACTCACTCACTCACTCACTCATTGAATGAGCTTGGTGTGGTGTAGCTCCTGCTTGTACTTCAAAATATAAATAAATTATTTTGGTGAAATTAAGTGAAACACACATTTTAGATTGTAAATACCTGTGTCTGTGTCGTTGAATGCCACAGAGCATGGGAGCATGGCAGCACGAGACACGACCACAATGAACAATCACTGAGTGCTATCACCTTTGATTTGATTTTCTTTTAAGCTTTTCTGTATTCAATATAGGTAAAGCTTCTTCTTCTATGTGTATGTATTTCTTGTTAATTTGTTAAAGAAAAATTTTCATCAGTAATTTTCTTCTGTTTATCATTAATTTGGTTAATTTATTATCGTGAATGTTGATATTTTCCGGAGAATTTGTTTTGTCGCATACCTTAAGTCAATAAATAATTCAATCAAAGGAAGAAAATTGTTTTTCATTTTTTTTTTTTTGAAAATTTTGCGAACTTATTTTTGATTAATTTCAAAAACAAAATGAAAAACTACATTTCTTAATGATCGCTTCTGAACGATGAAAGCAGTTTTGTACTAAAAAAAAAAACCATTGTTAATTTCGTGGAAGCGTAGGGAAATAGTGATATATTATTAATTTAGGATTCCCATTATATTACTAGGTATATATATATATATATATATATATATATATATATATATATATATATATATCTATATATATATATATATATATATATATATAGATATATATATATATATATATATATATATATATATATATATATATATATATATATATCCACAAAATCTTCAAAATTTATGCTAGAAGAACGAACTTGCGGTAGTTCCAGGCAGATCTGGCCAGAGTACAACTCAAGGAGCTTCCAGCTCTTATTATGAAGAGACTCACTCATTGGGTCAACCATTTTGACAATCTCTCTGATCTAAAGTCTACCAGCATCAAAGTCCTATTGCGGTATCTGAAGAGCATGAAAGTGGTCGAGTTGTGAAGTTGCAAGGATTAGTCAGTCTCATTTCGGTATCACAATGAACCTCTCGGTCAAGGTATGTCCCATCCGTCCCATTCAGGACAAGCACTGCAACCTAATCCTACCTACTACCAAATCTTAATCGGAAACCTTAGTAGTATCTTACCTGCAGCCAGTTAATCTTTCCCAAATACTCTCAAGGTCTTTGCCAGACTAAGGAATCTTTTCAGTCAACTATAGTAAACAAATTCTCCACTTTGGCAATCACTGGATTCTGTATTTTCCTATTTAGTCGTGCGGTTTTGTTTAGAGCGTACATATTTACACCCATCAAAGTTAGTCAGAGCTTGAAGTAAAATTGGTCATTAATTGCCCACTCCGTATTTTAGTTATAATAAAAACATATTAAACCAGAATTCGAATAGTGTCAGTTAAGGGTTAAGACTAAAATCAACATGGGATATAAAGACGATATAAAGTAATTGATTTGATTCGATGGCGTAAGTTTTTAAAGAGGTATATGTTATTGTCAAGAATCATTGATGAGTTGTACAAAACTGTCTAAACAGATACAAATTGAAGCTTGATAAAATAGAAAGTTCGATTAGAGAAAGATAGATAGACTTGAAGAACAAATTTGTAAATAAAAAAAATAATTATTTGTTTCACGTAAAAAGAACAATTGAAGCAAATATTAAGTTAATTTTGTAAAGAATTGTTTTATAAATGTACAACAATTAATTTAGAAGACATTTTATATGATGGTAGTATTGGGTTATGTAGACTTGTTCTGTAGTGGTGGGGGTACCTACCGTTCGGGTGTTGAGCTGCTGCGATACCAGTTTATGTGAGTTTGAGGTTAGATGGGTGTGTAGTAAGTACATTTTATAGCTACTATGTAACATTACAACCAGAGTTTGGTATCGTATCGAATTTGGTAACAGTTTTACCAAACGAAGAGCATGTGTATTATACACTTGTACTTGTAGTACACCAATGTAACTGTCTTTAATGTTGCCCCTTAAATCAATCTCATCCTGTTATTTATGGCAATCTTTATAACACTGGTTCAATCGATTCAACTCACTGTATTTAGCTGGCTTAGAAGTCGGTTACATACGCCTGCAATTGGAACCTTCCGGAGCTTATGCAGGTCATGAATCTTATCGGGAACTTGAAAAAACTGCGGATACTGATGAGGTTTCTTACGGGACCTTCTAGACTCAAGGGGCACATTAGAAACCTTGGCTTGGGTAACGAGGGTAGTTGCAGGTTTTGTGGAGATATAGAGGAAACTCCGGAATACCTCCAAATAGACTGAGGCACCCTTATACACAAAAGCATCAAATAGCTGAGAGTCTACCAAATACATTTAGGGAAGCTATAATCCTTAGACCCAATATAGTGTCTCACAGCAACTCACCAAATTAGCAATAAGCAACATATCTCTGAATCCATATCCCAGAGATAGTTACGATTAGCTAATTCATACTGATGATGACTACATTGTAATCGAAATACGTATTTATAAAATACAAACAAATGTTTTAGAAATAGGGGCAAAACAATTTGAAATGTAATTTCAAAAAACCTAGAGTTCTCTTTGATTATTTTAATAATCTTTATATCTAATAGATACCAAAAAAAGAAAAAACAATTAATTAGGGTGATTTTTAGCAAACAGAATCGAATTTAAGTAGACTCTAGGTTTTCTAGAAAATCTCAACCTTACGATCTACACTGGAGAGATTTTTGTGTCTCATAGGATATCGAATGGAAATGAATGAGAGCTGCCTCACTTAGAAGAGCTCAATAGAGAAAAAATCACATTCACGCTCAGAATTGGAAAGTCGATACAAAATAAAAGATCATATATAATGTAAACGATAGACATCCAACAAGTAAAGCATTTAAAGTTTAGTGAAAGCTTCAAATCACATTTAAACAGAAGTAAGATTTGTAGTATGGACATAAATATCAATTTTGTGAATTTGACACAAATGTCTCATGTGTCTCAATTATAAACGGGGCAACATCGGAGTACCCTTACCATGCGAAAGCTAACAGTATTGAATGTTGTTTGTAATACATACATATACAAATACATATATATATATATATATATATATATATATATATATATATATATAATATATATATATATATATATATATATATATATATATATATATATATATATATATATATATATATATATATATATATAATAGTATGTTTTAGAGATAAATCAACGGCAGGCAACCAGTCGTGCGAATCTGACCAAATCCCGTGAGCTAACAAAACACATATACACAACATAACATCATCCAGTAGTAGTGACTACTTTTGCAGCATGATGTGCTTGTGCTTGCCTGCTGCCTTGCTTATGTGAGTTTGGTTGGCATCTCCAAACCAAATATACACACACGCAGACATACAGAGGCCCCAACACAGTAATCACTGAGAGTGTGTAAAGCAAAATAACGCTCAAACCTTTGTTAGTCCGTTTGCTTTTTAAAACTACACGCTGTTGTAGAGTGCTTTATATATATATATACATGTTTATTTCAATCCCCACTCTCATCCCTACCACCCATTAGTGTTTAAAGAGGGAAATTCAAAATAAAAACATGTTTAAAATACAATGAATGAATTCATCGTACATCCAAAAAAAGTTTATTTTTAATAGAATATTCTCTTATCTCTGATTCAATGTTATATGAGGGTACTGGGGTATTCATTAAATATGATCTTTCAAGGTCAACATAAACGCATGAGTTAATGCTTTGTAGAAACTTTGTATTCATCAAATCGATTTTTTAATCATCGAAACGATCCAATAGGTTTGAACATATAAAAAGACCCACCAAAAAAAAAAACTGCATTGACTATTGCATATTTTACCTTTTTCCATGCAGTGAATTACATTTCCTAATTTCAATGCCTCGATCGAACTCAAAATTTGGGAACAATCTACTTTCTGGGATTATTAAAAAGAAGAAAAGTATTTATGCAAAGCGGCATATATCATCTTATTCCAATGTTAAAATAATTACAGCACTATGTTTGTTGTATTTATAGGCTTTGTAAAGTAGTTTTATATACTATAAAGTAATTCATATAAAAGGTGTCCCATAATTCACGCAAGATTCGAATTCAGTAGAAAACACAATTTTTTTCAATTGTATTTTTTTTATTGAAACATAAAGTACATAGGATAGGGTTATGTATGGAATAGCACTTCGGGCAAATGACCTCTACGACTTTGCTGGAACATATGCACTCTTTTGTCGAAATTTTCCATAACCATTTTGCATAAATGTGGCGCTGAATTTCGTTGATGCGTTGAATCTCGTTGAATCTCCTCCTTCAATGCACGAGTGTATGTGGGCTTGTTGACATAGACCTTTGACTTCAAATAACCCCATAGATAGAAATCAAACGGTGTTAGATAGATAGATTGTAGAGGCTGCCCTGGACGGGCTACACTTCGACCATACGGTCCATTGTGATGCCTAAGGATGTGACGATGTGAGTGGAGTGGAAGAAATTTTTGTGTATAGACTAGGATTTGGTAGGATATGCGGTTGCAGCCGACTCTGATAGGGACTATGCCGATATTCATCTGGAGTTCGTGAAGGAAACTGTAGAAAACCTCAAGCATAGCCGCTTACATCGTTCTTGTCCATACGCCGACAGTTTAGTCGGCGGGCCCTAAACTGTCAGCTGTCAAACTGTTTTCTTTTTTTTTTCGGTTGGCAACACTTTACCGCACAGATGGTGGCATAAAATGATTTAAAATACAATCTGTATATTAAATTGAAGTTCAAAACGATCCTAATCCAACTGAAGACAAAAGCATAATTTTCCCATGTAAACTCAAATACAAAATAATTTCTCAATAATTAATGAATACTCTGTATACATTATTTATACATATATATTCGAAATAATGGTGTGGGTGGTTTTTTTTTTCAACTATTTATACATAAATAAACAGAATAATTTATGTCAATAAATAATAATATATTAAACATACCCAATCAAACATGTTTGTAGCCCCAGACCAATAACTGATTATTTACCAATTACATATTTAAATACTGATCGAATATATTTAGTACTCCCCCCAAAACACAGTTCCCTTGATATTCCAATTTGTTTTTGAGATCGAAAGAAAAAAATAGAATAAAATTCACGTTTATATGAATACCATATAAAAAGAAAATGTCTCGAACACGAAATGAGAAATTATTCAATTGAAATAGGAAAGATAAAAAAATACTGTAAAAAATTAAATGATTTCTCTATCATCGTTGAATGAGAGATGAAACTAATATTATCTGATCCAACTGTCGCTATCATTCAAAACACCTGAAAAAAAAGTTTACATGAAGGATGTATGTCTGGTGAAAAGGCTCTACATCTGGTAGTTTTAAGGATTTAAATCAAATTAATATGTTTCTCATAAAAAATACATTTCCTGAGAATCTACTTTTTCATGATGATTGAAAAAATATATATCACTTAGGATGCTGTATATGACCTTGCACCAGAACCTTTACAATCCAATTCAAGCACATTCTTTGTAATATTACACTAATTTTTCCTCGATAAAAAAAGCTGAAATCATGATAAGAAGCGTTTTTTTGGACATTTGATTTGAATGATCACTCTATTTTATGAATGTTGATAGATGTATTGATGTTTATTCAACTTCAAAAAGCAGTCTTTCTCTTTTTAGAGTAAGAAAACCACAGATGTCGATCCATGTTTTAATCAAATAAACTGAAACACTCAAAATTACAAAATAACTTGAAAAACATTCACTGTCATCACGGTTTAAACAGGTACTCCTGTTTAAATGACAGACTAATGATATGACGTCACTAAACCATATCGTGTAAACTCGTAAACTTGTGATCGGAGACATTTGAATTTAAATTTATTAATGACTATATCTATTGATAATTACTTTCTAATAATTAAAATTGTATTAGAATGTCACTAGTTTTTTAAAATAAATTTTCATATTATAGAACATATAAAAAATATTCCTATGAACCTTCTACAGCATCGCACAGTTTATCACACACTTGGAAAATTACTTTTATAGTTGAAATGACGAATGTGAATATAAAAAAAAAAATGTTAATTTTCCATTAAACACTTCTATAAATAAGTAATTCTTCAAACGTATTCATTTCCGATAAAAAATAACTCCCAACAGATATATAAAAGTTGAAACTGGTGTTTATTTAAGGGAATACAATATGGTGTGAGCTTCATGGAAAACAAGGGACAGGAGACGGGGCGAATCTATACAAATGTATACCAAACAACAAGTGTAAAAGATTATCTGTTAGATTTCGATCAACCGATTACCGTTTCTTTTATTAAATAAAAAAAATAAAATAAAAAGAATTTCACGATTTGATCAATGAAAAACACGATCAGTGGCGTATTGAATATCCCAAGAGTCCCACGCAAATTTGGAATTAATTTTTTAGTGAAAACCATTATATAAATATTTCATTTGACAAATGCGGAGAGACTGTGTGTCCCCTGTTAGATACGCTACTGAATAAGTTGAATATAAAAATAAAATAAAAACCGTACATTATAAAATTTTTATCGTATTCAAGTCAAAACAATAAAAATATATAATCCGATATAATTTGTAACAAGATTATTAGCAGCAATTGAACGAACCAAGTACACACTGAAGATATTTTTAAGTTATTAATGGCTAAATAGTTCCTTTATGTTCAATTATTCCATAAACAAGAGGATAATTCTCATTTTTAATGGGATAAACCCCTGGAGGTTTTACCCTTGTAACAGTAATAAAACCCTTATAACATTGTATATACGTCTCTTACATATAATAAACATACCAAATTTCTAGTCAACACACAGAGTGTTACATGTGCGGACCAAAAACATACTTAACTTGTATGTATTTGCTGGTTCTGTCTTAAACATGTATTTTATGACGCCATTACATAAGACATTCCAATTTGTGTACGAATTTTATTATAACTGTTGTCTTACACATTGTGTATCACTTTGATTGTCGCATTATATCTATTCAAATGTCTCTCTCTCTCTCTCTAGATACATTGTTAATTGTATCTTGTGTCCAGAGCATTACTATATAAGTAGATACTGTCCGCATCTTCTTTATCATGGACCATTTGGACATCATCAAAACAAACTTCAATCATTTCCAGTTATTTACGTATTTATAAATGTCAGTTTTATCAAACTTTATACTATTTGAGACAAATATAAAACTATTCATCATTTTCAAATTCGTGGCCACAAAAGTTCTTTCTTATAAATATACTAACAACTTTTATTGGAAACTTTTTTCCAAAAACCGAATGTATAAAGTATAAATCGACTAACAAATTTGGAATAATGAGCGCTATTTTTGTAATGATAGATAGATAGATAAATCTTGGACCCTTTCGACTTTGGTCTAACGAGGTTCGCTTCTCCCATATTTCGGCAATAATCAGGAGCTTGTGGAATCCTATTGTCTGTAGGTACTTTCGTGTGCAGTTTCTCTAGACATTCCTTGACTACCCCTGAGGTGATTTCAGTAGCAGTCAATGATTTTACACAGCGTGACTGTCCGAAAGAATGTATACGCTCTGGTTTATGGAAACCCTACGTAGGTTCTACCGTACGCAAATCGGTAAGGCATAGACTTCTGCATGAAAGACGGTTGAATATTTTCCCAAGTTGAGGTTACTGTTTGCCTTGGGTCGTTCACCTTTCCTACCAGTTCCTTCCTCAGTTTTATGACCCATAGTACAATCACTAATCAAGATCTAATTGAAGATTGCCGTCTAGGTTTAATTTTTTACGCTAATCCTTTAATTCTATAAGAGTAATGAGCTGTTAGTAAGACGTGCACTTATTTCAAATAATTGAATATATTATTAATATTATTTGAATTAAGAGCACGCCTTACTAACAACTCATTGGCCTTTTGGAATTAAATGATCACCTTAAAAACTAAAACAATAGACAGCCATCTTCGTCAGAACTATTGATGTGACGTCACTATATATGACTCGTATTTAACTTAGTATGTAATAGGAAATATTTGAATTGTAAGGGAAATTGTACCCTTAAAGTGTTTATCCTTTTTTTAAGATTTATTATTATCTAAAATTTTTCCTCACACATCCAGTAAAAAAGCAGGGTTGATATTATACTAAGCAAAGATAAAATTATGATGATTCTAATATTGATGAGAGAGTCTCATGTTTAGTCGTTGACGAAATAAAGACATTGTTCCTCCTACAAAATAATAAATTTTTAGGGATAGTTCATTTCACTGTGTCGCTTCATTATAGTATTTTGTCCTAATAATGTGAGGGAAACAACCGAAAACGACAACATAGAATATAATAGAATAGAAACCATCATCTTCGGAGTATACAATATTTATATAACAAAATTTTAATGGGTATGTTGTATGAGACCAATGATAATAACATGATACCACTGTATGTATACTGTGAGCCACAAAAATAGTGTCCATGTTTTCAAAATTTTATACTCGATTTGTGCCTTATTCATTCGGTATTTGGGAAAATGTTTCGAATGAAAGTTGTTAGTATATTAATGCTGAATAACTTTTATTCGGAGCATTTTTTCGAAAACCGCATGAATAAGAATCCAAATCAATAATAAAATTTTGAAAAAATGATCGCTACTTTTGTGACTATGGGTACAATACATATACAGTAGTCAGTCTTCACTAGTGACACTGTTGCGTGCCGTCAAAATCTAGAATTATATTGTAGGCTTATGTTATTATGGTTAACCCAATTTATTCTAAAATTTATCTGTATTTGGTTTTGTTAGTTTTCCTATCCGCTTTTCACTGATTCATTCAAAATACCTAATACTATGAAAATATCTTTTTGTTACTTTTGTGTGAAGATGCGTGCACCGACAGTCAATTAATATGTAGATAAACTGAAAATTAAGTTACATAAAATATCAAAAACCTGGTACTAGAATTCAAATATACCAACATAAAACAAAAAATAAAACTGTTTATTTAGCACCAATCTGATGGAAAATATGGTTTGGAAAAAAAATATTAAAAATGTCAAAAGTCAAGGGTGATTCAAGTTGTAATTTAATTTGAAAGTGGTTTGATATGTCATCCCATCTCTTTTAAGCTAAAAACTTTTTTCTTTTGGTTCATATTCCCGAGGAAATTCCTTCTAGAAGAACAGTCGTAGTCTCTGAGATACTTTTTTCTTACCAAAATTTTAGTTGTTGAAGTTAAACTATCTTTCTCTCGACCGATTATTTGCCGAGGAATCGGAATATAACTAAATAGGGAGCATTTGGGAGTAGAATGACTATGATTCCTCTCATTTTAGAGATCAAACCTGCTCCTTTGAATATCGTACCTAGTTAACCATTAAACCACGTATGATTTGTTTGATGAGTCGATTTTTGCATATCATTGACAGTATTACTATTAACATATCATTTTGAGTATACTTAAACGTCACAATACTATACAAATGACAATCTCTGGTACGGTTACGAAGACACAAGTATGTGAAAGGACAAGTATAGAAAAAATATTCGTATACCCTAAAATTTCCTGGCTTGTTTTTATTGGTCGTGATAGCCATACACTCTGTTTTATTAATTTGTCATCTAAATGACAGAGAAAACAAGTATATCGTAGATCAGTAAGATCATCAAGCTCCTTGCTGAGTGATATCTATTAATTAATTTACTTGGAACTATACAAAAGAAAAAGAACTTGCGGCTATTGTCAGTTGTGTTAAAATTGATAAATATTCCTGTAGATTGAAAAACACAAACATAGTAACAATAAGGGTTATTAATGTCTGGTATATTGTTGGCGGTTGACGCTTCTATTCACGAATACAACACAAACTAACTGTTACAGTTGTGAGTTACGATTATTAATAATATTTTGACCGGCCGTTGACATAATATCATGATTCAAATAGAAATAATATATTCATCTGTTTATAAAACCCATGCACTAACAACCATATTCATAACTAACTCATATAGCTCCATCCATACCATCCCCCTACGCCCCCCGTTCCACCATCCCTCTCCACTCGATTATTTGTGTGTGTGAAACCTTTATATTAAATATTGTATAGTATTATATGTATATCTATAGTGTATGTATGTATGTATGTATGTATGATATGAACGATATAAACCCTTCACATAAGCTATCAGAATAATAGATTAATTACACTTTTCAAACACATACTATGTGTTATATTATTGTCAAATTTTCTCATATAATAGTAAAATAATCTATCCTTGTCTAGAATAGTCGTCTCTATTCTCTTGTTGTCGCCAATAACATATATATATATATATATATATATATATATATATTATTATTATTATTATTATTATTTGCTTACACTCATAATTGCAACAATATATAGCAAGTACTTTTTATCTGTTTACTTTTTTTCCATAAAAATAAACAAACACTTGACTTTACCCGCGTTCAAATATCAAAAAATTTTCCTTAAAAAGTCGGTTTCAGGGAAAATACTATTTATATAAAAAAAATGTTACTATTATATTGTTGAAATTTGGAGCTGTTCAGATACAGCAATATGACTTTGACACCCGACTCAGACTTTCATTCAGAAAGGCCCTAAAAGAATGGTTAACCCAAAAGGGCGAGTCTCTTCATAGTAAGAGCTGAGAATGTGAGACATCGCCTCTTCTTATTCTTCACAGTGACAGCTCCTGCAATAGTCATGGTGCATTGGCACTTCTATACGTTAGACAATTAACTGCCTCATTAATTTTAATTGAAGAACTGCCATGGTTGGGATTCGAACCTGCAACCTACCAGTTTCAAGCAATGCGCGTTTGATCGCGCAACTGTTACGTGTTTTGCATTTATTTTTCATAAATAGTTAAATATTTTTGGTGGAAGCGTCGGGAAATTTAACAACAATCGAAAACAATTTATAACTACCTGTGTTTTAAATTAAACTTAGCGTGATTAAAGCTTTAAATAATCCTCTTTAGCTTTAATACAGTTATACACACCAAAAATATAAACGTATCTGGGTATATACTAATATAACTAGGGTTAGATCCGAAAATAACAAACAAAATAAAACTTGGCCCTGAAAATGATTTCGTACAAACATACGGAAAATGGGTGAAAAAAGAAAACCAACCCACATATACTAAAGCAATTTGTTATTATTTACTATGCATGGGTTTATTAAACTATTTAAATAATACGGAAAAATGTTGGTGTATGTGAATAATTTCGACTAATTTTGTTCACAATGTTTTTCTCAAAATTAGGACAATGTTCTGTGTAATATTTAAGCTTCCCCCCCCCCCGCAAAAAATTGTAGAAAAATACATTAAAATCTCTGGTTCACTTCCACTTTCACTGGTAACTGTGCTTTTTTTTTGCACATCATAAATTATATCAAAGATAATTTTTAATGTTTGTTAAATATTACCTAAGAGACAAAAGCAAGTAATACCTTCCCATGTATACGGTATGTTGGTTCAATGAAGATATAACACGTATGTACACTCCCATTCAAAAAAATTGAACAGACCTGAAATGTTAATTATCTTACATTTCATAACACTCGCCACTTTTGTAACTCTCTGTATAATGTATAATGTATAATTTTATTTATTTATAAACAAAGATAAGTAGTATATTTTTTAAGTGTGTAAAAGAGAACTGGAAGTATAAACTGAATTTATATTTTTTATTTGTATATACGGTGGTGTTAGTGACAGAGTGAGAATTTAAAAAATATATGTAATGCTAATACATGTTAAGTGTTATATCTTACTCTTTCGTTTAAAAATTAAATAAAATGTTGTATCTGTTACTACAATAATAACCAAAATTGTGAGCGACTGATTCGGTGAAGGTCTGTTCAATTTTATTGAACGAGAGTGTACGTACGACCGATATTTGTGTATAATGTTTGGACATACACAAAAAAAGGGTACAAAAAATGTTTATAATATGTGTCAGGAGAGAGATACCATCCACATGCCTCAATGCCACTGTTGTGTACTATGATACGGCGGTATTGTACTGCTGATATTATAAAGGTAATTAAATCTAACGACAATCATGAGAACGAAAAAGATGAGTCATTATGGAGGGGCGAGTGATGGGGATGAACATTATTAAATGAGTTTGAAGACGTATCAATGCATACTGTGTTTTATACTCATAATAATAACATCTAGTACTCACATAAGTAGCGCCCTGTTTACAAAAGTTGATTTGTGCCTTATTAGTTCGATTTTTGGGAAAATGTTTCGAATAAAAGATGCTAGTATATTTATAAAGAATAACTTTTATTCGAAGTATTTTTTCCTAAACCGTACGAATAAGGCCCAAACAAGTTTGAAAAGAGAACGACACTTTTGTGGTCATATGTACACATACTATTGGAATAGTACTACTATTCATATTCGTACACTGTTTGTGTGTACACTTATAGTCAACTATATTTGGGCTGTATAAGTGTATACAATACACCGCACCAACTGGATTATGGCTACTATATGTTCGTTATACTGTTTTTGTAATGTTCATTTTTCGTATTTTAAGTCTGTTTTCATTTTGTTTGGGCGGTTGTTGTCCCAAAAACGATATAAATAGAACTAATCATGAAGCGAATAACATATTGAACTGCTTCAGAAAATTTATAGTTTGGTATTTCTTTGGTAGTTTGATGACTATTTAAGAAATGTCCGGATCAACGTGAATCATATTAGTAATGACTACAAATAGGCAGTTATCTCGTAAACAATATATAAAACTCCTTTACAATTTAGATTGAAATCCTTGATTCCAATTTAAAGCAAGGTGCTTACTATGACATATTGGAGCGTTGGAATATTACTCCAATGAGAATAATTAGCCAAGTACCTATGTACTTAAAGCATCGCAAAGTTTTGGTTTACAAATTTTCATTTCTAGATGTATAACCACCAAGTTTTCCCATTCGATCACATATCTTAAACATTTATTTGAAGTAACTAGGCTTTGAGACTACCAGATGTAATTTCTTGGAGCTGCAAGTTTCGTGGCTTGGAAACTAACGATTGAAAGCGCGATGTGCTACTTGGATCCTACAGAGAGATGGCGAGTTTAAACATTGGTAGCTTTGTGGGAGACCTATGGATAAGATTGACCGGAGATAGAAAGCAGTGAGCCTTAATTGGCGAGACCTTTGCCGATGAAGTAGGATAAACATTATTATTATGACTAGACTAAAGGTCAAATGTAATATTCGGACTTGTAAACATTCGTGTCATATTCTTTGTAATAACATTTACATTTATACATATCGGAGATATGATTTCGAAGAAATTTTATAATCTCTTCAGAAACTTTTATAGGATTTTCTAGAGTATCCTAGGATTATTATACTATTTATGAGATACGTACGTATCCTATTTGTCCATAATACACTATTACTTTATTTGTTAGCTCTTATTTATCCAATTTTATTTAACCAATGCTTTGTAATAAACTTATCAGAGATATTATTTCGAAGAAATTTAATACTTTCTATAGAAACTTTTTTAAGATTTCTTAGATTTTCCTCGAATTAATGGTCTATTTATGAGTTAAATACGTATCCTGTTTGCATGACTTCCGAGACACACTATTACTTTATTTACTAGCTCATATTGTAAATTTGATTCTAGGAATATTGTACGAGTTGTAAAAAAGTGAAAACCGACCATAGATGTGTTTTAGATGTAACATGAAGGCCGTCAGACATCGATGTATTAAACATGAAACGAACACATTCTGACCATTAATATTTGTATATATATATATATATATATATATATATATATATATATATATATATATATATATATATCTATATAAAATAACAAAGTTGCTATTTGTTTTATGTTTCAATTCTCATTATCATACATGTTTGATTAAAATTCAAATATGGCAGACAGGCAGACCTATGTATATATATATATATATATATATATATATATATATATATATATATATATATATAGTGCATGGTATGGATGATATTTTGGTAGTGGTTCAATGGTGTTATATAACTTGCCTGCCCATAACAAAGTGTATCATAATTAGCTAATATATTTTGTTCGTTATAGTCGGTCGTATTACGTAGTATTTCATTGCTAATCAATATTAAATGTGTATATATAGCTCTGTAGCTCTTTTTTATACTTCAAATTAATTATCAAATAATAAATTCAATGAATTTCATATATAGTTTTAGAGCAATATGGAAATTAGATACTTATTTCATTCAAATAAACAGAATCCCATTCATTGAAAACTACGAAAAGTCCTGACCAAAAGTTATTTTGAATACTTTTATGCGTGGCCTCAAAAGTAGTGTTCTTTTTTCAAGACTGTATAAGTGATTTGTGTCTTATTCATTTGGTTTCCGAAAAAATGCTTCGAGTAAAAATTTTTCAATATCACTATACTAATTAATTTTCGCCATGCTAAGAGGTGTCCAGATCTGTAACACGAAAGGTTACAGTGGAGCACATATCAGCATCTTCTCAGATAGTCAGACCGCATTTCGGACCCTTGAGGCGTCCAGATTCCAATCGACGATAGTCTAAGAATGCTTCGAGGAACAGAACCACCTGAATAACACAGTCAGACTGATTTGGGTACCAGGTCACTCTGGCGTTAAAGGAAACGAAGCAGCAGAATCCATGAGCGGGGTCATCTCAAACGCTCCTGAGCCTGTCATTCCCATAGCAAGATGCTCCGTAATTTACCCAATCAAGAAGTGGCTACGACAAGCTCATCTCGATTACTAAGACTTTGCACAGAGCATGCGACAGGCCAAGCTGTACATAATCACTGCTAGGCCTAGGCCCAATTCCAATGTTCGGTTGGAATTCAATAGAATACAGTTGAGAAGGGTTGTGGGGCTCTTGATAGGACACTGTCGATTGAACTATCACATAGAAACCTCTATATTCATGTAAAGTTTCATCAAATAGAAACCTCTATTTTTTAATAACTAAAAACTCCAAAACATAATACTGCGCTTGCTTAGTAAAACAATCGATTGAAAACTCGCATCATGACTTTCACGTGTAAAATCAGCCTTATGCAACACTGTTGGTAGTATCAGCTTCATAATAGTCGCTTCCTCCAATTTTTTTACAATCGATTTGTGTCGAAACCGGTTTAAACAAATGGATTTGACTCAAATCAACTGTTAAATTTTGAAAATGGAACACTATTTGTGAAGTTGATAGTATGTTGCCGAAATTTCTAGGAATCTTAAAAATACGAAGACTTTACGTATTTACATTGTAAAGTAGATTATTGTAATGTGTATTCCCCTGTTGATTATCCCAACACAAAATACACAATTTCTGCAAATACATTGTGCATTGAAAGTAAGATAATTAATATAAAGTTGGTAATACTGGTATAATAAATAAAATATTAAAACTTACCAACAACATTTAAATTGACAAAATAACTTCGGACTGGTTGTGTACTAATTTGACATTCATAAACGCCAGCATCACGTTTTTGAGCCCATTTAATTTGTAAGGTCCATTCATCGGTTTCACGATGATGATTCGCTTGGAAACGTTGATCCGATGTGTATGTGTAACCCCCAACGGTTAAAATATGAATATCACGATGGCGTATCCACGAAACCTAAAATAAAAAAAAGAAGATTTTTACTATATAAATTTTTTTTGCTATTTAGTATGTACATGGCCACAACTTTTATTCGAAATATTTTACCAAAAACCAAATGAATAAGGCACAAGTAAACTAAAACGCAACTTTCGTGGTCCGTAGTACATTTTTTGCCATGAAGATGTTAATCGATAAATGTCGTAATACAATTCAAGCTCTCTGTACTGAGATGTCTGGCAGGAGGCAAGTTTTACGGTAATTTAGTTTTTTATCTTTTTTTCTGTTACAATAATATTTACAGAAATATTGACGGTTTAAGATTGAAAATTAAATTCCTTAATATCTCTGTACACATTAGAGTTTGAGCAAAAATGATAAGTTGATGAATTGTAGCAAACATGATTTTCTATTCCTTAATATATAACTTTATTCCTTACGTATTTTTCGATTGTTCTAATATGAAGAGAGATATTTTATATTTCGTGTTTTCTACTTTCTTTATGTCCCCCTTTCCCCTTGACGTATGTCATTTATTAATAAAGTTGGCCATGCAAATACTAAAATCATATACGACCTTTCATTTTGATCAGACTAAAATTGCGACTGCTAGAAAGTGATTTAAGTATTCAAAGGAAATTCGCTAAGTTGAAGCAGCGATCCTAGGTATCGAATTTTTTCTAATAAATCCTGAAGTTGCAGAATTTTTGACCGTTTAGAACGCGACATAATTAATAATAAAAAAATCGCGTTTTACCGTTTTGTTTTCGAAATATAATAGTTTAAAATTTATTTATTTTTTTAAAATTACATTAATTCGTATATAATAAATATGTGTATATGTTTATATGTATTTGTTCTATAATAAAATCAAACCGGTTTTTTGTCCTGATTATCCAAGACAGTGCTGGAACTATCTTAAATTAGACCGAATATTGTAATAATTTGATTGTAGTCGGTTTATGAAACATAATACAACTGATCTGATGATTAAATTTCATCGAATAATTTGACAGTAGTCGGTTTATGAAACATAATACAACTGATCTGATGATTAAATTTGATCGAATAATTTGACAGTAGTCGGTTTATGAAACATAATACAACTAATCTGAAGATTAAATTTGATCGGCTAATTTGATTGTAGTCGGTTTATGAAACATAGTACAACTGATCTGATGATTAAATTTGATCGAATAATTTGACAGTAGTCGGTTTATGAAACATAATACAACTGATCTGATTATTAAATTTGATCGAATAATTTGACTGTAGTCGGTTTATGAATAGATTTTATTAGATGCATAAATATAAATGTTTGCGAATCACTGGTGTATAATGACATGAAATGTATTCTTGTAGAAATAATATAATGAATGGCAGTGCTTGGATAGTATGGGATACTATAGACTACAGGCAGCAGGATGGGAGTGTTGTTGGTGTTGACGATGAGAGATGCACAATATGTCTCACAGTAAATCAAAGCTCTTGAATCTGAATAATCTGTTTGTATATTACAGCAGAAGAGGAATTCAGTACTCAGAGTACGCTCAGTGCTCAACATTCAGCATTCAGTGTTCAATTCTCATATACTCATATCAGTACAGCAGTTTGTTTGAATTAGGAGATATATGTAGTTATTATGGATAATAGTTTTAATTCCATGTTCAATCCTATGCTTTCAATGTTATCAACACACCATTGAAATAAAATACGGATACACACATATACAGATATATAAGAGACACATATACACATACCATACACTATGTTTCATATGCATTCACCACTATTGATTACAAATACTGTAATTAAACCAATCATGCACATTGTACATCATATTAAGTATACAGAATGTCCCACTCACTTCACCATCTCATATCAATTGTTATTCTATTCTTCAAAGTCAACGAAACTGTTTATGTAAGAGGTACTTCTCGGGAGGAGTTCAAAAATGCATAGATACTTGAAAAAAATTTTGAAAATCGATTGATAAAAAGAAACAGATCTCAGAAGTTTACTTGCATTCTTCACTTCTTTCGGGAATTGAAAATTAATCACGCCCCTTCTTATTTATTATCTTCTAGGTATAAATGTGAACTTTATAGCTTTATATTTCCATTAACTTCGTACATATTCCACCAAAAATATTGAATCAAATTTCAGGGTGAGATTACACCTGATGTGATATGTTGCGTCTGCTGAATGTTAAATGTGACGAAGATTTTCGATGGAGCCTTCGGAGGAGAGAAGAACGCAGAAATGCAGACTAGAGGACGTATAAGTGATCTCTGCAGGATGGGAAATATGAGATTCTTCTCAAGATTCTTCAAGAAATGTAGCACCAAGTTCCTAGTTGTTCGTGAATTATAGGAATAATTCGCCGCTGACTAATAGACTGTAGGCCTTACATTCTATTCTTCGCTGTTGAATGATGTGAGACCATTCAACTTTGACTGAACGCCTTGCATAGAGTTTCATTCAAATGTGTTGATTTAAGTATATCAGAAATATTTGGTAAAATATACCTTGTACATCCTGTACAAGAACTGTGTATGATCTGTTGGTGAACTTGTTCTTTTGTATCTTGTAAATGTATCCGTTTTGTGTAATTTCATGTGTTTAGTAGAATATTTGTCGTATTATGTATATTAAAACAGAGGTACGTACTTCTAATTATTGTGAAATTAGTTATCAATCTGATTTAATATCAATAAATAACCTAACCTACATTCTAGAACTAGAACCAGATCCTAGAACTAGCTAGAACTAACTAGAACTAACTTACTGTTGTTGATCTAATATACTTTGTAATAACATTTGTACGTATCAGACTATCAGAGATATCATAGACTTTTTATCTATTATAACTCATCATCCATATAAATCTATATTTCGAAGAAATTTAATATTTGTCGAAGTTTCCAAAACTTTTATAAGATTTCTAAGAGTCTATTTGAATGACGCTCATATTATTACTTTGTAAGTTTTATTGAGGAATATTCTTTTTTATGGCTAGCATGGTATATTTATTCGATTTGTGGTATTTAAAAAAAATCTATTAATTTAATTATGTTCTTTGTACTTCTATTTTGCATTAAATCTAAATATAAAGTCAAGCTTTAGCAGAATGAATACCAGAATCAAGTGTAATTTTAATAGCCGGTATGTACGTATGCACGTAGGAACATAGGACTTTAACCATCGGACATGATTTTGTCGACTTTTTCAGCTGACTTTTTAGTTCAGCCTTCTTCTTCCGACGCCATGTTATTGGCAAATAATGCGTTTACAATGGTTGGCCCACAATAGATAGATCCTGTCTTTACGTATCTGTCGCGCTGTATTTGTTTTGCCTGTGATATCATCGTACCAGTGTAGGCGCATGCGTATGAATGGTTACGAATTAGCTTTGTGTATAGTTATAAATTGGTGTAACGTGGAAAAGCGTTTGACTAGGACATTGATTCGGGTGTAATCTTGAAGAGCGGAACACTTCTAGGACCCAAAAAAATACATTCGCCAAAAGTTAAAATCGGTATGAAAAAAAATTGAAGATTTCGTCTCTTATGACTCCGAAATAAAAATATTCGAGTAAAGGTCGCGTCGAAAGGAATCCAATGAGCCTAAAAAGTTTATGAGAAAACGGCTCAAAGTGATTACGCAGCAGACCCATCGAACATAGACTGGCCAACGATAATCCAAACGTCTACGGATCATGTGCAGGACGTTTTCACGAACAATCCATGGCGTGGATCCAAACTGCGTCTTTCTACTTTTTTTGTATACATTTAAACATGGAAACTAAAATAAACAGTATATGCATTATATAAAGGATATTTAAACAATTACCTCACGTGTTTATTATATATCTTGTCTGTATCTAGTATTCAGGCCATTCTTATTTGTCGTATCCATTAATAGAAAATGAAAAAATATCCTTGTTTGAATTCATAAAAAACTTTCGAGTACAATATTGAAAAATAAAGTTTATAATATGAGCAGTAAAGTTATCGACAATACTTTCCAGTTGAAAAAAAAATAAATTATCATTTACAGTAAGACTTGTAATGACTTCCAGTACAATAATTGTATACATTACTTTTTCTCTGAGTAGTAGAAACATTTTTTTGGTACGGTTTTTTTTAGGTTCATGAATTTAACAGTTAAGAGCGATAACATTACAGTAAACATTGAGAAGAAGTTTCACTGTACAAAAATAAATATTATAAATGCTTTTGAAGAGAATCGAGATATGTGAAAATTCATTAAAATAAAATTTTGAAGTTTTTATTCACACAGATTAGTTTTGAACAAGAAGGGGATGATACGAGAGATACATATTTTTTCCAGCAACCCACCCAAAATGAACATATTATTTTCTCCAATGAGGAAAACAAAATCATCTAAATTGAATTATTCAATAAAAAAATGAGTGAACAGAAAAAAAATTCTGGCGGAAATTCTTTGTAAATACAATGAAAATCGATTTGGGTGAGTTCTATTAAATAAAATAAATACATCGGTACACATAGGAGTCATTCATTCACTCAGTTTACAAATATTATTGTTTTATTCACTTCATTGCATCCATTTTTATGATAAATGCGATCAAAATGTTACAGCGTGTTACAGAGACCTTATGTGTGTATGTTCAAACCTTAGAAATTAAGAAAAAAACGCTTTCGATATCCAAATGAAAAAAGATAAAAAAATTGGTTAAATATAAACGTACACTCCCGTTCAAAAAAAATGAACAGACCTGAATCGAATCAGTCTCTCACAATTTTGATTATTCTTGTAGTAACAGATACAACATTTTATTTAATTTTTTTTACGTAAAACTAAGATATAACGCTTAACATGTATTAACATTACATATATTTTTTAAATTCTCACTCTCTCACTGACACCGTATATACAAATAAAAAATTCGTTACGCAGGAGCTGCTTCAACTTAGCGAATTTCCTTAGAATACATAAATCACTCTCTAGCAGTCACAATTTTAGTCAAATCAAAATGAAATGTCATTCTGATATGATTTTAGTATTTGCATGACCAATTTTATTAATAAATGACATACGTCAAGCGGAAAGGGGGGCATAAAGAAAGAAGAAAATACAAAATATAAAATATCTCTCTTAATATTAGAACATTCGAAAATTGCGTAAGGAATAAAGTTGTAGAAAATCATGTTTGCTACAATTCATCACCTTATCAGTTTCAATCTTAAACCGTCAATATTTCTGTAAATGTTAGGAAACCAGAAAAAATGATAACAAAATTACGGTAAAACTTAGTACATACAACTTTACTTTTTATAAACTTTTCGATTTTTCGAACATTAACGAAGTTATGTCAAATTTTGTGTTTCCCCCTCCCTTTAAACCCCCCTTTCCCCTTGTTCGAGTTTACCGATTAAGGAACTTAGCACATAAGCACATAATGACAGTAGCACATAATGGATCCATTGTTCTATTGTGTGTTGATACTTTCGTAGATGATAATGTCAATTTTATAAGATTCTCTTTTCTTGTGATTGGTATAGTTTGACCTTATGAATATTTAGTTATTCACTGACACATTCTGTACACTGTATGTTTGTAATGTTCATATTAAAACACATTCTTAAATATTTCGAGGAGATTTTGATTTTACTACATAGTCATTTTTCTGATACTTTTCCATGAACAAAATATCCTCTTATCAGAATCCTCGGATATTTCATACCGGAGAATTGTGTCATGTCTTTAAGATATGTCAAATCTGTCTATTTATAACCTTATTGATCATGCCTCTGATTTTTAAACAAGCATATGATTTATTAGGTATCTTCGTCGACAGAAATAGTATTATAACAAGGTGAAAGGTGCTTTTGGGTGGTTTTTCACCTCGTAGAGGGAAGAAAAACAATAATGATTGTATGTTAACTTGTGTCTACTCATTTATTGTTCGTATTTTATACTAAAGAAGACCACTTCTTAAACCACCAGTGGCTATGATGGTATGCATAGGATTCTTCACTATCTTGATGTATACTAAAATTCAATATATTTGAACCAGTAAGTCAAATTCTAAGATAACATGTAACTGAATATATGTATAATATGAGATATAGTAAGACTTTCAACTAGTTCAATTTTTTTTGAACGAGAGTGTACATATATATCTTATTTCAATGTGAAAGAAATAAAATTATTTTACACATCTGACTTCTGGTCAGTGTGTATTATATAACTCAAGTTTTGATATCTACATTCCACCTACATCAAATTTTTATTAATTTGTATGAAATATGTTAATATACATGCTACACAGTAATTTCTATATAGAATTCTACAAAATATGTGAATGATATTAAAAATTAATATTTACATATTTGTTTGTTTTTACATGTATTTTTTGTTGTTAAAATTTGGTGTTTATTTTTTTGTCGTCAGAGAATGTTTGTTAATATTTTCCTCAGATGTGTGTCACAGTTGATATGACATAAAAATTATAAATGACATACACTTTTCTTTCTAAGTAAAAAAAAAAAGAAGAAAATATTTGAGTATGATATCATTTAATATGAAAATATGTGAGCAAATCTAACAAAACACACATGAATATTCTCTTTATTATTAGAGAAATTTTTCATTTCCTTTGCACGATCAAAATGTATGAAATGTTACACAAAAATACGGATTTTCGCTCAAATATCACTTGTTATCACATACGATAATAATTATTAATACGCGAAAATTTTATGAATACATTAATATATTATTCATTAAACGTTTTTAATGAGTGACTCACTTATTACATGAGTAGAGTAAAATACCCATATAAACTGATGTTAGTCATTCAAACAATATATACATCAAAACATTGAAACATTATTTAAAAAGATAGCAATAGGCTAATATGGCTCATTGACCACGTAAAACCCTTTTTATTTCGATTTCACTTGCCTAATATTCTTTCCAAATCATTGTTGCTCTAGTTTTCTATTCTATTTTTGTAATGTTCTGCTTTATATAGTTATCGAGATACCAAATTTTCAATGTTTTCTTTGAATGAATGGATGATAATGTGGGCACGATAAGATCTATCGTGCTTCCCAATCTGGTGCCTAACAAGGAATGGTCTCGTCTTTGAGCACCTCTTCCAACCATATTTATTTCAGGAAGTACAGGTTCTAGATAGGGTCTAGAGATGATAGCTCCCCTGAATGTATCATGTTAGTCTTGCAGTTGCTCTCATTTTCCAAGCCTAGCTTCCTAAGGTGTTCCTTGAGTCTTGTAAGAAACCTCCTCAGTATCCGCACACTATTTTTACTCAGACCAATGCTGGTTTTGTATCTTTTGCGGTGCAAGTTACCGAGAAGATTCTTGACCTGTCGGAGCTAAACGCCCTATTTTTCTTAATAATTGACAAATTGCCGATGTCGGGATTCGAACCCATAATCTTCCAGTTTCCAAGTATGCATACTGCGCAGATATAACGCCTTAGAACGCTCGGCTACTTGGACTGGTACTCTGTTCTTACTAGTGTGACCAAAAAGTTGACCAAAAAGATGAAGTTTGTACGGTTTTGTCTAAAATCGGTATTGGTCGGTATATTATACATTGTTCGAGATGAAGTAAAGTAAAAACATATATGCGATGCGGTTATGTATGATACGAACTAAGTTGTAAGAAGATTTCATCTCTGATTTCAATGACACAAAATCACTAAAAGTGTGTCGTTTTCAACTGGAATTTAAATGTTTTACATTGTATTTTGTAAACCATTCATTGTACACAAGGCCACTAAAGTAACGTTCTATTTACACAACTTTATAATTGATTTGTGCCTTATGCATTCGATTCTCGGAAATGAGTTTCGAATAAAAGTTGTTCATTATAAATATACTAATAACTTTTATTGGAAACATTTTCCCTCAAACTGGATGAGTAAGGCACAAATCAACAATACAATTTTGATAAGAGAACGACTACCTTTGTGGCCCATAGTAACACATGTAACTGCCTGCTATCTTGCAGCTAGTAAGTGCATTCCATCTTCATTCATACATAGCTTCAAATAACCATAAATGTTCTTAATAAATTCACTAAATAATCATCACGTCTTTTTATATTTCTAATCAAAAAGAAAATCTAAACAAGATATTTAACATATGTATAATTATCCTGCAGATGTAGGTAGATTTGGTCTACACCAAAAGGTCCATTGTGATGCCTAAGGATGTGAGGATGTGAGTGGAGTGGAAGGAATTTTTGTGTATAGACTAGGAATTGGTAGGATATGCGGCTGCAGCCGACTATGATAGGAACTATGCCGATATTGCCGATATAGCCGGTATAGCCGGTTACTTCGTTCTTGTCCATACGCCGACAGTTTAGTCAATTTACCGCCCCCTTTTGTTTTCTTAATAATTGACAAAATGCCGATGTCGGGATTCGAACCCATTACCCCAGACATAACGCCTTAGACCGCTCGATCACTTGGACTGGTTCAAGTGACAGCCTTAAAAACGTACCTTATTTTGGATACTTGATGAATCAGTTAATTTTTTCATATCAATACTTCATTATAAAATTCAATGACATGTTTATCCGTATAGTATACACTAGTCCTTTCATACTATGTCCTATGTAACCTTAATGGAAATTGATATTAGTATTGTATCAATGTGAGTAAACACAAATAATACAAATATATCGTGACATATTTTCGAAGAAATCTTTTTAAATTTGATTAGTGTTGAAGGTCGCGTGTGATATTGGCTAATCGAATACTCACATTACACCAAAAGAATGTTGATGACATCACTGTGAGTAGTAATTTTTATTCAAAATACGTTCGTTGCGCGTCAACAGAGTGTTGTTTGTGTGCGTGTATTCGAACTAAAAAAAAAATAACAGAAAAAAAGATATAAAAAGTCTTTATAAATAAATAATCATAATGAAAATATATGATTCTGATATCTCTATATCTTCAAACAAAAATTATCGTTAAGTGGGCATTGTACAGTTTGGGAAGGTTCGGTAGAAACACCAATATTCACGAATCGCATACTCCTAATCGCGACTCGCGTTCGTGAGGACTACATAATAATGATTTAGGTTTTATAAAAAAAACCACATTTCATCCACCCCTTACCCTCCATAATGCCGTGTTCATTTTATCCCAATCTAATCCCCAAGTCCGTCTACAATCCAATGCACTTGATGTATTGAATCGTCACTACTACCCTATCTTTGTGCCAAACCGTGATATATACGCTAAAAGCTGTCCAAAGAACATATCAGTAAACTAAAAAAAAGGCAATCGATTCAGGGATTCTCGAGCTATGTGCCCAATTACGGATAGACGGATAATCTGTCCGTGGCATCGTAGATGTCAAACGCATGGACCGATTTGAATACGGTTATTTTAAGATAATATATGGGAATATTATTATTAACATTATTATTTTACGTATAAATTTGGTGGAGGTAACGAGAAGTTCTTATAATGTCTCATATTATTTCGTTGAGGGGTTTTTTAATACTAAATTTTACTTTTTTATTGACTGAGTTTTGTTTCGAATATTAAGGTAGTTTCAGCGTTGTCTGGAGCCACCTTAAGTTTTATTATTTGAATAACAATTAAATAACAGTTAAGGACAAATATGAAGGATCATTTTTGATGTACTTCTACTAAGATACAAAATTTGTGAAATTATTCAATGATCACGAAAGCAGGAAAGCGAACAGTTGAAATGTATGAAATATCCGGTATCAAAGGTCACTCATACGGAATCCCAGAATAAAAAAAAAAGAGTATTTATCATGTACATATTGTTTTATGAATATTTTCACTATTGTTCTATTTGATTTTTTCATGTCTGTTTTTGACATGTTTTTCGTATGGTGTTATGTCTCTATTTTTCATCTCTTATCCCGTTCTCGTATCTCCTCTTCTCCCCACCCCTTCACCCTCTCTCTCTCTCTATTACAACAGCAACACATACACATAAAGCTTTCATTTACTCTTCCTTTGTATATAAATAATATTGAACCTCTAAAACACTTTCTGAAAACACAATCTAAACCATCCGAAAAAAATGGCTACGTGTGTTGAATACAATTCGGTGAGTGTGTGTATATGTTTTTTGTTGGTTATTTTGCAATACACTTGTGTGTCTGAATGTATCCAAGACACGCAGACACACAAACAAACAGACACATGGACATATTATTTATGTAAATAATATACTTTTCGTTATGATTTTAGATAATTAATCATCATACCTTTTTTTATATTACAATTACTCTCACATTTCCTACCACATTCTATGCTATATTTGTGGCTATATAAATTGCCCCTTTTTTGTTCGAAGATTATTCATATAAAGCTGTCCATACATGCAACAATGCAGTGCAAAAATATTTCCGTTTCTGTTTAATTGAATACGAAAAAAAAAAAACGATTTTAATTTTCACCATAAATCATTAAGTAATTTTTATTTCATTTTTTCATAGAAATTGCTGTATAGCATGTGTATTAACATAAATGATGTGATTTTATATTATGGGGGAGAATACAATTTATAAAGGATGTACCATAATTCACGCAAGATTTAAATTTGCCGCCATTTGTGTGGTAAAGTGTTGCCAACCAAAAAAATGGAGCACTAATAGGTAGGATCGATGGACATTTGAAGAAATTTTTACGAAATTCCAACATTGGTGCAAAAATAATAGCTACATTTCCTTTGGAGGAAATTCGCTTAAAAAACCATATAACATACAAATCCTGATTAGAAAAAAACCTACATTACCGACATACTTCATCAAATTGTCAGTTTAGGCGGTTTTGTTTTGATTTTAGGGGCTTTAGAAGTTACTCAAACAAACATTCTATTGCTTGAAAAATAGCTAAACTGCCATTGCGCTTACAAGCGTGAACGCTGAAAGCTTGTAGGCGCCCAAAACGAATACACCCATAGAGAGTGGCTGACTCGTGATTAGTGACTAGTAAGTAGTAACTGGCGGAGTCACTTTCTATATGAATGGTAATTGAACATTGAACGCTAATCAAAGCTTAACATAAAGCAATACAAACAATATATATCCTTACATAGTATAGAATAAAGTCCCCCAGCCGCGTCTGTCTGCCTGTTCGCGATAAACTCAAAAACTAGAACACCGATTTTCATGTAGTTTTCACCAATGGATAGAGTGGTTCTCGAGGAAGGTTTTAATATATAAATTGTCAAGTTTTTGTATACATTGGCTAAAATATAATGATACTTGTTGGAAGTGTCGAAAAACATATTATAAAACAAATATATTAAATATGCTATGCATAGATAGCGACGCATACAACAAATTCGTTTTAAAAATTTGTCTATAGATGGCAGTATACACAACATGAGTACTTCAAAAATTTTGCCAATAGGTGGCAGTGCATACAACAAATGTATTTTAAAAAATTAAACGCAATTTATCAGTCCTTGACGGGAGAAAATATTATGTTACTTGGTTATAAGGGCGTTACAAAATTTTTGCGGGCGAAGCCGCGACGAGTAATACTAGTAATTTATAAGAGAGAATATTCACTCAACAACAGATGTTTACCGAATATAAAAGAACATATGATAAAACCCTTACAGCAATTCGTTACCAAATATTATTGGCTAAATCGTTATTTTAAGATTTATATATTTCATATATTTATTATATATTATACTAGTATAGGAGGTATAGGTATTAATAGTCTACATAATAAGTCTTTAGTCTATAGCTATACAGAGTTATTCATTGTATTGTAGTACAAATGGCCACAAAAGTGGTCCTCATTTAAAAAACAATCTTATAATAGATTTGTGTCTTATTCATTCAATTTTCGGAAAAAATGATTCAAATAAAAATTCTTCTTTATTAATATACTAACAACTTTTATTTGAAACATATTTCCAAAAAGCGAATGAATGCAAGTACAAGTCAACTAAAATATCTAGTAATATAATCGCTACTTTTGTGGTAATGTGTGGTTTTATAGCAGTCATGACAAAACAATTTCATATGATATTGAATCTTTGAGAGACTATTCTTAAAAAAGTTTTGAATAGACTCCATGGTCTGTAATAGAGGCCATCCATATTTTTAACCTTTATTAATTTATAACCATACATTAATGAACCAGTTCAACTGGCCGAGCCATCTAAGGCGTCATGTGTGCGCAGTATGCCTACTTGGAAACTGGGAAGTTATGGGTTCGAATCTCGACATCGGCAGTTTGTCAATTATTAAGAAAAAAAGGGCGGTTAATTAACTAAATTTACGGCGTATGGACAAGAACAAAGTAACCGGCTATACTTGAGAAGGTTTTCTGCAGTTTCTTTCAAGAACTCCAATTGAATATCGGCATAGTTCCTATCATAGTCGGCTGCAACCACATATCCTACCAATTCCTAGTCTACTCACAAATTCCTTCCACTCCACTCACATCCTCACATCCTAAGGCATCACAATGGACCTTATGGTCGAAGTGTAGCCCGTCCAGGGCAGCCTCTACAATCTACCTCAACCTCTCTTTTACTCTCAAAGTATCGAAATTTGGAAGATTTGAGAACTTCAAATCTTAAAATGCATAAATCAAACACTAAAATAAACTTGAATTTTCGTAATATTTGGGGTGAGTTTTTGACATTTTAGTAAAGGGAAAGTTTTGAATTGAGATGACAACTTGTAGATCAGTAGAAAAATGTTATATAAAAAAATTGTATTGTTACTTTGTTCGAAAATATAATATACGGTTTAAAAAAAACATATCATCACTACATTAAACGAAATAATCGATTATGGACGAAATATACGAATATGGGATAGATATGATGATATCCTGTTGGAATGAGACACGAATCACTAACTACCCAGAGACTGTTTAAAGATACACACACATATAGGATAAAAGTATATACAATGTACGAGACAATAAACTTACCGTTTTATTGCCCAAATTACGAACTCGACAACTGAGATATGCCGATTTACCAACTAAAGCAGTCACGTTCCGTGGTGTTAGAGCATCGAAGTATGGGTCGTATCGACTGGGTGACATTCCACCAGTATTCGATGTATCTGGACCACCAAGTACACCATTATTATTGATGGGTGATTGTGTACCACTTTCAGGCAATGCGTTGTAACCCCCACCACCGCTTGAACCTCCGTATACACCACCACTCACGTGAAGGTTTCCTGCAACAACAACAAAAACATATTAAATATTAATACATATGTTATAAGAAAAATTATCTCTTTCATAAAATTATAAGTTCAATACTATTAGAATTTGTTTGTCATTAAATATCAAAGTTTAATTGTCAATTAATAAGTATCATCAAAAATGTTTTGAGTTTTTGCTATCCAAAATTATGTACTTGAGAACACTTCAGAACACTTTGGATTCAGGTGCTTAGACACATACCAAAGATGCAACATGATAACTCAAAAACTAAAAGAGATAGCGAGCTGGAATTTTCTATAACCTGAAAGCACATCTCGGCAATCTTAGATTAAGAATAGCTTATATTCTTAACCTATAAGACTTCAGAATACTTCAAATTCAGGTGCTTTGACACATACCAAAGATGCGACACAATAACTCAAAAACTAAAAGAAATTGCGACCTGGAATTTTCTGTCCTCTAGAGCTAAAAAGTTACTTCAATGTCGTGAATGGTCAAAATCGATTAATTCACTGACTGAGGGATACTTATCTGTAAAACCGTAAGAGACACAAAAAGACAACTTTTGTTTGAAACATGTGTGCACTACTTTTATTAGACAATATAACAAGGATATTTGAACAATTAACTTTGTTACACTTGTAAGGTCAAAAATTTATTCTCTATTTAAGTAGGGTAACAATGGGGTCTTACCGTCGTTTCTGAGACTCACAGTATATGACAGAGGCCATCCACATCGTTTTATCAGAAAACTTTCACAAGCATAGCCGGTGACTTCGTTTGTTGTTTATACGCCGATAGTTTAGTCAAGTCCCATTAATTTTAATTGACGAACTGCCGAAGCAGAGCGCGTTTAAACGCAAGACCCCTTGGACTAGATAGGGTTACCCAATGTATACTTTCGTGGGTAGAATTGTAGGACAGAAACTTGATGCACTCGGAGAGAAAATTTGCTAAATAGATGAGTATAAAATTCTATTCAGCTGAATTTTCCAAAAACAAACGGTATATTTAAAAAAAAAAAATGAAAATATGATTTCATATCCATTAATCAAATTGTGAGTTATGAATTTTAATAACATGCCCGCGTTTTATATATAACCAAAGTTTTCATTTGTAAACAGAAAAATATTACACAAAGAAAATTAAAGAAAAAAATCGTTTTTAAAAGTAATACACAATTAACAAACATAGAGTCGAATCGTACGACCGGCGTTAGCGGTATTATATGTACTACGGGAGCAAGTCAGGGGGTAGCGGGACGTTCAACTGGAACGAGAAAAGATTTGTTGAAGTAAAACGTATGGTATATATACACGACGATACGCTTTTAATTTTTTTTTTATTTCTCTTTTTTTTTTTTTACTAGAAATAAATTTACCTTATGTTACCGTACATAACTTTGTAGTATTAGGTACCCAATTCGGTCGGATATCTTAAATATTCCACAAGCAGTGCACTGTATTCAAATTACATTTATTTAAATTTTTATCAAAAAGTCTATCTAAATACGAAATCAGGAAGGGTTCGTTCATATACCATCGTACACCTCATACCATTTTTTTAACACATCCAAAATTTATGTAGAACTGTATCAATTGTTTATGTTATTTTCTAAAACGGTAGATATATTCTTTAAAATTTTCTCTCCTTAGATTGAATCAGTGAAACCTAAATAATTTTTGTATATTTCAACAGTTCGCAGAACGTTGCCAAACTTCCTTGAAGTTTTTCGTTGCCATACCATCATTTCCTCGGTGGGAAATCTTAATGTATAATTCATTGAAAACGGCCAAAAATAATTAGGAAAAATAACAACTAACTGAGTTTATTGTTTAAATTCTAAGTACTCATATTGAATTATGAAAAAAAGTTGTTAATATTTAAAAAAGAAACATCCGATCAGTAATAATTATCACTTTTACTTAATGGTCTAAGATCCGGCATTCGAAAAATCTTCCCTCATCTGTTAATTGAATGAAATAATGTTTAAAAGGCAGATAACAATATTATAAATGTATGAGTGCAATGTCTGCCACCGTAGTCCTGCTGGCTATTATGATTAATTAATTAATTAATATGATACAATGTCTTTGTTTGTTGCTCGAACAAATATAATTGTCTCTCTCACTGCGTAGAACACATTTTTTGAAAATTTTATTACTTAAATTTTTTTTTATATAAGCTGCAAATAATTTAATTATATATTTATTATATTTATTATATAAAATATATTTTATATATCACAATAAAAAAATTTTCAAAAAATGTGTTCTACGCAGAGAGAGAGACAATTATATTTGTTCGAGCAACAAACAAAAACACTATATCATATTAATTAATTAATTAATTAATCTTAATAGCCAGTAGGACTACGGTGGCAGACATTGCACTCATACATTTATAATATTGTTATCTGCCTTTTAAACATTATTTCATTCAATTAACAGATGAGGGAAGTTTTTTCTAATACCGGATCTTAGACCATAAGTAAAAACGAGACGAAACGAGACAATGCAAAAGGCGGATGGGTATGTGGAAATGAAATATATCGTTTAAGGAGGTTACTTCCTTAAACAAAAAAGATCTTTGAAACTTTTATTTCGATATTGATCGTGATCTCTCAAAATTTTGAGTGAAATTCGATCTACAGCTTTTGATATAATCATTTTCGAAAATCTGCTTATTAATATATGAAAGAGTTCTTACTGCTTCTCAAAGATCCTGCGTATTAATTATTTTCTAGGAGTAGTCACTTAACCTATTTTCCACATTTATTAATTTATGAAGAAATTTTAGGAAACTTTTTTCGTACGACATCCTAACAAAAATAATACACAATGGTATTTAGTAGCTTATTTACAAAATAAAATTGTTGATTCGACGATGATACGATGATGGTTTCAGTTATTTTTATTTTTAATTAGCAGATGAACAGATGAAGTAACCCAACAGAGCCCAGTCCAGTCCCGTTTTATAATAATAAATTATTATTTGTTCAAAACAACAAAATCATATTTACCATGTTTGAATATTAATATGTTCCACATCCTCAATCCTCTTAGAATCCTCACAGAGGTTTATCATTAAAAGTTCATTTGTTTTTTAGACAATACTAAATACAACAACAAAAATTATTCTCTTTGGTATGTCCGTTCTGCTAACGCAATTTTTCAGTTGATAACGCTGTGACAAGGGTATTTGGATTTGCACTCTACATCTGTTCTTTGTCAGCTAATCTCATACTTGACCGATTTGTTGTTTTAAATAAATCAGCAACATCCGAAGATCTTAGATAATTTTGAGACCTGATGAACGATTCTCGATTACAGGTAAATTTTAAAATTGGTCCCAATTCCTAGATCAATTATTTGTTTGATTATATTGAAAGTCACGAACCAGAGGCCACAATGTTAGATGGATCAGAATGAAATTTGATACGTTAATAGCTTAAAATGGTTGATGAGGATGGGGACTAAAAACTATCTTAAAACCTTCCTAGTTAAGGTTTCTGAAGTAAATTCGTCTTTTCAGTATTTTTGTCTGTGCTTGAAGGAGACGAAGGCATATAATACGAATTGGGATTTCATGGGAATTTCCAAAAAAAAAAAATCGTCAATAAAGCTGACTTGCATTCCAAAATTAATGTTACTGATTTTATGTTTATTGATTCACAAAAACGAATATATTTTTAAAATCTACTAAAAAATGTTTATTACCAAAATACCGAAGAACAGCTTTAATCATGGCTGGCGGACAAATTCATTAATGATGAATAAGAAACATTTTCTTCAGCAAAAAGGAAACGATGAAATTTCTTATGAATGAAATTTTATGTACTCAAATAAGTACGCAATGAAAATTCTTACGATGCCACATAAAACAAATGTACATTTTCCTCATATGGTGAAATGATTCAAGTGAAAATGGGTGGAGAAAACATTCACCCACCCACATATGAATCGACAGACGATGGCATGAGGTACACTGTACAATGTTGTCGGGTTTTTGTTGTTAAATTGAGTCGTAACATGTTTTTGTTTTGTAATAAAACTGTGTGTTACGAAGTTAAGCTTATCATGAAAATTGTCGGTTTAACTAAATTACAAGACTTGGTTGGTATTGGCGACAGACTTCAACGAATCATTCTAAAACCACATCTATAAGGTATTTCTGTTACGTCAATGTATAAATCTACTTTTTTCTTTTGCTTCTACTTAAATAAATATTTTATCTTTGTATTTGTGGAAGAAAACGGACATGACGAAAACAAGACGACACACTGTTTGTTGAAGGAAATAGTTAAAACAGTCAAACTTCTTTAAACACACTGACAATTTCATTTTATCATATTATTTTAATGGGATAGATATTTGTTATTCAATTTGTTTATGTAATACACAATTTATAAGTAGGTTTCACTGTATACCATCTTATCTGGTTTACTTTGTGCAGATTATTCATAACGATATTAAAATTTTTCTTTATAATTACGAGAAAAAAAAAACATATAAATCGGTTAAGTATGAATCAGTCTTTATACAAACGTTCGTTCGTTGTTTTCATCGAAAACGTTTAAAAAGTACGAATCTTCTAAGACTTTTAGGAATTCTTTTGAAGAATTTTCTATTCAAAAAGATTTTCTAAACGGGGACTGTAAAAACGGTGGCCATGTAACTAGGGGATGATGAAGCTTTCAGAAAAGATAGTACCTACATATAGTGACTTCAATCATTTTTCTATAACATATTTCGATTTCGAAACTTTTATTCGAAATATTTTCCCAAAAACCCAATGAATGATGACTGAATAAATAATAATGGGGGGCATTTGATACACCATGATCTATAAGATCTATTGTGCTACCCCATCTGGTGTCTGGCGAGGAATGGTCTCGTCTTAGAGCATCTAATTCAGCCCTGCTTCTTTCAGGAAGTACTGGGTCTAGGGATGGTAGCTCCCAAACCTTTTATTCTTTTGAGGGCGTCGCAGTCTATTAGGAAGTGTACCTGAGTTTCCTCCATTTCTCCACAAAACCTGCAATTGTACTCATTTCCCAAGCCTACCATCCTAAGGTGTCCCTCGAATCTACAATGCCCCGTAAGAAATCTCGTCACTCTTTGCAGACTATTTTTACTCAGGTCAATGCAGGTTTTGTATCTTTTGCTGTTAAAGTTCCTGAGAAGATTCTTGGATTGCCTGAGCCCTAAAAGTTTCCCCCATAGTGTGGCTCTCTCAATGTCTTCTTCCTTTGCGATAAGAGTGATCACCACAGAATGGTTAGAGATGTCGATGCTCCCTACTTCGCCAAACCATCCGCTATTTCATTACCCTCTATGACCTGGGCCCCAGTGGTGGAGGGTGAACCAAATGAGTAAGGTACAGATCAACTAGAAAGTTGGGGAAAATGAGCTATAAATCAGTGGCTCATAGTATAATGTATTTGGTGATAGATTTGAACAATGCATCCATCGTATGCTAATCTCATAACCATAGAGATAATATATATAGAGTAGGCAAGTCATAGGCGCGCGTGTAAGTGGAAACGTCTTCTCAATAGAAAGAGAGAGTAGACATCGCTCAGTTAGAGCTATTTCTTTCTAAATGACTAATTATAATGAATATATATTAGTCATTAAAAAGAGATAGATCTACCTCAGCGATTTTCTATCTGCAGATATCTGAGGGACAACTTTTGACTGGACTTCCCTACTCTACGTATATATTATCTCTATGGTCTGAACACCTTGTAATGTTTCTATTTAACACTATTAACTGTTTCGTTTATTAGTTATGCATTATCAGCAGCGTGTTAAGCTACTGTACGCGAGTAAAAAACAAGATTCTCGTGTAAAAGATGGATATTAAATAATGCACAAACGACTGTAGAATGGGTAAATATTAAATGAACAGCCTGTACGCAAATGTATAAATATTGTACATGTTATAAATGTTATATTTTATTTACATAAATTTATTATCGTTTGATGTTGCGTTCACAGATTTTTACCTTTTTTTTTATTTTACTCTCCTCTCCATATCTTAAAAAGTATATAAATAAAAAAAATATTATAATTATGATGGAAAATTGTAGGAAACATTTTCACATTTAGATATTAATAAATAATGGTGTTTGAGTGTGTTTATGTCGGAGAAAATATTAATTAATGGAGATTTTATTTAATTTAAATTTTTTTTTTCATTTTTTTTTTTTTTAAAGTAAAATGTTTTACATTCATTAGATTAGAGAATATTCGATTTAGTCTCGTGGAAAGAGAAATATCACAAATACTATCTAATTTCATTAAAAACGTACCAATCTTTATATTGAATAACTTTTGCATTTTATAACACACAACGTCTCACGATTTGTCTGTTCGTCGATGAGCTTTTAATTTAGATAGATAGATAGATCTTGGGATATAAAAACTATTGCACTTCGACCTTATATGGTCCATTTTACTCCCCCTTCTAGTTCAGTCTGACGTGGTTCACTGATCCCATATCTTGGCAATAGGATGATTATTAAGCCCAGTAGCCACATACGGGTCAGAAACGTGGACACTGACGAAGAAAAATGAACAATCCCTAAGAGTTTGGGGGGCAAGATCTTGCGTAAAATCTATGGAACTATCCAAGACTCGGTTGGGTGAAGAATTAGCTCAAAAGCTGGGTTGGAGGTTGCTTGGTCATGTTAAAGGATGCATGATAAGAGTATCAAAGAAAGTTATGAGCTCCCGGCCAGAGGGAAGACGTTCACTAGGTCGTCCATTTAAACGGTGGAAGGGCAATGTCTACGAGAAACTTTGTAAACTGTGTGTGAGTGTATGCAATTGGAGAAGAAAGGTGATACTGAGAGATGATTGGCGTATCGATGGTGTTACTGTGGCCAAGGTTCTTCGAGACCTGTAGCATCATTTTGATTGATTTGATATGAAACCCGGGGTGTCAGAGACGATTTAGTTCATGAAATGTCTGGTAGATTGTGAAAATTGGGACGGAGGTATATTTGTAGTGCAAAGATGAGTAGAAAAGGGCGTTACTGAACTATTGTATAACAGAAAGTGTGTTGAATCGAAAAAACTAAAAATATGGCGTTCTTTTCTCAAAATTTCATAAATGGTTTGTATCGAATCTATTCGATTTTCCAAAAAAAAAGTTTCTCACAAAAGTTGTTAATATTTGTATGTCGAACAAATTTTAATCGAGACATTATTTCGAAAACTAAATAGATTAAGCACAAATTAACAATGAGAACTTTTCAAATAAAAGAACGAAACTTTTTTCGTCATGTGTTAAAAGTTAAGTGAAATAAAAACTTGTAAAAAAGAGTATATTGATTGAATAAATATGATCTAGTGTGTACAGTAATATACATATAAAATAATGAGTTTTTGGGGATGGAGTATGATATAATTATTTAGTCAGAATTATCAAAATATTAAGTTCAGTAAAAGTTTTTAATGAGTGCGTTCATTCAAATAGACATTAAATTGAGTAAACTATTTTGAGTAGTATTTTGAGTTGTATGATACGTTATCAAAACTAATTGAAGTCATTTTGAACTATGTATGTTTGTGAATGTGTATGTGTTGGTGTTGGTATGTATGTGTGCGTGTGGGTAAATATTCAACATGAGTATGTATGTTTTATTAAGTTACTTGAAGAGGTATATTCATTCTGTTCAAGTAACAAACACTAAATTTTAACTGTAAGAACACCAAACTTCATGGCTTTTATGCAAAAATTCTGTATAATTTTAAAACTCGAAACTTCTAAATTGTTTTATTGCGTTTAATTAAAATTTGTTTGGTGTAATTTTATTGCTTTTATTACAGTACACATTTTAAATGGGCCACCATTTTCTTTAACACATATTCGTTCAAATTTAGACAAAATCTAATAATAAAAATTGTAAATTGATAATTTAAACATACAGTTATTTTCTCAATATAGTTCTGTTCTAAACCTTTCTGAGCAATTGTATATCTATCTCTTAAATACCTCGAAAAGTGTGTAAAAATATATTTATAATTCAAAACTAAATACTTTGACATTTGTAATCGACTATCAAAGAAAGAAATTACAGATATTTTCGAAGCTAATTCTGCATTTCCTTCGACACAAAAAATAAATTGAAATGTAATCGCTATAACCAAACTAGGCTATGACGTTACTTCTTATATAGAACCGTCTTTGCTTACGTTTCAACTTTAAAGCTATACATTTCTATTATCTTTGTACACGTTAAACTAATTCTTCAAGTCTTCAAGTTTCATATCCCAAGATTTATTTATCTATCTAACTAACCTCCTTAAGTTAGTCATTTTATTACAAATCAATGAGAAATAGATTAAAGTTACTTGAAGAGAAATTATCGAAATCGATAAGTTTGACTATATAGACAAAAAAAACCAGTAAATGGAGAAAGTTGTTAGTTGTTTGTTTTTTAAAAAGAAAGTCATAAAATTGATGTGTTTTTCTGAAGTATAGGTTAAACAAATGTTTAGCCATTTGTGAGTGAAGGCCATTTCGTTATATTTGTATGTACCTGTTGATAAAAAGTATGCGTACGGTTTGCTATTATAAGAAATAAAAGCAATTGAAAGCTGTGTTTTGGTGGTCGTAGATGGCACTTAATACAAACACACTTACATTTGTTCCAAAAGTATTAAAAAAAACTACCATTCTTGATAATCAGTTTAGACTTTTCGAATTCAATAACACATTTGTTCATAGCTACTTAGATACACTGTAGAAGGCGTTCGATGTAAGACATTCGACCGACGCACAGATGATTGTCGTCAAGTGATACATTAAAGTATAGCCTGCCTGTAATTTGATCAAACTTTGTTTTTTATAGACATTATTTTTGTTCCAGACGTGGACTGGGGAGCTTGGAGGTACAAGGTAAGAGATATTTGTTGAGTGTTTTTTTATTATTTTGATAGTGAAGTCAAGTGATAAAATTTTGTTCATAAATGTATTTAAATGTTTTTACATACAATTTATGCATACTTTATGGTCTATAAAACTAGTTCAAACTGTCCACTGGCCATCAAACTGATTTATTGTTATATCTTTAAACGCACCAACGAGATATAGTGATGAGCCAGTTGTGTTTTTTAACGACTTTGTACTGCATATGATAACTTCTTCACAACCGTTTTTATATTTCCATCAAGTGTAATTAACACACTCAACTAACCCATATACATTCACACGTATACAGTTATAGACTATTGAAAGATCATTAATGTTTCGAAACATCACTTTCAAAACTCATTCAAGCAAAAGAGGACTATGATCGTCTTCAGAATAAGCTTAAAGCCATTTGGGGCTTATTTTATATAGAATCGATTTAAAATCCTTGTTGTACGACCTTCAGAGTTAGGAAAAGTGATACCTTCTCTCGTACAGACTATGAAAGATCGTTAATGTTTCGAAACATCACTTTCAAAACTCATTCAAGCAAAAGAGGACTATGATCGTCTTCAGAATAAGCTTAAAGCCATTTGGGGCTTATTTTATATAGAATCGATTTAAAATCCTTGTTGTACGACCTTCAGAGTTAGGAAAAGTGATACCTTCTCTCGTACAGACTATGAAAGATCGTTAATGTTTCGAAACATCACTTTCAAAACTCATTCAAGCAAAAGAGGACTATGATTGTCTTCAGAATAAGCTCAAAGCCATTTGGGGCTTATTTTATATAACATCGAGTTAAAAACCTAACTGTAAGATCATCAGGACTGGTAAAAGTACCGGATACCAATCAATATTTGAAAATCATACAATGGATATATTAATACAAATCTTAAACGACTCACAGACAGTTTACAGCAATCTTATTGATCATTGTTCAAATTCAAATAAGCTTAACAGTCTGCGTAACGTATTTTTGTTTTTACCGCAGTCAATTCTTCCAAACTAGTGACCAAACTAATAACACCTAGTTATATACACGACGTACATTGTGGAACTTAATATAAGCATCATTAATATTGTACTCAAACAATACCATCAAGCATCTTAGTGAATAAAACGGACAAAACAAGGTAGACTTTAATGATATGTCATTATAGGTATAATGATACAAAGATCAACAATTTATCGAGCTCAATAGCACAAAAAAACAAACAGGATATCAACTTGAGTAGATTTTCAAATCACTTTGTTTAAAAACATTTGAAAGTCTTCAGTTGTGTTTGATAAACGAAAAAGTACGGAATACAACATGATTCTTAAAGGAAAAATTATGATTTAAAAATATTATATTTTTTTAATTAACAATAAATTTTCTTTACTTTTTTTTTTTTTTAATTACTAGCTTGTGTTCGATGCCTTTTTTAATTGAATCATAAAATACCTAAGAAACCATAAATTAATTAATATTTTTAAACATTAATTTTTCCATGTATTCATTAAAACAATTACTTGAGTATACTTCAATATTTGTACAGGTACACAAAAACGTAGAATTATTTTCAATAATTACTTTACAATAAAAACTTTACAATAATTGGTTTTAGGTAGACAGATGGACAGTACTTGAACTATTGCCTGTCATCACACATTCATGTGATTTTATCATTTGTTAATCTACCTTTTGAGAAGAGGGGGTTCTAGTCTAGAATTTTAACAATTCGATTCATTTTCTGAATCGAACGCGTTTTTCTCGAAACGACTTTTTTCAAACTGGTCGACATGATATCTCGAGTTCTTATTATCCAATCGACTTCAAGTTTAGCATGAACCTTCAGTACATATTGCTTTATGGTAGGGGATATTGTGAAATTTTAATTTTCATGTCAACCAGTCCATGGTTTTTCTCTGATGAATGAACCCCAAAATCATCTCAACCAGAACATCACTTTTCAATGTGAAAACGTCTAAAGCGAGACTATACATGATTTTATATGGGGACTAAAATGAAATTTCAGATTATATAATGTCACGTTTTATCTAAAGATGTGGGGGTCGGTAATTATCGACATTATTACGATAGGAGATATTCATTCGCATTGATCACAATAAATACGACAAGGAGTTTAACGAAGCCATTTATATTCCAAAATGGCGGCTTAAGTCAGGCTAAATTTCAACAATAAGTTTCTAATTATTGTCAGCAAATGTCACCACTTGTAAACAAAAATGTCTTCAAAAACAAGTAGGATGTTTAAACTAAAAATTTATCTTCTACAATACATTTATTTGGGGTAATAATAGACCAATCTTATCTAAAGATTTCTAATATTATATAGACGTATTCAATTATTATGTTCAAAGATGTCTCGCTCTTATTAAATAAAAAAAAAAATCAGTACGCCACTGTTATAGAACATCTACACATGTATATTGACCTTTATAAAAGAATACATTGAGTAGTTTGTTTTCAAAGTATAAAATATGATACCTTTATCTGTGTGAGTACATTCAAGGTATATCGTCTCCAGTCCAGCTTAAAATCTTTACGAATATATCTTTTGTAAACGAACAAATACACAAACCATTGAAATTTTAGAAAGATGTATTTTCTTCGTCTTTTTACTGCAAAGAAAAGTATTCAAACTAAATAAGATGTTTAATTTTATGGTTTTTTTTTTTTTTTATAATAAATAATATTTTACAAAGAGCGTAGAAAATATATTTTCTTATTGAGGGGCGTGGTTTAATATTTATGAAAGCGTATAGCTTGTACCGTAGAATTTAACTCTTAGATGTTAAAATTGTTTTTTTTTGAAAGTATAAATATGTTATTAGACCTTAAATTCTTTAAACAAAGATTAAATTAAGCTTAAATTCTATCCTCAAATCAAAGCGCGTTTCAATCACCATTTTTGCTTAAGTAAGCACTGACCTCCCTAAATCGGGTATTTAAAATTTTTTATTTACTTCAAATGTAAGAATTGAAAATATCAACTGAGTAAATTGCTTAAATACTCGGTATGAGTAATTACAAATGTTTCAAATGAAATTGTGATGATATTGTCGATGGTTTCAAAGATGGATATTTTCTCCTTTGCGCGGTCTGATTTTGTTACCCATTTACGAACTTAATCTTACTTTTAAGCTCTAGACAGATGGACGGACATGTGAAAACATTTTTTCTTCGGTCAATATTTCAACCATTACAAAGTCGCGACTAAACTTAATAAACTATTGTATATATTACATATACGGATATAAAAATAGCATTAAAATACGTAGACTGGAAGAACATATTGAATATAGACAAGTTAATGGAAATATAAGGCATTAAAGTTTGCAATTAAAGCCAGACGATAATATATGTGAGGTGACGTCACAATCCATTATATAATTCCAGTTTTTTTTTTATCGAACAAAGAGATGACAAATAAACATTGAAAGTCTATAATTTTTTTTTCGCAGATATAGATTTTTTGTATTTATTTTCTGAAGTATTTGATTTTTTTCTCGAATAAAAAAATATTGTATGTATGAAGGAGGTATAACGTCAATATTTGAATAATAAATATAAAAAAATGCACTTTAATTCATATAATATTTACTTATTCGAATATAGCTCACATGCAATTAAAACGTACTTGAACATATAAAAATATATCATTTTAATTAATAATTAATAAATAATCGAGAATAAAAATACTTGTGCTCAAGTCGTCTATAATGATTGCATCACTATCAGATATCACAACGATTTTCTATTCAATCAAAAAAGTGTACTGCTTAACAAATAAAAAATAATTATTTAATTCAAATGTTTATTAAAATTAAAAATTTTCCAGGCCAACTAATTTTGATTAAAATTCATTAGTGATGTTCTGGATAACACCTGTCATGATCAATTTTATTTACCATGATTTCATGCAATAATTAACGTAATATTATTAAAATTTTGTGCTTTCGTTGGAATCGTATATTTAATTCACATAATTTTATTAAATTAATATACTATTTTGTTTTAAATCCAATCAGTCAATCCTTGCATATTGTCAAATACAATATTTCGGTATCTATTCGATATTATAAAGGCCCCCATACACGATCCAACAATGTGTGCAACAACCATGTTTGTGCAACATCATTGTTTGGCCCATACGCCTTTTCATAACTTTTGCAAACTTCATTTCATTATGTGGTGTTCTGACCAACCTATTAAGGCCCCCATACACGATCAAACAACTTGCGAAACCAAAATATTGGTCCAACAGCTTGTACAAATCTCATTTCATTATGTGGTGTACTCGAGAGAAAATATTTACACAAACTAATATTATGCCGCGATTATTATTGGTTTACTGGCCAATCACTGGCCTATACGTTCAAAACGCTAGTCAAGCGGGAAAGTGTTGAGCATTAAAAATCGATCCCAATCGATTTATTTCCAACCGTAGTACACACGGACTCTCACGGTGTCTCGGACTTAGAAATTAAAGGAAGGAATTGGATGTGACACACATGGTGATGGTTTTCCAAACATACAAAATTTCAACAATTTACCCCAATTCGTAGATTTGTTTCAGATAGATACATATTTTGACTACAAAGTAGACATCATCAGTGACTAGATATTAATAGTTACAATGAAAATTGGCGACGAGGACCAACGAGAATTCCTGTAGAGGAACTGCGCTTAGTTAGTTGATTGATGATGGCTACGTTGTATTTGAAATACATACTCTATATGATGTAAATAACTGTTCTAGGAATTGGGTTGTATTGTTGAAATATTAATATGTACGCAGTGAATGTGATGGATAAGAACCGCGGGCACTAATTAGTTATGAATAAATGAAATGCAACATTATATTTATAAAAATAAACATATGATTGGAATATAAATTAAATAGTTAAGTTATTGATATGTGTAAAAACTATTCATTATAATTTTAATTAAAATATGAAATAATATAATGATAATATTTTTCAATTAAAACGTGTGTATATAATATTTAAAATTGGGTGTGCCAAAAAAAAAGTTAGACCCCATAAGAAAAATACGTTAGGCCCCAATCCTTAAAAAACATTGTCTCAAAAGATGAGCTCTCTCATTTAATTACTTAGTTGACGCGTCCAAGGCGGTGATATTAATCAAACAATGTGATTTAAAGTAGTAGAATCTTAGCTCCTCAATAAGTAAGATTCTTCAAAATTTTCTAACGATGGTCATTTTTGATATCTACTAGGTAAATTTGTATCTGTTTGGAATTCATCCGTCGGTACAATGCCAAAAAAATTACAGAAGAACGACTATATCCATTTTATCCACTTTTGACAACAGTTTTAACTGTATTTTGTATTATTTACAAAAAAAAAAAAAAAACCATATGGTTCTAAGAAATTTTACAACGAATTGAATTCACAATACTAAATTTATAAACTCTTAAAATATTAAAAAGATGCTCTGACATAGTTTCTACAGTTGTACAAGGCAAGAGGAGTACAAAATTGTTGATAACAACAGCTTTGTGAGATGCAAAAAAGAGAAGCTGGTATAAAGTGAAGTTATTTGAAAACTGTTTATTGTTAAAAGAAAGCAATTTTGTTTCATTTAGTCAAGAACATGGATGGTCTACATATATAAAAATGTTATCAAATGATTGTAGTAAACTCTATAAAAACTCATGTCTTGGTTGCTCTGCTCATGCTGGCTGCTGGCTGTTTGCCACCCCTTTCAAATCTTCACACCCCATCCCACACTGAATACACATTTCTTATATAGTTTTCAATTGAAATGATTTTTATATTAAAGTAAGTACGATTGAACTTGACTGAACAATGCTAAATTACTTACTAGTCAAATGATTGTAGTTCAAAATTATATCGACGATGAGTTTTATCACAGGATGTTCCACGAATTAGTCATATTTTTAAACATTTTCTATACCACATGTATAGCTTGCATATTAACATATATCATAACAAGGTTAATGATACTGACTAACATAGATATATAGATAGATATTTTTTGGGGTATTAAAAGTACTGCACTTCGACCTTATGGCCCATTGTGCTTCCCCTTCTATTTCACTCTGACTAGATTTGCTTCTCCCTTATCTAGGCAATGGCCAGGAGCTTGCTGATTAGGTTTTCCTGAAGGTTCAAATATTCGGGGTGAGTTACACCGAATATTATCGGAGAGATTTGCAGATGATTTGGCTGGATGTTTCCTCCTCCTCGCCACACAGTCTGCATATAATGGATCCATTATGGAGTCCCATTATGTGCAGATATTTCCGCAGATGACAATGTCCGGTGATGAATCCGGTAACTTTCCCCAGTTCATTTCTGAGATGCTAATACTAAGGTTGTATTCGTTTTGGGCGCTTACACGTTTTTAGCGTTTACGCTTATAAGTGCAATTTATGTTTTGGCTTATGAACGATTACGTTAATCTTGAGAATGCCGTTCGTTTTGACATTATAAGTACATGTAAGCGTCAGTTGACATCAATATTCAATATGACGGATGAAAACAGTTTAGATGTTTTTGAAGCAATAGAATGTTTGTTTGAGTGACTTCGAAACAAAACAAAACCTCATAAACTGGCAACGTAGTTTTTTTCTTATAAGATTTGGTATGTTATGTGGCTTTTTTTTGTTTATTCAGGAAAAAAAGATTTAAAACATTCAAAAAAACCCCGGTGCACGGTGACAGATAAAAAAACAAACGCTTATACACAGTTCGTTTTGGGAGCTATCCTGGTTGATAAATCAGGGGGTTGATAAATTTAAAAAAGTGTAGCTTTCGATTCAAAACAACGTAATATTTTGATACTTATACCAGCCATGTAGCGGCGCTTGTTAAGGCGTTCTACTTGGAACTAGCAGGTTGCGAATTCAAATCCCGGCGGGGGCAATTTGTCAATTATAATTAATAGGGCGGATAATTGACTAAATTGTCGGTGTATAGACAAGAACGGAGTAACCGACTAAGCTTGTGAAGGTTTTCTGCAGTTTCTCTTCACGAACTCCAGATGAATATCAGCATAATTCCTATCAAAGTGGCCTGCATCCGCTGAACCTACCAATTCTTAGTCTGTATAGAAATTCCTTGTCCTCCATTCACATCAATAAAAATGTATAGTTATAAAATTAATAAAAGGTTAAAAAACTAATGATGTGGGTGGGTTCTAACCTCAGAAACGGAGGTTAGAACCCATTATATTTTGATACTTTTGATACACACTGTACATTAAGTCAATAAATTATGTATAGCTGTACAAAATATTTTGAATAGATTTAACAATAATATTCGTTCGATGAATGACATGATTTGTATGTACATTTGTGGGTAGTTTTCGTGAATAAAGTGCTTGTTATTGTAGCCCGAAACACAAATCGAACATCATAATCATCACTAAATTACATACAGTAAACAAAGACAGGCATAGTCAGTTATTTAGGACATTCATAGTCAGGTACGCTGGTACTATCAACTCCATTAAGTGGCGTTCTTTTCTTAGCAAATTTGTGCAGTGGATATGTGCCGAAATTATATGGTTTTGGAAAAAATATTTCGTATAAAAGTTATTTTTTATCTAAACACTAACAATTTTTGTCCTATACATTTTTTCAAAAACCGAATGAGTTTGGCACAAATGAATTGTCCAAATTTTGAAAAAGGAATACCACTTTTGGAATTGATTGTACACTGTACCGTATACGGCACTTCATCAATAATTCCATGTTAACTAAATCAAATTTATAACCATAAGACGTTTTTTAATCTTTAACTAAAACCGTACCACTCTCGATGAACTGGGCCTCATCTGGGCATTATCCCCTTTAGACGCATCTGCAAACAATGGGACTCCATAACGGGTCCATTATATGCAGATTGTGTGGCGAGGAGGATGAAACATCCAGCCACATAATCTTTGACTGCGAACCTCTGGGTTACAGCAGATACAGGATATTCGGTGCATCTCACCCCGAATATATGAAACTTATGGAGGACCTGATAAGCAAGCTCCTAGCTATTGCCAACATATGGGAGAAGCGGGTCTCGTCGCACTAAGATAGAAGGGGCAGCACAATGGACCATAAGGTCAAAGTGCAATAGTTTTTACCCTGATATTAATCAATCAATCAACACTTAGAATGTTTCAACTGGTTCAATTTTAATGAATGAGAGTGTATAATGTAAAAAGAAAATGTTGTTTTTCGTATAAATGAAATTGATTGGAAAATGTATAACAACGAATATGATTATATTTTGACTACTTTGATATATATTCTACCTCGATATATAAATTTAATTTCAACTTTTGAAAGGCGTACAATTTATTCTTATCAAAGCTTATTGTTTATTAATTTTCTTTCAATTTTCATTTTACAAACACTCCTCGTTTTTCCGTATCTTATCACAAGTCTTCAAAAAATATTTTTGTTAAGTTTAAAGATAAATATTTTTGTTTATTCGACGTTCGACTCAATTAATTTGATATTAGAGGAAATCAATCATTTGTTTTTCAAATCGCAATAAAATTCAGTCAGTCGATTACGCAGTATTTTTATCTAGAATACGACGACTTGTTCCTGGAATACTTAAACGAAAGTAATTATTTGAATAAAAATCAGTTTTGTAATGTTATCAACATAAAATTCGATTGAATATTCGAGAGAAACGACTGTGTTACAAAATAAATTGTGAATTTACTTTCATATAAATGATAGACGAAGATAAACGGAGTACTCACTTTAACGAAGGACATATAGAAATTGAGAAAAATATATTTAAGGTTGAAATAACACATATTTTTTTCATACATTTATGTATATATATATATATATATATATATATATATATATATATATATTGTATTTTCACCATTTTCTCTGTTTTCTCCTTGTTTTCACTCATTCGTGTTGTTCACTGTGTTTCACTATTTACTGTTATTTTAAGTGTTCTACCGAATGTTCATTAATTTAAGATTCTGTTTAATATCAAATAGTAATCCTTTCGAAGTCTGAGATGTTTAGATACTAATAAAGAGCTATTGGAAAATTGGTTTTCTAGGAGAAAGATCGTTCATACTGTCGAGAGTTCACTTAAAACTCTTATTCCAAAAATTCCAACATAATTCTGGCTTCTCGTGGTGGTTTTTTTAACACCAGAATGTGCAGAATACCTCACACGTTAGACGTGAAACTTAGTGGGGAAAAAGATACAGCAGTAGGAAATCCATTATAAAAGATTACTTAAAATAAAAAAAATTTTGTTTGAAACTGAATATTGTTAGGATAACTTTTCATTCCTATTGCATCAAGCTTTTTTGAAACCTACTATTTTTGGGGTGTACTGTTCATTTCTACAATATAGAATTGTCTAGCCCTTATCGATTTTGAGATACAAGATCGATGTGCAGACCATCTTGAAAAATAATAATATATATATTGAAATTTTTCGATCAAAATGGATTTGAAAAAAAATTTCATCAAATTCGGATAGATTATGAGCGCGATAAATCGGAGATAAAAAGTTGGCAGTCGTGTATATTTGTACACAATTATGTGATGTATAAGTCGTGTTGAATAGACCTACAGATCTGTGGAGTACACTACTCGGGTAAGTCTCTGTGAGAGTGTTATGTTGCGTATATCAAGGCTCTTATTAAAGACATAGAAGTTCTGGTAGCCGAGAATTATAAACTAACTACCCCACGAATGTGAAAACAGACAAATGATTTTAATAATAGATGTGTTTGTTCTTTTCTTAAAAAATTTGTATCGTCTCCAAATATAATCTTCGTGTTTTTGTTGTCGTTAATTCTTTTTGTATGTCTTTTATTTTACACGAATTAATTATTAAAAAGTATGTGTTCCTGTTTTCTGTACAAATTTTCCCATTCCATTCTGCTGTCTCTAACTACTGGCTAGAAAAATAAGTAGAAAAACGAGTGAAAATAACAACTAACTGAGTTAATTGCTTAAATACCCAGTATATACGGAATTTACGTAAAAAAATTTTATAGCAAAAGTTGTTTATAAAAAGAATTTTTTTGTCTTGAAATTTTTATTATATTTTACCCATTATGCCCACATATCGGCCGATTTTGCCCATTCGAACTTGAACTTACTTTTTAGTTCTATAACACACACACACACAAAATTGCAGCTTATCTCTTATCTCTTTTCGTTTTTGAGTTATCGTGTCCACAGACGGGCGGTAAACGGAAATGGACTAATTAGACCTTTTATGAACACCCATTCCATGCATTTAGGTCTGCGATCAATATTTTCAAGTGTTACAAAGTCGGGACTAAACTTAAAATACCCTTCTATATTTACATATACCAGGTATTTGAAAAACGGTATTGCTTTCAATATTTGCAGACTTTTGATAATTTCCAGTCGGTTATTTTTGTATAGAAATTCGATATTTCTAATTCGACATCAATAAAAGTCAATAAATAATAATGTTATGAATTTGAATAATATATATATTTCGAAATTTTTGTAGAAGCAATGACTAGCCATACGTAAGATGATTGATGTTTCATAGAAAATCGATTAGGGCGGACATGCTTTGAGATTCTGTAAATTTGTAACAAATAAATCCATTTAAAGTTATCAATTGTTAGTTCGTTCGAAAATTTAAAAGAAAATTATAATGTTTTGATGCCAAATTTAGTTCTTAATTGGTTATGTTGATGTAGTTCTTCGAAATCAACATAACAGAACAATTCAGATCGATTAGATTATATGGTTAATTAGATCCAAAAAAAAATACAAAAATCCAATTTATTTAATGATTTGACGCATATTCTATGGCTCCGATTATACGATTTTGGACGATATATCGTAATCCGCTCACCAAATGGTAAAATAAACAGGATTTTCTCTGTTTTTGGGTTAAATTTATCTTAAAAAGTGAGTTTTACTCAAATCGAGTAAAAAAAAAATGTTTTCATTTTTTTTAAGGTATACCCCTTAGAAAAAATCGAGAAAAACACAAAACATTTTTTTTCATTGATTTGATTGAAAATTACTTTTTTTACAGTAAATTGGACCCAAAAAATACAAAAATCTAATTGGTTTGACGATGCGACAAATAGTTTTCAAGATATACCCTTCCTTTAATCGATTTTATGGCTTCGTTTATACGATTTCAGTCTATATCTAATAACCTTTCATTAAATGGTCAAATAAACTGGATTTTCGTTAATTTTGGGTCAAATTTACCTTATACAGTGATTTTTATCGAAATCGGGAACACAAATATTTTTTCGAATTTAAGGTTGACATAATCGAAAAAAATAAAAAACATTTTTAGTCATCGAATTGAGTGAAAATTAGTTTATCAAGTAATTGGAACCCAAAAAATACTTAAATCGTACTAGTTTGACGATTTGATGAATAGTTTTTGAGATATATGTCCTTCGAGTTACAATATTATACGGCTCACCAAAAGTTTTATACACAGCAAAAATAATATTCTACGGTCTCCTAAAATACACTGAAGTGTTTTGTACACGATAGGGGGTATTTATGACAAAAGAAAAACCTTTTTCATTTTCGAGGCCCATGTGTGACACATTCCTCCGCAATGGGTAGTCGAAAGTTATTGATGAATACACGTCCATTCAAATTCGATTCTAAGTCGAGTCTTTTATGTAAAAATTTTTCCAACACAAAAAAAACAACAACATACAATATCCATTCACTTGACTTTTCAACCCCCATCAATGTACTATTTGCCAGTGTGTAGGAGGGGTGCAAAGAAAAAACGGTTGAGGAAAGTTAGAACAATGAGAAAAATATAAGTTTCATAAAATTGAAAAATAATTGTATCATATTTCTATTGAAATATTCGAATATTTATCAATAAATAAAATGTATATCAGCTTCTGTATAATAAACTTGCAAGCTCTTATAACCACCCCTACGCCATGCTACCCTGCCAAGCGGGCCAGAGCATTCTAACCCCCACCTCGAATACAATTTACCATTGAATAGTACTTTGTTGTTATGTTTCATAATTTCAAAAGTAATTGAATTCAGTCACATTGAATAAAAGGTAGCATACGAATATCTGTCGTTGGAATTTTTGTAGGTAGTACTCGAAGTCCGTCTCGAAGTTGGAGCTTACAACAAACATAAACCTTTGTTTTGTAAATGGTACATACATGATCATGCCGAAGAAATATATAATAAAAACAAAAATAAAATAAAAAAAGTTTTTTTACTTTTCGTAACTCAATTACAAATATATTTATTTTTATTCCGGACAACGAGTATCAGTAACTTTTACACAAAATGTACCAGTATGAGTGTGAACTATATTTCCAATCTAATGATATTCTTTATTTTATATAATCGAACATTATAAACCTTGTTGTTCGAACAAAATCAAGAAACTCATGGTTGGCTATTGTACCGTTACAATGGAAACGGTGTGTATTCCATTCGTTTTCTACTTTTTTTTTGTCACAGATTAATCTTTTTTTTTATTGGAATGTTATTAAACTATAAACCATATTTTGACAAAATGGAAACCCGACTTCAAAAATCAAATATTCTATAACCAAAAATGCACTAAAAAGTAAAAAAATAATTGCATATTCTTGTGCCAATTTTAGTTCACCTAAGCAAAATTTTTTAAATATATATGTACAATTATTGTTATTTTTGGAGGCGGTGTCAGCATAGAGAAATTCACATAACTTTTGGACACCGCCTCCAAAAATAACAATAATTGTACATATATATTTAAAAATTTTTGCTTAGATGAACTAAAATTGGCACAAGAATATGCAATTATTTTTTGACTTTTTAGTGCATTTTTTGTTATTCTTATTTGATTTTTGAAGTCGGGTTTTCATTTGTCAAAATATTTTTTATTTCTCGCTTTTTAGTGACTTTGAAGTTCTATAACTTATTTTATTTGTCTAAATATGGTTAGACCAACTAAACTATTTCACTTTTCGATTACCACCACAAACTTTAAAAATAAATTTTTCAAACAAAAAAAATTAATTCGTGAATTTTCTAAATAGATTGGTAGAATCATTAAGTAACACATTCTGAAAATCAAAATTCATCTTTGGTATGACATTTTAAAACCTCACAAAGCAAATTTTTACTATCAGAATGAGCTTCTCAATAAAATTCTGTCAATATACATGTTCATAAAATATTCAGTTATATTTGTCGAATTTTCCTTGCTTATAACATTTCTTCTCCAGGAAAATATATAAATTTCTATTTGAAAGCTTCTTTAAATAAACATAAAAATCCTGGTAAGCAGATACAATTGTATTTCGTTTTCGTTTGCAATAACCATCAAATATATACAGGCTGTATTTTAAATCATTTTCGATAGGATATATTATATTGCATGTATATGACATATAAAAAAAAAACTATAGTCAGTTTATGTGTTGAACATTGAAATAATATAATTTTTCTCTGCAATGCTAATAATGATTATATAAAATGTTAAAAGTAAAACGATCTGTATATTGGGGTGGGGTAACGTGTTAAAGGGAGTTGTACAATGTTTGAAATTTGAATAGTTATGTTATCGTACAAAGCCGGAATAACAATAAATACAATTCGCATTTGAAAGTAGGTTAAATTCGAGGTCCTAAAATAATTTTAACGAGCATACAAAAGAAAATTATTTCAATGGTAGTAAAATATCACAAATAGAACTAGAGAGAAAGCTCTCTCTAATCGTAAATGCTAACACACGCAAATAAACTGAACAAAAAACTTTTAAACATCCTTTATTATTTAGACACAACACACAAATTTGTAGTGACATTTTTTTTTATGATGTTTTCAACCTTAAAATATGTTTTACAATTAATACCAGATGTTGTCTAAATGTTTGACTAATGTAACACTGTTGTACACAAAAAAGCACAGATATTTTACTGTATTAAATCAAAGTGTACCTCTGCTGTATTTTAAAAGCTCGGAATGGTATTAAAATCTACGAAATATTACATTATTTTTATTTAAATTACTTCACATTTATACAGATTGTATCTTATATCATTTTATATAATGTGGAGGATTGTTGTGGTTGGATATTAGGAGAAATATGCACATCAATTAGGTTAGATTTTAATGAAAGCATGGAAAGACTTTGCTAACAAAATACATTATCACAGCGGCTGTGATAATATTCATTATTTTAAGTATTAGAACATTAAAATAGGTAATATTTCTGTAAATATTAGAAAGTGATCAGTAAATAAATTGTAGTACGATTCCTCCTGTCACTACAAGCCCCTTAAGACAAGATTAGAGTGATTCGTGGCAAGTATCTCGTTACTACGAGATATCTTGTAACATTCCCTTTTTCTATTAGAATCCTAATACCAGATTCAGCTTTATGCTGCAAACCTGGATTAATTTGTATTCTATAAATTGCATTCTATAAATCTAAAATTGTAGATTGTAGTAAGAGATGTTCTCCGTTGTGTACCCCACCCCTCTTTCGACGCTAAGACGATATTATTGCGGTTCGAGACAATGTATTCCGTCACAACGATTTATTGTGACATATTCTTCTTGAAACTAAGGATTTTACATGGGTTTAATTGCCTCACTTTTTCTTGGTAAGAATAATGATTTAATTTCCGGAAAGTAAAACCATTTGCGGGGGAAGGCCTTGTAGCTGCCCCGTAACAAATATTACTCTATCTTACCGATATTCTTGAGATGATACCTTAGTAGACAGTGTCTAGACAGAAGACCGTAATGATCTGAATCTTAATCTAATAAAATACCCCACTTTATCATTGATCGCATTTTCCCATAAACGAACTTGTCCTGCAATACGAAAAACATATCGCATACTAAATTTCATTTCGATCGGACTAAAATTATGGAGAAATCGTAAAATATTTATATTGAATAATATAATATAAATATTATACTCTGTGACTATTATTTCTAAGCGTTATAAATAGAGAACTAAAGACGATAAACAGGAATATAAAAAAAATAAAATAAAAAAAATATAAAAAACAATAAAAGATAAATAAAAAATTTAAAATGTAAATTGATGATTACGTTTTGTAAAAACCCTATAAGCAAATGAAATATTATGAATATTAAATATTCGCAATAAATATAAAAATAAAACTGTCCTTACCCGACAGACAGACAGACAGACACAATGGAGCAGCAAAAAAAAAAAAGATAATATTTATGTATTTGGAGGTTATGGTGTTTTGTTGTATCAAATTAATATACTTTTTAGTTGCACAGCAGTTTAGTGGTGAAAAATTCTCAAGGGATGAGACAGAGACGATAGGGGACGGCAGGCAGGATACACTCTTAACTCAACGTCCTTCATTGTCTCCTTTTGTGTATTGTAGATACACTACATCTGAATGCATGTTGTATTTTAATGCTCCCTTTAAATTTTCGTTACTACACCATATTATACATACAGGATGTTAATTTTATTTAGTCCCATGTTGAGACTACCATTATTATTCCTAGTCTTTTCTAAAGTCCTTGTCTATTAGGGTTCGCTAGAAAACGTCTAGATAGATAGACAGATAGATTGTAGAGGTGGCCCTGGACGGGCTACACATCGACCATAAGGTCCATTGTGAAGCCTTAGGATGTGAGTGGAGTGGAAGGAATTATTTGTGTATAGACTAGGAACTGGTAGGATATGTGGTTGCATCCGACTATGATAGGAACTATGCCGATATTCATCTGGAGTTCGTGAAGGAAACTGCAGAAAACCTTCTCAAGCATAGCCGGTTACTTCGTTCTTGTCCATACACCGACAGTTTAGTCAATTAACCGCCCCTTGTTTTTTCCTAATAATTGACAAACTACCGATGTCGGGATTCGAACACATAACCTCACGGTTTCCAAGTAGGCATACTGCGCAGACATAACGCCTTAGACCGCTCGGCCACTTGGACTGGTGAAAAAAGTAGTGAATAATACGATCTGCCTGAACTGTAAGCGGGCGGATAATCCACCTTTTCACCATCTGGCAGAATGTCCTTAGACAGCGAGAATGAGGAATCTTGCTTGAAGAGGAAGACTAGGTTCGCCAACGAACACAGATCTAAAGGAAACGAACCAGGTGTGTTAGAGGATAGAAGAGGTTGAGGGGATTGGATAAGGGTCGATAAACAAAGCTTAGAAAGGCCTACTTGCCAGACTTCGGCCTCACATTCCTGTTGGGTGAGTTTAGTCGCAAATTTCTGACTTTTTCAAAATATCCCACAATTTCAATCGCTACATACTATGATACATATAAGTTGCGAGGTTCTGAAAATTGACACCGGGTAAAATTTGACTATATAAAGAGAAATTTTACGTCATCGGTATGTCTGGCGTCGACGTAAACGGTTGCAGTGTAGTTGTATAAAGGCGAATAAATGAAAAACGAAGACGACCATTTTAATTACGACTATGGTATACACAAAAAGGAAATCAAATCTTCTAATTTGAACTTTAAATATACGCACACAAATTTTAACGAACGAAAATAATAATTCAGGATATTCAGGACCGGGTAGGGGAACACTCATTCCATTCCCAACACCCCAAAATAAAAATTATTATTATATGAATAACAAATGCATTTTTTTATATATATATTTTTGTATATATATACGAATGCGAATGGGGTAAACATTTATAAAACATTGGAGAACGGGTGATAATTCTAAAAGGAATTTTCTTTTTTAAAAGGAAATTAAATAATATATAAAAGGGAAAAATCATTTTCTTATTTAGTTTTTTTTCGGTTGTTTTCAATGTATTTTATTATGATAAATTGTTTATGGGTTTTCCATTTGAAATCAATTCGAGAAAATTTAATTAATTTTAAAATTACATAAATGAAAACTACTAATCGTTTCGGTACCAATGTTTTTTTACCCTTCTTGCAATTTTCTTTCCATTACTTTTATAGTTAATTACATGTTTGGATAAAAATTGCTGTACTTTGCAGCTTCTTACATCAAATTTTTATTTTAGTTTTACATGTACTCACCTTACTGTATAGTATGTATATTAACATTTAACATATAAAGTCTTTGATAATGACGGATATTGATATATGTGACACTATTTCACATAGTTTTAAGTACATTCTTTTAGAACTATTTTAACATTGAAATAAAGTATGTTCGCCGCTTGAAATAAATAGTTTTCCTTCTCTTTAAATATTTCTTTAGTTCTACAATGTTATTCTGTACAATTTCTGTCGAGTAACAGCTTGATAAGCGGAGAAACAAAATCGGTCCATCTAGAGGGAATAATCTCTAATCATAAAGTCGTAAGAAATAAGAGAAAAGTTTAAATACAGAAAACGTTCTTTCTTTAAAAATAATCAACTTTTATTTGAGGGTCTAGGATATTTATTAGTTTTGGTATAGTTTCAGCTCAAACATCTGTAGCTACTGCAGATTAAAAAAGCATGCGAATGAGTATATTACATTTGTATTTCGGTACCTTCGTTTAGACCCTCTAAGTCATATTTCTATACATTGTGCGCCTGTAGAAATTGATAATGCATTGATTATGTTTCCGCATTGATAATAAACTCAGTATATACTAGGAGTATTTTAGGCTACTATTGTATCGCAATTGGAATGAAATTTGGTATGTTATGTGTCTTTGGTATTTGAAAGGCCAAGTTCGTTAATGGGTAAAGTCGGTCAAGGGAGGGGGAGGGGGATGTATTAGAGAAAAAATTCGAAAAATGATAAAGAAGTACAGTCAAATATGGAAACCCTTCAACTAAGAAACCTGAGAAATTTGTACCAATCATTTTCTCACTTTTGTTAAAAAATTTTGTCGTTACAAAGATTTCACTACTTTTAAATGCGACCATTTATGTCTTTGTTGCGAAAACTTGGTTCTCACATTTATGTTATATGTCGGATATCATTACTTTTTGCCAAGTATTTCAATGCTCACTAGCTGTATGATGCATGACATTAAATATTTATATAATCTAGATATTTTATATTTCTTCAGTATTTTATATTTCTTCCCTAACCCGGCGCATCCTATAGACCGATTCTATTCGTAACGAATTAGGTCTTTCAAATACCAAAAGCATATCAGATAAAAAACTCGCGCAACTCGCAAAAAGTTGATGCGATTTTTTTTTGTTATCTCAAGAAAAACTAATACCTTACAAGTGGTAAGTCTAAACAATTAATTTGGCAACAATACAGAATGTACCAAAATTGATAATTGAATAATCCGGCTTTAAATTTGGTATTCATCGTATAAATACATATAGATTGGATAACGCAGTCAGTTCAAACAAGCAATTGAAGCATTGCGACTGATTCCAGGATTATATTTTGATTGTGTTATACAATATGTATGATGTATGAATGCTAGATGAATAAAGGAGTCTTGACACACACACACACACACACACACTACACAATTGCAGAATTCGAACATTCTAGTTCTAAGACAATACAACATATTCTAGGTATCAATATGTCACCGAGGACATACAAAACGATTTATGGACAATATTATATTATTAATCAAAATGCTAACTTGATTGATGCGCTCTGATAAAACCCATCCAGATCAAATATTGTACGGTCTCCCATTCTTGTTGAGTCGTGTCATTGTCACACATGTCAAATATTACAATATAATCAATATTTATTCTACACGAATTGAATTTTCATCTGAAATTATGCAGGTCATTTGATGTTTTACATTCATTTACATATACTATGTTTATTGGTACATTTTCGATAAAACTATTCGGTTTAATAGAAAATGATTCACTATTCTCCTGTGAGAATAGTGATGACAAAAATTTCGTATCGAAAATGGCCATTTTATATTATATATATATATATATATATATATATATATATATATATATATATATATATATATATATATATATATATATAAAGTTACGTAAACGTTTTGAGATGTTTAATTTCCTTTTCGACGTTGTCGAAGCTCTCATATTCAGTTGGCAGTTGGCTGGACTTTTATGGCTCGTTAGGTTCTTTTAGACTCAAGCTTTCTTCTGAAATGCGTTTTCTATAATTCCGAGAATTTTTACGATTCATATGAGACGAACTCTTCAAATGTTTTGTTATTTCCAATTTAATACAGATTTTCACTTATATTATAATAATAATAATAATAAAATGCTTTATTCGAGTGAAATGCAGTATAGAATGCGTCTTACAAAACAGTTTTATATACAAAATAAAATAAAAAATAAAAACAATATGACAAAACTTATATGCTAGTTAAGAATAAAACGATTGCATATTATAATGACATTGTTCAAGTAGCAACTTTTTAAACCTTAATTAGGTAATTTTTTTTATAATAATTGGTACTTATATATTTAAGCACCAGTCCAAATAGCCGAGCGGTCTAAGGCGTTATGTCTGCGCAGTATGCCTACTTGGAAACTGAGAGGTTATGGGTTCGAATCCCGACATCGACAGTTTGTCAATTAACCGCCTATGCTAGAAAAGGTTTTCTCCAGTTTCCTTCACGAATTCCAGATGAATATCGGCATAGTTCCTATCATAGTCGGCTACAGCCGCATATCCTACCAAGTCCTAGTATATACACAAAAATTCCTTCCACTCCACTCACATCCTTAGAAATCACAATGGACCTTATGGTCGAAGTGGAGTCCGAAATATATTATTCTATATATTCTATATATTTAGATCTATATATTCCGGCGAATATATTTAGTGTCTCACTTTGCCTCCTAGTAATAGGCTACACAAAGCTAACCGTTCACGCGCATGCGCTACACTTGCAAATGGAAGTATTGTAAAAAACATTTACTACAAGGTTCGGTTCAGATCTGTTCAATTTTATTGAATGGGAGTGTACTACTGAACTGATATTTTCAGAAAATCTCATGGTAACCAAGATTGAATGGTATTGTTAGAGCTGATTATATTTGATAAAATAAATGACTAGTACTTTGTTAAACTACAGAGCTAAGCCTTCACTTCACTGCTGGTATTTGGGCTAGTGGGGTAGTGAAAACTTTACGTATCACATCACAAAGTTTTCGGAAGCTATTGTAAAAATAACATGACATTAAGAATAAATTGAGTAAGAATAAGAGTAAAAGAGTTTAAAAAAAGAACAACACTACATGAAATATTTAAAAGAATATATTTATCTCTACTATCTCAGACTCATGTACCATTCGAACCATTCGAAAACCAATTTTTCTGCAGGATGTGTTTCTTTTTTTCAAATTTGACATACTTACCAAATTATTGATTCCGATGTCAAAACATCAACATTCCCGTATTTACTTAAAAAACATTTTTTTTTTTTTTCGAACAAAAATTGTGCATTTTATAGAAAAGCATGCTTTTATTCTTTCGAACGAACGACTCAGGTAGAAATGTACACTTATTTCTCTGCTCATATTTATATGTTTATATTTATTTATATGTTTATTCACATTTTTAAATTACAGTAAAACTTCTTTTGCTTACATTTCCTTCAAAAGTTTCTTCTAATGTCTATCGATTCTATCTAGTAACCACTCTAATGATTACAGTTTTAATCTGTATGAAGTTTGGTAAGTGGGATACTTTTGTTATTTGAACCTCCAAGTTTGTTAATGGGGACGTTACCTCAACTTGGGAAACTTACCTCGGCTTGCGTCCGTGAAAACTTATTTTGCCGCTGCATAAGCTAAAACTTATATTTTTCGGAGAGTCAAACAACTCTAAAAGCCTTGCCTGCTATTGAAATTACCTAAGGACTAGTCAAGGATTTGCGTTATTGTACAACCTGGCAAGGATAAAAGAGGGCACCTTGATGTGGGAACCAGGATATTGCGGGTTTGAAAACAATGAAACGGGCGACAAACTCGCCCGAGAAGGAGCCGCACTCCCATGCCAGAAACCATAACTAGGAATAACTAGGAGACAGACCACCTCTACCCTAAACAAATGAGTGGATAAGCCTATAAACAGGAAATGGGAAGATAGCTGGGTACAATATCGCGAGGTCAATCTGGCATATTGGCCAAAACCGGAAAGAGAGAAACCTTGTGGTTGGGGTACTAACAGGTCACTACGGCTTAAGAGGCATCTATCTCTCATGAGGTTCAAGGACAGTGCGATATGTGCGGGTTGTAATGAGGCAGATGATACGTCTTTCCACCTTCTGGCAGAATGTTCTTACAGAGCCAGAATGAGATATCTAGCCTTGGGCTCAACCAAAAAGGTAAACAAACTAAAGTGGAGATTTATTAATTAAATTAAATACTTATATGAAAAAATTAACTCGTCAACCAGGAATCGAACCTCGGGCCTCTGGATAACTAGTCCAGTGTGCTTCCTCTACACCAAAGACGATTGTGATGTGACAGCCAACTTTTTCATATTATTCTAATTTTTTATTTATTAGATATTATTTACTTCTTTCTGAAGTGATTTGTTTATTAATTTTTGTTTGTTTGTGTATACTTTCGTGTCCACATAACGTTGTTTGTCCAAATTCTTTTCGAATACGTATGACAAACTGTAGAAGACTATAGCGTATACTCCGACAAATTTCATTGTCATTGAATTTATTAATTAAATTAAATACTTATATGAAAAAATTAACTCGTCAACCAGGAATCGAACCTCGGGCCTCTGGATAACTAGTCCAGTGTGCTTCCTCACACTGAGATTTTTTCTGTAACTCGAAAAGAATACGTGTAGGTCTGACTGTTCACATGTATGTTTTTAACATTTAGAAAATAGACTCTTTCTAAATTTCGAAAACATGAAACACACTGTATACAAAACAATGAAATGCTACACATTTATGTAAAATTATTTACTAGAAATAATTGACGATGGAAAAATATATAAAAATAAAATTGAAAAACAATATTAAAACAAAAAAAAGTTCTTCATATTGTTTTACAAAAACATCAAAGTAAAATCCATGTTGCATTTTATATTAATTGAAGAGAAATCGTTTCGAATCGATTCGAACTGTCGATATAATTATAATTCATTGATAATAAATAAGTAGTTATAGTGGAAACTTATAATTTTCTTTTTATACAATATTATTCTATGTATACAATGTGTTTCAAAACAAATAGTCTTTATTGGCAGTCGAATCAAACCAGTTGGAACCAGGAATATATGCTGGTTATTCTGTAAACACGTCCTATTGATTACTTATTTCGTTCAGAGGACTCTCATCTCAGAGTAATATTTCAATGTTTGATAATTTTGTGACACCCGGTCCATATATTGTTTTTCATTGAAATATGTGTATCGTTGTAAGAGTGGGTTATATGAACGGTTTACTGCACTTTGAATCGAGCAACTACTGACTACAACAAGGGTTGCACAAAACGCTATGACAACTTGAAATAATGGGTGCATAGTTGGTCCATTGATTTCTATCGTTTGTTCCATTTTATATATCCCACTCTTTCACCCACTTTCTCATTTGATCCTACATGTGGATATATCTATATATTACAATGCTAATCCGATTTTAGTAAATACCTAGTTAATGCCAGCTTAAACAAAACACGACAGTACGAAATTAAATACCAATTCAACAGAATTATTCAATCAATTTTTTTTAAGTATTTGTGACAACAAAAAAATAGGATTTTGTTTTTGAAAATACTTTTCAATGTATGGAAATATTTTTATGTGGAAAGTGTTTTTATGAAATTCTCTAGTTTAGCTAAAATCGGTTATTAACGGTAATAAAATATACTACTTCACTATATATACAGCTAACACTGAACCGAACCATTCTAACAGTAATCTATTTGAAATCGTATATATTTTTGTTACAGAGTGATCTAATACATTTCATAAAAAATAGACGTTTACAAAAGTTATATATTTATTATTTTTCAATCAATTAGTTTGATAGCAATACTTGCTGTTGTCAGAATTGCTAACTGACTGTTGTGGAAAATTATTTCAAACAAAAATAGGTTCCTGTAAATCCATCAGTAGCATATAATTTCTACACTACAACGATATCATAATTTTTTGTTGCGATTGCGTTGGTGACATTCCAGTAGATGGTTTCAAACCAAAGTATAGGCAATTGTCTATTTAAAACTTAAATTATATTTTCTATAATATATCGAACAATATTTACAGATCAACTAGTACATGTATAAAGGTACATATATCAGTTAAAACGGGTTCGGCCTACTTACTGATATATACATAATATAGTCGGCTAAATTCGAAATATCAGTCGCAGTCTACAGCTCAAAATATATGCTACTAGAATTGTACTACCAATTCGGCTTCCTTGGTTTAATGTCTTTATGACAGTATTTGTATTTCACTGAAAAACAACCTTACGGATTTGACACCTATATTGAAGGTAGGAAATTTCTGTCATCATGATATAAAAGCACTTATTCTGTAAGGATCCTTTTCTACAGACCTCAAGAGGCATACATTAAGCATTTCTCGAAATACAGGCGCTTATATTTGTTTAATTACATGCTTGAGTGGTTATTATCCTTTGTAATACCCAAATTATTTAAGACAGAAGCTTTTAGATTTAACGTTCACTAGGGATAGCATACAGTAGCTAATAAAGCTTCTAAGCTTTATATTGTAAATTTGTTAATATGACATAATTAAAAGGATCTTGAATTCGAACAATATTAAGGTTAGGAAGGTCTATATTTTTAAAAGATAGTATTGAATCTTGTTTCTTAATAAAAACAAAAATCTACTTCAGTTGATAAATTGAAGTTTTAAGGTTGAACTTTCACTAGAGGTGGCATATAATAACAAATAAATATGAGTAATAAATTAGAGCTTACAAAGAATTATGCAAATTTGGCAATTTATTTGTTTTTTTTTCCAGCTAGCTCTATTTACATGTTTAAACTATTGAGTAAACTTGTTGATATGACATAATTAAAACGAACTTGAATTCGAACAATATGCACAGCTACAATACATACATTACTCACACAGGGTTGAGTATTTTATAGTAGTGAATTTCATAATTATTTTATTTACCAAAATAATTTATAACATAGAAAATCTATTTTCACAAAACTTTTTTCACATAAAATTTATTATGATCAAAGTCTCATACTACGCGACCGGATAAAAACTATAAAAAAAAAAAAACACAACTGGTGAATATTTTTTTGCACAACCCTGACAACACGTGACTTGGATATATGGAACACACACACTCTTTTCAAATAAAGTAAATACATTGGTGAAAACGGTGGGGGCGGGGGTGTATGTATATCAAGAGTTATGTAACTACTCGAAACAATTTAGTTCACAATACATGCACATAGATACACGTATGGTTTTCTAGTACTACCACCATACATGTATGTATTAAAATGTTTTATTAAATTTTCGGAGTTACAGAATTATTATGGGGTTATATTCGAGAACAAATAAAACAATATACGATGGAGCTATACAATGAAGTTTCTCAGTTTTTTTGTTGTTGTTTTGTATCAATATAAATAATCGTTATTAACATGAAAATGAAGTTTATTTTCAATTCAATAAACAACTTTTCAAAATAAGATTTTCATTTTTCTATTTATATTATATATATATATATATATATATATATATATATATATATATATATATATATATATATATATATATATATATATAGTCACTCATACATTGGTCAATGTTTAAAGCTCCTGCCATAATACGAAATAGTACCCAGTTGAAATGTAAAAATAAAAAAGTGAAAACCGTTATTTTTACCCACAGTATTCCAACATGCATGTTTGTGCACCTCGCTACAATAACGATTGTAGCTAAAATATACTTTCGATGGTGGTTGTATTTCCCATGAGAAGACAAAAACATTTTTTTTTTTTTTTTGTATTTGCACACAATTTTGTAGATTGTTGTTAAATTCAGTTGCTAACAATATTGGATTGGATCGTATGATTAAAATGTTTGATGTCAGATCATATTAGTTGCGTCCTTCAGTCGACAAACCTATAGACATAATAAATATGAAATTTACGATGACATTTTGACATCATAGAGAACAGATTATCTATAAGAATGGATCGTATACACCATTTACTTAATACAAGAACAGTGTACTCACACAGTACAGTCTCTCTGTATTGTCGGTTGTACAGTGAACTATACAGCGAATTGCGAACGAACAGGGTTTATTGCAAGTAGGAGCTACTGTTGCTTACAGAGAGTTATTGCTCTACAGAATTTCAACACGCACGCTTCAAATGCAAAAGTAGTATACTGTAATGCTTTTTCTATATAATATTATATTCTGAAGAAAATCATATTCCAAACATACAGCATGATTTTATACTCTCTATGGTATTCTGAATTGTACTTCCGGGTCCTAAATTCAACGATATCTGCAACTGAATCTTGGTCATTTGTTTACAATAATTGCAACGCCCTTATATATATAAGAGAATCAAAGCAATTTTAGATTCTAAATGGGACTGGAATAATTTCCCACAAATTTTTACTAAAAATTTCAGCCTGTCTATCCGTTGGTAGCTTCAAAGTTGAGAACCTCAAGAGTTTTAAGAGTATTGGGAACTATGGAAAGGTTGGAGCTTGAGAGTGCGTTGGGGGTAGAAAACATAGACCTGCTGGCTCTAGTTTCTAATTTATTCCCCAGAGAGCCTATTTAAGTGCAAGAATTTACAAAAGGGAGTAGCAATGATGATTTAGTGCATTAATTTTCGCGATGTAGCTGGTCCATCGACCAGTCCTTGTGGTTCAGTGGTTAAAGACACTGCTTTCGGAAGTGGGAGGTTGCTGAATCGATTCCCAACACTGACAGTTTGACAATTAAATTAATTAAAAAAAAATTAATGGGGCGGTTAATTGAATAAACTGTCGGCGAATGGACAAGATAGTTTTCTGCAGTTTCCTTTCACAAACTCCAGATAAATATCGGCATAGTGCTTATCAAAGTCTGATGAAGTCGCACAACCTTCCTATTTCTAGTCTACATACAATTTTCTTATCCTTTAGGGGTCGATAAAAACGCCTAGAAAAGTCTACTTGATAGGTTTCGACCATCCCTCCCCTACTACTACTGCTACTACTAATAGCTGATCGATCAATTGTACGTGGACTTGTCGATTGGGAAAATGAATTGAACACGGAACCGGGTAAGTGTGGAGAGGGGAAAACCCATGCGAATGCGGCTTCTAGGGAAGCTAATAAATAATGTAGCATTAAAGCTTGAAAATAAGGTTTTGGGTGAAATTGTCCTACTCGAAGTGGTGGTACTCAAATATAGTTACATAGTTGATCGGAAAGCGGGTGTGCCACGGTATACGGACGAATTATTAAAAAAAAGTAAGTAGCCCATGCGAACAGAGCTACAGACACAACTCGTTCTTTTTGAAATCGATTGACCTACAAAGGTCACAGACAATAAAATCGAATTATGAGGTGGTTACATGCTTGAATCAATCCATTAGATAGACGCAGACAATCAGAATAGTTTAAAGCTTGATTTGTAAACTTTCTATTCTTGAATGAACGTCAGCCTGTTCCATTGAATTTGATAGATTTGAAAAAGTCGAATTAGTATTTTTCCTCGTCTATAAGTTTCTTTCAACTGTTCGACTGTTATTGTAAGATGTTAAATAACTTTTGATTCATTTGATATTTGATCAAATAAGATGTATTGTTTCGTTTTAACTATATACAGCGTAGATACATACATACATTTTAAATGGTGTATGGTGGGTGGGGTGAGTGATAGGCAGGTGATACTGGGGTTGAAAATCACGTGAAGTCTTTTCATCTTATGTACAGAGTTTTCTCTTAAGAGTATGGTTGGTATACGAGCTACATACACACTACCACCATGCTTGGAAAATGAGTGAGTGTTGTACTCGTCGTATATGGTGTATGTGATTTAGTATCTATTCAATTCGTACACAGTACACGCATTTTCTTCATGAGATAATGGAAAAACGTCTAGAGTACTATTCTCTCTGATTACGTTCAAAGAGTTTTTCTCTATAGTGTGTATGTATGTGATTTTTTTTCTCCATTCATGTTCATCTATGGAAAATGTATTTGAATAATAATAACTGAAATATATTCGTGTAAAGATGTGTGTAATTTATTTTTTTATTAACGTGGATCACATTTACAATAATCCAAATCATTGGGGCTGCGCGATGAGGGACTCATACTAATTATATACTACAATTTTTTGCTAACATTTTTTTGTATATATAAATTTCAGATTATTTAATTAATTTCACCAATCCCGTGCAAATGCGAAAAACTGTCGCCGGCTGATTTTTATACCGAATTCCTTTCTCGTTCATTGTTCGATCAGTGTACTGAAAGCGTATTCCTGAATAAACGCCATGACTTTCCAGTTTAATTGAACAATTGTTACTTTTAGTTTTTATGATTGTTCAATCCAACTATTCCTCAAAGTATTTTCGAATAGTGTATGGCGGAGATATAAACGAACTCCAGATGAATATCGGCATAGTTCCTATCATAGTCGGCTGCAGCCGCATATCCTACCAATTCCTAGTCTATACACAAGAATTCCTTCCACTCTCATCCGCACATCCTTCAGGCATCACAATGGACCTTATGTTCGTAGTGTAGCCTGTTCAGAGCAGCCTCTACCATCTATCTATGGTGGAGATAATATTTCCACCCAATAAAAAATATCTTGAAAAACATCGGTTTTATGTCTCAGTATGAAAACCATAACGGTCTATATCGTGCTCCAGAAGTCCTGGCCGTCTGACAATTGTGAAATAAAAAATCCTCAAGTATTTCTAATTAATATGAAGATATTGAAAGAAATCTTCGACCGTCATTGAAGAAAAATAGAAGACAACATCGTACAAAAGACAACAGTGTAGAAATGTAATTACGCGAATTTGTATTTACACAAACAATTATTAAGAGATTTGAATGAAAGAAAAAAAGCAATCATTAAGTCGTTGGTTAATTGCTTAGTAAAAGCTTTTTCTGTTTCTTTATAAATTCTTTATTATTCCTTCGAATAATAAATGTTGTTATATACCATAATTAAAAAGCCTTTCCGCATAACATAAATGACAAGTGTTGGTATACTTGTGACGGATACTCTGACAGAATGTCCTTTCAGAGCCAGGATGAAGTATCTAGCCTTCGAGAGAATCTGAGGTAAAACAACTAAAGTAGAGCTTTATCCTGTCATTCGCAAATGAAGGCAGGTAGGTTCGATAACTAACACAGTGCTAGAGAAAATAAACCAGATGTGGAAAAGATGTGTCGGTAAAAAAGGCAAGGCCCACGTATCAGGCTTCGGCCTCATCTCTACTACTAATTCATGCCTGTTTAGACAAATAATCAAAATACCACGTCATGTGTGGATAGAACCCTCGATTCCGATGTCAATTCAGCACACTTGATCGCCTCATATTCATTTATGATATAAAAGTTAAATGTACTTTAAAGGTATCATATCATGTTCAGTTCCAGAATTCAGGTCTTTTTATTTTGTTTAAGCAACTAGACGTTTGTTAAATCAACTGAGAATTATTTTAATAATTGAAGTAGATATTTCAAGAGCTTTTTTTTCTCTCTGTATAATTCACTCTCTGGAAAAAAAGAGATGATACTGAACTTTTTTTTGTATATATATATATATATGTATACGTTTGACCCTTGTAATTCTATTTTGAACATTTTTATTCAGTCAATGTGTAATCAAATACGTAAGTGAAAGAATATGTCAAAATACGGAGAGACGAGTTTTATTTAAAAAAAAAAAAAAAACAAACTGCCAAGGTTTTATGAAAAGTGAATTATGTTTAGGGTGGATTTTAGAAATTCATGTTAAGGGACACTGTTTGTTTTTGTTCTGTAGACATTCAAATAGATTGTAAGTCATCCTACAGGTACATTTTCTTCGGTGCGATGATCGATTATTGTTGAATCATAATCGTTGGTTATCATTTTGCTCGGAATGTCTAGTCGCGAGTTTTCATTCACATTGTTCTAGAAGAAGGTCATGCTTGACCTTTTGATTGAGGATGAAAGATGGTTTGCCAACTTTATTGGCAATCTCAGCCCGCATATTGTTTTTGATCCTTTGCTTCTTATAGAACGCATATGACAGATGCCCCACTGAGGGATGATTTGCCTTTTCCTTGATAATCTGCGTCAGAAAACTTAAGAGTCATAATGCACGTGGTTTTTTCACAAAAACAAAAAACGTAAGCGACTGAAGATTGCATTCTTCCTTCTCGCATGCGAGTATTTAAGACGTACGATCAACTATGAACTGGGTGATTATTTCTATCGAAAGGAAGGAAGAAGTCTCTAAAAGAGTCACACTGTGGCGGAATCTTTCGGCGCTCTGGCAGGCCTAGATCTTCTCGGGAACTTTAATCACAAAAGATACAAAACCTGCATTGGCCTGAGCAAAAATACACTGCGGATACTGACGAGGTTTTTTACGGGGCATTGTAGACTCCGGTGATACCTTAGGAAACTAGGCTTGGGAAATTAGAGCAACTGCTGGTTTTGTGGAGAAATGGGGGACACTCCGGAACATCTCCTCATAGAGTGTGACACCCTCATACACGAATAAAATGTCTGGGTGTAGATATGTTCAGGGATGCTTCACCATCCCTAGACCCAATCCAGATCATGTTTTTCCTGAAAATAACAGGGCTGAATGAAGTGCTTTAAGATGAGACCATCTCTCATCATTCATTGCCAGTCATCTCTGTTAGTATAACATAACCGAAAGGCAACCATACTAACAATGAATTAAGAGATTCAAGATTACAAAAAACAATTAAAGTCCGCTTAATTTCTTATTGGAAAAAGAAATGAATTTCAAAAGTTGTTTCGAATAAATTAAAAAAAAAAAAAACTGGTGTATAAGTGACGTAGAAGACATAAGCATTAACAAAGATGGCAGTTTAGTGGTAGATGTGATCGATTGAAGGGAATGAAAGAATAATGATTTCGAGATGAATTACATAAAAATATATGAATGAACAGTTCATAATTTTTAAATGAATTTAGTTGAGATAGTTCGTTCTACTTTTTTTTATTATGTACATAATAAAAAAAGAAAATGAATCACAGAGATAGACAGAGGCGTACCGTAAACCAATGTGACTATGAATGCGACTGTGTGTATGCTTTGGTATATCATTATATATTTTTGTATTTTTGATAAATTGAATTTGATAAAAAATGTTAATTGAATTGTGCGATTAAATTTAATAGAATTCTATTTTTCATAGTAATTTTCATTTGTGTTAAACTAAAATTTAAAAACAGTTTTTTTATTTTTTTTTCACAAATAATAACATTAATTTTTGATAAATTAAAGTGATTGCAATTTACAAAAAAAAAAAAAAAAAAAAACAGAATGATGTTTGGTTATCCAATATCCACTAAAACATTTTTATCGACAATTGAATTAAAGTAGAACTTCTATCATTTCATTTCGCTTTGCGTTTCAATTCCAATTTTTTCAATCAATATTATTCGTTACAAAAATCAAGCGCAAAAGCATCATTTCTATTGAAATTAGTTAGATATTCAGAGGTTCATCTCATATTAATTTTATTCAATTCAATGCCGTCTTAGTCTATTAAGCATACGCTTGTTCTTTCATACTTATGTCTTCGTAACTGTACTGGAGCATGATTTTGGTATAGTATTGTGACGTTTTAGTAGGTATACAGAAAAAATGGTTAGTGTTCAAAGTATCCAATGATATGAGAAAATCGACTTATCAAGCTAATCATCCGTAATGTTTAGCCCGCTGGGTTCGATGTCCAGAAGTTCAGAGTTCGATTCCCGGCACTGTACTACTTAATATTATGGATATATATGATTTTCATATTGATGTCAGTAATTGTACTAATCATAAGGCCCTTTTCTTTTACCATTCTTTGAAATTAATTTTTCTGGTTCGTTTTTTCTGGCGATTTGTATTACGAATACTCAATACAAAATCAACAAGACCGAAGCTATTTGACTGAAAGGAAGTTTTGAGAAAACTTACATTAAGATTGTACAAAACTATCCAAATTCTTTTTCGATCTTTGATTGGAAGTTCGAGACTTATCGGTTTTTAAAGGACAATAAGAATATTGTGGCAACACTATATAAAATAAAATTTTTGATTCATTATATAGAGTTTGAATTTCATTGAATACATATTATTCGAAAATATATATTTAATTGCCGATCAATTGTATGAAGCAATAGAAATGTATAAGCTTGTGAAATTATTAAATATAAAAAGTTTACGGTATTTATTGAAATCGATCAAAAACGAGTATAAACAAGCTGCCGTACCAAAATAGATAGACAGATATATCTTGGAGTATAAAAAGTATCGCATTTCGATTCTATAATCCATCTACTTCAATCTGGCGGGATTTGCTTTTCTCATATCTTAGAAATAGCCAGGAGGTTGCTTATCAGATTTTCCTGAAGATTCATATACTCGGGGTGAGATTCACCAAATATTTTGTATCTGCACATAATGGATCCATTGTGATGTCGTATTGTGTACAGATGTTTTCGTAGGTGATAGTGTCCGGTGATAATGTCCAGTCTCTTAGATGCATTCCACAACAGTATTTCCGCGAGTTTCTTCCGTATCCAAACATTGTTATTATATTGGTCTTACAAGTTACTACATTTTTTCGAGTCCAATTTACTACAGTCTATACAGATTTCAATCCAAATATATATCTCCGCTACGATTTGAATTATTTGTATCGAAGATTTGAGTTGTAGGTATCGAAGGTTATTATGTCTTTTTCAATTAAATAGACGTCAAACTTAGGACAATACATTCAACTACATATACAGTTGATCGCAAATACGCTGCATAGTTCAGAAAACTGATTCTTTGGGTTCACTGTATTGATACCTGTCGCGTAAGTAATTGATGATCTACTTTCAATTTACTCAATTTTCAAGTTTTTTTTTTTGCAGTGTACCAAATATTATGCAACAAAAATATACAATAAACAGTTGAACTCAATAACAAAAAAGTTATTTAACACACAAAATATAGCTCTTGTTAAATATTTATATATTCAAACAGATATATACAGACTGTGTTGGAATGCTTTTCCAATAGAGAATCAATGTTAAATATTATTTATTACTGGCAGGCCGTCTGGTTACTGTACGGAAACAGTCAGTACACATGTAATGAGTACACACTTGTAAATGAGTCAGTACATTTACGAGTGTGTACTGTACCGAGTGTGTACACACACTCTTAAATGACAAACAAACTACTATACGCATATGTGATGACTCTCATTACATGTGTACTGACTAACTCCGCACAGTAACCAGACGGCCTGCCATTAATAAATAATATTTAACATTGATTCTCTATTGGAAAAGCATTTCAACACAGTCTGTATATATATATATTTATATATATATATATATATATATATATATGTGGAAAAATATGAAAAATTAACTATTTTCCCTACTGAAAAAAAATTTGTACAAACACAGAGAAAAGTATATTTACAAAAAAAAAAAACATAGTGAATGTCAATCGGTTCATTCTGTCCACTGTTTGCATTCAAACTATTGCCTTATGTGCGGTATATGTATGTATGGCTGTGTGTATTTGAATGGAACACAATGAAACGGACGAATTGGAATGACGCGACAGATTGAAAATACAATTGTATTATACTCACCATTCTTGTACAAATACTAATATATAGAATTATATAGAATGTTCTATGTACACTCTTCAGTCTACAATCAAATATGATCTTTCGTTTTGGGCCACCTTATACACACATATGTATATGTTTAGTCAGTCAGATCACAATTTATCATTACAGGAATAATCTTTAGACTAGATTGAAATAAAACTACCATATAGAAAACATGTTCCATAAGATTAAAATTGTAAAAAGTATCATTTCCCAGATAAAAATACCTGGTTTTATATTTTTCTGGGTAGTGTCATCCTAAGGACTATCTTCCTTCCAAATATGAACTTTCTAGGAAAACTGGAAGTACTTTAGAATATTAATGATGCGTGAGTGAGTCGCCAAAATGTCGATTTTTAGGTCGCAGGCTAAGATTCAAAATTCAGAGGTCTAAAAACAAGTCTCTAATCCATTCTGTAAACATAGTAATAGGCGTCTATGCTTACATTTGGTCTGATGCACTACTGTGCCACGTGATTCAGAAAATATATAAATGAATGAAATTTTGAAAAAAAAAGTGCGTATACCTAATTGGATGAACTAAAAAGTAAACAACCTGTATATGTTAATAAACACGGTTTGCATGTATATATTTCATAAATCTTTTTTAACTCAGACATTTTTTTTTATAACTTCATCAGATTTATCTAAATTAAATAAAGAAAAAAAATACAAAATGCCTAAGGGCACATCATCCAACAATGTACCATTCGATTCGATTTTGTTAAAAAATTTTCAATTTAATTTGATCTTTAAGATATTTAATAATAAAAAAAAAAAACATTTTCTTTTTATGAAAATCATTTGTGGAGATTAAAATATGTAGAAAATTAAGTTGTATTTTTTATTGAGATACAAATTGGTAGAATGAGAACTCGGTTACAATTCTCTTTTTTTCTCTGTGGACATGACGTATCAGACATTGAATTCAATGCTTGTATTTTACTGATAAGAGAGGGGTTTTTGTTATTCGTATCATTGGTTGGCTTTTAAAGGCGTTCAATTTTCTTTCGAAATGATAGATTGTAAGGATGCATTTTATAAAGCTTTTTCCATCTACGTTTTCAGTACTAGTTCGTATTCTCAAATAAATAGCCCCAGCTTCAGTTTATTACTTTTAAGTATTTAAAATGTCAAAGTTTGTCATAAAGCTTTTTTTCTTTTGAATTTTTACTTTAATTTTATTCGAGTTTGTGATACCAAAAAATGGCGAATATATATTTCACTATTGTTGCAATTTTGGGTAGCAAATTTTTAAATGATTTTTAGCGTTTATAGATTTGGAAATACAAGTTCCATACAGGGAAAATCAACTTTTTGACAATCACAGCCAAATTTTATCCGATTTTAATGAAATTTTTAGGGTATATTTTTGATATTTTGAAATCAACTATCAAAACGTACAATAAATCCAATTTTGTATTTATGGGTCAAAATTGTTATATATTCAGTTTTATAAAAAAACCTTGACAAAATTTTTTGTTTATGATTTGAGAAAAACTCATTATATTAGGTAAATATGACCCAAAAAACATGAAAATCGTATTCATCTGACGATTTGGTGAATGATTTACGAGATATCGAATGAAAGCATTTAAAAGGTGAAAAAAATCGTATAAAGTTGGGCATATCTCAGAAACTATTCGTTAAATCGTCAAACCAACTAAATTTTTGTGTTTTATGGATGCCTTTTACCTATCATACAATTTTCATTCAAATCAATGACTAAAAATTTTTTTGTGTTTTTATCGATTTTTGCTAAGGGGTATTATATGCCTTAATAAATTTTTTCCAAAAAAAAAATTTTGTGTCCGTTTTCAATAAAACTCCGTATATAGGGTAATTTTGACCCAAAAAATACAAAAATCGTATTCAATCCGTGATCGGATTCATTGTTCTCATTTTCATCTCAAAAACTAAAAGAGATTGGTGATCGATGTACTCACCATCTCAAAAACTAATCAAACTATCTGTGTTTTTCCTAAAAAATTGAATTCCTTGATAGAAATTTAGTGGATTTGAAAAAAATTTCATTAAAATCGAATAAAATATTCCCAAAATAGACCATAAACCATTTTGAGGATTTTGAGTCACCAGATTCAAAAAATCAATTGTTTTACTATCACAGCTACATTCTGTCCGATTTTAATGATTTTTTTTTAAACCCACCATTTTTATAATGTACTTTCCATTTCTATGATATAAAATTGTCTAACGTTTATCGATCTCGAGATAAAAGATCCATGTACAGCCTATCTCAAAACGTAATAAGGATGTCACATTTTTTCTTACAAAATTGAATTCCTTGACTAAAACTTAGTGGATTTGAAAAAAATTCTATCAAATTCGGATAAAATATGACCGTGATAGACCAAAACTGATTTTTTTTATTTTGATGACGTCATCAAAATCAAAGTATCAATTTTTTTATTATTGCAGCTAAGCTTAGACAGATTTAAATTAAATTGTTTTTGAAATCCACTATATTTGAGGTCTTATTTTTATATATACAATATATAATTGTCTAGCGCTTATTGATTTCGAGATACAAGATCCATGTCAGACTAAATATATCGTGTTTTTTCCATCAAAATTGAATTCCTTGATTAAAAATTCGTTCTTTTTCTTAATTATCAAATACAAAATCTTTGACATAGACCATCCAAACCGTGTTTGAGGTCAAACTAGTTAAATGAACAAAAAAATTTCGTCAAGTCTATTTATAAATATTCTGCAAAAATTGAATGACCATAAATCATTGTCTAAACAAAATATCCACATATAATTGATTGATCAATAACTGATAAACTTCTCTATATATTATTGATAAGGACATATTTATTGTATATTGATAAACGTAAATAATCGTTAAATCGTTCAAATTGTGTATTAGAATACGAAAACGAGGTATAAATGTTATATATATTAGGGGTATGTACACGTGATATGACTACACAACTCGACGACAAAATACCCTAGTGTTCAAATCTCTCAAGACATCTATACACAAATCAAAACACACGCACTTATCTATTGATCAAAATAAAAATGTATTAATTAAATATTAATATGAAAAAAATTAACTCGTCAACCAGGAATCGAACCTCGGGCCTCTGGATATCTAGTCCAGCGTGCTTACCGCTACCCCAAAGATGACTCTGACGTAACAGCCAACTTTTTCATATTCTTTTTTTTTTTACATTCTTTCGAAATTTGGACAAACATCGTATTGTTAACGCTTAAGTATACACAAATAAATATATATGAATAAAAATATATTCGTAACTAAACTTAGGCGAGATTCGAACTGGTGTCTTCGACGTATTAATGAAATACTTCAAAGATTAGTGCTCTTCGGAGATTTCAAAACGTTTCGTAATTATCATCTGCAGAAGCATCTGCTCGGGTGTGCAGATAACGAACTCCATAACGGATCCATTATGTGGAGATTGTGTGGCGAAGAGGAAGAAACATCTTGTCACATCATCTTCAATTGCGAATCTCGCGGTTACAGCAAGTACAAAATATTCGGTGCATCTGACCCCGAGTATATGAATCTTCAGGAAAACCTGATCAGTAAGCTCCTGGCCATTGACAAGATATGGAAGAAGCGAATCTCGAAGTTGAAGCACAATGAGCCATAAAGTCGAAGTGCAATACTTTTTATAACCCCAAGATATATCTATCTATCGTCTGTATGTTATACAACTCTAGTTGTAACGTTATATTATCGAATGATAATTAGTGAGAACTCTAGGTTTTTGAAATAAAATTTCAAATTCGTCCCCTTTACCTAGATCAGTTTTTTGTATTATAAATACGTATTTCGACTACAATGTAGTCACCATCAGTATAAATTAGCTAGTCGTACTTTACTCTTTGACAATTAGAGATAGTTATAAAGTCGAGATCAACAGACATAAAAATAAATAGAAAATTATCTAGATTAAAATATATACTAGATGTAAAATATAATGAATTTTAAATTATATTGAAATTGCTCTTGTTAAAATTTCTTCATTCACATTTGTTCCTGTTAATTTTACTCTTATTAAAATTACTCTTAAATTGTCGCAGGATATGTTACTTGTTACTAATTTGGTGACAGTATCATGGAAATTTTAACAAGAGCAATTTCAATATAATTTAAAATTCATTATATTTTACATCTAGTATATATTTTAATCTAGATAATTTTCTATTTATTTTTATGTCTGTTGATCTCGACTTTATAACTATCTCTAATTGTCAAAGAGTAAAGTACGACTAGCTAATTTATACTGATGATGACTACATTGTAGTCGAAATACGTATTTATAATACAAAAAACTGATCTAGGTAAAGGGGACGAATTTGAAATTTTATTTCTAGTTGTAACCTTTATATGGAGGTAAAAAAATGTTATAAATATGAAGAACTTTAGAATGATGTTGAAACAGACTACACAAAAAAAAAAAACAGACGTAGTATGGACCACAAAGTAGCGCTCATATTTTTAAAGTATTTACGTGATTTGTACGTTATTTATTCGCTTTCTGGGAAAATGTTTCGAATAAAACTTGTTAATATATTTAAAATGAACAACTTTTATCTGAAGCATTTTTTTCCGAAAACCAAATGAATAAGGTGCAAATCTATTATAACACTTTAGATAGATGAGCGGTAGTTTTGTGGTCATGTATACAAACATCTAACACATACATACATAGAAAGATATATTTTGAAATAGTTCTGTATATGTTGTCAGATATTTTACATATTTCCGGCCTATGTAATAGTTCGAGTTCGTTCATTTAGTGGCCGTGACGTTCTTTGCAACATATATAAGAAGCCGAAGCTTTTTTAACTTCATAACAAACATACATATTACATAATATGGATGGAACCTTATATAATATATATCCATTATCCATATCCATTGAGCGTGTTACAAGGGACATACACTGAAGACTGACTAAAGATCGTTGGGGGAGTCAGGAGGGTGAGTGCTCGTTGTGTATGTTGAGGTAAACAGAAGAGCTATTATTTATTTCGATCGCGTTTTCTCGACATCTACAAGTCTATCAAATGATTTATTTTCTAACAATCTGATTTTAAGATATCAGCAAGTTTTTCCCTCTTTCGCTATGCTACTACTCCTCTGATATATATTTTAATGTATTTTATTTTTGTTTACAAAATTTTCTCCCGTTTTTGTTTTTCGTGTTTCTATTAAATACATTCGAAGTGGGTAGTTTTTTTGTGTGTTCTTTATTTCGCATTTGTTTGGATTTCTTTAATTGGTTGACAATTCACTGTTCAATTCTTTCTCTTGAATACACATAATGTTCTGTTTATGATTCTGTTTATGGTTCAATTTCCACCAGCTGATCGCATATATTAAGTTTGATCACAGTTCTTCGCCATGCAGAGACTACCGGAAACATATCATCAACTAATTAAATATTGAAATCGAAAAATTAACACATCGAAGTCTGGACCTCTGGATTTCTGGCCTAGAACTATGAACTTTCTGAACTATGCCGATATTCATCTGGAGTTCGTGAAGGAAACTGCAGAAAACCTTCTCAAGCATAGCCGGTTACTGCTATAAAGCGACTGTATATATCACTTTATAAAATGGTCCTCGGGTGCCAAGGTGTCCGCTGACATTGGGTTGGAGAGAAAATATAGAAGAAAAGTTCCACAAACAATAAAATGATTCAAGAATAATAATTAATGTTGACTTTAAATTAAGACTGTCAATGATATGAAGAAATTGATTCATTCATGAGTATCATCCATGGTGTACCAGTCCAAGTGGCCCAGCGGTCTAAGGCGTTAAGTCGGCGCAGTATGACTACTTGGAAACTGGGAGGTTATGGGTTCGAATCCCAACATCGGCAGTTTGCCGATTATTACGAAAAAAAAGGGGCGGTTAATTAACTGTCGGCGTATGGACAAGAACGAAGTAACCGGCTATGCTTGAGAAGGTTTTCTGCAGTTTCCTTCACGAACTCCAAATGAATATCGGCATAGTTCCTATAATAGTTGGCTGCAGCCGCATATCCTACCAATTCCTAGTCAATGCACAAAAATTCCTTCCACTCCACTCACATCCTCACATCCTTAGGCATTACAATGAACCTTATGGTTGAAGTGTAGCCCGTCCAGGGCAGCCTATACAATCTATCTATCTACCGGTATTTCTCATCGATGCTTGGCGGACAAACAGATGGATATATTTAAACATTTGACAAGTAGATACTCGCACAAGGTATTAATGTATGTAATTCATTTGGATCTAAATGGACCACATACTATTCGAGCAGAATTTTAATAGAAAATAGTCGTAAAGACCTTTCTGTATGTAAAATGAATAATGTAGTAATTACGAGTAAACCGAATACTTTGCTGCTATACTCGTAGTCGTATACGAGTGTCAAACTTAAAATGATAATAAAACTTTTTGTTGAATTTATGTGTATTTTACTTTTAAATTATTATAATTTTAACAACATTTTTGTTGAATTTATTTAGGTTTATTTTAAGGTACAACTTTGTTGTATCTGTGTGTCTTCTGTGCCTGTGCTTTTGTGCAAGTCCTATTCGTCTCTGACTCTGTATAGGTTCTGTACTGTGTAACCCTATCAAAACAATAGCAAATAATTTATACAAACACATTCTACCAATGTACCTTTAATCCTAAATCAAATATTGTTTTAAGGCGAATGTGTGTGTCGAGATATTTCTACATAATCAACGCTCACTAATATTATTATTTAATACAGTCAACACTGTCTTGGTGCAAATTATTTCAGAGATTAAATTATTACGTGCTAAAGACGTGCCTAGAAACCTAGACATTTCTTTGGATGGATTCGTTTTGGACGCTTACACGCTTTCAGCGCCTTTAAGGTAGTTAGTTCTAGCATTGACTTGTATAATCAGGACAAAAAACCCGGTTTGCTTTTATTATAGAACAAATACAAATACACATATATACACACATATACTCCCGTTCAATAAAATTGAACAGATTTGAACCGAATCTGTCTCTCACAATTTTGATTATTCTTGTAGTAAATTTTTTTTACTATACTTTCATATACTTATATTTAAAAATATGTACTACTTATCTTTGTTTATAAATGAATAATTATACAGAGAGTTACAAAAGTGAGGAATTTTATGAAATGTAAAAAAATTAACATTTCAGGTCTGTTCAATTTTATTCAACGGGAGTGTACATATATGTATACACATAGTCATGTAATTTGGAAAGAAAAAAAATATTTTAAATTATTATATTTCGAAAACAAAACGGTAAAGTGCGACTTTTATTTTAAAATTTATTTAAGAAATATTTATCTATACTCTCCTCGTTTTGTTTTTTTTAAAGTCTGTTCTTAGTTTTTTTTCAATTTTTTTTTTTAACAGATAATAGTTAGGCGGGCTTGAAGTAAGTTTTACAATGCTTTTAATGAGAGATGACCGTCAAAATTGCGAACTTTGTTATTAATTATCTCGCATTCTAAACGGTCAAAAACTTCAGAATTTATTAGAAAATGTTATTTTTAGCCTGGGAAAAAATACCAAAATATGTCGAAAAGTGATTTCATGCTAGAACTAACTTAAGCGTTGTTTTAAGTGTTCAATTTGAAGCTGTATATGTTGACAAGTGCGCTAATGGTTGAGAGAGATTTTAGTGTATACCTTTTGTATACCAAAGTGCGCGAATGGTTGAAATCCAGAATAGACACCACACTCACACACGCTATCGCTGTCGCTATCTCTGAGGTGAGCGCCAAATCGTATTAACTCCCAAAGTGATTTCTCTTGGCTTTTGGACTATTCAGTTTCTGGCAGTACAAAAGCTCACCCATAGTTACATCTAAAGACAGCTTTTGAAAGTATGTCATAATGTTCCCCTACCTACCAGAAACAAAATCGATTATAATGGTCAGTTAAAAGAATTGAAATTTATTAAAAAACGAGAATGTTAAAACAAATTTTTTGAAAAAACAATAAATTGACAACGGTCATTGTTTGTGTGAAACTCAAGGAAATAAAAACACATTTTGGCACTGATTACGAAACAATTTAACATGCTCACTTAAATATGTATTATTTGATTAAATTCTTTGTTTGTTTGTTTGTTTTTTTTAAATCAACTTTTATGGATATTTAGGGAGGACTGCCAAAACTATAACACACAACTCTGTCAAGACAAAGGATTCCATAACTTCGTCACAAAATAACGCATTTACTCAAATGATTTTCACATAAAAATGGTTTTTATTTTATTTAAAATATAAATATGTGCAAAGTTAATGGAAATATAAAGCTTTAAAGTCAAGGTTATATATTTGAAGTCACTTCAAAATCTGATATATCCAAACTGAATAATTTCTGAACAAAGAGGTAAAGGATAAACTTTGAGAGTCTACACCGATTTCTAAGTTGGGGGTTCAGGCAGGCTAATAATCTTCTCGGGAACTTTAACCACAAAAGATACAAAACCTGCATTGACCTGAGCAAAAATAGGCTGCGGCTAATGACGAGGTTTCTTTCGGCTTTGTAGACTCAAGAGCACTATAGGAAGATAAGTTTGGTAAATGAGGGCAACTGTAGGTTTTGTGGAGAAATGAAAATTATTCGACTGTGGCGCCTTCATAGACAAAATAATAAAATGCCTAGGAGTGTCTACCAGATACGTTCAGAGGAGCTACAATCCCAATCTTATAGGTCGTAGTGGACCAAATTTCTCCCATTATCATTCATTCCTTTTCGATAAAACTCTTCGAAACTTTTAGCTGAAACATTTTCCCAAAATCCAAATGAATAAGGCATAAATCAACGATAAACTTTTGAAAATGAACGGCACAATTGTGGGTCATAGTACACACATTGCTAGATAAAACATATGAAATTTATCTATTCCTTTTTGTGAACCAACAAGACGGAAATGATTAAGTTAAAATTTACCCCTTAGAATTAAAGTTCGACATGGAACGGATATGTATTGAAAACATCTTATTTTTTCTACAAAATTAGTTGTGATTGGATAACAATATTGAACAAATTAGATTGTTCAAAATCGTTTAAGCACCCCCCCTATCGCATATTTAGCATAGCTACAAACATACGTAGTATACTCAGAGAACACCGCATACAAGTTTCGTTCAACCATATTTCGCATACATCTCCTCGACTTAAACACATTTTTGTTCAGAGGGTAGATACAATTTTTTTTTTAATGAAATTTATGATAAACGGCTCGACGGGCGCGACGAACGGTGAATAATGCTCAAATGGATTTAGTGAATGTGTATAGGGATGCTGACAATCTTGTTGTCAAGATCCGTGTATTAAATTACTGAAGGAAGTTATATACGTTTATTATTAAATTTGTTTCTCGTCAAAAAAAATTTTGTTTTCCTTTGATCTCATTTATTATTTTCTTATAAATATTTCCAATTATAACTGAAATAATTTTTTTTATTTTATTGTATTGTTAAATATGTTAATAAAATGTGTCTATCTATCTGTGGGTGTGTGTTTGTGTGTGTCTGTTCTTGTGTGGAAATATGCAGTCAATGTAAAACCATAATTCAATGGTTTAAGTCAGCCCATACATATGCGGTATTTGTGTGAATAGTGTGTACACAATTATATAATTTGGTATACGCAGTACTGAGATTGTATCATAAATTTAATTGAAATTTACACGATAAGGATTCGGCCATTAATTAGTTAATAATTAATCATTAACATTTATTAAAACTAATAGCTTCGGCCGCAATTTAAGCTGAGTCTAGACTAATTAATAGTAGTTATCTTATAATTAATTCTTTCATGTTAATTCTAGTTCTATTGAATAGTAGTAGATGAAGGAAGGTTGAAGCCTGGTAAGCAGGCCTTTTTTACCAACCCTTAAGAAACCAATCCCTTAATACTCTTCTAGTCTCTACCACATGTGGGTCGTTTCCTCTAGCCCTATGTTCGTTATCGAACCTACCCGCCTCTATAGATTGTAGAGGCTACCCTGGACGGGCTACACTTCGACCATAAGGTCCATTGTGATGCCTCAGGATGTGAGGATGTGAGTGGAGTCGAAGGAATTTTTGTGTATAGACTAGGAATTGGTAGGATATGCGGCTGCAGCAGACTATGATAGGAACTATGCCGATATTCATCCGGAGTTCGTGAAGGAAACTGTAGAAAACCTTCTCAAGCATAGCCGGTTACTTCGTTCTTGTCCATACGCCGACAATTTAGTCAATTAACCGCCCGTTTTGTTTCTTAATAATTCAAAAACTGCCGATATCGGGATTCGAACCCATAACCACCCAATTTTCAAGTAGGCAAACTGCGCAGACATAACGCCTTAGTCCGCTCGGCCACTTGGAATGGTTAGCTATCATTTAAGTGCAACGTGTTATAAATTACGATAATAACCACAAAATTAGTGTGATTTGAGTTACTTAAATGTCAGATAAAATGTTCTTTTAAGTAAGTGTGACAATGCGTACGTAGATATTTATTATAAAATAACTTGTCCTTGTTACGTACACAAATTCTCCAGTGTTCAAAGTAATCTAAGGAATTATAGTTTTGAGTACATCTGGGAATTTCTGATATTCTGTTTTGAAATTGAAAAAGTTATATGGTACATATTTGTAATACCATGAACTGAAAATGGAACCATACTATTTCATACCACCTTACACATGCAGAACTCCCACTCACTCGCCTCTCATTCCTGCACTTTCGTCTGTTATATATCTGGGAAGAAGGGTAGAGTACTCTCACTCTAACCCCCAAATTGTTTATAAAATCACAAACAAACAAAATATATACTAAATATATTACTGTGGTTATTATACGAGTGCTTTATAAAGTCTGTTTCACATTCTACGATTTATTTTAAGTGATCATGTATAATAGGCTTTAGTTTATTTCGTATGTTTACTTCAATCATATATATATATATATATATATATATATATATATATATATATATATATATATATATATATATATATATGATGATGATATATATGTAGATAATTGGTTTTCTTTTTCTTCCTCTTTAATATGAATTTCTTTCGCATGAAGTCACGCACGTATATATTTCACGTTACGATATATTTACTTTTCTTAAAGGAAAACAATAATTAAAATGATTTTTCGTTTGTATGTTTCGTTTTATCTCATAAATCGAAGTAGATCAACAACCAATTGAATGTTGTTGTTTTTTTGTACATCCAGGTGCGCATTCATAATGAACACAGTTTTCTTATCTTGCCAAATGATAATAATCCGAATAATAATGGTACTTTATCTCCGCTCCTGAGGTATTTAGTCCATAACAGAGGCCATCCACATCACATTACAACAGATCCACAACAGAAGTTATCTATAACATAACCAGTCCAAGTTTGGCCGTAGAGTCAAACGCTCTCTGCTTGAAACTGGAAGGTTACAGATTCGATTTCCAATAGGATGGTTAATAGACTTAACAAGCAATACTCGTCTTCAACAAGCGAGGAACAGCGTCCTTAAAGCCAAAACCAAAATAAAAGATTTTCAAGTATAAATCGAAAAAGATAAAATGGTATTGGGCTGGTTATGTGGTGCACAGGATCAACGATCGATGGACGACACGGAGTACAGTCTGGGGCCACACACCGGAACAAGAAAAACGGGTAAACCAGCAATGAGATGGCTGGTACATTTGGTACTTTTTGGGGGAGACCTTTACCCAGCAAGTGGACTAGGCGAGCTCATTATAAATATAATAGATTAAACTGTCGGCGTATGATGGTTCTCTGCAATTTCCCTTCGTGAACTCCAGAGGAATAACGGTATAGTTCCTATCAAAGTTGCACAACTTACCAATTCCTAGGCTGCATAAAACCTTCAGAAACATAGCCAGTTACTCCGTTGTTGTCCAAATAGTTAAGCCAATTAATCGCCCCATTAAATATAATTGGAAAACTGCTTCCGCCGGGATTGGAACTCTTCTAGTTCCAAGCAGAGTGCGTTTGACCATACAGCCTCTTGGCACGGTTTATCTCGCCAAATTATACATATATTGGAACTATTAACATTGTTTAATTGAAGCAGAAAAAAAACAAAAGTTTCCCTCGATGGACCACCCAAATGAATCGGTTTGTTAGCCTTAAATAACACTTTTAATGTGAGTCCTGTAAGGATAGATGTTTTAGGGTGCAGAATATATGCGGAAAAAAAATCTAATTTTGAAACTAATGAAAAAAAAAACACCATGCATATGAACTTGGCTTTAGTATGATACCAAATAGAAAATACGTATTTTTCTGCACCGTTTGATGCGTCATAACGAATTTATTCAAACAATGTTTATAAAAAAAGTTTTTAAAAATTTATCCATTTTGATTAGATAAATGCGACACAGAAGAGTGAAGCCAACAACAGAATGAGCACACTTTTTTTTTCGTGTGATGTGTTTTACACACTACACAGAGTCACAGACACAACAGACACAACAGACCTGATTACGTTTGTTTACAAAAATACAAAATGTTTTTTTGTACGGTGTGTAGTAGTGTGTTTGTTTTAAAAATAGTCAAAAAAAAAAACAGTGTGGTGTCTCTAATATATATTTTAGATAAAAATACACGGTTCTATTTCACACACAAAAAAATATATAAAAAATATTTAAAAAAAAAAAAAACATAAATAAAACATATGTTTTTCAAATAAATTTTTTTTCCAACCATGTTCAAGCACACTCTGTTTTTTTTTTAATTGCTGAAATTTCGAGTGATTAATTGTTTTTAAAATACTTATTATCATTTCAAATCGTTTACATCTATTAATTATGGTATTTTTCCTATTAAATGAATCATTTGTATGTAGTATTTCATTTTGATTAGTTTTTTTTTTTTTTTAAATATTATACATGGTGTTTACTTTGAATGTTAATAATCGTGAAATTTCTTCACAAATTGAATTTCACGCTATTTTCTCTTTAAACGATTCGTATAATTATAGTAGAAAACTTTTTGTGATTTTGGACTGACAGTTTTTGTTATAGTTAAGTCGACATGTTGAGGAATAGGAATTTCACAAAAAGGACAGTATTTTAGCTTGGAACAAGCTATGTATATTATAAGGCCATCGCTTACCTTGTAGATGTTGAACAAGCCTGGCAAATAAGCTATTTTTTTACCCCTAGAAACCTATGCCTCTAATTTGGTTCTCATGTCATTCATTTCTTCCCACTCTGTGGTTGTATTTGAATCTCTGATCCTTTACAAATGACTGCAAAGAGTTCTGCTTTGGTTGTTTTTCCTCCGGGCCCTCTATTTCAATCGAGAAATAAGATAGCTCATTCGAACTCTGCAAGGGCATTGTGCCCGAATGTGAAACAAACTAACTACATTGTCCGTCAACCCGATGAGCTCACTACCTTTTTTAACTTAGTCAGGTCTTGGTTTGACTTTTTAAGGCGAGCCGATAAGGTAGTAACTTTAAAAGGCCATTTTGCTAGAAGGTAAAATGGCGTATACTCTGCACTGTCAGAGTCTGGACTAGCCATATTTTCCTGAGATTCCATGACCTCACTACCTTTTTTTACTAAATCAGGTCTTGGTTTGGCTATTTAAAGCTAGACAAAAAGGTAGCTCATTCTCACTTTGCCAGGTCATTATGCCAGAAAGTGGAAGGGCGAACCTTCCGCTGCGTTCCTATCCAGACTAACCACATTGCCCTCCAACTCAATGAGCTCACTACCTTTTATTACGTAGTCAGGTAAGGTTATTTTAGGCAAGATATTAAGATAGCTCATTCTAACTCTGACATTTTGCCAGACGTAGAAAGAACATATCATTCTCTGTGTTAAAGTCTGGACTAGCCATATTTATCTCGAATTCCATGATCCCACTACACTTCAGTTTGGTTTCAAAATTTAGTACAATCTCAAAAAAGTAGGCCGTGGTTTGCTATGGTTTATTGTGATTGCAAACAAAAATTTCGGCTTAACTATATCACCCCATTTTCCGGGAAACATAATTATACAATTCGTATTCTTGAAAGCACACATGAAATAAACAAAATAAACAAATAAATATGGATATCAACAACTCCCTAACCGAATCCAATATAATTTTAGAAACCCCTTAAGAAACATATTAAATTTATTAAATAATTATACTGGACATATATTCTAATATAATTGGATACATATTTGATACTTGACGGTATGAGACAGGAGTGCTATATTTTCTCCCAGTTTGAGGTAAAACAAGTGAGATGGCTATTCAAAATATTTACATAATGTTGTTTAGATCAACATTTATTTAAAACCCACTCAATATTATTTATTTCAATAATCATTTTGATTTGATGAAGTTTGTTCTACATCATATCTCATTAGTGTTGGGTTGAATCAATCAACTCAACTCATTCCATGGAATGCATTCAATTCAGGTTTTGTATTACTTTTATACTAATATTATTATTATTAACCACAAGTTTGTAACACTAATAGTCCCAGCAAGAACCGTGTAAAAAACGGTGTCCATTTAATGAGAGGTAGAAAATTTCAGAAAATAAAGTACATATAGTTAGTCACTTCAATCACTTGTCTATGCAACCCTGTCAGAACCTGATCCAGTAGCGGGGCAAAAACCCCTTAAATATTTTACTTTTGGCAACTTTTGTATGCAACTTTTTTTCATATCGATTATAGTTTAAAAAAAGCTCTAAATAAAGCCGAAATTATCGCTCTCTAGACTAGATATGATTCGTTCTTATTTACGAATCATATGAGACATCTTAAACTGTATTACTTATTTTCAAATTTCGATTTTCATTTATATTCCGGCGATTTTTATTGTCTAGTAGTGCTACGGAAGATCTTCGCAACAACACCGAAATCAATGTCCGACCTAAACGCGTTTCCTTCCATGCTACACCCATTTATCACTTTACACAAAGCGAATTCGTAACTATTCATTCGCATACGCCAACACTGGTACGATGACGTCACAGGCGAAAGATATACAGCGTGGCAGACACGTACAGGAATGATTTATCAGTGGTGTGCTCAACCATTGTAAACGTATTATTAGTCTCGAAGTTATTAGCGATTGAAATCTTATAGTATTTCATCACATATAGTGTTTGACCAACCACCAATGTAACGACAAAATACACGATTTCACGTCAAAACTAAAGGAATTAGTAAGTCTAGAGCTTGTGAGGATTAGTAAGTCTAGAGCTTGTAATATGTGAGGAAAGATTTTCTGCGTAATTGAATGAATATATATATCTCACGCTTAGTTTTAAATTTGAGCTATTTTGGTTCTTGAGATACAGATACCTCAAAACCGTCTCTAATTCTTCCTATAAACACAGTGCTTAAACTTGGTCTAACGTACTACTGCGCTATGCGATGATATATGAGTCCAACCCAATGAATCATAGTTGATTTAGATCTAAGTGCAGCACTAATATTCTATGACTATACATATTGTTTTATATGTTGTTTACAGACACTATACACTGTTACGTAGCAGTGATATATATATATATACATATATATATATATATATATATATATATATATATATATATATATATATATATATATATATATATATATATATATATATATATATAGAGGTGTACAAGTAAAACATAATGTGAATTTTCACATTTGTTATTTGTCTTAAAACTTTAATAAATTTGTAAATATTATTTTAATAATTTTATATTAATATTATCCATACATGTACGCAGCCATTATTTTCATTTATATATTGTACACACATCATATCATACATTACATTTTGCATTCCATTCTATTTAATCTGGATATCTCTGTATAACCATCGTTCTCTTACTCAATATAAATACAATCTATCTATCTATCTATCTATCTATCTATATATCTATCTATGTATAATAGCATTACTATTTGTAAATACAAATCACTTAGTGTTCTATTTGATTTATTATATAATTATGCTGATTGATGTTTGTACAGGGGGTTTGAGGTGAGGGGGGGGGCGTGAGGAGGAGGTGGATAGAAGATGATGGTGTGTTGTAAGAGAGTATTGGAGGGGGATATTACTATGTGTGTGGTAAGATATGTGAAGTAATTAATTCATTTTAGCTAATCATTCAACGGTTTTCATCATAAAATATTTGTAGTGAAAACCATGATTTTATGAGATGAGAAAACTGATTTGTTAAGAAGAGAGCTTATCTCTATCCTCTTTTCTCGCAAAGTAAGTGTTTAGCATGTATTCGCAGTACTATGTATTCGTTCTATGTATTCAGGATGTCTATGTTCGCAGTACTATGTATTTAGGCTGAGATGAACCGAATATCTTGTATCTACTGTTGATAGATTCGTAGTTAAAGATGATGTGGCTAGATGTTTCTTCCTTCTCGCCACACAGTCTGTACATAAAGGATCCATTGTGGAGTCCTATTCTGTGAAGGTGTCTTTCGTAGGAAAGCACTTACATTCGTATAGAAGATATTGCCCGGTGATGAATCCGGTAACCGTTCAAAGTTGTATCTTGTTTAGGTTGAGTGCACCGAGAAAGTATATCCACTTGTTTGCATGCTTTTGGAATTCTTAAAATTGGTTCTGTACTTATGAAGGGTAATCCGATTTCCTTATCCGCTGAGGTATCTTCGTTGTATTTCATTGCCTTAAAAACCATTGTGATCTGGTATCCAGATCAATTTAACGTTGTTCCGTTTTGCCAGTTCCAGTAGTTCTTCTACACAATCTCTGACTATCCCTGAATTGATTCCAGTGATAGATAGATAGATTGTGGAGGCTGCCCTGGACTGGCTGCATTTCGACCATAAGATCTATTGTGATGCCTTAGGATGTGAGGATGTGAGTGGAGTGGAAGGAATTTTTGTATATAGACTAGGAATTGGTAGGATATGCGGCTGCAGCCGACTATGATAGGAACTATGCCGATATTCATTTGGAGTTCGTGAAGGAAACTGCAGAAAACCTTCTCAAGCATAGCCAGTTACTTCGTTCTTGTCCATACGCCGACAGTTTAGTCAACTAACCGCCCTTTTTATTCTGAATAATTGACAAACTACCAATGTCAGGAACCCATTACCTTCCAGTTTCCAAGTAGGCATACTGCGCAGACATAACGCCTTAGACCGCTCGGCCACTTCGATTGGTGATTCTAGTGATAGTGATTTCTTGACTATCCGAAAAAATGAATACGTAACCCCTATAGATTATGTAACCGCTTCGTAGGTTGTCTCGCACGCAAGCTCGTATGGCTTTGACTTCTAGAAGACGGTGTCATATTTTCCCAAGTTGCGAGTAAACATGCTTATATAATAGTTTTTGGTAAATATTAATTAATTTCTAGCCTGAAATAAACACATTTCTGTACAAATTTTCACAGTTTTTTGCGTCTACTAAATACACTAAAATTGAAAACGTGATGTATAAAGAAAAATCGATTTCCACCTACATACATACATACATACATGTATATATATATATATATATATATATATATATATATATATATAAAAGCGAAATAAAATAATATTTTGATAATAAATTTTGAATAAATGGTTAAAATAATAACTACGAATCGTAGTATATAGAAGTATGTAAAAGCTTCACCACCCACCAGCGTGTCATGGGCACAGCCACACATAGCCTACAACTAACTGTAGTAAACTTACTGTAGGTCGACTCTCGCTATATATATATATATATATATATATATATATATATATATATATATATATATATATATATATATATATATATGCATGCATTGTATATGTATTATTTTTATTTGAAAATGAAAAAAAAAAGAAAAGAAAAAAAGAAAAAACGGATTCTTGTAAAAATTTATGTGTAGTAAAATGCAAATGAAGTAGCTTGCTAGTAATGTAGTAGTAGTCGGTTGGAGCTCTGGTGGAGTAAATCTCATAGGAATAAGAAATAAGGACACTTAAACAGAAAAAAAAATTACATTGTATTTTTATTTGAAGTTATTATAATTGTTTCGCTTGTAATTTTGAATAGATAATACTCTCAGAACTGGGGTATACAATGTGATGTTTATAATTCTGGTCCGTATCCATACAACCAACATGCATCTACATCCATCTTCATCATCTTCATTTTCATATAGTGTTTATCAATTTTTAGAGACGTACACAGACCGTAAACTAAAAACTAAAAGAGATATCTCAGTTTTTCTCTCAAAATTGAATTTCTTGACTAATTTTTAGTGGATTTGAAGAAAAATTTCATCAAAATCGGATAAAATATGACCGTCATAGACCAAAAACACAATTTTTTAGATTTTGATGACGTCACCAGGTTCAAAATATTAATTTTTTTACTATTGCAACTAAACCTTGTCCGATTTTAATGAAATTTTTTTTGAAACCCACTATTTTTAGAGTGTACTTTCCATTTCTATAACATAAAAATGCATAGTGTTTATCAATTTCGAGATACAAGATCTATGTGCAGGTAATCATAAATATATCGTGTTTTTTCGATCAAAATTGAATTCTTTGACTAAAGTTTAGTGAATATGAAAAAAAAATTCATCAAATTCGGATAAAATACGACCGTCATAGACCAAAAACAATTTTTTACATTTTGATGACGTCACCAGGGTCAAAATATTAATTTTTGGACTATCGCAGCTAAACTTTGTCCGATTTAAATAAAGTTTTTTTTGAAACCCACTATTTTTGGGGTGTACTATTCATTTCTGCCATATAGAATTGTCAAGGTCGAAGTGTAATACTTGTTAGACCTCAAGATGTATCTATTCATCTATCTATATAGAATTGTCTAGCACTTATTGAATTCGATATACAAGATCCATGTACACTCCCGTTCAATAAATATGAACAGACCTGAAATGTTAATTTGCTTACATTTCAGTGAAAAAATAATTGGAAGTATAGTAAACAACATTTACTACAAACATAATCAAAATTATGAGAGACTGATCTGTTCAATTTTATTGAACGGGAGTGTACATACCATCTCAGAAACTAATTATGATATCGTGGTTTTTTTATGACATGACACAAAATTTTGTATAATAAACTATGTTGAATTTAAACATAAACGTATTTGGTGTATATGAATGACATAGATTGTGGTTTATGTTCACACTGAATAGATTTTATATGATATGAGAATAATATCAGAGGGTAGGAACTAAGTTAGTTTATGTGTAGTTAACAGAGTTATCGTATATAAAACTTAATCTCAACTTTGAGAGTGTGTAAGTTGTTTTTTTTTTTATCAATTTTGATAACTTATAAATAACAAGTTTATCATCAATTTTATGATTTCATTCAAGATTGTTGGTTATAAAACCGTTGGGAGGGGATGCGAACTCTAACGAACTCTGTTCGAAAGCAGTTAAACTGTATGAAAACACACTTTTGATTCGAAAATAATATCAAAAACCCCAAATGTAATGAAACGACAATGTTACCATGGTAACACCCTTAAAACTATTTATAGTTTTCCATCTATGTTTTCCATCTCTATTGTTTATTAAAATCCTTAACGAATTTAATAGAAAGTTTTAAGTGACTTTTTTTTGCTTTTAATTAATGGAAAATTCAATGACTGTTTTTTATTTTTCCTTATTTTTTTTTTTTGAAAATTAAATGATGTTATAATATTTTTTAAATGGTTCATGTTAAATAATTATATAAAGTTTTTCCAGTGAAAAACATTTTTTTTTTTCATAAAACTTTTCTTTTAAATTATGTATCTGAAGAAAAGCGTTTGTATCATTTTTTTATTTATTAAAGATTAAATAACAATTTTTTATGGGAGCGAGATAGAGACGTTTTTACATACTTGAGTTTTTTTCTATTAAAAAAGAAAGAAGAAAGTTTAATGAAAATTTGTTTTCATTTAAATTGAGTGAGTACAAATTTTGTATTTTCAAAAATCGTTACCTGGTTTTATGAAATTTGATCTTCACTCTCATATTGTTCTTTTACAAATGCCATTCGGCAATTTTGATCTTAACTTCCTGTAGTTCCAATTGTTACGGAAGCATAAAATCGTATAAAAAGAGGACATATCTCGAAAACTATTCGTCGAATTGTCAAACCAATTGGAGTTTTGGATTTTTTGGGTCCAATTTAGTTTATAAACTAATTTGCACTCAATTCGATGACAAAAATTTTTTTGTATTTTTTTCGATTTTTTCGAAGGGGTGTAGTACCTTAGAAAAAAACAATAAAAAAAAATTTTTGTACCCAATTGAAATGAAATTCACTATATAAGGTAACTTTGGCCTAATAAATAAGGAAAACGTGTTTATTTAATGATTTGGAGAGCAGTTTACGAAGTATCATACTATCAATATTACTCGAACACGATCGATTTCGGTGGAATATCAAAGATCATACATTGGAAAAATAGTGCAAGGTAGCGAAATAACTCTGCCAAAAATGGAAAATATGGTCGCAAAATAGAAGTTTTAAAAAAATATCGGCTAAAAAAGTGGCGTCCTTTTCTCAAAATTTTACAGTTTTATCTATGTCGGATTCATTCAATTTTCCAGTTTTCAAGTTATACTTGAATTTGACTGTACAGTTGAAATTAGATACAAGAATGTCTTCATCATTATTACTACATGTTTCTGATCAAAGAAGAATATTAAATGATATCATTTTTTGGGGCTCGTAAAATTTGTATATTAAATGTGACCTGGTCTTGATCAATTTCACTAACTCTGCGTCTAATGTAAATAATGGATTTAATTTCAGTCTTTCAAACTCTAATTTGAACGGAAGAAGTGACGTTGGTTCTGCTGTACCATGATCAAATGTAGAATCATAAATTTTTGGATACAATATTTTTATTAAACTTTTGTGTCTTATTAGTAGTGTTGACCTTATTTAATATTATATTATTTAAAAAGAAGTAGAACTTCTTATGTGCGTACATAAGTACCCTCACACTTTCTTCTTTTTTGAAAAATTAAATCGATTCGGCACAAAGCGATTGCGAAAATTTTTGAAAAAACAACGCCAGTTTTGAAGTGAATAGTATTTCTATAAAATCATTGAATGCTTATTATGAATATTTGATATTTTTCCAGCGTTTTCAGTGGACGAAATAAATCTATGATGATCAAAGAGCTAGTAATAGGAACTAGTATTCCAGTCAATTCTAGTTGAATTGAGAAGAGGCTTTATAGAAATATGAATACCATCTCCAACCATAATAACTCGTTTGAAATGAAAATTCATTTCAGTGTTTATTTGTGCTGTTGACATGTACTAGAACGTGACTACACAGATTGAATGTCAGAGAATAATCACAATGACTTTTGCATTCAACTAAAGTGTAATCTCTTGTCCGTAATTTTGTTGTTCCAATTGATTTCCAGTTAGATTGTTTTGTCCATTCATTATCTGCCTTAGTAGGTATCCTGATTCCCTTATTCATGTATTGAGTTCATTATTTTCATTTATCGTATACAAAACATCAACGGGCTTGCATCCTAATTCGGCACAATCAGAAAATTTCATTGAAATTACTAGTTAGCAATTAATTATTCATAAATACGATATTCACTAAATTTCCTGAATCATTAAAATTACATTATAATATCTCCAATTATATTTGAAGTTGAAAACAGGTCGAAATTTAATGTTATAACACTATCAGTGTATCAGTGGGGTGAGTTTATTTATTCAAAATGTAGTTTGAATACATCAAAACATTCAAACAGTATCTGTACCAATATCTTTGTCTTTTCTTCTTAAATACGATAGTCAAACATATCATCTGACTAATTGATGATGATTTAACCAGTCCAAGTAGCCGAGCGTACTTGGGAACTGGGAGGTTATGGGTTCGAATCCCGACATCGGCAGTTTGTCAATTATTACGAAAAAAAAGGGGCGGTTAATTGACTAAACTGTCGGCGTATGGACAAGAACGAAGTCACCGGCTATGCTTGAGAAGGTTTTCTGCAATTTCCTTCACGAACTCCAAATGAATATCGGCATGGTTCCTATCATAGTCGGCTGCAGCCGCATATCCTACCAATTCCTAGTCAATACACAAAAATTCCTTCCACTCCACTCACATCTTCACATCTTTAGGCATTACAATGAACCTTATGGTCGAAGTGTAGCCCATCCAGGGTTGCCTCTATCTATCTATCTATGATTTACCCATGATGCAGCAAAAGTAACAAAAACTCGGGAAAATACTGTTTCGGAATGCATCCAAGAGGCTGCCTCTAGATGTCCTCGACCTGAGCAGGATACAACTTCAAAAGGTTACTGGACATTATCACCTACAAAAGCATCTACACACAATAGGACTCCACAGTAGATCCATTATGTGCAGATTGTGTGGCGAGGTGGAATAAACATGCAGTCACATAAACTGTGAATCTCTCGGATACAGCAAAGAAAAATATATTCGGTGCATCTCGCCCCGAATAGATAAACCTTCATGAAAACCTGATAAGCAAGATCCTGGTCATTGCCAAGATATGGGAGAAGCGAATCTCGTCAGACTGAAGTAGAAAGGGGAGCACAATGGACCATAAGGTCAAAGTGCAATATTTTTAATTCCCCAAGATATATCTAACTAAAGGTATTTTTTTTCCATTTTTATGATAGTTTTTTTAGAACCCACTATTATTGAGTCTTTTACTATAGATTCCTGTTGTTATAGGGTTTGCCGATTTCTGGATACATCACCGAGGGCAACTCAAAAACTGTGATTTTCTTGGCTTCTATCATAATTGTATAAGAATTGCCAAAGATAATTTAAAAATTGATAATACTTTACCTGCCTGAGTATTTCGGACCAGACCATTTCCTTCAGAGAAACATACTTTGACAGTGTAGGATATATCTAGTAACCTCTATATTCTGTTCAATGCGGAGGATGCAAGATTTTTGATCGTCCATCCTGTAGATTTATATATCCACAAAAACATCCAATAACCCATAAATATTAAATATGATCTTAGAATCTTATGAACGGTTTTGATAACTGTTGATACGCGTAATGAAATCACGATGGAATCATGAATATTTACGAAAAGAATTGAATAATTAACAACGGTTTTGTGGTGTATCAATGGGAGGGAACAGTCTGTGTGTCTGTCTTGCACACGGTCGATCGGTAGGTACACGAGGAAAGCTTTGCCACTAAAATGAGTAAAGTAACTTGCTGATGATAAACACATAGTACCAACACTAATCTCATATACGATATTAATATCGAGTCCTGAGGGATGCCAGTGGTTAAGACGAATAGATAGGACCATATTATTTTACTTTGTTATTATCATATAAACTTTGAGTTCATCATGTGATGAGTCTTAGAGAGTTGCTGCTTACCTATCGTTCATATGGGTCGATGTCAGATTACTGCATTGCATTATTTCGAAAGTTGTGATGAGCGTTTATGTGTGATTATAATTATAATAAGGGTATATTCATTATGGGTGCTTATAATGCTTCACCGCTCACGCTTATAAGCGCAATTTATTGGCGTTCGTTTCGGCTTATGAACGTTTACTCTCCTCTTGAAAATGCCGTTCGTTTTGACTTCAATATTCAATAGCCTCAGTTGACTTCAATATTCAATATGGCAGATAAAAGCAGTTTTTCCAGCAATAGAATGATTGTTTGAGTGATTTCAATAGCCCCTAAAATCCAACCAAAAACCTCTAAACTGACTGTTTGAAAATTATGCCGGAACCTAGATCACGCTTTCGCTGTCCTACCTAGATAGAGAAAGTGTCTATGAGCTGTTATCTATCATGGAACTCAACATACACAGCGTCAAGATGAATACTAAAAACAACGATTGGTGGCGTTGAGAGCGGGTAACTGCCCAAAAAGATACACCCTAAAAAACATAGTTTAAGCTATTTCTTATCTGTTAAGCATAATTTTTTCAAAATCATTCATTTACTATTCTTAATTTTCAATTCAAACCCAAGGTCAAGAAAGGTCATGGTACAAAATGAATTGAACTATGTTGAGTGGTATTGATTCATTATGTAAAATCATTGCGAATGACCCATTACTAAATAAAACTAAACACCATTTAATATGTACTTACTTCGTAAAATGGATATTCAAGCATGTATCTTGCACCGTTTGTGGGAAGGGATTCAGAAGGATAGTGGAAGGAATATATATATGTGTAATGAATCTGGTGGAAGAAGTAGAAGTAGTAGTAGAACTAGTCGTATCCCTAGTGCTGCTAGTAAGTAACCCTTTTCAAAATATCTTTTAATAAATAATTTAAAATTTGACATGAAATTAGATTGAATTTTGAAGCTGTTTAGATGAACTGTGAATTAGTTGAACTCATAATGCAATATTCTAGTGATTACAGACATTGTTATTGAATATTTTATCAGTTATTATCATAACTATATATTGTTACAATTATTATCTTCATTATTTTATGTGTACAGGGTCATTCATCTGTACAATCAATACAGTGCTATTTGTTTATTGATCACTTTTGAATTTTAGATTCGTATCAATAGTTTTATTTTGACTATAGTTTCGCAATAATAAGCTAGTATGCTATATAGATGGTTCCATGCTGGAAGAGGGTCAATCTAGGACCGGAGTATACGAAAAAAACATAGACGTTAGAGCCATCTTTGCACTAGGACGGTACGCTACTGTTCTTCAGACACAGGTTTAAGCCATACTGTCACTGGAAGTGGGTTGTACTATGCTCAAATCAATCTGCTCTGCTAAAATAACATCTCCTCTGGTTCTTATATGCGCAGAGTCACTTGAGAGCATGGCGAAAACGTAAGAGGTCACCTTGATGGGCGTACCTTGATGGTTGAACTCGATCGTAAAGGATCTTGGAATTACTAGGCGACAGATTATCTCTGCCCATATTTTTTGTATTAAATATTGTTCACTTCGATGTTCCCTGACATTGATAAAAAAATATTGATAGATAGTTCCAGGAAGGGGTATAGGGTAGATTTTGTTTGTATAACCCAGATGTAGACTAAACTAAATTTTATCAAAATTTTTCCTTAAGAGATGCGAAATATTGATGATTTTTCGAAATCTCATATAGACAGTGATCTTCCTCGAATAATCGAATAATATGGATCGTAAGTTGAATGTTGTTGAGTAAATGTAAATTTGTGTGAAATAAATAAATTCAATAAACAACAACTTTTATTGAAAACAGTTTTTGTAACACTGTTGGTTGCTGATATGTGATGGTGATTCTATTAACATCGAATATTCGGACATATATGGACACAATAAGTTATTGCTTGTTTGTTTGTTGCATATGTAAATCAAACTTAGAAACATATCGTGTATCGTATAGATAGACCGTGTACGGACAATGAAAATAACTTCTTGCATAGTTTAAATAACAATAAATAAATAACAATTCATTTAGAATGTAAAATGACGTAACAAAAACACAACGTTTTACACAATTCATGTGTTTCAGTTATTTTATGAAAAATTATTCAAATACATAAAACTAGAGTACAACTATACTACAACTTGCAACAAATACCCTTCCCCTCATTACCCTCTCCTTATGTTGTCTTACGTACAAAATTTTGTTCAAGTTTATTTCAAATATGCACAAATTCTTATATAATTTGATATTTTTTTTATCGTCAAGTATTACCAAATATCTCCGTCATACTAGCGATAGATTACTTACTGACACGATAACACAATACTTGAAGTCTTCAAAATGTTGATGGTACGAATTTAACTGGTGTGGGATCAAACAAATTTCATTCTTTTTAACTCCCAACCCTTTATCTACTTATCTGTGTATCTATCTGTGGTATCTTATTCGATAATCAGGCCGGATAGATTACCTGAAAAAAACTCCATATTTGTCCTGAATTGTATCTTGAAAAAAATAGGTAAACATAACAAAGGCACTATTGTCTGGATGCCTGGATATTCAGGAATAGATGGAAAAGAGAAGGCTGATGAATAAGCCAGAATGAGTGATCCACTAAACGCTCCAAAACCGTTTCTTGGAGTGCTGGAAAGTACAATTAAAAAAAAGAATGGGCAGTACACGAGTCCAACCGTTCTTTCGTAAATACTCATGGCCAGGATCATGCCACGACTCTTATAAAAAAACTTCCCATGGAAAAAGATCTCTGAACGTTTACAACTGGGACAAAACCAATTGAAGATACTTACTGGTCTTCTTACTGACCACTCCAAACTCAATAGAATGATCTATGCAGATTTTGTCATGAAGAGAAGGAGATCGGAATTCACACATTCTGTGTGAATGCAAAAATCTGTCTCTCAAAAGACACATCATTTGGGATGGGCAGATCTTTAGCCAGGTGAAATCAATGAGGTGCCGCTTAGAGATAACCTGGCGTTTATCAAGCCCATTGGTCTACTGAAACACCTTTTAAGGATAGAGGTACAATAGTATTCTATTACTATCAAATTTTGAAAAAGGATAGATAGATAGATAGATTGATAGATTAGAGGCTGTCCTGGATGGGCTATACTTCGATCATAAGGTTCATTGTGATGCCTAAGGATGTGAGGATGTGAGTGGAGTGGAAGGAATTTCTGTGTAGACTCTGATAGGAACTATGCCGATATTCATCTGGAGTTCGTGAAGGAGACTGCAGAAAACCTTCTCTAGCATAGCCGGTTACTTCGTTCTTGTTCATACGCCAACAGTTTAGTTAATTAACCGCCCCCTTTTTTTTTTAAATAATTGACAAATATCCGATGTCGGGATTCGAACCCATAACCTCCCAGTTTCCAAGTATGCATACTGCGGAGACATAACGCCTTAGACCACTCGAGTACTTGGATTGGTTTGAAAAAGGAACGCCATCTTTGTAGTTCGTACACGATTATCACCTCAGGATCTTAAAATAAAGATAAAAAACAAAAAGAAATATCTAGTTATAAACTTAAAGACCTGATGATATTCATATAGTTCGGTGAAATCAAGGATTATTTAAAAGAATATCGTATCGTATCGCTTAGAACAAAGCAAGCAACACAATGAAATGTCATGAAAACAAAAATATTGTTGTGAATATAAAAGCTCTAGAATAAATAATCTAACATATTTAATAGAAAAATAAATAAATAAATACGGAAAGGAAATTAAATATGATAAAAACAGGAGCATTAAGTTTATACATTGAGCTTAAATCAAGTATTACACTGTACAAAAAATTAGGTCAATCTTTTTCCATTTTTTATTATTATTACTATTAATAATATTATCGTAAACAATATTTCGTGTCTATAAATATTCTAATAACTAATTTATTAAAAATGACACGAGCACATTCGATGTCCGATTAAATGTATTTAATCTCTTCAAACGCAAAACAAGGATAGATTAGATTCGAATCAGGATTAAGTCTTATAAAACACTTCTGTACCACGACTATTTTTTATCTATTGTATATTCTTTCGTTCAACCAGTACAAGTTGCCGAGCGATCTAAGGCGTTATGTCTGCGTAGTATGTTTACTTGGAAACTGGGAGGTTATGGGTTTGAATCCCGACATCGGCAGTTTGTCAATTATTAAGGAAAAAAAAAGAAGGGGCGGTTAATTGATTAAACTGTCGGCGTATGGAAAAGAACGAAGTAACCGGCTATGCTTGAGAAGGTTTTCTGCAGTTTCCTGCATGAACTCCAGATGAATATCGGCATAGTTCCTATCATAGTCGGCTGCAGCCGCATATCCTACTAATTCCTAGTCTATACTCAAATATTCCTCCACTCCACTACTGGAATGTTTGAATTACAAAACCGTTGCGATTTATAATATCTCAGAAACGTCGAAATTTAACCGTTTCTCGAAACAAAAACAGGTCAATGACGCAAAATAGTAAGTTTTCATAATAGAGGAACTTCAGAATGTTTAGATACTGAATACCTTCGTTTGATCCCGTTAACATAACCTCTATTTTACATATTAAATTCTCTTGTAGTCAGTAATTATAAGGATAATTAGTAATTAAATAGAAATAAGTTTATTATTATTATTTTTATCAAAATAATCGAATATTAAAATACAATTAAATAACGATGTATCCATATTTAAAACATTTATTAGATTATTAATACCATTAATTTTTTATGGCAATATCGATAAAGAATATTATAATTATTAAACAATTATCCAGATATGTATTACCAAGTATTTATTATAAAATAACTCCGCTCACGTGACCCATATCAATATTGTAATTATTCTATAGGTTCTGAATATAAAAACGTCTATTCGCTCATTACACCTGAGGTCACTCAAACTTTATTGTGTACAAAATACCGTAAGAATTCAATCGCTAATCACTCCGAGACTAATAATGCGCTTACAATGGTTCGAAGTCCACCACAGATAGATCATGTCTTTACATATCTGTCAAGCTGTATTTGTTGTACCTGTGGCGTTATCGTACCAGTGTGGGCGCATGCGTATGAATTGTTACAAATTAGCTTTGTGTAAAGTTATAAATTGGTGTATCGTGGAAATGCATGTAGCTAGGACATTGATTCTGGTGCCATTGAAAGGAGCTTGCGGACCACTACAAAGTAAGACATAAAAATATTCGCTTGAATATAAGTGAAATCGATATAAAATTGAAAATAACAAAATAAGATTTTATCTCATATGCTCGGAATTATAAAAAAGAACACATATCGCAGGAAAGCTCGCATCGACAGGAATCCAATACGCCCAAAAAGTCTAGTGCCTAACGAATGCTATAGCTAGCGTCAAAAAGGAAAATGAAAAAACAGCGCAAAGCGTTTAAGTAGACATTCACTGGCCAGCGACAGTACAACCGTCTACAAACTGCGCCTTTCTTCTTTTTTTTACAGTGAGCTTCCTTTGGATCTACTTGTCTCATTGTCACGTAAACCGTCTCCTTAGTTTCCAAATTCATGGATAATTGATCAAACCAGGTTCCTAGAACCAACAAGAGATTGAAGTGACTGTATCTTTTCTGAAAGATGCATCCCCTATAAAATGGACACCGTGCTTTACGAACGCCGCTCCTAATTTTCGAAATTGATATAACAATAAATGAATGAATATTCAATTAATAATTGATTTTAATGGTTGAAGATGGTTGGGTCATGTATTTCGATTCCCCTTAGATAGAGCGACGAGACAAGTGCTGATCAGAGGAAATACCGGAAAAAGAAAGAGTGGTAGGCCCATAACCAGCTGGATAAAGTCAGTGGAAACAGATTTGCAAAAACTGGGAATTGAAAACTTGAAACGAGTAGCCGAGAATAGAAGCAGATGGAGGCATGTCAGCACTATATCAGCACTATAGGCCTAGAAGGCTGATATATATATATATATATATATATATATATATATATATATATATATATATATATATATATATATATATATATATATATATATATATATATATAAAATTGATTTTAATTCAATTAACTATTCTTTTTTATTAGTTCATACTTTTCACTGAAAATGAAGTTTTGATTTGATAATGGATTAGTGAACTTCACTGATATTTTTATAGTCAATCATTTATTTTATATTGATACTATTATTAAACCGTGGTACATACTATATATATCAGCATCATCAGATTACCATTATTATTTTAATATTTTCAATAAATTATTTTCAAATAATTGTTTAAAAAATCAACATGAATTTTTTTTAAAAACGAATCATCACATTTTTGTTTTTTGTTTAAATTTATACAAAATCTATAAATTCGATATTGTAAATAATGATGTCGCGAAAAACGAGATTCTTGAGATCAAATTATCCATTTTAAACTTTTGATCTCATGCCAAGTCAAAACTAGATGAGAAACGTACTGACAAATTAACGTTAACTAATCATAGATACTCTTAATTATATACACGATATCAAAGCTGGGCAATACATTAAATAAAATACATAAGTTCATTTTTAGTACTGGGCACTTGAACTCAAAGTATTGTATTAAAGTAACATTACTTAAAGTATTGTCCGATAGAATACTTGGAATACAATTACTAAGTACAAGTACTCACTGTTGGTCATCAAGAAAGTAAGGGGGACAGAGAGATGGTACAAATTATTTTCAAGTTCAAGAACTTCTACTGTTTAAGTGTTATCTCTGCTTAGTTCACTCTTCTCGCTAAATAATTTATTTGGTCAGGGGAGACAGGCAACAGAACTAAACTCAAATTTTTCGATATTAAGAAGACAAAATTTAACAACTCCAAGTTTTACATTAATATCCCTCTGTAAGGTCACTATTCTTTCCGGAGATCAAGACAGGCTATGAATTTTCACGGGAACTTAAACCACAAAAGATACCAAACCTGCAAAAGTAGACTGTTTAGGGAACACACCTTAGGAAGCTAGGCTTGGAAAATGAGAGCAACTTTAAATTGTGTGAAGAATTGGAGGAAAGTCGTCACTATCATACACAAAATAATAAAATGTCTGGGAATCTACCAAATACGTTCAGAGGGGCTACCATTCCTAAATCCAATCAAGATCCTGTGTTTCCTGAAATAAACAGGACTGGATGACGTACGTTAAGACGAGACCATTCCCCGCCAAACACCAGATGGGGATGCATTCATTCAAAGTCAGTATTTGTAAACTTGCCGTCATTTGCGATAGTCAAGTAGAATCTTTTCATTTTCCACAGATAAATAATATTTTTGTTATAAACTGACCGTGGATTGATTTAATATAACTACTCTATGATTTCCTAGTATGTATTGCATTTATATTCTATACTTTTGTCCTACAATCATGCTACAACTTTGAAACAAAGCTCACAAAATATTTATTACAAAAATTACATCATAATTTTATATTTTTCCATTAAAAAGTACTTTGTACTTTTGCACTTTATTATTCACAAGTACCTTCAAAGTACACTCGGTTACAATATATAGCCATCAATATGGTTGCTAGAATAGGTGTGATTTTAAATTCAAACTGAAATTAGTAAAAGAATGGATATCTTCATTATAATATCCGTATAGTTTCATGGATTTTAAAGGATGGGTATCACAACTAAAATTCGTTTACTAATTTTAGCCTGAATGTAAAATCATACCTATTCTAGCAACCATATTGATGGACAAATATTGTATGGAGGTCCAAGCCTAGCAAGTGGATCTTTCTAGGTCTCTTTTACCGACCCCTTGTGCTACTGCAGTCGACTTGGATAGGAAGTATGCAGATATTCATCCGGAGTTTGTGAAAGGAAACTGCAGAAAGCCTTCACAAGCATAGTCGCTTACTTTCATTCTTGTCCATACGCCGACAGTTTAGTCAATTAACCGCCCCATGAATTAATGTAATTGACAAACTGCCACTGTTGGGAATCGAACCAGAAACCTCCCGAACAGAACGCCTTTAAGAACTAGACGAGACGGTACATCTTACTTAAGGTTGTTGTGAAGAAAATTCAATTTAATGGCAGGTTATTCAAAATTTGACAGTTTATTATTTCAATAATAAAGAATATCCCGTCAAAATTTGAAGTTGATCCTGTTTTTAGTTTTTGAGTAAAAAAATGTTAAATTTACGATTTTTAAGAGATTTTTACATAGGTTAAATGGACTCGTCAGTAAAAACATGAATACAAAAATATATATTTCGACAACCAGATATGCCAGTGTTATGAAAAACTGTCATAATAATTATCAAAGTCTTATAAATACGTGGACCAAATTTCAAATTAATCCTGTTTTTTGTTTCTGAGATAATTAAATTTTGTAAATCGAAAAATGTTCTAAATTTAGTTTTATTTTTAGTTTTATTTATTTTTATCAGGTGTTATTTTTAGTTATATTTATTTTTATCTAGTTTTATCACCATGCAACTTTTTGAAATACATAAAAACATATTTTTAATTATTAAAACTCGTCGAAAGAAGGAAATTTAGGAGTTAAGTTTTAAACAATATGTTTTTTTTTACAAATATATATTTTTTTTTACAAAAGTTAAGCTACTTGAAATTATTTAATTGCAAAATTTTTACTCCTTTCGAGTAAAAATTTACCACCCCTACTTACTCTTTCCAGTTTCACAACAACCTTAAGGTACTGTTTCCCAACATTTTGCCCAGCTCTGCACGATATTGAAATTGGATAATGATAAAAGCTAAACAATACCACTATGCATTGACCGGCGAGTGTTAAATTGGTAGAACTGTGTGTATATTTTGGTTAAAAACAATACATTACATTTATCATGAAATAATAATAAATTAAATAAAATTAATTAAAATAATATTATGTATATATATGAGTGAATATATTATTTAAATATATTATTGCATACATTGGGTTAGGTCTAATATTTATTAATCATACCCATACAATACTCATTCATTGTACTCTGATTTTATACGGTGTTTCATATGAATTTTTTTAATTTTAATAACCGAATTTAATTATCAAATAATTTCATTAAATTTGAGTGACACTCTCATTCAAAATAGTGTCACAATTTTTTTTTTTTAATCTAAATAGATGGTTTTATATGTATTCTGATTTTGTTTTTTGGAGTTTATTCCTTAAGAATCGGTTTTACATATAAGCGCCCGGTTTTGAAAAAGTATGAAGACTAAAAGTAGTGACTTCGGCACTATCAACCTGTAAATTCTGGTAACAAATCTCGAAATAGTTTTTCAATTATTCGATGTATTTTTTAATAAATATATAATTTATGATTCTCATAAGTAGATAAATACTTTATTCTGTACCCTTTCACAAATTTCGATTGGGGTATGCAAAAGAGAAAATTTAAATGAATTGTGAAAAATTTCTGGATAGTTATATAAAACATATTTCTAAGATTTCCTTAAGCGTCAAAGTGAATATTTTTATCTATATCCGTATAAATATAAATGATAGTATTTTCTAGAAATTATATAAAATCATTTTACCTAGAATAAACTACACTTTTACAATGGATAGCTAGTGGAATTCCAGTAAAAACATCCAAGGAATATTTTCCATAGTAGATAAAAGAACTATTTATGAGATACACTCTTTTTGTAGTCTGATGAATAATGTTGAATAAGCATATAAAATGTATTTAGTTGAACAGTAATAAATTAATATAAAAAAACATTTTTTAAAACAAGGTTTTATTTAAATGCTCTAAAAAGAAGAAAATTAACTTTAAATTAAATCAAACCCATTAATTTATTACAAAATTTATATGATATTAAAGCTTGTCGCGAGATTTTGTTGATGACATATCTATAGAAACTCTACTATCATGGTGGTTGAAGAATACAGTGTACAGAGATATTTAGGATTTAAATTTTCAATCGTAAACCGTCAATCTCTCTGCAAATATTAGAGGAACAGAAAAATGATAAGAAACTTAACTATAGTAAAACTAATTTTCTACAACTTTACCTCGGTTTTTCGCCTTTTTCTATATTAAGAGAGATATACAAAATTTTGTGATTCCCCCTCCCTTTCTCCTTGTCGATTCTTGTCATGCTTACCATAAAAATGCATTGTCATCGGAAGTAAACCAACATGTAAAAATTCAACTCCGTAGGATAAGAGGAAGTGGTTCTAATTCAGCTTGCAAGATTTAACCCGAGCATACAAACAAACATACATACATACATACATTGCAAGTTAAATAAAAGCTTGTAAAGTATAAATAACAAACTAGGAACCGTATAATAACAGAACAATATATGTGAACAGTGAACAGTGAACACGAACAAAGTCTGGTTGATTACATTTATTAGTATTTAAATAAATATTTAAAACAATTATGAATACATATATTTTGTGAGTGAAAATAAAATCGCTATTAATAAATAAATAGAACGAAATGCGAGAGTGCTTTATGTGAAAATATTACATAACATATGATCATATCTACCCTGAAATGTATTATCCCCCATCCAACAGTTGAGTAGTGGTTGGTATTGGTACTGTATAACTGTATACGAGTATACAATACATGTATATAGTTAAATAATGTACCACCTATTTGAACTCATATCTGGTCGGACAATATCTCTCTCTTGTATGGTGGAGCTGTTACACAAATATTGTGTGCTATTTTATGTACCCAATCATTCCCATTTTGAAAGCATTCACTAAACGCTATTATCATTCAAAATCACCACGTACATCCATCTATATTCTAGGTACTATCTACTTTCTACCTTCTACCTTCTATCTCATCGCCCAACATCCATCCAAGTGATCTACTCTCGAAACATATTTTTAATATTGTTCACTCGAATTATGGAACTATTTTGTAACGAACGCTTGCATTGTTGCATTACAAATTGCAACAATATTTTTTATTGCTCCATATATCTTTTTCAATTCGATTCTAATCAAACTTTATCATTGTTGTGCATCAATCGCTGCAACAATCGATTACTGACTCAAATCAAACCAGTTGGGTTCCGTAACTATGTTTATCATATTGGATTTCCCGCATTTTTAGAATCAAATATATCCCAATTATTTTAGACTAATCGTATTTACTTGAAATAAAGCCGACTATAATTGGGTGTATGCATTTAACCACAGATATCACTGATAGCCCGTTTGTACACGTTAAAACCGTTGATATACCAAAAATTACATAGCTGTGATTCTCATGAAATTTTTCGATCACTTGTTTTTAACAGCAATAATTCCCTTTGTCACATGATCCTAGTATACCAATCACAAGAAAGGAGAATCATACATACGCAAACTGTGCACTTACATATAAAATTACATGTAAAGTTGCATGCAATAGAAATCTTCTCTATTTTGATACAACTAAAAACTTAATACTGCGCTTGTTCCGTAAAACAATCGATCAAAAACTTTCACGTGTACCAAATTCTAAGATCATTAATTAATTAGTGAGTTAGTCTCCGAACACATTTTATGTTGAATACGAATCTACACGATATATTTAATGACGTCATTTCTTTGACTATCAGTGAATCAGTCATTTATGATAAGAGGTACCTATTCAAACTGTAATTAGTTATACAGCAACTAATGATGTAAAACACATTGAGGGCGAAAAATCTTTTCCAGTCGATAGAACTCTCGGAATGAATGAAATTATTTTTTTTGAATTTAGGGGTCTAAAATTTATCGGCTGGGTAAAAACAAACTAAAGAATTCTAATATCAGTTATTAATATGTATTCAATTGTCCGATATTGACCAATTCTTATAAAAATACATCGAATCTAGAATGTTTTGAATCAAGAACGATAAATTATAGAACAGTTAAGTGATAAATTTAAAGTGATTCGATAACGTTTAAGTGAAAAACGTATTTATTATATAAAAATGTACCGTAGGGTAAGTACTTGAATTTAAAATACTACTGTGAGTATAAATTCAAAGAACTACATAAATGCAATGAAACTAATATGAAAATTTATGCAGTTAATTTAAATATTTTATATTAAATTGTGTCAACCCTGTACGAAATTTATTTATTTTATGCCATACTAACCAAGAGTCGGTTGTCAGTCCATATACACTCACCATTTTACTTTATACAATATGTATGCGGAAGAAATTGGGTACTACTTTTACAAAATTACATTACATTTTATATTTATTCGAAATTAAATACAAAAAAAAAATTTGCTACCCAGGAGCCGCGTCAAGCGAGAGAGAGAATTTCCTTAGAATACATCATATACTCTCTAGCGGCCACAATTATAGTCTAATCAAAATGAAATATCGTATCTGATTATTAATAAATGGTATAGGTCAAGGGAAAGAGGGCATGGAGAAAGAAGGAAACACAAAATAACATATCTGTCTTAATATTCGAAACATCGAAAAATGTGAAAATTATGTTTGCTACAATTCACTTCCCAATCATTTTTCAGAAGGTTTTCTGTAGTTTCCTTCACGAACTCCAGATGAATATCGGCATAGTTCCTATCATAGTCGGCTGCAGCCGCATATCCTACCAATTCCTCACAAAAATTCCTTCCACTCCACTCACATCCTCACATCCTTAGGCATCACAATGGACCTTGTGGTCGAGTGTAGCCCGTCCAGGGCAGCCTCTACAATCTATCTATCTATCCCAATCATTTTTCTCAAACTCTAATGTGAACAGACATATTAATAATTTTAATTATCAATGTTAAATTGTAAATATTAATGTAACAGAAAAAAGAATAAGTAGAAAAAATCACAGTAAAACTAAGTACCTACAACTTTACTTCTAGTACATTTTTAGATTTTTCAAATATGAAAGGAGCTATGTCAAATTTTAATTAGAGTAGTTCAGTTGAACATAAAATACTAAATACTATACGTATATGGACAGCTTTATTAAATAACATTAATTCCATGTAAATGTTTACAATCAGTACCCGAATTTAAGATCAATTTACAACACAATTTACCAAACACTATAAAAATAAATCAAAGTATTAACAGTGATTTGGATTGCATATTATATAACGAACACCAACATAATATTTGTTAAATGAAAAAAAAAAAAAACAAAAAAAAAACTAGCATGATGTAAATTTCAACTGAAAAATCATGTTTGAAAATTGTAAACCAAAATGTGTGAATAAATACATTGTGACAGAGATTGTAACTATTCTATCTAGTACTTGGTACTAGTAATGGTGCTCGCAACTGTACTATGATAGTACACTGAACATATGGGCACGCTACGTCAATTGTGCTCTAAATGCAAGCGACGCCCACACAATGTTTACTTTTTGAAGTGCTTTACTTTATATTAAACACTGAGTACACAAAAAGCTGACTAAATATATTGGTGTTGTAATGGATGGATCCTGTTGACCACAGTGGTAGAATATCTTTGGTCCGATTATCCGATTTAAATCTGTATATCCTCATAATTTACATGGTAACTAGAAAACGGATTAAGGATGGACATCAACTGATAAAATGGCGACCATTTTTAAAATATCGATACGTCCCGAATCAATATGGTTTTCGAATAAAAGTTTTCTTCATAATATTAGATTAGACATGTGAGATTGATTTTGTGCAAATGTTCTTAAATGGTTTCTTCCTAGTTGTAAGCACTCAGAGGCCTTTTTCCACGGGAAGCTTTTTATAAGAGCCTTTGCATGTTCCTAGCCATGGTTATTTATCCAAGAAGGGATGGAATCATAGTATTACTAACAACTTTTGTTCTTTTTTGGCAAACCGAATAGATTCGGTACAAATCAACTATGAAATTTCGAAAATAGAACGCGTCTTTAGCTGTTGACTATACAGGCCCAAAATATTTACATATTGGGATCCGAAGTAAGGGTGCTAGCATGAAACCAGAGTACGAGCATGAAACGTGCATACATGAAGGGTGTGTCATGAGGGTTAGGTTAAGAAACATAGACCTAACAGCTCTAGTTTCGAATTCTTCCACTAGAGAGCATATCCCAATTCTAAACTTTCCAATATTTATCTATTTTAATCCGTGAGTGATTTTTGACAAAAATTTAAACTGTTTTTTTTTTATTGTATAATTGTTTGGTGACCCCGGTTATTTTGTTAGTATGACTCGTTTTACCAATGCTTTTATTTTATTTAATAGGTTTTTTTCCTTTATTTATTTTTTCGATATTTTCTATATATTTATGTGAAAATAGTCCGAATATATCAATTTCAAATTGATTTCCCATAAGAGTAAATGTATTAAAAAATAATTATTTAATAAAATCAATCGGTAAACTACTCACAAATTCTGAAAATCAATTCGTTGATAATTCAATTTGTTAAAAAAAAATGAAGCTTTCTATCTAAAAGTAGCAGCTATCATCTTCGTACTATCGATTTCAAAAGTGGCAATCCCTGTTGTTTTTTCGTCAAAATTTTACATCCTTCATTTGTACCGAATCCATTCGAATCACGAAGAAATGTTCGACATAAAATGTTTTTGAAGAACAAGTTTGATTCGAAACCAAATGGATTCCACACAAATTGTAACGGAGATACTTTTGGTGATGACAGTAGTTTGTACGCTCCCGTTCATAAAAAATGAACCAGTTGAAACATTCTCTTGTTACTGTATGTAATATTATGAATATATGTAGAATGTGACTTGTTGGTACAAATCTTATGAACGGGAGTGTACTTTCTTGCAGAACAACATATTTAAAAAGATCTTGTATTGTTACTTATAAAAAAAATTCTGAGAATCCACATAAAATTTTTTTTAATATAACAAACGTTGTTGATCCATTTCGAATTCTACGAAATTGGTAAAATAATTACCTGATTTTCCCCGAACAAAATCAAAAGAACAATTCTGTGTACCTGTAACAAAGGAAAAAAAATAATTGTTAGCAATCCAAAGTTTAATTCATCCTGATTACAAAAAAAAAAAAAAATAACGAACACAAACTTTTTAATCTTATCTCATACAAATAAATGGAGTGAAAACTTTTGTTTAGTATTGTAGGAGTGTGTGGTTCGAGGAATCGACAACAACAACGACACAGACGCGACACCACACGACACGACACAAGTACCCATTGTGAAGCGTATAACATAACTAAAATAACATACATGTGTGGGGTACTCAGAGATGGAAATCAGCATAGAAATGCCATTTATATCTATTACTGTCCGTTATTGTTGATTTATCTGAAACTACTGTGTATGCCATCTCAAAACCAGCACCACCAACCACCACCACCAGATAGAACTCATTGCTTGCCTAGCTATAGCATAGTACTATAGTACTATAATATAGTACTTCAATCTGTATACACCCGAAGTTTTCTATATTCCTATTATTTCGATTAAATATTTCAGTTGTGTTTTTTATTTGTTTTGGAGAAAAAAAAAACAAAATAAGATGTATTTGACTCTTTCAAATTTTATGTTTTATATTGCGTTGTTACAGGACCACCAAGATGTCCTGGTGTTTAATCTCAAAATGAACAAAAAAAAACCTCATACTTCGGCCTTATGGCCCATTTTGGTCCTTCTTCTATGTTAGTTTGACAATATTTGCTCAAAAAAAAGACGGAAAAAGTTGAGTTTGTGGGTACTCATTGGTTTATTAATCTCAAAAACAGCTAGAACCATCCCAGGTGCTCTATCAAAATTGAATTTCTCGGTCAAAATCGGGCAACGTATGCTCGAAATAGACCAAAAGAAATTTTTGGATCTATTTGGTGTCGTGACCAAGTTCAAAAAATCAATTTTTTTACTATTACAACTAAATTTTGTCCGATTTTAATGAAATTTTTGTTGAAATCCACTATTTTTAGGATGTTTTTTTCAATTCTGTGATAGAGACTTGTCTAGTGTTACTCAAAAAGTAACAAAGCTATCATAGTTTTTCTATCTGGATTTAAATTTAGTGGATATAAATAAAAATATCATCAAAATGAGCTGCTAACTAAATGGATTTCAAACATATTTCTATATAGAACTGGTTGAATTTAAATTCCATTAAAAAGTTTTCGAACAAATGAATGATGACACAAAAAAGATTATTTTCAAATGGTGGTTGCTAACTAAATGGATTCGAAATATATGTATACAATGACCTGCTTACACAGAGTATAAATGAAACTGTTCAACAATATAAATAACTGATTTAATTTCACAAAATTTACCAGTGACTAGATCGATTAATTTTCCGACTAAAATATTTTAAACGTAACGAAAAATTAAAAATTCAAGTGATTATGAAATCACTTGATGAAAACGGGGAAAACTTGATGAAAATGTGAAAATGAGCATTAAACAACCGGGAGTTTTTTTTTAACATCAACTTAGCAAAAAGACACTTTTAATGATGATATTTAATTTATCCTCATAATGGAAAAAAATGTTGAAGATGATTTTCAAAGTGTTTTCCAACTTGAAGAAAATTAAATACAAAAAAAAAAACGGAGATAAATTTTCCTTGAGAAAATGTGTAAATTTGTTTAGATATACACAATTATTTAAATATTTTTAATAATGTAAAAGAATGTTAAGGTTTTTCTTTCTTTTTTTTTTGCCAAATGAAAACTCACGACATTATAGTTGTTTGCTGGAAAAATTGTTCTGTTAGTGTTTTCCTTTTTAAATGACTTTACATAAAATATCTCAACTGTACGGATATTCAATATATAAAGTTGAGTTGACTTTATGCGGCTATGAACGTTCTCTCCTAAGTCGTACGATACCATACGTACTATACATATATAGTATGGAGGCTATAGCATTATATTTATTGAATTTTGGTTTATTAAGGATGTTCCAGCATACTACCACTTTTCGACAGATTATGCTCATTTTTTTTCACAGGCTAAAAATAATGCTTAATAAATCCCGTAAAAGTTTCAGAATTTTTGACCGTCTAGATCCCGAGATAATTAATATCATAGTTATCATTCTCACTCATTCTCTCTCATTAGAAGCATGTAAAACTTCATGCCCGCCCAACTATTATCTGTTGTATTAAAAAAAACAATCGATAGAATTTTAAAAAAAAACTAGGAGAGTGAAGATAAATTTTTATATAAATTTTTTTAAAAAATTCGTGTTACCATTTTGTTTTCGAAATATAAAAGTTTAAATTTATTTATGTTTCTTCAAAATAACATTATTTTGTATATGTATGAACAGTGTATTTGTATATGTCTTGTATATGTGTGTTTATGTATTTGTGCTGGAACGTCCTTAATAATTAATACATACATTCATTGAGCTATAATAAGTGGAGGATATTACAGGAGGTCAGTTCCAAATATCTCCAAAATCGTTCCCTCAAATTCAGTTAAATCGAATGGCGAATAAAAATGGCCCCAATTTAATTCACATTATACTGTGATTTATGGCCAATGCAATCATTTTTCGGGAAAAATATTTCAAGCAAAAGTTGTCAGTATTTTTATAAGGAAGAACTTTGCATCTTGAAGTTTTGCTCTGTTTCTGACCGTTCCGTTATGTCTGGCAGAATGTCCTCAGAATCCTCAGAATGTCTTGCAGAGCCAGAATGAGGTACCTAATCTTTGGCTCAACCGAAATAGGGGCGGCAAAACAACTCTAAAGGGGAGTCCTGTCATTCGCAAAGAAGGCCGATAATCAATAACAAATACAGGACTAGAGAAGACGAATAAGTCGTGATATCGGTTCCTTAGGGGTCTGTAAAAAAAGGTTTAGAAAGGTCTATTTGCCAGGCTTCGGCACCCCCTCCACTATTATATATGTCATCTGTAATTTGTAAAAATTTGATGTCCAATAGTTGCGACAAATGTTTTTAGTTTTTATATATTTGGAAAAGAAGCATTTCGAACCAAATAAGTCGCTTAGCCGCCGTACTATCACGGACGCTACAAGCTCATAATAAAGACAGTGAGAAGACACTTTAGTTCAGTAAGAGTGTAGCTGCATTATTTAACATTTAAGATAGAGTGGATTTCATTCTTTTATTTCCAACATAAATTTTGATGCTTATTCCATTCAACAATTTTTATATCTTTCATATTCATAATAGAACAAACACATGTATGTTGTATGTTCTCTTGATAAATACTAACAACTTATGTTCAAAACTTTTTAACACTACTCATAAATTTTTAAACATAATGAAAATATACCGTTCTCGTACAACGAGTTGTTGTTGCAATTTTTGCTTTATTTTTTTTAACTACATAATAAACGTTTCGGAATACAACGAAATAGAATGACTGGAAAAATCCAATTTAAACAAAAAACAAGTAATGTAACAACTAACTGAGTTAATTGTTTGAATACCCAGTATATAATAATTAGAAAGAGAGGTACCACAAGTGGGTCCCCTAGCACCTAGACCAAGGGATCCTCTGTGCCCTCCTTGAGAACAACCTGTCACCCGAAGGCGAGAAGTCTCCGGGTAAGAGGCGCCATTCTAAGCAGATGAAGCTATAGGATTCTGTCAAGGCTGGATGCCACACAGAAGGCCCACAATTTCTCCGCCGGGATTGCTCCCAGGATTGATGGGTCCAAGGTTTCGGACCCAAACATTCTATGTCTGACACCCTGCAGGCTTCTGCAGGTGCATATAACATCTATGGAGGTCTCATCGTCCTCCATACAGGCCCTACAAGTGGAATCATCAGAGATCCCTAAGTTTTGACGGTGATAGTTCAATCGACATACCCAGTATATACTGAGTTTGTATATCAATGTTTGAAAAATTCTTCAAATTCAAAATTTATAAGATATGAATTTTTCTCTGCGATCAATATTTTCAAGTGTTACAAAGTCCGAACTAAACTTAATATACCTTGTATATTAACAAATATACTGGGTATAAAAATAATTTGTATGGATGCTATGCACATGTATACATGCATGCCTTCGTTCACCTATCAACTGTTTTTCTCATTTTCAACTTTGAGCACAAATTATGAGAAAACAATTGAGTTTATGCAAAAATTTTTCATACAAAAGTTGTTTATTTTAAAGAGAAAAAGATTTTTTGTTAACAAATTTTTTTTCTATCTCTTACGGTTTCAAATACATAAATTTTCTGCCATGGCGGGGGAAAACACGTTCCGATTTTGCCCATTAACGAACTACACCTTACTTTTTTGCTGTAGAACACTCACACAAATTTTAGTTATCTCTTTTCGTTTTTGAGTTATCGGGTTCACGGACAGACAGACAGACAAACACACGGACGGACGGACATAGACTAATTAGGTAATTTTATGAACACCTATAACAACAATTTTTTTCTTCGGAACTAAACTTAATATACCTTGTATATTTACAAATATACTGGGTATAAAACGAAACAAAAAAACAGAAAAACAACAACATCGTTTTATTTATTTATTTTTAAATCCGATTTTAATGAATTTGTTTTTTTTTTTTGTTCATCAACAAAAAACATCAAAGTTTGGATCATTCAATTCTTTTTTTGATAATGAATTACTTTTGTAGAAAGGATTACAGATATTATGTTTGAAAGATTATTTTACTTATACTCACGCATAGATGTTTCAAAATCTGACATGTATACACCAATGTGCCTGAATACATGCTTCTATAATTTTCAGTAATTACACACAGTTATTTTTCTCTTTTATCATGAATCGAATGTGATTGATGGAAAGAAGTTTCAAACAAAAGTTTTTTGATTCTAAACAATAAACATCTTTTGTATTTAAACTTTTTTCTTATGGTTTTATAGGTAAATATATTCTCGCTTTAGTGGAAGAATGCATGGATCGATTTTGACTATTCTCGAACTGTACACTACTTTTTAGCTTTAGATCACACATAATATTTCGTTTCATTTTTGAGTTATCGTATTGACAAACAGATAGACAGACGACCGGTTAGTCAATAGCTTTATGAGCCCCGAACTGGATTGTAAACCAGTCCGGTCCATACCTTTATGAGCCCCGGTCACTTCTTCAGTTTGGGATCCGTCTGTATACCAGATGATTCCTTTCGATATACATGTTCTATATACCTTCTATATACATGAATATGGAAGGTATAAAAAGTGGTCACCTTATACAAAAATAGAAAACAATAAAATTATTCGAATTTAAATAGCTTCGAATCGTAAAACATTTTAATTATAACATTTTTCGAAACGGGTATTTAAACTGTGAAAGATCCTTTTTCAAGTGGTGTACTCGTATATTGGTTTGAGAATTGAAAAAAGATTTATTTCATTTGTTAGAATGGGTATACATATATATAAATGTATAAATTTTCCATATAAAAGTTTGAAAGGTCAATTAAAATTAATGTATCTGATTAGACCTTTCTATATAAATTGGTTTTAGCGGTTTTTCACCATTTTCTTCACATGCTGAAATATAGTTGTGTGACTTTTTACACACATACACACACACACACGCAAATGATTTAAAAAAAAAATAAAAATGGAAAATATTTAAACGATTAAAAATTCACTTAACAAAATTTTATTTGTATTTGATTGTTTTATTTTTAATTTAAAGCGTTTTAAGTTGTAACTTTCAGAAAGCTTTGAACGTTGTTTGTGTTGTTTGTGTAATCAAATACTCTTGATAATGTTCTCAAAAATGTCCAATTATTTTACTAACAATATTTTATATAATCGGATACTTTTTCAACTTATATATTGCACCCTTTTTTTAATTAATTATTTCAACAATTCCTTCATTGAATTTTGTTTCGTAGAAATCAAATTCTATTTATAGAATACAATTCACTGATTTGTAATTATTTACGATTACATATTAATCACATACTTTAAATAGGTTGGCTAAATCTGTTGAAAACTTAATTTGTTTACATCGAGGCTGGGGCTACGCTATCCGCTCTAAAATCGTTTGGGAACAATCTCGACAAGAATACTAACCTTCGTCTAGGCGCCAAGATAACCAAGAGTATATGAAGGTTTAACATAGTTTTTTTTCCGAAGTTAATCGTTCAGATTTGCCTCAATTAGGGTTACCGCATGGGTCCTCAATTAGGGTCCTCATGGGGCATTGTAAAATCAAGGAACACATTTATAAGCTGGAATTGAATTCCTACCAGTTATCCGTAGGGAATCTATAAACTTTAGATCCATTCTAGAGTCTATACTTCCGATAGAAGACAGGTTTAGAAGGGGCTATACTTCGACCTCACTTCCCTCACTCTTGGATTAAGGCCCTATTTAGAGCACAAATCACAGTTGTTAGCGAGCAAGGAATGTTTAGTATGAGAGAAATATTTAGCAAGGCTCACCCCAACCCCCTAAAAAATGTAATCATAGATCCGTTGCTGAGATGGAATTGATATTTATTGACGCCGTACGAATGACAAATAATGAATGATAAAATGATAAAAATACTTTGTTATGAAATGAATTGATATTATTGGTCTAAATAAAGAAACTTCTGAGCAAGAAGTACAGTGAAATAAAAAGTAATTGAAAAATTGAACACAAAAAAACCGAACAATTGGTGGTATAATTCTAGAATAAAAGTGGGGGGTACCTACTGTTATCAAGTAAGTGAATATGTTGTTTCAGTATTAAACAAACAAACCGTTTGATATCTGGGACATGTCGGAAACGAACACACCAAACTGAACTGGACTGTTGTGGTCGTGTTTTATGTACTTAGAGATATCAATTCACTCGGACACACGCCGACCTTCTAGAATATAGGTGTATAAGCGTCTAGTGTTAGTGCTACCGTAGTACTGAATAGTTCGCTTATAAATACAGTCACTGGTTATAGTGTTCTTTATTCTTAGCAGCAAATCACGTTTTATGACGCTCTAGTACTTACTTTGTCGTCAACATTTCACTGCCGTAAACCCTCCCCCCCCTCCCCCAAACACTACACCACCAAAGTTAGTTTACTTTACAGCAAAATATACGTTTTGAAAAGAATATTTTTACAATCATTTGATTTGATCAAAAGTTATAAACATACCACTAATCTCTGTATGATTTTCGATATAGAAAATTTCGACATTTTATGTTTTACGGACAAGCAATAAAAAAATTTTTATATATTGGTGTCAGAAATATATAGAAGATTATATCGAATTTTCAGACGTATAAAAAAAATATTTTTTTTTTGGGGTATCTTAAATATAGAAAAAATAGAAAGATACTTTTAAGTAATTTTTCGATATATCTAGTCGTTGAAAATTGAATTAAAAAGAAATTTTCGAGAATATGTAAAGTTTCATTTAATGCTTCAACTACTTTTTCATACGACAGAGAAGAAGAAATTTGAATACTTTGTATGTAGAAAAAAAAATGTAATTATCGTGAATTTGATTGATAGTCTCCGTGTAATATTGTCAAATCATGATTTAAAATTGATCATTAAACGAAACGGTTTGACTAGAAATTGATGCTGTTGCTAAAAAATATAGCGCCCTTGTTCAATTCATTCCACACTCTACGTAGTAAGTACGTTAGATTATGTTCTCTGTTTTTAATAAGTCCTTTGTCAATTCACAAACACCTTGTTTATTCATAACTTTATGTCTTGGACATAAAGATATCAAGAGAAAAGCCTGGAACATGCCATGGTCGTCCTAGTTAGTTGTAGCCATTGCTGCCTGTTTGACGCCACTCCGATCCCCAATTTCCAATATTCAACATTGTCAAGCCTTCTAGTAGGTGGGCGACCACTTTTTTTAGCATCTGAAGGCTGGCTAACTGTCAATTATTTTGCTGGGTTAGGATCTTCTAATCTTTGTAAATGTCCAAGCCATCTCATTCGATAGACTTTGATGAATTTAATGATTTTTGGTTCTTTAAATTTATTGTTGAGACATTCTAGAAGGATACGGAAAATTTTTGCATTCGATGCGGAATAACTTCAAGCTTACGAGAAAAGTCGGAACACTTTAGTTTTCCCAATGCAACTCCTCTAAAATGGGGAAAACCTCTCCCAAAATACCTTTTTTACTTCTATACATGCTAGAAGGATGTCGGTTTCCGCATTGGACGTGAAATATATCGATACTTACGGGAACTGTCGGAAAACTTTAATTATTGCAACGCATACACCCCGAAAATGGGAAAAAACAAACAATACCTTCTTTACTTCGAATGATTGAGTTTGTACTCGGTATTTACTCTGAGAGAATTTGCTAAGGTTTGGTTTTAAAATTAAAATTGTAACAGACAAATTTTTGGAAGATTGATTCCTTGTAGAGATATCACTTCGACAATAGTGTTAAATGAGTGTTAAATACCGATAATATTGTATCAAATTGAAAACAATTATAAAATATTTATAAATATTATTAGCAATCGTCGATAATATGAAATAATAACTCAAAAATAAATAATTGATTACATGAATGAAATAAATATTATTTACTGATGCATGATGCATCCATGACATGCATTGATGAACTCAAACGTTCCTGAAAAAACACTATCAGGAGCGGTATAAACATTTTGAACAGTTACACGACCTCCTACACCCTCCGTTAGATTTATGATGATTGTGGGGCGACACTGTGATGATAATCTCATGTGATCGAACGATGCGCGGCGACCGGTTGGGTTATTGTTTTCAAAATCAATGTAACAATATTCTAATTTGAGCTGTCAATTTAATATAATTAATGTGTTTTTTTAATGAGCATTTAATTTGCATTTGAAAATTTGTCATAACTTTTCCGGAGATTACCACTCAGCGTACCAATCATCCCTCTTTTTATTAAAAATATGATTTCCCTAAATGTTAATATAGCTTACAGATATATCAAAACTGTGTCAAGGGCTTTTCGAAACACCTTTTCGAAGCAGTAAAACATGACTTGGATTGTATATGGATTCGTTACGATTCCTACGACAATTTTCGTTCTGCAATCTAACATGCCCTTTGACTTTCTGGCCGAATGTCTTTACAGACCCAAAACGATGTACCTAGCCTTTGGCTCAACCAAAATGGGAGAATCTGTGGTTAAACAACTGAACTGGTACTCTGTCCTGTTTTTTTCAAACAGGATGGATACGATTCGGTGACTACCATAGGGATAGAGGAAATGTACTAGGGTTGGTAGAGGAAAGAAGCGATTGAAGGAATCGGTTCCTCAGTGGTCGGTATAAAAGGGCTAGAAAGGTTTACTTCCCAGGCTTCAATCCTCCACGGCTACTATTAAGAAATACAAACGAATTAACAAAACAACAGCTTAAGGTAGATAGATAGATAGATTGTAGAGGCTGCCTTGGACGGGCTACACTTCGACCATAAGATCCAGTGTGATGCCTAAGGATGTGAGGATGTGAGTGGAGTGGAAGGAGTTTTTGTGTATAGACTAGGAATTGGTAGGATATGCGGCTGCAGCCGACTATGATAGGAACTATGCCGATATTCATCTGGAGTTCGTGAAGAAACTGCAGAAAACCTTCTCAAGCATAGCCGGTTACTTCGTTCATGTCCATACGCCGACAGTTTAAACAATTAACCGCCCCTTTTTTTTCTTAGTAATTGACAAACTGCCGATGTCGGGATTCGAACCCATAACCTCCTAGTTTCCAAGTAGGCATACTGCGTAGACATAATGTCTTAGACCACTCGGCCACACAGCTTAAGGTAACGTAGGAAAAGTAGCTACATTTATTCACACATAAAATGATAGAATAGTTTAAGGAATAGTATCAAGGATGGATCAGCCTCTTTCGTTATCACAATGGCGATCATCATTACTCATTCAGTCAATCTTACTTTGTAAGATCGATTTTTTTTACCAGGCTCGAAACATCTTTGTATCGTCGATTTTTTATAAATGCTTTCATCAATCTGTTCAAAATTTCTTTCAAGAATAATCACGCAAAGTTTCCAAGATATCCTACGAAAGTGTTTCATACCATAAAGTATACCTATATACAACCCGCTGGAATTGAATAAGAGACCAATTCATTATAAGTAAATCATGAAAGTGTCACGGCTTTGTGAGACGGTATGTCGTGTGTCGTGTGTCGTGTGTATCATAATCACACGGAAATAAATTATTTGTATTGTTGCTACCATTTAAAATCCGACAATTTTTGATATGTCTGGTCAATAAGCAAAGAAGAAAACGATAATGTCAGGTTTCTTTATGAACATTCTAAAATCAAATCTCAGAAAATTATATTGTAAGGAAATCACAAATATCTTCTATAGCATGTATATTAACATGTATAATAAAAAGTCTACTGCCTGACAGTAGTCAGTTTGTTGATGCTAATTTTTGTTAACCTCAAAAGTAGCGCTTTTTTTTCAAAACTTTTAGTTGATTTGTACTACCATATTCATTTCGTTTTTGGGAAAATGTTTCGAATAAAAGTTGTTAGAATATTTATAAAGAACAACTTTTATTCGAAACATTTTTTCAAAAACTGAATGAATAAGGCACAAATCAATCACTTTCAAAATAGTATTGTTTACATTGAATTAAGATATATCTATGCCGTTTTCTATACAAAGTTTGTGTCTCTTATTAATATAGAATCAGAAAATTTTTCTAAAATTCTGCAATGTTAATAGTTACTATAGATAAAATATTGCAATTTGTGTATCGCGTAAAAAGCCATGCTAGAAGCTCGTTGTTTCCTACAAGATACAAAAATGGGTGAAGTTTATGAGCTAGATATTATACGAATGGACTGATTTGAGCATGGGGTAGTTGAGAAAGAACTTAATGCATATAAAAACAACAAATATATAAATAAATAAAATAATAGAAATTAGAACATTATAAAATATTTAAATTTAGTAAAAAGATGTCTGAGTGTCCGTCATTCATTAAATAGTACTATCGTCGTCAAAAGTAACGTTTCCACTTTTCCACAAACTTTACATTCGATTGATGGTCGATTTTATATTCGCCTTTCGTTAAATATGTTTAGATTGAAATTAGTAAAGATAATTTTTATAGTTGTCGAAAGTCGCTATTTAACAATATAACGAAATAATTCGCATTTTTCGATTGTTCTAATATTAAGAGAGATATTTTATATTTTGTGTTTTCTTCTGTCTTTATGCCCCCTTTCCCCTTGACGTATGTCATTTATTAATAAAATTGACCTTGCAAATACTAAAATTATATCAGATACGACATTTCATTTTGATGAGACTAAAATTGTGACCGCTAGAAAGTGATTTATGTATACTAAGGAAATTCGCTAAGCGTATACTATATAGACTACATGTCATCCACCGGGTATAAAACCGTAGACCTGCAGATTTCTGTTTGAATCTTTTATGAATTTGTGTTGAATCTATTCACTTTTCGATAGAAAAGTTAAAACCGAATGGATCTTGATTTTGATACAGGATTGACGACAATTTTGTAGATAATAGTAGTGATACGATGGTAAGTCCAAGTATATATTTGTTATGTTTAGTATGAAGTAGCATAACAGTAACTATACTACTAAACAACACTCACTCAATGTTTTTAAATGATAAATACTATTTTTGTATTGTATTTGCATTTCTTTGTTACACTAGTGACTAGTCACTAGTAGTGAGTAGTGACTACGTTGGTTGTTTGGTTGATACTATGCATAAAAATACCATGACATTTGTATACATATACATACAATTACAATTCTATTGCTAGTATTATTTCTCGTACTACATATTACTATTATAAATATTATTACCATGGTAACAATGCACAATTAATATGTCAACATACATAATATATAAATATATACAAACATTACATTATTATAATATATTATATTATATATATTATATGCATTTGTTTTGGTTACTTGCAGCCGCATCTCTTACAACTATGTGTACAGCATTGCAGTACATACAGACACCTCAACCTACCCTAACGATACATATTATACCCGGTATATATTATACTTACAAGGGTATACTGATAGAAGTAATTCCTAGTATATTTGGTATAAGAAAATAAGTATCTTGACATCTGTAGTTTTGACTTGAGAAAATTATCTGAACTAAACTGACTCTTGACTCAAGAATCTAGAAATTCTTCAACAGAAATAATGATTTCTTTGGACCTAGATGCTAAAATTTCGGACCAAAATAAACATTTGTTTAATCCAAACAAATTCTTATCATTACTTCTTAAAGAAGTAATGATATACTTCAGTTAAATATATTTCAGTTAAATATGTATACTTCAGTTAAAGAAGCTGCATAAACTTTCTCTTCTTAAGTTTTTTATATATTTTTGAATAAGAAGAAAGTTTTTTTTTACAAGAATTTCATTTTCTTGACTAAAGAATCACAAAAGTATTTGGCCAAGAAAGACTCTCTTAGACCAAGACAATTTGAAACACCATTCAAGAATTTTAGTTTCTTCGCTCAACTTCAGTCTGTCCGTGGACACGATAACTCAAAAACGAAAAACGAAAGCGAATTGAAGTTTCGTATGATTTGATTCTAGATTTAAAAGTGAGGTCAAGTTCGCGAATGAGCAAAATCGGACCATGTTTGGGCTCAAAACTGCCTATGTTTAGAACCGTAAGAGATAGAACAAAAATTTAAAGACAAAAAATGATCCTATTTTAAAAATAAACAACTTTTGTTTGAAACTTTTTTTCATAAGTTCAGTATAACCCGAGTATCTAAGCAAGTACCTCAGTTAGTTGTTATTTTCACTTGTTTCATTAAATGTTGATATGAAAATTAACTGATCCATCAGGTATCGAACCCAGGACCTCTGAACTTTTAGCACAGTGTGATTACCATTACATCACGGATTATTCTGAGGAATAAATCAATTTTTGTTCACTTGAATTTTCCTAAAATTTATTTTTGAAACCAAGTGACACGGAAGACATATGCAATTACCTTTTAATATAGTTGTGAGATTTTCTGTGATACCTTTGATGAGTTAGATAGATAGATAGATTGTAGAGGCTGCTCTGGACGGGCAACATTTCGACCATAAGGTCCATTGTGATACCTAAGGATGTGAGTGGAGTGGAAAGAATTTGTGAGTAGACTAGGAATTGGCAGGATTTGCGGCTACAGCCAACTCTGATAAGAACTATGCCGATATTCATCTGGAGTTCGTGAAGGAAACTGCAGAAAACCTTCTCAAGCATAACCGGTTACTTCGTTCTTGTCCATACGCCGACAGTTTAGTCCATTAACCGCCCCTGTTCAGGATTCGAACCCATAACCTCCCAGTTTCCAAGTAGGCATACTGCGCAGACATAACGCCATAGACCGCTCGGGCACTCGGTTTTGATGAGTTACGGGATCGATAATTGACAAAAAGTGAATAGAACCGAAAATGTGATAAAATGAATAAAACTGCTTAATTACGAAATTATCTACGAAGCGTTATAAAAAGGAAAAGCTAAATATGTTAGATAATAGATAGGAATAGGTTTGATGAGTCGTCGGTCATCGATCGCGTCGGATCGTTGGCTCTGTGTATGGATGTAGACATTTAAGTAGGTACACATATTTTCATATAGTTTGATCGTTAAGTTAAATGAGAAACAAAGATGAAAAAATAACCCAAATAGAAAATTATGAACAAAAAACTTAATTAGTTTTTATAAAAATGTTGTGATGTCTTGTGTTAACAATTTTCATCATGTGTAGTAGTACGGTTGGTTCTTTTTTCTGGGATATAAATTCTACTCCATACTCATCCATATATCGTTGTCTCTGTCTAACTAACACTCATCCACACACACACACATATATATAGCGCTCGCTGTTGCTGTCTACACATTCGTTCGTTGCTTCGGTTTTTTTTTTTCATTGTTAGTTTCAAATGAAAGATAACAATGTTATGTGAATTATGTTCGTAAATGACAACAAATAACTGAGAAATATAACAATAAAAAAAAAAAAAAAGAATAACATTCGATGTACAAGATGACACAAATCTAATTAAATTGTGACAAACGGCACACGCATACGAAATCATTCTTTGACCAGTCGCATGAAAATATTTAACGATGTTTTTCTGGCTTTTTAAATGTGATGGACGTGATACGAAATTATTTGCATTGTTTAAGATTTATTTTAGGTTATGGTGAATGCGCTGGGAAGTAATGTACTGTATATTAAAATGGAAGTACTATCTAATTTATAAGTGGCGTTTCATTTTCCAAATTTCGAGAATCCCGACATCGGCAGTTTGTCAGTTGTTAAGAAAAAAAAAAGGGGGGGGGCGGTTAATTGACTAAATTGTCGGCGTATGGACAAGAACGAAGTAACCGGCTACGCTTGAGAAGGTTTTCTGCAGTTTCCTTCACGAACTCCAGATGAATATCGGCATAGTTCCTATCATAGTCGGCTCCAGCCGCATATCCTACCAATTTCTAGTCTATACACAAGAATTCCTTCTATCATCCTATTCCTTCATCCTTAGGCATCACAATGGACCTTATATCTATCTATATCTATGGGCCTCATTTTTATTAGATTTGTACCTTATTGATTCGGTTTTTTGGAAAAAAATGTTTCGAACAAAAGTTGTTAATATTTAATGAAGATAATTTATCCGAAGCATTTTTGTGAAAACGAAATGAATAAATAAATATGCGTTACTTATGTGGCCATGGATACTATAGACTTGAATGTGGTGTTCTTTTCAAATTTTTGAATTCGATGTGTCTCTAATCAATTCGGTTTTAGAAAAAAATGTTCCGAATAAAAGTATTTACAACCTTTGCTGAAGACATTTTTTTTAAACAAATCGGTTTCATTAATTAATATGAAAAAAATACGTCATTCAACAGGAATCGACCCCCGAACCTTTGGATTTCACGTCCTGCAATTGTAAAATTTAGTCAAACAAATGCCATTTTTGAAGTCAATAGTTATATCATCTTGGTTCAAAGTTTTACAAACGATTTAGATTTTGCAAACGAAACAGTCAGATCCGTTTGGCTATCGAATGTTTCGAATAACAGTTCGCTAGATATTTTTTTCGAAAACTGAATTGACTCAGCACACATTCATTGCCAAATTTTGAAAAATAAACGTCACTTTTACGTTAACTTTTTACGATTGTTTAGTATTAGAGACTCGCGTTGTTTAATAGGACGTGGGTGCGTGGGGGTAAGTAATAAGCGATCACTTTAAAGATAAGCTACTACGGTCCGATGAAATTCAAGCGTTCATAAAAACTTTAGGCCAATCGAAAAAAAGCTTATTATTATTTAGGTCGGTTTAAATATATTACACATCTATACAAATATGGATGTGTTTGAATTGGTCGAAGATTCATGATTAGATGAATATTTTTGTATCATTTTGTGTGTGAATTTGAAACAACGAACATTATATATTATCGGAAATTAAAAAATGGCACCTCGTTCCCCTTCCCCATACAATTTTTATAGACGAGAAGGAGAGTTATGGATCGATTACTAGCCAACCGTTTATTGCTCACAGCATCTATACCTCAATAAAATTACAGTTGCATTACATATCACACGAGGATCAACATTATAGTCAACCCAACCCCAGGCAACCCAGTAAACATGCCAGGTACGCTTTAAATACATACAAGGTGATATGCCAAACATCAACCAACTAATAAAGATTATTAAAATAATCAAAGAGAACTCTAGGTTTTTTGAAATTATATTTCAAATTTTGCCCCTATTCCTCGAGCATTTGTTTGTATTTTATAAATAAGTATTTCGACTACAATGTAGCCATCATCAGTATGAATTAGCTAATCGTAACTATCTCTGGGATATGGATTCAGAGATATGTTGCATGTTGCTAATTTGGTGCGTGTCTCACAATAATATTAAAAATCCATAATCCTCAGGTCAGATCATACCCTCAGTCAAATCATATAAAAGACAGAACTTTTTTATTATCATTGTGAGACACGCACCAAATTAGCAACAAGCAACATATCTCTGAATCCATATCCCAGAGATTGGCGACAGTTCATTGCTTTCATCTGGCTTGAAATCTGCCCAACCTAATTGATAGTGTCTTTTTAGAGAGAGGCTTTCACATTCACGTAGAATGTGGATTCCACTTTTCTCTTCTTCATGACAAAATCTGCAGATATCATTCCCTGTGAGATGGATTTTGAGCAGATGTTTGATTTGGCAGTGGCCAATAAGTATCCTCAATTGGTTTTTTCTAGTTGTAAACGCTCATAAGTATTTACCCAAGAACGATTGGACTCCTATACCGCCCACTTTGCTTTTCGACACTCCAAGAAATGGTTCCGTTTGGTGGAGCACCCAATCAATAGTACCTTTGTTAATTATATAGAATGATTTATAATGGTTCAAACATGTATATTATATGATAGATTGATTGTACTATGATCATCGCAAAGTCGAGTCTCCTGAATAAATAGATTTTGTGAACCGTTTTGGTGTACTGCAATTAAACTAAAACATTTTTTCGAAAAGAAAATTTTCGACACAGATAAAGTATTAAATTTTGAAGAGAAAAAAAAACGCCGCTAATAAAGTTTATAGAACAAACAGTATTGGGTGATCAAATTTTAATAGATTTATGCGTAAATTTTTATTGAATCACTCTGTAGATGAATACATGCATAAAACAACAAACTATCTATTCATGTCGATCGATGCTATATAATCACTTAACATAGTTAATGAAAGTGTAAAAAAAAAAATATACACAAATTTTTCAATTTTAATAAAAAACATTTTTTATTTGTTTTATGTTGGTATTGTTTAGCAATGTTTTTTTTTTTTACCCATTACAATATCTATACGAACATTATTAATACACACAGTAATATCAATATATATCCATTAAAGTTTTACAGGGTGTGTTGGATTTTGAATTATGGAATCAATCAATATGAGTACACAGCAATATATGAAGCTAACAGCTATCAGATAGTGGTGGGGTGGGGGGGATGGATACAGATGGAGGTTATAGCATGCTTAAGAAGCAATCTTTTTTACATTAAGAATATTTATCCATACAATACATACCCAACATCATATTATATCATATTATAAGTAATAAATATGTTATTACGGGAGGGGAGGGGGGTTATCTAGTTGCTATTGTGTCTTTTTTCTCTTGTTATGGCCTGTCCATATATATATATATATATATATATATATATATATATATATATATATATATATATATATATATATATATATATATATATATATATTATAATTTCTAATATTCATCAGTGTAAGCTCATATAGAATGCCTCGATGAACATGTGATGAGAAACAAGGCTCCAAAATGAAACAGAGCTTCGTTGCGAGAGGCCATATTTAGTGTGGCCTCGTCCGTTTTTCAATCTCAAATTTACACACAATCTATCAACCAACGGTATCGAGTGTGATGTTGTGCATCGTCCTTGAATTAATGGACATAGATTCTAGAACCGGCTTTGTTGCCAAAGTAAATAGTTCAAATTTAGTGTGTCCGCTTGTGTTTTTCCTTCAATACTCAACCCCACACCCTATCGACCAATTATATGAGCTTGATGTTGTGAATTCTCCTTGGATTAATAAGCACAGGCTCTAAACTATACAAAATGACTAGAACAGGCTTTGATGCAAAAGGAAAGAGCCTACATTTTGTGTGATTACAAAATAGGTAAGACAAAAGCTTGCAAAAGTGCAGAATGACGATTTCTCGAGAGACATTAATGTGTTTGCCAAAATATTGGACCTTTGAAGGAGATACAACGGATAAAAAGTCACAAAAGTCAGGCATTCTTTATCTACCCTTTAGTTACCTTATAACCACCGCAACACTAATCCGATATATGTTTCGAGGCAGTGTTTGGGTCTATATAATCATTCTTTGGCATCAAACGGTGGGTTGGGTGCAGGGTAGTAATAGATTTCACGCAATGGAGCTACTTGTTCGTGGTCAAAAAAACACCACTATAGAAATCGATTTGTGCCGAATTCATTTTGTTAGAACTTTTATGACGAACAATTTTTATTTTTCGATAATCCAATGACCCAACTTCTTCAAAAAAAATCTCTGTCTACTTCTAAAAAGAATCAACAATTCATCTAGTGTCGTGTCTATTATATTGGCAAACAATATTTTATGAAGAAGTTTATAAAAATAAAATCACTCTAGAGTTTAGATCGCCCATTACAAAAACTTGTATATATTCTTCATTCACAAAAAAAAAACAAACAAAAATAAAAATAATTTGGATAAAAAAGGTAAAAACAACACAACGACCATTTTTATTAAAATCATTATGATTATTTTTATGGCACAACAAAAACATATAAATTTTCATACTTTAATAATCTCACAAACGGTTTTATTAAACCCACCCGGTATTATATACTCTTAGGTTAGGTCTCTAAGAGAGCATATAAGAACGGGTAAGTAAATTGTACGTTGTATTCTTTTTTTATAGTTATTCGAATAAAAAAATATGACTACAATGATAATGGCAGATAGACAAGTTTAGACGAAGTACGATAGACAAGGATAGAATTGTGTGGTGTGTGTATAGGGTGGTTTATCATAATTAAAACGATTTTATTTTCGACTTGATTACTATCTAGATCGTACACTATTCGGAAATAGTTCGAGGTATACTTCTGCAGTTGGCCAGAACCCATCGCGTGTTGACTCTTTAGTCTACTCAAGAATATCTTTTAGTACGCTGAAGAGCAATGGACGATAATTCTTGTCGTCTGGCTAAAGAAAAGTGGGATTATATTGCTTAAAGATTAGAACAATTACTTGTGCAATGTGCGAAGAAAATTGTTGCATTCTACTAAAATTTTATTGAACCTGCAAAATAATGATTTCGATTCCGATCAAAAATATCCATTTCAATTTTTTCAAACGCTCGGTTCTTGTCCTAAATATGCGACATAAAAGATGTACTTCAGGAATCCATTAATTAACTGTCAATATCATCTATTAGTTATAACGGAACAGATCTGATGATCTAATCGCATTATTCATTCGGTTTTTGGGAAAATATTTCGAATTAAAGTTGTTAGTATAGTTTCATACATCATACTAGCTATATCCAGAAGCGAGGACTCAGAAATAATCGCAAGTATTTGAGAGACTTTCAAAATGCCGAAAGAATCAGCTGTAACTGACCTGAAACCTTTGAGATGGCTCTAGAAAAATGCTTTATTTCGCTTAAGTGAAATATCCACCTAAAACTGTTGTCTTTTTGAAGATAAAGTTGAGCGTATTCGCCAGTGGTGAACTTATCAGGTCGGCAAGATAGGCAACTGCCTATGGCGGCAAATTTTGATCGTTTACACAAGATATATTGCTACTTGGGTGGTCGAACACCAGCATGATAATGTGCCTTAAACGGAGGGGCGACAATTTTGCAGCTGCTAAAGGTGGCTTAATCCACCCCCGCGTGTAGCATTTAACCAGATATATTCAATGCTACACGTAGATTCATATATAGCGTAATTTTTGATTTGAGATGTATCAGAGAAATAGAGCGCAGCCTGTATATTTAGTGTGTGACTGTTTATAGTAATGTTACATAACACTTACACACACACAACTCACAAACATATATATATATATATATATATATATATATATATATACAGTCGAAACCGGATATAACGACATCGAAGGGACCACACATAACTAAGGACGCTATATCCGATAGTTGAAATGGCATAGAGCACGCAAGAGGCGCGGGTGAATTGGGAGGAGATGCGCAGTTAATAATGAGATAAAATAATCGTTCTTACTTACTGAAAAAATATGACGGTTGGTCGACTATAGCCGATAAATTTCGATAAAGGTTCGTCACTTTATCCGATGTTGTTGTAGCCGGTATGTTTACATAGGTGTTTATATAGGAATTCGGTCGGAATCTTGCCATTCAGTCCGTAATAATCGATCCGACGTTGTAAACGATGTCGGTATAACCGATTTCGACTGTATGTATGTATATATGTATGTATGTATACATGTAAGTATAGTAGCTACCCAATTCAGTCATATAGTGTTTTATCAGTAAATTTATCATCGCATTGTTTTTCATCATAATTCTTAGAGTTATTTCCTTGCATTTAAGCTTATTATAAAATAAAACGACATACAAATACAATCAAGTCAATCTAATACACATACACACACACACACACACACACACACATATATATATATATATATATATATATATATATATATATATATATATATAGCTCACTAACAGAGAGCTTTATCTAGCTCATTCAAGTAAGTTATATTCTTCAAATACAACGAATCCCACTTATTTACTCAATGCAGTTTTTACCCATGTAGAATTAAGGAGGTTATGTCTAATATATTACTACAGGGCTGGTTTGTTTGCTTGTTTGTTTGTTCTATTTTTAAAGATTTTTATTATAATATAAGATTGTCGCCATCATATGTTATCAGATAAATATTTCTTTCAATTTGGATCTCCTTAAATGTATGTTTTCACATTTCAAGGAAATTCTGCTCAATTTAAACATTTTTAATGTAAAGTATATTTTAGCTGACCAGTTCAATTGGCCGTGTTGTCGCTCTGCTTGGAATTGGGAGGCTGCTGGTTCGATTCCTAAAGGTGACAGTTTGTCAATTTTAATTAATTTAAAAACAATTAATTGGCGGTTACTTGACTTATACTTAAACTGCAAGTAACCGGCTATGCTCGTGAAGGTTTTCTGCAGTTTCCTTTCACAAACAGAATATCGGTATAGTTCCTCCTATCAAAGTCGGTTGACAATTCCTTGTCTGCATACAACTTCCATGTTCTCCACCCACATCTTTAAAGTTTTATATCACAATGGATCATATGGTCTATGTGTGTCCCGCCCGAGGCAGCCATTGCAACCGACCTTATATTTTAGATTATGAATAGCACATTTCGTCCGACACTGGTTAATTTTGTTGGGACGAAAGCTAACGAAAATAGCCGAAGGAAGGTCAATGAAACGAGTAGTTGTTACATTATCTTTTTTTTTATATTTGTATTAACAAGTAATTTACTGATAAAAAGCTGATGTAATCAAATATATTTCAAAAATTTATAAACCAAATATAATGTGAATATAAAAAAACAGCTCACATAATTTTTTATGAACTTAATATTTTAAATAAATTTTGTTTTGTAGAACTCTATTAATAAATCTAAAATCAAATGTAATGTAATCTGCAGCACTGTGATTATACATAAATATAATTTATACAGATTGTACTTGAAATCATTCTTTATGCTAGTTACTATCCTAAAAAGTTCATGATTCTGATAAACAGTACTCCATTCTGTTAGCTGAGATGCAGATTGCAGCAAGATGAAACCACAAGGCCATTCTCGTCTCGTAAACGTAGAATAAAAACTGTTCTCACTTCTCAACAAGAAACAGACCACATTTCGTCTTGACGTACTTTACACACTTGAGAGCGTAGTAAATGTACGAATTGTTTTTGAAATGCAACTTTATTAGTCGAGGCTAGTGGCATCTCAATTACTTAGTGACATCATATAAGAAAGATCGTCTGCTACCTTTGTATTGTGTGTATTGCTATCTTTGTGCTGTGTGCTATTGGCATCATATATAAGAAATATAGTCTGCTACCTTTGTATTGTGTGTATTGCTATCTTTGTCATACCAATAATCTTTTTTGTTGATTAGCGGTTTTCGATACATACACAAATTAATTCCCGACTATCCACGAATATTATCCTGTTGTGATTATACTTTTTTGCACAGTTTTAAATGCAAACAAACATTGTATAATAATAATCGATTAACATTGAAATAAAATACGTATGTCACTTTAAACAAAAATATTTTCAATAACAATCTGTATAGATCCACATTACTCATTTGTTATGTTGTGTTTATTGTTTACGTTTATTATTTATATTTCATAATAATAATGAATATAGTATGTCCGTTAAGTTTAACAGAAACAAAAAACTGACTCTATTTAATTAATGTTTAAATATACAAAATTTAAAAAAAAAACGGTGTATTGCAAATATTTTATTTCGTGTTCATGATGCTTCTGATAATCAACAAAATGAATAGTGATGGACTGATCAAATTCAAACTGATTCAAATAATCTTTCATTTGTTCAAATACGTAGCTAAACAAATTATGAGTGTAATTCAAAAATAAATTATCCATATAGAAATGAAAAAAAAATCGTTGTTTTTGGCGAGTGCTTTATTTATTAGTAGTGAATCAATAATTCCTGAATCATAAGTGTTCATTACAACACTAAATTATTGATACACTATGCAGAAAGCATAGCCCCCAGCTATAACGAAATTTGATTATTTTTATAAAACTGAAATAAATACTAATAGTCGTAATTGAAATATCGTGCCCCAGTTTGAAAGTGTGGAGCATCGAGGTGCCATTGTTCAGTAAACTTGAATAGTAGCATTTTAGAAAAGGTCTCAAGCGCTAAATACTTAGGGCTAAATAATTAATTTCAACCATAAAATGGATTTCGAAATTGCTCAGAGAACAACTTATACATGGCGGAAGTATTGAAGCACCCCCGAGGTCGTTCGACCGAATTCGCAACAATTATTATTTTGCACGATAGTTTCGATTAATTGTACAATGGTTATTGTACTTCAACCACATGCACCTCCAAGTTCGTGTGCACAAAGTTTCCTCCAGAGATTACAATCGAAAGCAAAAAAATTCAACTTAGCGAATTTTCTTAGAATACATAAATCACTCTCTAGCGGTCACAACTTTGATGTGATCAAAATGAAATATCATATCTGATATGATTTTAGGTTTTACAAGGCCAATTTTATTACTAAAATTGGCATAGGTCAAGGAGAATGGGGAGCTTAGAGAAAGAAGAAAACACACAATATAAAATATCTCTCTTAATATTAGGAAAATCGAAGAATGTATAAGGAGTAAAGTTGTATAATCTTATGTTTGCTACAATTCATTACTCGGTCGTTTTTCTCAAACCCCAATGTGAACAGTATAATAAATATTTCTGTAAATATTCGTGTAACAGAAAAAATGATAAGAAACAAAATTACAGTAAAACTTAGTACCTACAACTTTCCTTCTTATAAAATTTTCGATTTGTCGAATTTTAAGGGAGACATGTCAAATTTTGTGTTTTCCCCTCCCTTTAATCCCACATTTTCCCTTGTCTTGACTATTCAAATGCAAATCGGAATAACACTGTGACTGCTAGAGAGTCCACATAAACATATATATATATATATATATATATATATATATATATATATATACATATATATATATATATATATATATATATATATATATATATATATATATATATATATATATACATGTATAAAAATTTTAACGATGGTAATTTTTAACATCTAGTAGGTAGGATCGATGGACAATTGAAGCAATTTTTACGAAATTCCATCATTTGCTGCATTTTATTTGGAGGAAATTCGCTAAACTGAAACTCAAACTAAAAGTTTTTAATTTTTTAAACAAAACCAAATTGAATGAGGGAAATAGATTTGAGAATATTTCTAAGAAATATTTAATAACAGATATTAGACTACAATAAATTATTTGCATCAGATACAAAAAAAAAAAAAAAAACAATAAAATGTATCCAATAATTATTATGAACAGCAACAAAGCTCATTCCACTGAAATGCACTGTAAAAATTCCATTTCAATGTTTTTAATATTGAAAATTCTCAACGATATTATTATTTTATTAATAATAACTATACGAACTACAAACTATAAACTATTTTATGAATATCATAAATAATTCAACTATTTTTTAAATGTTGCCATAGGATGGAGTGAAGTGTCGTATGTTTTCATTTAACGTATAGTCGACTTTTCCGTTCTCGATAATTTATGATATTTACCATAAAATATCTATTTATTTACGTTGCAAAAATTCAATTCGAACATAGCTCTAGTATTATATAACTGAACATTGTAACTACTTACACAACTAATTAAAACTTACTAGCTTCATACTCATACCACCATACATTTGGGGGAAAAAATTTTGTGATAGGCAATGTGCATTGAATGTGTTGTGTGAGTGATTCGGGGTAATAATAATGTATTTTATATTAAATTTATTCGAAAATAAATATATACAAACAAATTGATTCAAAAATAACACAAATTACAGACTTCCGAAGTTTGTTCATAATATTTGTTCTGAGAAAACAAGAATATTAACGTTATCAGTACAAATATAATGGATTTAGACGTCCGTTCGAATATATACCCATCTTTCGTTTAAAGAAGTTCATTTTTCCACAGATTTTGCTCATATTTTTTTACAGGCTAAAAATAACGTTTTCTAATAAATCCCAAATGTAGCATATAACGCCCAACTATTATCTGTTGTATTAAAAAAAAAATACCAGACAGAATTTAAAAAAAAAACTTGGATACTAAAGATAAATAGTTTAAAATTTGTTTTTTTTTTTTCAAAATTACATTAATTTGTATATAAATATATGCATGTGTTGTATATGTGTTTAAATGTAATTGTTCTATAATCAAATCAAACCGGTTTTTTGTCCTGATAAACGAGGGCATATTTTGAAAATTCACAGAAACTCCGAAACGATAAAGCATTTTAGTTCTAAATATAGGAACCTCTTGTGTGTACATGACTATAAGCACATCAATAACGGGCACAGTACAATTATAAAATTTTGAAAAATAAGCACTAATTTTGTGGCTCATGAGGCCGAAGCAAGACTACCTTTCTAGACCTTTCATACCGATTTGTGGCCCATAGATAGATAGATAGATAGATATATCTTGGGGTATAAAAAGTACTGTACTTCGACCTTAAGGTCCATGATGCTCCCCCTTCTAATTCAGTCTGACGAGATACGCTTCTTCCATATCTTGGCAATAGCCAGGAGATTGCTGATCAGGTCTTTATGAATTTTCATACATTCGGAGTGAGATGCACCGAATATCTTGTATCTTGCACAGTTGCACAGTTTATATATAGATGTCTTTATTGCATATGTCCATAGGATATACCTCGTAACCATCAACAAACTTATATATTAACTATTAAATATTGAGGCTAAAATTAACATAGGATTTAAAGTGCACAAAGTTGTTATCATTAACCAGTCATATTAAATTAGGTTAAATGAGGATATCTTGGTCTATTCCAACTCAAACGATCGATTTTCATCAAATGAAATATGAAGAATGAATGTGTAAAATAATTTTGTAATACATTGTATGATGATGATAATTGCTATCAAATATTTATGAAAAAATTCCATTCCCTTTATTTATTTATTATTATTATTTTTGTGTGGAATGCTAATTACTATTTAATTAATTAACAGAAATATTTGTTAATATAATCCTCTGAGGTTCATTTTTAAATTAATAACAAATAATATTTATGAAACTATTAAAAAAGGAAATTCATAATGGAATTTAATATTCACAATGAAAATTTTCTCTAGCGGTCACAATTTTAATATGATTAGAATAAAATTTGGTATTTGAAGCCGTTTTGGTATTCAAAAGTTCAAGTTCGTTAATGGGTAAAATCGGACAAGGGGAAAGGGGGGTTTAGAGGGAAGGGGAAACACAAAATTTGACATATCTCCCTTAATATTCGAAAAATCGAAAAATTTATAACAAGTAAAGTTGTAGGTACTAAATTTTACTGTAATTTTGTATCTTATCATTTGTTCTGTTACCCGAATATTTACAGAAATATTGACGGTTTATGATTGAAAATTAAATTCCTTAATATCTCTGTACACTTTAGAGTTTGAGCAAAAATGAATGCTCTAATATTAAGAGAGATATTGTATATTTTGTGTTTTCTTCTTTCTTTATGCCCCCCTTTCCCCTTGACGTATGTCATTTATTAATAAAATAGGCCTTACAAATACTAAAATCATATACGACATTTCATTTTGATCAGACTAAAATTGTGACCGCTAAAAAGTGATTTATGTATTTTAAGGAAATTTGCTTTAAGCAGCTCCTGCGTAACGACTTTTTTGGTTCATGAAATTTAATTGTATTAAGTATATTTGATTGATCAAACATAAAGATGAATTCACAAGTCAACCCTCAAACAGACGATTATAGCGTTGCAATCTTTTGTATGAGGTATGCAACTGCTCGTACAAAGAATCTTACGTACAGTTCTGTTTTATTATATAATTACCTGAATTCATTAAATAGTTTCGAAAGTTATGATAAATATCAGACGATAAATAACTTCGCAAACATCGAAAACTATTGATAAAATTATAAATAGTTGAAATTGAGCTATGAATATGTGACTTGTATTACTCAACACAGTGAATAGTGTTCACGTCTCTGCGATGTGTGACGACACAGACACAATGTGGTGTATAATATGGAGTGTTGATTGTCTCTCATACACCCTTCCTTGGTCGTGGTGAAATACAAATGCATGGTATTCTAAATGTAAACCACAAATGGTAAACCAATAACGCAGTATATTAATTAATTGCATGATCATACCAAGGTTTCATAATAATTATATGAATAAAATTATTTTAATTGAATTATCACCATCATCCATCCATTTCTTCCTATTCCATTCATCATGTCCAGAGATGTGTTTAATGCATCTTCACTCAAAGCAATATTTAACATTTCAAAATTGTAGGAAGAATAATAATAATGGAATTTAACATCCGTTTTTGACACGACAGTCTATAACAAAGGCCACCCACATCATTATTTTTCAACCTTTATTAATTATTACTTTACATTTTTATGATGTGAGTGGAGGTACAGGAATCGTATGCAGACTACGAATTGGTTAGTGTGGGGCTGCAGCCGACTTTGATAGGAACTATGCCGATATCTGGAGTTCGTGAAGGGAAACTGCAGAAAACCTTCACAAGCATAGCCGGCTACTTCGTTCTTATCCATACACCGACAGTTTAGTCAATTAACCGCCCCTTTTTTTCTTAATAATTGACAAACTATCGATGTCGGGATTCGAACCCATAACCTCCCAGTTTCCAAGTAGGCATACTGCGCAGACATAACGCCTTAGACCGCTCGGCCGAAGAATAATATAACGACCAATTAATTCATGCTGATGATGACTACTTTATGTGGGACCATGTGGGAATCAATCTTCCAAAACTAATCTGAATAAAACATTACTCCCCTTACTAACAGGACAGTGAATGCAACTTTTGAAAAACAAATGCATTCAACTCAAATCGACAGCCCCATTAGGGATTAAGTTACTTGACCCATTAGTTTATTTTATAGATCAATCTCAAAACTTCTATCTGGAATCCTTCCGTTTATTTTGGGAGATTTGGAATTTTTTACACTCCGTTTATAAATTCGTTCAGGTCAGGAAATTTATACCATCTAGGCTTTAACCTTAAGCTGTCTACAACTGATTTTCCGCTTATTTAAAGTTCGGTTAATGTGAATGTCCTGAATGGGACACACTTAGATTATATGATCCATTGTGATATCGAAAGAGACTCACCCATCCTTGCTTCTACTCCTCCAACCGTTTAGAGCTGTTCAAGTATAGCAGGGCTTTGAAGCTAGTGTACTTAAGTTCAGAGAAATTAAGCGCTGATTATGATTACAAGAAGGATTATAGACGGTTTTTAGGCCACTGTATCTCAGAAACCAAAAAACATATGAATCTCAAATTTAAAATGAAGTATGAAACCCATCAGCTGACGGTACGTACAGTAAAATATGGAATACCCGGCACCTGATAAACGTACCCCATTAATATATACCAATCATTTTTAATTGTTGAGAGCTTTACATTGTGGAACTCCATAATTAGGATTTGAAGAAAAGAAACTTCCAATTTACCTTACTAAGTCCACTATATTTTATTAATATTTTAATAATTTTAAAAGAACACATGTTTCGTCTAATATAGACATTTTCAAACTGTGAAGTATATATTATATACTTCTTACTATATTTTAAATATTTATAGTATATTGTTCTTAACTTCGCAGTTTGAAAATGTCTATATTAGACGAAACATGTCATATTTGAAAATTATTAAAATATTAATAAAATATAGTGGACTTAGCCAAGTAAATTGGAAGTGTCTTTTGTTCAAATCCTTACTAATCATTTTCTCACTTAAAAAACTTGGTCCTTACATAGATTTACACTACTTTTGAAGGCAAACATTTTTGTTTTTGCTTGGATATCCAAACTTTTTATATGTGAAAACGTGTTCCTTCTCACATTTATATTTTTTTTGTCGGATAGTATAATTTTGGACGATGTGATTTTTTTAAATCGGATTCTCCGGGAAAAAAAATCTCAAATTTTGTAGAAGGGTTAAATTTTTATTTATTTTTCTAACATAAGTTTATTTTATATTTATCATATATGTAAAATAAACCATCATGAAGGAGAGGGTTTTTATTGACCACTTGAAACGTTCGCAAATATAAAATGTCGATAAATACAGTTTGTAAAAAAGAAAATATTGTTTGATAGAAGCGATGAAAAACGTTTTTCATAAAACATTCTCTCACTGACATTGGTACACAGAAATATGAGTTAGTTAAACGCGTTAAATTGTATAAATGAAGCGTGTATCGTTTATGTATGTGATACGATATCATATCATACCAAACGGTACGAGAATAAGCTAATAACTTTTTATTCAAATTAAAATCAAAGTGAAGTAAATGATTTAAAAGATATAAATGTAGCTACCCACTTACATACCTACATACCTACCTAAATCCCAACGTAGATGTACATTTAATAACTTCAAAAATAAAATAACGTATCTCTACGTTTCATACGTAAACTCACTTCAATGAAAATTGTAAATAATTTTCGGTAAAATGTAATTATACATCTTCTGTTACTGTGAGAATCTTTATACATTTCAAAATTGTTGTATATCACATTGTACAGGGTGATTCATTCAGAAATATAATAATAATAACAGCCTGTACCCATTTCTGGGTATACGGCCTTCTCAGAAAATTATTCTTGTAGTACAGGCAATTTTCGATTTTGACAATTTTCGCCCATAATCTTATAAACGGAAGCGTAAAGTAGTGGAAAAGGAAGGTATCCCGAAAACTATTCGTCCAAACATAAAACCAATTGGATTTTTGTATTTTTTGGGTCCAATTTACTTTAGAAACTGACTTTCATTCAAATCGATGACAAAAAATTTTTTGTGATTTTCCCATTTTTTTACCAATGGTAAGTAACCCTTAGAAAATATACCCTTAGAAAAATTGGAAAAATACGAAAAATAATTTTTGTTTCCGATGTGGATGAAATTCACTGTATAAGGTAAGTTGAACTCAGAAACCACGAAAATCGCATTCATTTCACGATTTGGTAAGCAGTTTTCTGGATATCGTCCATAATCGTTTGAAAGGGAACCTAAAATCGTATTAAAAGTGAATATCTCGAAAACCATTCGTTCAATCATCAAACCAATTAGATTTTTGGATTTTTTGGGTCCCATTTTCTTAAGAAACTGACATTCATTCAAATCGATGACCAAAAATTTTTTGTGATTTTTTCATTTTTTACCAACCTTACCCCTGAGAAAATTTGGGAAAAAATAAAAATAATTTTTGTTTCCGATGTGGATGAAATTCACTTTATAAGGTAAGTTGGACCCAGAAACCACGAAAATCGCATTCATTTCACGATTTGGTAAGCAGTTTTCTGGATATCGTCCATAATCGTTTGAAAGGGAACCTAAAATCGTATTAAAAGTGAATATCTCGAAAACCATTCGTTCAATCATCAAACCAATTAGATTTTTGGATTTTTTGGGTCCCATTTTCTTAAGAAACTGACATTCATTCAAATCGATGACCAAAAATTTTTTGTGATTTTTTCATTTTTTACCAACCTTACCCCTTAGAAAAATTGGGAAAAAAATAAAAATAATTTTTGTTTCCGATGTGGATGAAATTCACTTTATAAGGTAAGTTGGACCCAGAAAACACAAAAATCGTATTCATTTCACTATTTGGTAAGCAGTTTTCGAGATATCGTCTATAATCGTTTGCAAGGGAAATTAAAAACGTATAAAAAGTGCATATCTCGAAAACCATTCGTCCAATCATCAAACCAATTTGATTTTTTGGGTCCAATTTACTTTAGAAACTGACTTTCATTCAAATCGATGACCAAAAATTTTTTGTGATTTTTTAAATTTTTTCCAATGGGTACCCCTTAGAAAAATTGGGAAAAAATAAAAATAATTTTTGTTTCCGATTGGGATGAAAAGCATTTTCAAAGGTAAGTTGGACCCAGAAAACACAAAAATCGTATTCATTTCACTATTTGGTAAGCAGTTTTCGAGATATCGTCTATAATCGTTTGCAAGGGAAATTAAAAACGTATAAAAAGTGCATATCTCGAAAACCATTCGTCCAATCATCAAACCAATTTGATTTTTTGGGTCCAATTTACTTTAGAAACTGACTTTCATTCAAATCGATGACCAAAAATTTTTTGTGATTTTTTCAATTTTTTCCAATGGGTACCCCTTAGAAAAATTGGGAAAAAAATAAAAATAATTTTTGTTTCCGATTGGGATGTTTTGTCAATTAACCGCCCCCTTTTTTTTTCTTAATAAATGACAAACTGCCGATGTCGGGATTCGAACCCATAACCTCACAGTTTCCAAATAGGCATACTGCGCAGACATAACGCCTAGGGCAAGTGTAACTCAAGCGTCTTAAATATTTTTACATGGATCAGCCTGTATATATGGTTGATTGGTATGAGAAACATGCAAAACATATGCTTTCACATCAAAGGCAGGCCTATCCCATCCTTTATAGCACTATACTTGTATCTACGTTACGAAATTCGTCTTTAAAGTTAGCATCTTTTAACTAATCATATTAATAAAATATGTTTCCAACATATTAATTTATCTTAAACACGAATTTCTGAAAACGAATCGAATCTTTCGAATTAAAAGAGAATTAATTTTTTTGCATGGTGACAACTTAATGGATAAACAGTTGACAGTAATACTGCACCTTGATAATATTTATATGATAATTAACAAAATTCAAAGGAATTTTAGTTCAGAATTTGTAAGAAGATTGTTGACTTATACTTTAGTAATTAACATAATTAACTGATATGTTGGTATCTATGTCTGATATGCAAATACGGGTTATTAATTAATATTTGAAGATTGTTATTTACTAATCATTAATATGAGTTTATTCATTTATATGTGAAGCTCACCTTCATTTGTACATGACTCCACACCACACCACACTGTGCTATCGCAATACAACCAACAAGTTTTATTTACCATTCATTACTCTAAAGGTTCTTAAACTTTTTCTCTAGTTGGTCACTTTAAGAATTCCAGAATTTTAACGAAAAATTATTTATTAATTGTTTTTTTCTATTTAAACTAGCGTCTATTTATATTCATTGTTAGTATGGTTGTCTTTCGGTTATATTATACCAACGGAAGTGATTAGCATATACTTAATTTGACATTTAAGTAATATGTCTGAACATTGATAACATTCTGTGACATCAAATGCTTGATATGATACACATCTAGGATGGGAATCGAACTCACGACCTCTGGCATTGTAGGATGCCAAAGATCGTGGGTTCGATTCCCATCCTAGATTTGTATGACGTTCCATATCAAGCATTGTGATGTCAACGAATGATAAAATCAAATGTACATTCAAGACAAACAAACAGACAAATCGATTAGAGAATCCATTTACAACAAAAACAAAACTATAAATGAATTAATCGATAAAATATACAAAATTGAATAAAATTAAATAAACATAAAAGTGATAATAGATAAAATAAATATTCACACCAATAAAATTTAAAAATATTAATAAAGTATATCTGTGCATACATCTATCTATATATCTATTTATCTATAGTACCGTATGTGTTGGAAAGCATTGCTAATAGAGAATCAATGTTAAATATTATTTACTATAATAACTATTATGCTTAATAAAGAAATAAAAATGGTGGGGGTACTCTGTAGTGTGTCTGTTATGTGCTTGCTGGCCTGTTTTGTACTGCATTAACATGTAATGAGTGTGGGTTAAATATGTACATTGTTGTCTTCCTAAGCTTAGCATTACTTCTAACAATTGAAAAATCTTTTTTGAATATCCCTTATTATTTGTATGTGGAATGTTTGAAAATAAATGATAGTATTCTATTAACGGTATAACATAAAACAACAATCCACACAAATTAAAAAAAAAAAAAACCACAAAAAGAAAAAAAAATAGAATTCCGACCAAAAAAAAAAAAGTTAAACCAAAGGTTCGAATATTCCTCCATTATTTGCTCAACAATACCCGAGTCGATTGTAGAAATCTACCCAGGTATTTTCTAGCACTTGAGGAGAAATATTCGCACAATTATTAACAATTCTTTGCCTTAATTGTTGCACAAAGTCGTTAGGAGATAGATCTGGCGATCTGGCTGGCCACTTGAAGGTTCCAAAACAACTCATAATACGTTCCTGGAAAGTTTGTTCCAAGAACAACCTTACTATCATGGCATTGTGTGCAGGGCAACCATCTTGTTGGAACCATACAGATTCCAGGTCTAAATTAGGAAGAGCTCTAACAGTTGACAAAATATTATTTCGTAATAAACTCAAATATTTTTGAGAATCTAACGATCCGTCAATGAAGAATGGTCCCATAATATGGTCAACCAATATTCCAGTCCAGACATGTTTCTGTATGTATGTGCATGTATGGTTTTATAGTAAATATTTTCATTGTCTCTATTAGAAATGCTTTTGAAAACGGTCTATATATATATATATATATATATATATATATATATATATATATTTATATATATATATATATATATATTTATATATATATATATATATATATATATATATATATATATATATATATATATATATATATCATCTGCATCTATAATAAACTATATATAATAGAATAACTAATAAAATATGAATGTCTATATATAAAATAATGTCCGTTCGTCAATTATTTTAGTTAGTGTGGTAGTTCCTATTTATATTACCCACAAATTTCCGTTGATTATTGATTTGTAAACGTAATAATTCAATCAAAATAAAGTAGATAAAAAAAAAACGTGTAGAAGAATGGCCAACATACTTACTGGCTGCTGGGGCATCATGTTCACAAATCAATATATTTATAAAACAACCAACCTATCTACCTACCTACCGCAGACACAGCAATACAAACATAATATGAATACAGTAAAACCTCAAATTAATATTCAATTAACATATTCGTATCAGTAGATACATATCAAATATAAATATGAATACCGTATGTTTAATATAATTTTGTTTCTACAGTCACCATATCATTATTATTATTTAGTAAATGAATCACGCATGTACAATATTATTTTGTTGACTCGATTTGTGTTTGTGAATATCAACTGAAAACTTTGTTACAAATTGTTTCTAATTTTAATATGTTCACTTATAATTTAATTTATATCGTATTCCGACCAGTCAACCAACGACATATTGAGTGTACCACAATTCTATTTCATTTACTTGGGTAACGAACGTCAACAGGCTTTTAAACATTTCATTGAAACGTTGTCATGAAACAGGAAACTGAGAGAACTTCTGTGTTCCTTTTTGAAGTGTAGGATGTTCTGGGCGAAAACACTTCCTCTAGATTTCATAAAGTCCATTGTTATGCCTTAGGATGTGAGGATGTGAGGGGAATGAAAGGAATTTGTCAGTAGACTAGGAATTGGTAGGATATACGGCTGCAGCCGACTATGATAGGAACTATGTCGATATTCATCTGGAGTTCGTGAAGGAAATTGCAGAAAACCTTCTCAAGCATAGCCGGTTACTTCGTTCTTATCCATACGCCGACAGTTTAGTCAGTCAACCGCCCCTTTAGTAAACCAACCGAATACCGACATCGGTAGTTTGTCAATTATTAGGAAAAAAAGGGGCAGTGACTAAACTGTCGACAAATTGACAAAAACAAAGTAACCGGCTATGATTGAGAAGGATTTCTGCAGTTTCCTTCACGAACTCCAGATGAATATCGGCATAGTTCCTATCAGAGTCGGTTGCAGCCGCACATCCTACCAATTCCTAGTCTATACACAAAAATTATTTCCACTCTACTCACATCCTCACATCCTTAGGCATCACAATGGACCTTATGGTCCAAGTGTAGCCCGTCCAGGACAGCCTCCACAATCTGTCTATCTATCTAAAGCGTCTGGGTAGTTCAATTGGCAGAGCACCGATCTGGACTGCCGGAGGCTTTGGTTTCAATCCCCACTCAAGATGTGTGAGGATGAAAGTTGTCAGTAAATGGAGTATTTTAGATGCAACCAATATGTCATAATAAAATAGCAACGAATAATAGTTATTTGATTGTGATCAATTGAAATAATCCAAGCAACAATAATAAATAGTTTGAATGAAGTTTCAAACGAAACCAAACAAAAAAACAAGACTATGTTTAATATTCAATATAATTGAATTGACACGTAATTGTAACATAAATAAATTAACAACCATAACGTGTAACGTTCATCTTAATCGAATTGTGAAAACTGTGTATCACATAAATTATAATTATGAAAAACTATGTTTTCTCTTGACGCGTTTGCATTGAAAAGAGTTCTTGAATATGAAAATAATAAGGTAGACAGACAATCTCCAACAAACAAATCTTGAACAGTGAGCTACTATTTAACAGTTAGCTCTAGCAAGGTCTCTCTCTCTCTCTCTCTCTCTATCTAGACTTCATGTATCATGTTTGAGTGTTGTATAGTGTTGTACTGTTGTAGCGTTTATCTCGTGAAAGAGATTCATTCGAATGATATAGTTCTAGCTTTGAGTCGACGGATATCGTTTATGGAGCATTAACAAAATTAAATTGAAGGTATTAAATACGATTTAATTAAATTTTAATGTTAAAATTATTTTTATATTTAAAAAAAATCATTTTCATTAAAATTATGTCATTCAACGAAATGACTTTTTTTTTTTAATTGTAAATAATTCGTGTTTTCTTTCTTCGATATGGATAGTATTATGTAGTGGATTTGGTGATCCTTTCATAAGCAAAATAATTCCAATTGGGTGGATCCACATCACACTCATTGAACCGGATATAATGATCAAAAAATAGTTTATTTTAAAAAAAAAAATCACTTATATCATATTTTGTCAAGATATCCAAAAAACTGTTTTTTGGAATTTGAAGACGTCAATCAAGTTCTAGATATTTAATTGATATAAAATTCAATTTTTATACAATTTCCATAAACTTGGTATGGAAATGGACATTTTTTGGAGCATATTTTCTCCATATTGTCATGGGTCATATATCGAAAAATTGAGGAATGATATTGAAATCACACTTGTGATAAAATGACCAAATCATAGGATATATGAAATCGGATCAAACTTCACCAACAAATCAATAAAACTGATTTTTAAACTTGACGATGTTATCATATTTAAATCAAATTTTATCCTATTAAACCCAAAAATTAACTGATTCATAAATTTGGATTTTAATTAAAAAAAATTTGGACCATATTTTTCAAATTTAATATCTCTGATAGATATTGAGAATCCCACGTCGTAGGTCATGTGTCGAAGAACAGATATCGAATTCACATCATTCGAACTTGGTTTGTAATTAGACTCTATTTTGTTTCTGGTATAATCTTGGGTCATAAGTCCTAGATTATATTAGGTTAGGTTGTAGGGACTGTCCGGGTGGGACTGGCTTAGGCCATAAGGCCCCTTGTGATACATGGAAGGAGAACATCTCATAGGGAGCCACAATTCTTAACCCATTTGGAGCTGTTCACGAACAGCAAGAGAGATTTGACGTCGACCGATTTTAGCTCGAACAAGTCTTCAAAGAATGACTGACCCAAGTGTGTCAGTCTTCTCCTAGTAAGCGCTGGACAGTGACAGACATGTGCTCAGTATGTTTGCCCTCCCAATCAGTGCCCCATAATGGCTACTACCGCATTGCTTATGGAAGGCCTCTTGAGTCATGAGGACCTCATGAGTCAAAAAACTGTTTTTTTGATACTTGACTAATTTTCTTAAATTTTTTATTATCTGCCATGGAGCTTCTTGTCTTACTAGCCAAATCAGGGTGTACAGAGTGTAAAAGTAGAACAATAGTCGTAAAGAACAAAAGAGAATAGTAAAATGTTTATAATTCGAGTTGATAACATTAAACATTTGTACCAATAGTAAATAATATATAATACAAATAAATATTAAGAAAATCGTGTTAAAAGTGTGGAAAACTGACATGAAAAACAACTAGAAAATGATTTAATTGCAGAATGGGATATTACTTAGACATTAAAAGACTGAAAAGGATGCCCAGATATTCTCTGGCATTGTCATCTAACACACAGAGATATGATAGATACACACACGAATAGACACACAAGAGAATCAACATAAGGGTTGTACGAGCTTTATGGGGGATGAGGGTGGACGACATGGGAGTTCATCAGGACTGGGATCTGAGTTGTGTTATTACAAAATATGTACGTATTGTTACTAACAATATGAAATTCAAACCATCCACAACTCACTTTGAACCCTCACTTCTCTCTGCTCTCTTCACACAATCATTGTACTTACCCCACCCATATACTTGGGCTTCAAATGCAGTTATAGTTGACAGCAGTTTGACAGTAGATATTTTATGAGGATTCGAATATTTTCTACACTCTTCGAAAACAATGACGTTGTTGGTTTTAAAGTATCATAATAAATACTTCAAATATCATTCCGTTATTACTTTATAACCAAAGAAAAACCGAATCACATTCAACTTAGATTATGGGAGTTTTTTTCGAGAAAGCAGAAAATTCTAAAAAAAAATTCTAAATAATTGAATTGTAGAAAACGAATACCAATTTTTGTATTTTTTAAAATTGTTTTTGTATATTTGCGTCAATCTATCTATTGTTAGTATGATTGTCTTTCGGTTATATTATACCAAAGGAAGTGACTATCGTTTACTTAATTTGACATTTAGGTAATATATCTGAATATTGATAACATTCTTTGATATCAAATGCTTTATATGGAAAATCATACACATCGAGAATGAGGATCATGTGCTGTCCACAACCATAGTATCTTGTAGCTCAGAGGCAGAGCATTGGTCTAAAATGACCCAGAAGTCGTAGATTCGATTCCCAATAGTTCTGTTGGGAGCTGAGATTCTGATACTGTTTTCGGAATCACTATTTTACATAATTTTGATAGTTAATTATTGTTAACATTGAAAAACGATATGTGTGCCGCTAATTACTATTCTAAAATAATTGAATATACATTTTTCATTAAAAATTGACACTTAAATGCACTAATCAGAGTCCATCTTTCCAACATTTTCAAAATTCAATGGTGGTTTCGTCCTTCTGAAGTGGTTTCCCCAAAAATATCCCATTTAATCCGGTTTTACTGTATTTGTATATACTTTTATGTCATGACGCAATATGTTAAAAAAAAGATACCTTACAATGAGCCAGGCGAAATGAAATTTGATGATCAAGTAATTACTTGAAAATCTTTACATGTTAACTGTTTTGATATCCTTATAGTTCTGCAATGTTAATAATTCCTAAATGATTTATATGCTTGACAAAGAAACTTGCAAAATATTAATTCAGATGGCACAACATGAAATGATATCTTAACTTGTTTGTTTTGGGATCCAAATGATATGTAAACTAGGCTTTATTGAAAAAATTCCGGTGTAATTGAATGTGTGGTATTAATATAGAGATGAGGTGTGAACGGTTTGGACTACGTGGAGTGTGGACAGACAGATCACATTGTCAGTTTTGTGACTAACATAAATATTTCAGTCATATTAATATGAAAATTAAAAAAAAAAAACAAATACAAAACAAAATCGTTCATTGAATCAAAAAAAAACAAAAACAGAAAAAAAACATTGTAAGCACTTCAAATATAATATAATATTAAATATGGGAAGTGATAAATCATGTAAAGTAATATAATTAAAATGAAATAATAATCACAACAATTTAATTGTGAATACTTATAATAATTAAAACAATGATTTCATTTTTTGGTCGATGTTTTCCAGCTATACATTCGAGTTACACAGAGAGCTACTACATACATGTACACATGACCACAAAAGTAGTCGCTCATTTTTCAAAATTATATTAATTAATTTGTGCTTTATTCATTCGGTTTTCGAAAAAATGCTGCGGATAAAAGTTGTTCATTATAAGTGTACTAACAACTTTAATATGAAGCATTTTTTCGAAAATCGAATGAGTCTGGTACAAATTAATTGTAAAATTTTGAAAAATGAGCGGCTACTTTTATGGCCCATACATAGTACATGCATTATGCTCTTATATGTAAATTCAAAACGTTTTGGGTTATGTTTGCGAACCATTTATGTATTTATATCAAGAATGGGGCTCGAGAGGGTAGGAGGAGGATGATAAAGTTGGCAGGGGTGGTGGAGTAGATTGTTGGGTATGTGTGTGCCATACCTAGTGTATGTTGTGTTGTTGAATATTACAACGCGTTGGTGTATCCTAACGGCGATGTTACCTAAGTATTTAACAAATACTGCATGTATGTATTTATTTATGTGTGAGTGGGAATGTTTGTGTGTGTGTGTGAGAGTGAGTCTGTGTGTGCTCAACAAAAAACATGTGTGATAAATGTAAAATTTATGAATAGTGGGGCGCTATTTTACGTTACATAAAATGTTCCAAGCTATATACAAGGAGTACGAAAATTCATTAAAAATAAATTTTATCCTAAAATATTCACTCTCTAAGAAAAGTCTAGACAATTATCTTTTTTCCGAAATGGATCTCTTTTACTTAATCGGTCCCTCTTGAACCCGGAGTTGTTTCTACTTCTGCTCAGGCAATGTCTCTAGTTTAGAGGGAGGTTGCGATGTTGTCCTCCCATTTGGTATGTGGGCATTCTCTAGAATGAGTTCCTTTGGTTCGCGCTTCACATGTCTGGCTTGGTAACTGAGAAGGTGGCTAAACAAACCTTCCATTCCTCCTCGGTAGTTCTTCGAAAACTTCCGAGAATTTGATATATTTCGTTTATTTCGTTTATTTTGGTAATTCTTTCCTGAAAAGATATTTCTTGCGATATTTCTGATTTGGAAAGACATTTTGCAGACTGATGACTGTCTTAAGTTTAAGCTATTCATTGATCAATGTACAATCTATCATAAAATATACAAGATTGAACAATATATCTAGATAGATTAATTGTAGAGGCTACCCTGGACTACACTTCGATCATAAGGTCCATTGGGATACCTGAGGATGTGAGTGAAGTGGAAGGAATTTTTGTCTATAGATTAGGAACTGGTAGGATATGCGGCTGCAGCCGACTATGATAGGAACTACGCCGATATTCATCTGGAGTTCGTGAAGGAAACTGCAGAAAACCTTCTCAAGCATAGCCGGTTACTTTGTTGTTGTCCATACGCCGACAGTTTACCCAATTAACCACCCCTTTTTTCCCCCTTATAATTGACAAACTGCCGATGTCGGGATTCGAATCCATAACCTCCCAGTTTCCAAGTAGGCATACTGCGCAGACATAACGCCTTAGGCCGCTCGACCACTTGGACTGGTAAAGGATATTAGATCTATATACCATTAATAAATGATTTTACTACAATTTCATCTGCTCCGATTTGTGAGGGCCGCCTCTATTTATTTTTGAGATTGCGGAACGATGAACCTACTGATCAATTACGCTACGGTCACTTATAATGAGTGTAATACATATTACAACAAAAAAATAATCAAAATTTTATTGCCATACTATCTTTTATACTTTTTGCTCTGACTGTAGAAAATTGTAGAAAATATAGAAATTGTAGAAAATTACATCCTTTGAAATATCAATCAGTTAAGGTTCAACGAAAAGGAAATGATTAATAAAGATAAATATGATTACATCTAAGGGTGAATTATATCGTAAACCAATTTCTGACTATTCGCGTTCGTATAAAACTGGACTGTGGTCAATTAAGGTCGACACTTTTAAAGCATCCTATACACACACAGAGAACACTCACATTCGTGTATAGAAATATATTAGCAAAAATCTAATTAAGATCATTTCCAGGGATATAAGTATGTGGAACAAAGATAGCACAAAAAAACATTTGTATTACCCTGGCCAAGAGTAGTCAGCAGTGACTATTAGCACGGTCTCTATATGGACCATGGACCGATGTTGTACATGTTTTGCTTTAGGTTTATGTATGTAGTTTATATATTTTTTTTCCAAGTCATATTTCATTCTTTTGTGTACACACATATAAGTATTAAATACAGGTGTGATATTATTGTACTAAAACCATGCACGACAGTATACGGTATACATGTATACTCGTATACTCGTATACATGTATACCTACCCTTATTATTTGATAGATGAACCCGATATCGTATTCCCCATTAGCTACCTTATACACAACAGATATAACACTGTACAGATTGGTCTACCTAAAAAAGTGGGTTCTGTTCGAATAATTATCACTAGTTTGCTTAAGAACCATTTTTTCGAAACCCGGTTGGCACAAATCAGTTAAAATATTTTGTGTACCAGTTCAAACTGAAGTTGGTCATTCAAACAGTATACATCACAACAGAGAATATGACAAATACACTGTATAGGTACCAGCCCAATTGGCCGAGCGGTCTAAGGCGTTATGTCTGCGCAGTATGCCTACTTGGAAACTGGGAGGTTATGGGTTCGAATCCCGACATCGGCAGTTTGTCAATTATTAGGGGGAAAAAAGGGGCGATTAACTGTCGGCGTATGGACAACAACAAAGTAACCGGCTATGCTTGAGAAGGTTTTCTGCAGTTTCCTTCACGAACTCCAGATGAATATCGGCATAGTTCCCATCAGAGTCGTCTGCAGCCGCATATCCTACCAATTCCTATCATTTGGGATCGATTGATCTCCAGCCAGATGAAATCAATGTGGTGTCGCCTAGAGTCATCTTAACGTTTATCAAATCTATAGGACTCCTGGAACGCTTTTGAAGGAAAGGAGGTAAAAAATATCTGTTTAGCTGTGCCAAGTTTGTTCTTAGAGGCTGTCAATTGTTTGTGGTATATTGATGTACATTTTACCCTGTAGATAACGTCAAAGATAAAAGTTCAATCACACGCTCATAGGACTTGACACTGTTTACAGCAAATAATGGAGGATCTCAAAGAAGAAATTCAATAGAACATTGTCAACATTTCTCAAAAATAATGTGAAAATTTCCTCAAAAGAATGGACATGCGCTGCCGAAACAGATCATTCATTTGTTAGATATTTTGTGACAGACAAAAAATCCATAGTGGGGTAAAAATATTCATAAAAAAATGTGTAGTAATACAAATAATTAAAATATGATATTTAAGTGATGGAGTGGTGGTGACAACCTGTACATATAATCATACAAATGGTTTATATTTATCTAAATAACTAGTGATTTCATTTTCATGTATGTGATGTAAAACTCCAAATGCATTTCAGTTATTTGTATATCAACAATAATATTTCCTATCTAAATCATTATACATGAATAAATACAAATATTATGTTACGTCATTATTGAATTTGTTCGTGCAATCATCATTGTCTACACATAACAGTCTACACCAGTCTACACCAGTCTACAACATACATTTTATTCGTATCATATATTTTATTTTATGTATCAATTCATCGATTCATTTCTTTACAAATATTTTCAATTAAAGAATGAACTTTTCAATGAAATTTTTATATGAAAAATGCTTTGTATAATGCATTTTTAGATCTATACACAAACTCTATCGAATACGGTTCCTTTGTTCTAGTTATTGAAATATACTGAACAACATTTCTCAACACAAAATCTGTATAAATTTGGAAACTATTGTGAAGTTATTGGATGAACTTGATTTTTGTAAACGTCAAACAAAATTTACATTTATAATAAAAAATAGAAAAAAGAACTAAATACAATATTTAATTAGTTTAATTAGTAAAATGCACTCTAAAAATTTGAAGAAAAAAACACTTTTTGCGTCTTCTACCTACACGAAATTTTCATCAAAAAGCACTTTGTTTGATGCTTTTACAATGAATTATTTAATTATTTTTTGTTTTTAAAGTGACCTACTGATACCATATCTAAGAACAACTAGGAGACAGACTATCTCTGCCCTAAGCGAATGGGTGCAGATAAGCCAAACGAATGATAGCTGGGTCCAATGCCACGAGGTCAACCTGGCTTATTCGCAACGGCCCTTACCGGTCACTATATGCTCCGGAGACACCTATCTCTCATGAGGTTAAGCCCTTCCATCCCAGGCGGCAGTGTATCCTTTCAGAGCCAGAATCCAGAGCCTATTCGTACAAAATTGTCTAAAAATATTGTACATAAAATTTTGAAATTGTGACAAAAATAAATGTCCAACACTAACTTTAATAAACTAAGTAGTAATCAAATTTATGGATTTATTGAAATGAATAATTTGATTAATTTCCTGTATCAAAATATAATTAGTTGGTGTCAATATTCAATTATTTACATTTCTTATTGTTTTAAACATTCAGCAAACAATCTATTGACGGGAGCTGCAGTCAATATTTATTTTATTATTCATTATTATTGTTTCTGAAATAATAGTATTGATAATTGTTATAAAGGAGAATAGATTTACGTCATGTCATACAATTCGATACCCGCACTAATGAAATTTATTCATAAATTTAATATTAATTATTAGATTATTTCATACACGATGATATTATATATAAATTTTAAGAATTTGATCATTTATTTATTAATTTAATTCAAATAAATCCGATCACATTCTAACATTCAATACGAATCTACAGAAAACTATATTAAGTGACGTTACATCATTTACTATCTGTGAGTTAGCTACATATTATCATTATCGACATCTTTGTCTTTCCCACTTAAAAAAATAGGAATAGTAAATATGATAGATGTTAGTAAGATCTTTGAATACGAATGCACACGATATATTTAGTGACGAATCTACACGATATAGTGTGACATGAATTATCTATTCAAACTATAGTCATTCAAACAGTATTCATCACAACATTCAAACAGTATCCGATTTAAAAAGGCAGCCATAGTAAATTCGATAATTGTCAGTTGAAATGTGTGACATCAAGCTCATTGATAACGCAATTCCTTTTATTACGACTGTAAATTCTTAGTCATGTGTGTAAGTCTAATTTCAGAGATCCGTAGCAGAGAACAGAGTATCCTAAGCTTCAGCAGTAAACTCGTCTTCTAGTGTCAAAAATGTTTTGCATGTTGGCAAATTTCGCGTAGTATAACTTGATTCCTTTGATAAATTATGTATACAGTATTAGTATGTAACAGTCCCGGCAAATTGTTGAGTCTTCGGTAATGATAATAGCCAACAACAAATAGAAAATAGTAAAATTTATGGAGGAATAACGATAAATTTTAATAAAAAACAAGCAATGAAAACAGTATCATTTTATTAAGTAATTTGTAACAAAATAACATTTTCTGTATATTAGTAAGAGTAGTGAAATTAATTGACAAAACAAAACATTTTAGATTAGATTCTCTTGTTCATGTGTGGAAGGGATAAAAAGGCTAACGTTAAATGCAACGGAAATACAATACACTGTTGTAGTTCTCATTGTCTTTATCACTAAGAAATCAATAATGTTTCCGTTATTCGCACGTTTTCATTCAATTAAAACAAATACTATGTATACCCTGTGTATATAGAATAACACATACAATACCTAATGTGATTTCAGTTTTCTTTTATTTTTAGAATTTCCTAGGTATATTTTCAAAAAAAAGTATCCGGTGATGGTATCAGTTTGTTTAAAATCGTTTCAATGTAGTCAGAATTAACGTAGTTAGTCGTATTTTACAAGCTTTCAACTATGGAAAGGAAAAACCTATTAAAAGACAAAACTCCAATAACTCAGTATATTTTTTTTTTACTTCACAATTCTTCTAAATGCTTTCTATTTTGTAAAAGATATAATATGATAAATATACACAGGGTATCTTAAACTGAATTGTTTTATTCAATTGATTGCATTGAACTTTGAAATATAGAGCAACGAATCAACAATCAGTTCTTATTAACTAAAATGAATTCTGATTTCACAATGAACACGATATATATCAACGCTCATCAAATCGTATATTAATACATAAAATTAATCTACTTAAAAGGATATTTCACTAATAAAACCACATAAAATTTTTTATACGGATTATTAATAAATGATATATGTTGACCAAGTCTCACTGATGCAATAGTATATATATACGTTTACTTTGCTCGAACCAATCTATCAAAAATGGCATTATTGTACTATCATTTTTATATTGAATTGAAGACAACTATGGATATTAAAGCGGCATACATATTTAATTTCAATGTTAATAATAAATAATATTCAATGTTTGTATTAAAATAAACTGTGACCATAAAATTTGCAGATATCCCATCTCACTGTGAATCAGTTTCATATACTATTTATGATACATGTTAATATACAAGCTATACAATAATTCATATATATATATATATATATATATATATATTTTAGTTTAAAATACATTTATGTATTATATTTAAAATATAAATACTTTATATTATGTCGGCAGTACACTCTCGGCGAGGTACGGCGAGGCGTAACAAGCGCGTTAGGGTTCTAGCAGCGCACGGTGTGTCTCGTGTCGACTCACTTCCATTTCGCGACGGTTTTTTGAATACGAGTCAAAAGAAAGAAACGGCGGGTGCGAGCGCACTGAGTACACTTGTAGGCTTGCGACATAGCATTAATTTTAACCAATCAGCAACGTCTACTATCTTATCCATTGGCTAAACGAAACCAGTATTGCCGGCAGAATACTCTCGGCGAGAGTGTACACAGCTCCTCGCCTTACGCATATCTCGCCTAGACATTCATTGAGAACTCTCGCCGAGAGTGTACTGCCGGTACTGCCAGCATTATACATAAAGTAAGCGTGTCAGATTACTCGATCGGTTTCTTGAATATTTACATACCTTTGCAGTACAGTACGTATTTCCTTGAGTTACCTGGTAACTACCAACAAACAGTTGAATATTATTTATCAGCCACAATATATATTTCTAATTCTTTTATTTAATCTTGGAGCCCACGCATGTTCAGCTAATTTGGCTGTGATTTTTATAAGAATTATGGTCATGAAATATTTATTTTGTGTTTTTATAGACGTTTGTTAGATATTAAATTGAATTAGATTAGAGTACTATACTAAATTTAAGAATCAGGGACACGAGATCAAAAACAGGAGTAGGATAATTGTTAATAAATATTTTACGTAAATATATAAAGAGAAATTGAAGAAAATGATAAGAAGAAAGTTACCATAAAAAATATCATTGGTGTTGTGCTGTTTGATATCTGTAGAGTACATTTAAATATTTGATAAAGGTAAGAAAAGTAATATTGTTTAGATTAAATGCCGTTAATAACTTAGTGGAAAACTTTGAACGTGGTCTGAGCTTCATTTTCTTAATTTAGTTAATTGAAAGTGTTGAGATTTACCTAAACAAAAAACAAAAGTATATTCAAAGATTCATAAACCAGATGGGAATGGGGCGGAGAATGAGATGAACACCATATACCTACATTCAAGTAAAAATGATGCTGGAAATATCTTGAAACCCAAGTCACGTGTTCCTTTTAGTAGAAAGAAACAGTATGAAACAGTAGTGGATAATGTATATGGAAGAAGATAGCGAGTGTTTTGGTTTGAGTTCATTGAATTAAGTACTAATTTATTTATGGAGAACAGACTGACTGAAGGGAATCAAATGTGACGACATACGAACCAGGCACAATATCATACAGAAAGATAAACAATCCCCAAATAGTAGAGGCGATACAACACAAATATACCATATATTTGGGACTTTTCTCAAACCTTTTCGACTACCAATCATCTCAGCGTTATCTGAATCAAATAAGAGTGAGATATATTTAGAATGTAGTTTGCAAAGACAAACTTCGAACTATTCATAGGTAAATAAATGCTGATTCTTTGAGGTGACTCATTTCCTTTTGAAACTTGAGTTGGAAATGGTGGTTTTCGAGTTATTCAGACGTTAAAATTTTAAATATAGCATCCTTTCTTGCCTCGTATAGCCATTAGCCTTAAGAAGGAACCAAAACTACTATCACTGCTTCTGATAGTAACGTCAAAAAGATGTTGAGAAGATGAAAATCCACTATGTTACATTCTAAGGCAGATTTCATGACTTTTCATATGAAGTTGTGCTTTTAGAGTTCAGTTTTTTACCGAATCCATTCGATTTTCCATAAAATGTTCAAGTTTTTATGAAAAGCAACTTTAATTCGAAATTTCTTTTGCCAAAATCAAAATGAATTCGAAACAGTATGTGAAATTGCAATAAATGAACGCCATTTTGTGGCGTTGATTCGTACCGACCGCGGCTATACTAAACTAAGTAATTCCCAATAGACGACATGTTCTTGATTATGTGATTCATATACGCAGCCTCGAAATAAAAAACTTATTCGGTTCCAATTTGAACAAAATACAAAATTTGAAACCAGTTTTAATTAGAATTATTGGAATATTTGAATGATATTTTCTATATCGAATATTATTGAAAATAATTTGACATTATAAATGATGTTATATTTCGACGTTATAATAAATATAAACAAGATACCTAACCCCTACTAAACCAACACCCCCTCCCATCCCAACCTCACTTATTCTATCCTATCCATAGTATATAAAATTTTATGTAATTCTTTTTATACAGTGTGTCCACCATGTTGTAAGTTGTACTCTGTTTCTATGGTAGAAAACCAATGTTATACGAGTGGGTGTGGATTGTTCAATGAACTTTCTATATATTCAAGTGTTGGTTTCGAAGGTTCGCCATTTGAGAGCAGGCATTTGTTTCTGCAATTGATATTTTTTTAACATTTTCTTTTTAAGATAAATTTTATTGTTTTTCTATATATAAACTAGTTCGATGTCTCTTATGCTTATTATTTATAAACAAGTATAATTCTACAGTCCAACCCCTTTATGAAAATTTTGTATACAAAATAAGCAGAGTATACGGGTCAAATCGAAAGTATCAAAAAAGTTATTATTATGAATTTGGAAATTCCTCCTTAACGTTCCGAGGAATAGTTCAAAAGTTTAAAACAATGAGTTGTTTCTTCAATTCATTTGATGTTCATATTATCATTATTGACTAATGGATCCCGCACTTCTCTTATGGGATATGGATATCTGTCAAACTCTCTGAAACTTTGGATTCTGGACGTCCTTAATGAGGAAATCAAGAGTCCGTAAGTTCTAAAAACTCATGGTTTTAAGATATATTTTACCCTGTTATGGGTGACTGAACATGAATCTATTTTCAGACTTTAAGTAAAAAATAAACAACTTTTGTTTGAAACTTTTTTTTCATAAACTGATTAGTTTGGCCGTATTAAAGGTTATTCAAGCAATTAATTCAGTTTGTTGTTTAGTTTCACTTCTTTCAAAGTAAATTTTAAGATCATTCAAATTTTTATCTCGATGTCATTTGTTTGCTTTGACGAGTTTTGTTCAATGAAAAGAATCCGAAACAACGATTGAAATGAGGATTGACTGTACAATGATAAATTTCTTGTATATTGTTTACAAAAATCGAATAACGCCTTCTACATTCACCAATTTATGGCCATAAAGGAGACATAAATTTTCTAAATGTTCTAGTTATTTTATCAAAATTGAAAACATATATAGTTGTTACGAAATATAATAATAACAGAAACAAAACAAAAGCAAAGCACAATAATAATGATATGTTCATGGGCACAGATGACTTTCGAATTTTAGTATTTATTTAGTTGGGACGCATGCGTACAATATCCAACATGCTTCTCATACGAAACTAATGATTTAGGAAACATATAATTGATTTATAATTAACATCTATATAAGTATGTTGACTAGCTGACTATATGAACCTAATTTTAGAGAACCTTAGAGGAAAACAGCGAATCATACGATTAATTAAAGAAAATTATTTTCAACATATATTTATTTGTATTCCGATGTCAAAAATGTATTGCATGTTGCCAAATTTCGCAAAGTACAATTTGTTGATAAATGAATTTTGGAAACAGTATTGGTATGAAAGAAAAAGAATGGTTCGCTTCCATCCAAGTGGTTTCGGTTTCGGGAACGAGAATATATATAAAATAGAAACAGTAAAATGTTTAATATAATTTAATTTAGTCGGACGCATGCGTGAAATATCAACAGAGACTGCTACTGATATGATAATAATGATTAAGGAAACATATGATTAATATATAATTAACGTTATTATCATGTGAAAAGTATGTACTAGCTGATATGACATTTATGAAACGTTAAATCCGGTACGGAAATTTTCCTTCTATTATTTATACAGGGTACAAACTCATATATATATAAAGCGGAATATGAGTATGTACTAATTTTCCATAACAAGAAGATATTTTCTTTATAAAATTCATATCTAAATTACATATCATACGGTGGTACCACAAAAACTACTACCTAAGTACTTTATTTTAATTTTTCCTGAAATCATAAATTTTTATCTAAAAATGTTTTGTCATGCACGAAAATTTTTACATAATCACATAAAAATGTTTTTTTTTTTTTTTAAACACAAAAAGGTTTCATAAAACATTTTATTATTCATGGTTTTATGATTGAACGTTTTTTAAGAGCATTCAAATTACCTAATTCCCAGTGGTGGTCACTATGACATTAGACGGCTGTGGTCATCAGTTCCAAAAATACTTTCAGTATTTGTGAACAGTCTCAACGACATTGCTGTTTAGAGCGTGTAAACTTATACTAGATAGTGGAATTCAATATCCAGTCATCTTATGTCTCTAGATTACACTTAGTATCCATCAACAAACTTGTATAATGAACTTAAGGTTAGGTTAGATGAGAAGGTCAATAATCAAAATATTTAATATTTGACACAGAAACTGGGAATTTGAAGAGTTTGTTAAATATTATGAATCGGATGGAGATTATGAATTGGAATCGGAACCATAACATTGATAGTTAAGAATAAATTCGTTAGCATTTGTTTTATTCTTTAGGCACCTTCAAATTCGAAGGAAAACTGTCCCCTTTTGTTTAGCCACTCTTTGGATTATTTTTATCTTCGTTTTTCACCAACGTACTTTCTCACTAGAAAGTATCCCTGGGTGAACTATAGAGTCATAATGCCAAGAATATTCCGCCTAATTGTTGTTGCCCAAACGATTTTTGGATAACGTCTTTAATAGATTTAAACGATTAACTATAAAGCTTGACAACCTAAAACGATTGTACAAATTAAATCGTTGTTGGTATGGTTCATGACTACAAAGTAACGCTCATTTTTCAAAATATTATAATTGATCTGTGTCTTATTCGGATACAACTTGTTATTTTATTCGAAACATTTTCCCAAAAAAGCCGAAATACAAATCAACTAGTAAAATTTTGAAAAATCAGCGATACTTTTGTAGCCCATAGCATAGTTTTTGAAAATCAATATGGAAACGAATATAGAATATATTTGTATGTTTATTTCGAGAAGGTAAATAATATCGAGTTTGTGGAAAATCAAAAACAAATATGTTATTAAATGTAAATAGTTAAGTAGTTTAAAATTAATTAATATGAACGATCGGTAAAACACAGCAGCAGAACGGTAACCGAACACAAGGATTACAAAATGAAAGCCCATATAATCAGATTTATTTTACATACAATATTCACAAAATCACTTAATCACTTGATTATTATTATTACATCGCTTCGCATCGATTCGATATTTATTTTTATTTTAATTATTATAATAACAATCTTTAAACATATTTAATTGATTCAAATTATAATCACATTTGTGAAAATTTATGTTTATATTGTGGGCTGTGATGTGTACTTAGGCCATATACAATAATATAGTCTGCGCTGTCTATATTATTAGGGTTTAGGTATAATTGAATATTTTTAATGCATGCTTCTCTGTTTCTGTTAATATTTCAGACAGAAGATTCTGTTTTTGAAAACTACGCCTCTTCCATGAAATACTCTTTCAAATATCTACTAACAATTTATTCATATATGTATGAGTTATTATACCGTATGGTTCATATTAATTGTCCACAACACATCGCATTGGGTTTTTATTTCTTGTGTACGAATATATTTAGATATTTCGTATAAAATACACTTTTTTAGGATATTTTGGACACTTTGAAAGATCATTCGTAGAGAAAAGGGAAAGTTTCGGACCCAAACATTCTATATCTGACACCCTGGTGAATTGTAGCATGCCCTGCGCAAACTCCCAGTAATCAAGATGAGTCTGTTGCAGCCACCCCTTGATTCGGTAAATTACGGAGCATCTTTATCAATGGGTAAATTGTAATATATAGAGTAATTGCAGATGTTTGGGCTGAGTTTGAGGCAAAACTATTCAGTTTATAAAAAGAAGTTTTAAACAAAAGTTTCTTCTATCTCTTACGGTTTTAAAGTTAACTGTCTTCGTTTTTGAGCATCTTGTTTGTAGACCGACAGAAATGAACTAATAGATTATTTTATGAACACCTACAATCAATATTTCCAACCTTAGACCGCAGACGCTAGACTGAAATTTTACCGAATAATTCAATAATCCTCTCGAATAGTAAATAATTACACATGAATAGTGATTGTGTTAGATAGAGGTGGATAATATTTACAGACCACACAGTGTTTTTATATATGTCATTACCATATAATAACAGAATTATAAATATTTAAAAGGGAATTTTGCGTGTATACTCATTTTGAAGTATGAGATGGAAAGTATTGGTGCCACATACATCATATACACAGAAAAGGGATGATATACCAGTAGGTAGGTGTTTGTATATGGAAAATACATTGTCCCTATAGTACATACATACAACATACATTTAAGAAATATGGGAACAACTGGAATATATTGAAAATAATCAGTTTGGTCTTCATTCTAAATTCAAATTGAGTAAATATCAGTTTTAAAATTGTGTACTTTGTGTTGTATTCAAATACTTGAACAGTGAATACTCATAGCACACAGCATACAAATCTTGTACAAGACCTTGCACATCATCGTACATATTTTTCATTTAAACGTACAAAATTATTGACTATTATGTGAGATGCATGTCAATATATTATATAATATATACGCCAGCCAGTATTATTCATTGAATTTTTAGCGAATTTCCTCCAAAGTAAATGCAGCTATTGGTTTTGCACCAATGTTGGAATTTCGTAAAAATTTCTTCAAATGTCCATCGATCCTACCTATTAGTAAAGTACATATATATATATATATATATATATATATATATATATATATATATATATATATATATATATATATATATATATATATATATATGTACTTTTATGTGTCTATGGACTATCTAGCGATCATTCCAATTGGAATGAAATTTGGTATTTGAGGCGCTTTTGGTATTCTAAACGTCAAATTCGTTAAGGGGGAAGGGGCAAACACAAAATTTGGTATATCTCAAACGCCCCTTTCACCTGAGCCTATCATTCCCATAGCAAGATGCTCTGTAATTTACCGAATCAAGGGATGGCTGAAACAAACTCATCTAGATTACTGGGGCTTTGCGCAGGGCATGCGACAGGCAAAGTTGTGCCTAAACACAGCTAGGCCAGTCGAGTGTGCTCGATTGAGACTCAATAGAATTCAGTTGACAGGACACTGTCGATTGAACTAACACCTACATAACTTGCGGATCTCTGATGATCCCACTTGTAGGGCCTGTATGGAGGACGATGAGACCTCCATACATGTTATATGCACCTGCAGAAGCCTGCAGGGTATCAGATATAGAATGTTTGGGTCCGAAAGCTTGGACCCATCAATCCTGTGAGTAATCCCGGCGGAGAAGTTGTGGGCCTTCTGTGTGGCATCCGGCCTCGACAGAATCCTACAGCTTTATCTGCTTAAAATGGCACCTCTTACCCGGAGACTTCTCGCCTTCGGGTGACAGATTGATTTCAAGTAGGGCACAGACGACCTCTTGGTCTAGGTGCTAGGGACCCACTTGCGGTACCCCTCTTTCTAATTATTATTATTATTATTAAGTAGCAAAGCTCGCATATGCAGTTGTGTAGTGTAATTTTCGTTGGTTTTAAATTGATTCGAGTGGTGTAAATACATAAAAGTTTGAAACAAACATTTTAACTCGATACTAGTTCCAACACAAACTTTGAACAAACTATATTCGAGCTGTAATTTTAGATAAACTAAACAAACTTGATTATTACAAAAAAATAGAGAACACACAATTCAGTTGTGAGACAATCAGACTCTCCTCGTGTACATCATGTTTTGTGCAGTTTAGTATTTTTATGGTTCATGAAAGCGACTGACTACGAGATACGACGATGTTGATGATGACAAGGGCGTCGCCAGCCGATGGCCCAAGGGGGGGGGGGGCTGCAAGTTGATATATGGGACGATGGGAAAAGTATGAATTTTAAATACAGTCAAAAGCTCATGTTATTATATTTATTATAGTTATTATATTTATTAGAATAATAGAATAAAAAGGATTTGGGACAAAATATAGGACATTGACAATTACAAGATTTTAATAAATAAAGTAGTCGAGCGAGATTCTTTTTGTTTATTAAGTTAATTGAAACACAATCTTCGGGGTTTTTTTGTAATCTTCTCGACCACTTTATTATGAAAATCTTTTAAGTTTTCATTAATAATTTTTCTATGCACACTCATCATGGCCAGACCATTGAGGCGATTTTCCCCCCATAGTGCTTCTTAACCAGGTTTTTTAGTCTCCTGAGGCTGCTAAACGAGCGGTCTACCGTACACGTTGTGCACGGTAGAGGGATCAAAATTTTCAACGTTTTCCCGTTTCGGGGAAGAAGGTTTTTGCCTCTTTTAGGACATCAACAACGGTCAGATTTGTTGGATTGGATTTATCATACCACAATCACTGCCACAGTTCGATTTCATTTGTTTATGTTAGGTAAATCATAAAACTGGGCGATAGTTTCGCAAGTTTCTGTAAGATTTTGAATTCATATCTCATTCAAAAACAATGAGTCATTGTGTTTGAATTTCTAGGTGGGGGCAACTACCCCCCCCTACTTGCTCCCCTTGGCGACGCCCTTGGATGATGATACGATACGACGAGGACACAACCAACAACTCATACAAACTGTGTATAAAATACCTAAAGCAAACAAATTTTTCATAATATTATTCACAACTTAAAGAGACACTAGATACTTCCAATATACCTACACGTGTGACTACGTACTTCTGAACAATGTACATCTGAAGTATGCTGTTTTTATTTCGGTAGCGTGAAGTTAAATGATATTATCAACAATTGGATACGCTAAACGATATTTGAAAACAAATCTGCATAATTGAATATGGGACGCAATAAAAATGTAAATTTTGTACGAAAAACTTTCAACGATGGATTTACATTTTAGAGAAAAAATATAGAAAAATCATAATAATAATACACTCTCATGTATAATGTTTTTAAAACTTACCTTTGTTCACTTGTTTTACCCTTTTTTGTTTTGTTTTGGGGTCGTCCAACCACCCACTCACAAATATCGGGAACTTCATTATTCGAAGAATATATAAAAATCGAACACGTATTTTTGAATTCAAAAAATTATAATCTTTGAAAATATATTTTCATAATAAATTGTTAACCATCCATAGGTCAAGTGAGATTATCTGACAGAAAAGGTAAGATTGGGTCGTATCCGACCCATTCTAGGACCATATTTGTGCGGATAACTTTGAATATACACTTAAATCGGGCACTTATGTACCCCAAGAATTGTCTTATCTATCATACCCAGTACATATACAGTCTGTTTTCAACAGCGTTTCTAATAGGAAATCAATGTTCAATAAATAAATAAAATATTTACTAACCATACATACACATACTTACATACTTAAATTCAATAAATTTTAATTATTAATTAATGCCAAACCGTAAGAATCGTATAATAATTATCAATAATCTTATCAATTAATACAATTTAACAATTAAACTACGGGTTAAATCTCACTAATGCATATACCGAATTCAAAGACTAAAATATTTTCTTTTGACAGAAATAGAATTGTAGTAAGAATTTGCAAGTGTATCGAATTACATGATTCGAAGTAAACCTTAAAATAGCAGAAGTACACATGGCCACAAAAGTAGCCGCTCATTTTTTCAAAATTGTCTTATTCATTTGGTTTTCAAGAAAAAGCTTCAGATAAATGTTGTTCATTATAAATAAACTAACAACTTGTATTCCAAACATTTGTCCAAAAACCGAATGAATAAGGTTATAATAAATCAAGTACAAAATTATTGAAAAATGAGCACTACTTTAGTGGCTCTGAGTAAATAGAAGTAAGTTGATTAATTAAATTTTGTTTAGTAGTTCACAAGTGCAGTCAGTACTTCGACAACAGATTCTATGATGATAGCAATCGAATGAACAAACTAACGAACATATTAAATAAGTAGAAACCTTAACCACCAATCAAAGAACTGATAGATGGTATCAGATTAGTGTATTATATTTGTAATGACGGTACGGTAGACGACGATACGATATCGATACCACCGATAGATACCGTACAGTTGGTTTTTATTGTTGAAAACAAAGGATGCTTGAAGTATGATAAATATTATTAGTTTATATAAATTTATCAATAAATTTTGTAAAATGTTGTTGTATGTATCGAAGAATCTATCTTTTACTATATTTAAACATAAAGCTTGTTTCGGTATGCTTTTGTGTACATACTCGAATCGTTCGTATAAGGAGATAAATTTCATACTTAATCCGATCATTTTGTAATCCAATAAACAATTGTTATGTATACCGTATGTTTCATATTTATTGAACACTCTCTTGTATCTCAACAACTGCAATGGAATCAGGACTATACGGTGAGTGACCTAGTACAAATATCTAAGTCAGTCTTAGAAAATATGTCTCGGTATTCGAGGTTGAAGTGTATGCCATAAATAGATATGCAATCGCGAACCTTCAACGAAGGTAGAAGAAGATATATTTGAATTAAAGCAGTAAAATCACCTGAAATAAAACACCAAAATTGTCCTGGAGTGTATCGACTCACTGAAAAATCTGTGTAAATATAACAAAGTCACTATTGGCTGGGTGCCTGGGTATTTAGGAATCGATGGAAACGAAAAGGCTGATGAATTAGCCAGTATGGATGCTAGTGCTCCACTAAAACGCCCAGAATCGTTTCTTGAAGAGCCGAAAAGTACAATAAAAGATGTGTGGTACACAGGTCGGTCAAACCAGTCTTGAGAACATACTCATGGCCAAGATCATGCAAAGTCTTTTATAAAAAGCTTCTCGTTGAAAATGCTTCTGAAAAAAAACACGTCTTTAATTTTCATGTTTTTTCTTTTAAAATTTCTGAAATCTCTGAAATTACTGAAATTTCAACTCACTTCGCCTTAATCAACTAATAAAATGATATCAGCTGGATGATGAAATTTCGGCGTAAATAATTCGGTAAAAGTGTTGATGGGAAATTTAGTCTTAACTTAATTTCTCATACTAAATTTCCCATATTAATATTTTCCAGAAAACTGAATAGGTGATATATTCATAGCACGACAGTTAGATGATAGTTCACTGGAACACATTGTACACAAATATATTTATAGTATGTGTATGTATATATTTATAACGATATCGCATTGAGAAGTACTAGAAAATAGGAAAATCAACGATGGTAGTATGGTTTATATAAATGGGAATTGTGGGGTGAAGTTTCTAGAACACAGAAATAGTATAAATCTTAACATCTTTTGAGCGTGCTATAATATTTTTTAATCGTTTTTGACACTATCCTTAAATATATGTCGAAATATTCAAAAAGTATTTTAATCAGATCGATTGTAATTCATAGTCATTTTAGGTCATATTGAAATCAGGATAAAATTGTTTCTCAGAAAGTTATTAAAGAGTATGGTCTTATCGATTTCCTAGTATTCTTGGAAATTTGTTCAAAAAGAGGAACCTCTATCAAGATTATCCTTAGACCCACGGTATCGAGCGAAGCATTTAAGTCGTGAAAGAAGATTCAGCCAATATTTTCGACAGGGGTACTAAAATAAGACTCTTATCTCAAAAATTCGGTTATATGTTGCTTTAAAATCTATTATCGAAGCCGAAAAGTGAATACGTAAGCATTTATTCGAAAATCAAATACAAATTGATTGTTAAAAAATTGACACACACTGTACATAACCTTTGATAGAACAGTTGAACTCAGCCTTAATCGTTTATAAAGAAATAAAGAACATTTTATAGATACTTTTAAGACATTTGATAAAGAAAAATATCACACAAATATTTTGATAAATAAAATTTATCGTATAAATTTTTTATCGAATGCGTATATTACGAGTGAGTATGTATGTCGAATTTGTACGAAAACATCGAGAAAAAAAAACATTATTTAAATATCATCAAACAAAAATAAACAGATATTTGTCGATATAATTGTCATATCGATATATCGCTATATAACCAATAAACATTTTTTTTTTTGACAAAATATAACACATAGTAACAATAACAGTAGCTTGTAAATATATACCGGGTGTCACTCACTCATTCTTAGATACATATTTCCACATTAGAAGAACTCAATTGAATGTGAACCGAATTTCTGGTATTATATTAAAATACTTATAACCATTCCATTAATAATACTGGATATTGTCAATTGTAAAATATTCCTTTGGTGCAGTCATATTTTCGAGTGGCCAACCGGTACAATGAATAACGAAAATATTATGATAAACTTCTTACAAGTCAAAGTTAGAAGTAGCAGCTTCTCGTATGTATATGTGTGTATGTATGCCGTAACAACAAACTGTGAGACACCAAGAAGCACTACCACCATAGAGGATGGGACTATATGAGGGTGTGATGACATCAGAATAGTCTTGGCGCCAACATAACCAAGAAAAGGTAAAAGCGACTACTACCACACGACAATGCATCATCCATGATGGTTTGGTTTAAAGCAATCTACTGTACGAACGAACCTTATATACTGAGTTGAGCGTTTGTTCGAGTTCGTTTAAGGTTGTTGTGAAGAAAATTCAATTTAATGGCAGGTTCTTCAATTCTTCAATTTTACAGCTTATTATTTCAATAATAAAGAATATCTTGTCAAAATTTGAAGTTGATCCTGTTTTTAGTTTTTGAGTAAAAAAATGTTAAAGTTACGATTTTTAAGAGATTTTTACATAGGTTAACTGGACTCGTTGGTAAAATCATGAATACAAAAATCTGTATCTCGACAATCAGATATACCAGTGTTATGAAAAACTGACATAATAATTAGGATTTAAGTTTTAAACAATATGTTTTTTTTTTTTTTTACAAATATTTATGTTTTTTACAAAACTTAAATTATTTGAAACGATTTAATTGCAAAATTTTTAAGTGTTGGGAATGGATGAGTTGGCAATGGATGAGATATCAATGCATTTAGTATAGGACAAACTCACCACCCATACTTTCCCTCACCAGTTTCACAACAACCTTAATACATGCGAGATGAAGGTGACGCGTTCCACATATACAGAGTGGTCTTTCACTCTTCAGTAGTCAGATGGTTTAAAGCATTTTCATTAGTTAAAATAGAATCAAAGTCGTCGAATCAATCATTTCAATCAAGGGACAATTTTCTCACAGAAAGTCGTAAGTAAAAGATTAGTGCAATTATTTGCAAATGGACAAGCAAATGGACTTGATTCTCCTTCCGATCCACAATCTCAGAAGTTATATCCGAAAGCCTTGACTATCCAGTTATTCCTCAAAGGAATACCAGTATATATATATATATATATATATATATATATATATATGTGTGGCTTGAGAAACTGTACAAGAAAATACATATTGAAAGTGACACAATATTTAAGTGTTCACCCTGTACAAGTATTTATTATAGTGGTAAACACGATACATTGAGGACATGTCAAATAATAAACACTTGTTTTAATATGATATTGACACATTTTTATTGACGTACACAAAGAATTGTTGGGTTTCATCAACATATTTCAACGTTGTCGCTCTAACACACTATCAACCGGAATCACACTCTCTTTTTTTAGTTCGTTTCATGACAAACAGTATTTCTCCGTTGTATTTCAGTACAAATAATATTTCGTTTAACTTCCAAGTAAAGGAATTACTTCTTTTAATTCTTAAATATTACTTTTTTTTAAATACTTTTTTCTCTCAATTGAGGAATTAGAATCCACAGCAAGTCTCTTCCTGTACTCCACAGCAAGTTACTTCCTGTGGAGGAACCTTCCGGGGCAGGCCAAAACTCTTCTCGGGAACTTTAACCGCAAAAGGTACAAAACTTGCATTGGCCTCAGCAAAAATAGACTGTGGATACTGACGAGGTTTCTTACGGAAGACAGGCTTTGGAAATGGAAAAAGGACAACTGCAGATTTTGTGGAGAAATGGAGGACACTCCGAAACACCTCCTAATAGACTGTAACGCCCTCATACACAAAAGAATAAAATGTCTGGGAGTCTATCAGATACGTTCAGGGGAGCCGCCCTCCCTAGACCCAAGCCAGATCCTGTACTTCCTGAAAGAAAAAGGATTGGATGAGGTGCTTTCAGACGAGACCATTTTTCGTCAGGCCGCAGTGTACCAAATAATGGATAATACATTATCATTCATGTCAAAAGTTGCACCTCTAACACGCGTTGGGTAAGCAAAATATATGTTTGAGGGAGTCCAACTCATCCCCATAAAACTCTTCATTTTTGACTGTCGAAATATGTGTGCATCATCAAATTTCAACTTCCTAAAGATCTTAAGCAGATAGAATGGTGAACGCTAGAGTGATTTCATAATTTATCCATTTTGTCCATTTGTGGTACAGAACCCTAAGAACTGCAATCACACATGTGTCTAATATACTCTATGTACGTGTACAGATCTTTTAAAAGCAATTACTCTTAGATTAATTACATGGTGGATGTAACAGATTGTGGTCGCCAAGTAACTAATTCACACGATGCCAGTTAAGGGTTGAAAAAGTGCATGACATCACACAATGGCATCATATGTCAGCGTATGATAAATGTAAATTATTATCTTTGTACAAGTTCCACATAGTAATAATACGAAGCATCTCTTGGTTCCGCTTTCAATTTCCGTTACAGGAATGAAAACCAAGAATACACTTCTTCGTCACTGAAGAACTGAAAACTGAAGAGTACGTTACGTTACGTTACGATGATACCACTTCTTAAACCATCCCGTCTAAAACCAATGTGAATGTGCATCGTACATCGCACAATATATAAATGACTGTACTGTGATGCTATGTTTCGTAAAGTAGTTCAAAGTTACCTACCGCTATATATTTATATATGTGTGGGTGTGTATGTATGGCAGTGGGGGTTGTTAAAAACAAGCTCTCATTGTTGATGAAGTGAGTTGGGGGGTAGATAAAAAGTACAAACATCATATGAAAACATGAATTTTCATAAAGTTTGATGGGAACTTTCTTATAATAATAATAATAATAATCATCATCATTTTACGTTATTTACAGTTAACTTAAATGTTGCAGATATCTAGAAAAAGTTAGCTTACTTCGTATACTCCTCCTTATCAGTTGCTTGGAAAAACTGAACGCATCATAATTTATACAGTTTTTCTTTTATGAAAAAAAAAATATATATATATACACTTATGAGTGTTGAAGAAAAAATTTTGTGAGAAAACCATCATACGCGTGTATATTTCATGGTTTTTATATCCGATGAATATGTATACAAAATATACAAGGATATTATAATTACAGCCCCGCCTTTGTAGTAGTAAGAGCGGTGGGGAGATCGACGCCTGGCAAATAGGTCTTCCTTCTTTTACCGATCCTTACACGACAAGGAATTTGTATGCAGAGCAGGAATTTAGTGACTGCAGCCGAGTATTCAGCCGATATTCATCCGGAATTCGTGAAAAAAACTGTAGAAAACCTTCACAAACATAGCCGGTTACTTCCGTTCTTGTCCTTTCGACAGTTTAGTCAAGTTTGACAGTTTAGTCAATTAACGCATAGTCACCGTTGGTAGTCGAACTCGCAACTTCCCAGTTGCAAACAGGCCTTTGACAAAACGGCCACATCGACTGCTTAGTCCCGATTTTGTAACGGTTGGTAATCTTGACTGCAGAAAAAGGTTAATGGTATGGGTCGTCATAGAATGCCCAAATTAGTCGATGTCCGCATGTTCATTTGTCGACACGATAACTCAAAAACGAAGTCAGATAACTAGCTGAAAATTTGTGAGTGTGTGTGTTCTAGAGTTTAAAGGATGGAGGGTTAAGATTGCAAATGGGAAAATCGCTGCAAGCTTTTTCCTGCTAGGTAGGAAAATCTCTACCTAGTAGTCTAATCGAGGTGATGAGTATTTAGTCATCAAGTATTCTAAACTACAACTGTAACTGACATGCTGGTCTCAGAGCAGAAGTAAAGGAAAAGGCTTAAAAGAGGACGCCAAACTATGATTTACCCAAAAGGGTGATAAAAGCTGGGTAACTCCTACATTAATTGAGGCGCACTAATATCTATACACAGCTTGAATATTTAGTATTTAAGAACTCTTTTATAAAATAATTATCAGCTCAAAGAAACAGAATTAAGGTCACCCCTTAAATCATAAGTTTGAAAGTTTGAAAAAAGCAAACAAAAAGTTTATTATTATTAAAACACATTGAATTTAGTGTGGTTCCATGCTTGAAGCTTCAAGTAACTAAATTCTCTAGTAACAGAATCTATGTAATATTTATCTAAGCATCACCCCAGCTAGTGTAGCCTGTCGCCCCCGTAAACCTCCCTCTGCCTACCGCACTCCCTGGTTTATATAACTATGGTGATAGGTGTATTACGCTAAAAGCAAGTTAAAAGTTTTGTGTTAGAAAATCAAGCAGTCTTATATGTTTGTCACGTAACAAAGTAAACACCTAATTTTATTTTCTAAAATAAAGAAAAATGGAACACAATTTTCCATAAGAGAAAAAAAAAAAAAAAACTTCATAAAAATATGATTTTTCTAAAAATATAAAAATATACATAAATCCTTCTACTTACTGTATGAAGAGAACCATATGAGGAGGAGAATCGCTTAATATAAACATTTACGGAAATAATATTTGAAACAAAACGTAACAAGTTGGTAAATATGGGAATTATACCCTATGGTCCTTAGATTGGCACGGGTCATAGTCGTTGATTTTTAGAAAACATTGCAGGAAATTATATCTCAAATTATCTAACGAATTATCTCTCCTGGATAACGATGTCTAGATAATAGAAATGTACCTCGATATAAGAAATGCATCAAATGGCAATGTATTTTTTAAATACACTGTATATACTGAGTTTTTTAGTAGTGCACTTCTCTACAGGCACAGATGTATATATATATATATGTATATATATATATATATATATATATATATATATATATATATATGTATATATATATATATATATATATATATATATGTTCCCTTCTCTCTAGGGATAGGATTCAGGACCGATTTAGCTGTTCCGCGAACTCATTGATTTCATTTTTATTGTTGACGGGACAGATTAACATTTAGAATTCTTTTTCTCCTTCAATATTTCTAACCGTTACAGTCTAGGAACTAAACCTATAATATCCTTAAATATTATAGTATACAGGATCCAATACCTCAAAAACTGGAGGCATTCTCAAAATGTTGTAAGCGTTCAATTTCGCTAATAGTCAAGATATTTTTGAAAATTTTTGAATTTTATCATAAATTGAGCTTAATATTGAGGATCAACGAAAAATTCCTTAAAGCCTATAATTTGCATTCTTCCGGGAGTTTTTGAATTTAATATACAAATCATTCATGAAAATCTTTGATTTACATCGCATTGATCTGGTGTAAATTTTTCGTAGTCCTTCTCGGAAAAAAGTAATCGATTTTTATTAAAAAAAAAACCTTTTTATATTTAAAAATGTTTAATGTTGCATGAAAGCATATATTATATTCATATACAGGTTGTTTAAATATAAAGGGATTTTTTATGGCAAATGCCACTTCTGACACCTGATTGGATATCAGCGATTCAAAAAACCTTCTGGTCAATATGCTGATACTCCTGTTCCGGTAAATAAAGCGAGTTGACAGGGCTATTGGCAGCTGTCAACTGTCAAATGCTACTTTCGACATCAGATTCGAAATTAGCGACCCGAAAACCCCCAGTAGATAACTAGCAAAGTCGCGTTGAATGGACCATAGCTCCATACTCTTAAAAATACCAAAAAAATCAACCCCCATATCTGGAAAACTGTCCATTTTCCGACCGTGAGTACTTTTGATCAGTTACTCAAAAGGAATAACATATATCGATTTCAGCGAAATTCACCGAGGGCGGTTTCTCATAAGACCTGTGCGAGGTCTTTTATATAGAGATACCACAAAAATGTATGAGAAATTTTTGTAAAATATTTCATTGTGGAAAGTTATGGAATAAGAGTAAATTATTTTCCAGTTAAAATTTGAATTTTAGTAGGAAGTAATTTTACTTTGAAAATTTCAAGAGGGTTTTTTCTGCGTTCCTTACAAAAATTTGAAATGCACTGTAGTAGTTTTAGTATGTGAAAAAATCGAACACAATTTTTCATTTTACAATATATTCTTAACCATATATGAATACCAATTTTCACGATATAAATAAATAATTCATACAATGATTTTCCCTGCATACAAAAGAAGGATAAAAGAAGAAGAAGAAAAAATTACAAGAAAAGTTGTAACATTTTAGTACTTTTCCTGTATGTTATTATATAATTGAATACAATTTTCTCAATTGAAAAATGTAAAATATTACTATAAAAACAATTTTCTTTCAAGGTACAGTATGTCACAGATACCTATCCACAAATTAACATTATATTATACATAATATAGACTTTGAAAGTGATCCTTTTCTTGAACACGAAAATACAGTTTTGTTAAGTAGATATTGGCATTTCGATGTCGATAATATCACATGAAAATACTCTCTAAAATCGAATCGAGAAACATCTCCAGAGAATCACTTTTGAAACGGTATACCATTTGTGTACATGCAATATTCCCCGGACGACATACTTCTGTTAAACCGCTTATCTATACAAATTGGTTAAAATTTTCCATAACACTGAACATATTTATTTTAAATATCTCATGAATGAAAATTTACATTTTCTTATCAACCGTCTGTTCCCGTGTTTTATTTCTTTTAAAACATTCTTAACATGCCACTGTCCACAAGAAATATTCTCAAATTTTGTATAACTATGATACACTCGGCCGTAAAGGCGTTCGTGAAGGAAATTGCAGTAAACCTTCTCAAGCATAGCCGGTTACTTCGTTCTTGTTCATACACCAACAGATTAGTCAATTAACCGTCCCCTTTTTTTTCCTAATAATTGGCAAACTGCCGATGTCGGGATTCGAACCCATAACCTCCCAGTTTCTAAGCAGGTATACTGCGCAGACATAAAAATTTAGTAGCAATTAAATATAAGCAACCCAACAATATGGTTGCCGTTAGTGTTTATATAATTTTGATATAAAAATTATACAAATCTTAGTGGGATTTAAACTCATGACTTTTGGCATTTACCAACTAAGCAACGAGATGCTAAGTAGAAAATGTATGTGCTGTTTGAATTATTATGTTCGATTAAGTATTTTGAACCCATTTGAAAGGTGGCTCAAAACGATGTTATTAACTAAAAATAAATCTGATTAAATATGAAGATAAATTGATTCTGAAATTTAAATCGTAATTATGATACGATACCGAAGATACGAACAGACGTTTTCATGGAGGGGCGGAGGGTGACGAACTAGTGAGGATGATAAAAGTGGTTTATTTTATGTGTGATGTATATGTTGCAAGTATATAATAATAGGTCGGTATCGGTATCGTTTGGTCATATGCCAGAAGTGGTTTTTACGGGTTCAATCCCATGGCATTCTCCTGTATGTAGATACTAAAATATCGGTGAGAGTATGTTCGGTGTTACTTTACTTTGTGTAAAGGTTTTTGTTGGAGTTCAAATAATTATTTACTTTTGAAATAATAAAGTGGAAAAAACCCTTAATTTTGAAGAAAATTTACAAAGAAAATAATTAGCATATATAATTGTTTTTCTTTTTCATATTTTCAACAAGTTTTAACACTTTCAGGTAGGTGAGTTTTTACCATCATGTTTTTGCAATTAACTAATTAATTTATATGGTCTGGTGGCTAAAAAACATGACTCTTTAAATTTAATAATTCAACTCTTCTATGTCAGTCGCCATAATGAAAAATCGTCTCGCAGGAAAAGGTATCTCACTTTGGCTGTGTAAGGATATTTTGCCAGAAGGTGGCAGGGCGTATCATCTACCCCGTTAGATAGACAGATAGATTGTAGAGGCCCATAAGGTCCATTGTGATGCCTAAGGATCAACCCCGTTACTCTCCAGACATATCGCACTGTCCTTAAACATGATGAGGGATATATGCTGGTTGATCTTGCAGTAAGCGCACCAACCAGAAAGTTTATCTCCTTTCGGTTTTCGCTAATAAGCCAGGTTGACCTTGCGCATTGTACCCAGCTATCATATGTTTCGGGTACCTATTCTAATTCTTCTTATATCTTCTAATCATTTCTAGATATGGTTCCTTACATGAGAGTGCGACTTTACGGGCAAATGTATCGCAATCAGGCATAACTCTATTTAGGATATTTAGGATTTATATTCTCAAATGATAAGAAACCAAATTGTAGTCAAATTAATTTTCTATAACTTGACTTCTTATACATTTTTCGATTTCTCCAATATTGAAAAAGATAGATGTATCAAACTTTATGTTTCATACCACCTCTAAGCCCTTCTTTCCATTGTCCGATTTTGCCCATTCACTAACTTGGCCTTTCAAGTACTAAAAATACTCATATAAAAATTCCATTCAACACATCTACTAAGATCGATTTGAAGAAATTTTGTCATCGGTACGATACCAATAGCTCCTTCAGGAAATTCGCTATAAAGAAGTTTGGTACGCCGTGAAAATGTTGAACTGAACAAATTTGATTTTGATGTGAAATCATCCAAAAGTGTGTTAATAAATATTGATGACCTGACCATACAAGGGGTAGTTTAGTTGTATGTTTAACAAAACTTTTCAAGTATCAATAAGATGTAATTTTCTTGTTTTTCAACTTAAAGTGTATTCTTGAAAATTAAAGCTTATAAAATTAGTAATTAATAAAGTTGAAAATCTGTTTTTTTTTTCTTTCTATAAAAGTCGATTTAAACAAAAAGTTACGACTCGAATAAATCTCTATAAAAGAATCAGGATCGAAGATATTTCGTTATAAAAGAAAAAATTGCGGCTATAAATAATATTTAACAAGTGATCTAAAGCCACAAGGACCATATTAAATCAAAATATAAAATAATTATATAATACCGCACTATTTATCGAGGAAAAAAAGGTTTACCTCGTCGTAATAAATTTGAATGGCAGCACAAAAAAAGGTCAATAACTTTTCATATAAAACTGATAAATTGTGGGAAAACGCACCATCACAATAATGCGTAGTGCGTTACCGTCGACCGCATCATCAAACCACTAAAAAACCAATCAGATTTAATGGCTTTTTTTTTTTAAAGAACAAGAATTCGATTTTGTCTTGGAAGAGTCTTTTATGTCTCTGTAATCTTGTGAAGTACTTTATTCACGTTTGACAAATTTCACAAATGGAAAATTAAATGACGATAAAAATAAAATTTTATATAATCTTAGGGAAAAATCAACATTTTCATAATACATCATGTTACTTCCATGTTCAACAAATTCTTTTTTCAAGGTTTTTCTAAAGGCGCATGTACTATGGCTCACAGATGTAATGTCCTTTTATCAAAATTGAATTGTATTATTCATTAAATTTTTAGAAAAATAGCCATACACTTTTGAAAAAAGGACACTACATCTGCGGCCCATTAGAAAGATTTGGCTCTCATGCTTTTTTGGCTACCCTATCACGATGAATAAAGCACTCGTGAGCGTTTAGTATACACACTTTTTCAGTATACACAGCGTCTAGTTAAATACTAAAAACAACGCTTGATAGCGCTCACTGCGTTTTAGCGCCCAAATCGAATACACACTGAGTCGTAATCAATTTTATAAATTGAAAATGAATTTTTTGAATACGAATTTTTTGGTCCAATTTTTCTCTACTCTCTAATTTCTCTTTTGAAAACTACTATTTTGAGGTCATATTTTTCATTTTTGACAGTGTTACTATCTTGCTAAAATTTAATTTAAACTTAATTGTTAAAATTTCATTTAACAATTCATTTTTCCAATATCCAATAAATTTTTGCATGGAAGTGATATGAAAAACTTTTCAAAAACTGAAATCTTGAAACGAATTATAATAAAACAATCAAAATCGGTCTACTTAGCTATTAAATTGAACAACGAATAAAAAAATTTATCAAATTATACTGAAACACTTCTGCGAACATCGAGTACCATAAACGATTGCGATAGCGACTCCTGGAACGGGAACAACAGGGAGTTATTATCAAAAAAATATATAGGGAAGAATATGAAAAGGTAATAAAATAATTTTAAACACCGTGTACTAACTGTACAGACATATATTCTTCAATGCCACCCCCCCACCCCCCATCTGAATATTTATCTGGTATATTTGAATAATCTCAGAGGTAAACAACAGTTTTTTGTTTTGTTTTTTTTTGTTTTCAACCGAAACAGAAAAAAAATGTTAATTTAATTTGTTATTTAAAAAAATATTTTAATTATAAAACATTTGTTTTACGTATTTTAGTTTTGTTGGGAAATGTTGGAAAATGTCATCAGGGATATAATACCTTTTAATTATCATACAGCATAAATTCATTTGATCAGAGACCTCACTGAGGGGTGTTCTAATGTTACTTAACATTTTCATAAAATTCAGCGCAAACTTTATGAATAAATGGTTTTTTTTTTTCTTAAAAAAAAATTAATTTGATGTAAATAAATTCTAACAACCTCCATATCGAAACAATTTTAAACCAATTTTCAACTGAAAGAAATGATAAAAAAGAAGACAGTTCGTGGCTGTGCAGTAGGTTTTTCGTGAAAACGTCCTGCACATGATCGTAGACGATTGAACTATTGTTAGCCGCTCTATGCTCTATATTTTTTCGTTTTATTTCGACGATGCCGTAGCTCTTATATTCTTTTGGCACTTAACACTGCGTTAATTCGTAACCATTCACGCGCTTGCGCCTACACTGGTACGATGATATCACAGGCAAACCAATTAAAGCGCTGAAAGTTAAAAGCGATTGAAATCCTGCAAGAGAGTTCGACTGACCACCAGTGTAACGAGCGAATGTTTTTACGAAAATCAAAAGGTATTGGTACAAGTCAACTGTAAAATTTTGATCAAAAACGTCTCTGGGGTCAATCAGTGGCCATGGGATTGATTCGCATCTTAAAGAATGTTATCAATGTTCAGACATATTGCTGAATTTTAAGTAAGCGCTAGTCACTTCCATTGGTATAATATATCCGAAAGGCATCCATACTAACAATGGATAGATTGACGCAAGTTTAAACAAAACATTAATGAACGCCTTTCTTGGAATTGTAAGGAGCTTTGTAGAGCTTGTAAAGAGCAGACTGAAACATGTCACTAAAATTTATATAAATAAATTGTATATGGAGGTTAAAAAAAAGTAGATAATTTGTGTTAGCAAAAACAAGAATATTTGTTATGCTTATAAAAGTGTGTTTTCAATGGTGGTTGTAGTTTAACGTGAGGAATGATGTTTCGCTCTCGTTAAAAAAGTTTTTCTAACAAATATCTTCTCACCGAGAAAGATTTTCTATAGTTTCCGCAAGCTCGATGTGTTGGTTTGTGTCGTCAAACTTTTAATAGTCTTTTAATATCGGTCTTATAAATTTACTTAAACGTTGGTGCTTAAAAACAATAAGCAGATTAATTTTAAATATTCAACTATCGTTCGCTTCATAAACACGATTCGTTACGATTAGTCTCACACTTCTTTTGAAATTCAACCTTTATTCTGATTGCTGCATCCACGTAATGAGTGCATCTTCAAGTGGAGTTTGTCAACTGTAATGACATCAAAATACTGTGGCAAGTTTTCGAACTAATTACACCATCAAATTTTTTACAAAGTCCAAATCTGACTCATAGTTGGGCATCATATTTTCGAACACACTGCATTACGACATAAAAATCTATGCAAATACAGTAAAACCTGTATTAAATAGCCATTTTTCAGGGGGTATCACTTTTTTCTTCTGAAAGTTGAAAAGTGTGAGTGATTTTATCATTTCTATAAAGGACTGTATAGCATGGAAATTGATATAAATTATGCGATTTTATACTTACATACTAGCGGCATAAATATGTTATTTCAATGTTAAAAATAATTATTCTATAACTAGCATTACCCGTCGCGGCTTCGCCCGCAAAAACTTTGTAACGCTCTTATAATCAAGTAACATAATATTTTCTCCCGTCAAGGACTGATTGCGTTTAATTTTTGAAATACATTTGTTGTATGCACTGCCACCTATTGGCAAAATTAGTAAGTACTCATGTTGTGTATACTGCCATCTATAGGCAAATTTTTAAAACGTATTTGTTGTATGCATCGCTATCGTTGCATAGCATATTTAACATATTTGTTTTATAATATGTTTTATGACACCTCCAACAAATATCATTATATTTTAGCCAATGTATACAAAAACTTGACAAATTATATATTAAAATCTTCCTCGAGAACCACTCTATCCATTGATGGAAACAGCATGAATCGGTGCAGTATTTTTTGAGTTTATCGCGAACAGACTTTGTTTTATACTATGTAAGGATATTTGGGTTTATTTAAAACTTTCAACAATTAACATGTTAGCTAGCAGAACTGACTACAGTTAATCAGTATCATAGACTTTTTATTAATATATATTAACATAAATTAATATATGCTATACAGTAATTCGTATATAAAATACAATATGTGAATGATAAATGTGAAATCAGTTGGATTATATGAAATATTAATTGGTTTTCTTGTTTTAAAACATTGGCTAGGCGGGAAACGTGCAGGATATCAGGTTTGACTGTATTTTCCACATAAAGTAAATCATATTTTCTAATTAACATGAAAAGGATTTTCTGCATATAGAAAACTTTTGATAAATAAATATGAAATAACGCATTCAATGCTATTTCAATACAACACACAAAATTTTTTCCCAAAATTGAATTTGAATTCATTTTAAGTGTAAAGTGAAACCCAAACAAAGTATGTAAAACAAGAAAATTGTGTTTGTGGGTGTTGAAAAAGAAAAGTTTACCATTATTTTGTTTGCGAATACATATATACAGAATAGCGGTCAGTTTTTACAACAAAAATAAATTTTCTATTTTTGGTATGAAATTATATATTGAATATTTTTCAAAAAATAAAATATGTTTCTCCGAACATATTATAGGGATATGGAAATAAAATTATGTACATTTTCATAAGGATATATATATATATATACATACTATACCTCGCAAATAATACAACATACATTTTTTATTCGGGATATTTCCTTTTTTTCATAGTATTTTCTTCTTTTCCATAACCAAATATACATATATATATATATGTATATATATATATATATATACATATATATATATATGTATATATATATATATATATATATATATGTATATATTATATATATATATATATATATATATATATATATATATATGTATATATATATCAGAAATAAACAAACAAGGGGCATTCGTCGGGATTTTTCTATCAAATATAAATAAAAGTAAAAAAAAAAAACACAAGGAAACTTTTTTTATATATATTAAATACAGCATGTTTTCATTTTGTTTACCCAAAGGATACTCCACTGATAAAGGACTTAGTTGTATCGACACCCAAAAACGCGTCTAAGCAAATCATTTCTCTAAAATGTGGTGTTTCTGACAGTAGACCAATCACGTATCGAAGTTCTTGCTGCAGACAAGGTTCGAGAACCGTGTAGCCACATTATGGTGCCTCTAAATGCAGCAACTGTTAAAGGTTTCGTGAAATTGAAATGAAAATGGTTTTACACCTTATGATAACGGAAAATCGCTAAGTGATTAAATATTTTCTACATCTTGAATGAAGCCTTTTAATGACGATTAGAGATCAACATTTCCATCTCGATAAATAACAACTAACTGAGTTAGGTGTTTAAATACTCTGTATATATTAAGTTCTTACTTAGTATGTGCCTTTTAATTTTACTTCTCAACAGTTGATTGAGCCGAAATAGTTTCATATAAACTATTGAATTTATGAAAGATAAAATTTGTATTGAAAGTCTTCTTCTATCTCGTACGGTTGATTGAAGATAGATAAAGGGGTGGACCGATTTTTCCCAATCACTACTAGAAGTCACATTTTAGGTCTAAAAATTGGTCGTTATCTCTTTTTCCTCTTAATTATCACAGATTGACAGACATCTGGAAATGGAATAATTAGATCATATTATGACCACAGTCAAACTTTTATGATAGTCATTATATGAGCACAAAGATCCAACAAACACCCGTTGTAAAATGTAAACATACTGTATACATAAACAGTTGTTACATAAGATAAAATATGTTTCTATAATTCATTACAAAAATGAAAATTGTAATAGATATTTTAAAATAAAAGAGGGAAAATTTGTTTTTTCTTTGTAAATAAAATATATAATATATAAGTAATACTCTCTCGGATGTTAAAAAAATAAAATAAACAAACAACCCTGGATAAAACACACAAAAAATAATTTTATTCTGTGATTATAAACCAAGCTAGAGAGTTAGGCTAGCTCTATGTGCTATAGTATGTTCAAGCAAATGACTATATTCACCTCAGGCTATAATAAATAAATAGCTCCAGCATAGATATATAGATTATACCGTGTGTGTTGGAAAGCATTGCTAATCGAGAATCAATGTTATATATTATTTACTATAATAACTATAACACAATATGCTTTATAAAGAAATAAAAATAGTGAGGGTACTCTTTTTAGTGTGTCTGTTGTGTATGCTTGCTAGACTGTTTTGTACTGCATTAACATGTAATGAGAGTGGGTTAAATATGTTCATTGTTGTCTTCTTAAGCTTAACATTACTTCTAACAATTAAAAATTCTTTTTTGAATATATCTTATTATTTGTATGTGGAATGTTTGGAAATAAATGATAGTATTCTATTGACGGTATGACATGAAACAACAATCCACACAAATTAAAAGAAAAATAAAACACCAAAAAAGAAAAAAAAATATAATTCCGACAAAAAAAAAGTTAAACCAACGGTTCGAATATTACTCCATTATTGTATTGTAGAAATCTACCCGAGTATTTTCTAGCACTTAGAGAAATATTCGCACAATTGTCAACAATTCTTTGCCTTAATTGTTGCAAATTTTCAGGCCTATTCCGCGAATAGATCTGTGTTTTGAAAAAACCCCACAAAAAAAAGTCGTTAGGCGATAGATTTGGCGATCTGGCTGGCCACTAGAAGGTTCCAAAATCACTCATAAAACGTTCCAGGAAAGTTTGTTCCAGGAACAGCCTTACTATGATGGCATTGTGTGCAGGGCAACCATCTTGTTGGAACCATACAGATTCCAGGCCTAAATTAGGAAGAGAGCTCTAATAGTTGGCAAAATATTATTTGGTAACAAACTCAAATATTTTTGAGAATCTAAAGATCCGTCAATGAAGAATGGTCCTATAATATGTCACCCAATATTCCAGTCCAGACATTTAGTTTTAGTATGTATTTGTATGTATGGTTTTATAGTAAATATTTTATTTATTTATTTAACATTGATTCTTTATTAGAAATGCTTTTGAAAACGGTCTGTATAGTATTAGTATAGTCCAATGCTTGTAGGATAAAATATTCGACAAAAATATTCTGAATACTTTTATCCAAAACATTTTTTCGAAAAACAAATGAATTCGGCAAAAATCGTCTAGAAAAAGAACTATGAAAATTTCAATGATTCATTGTACTCATTAATTACGTTTCCTTTTCGGACGATTTTATCCTAATCAATTCGGTTTTCGAGAAAAATGATCTGAATAAAAGTTGTTGGTAATTGTATAATAAACAACTTTCATTCGAAATATTTTTCCGAAAATGAAATAAATTCGTCACAAATCAATTTCAAAAGAATGGATAAATTGATGTTTGTACAAAATAGATACAGTTTTTCAAATTTTTCCATTTAGTTATTGGTTCAGCGACTGGACTATACGATAAACATAGAAGAATATTAACAATAGATAAAATAGAAAAAAAAAAGGTTTACCAACCTGATTCACTATACATGAATGCAACAACCAAAAACCATAAGATGTCTCCACAGCTTGTGACACCACCTCTAGACATTCGGTGCGCAGAGTTACGACCCCGTAAAATGTTGGTGGTACGACGATGAAACAGCATCACAATTGTAGAAAATGTGGGGTTGTTTCACGACAACAGATTATACCTGTGGTTAGACAATATCATATTATATTTGTTATCAATAAGAAGATAATACGAGGTACGGTCATGGGGGTGGGGCCTCGGGGATGAGTGAGACATGCACCATTGGTGTTACACTCTGCTGGTGTTACAAATAACACCATTGTACGAGCATAACTAGCATACACACATTTGCACTTTGATTAAATCGCTTTGTTTTCAATATAAACACAAACATCGGTCGTGTATAATTTGCATACTGTCCCGACCCATGCTGATTAATTGTATGATGGGTGATGAGCTTCAGCCTACAAAAACTATGGATGCATACAATGTTTATGTACCAAAAACTATCGACTTCAAAAGTAGCGCTCCAGAATTTTTTTAAATTATATCGCAATTTTTATCACATATGTTGAGAAATTTAGGTACTTTTGGAGTCGATAGTATTGTACTGGGTGTAGAAGGAATTCAGTGATCACTTACAATACGGAACATGCATATATAAAAAAAAATTTTAAACTGATTAAAAAGGATTTTATCTCGTCAACTAGCCGTATGATGTCTCTGACGTTATTTTATTCAACTGATAACTATCGTATTTACTGTTGCTATCTTTTTAAACTGAATGAAAAAGATATCGATAACAATACTTGATTGATTGATTGATTTATATCGGAGTAAAAAACTATTGCACTTCGACCATGGCCCATTATGCTCCCCCTTTTACCTCAGTCCGACGAGATTCGCTTCTCCCAAATGTTGGCAATAGGTCAACAGGTCCTCCCGAAGGTTCATATATTCGGGGTGAGATGCACCGAATAGCCTGTATTTGCTGTAACCCAGAGGATCGCAGTCAAAGATTATGTGGCTGGATGTTTCTTCATCCTCGCCACAGAATCTGCACATAATGGCCCTGTTACGGAGTCCCATTGTGTGCAGATGTTTCCGAAGGGGATAATGCCCGGTAATGAATACGGTACTATCCACAGTTGCATCCTGTTCAACCCCAGTGCATCGAGAGATAGCCTCCTTGTTGCACTTTGAAGTAGTACCTTCCCAAGCTCTTGTCGTGGTATTTTTTCCCAGTGATCACGGTGTTAAGCATTTGACCACTCGTTGATCACCTGTATACATGCAGTCCTTGGAATTCCTAAAATAGGCTCAGGATCTATGAAGGGCATTCCGACTCCCTTCTTTGCAAGGTATCTGCTTTTTCGTTTCCTTCGAAACCACTGTGACCCGGCACCCAGATCAATTTAACATTGTTCCGATTTGCCAGTTTTAGAAGTTCCTCCAGACCATCCTTGACTACCCTTGAGGTGACCTCAGTTCCAGGCAAGGCTTTTAAAGCAGCTTGACTGTCCGAAAGAATACATACGTTCTGGGTTATGTAGCCTCTACGTAGGTTCTCACGGACGCAAGCAAGTATGGCTTAGGCTTCTGCTTGGAAGACCGTGGCATATTTCTCAAAGTTGAGATAAATGTTTGCATTAGATCTCTCACCGTAGATTCCCGCCCCGGTGCCTTCTTCAGTATTGGATCCGTCTGCATACTAGACGATTCCTTTCTTGAGGTAATAACAATACTACTGATGTATACTGTTTGAATGACTAACTACAGTTTGAATAGAGACGTTCCTCCAATGATGTGACGTCACTAAAATATATCTAGGTAGATGTGGGATGTTTTACAATTAAAACAAAATTGTATTAAAAACAAATTGTGTGCATTAAACTATACAAATAAATGAAAATTGACAGATTGAACATTCGTACAAACCCTAAACCCCTAACACCCAGCGCACCGGCCCCCCCTTCAAATAAAAAACAAAAACAAAAAATATTTATTTAACACATAACTAAATTGAGAAAAATAATGAATTTGAAGTAGCAATGTGGAAAAACGAAATTGTAGGGAAAATTGTTATAAAAATATAACAGAAAATTAATATAATACTCATAATTAAATTATATAATTCATTAACAAAAACAAATATTTTCATTGAAATATTTTCATGATATAATGAAAAACCACCCTTTTGTGTATGGTGGTTGTATCTACATACAAATTTGTATGAAAATGAAAATTTATTTTTTGTTTTATAAATATGTACCTACTATGTACTTGTTCGAGTATTGTTCCGTCATCGTAATTATTATGATATGGAATAACAAACGAAGCCCACCTACGGCTTCGATTATCATATTCTTAAATAACAGCACTAAGTGCCTCATTTAATTCAGCATAAGCCTATTTTTCATTTCTCTGCATCGTTTTTCCGTCTGTACGTTTACATTTTAGTTAAGGTGGTACACACTAAATATCATTTTCACATTTGACGAGATCTCAGAAGCTGTCATTTAAGGTAGTTCTCTTGTAGCATTCTCTTGTATAATCAGGACAAAAAACCTATTTGCTTTATTATATAGAACAAATACAACTACACATATATACTATATTTATATACAACTTAATGTAATTTTGAAACAAACAAAAAATTTTAACTATTATATTTCGAAAACAAAACGGTAACACGCGATTTTTTTTTTTTTTAGTTTACTTAATAAATATTTATCTTTACTGTCTTAGTTTTTTTTTAAATTCTGTCGAGTTTTTTCTTCAATACAACAGATAATAGTTGGGCGGGCATGAAATTTTACATGCTTCTAATGAGGGAGAATGATTACTTTGTTATTAATTATCTCGCGTTCTAAACGCGTCAAAAATTCTTAAATTTCGGGATTGATTAGAAAATTTGTTACGCAGGATCTGCTTCAACTTAGCAAATTTCCTTAGAATACATAAATCACTCTCTAGCGGTCACAATTTTAGTCTGATCAAAATGAGATGTCGTATATGATTTTAGTATTTGCAAGTCCAATTTTATTAATAAATGACATACGATTACTGGGACTTTGCGCAGGGTATGCAACAGGCCAAGCTGTGCATAACCATAGCTGGCTGTGCTCGGTTGAAACACAATACAGTTGAGAAGGATAGAGGAGCTCTTGACAGGACACTGTCGATTGAACTACCTCCTTCATAACTTGGGGTTCTTTCATGATCCCACTTGTAGGGCCTGTATAAAGGACGATAAAATCTCCATATATTTATTTGCACCTGCAGAAATCTGTAGGATGTCAGATATAGAATGTTTGGGTTCGAAACCCTGGATCCAACAATCCTGGTAGTAAGTCCCGGCGGAGAAGCTGGCATTCTGTGCGGCGTCTGGTCTCATCAAAATCCTACAACTTCATCTGCTTACAATAGCACTTCTTACTCGGAGACGTCTCGCCTTCGGTTCTCAAGGACCACAGAGGACAGAGGACCCCCTTGGTCTAGGTGCTAGGGACCCATTTGCAGTACTCCTCTTACTAATTATTATTTATTATTAACTCTGTAAACATTCTAAAAAGAAACGCCACTTTTGAAGTCGATAGTATTGTCTATACTCCTACTAAGAGTAAAAATTAACCCGCCCCCTCTTAAGAAGTTTATGGTGTAGAAAGATCAATATTCGAATTGAACTGGTATTGAAGCAAAGGCCGTTGCACAAATGGATACAAACTATTCTGTTTGATAATAAAATTAGTCAGCATTTTTCGTACAAAAAAAAAAAATGTATTGAAAAAACATAAAAGAAAAAATATAACAGAATTTGAGTTTAGGTCACTGAGAAAGGAAATCCACTCAAATCAATTTTCTACATAATAATCAAGTTAACAATTTGATTACCACTGATAACGATTGTTTCAAATAAGAAGTGTATCTTCGATAGTGGATAGTGGATAGTCGATAGTATAGTCGATACTTACGATGTAATAATGTTATAGACGGTACGATGTGATGTTAGTGTGGGGTGGTTGGTATCACTTCGCCTCGCTTACTGACGATCTTGATCGGTATCCACTTTTATTATCATCGATACACCCATTTTGTATGTGCTCAAATTTGTTCCTTTACGAGGTCACTACAACGCGCATTATTTTCTTTTACTAAATCGTAGTATATTGTCATAGTTTTCTTCAATCATAATTTTCCGTTCAAATATTTCTTTTCTTCTAGACACAACGAATCTGCAAAAAATATAAAACCAATCAATTTATGTATTCTTCAAATTTTCATATTACAGAAAAATTTGTATATTTGTAAATATACAAGGTATATTAAGTTTAGTCCCGACTTTGTAACGCATGAAAATATTTATCCTTGATAAAAATGCTTCACAGAGGTATTCATGAAATGGCCTAATTCGGCCCTTTTCGCATGTCCGCCCGTCTGTATGTCTATGAACCCGATAACTCAAAAACAAAAAGAGATAACGAGCTGAAATTTTTTGTTGTGTATTCTAGAGCAAAAAGTAAGGTCAAAATCGTTAAATAATCTTTGTTAGAAAGCGTGTAAATTCTGAACGAATTGACCGATTGAGGTCATATTTACAGAATATGGGTTCGGATTATATAATAATATAACTCGCTCTGCTCGTAAGGGGGGTACCTTGACCCCCAAGGTGGCCTTCGGTCTTGGCTCCGCGTCACAGGAAATAACATTGCATGAATTGTAAAAAAAATTTTTGGGGGGTGTGTTTTCCGATTTTTCCCGTCGGTTTCAAGCAATTTCGTGTCGAATGCAAAAAACCGCATCTTTCTAGCATGTCTAGAAGTACTTTAGAGTTTGATACATGTATCAGTCAGCTTCACTTCTAGCTTTATAGTATAGTGGATTTGGTGGAGGTTCTGGGAAGAAAAGTAACATAAGCGGGAGCGCCGGGAAAAATAAAAAAAGTAGAATAATTCAGTAAACACAATCGACGTCAAAAGTGTCTTTCCATTTTCAACACCGGGGAAAAATTGTGTCTTTCCACACGGGAAACTCAGCTTGTAATTATATAAAATGGGATGTGAGTGGTATGTGTTACGTATTACACATAACACGTGACATATGATTTCATTATGAATAGTTTTTTTTTATGAAAACTGGCAACACTTTGTTTTTCCAAGAATATCAAAAATAGTATAAAACTATTTAATTTGATGAAAAATATCTATAAATAGATATTTTCAAAAATGAAAATAATTTTTAATAAATTGTTGAAAAGATTACAAAAACTATACGGAATCAAATGAACACACACGCACATAACGTATACACATACATACATACATACACACACACACACACACACACACACAATTTCAACAATTTATTACGAATACAATTTTAATTAAGTTTTAATTGAAATATTTTTCACAACAGTTGTACAGTAAAATCGATACACCTCCATATTATACCTCATCCCAGCGGGCTCCGTCATCCCGCATGCATTGTGTTACGGTCACGATCTAAATGAACATGGAATATAAAAGGCCTTAAATAGAGTCGCCGCACCGTTCATCCGTTCATGTTTAGAAATGTTTGAAATTATTCTCAAATAAATAACCACAATACAATTTTTTTTTTTTGTAACATGTTGCTTTTTATACAAGAACGAAGCTGTTCCTGCGTCTCCGTTCGCGTGGTATACATTTTTTTTCTTTAAGCTATAGTTTGTACATGATCGAATTTCAATTCTGCGGTTGAATTAGAAAAGAGTGCACAAACATATCTCGCTCGTGGTCATCAGCATCGGATTAGACCTAAGAAGTTCATGTGGCATTACGAGGACTAATTTTGTGGCCCTTGATACAATCCAAATAAAATCATCATAGAATTTGAAAATATATAGAAATTTGGTAGAATACGTTTTATCTACTAATCAAAACCTTTTAGTGTTTGTTTTTTGTTTTTTTTTTAAATAAAAATTTGTTTTTATCCAAGAAAACAAATAGATCAAAAACATTGTACAAATTCGTTTAGAGATTTAACACATGCAAATATGATCGAAAGTTTTTTCTTTTTTTTGTTTGTGAAAAAGATGTGTTTCCTCCTCGATATCACAATGACATTTTCACGAAAGATTATTTTATTGCCGGAGAAAAAAAAAAACAATATAAAAAAAGTTTTATGCGAAGTAAAAATGTAGGCCGTTTTGTTTTCAAGCAATAAATTATAAATGTTGCACAAACCGAACAAACTTAAAAACATTTTATTGAAGTTGTCATTTGTTTTAGTTTTTTCCATTTCCGAACGTATGTATAGATTTTCCTACGGAAAGTTCATTTATAGCACTCACTAAATTGATTAATTTGTTAAAGTCGTTTTTACGGTCATAGACATAGGTTATACACACATAGACTCGGAATAGATCTAGCTTAAGGTAGTTCTAGCATTGACTTGTAAGTACACACATACACAACACATACACTCCCGTTCAATAAAATTGAACAGATATGAATCGAATTAGTCTCTCACAATTTTGATTATTCTTGTAGTAAATGTTTTTTACTATACTATACAAATATATACTACTTATCTTTGTTTATAAATTAATCATTATACAGAGAGTTACAAAAGTGAGGAGTTTCATGAAATGTAAGAAAATTAACATTCAGTTCTGTTCAATTTTATTGAACGGGAGTGTACATATATTTATATACACATTAATATTTCGAAAACAAAACGGTAAACCGCGACTTTTTTTTATGCTTTACGATAATTTTGGTAATAAAAAAAACAATCTATATATTTCATTTCTTAAATAATGTGTAAGAGTTATGTAAAATTTATCTTCAAAATGGTTCTTGTTAAAATTTTCAGTCAGATAATAATTTTTGAATAGAAAAAGTCCTTCTATTGTATCGTTGAAATATTCGAATCTCGAATATAATAAAGCTGTAAAACCAGTTATCAAGTCGAAAGGAAAAGTTTACTTTTGACAAATGAACATTTATCACTGAATAAAACAGAGAAATAAACATAAAGAGAGATGGAAATTAATTATCAGGAAATGTAAATAGAATTGAACTTATTTTGAATATGACTGAAAAAAAAAAGATTATAAACAATAAAGTATCAATAATACGGGGTGCACTCAGAAAAACAAGTGAATATTTTATGTTACAACTGCTGAGAATCAGTCAACTCGAATATTTTAACTGTGCTTCTATGCATACATATTCTACTATCGACTTCAAAACTGGCGTTCCTTTTTATACCCATTTTATATATCATATATACAAGAGTATATTAAGTTTAGTCCCACCAGTCCAAGTGGCCGAGCAGTCTAAGGCGTTATGTCTGCGCACTATGCCTACTTGGAAACTGGGAGGTTTTGGGTTCGAATCCCGACATCGCCAGTTTGTCAATTATTAAGAAAAAAAAGGGGCGGTTAATTGACTAAACTGTCGGCGTATGAACAAGAACGAAGTAACCGGCTATGCTTGAGAAGGTTTTCTGCAGTTTCCTTCACGAATTCCAGATGAATATCGGCATGGTTCCTAACATAGTCGGCTGCAGACGCATATCCTACCAATTCCTAGTCTATACACAAAAATTCCTTCCACTCCATTCACATTCGCACATCCTTAGGTATCACAATCAACCTTATGGTCGAAGTGTAGCCTGTCCAGGGCATCCTCTACAATCTATCTATCTATCTAAATTTAGTCCCGCCCAGAAAACAATTTTTGGCATAGATGTTCATAATATGATCTAATTAGAACTTAAAAGTGGGGTCAAGATAGTGAATGGGTAAATTCATCCATCTTCGAAACCGTAATGCTTCGTTTCGACCTAAGTTGCGACACAAATGTCAGACATAAATTTCTTGACTGTTCACATTTAAACAGATTTTTTGTGTCTGGACACTAAGACAGACAAAAATGTATAAAAATTTACGGAACTTGTGTCCGAGTTGCTCACACACAAAATTACTTATTGCTGCATATCTTGTAATTAAACAACGACGTAAAAGCTATATTTATTACTAGATAATATGTATATGGATGGAATGTATGGAGTGTATGAAAAAATGTCGAACCTGTTTGAAAATCTGAAGAGACATTTGGACACTTGGACCCAAGGTGTTTACACAGCCGTTAATTTGACACTAATTTTAGTGTTGCAATAAATGTCACAACTAGAGACACCCGTGTGCACACATAGACACTGTACGGTGTCTAGTGTCGTAATCTAAACGAACCATAAGAGGTACCAAACAATTATTTGACAATAAATGTTCCTTTTATAAAAATAAACAACTTTTGTTTGGAACTTTTTGTCATAAACCGATCAGTTTGGCCGCAGTTTTAGTTCAAATATCTATGATTATTCATACATGGTATCAAAGCTCAATTAATTGTTAATTTCACTTGTTTTGTAATCGATTTTTAGCATATCCATTTGATTGACGAAAAAATGTTTCAGATAAAAGTTGTTCATTTTAAAAATACCAACATTTTGCTCAAAAGCCATAAAATAGCTCTACAAATTTGGATAAAATGGACCGCTACTTTTGAAGATTATAGTATGTATGGTATGATGTCTCCATGTTATTGAATGTCTGTTCGTCTGATTGTAACGATTGTCAGTCACCCCTATGTTTAAGAAGTACGATACATATGATGGCAAAGTAATTCAATAAATTTTAATAAGTTAGCTGTGTTTCTTACTGAATTGGTTTTGTTATGAATTCCTGTGTATATTCACCAAGTTTTATCTTAGTGGCACCCACCCCTATTCATCCCCGTACCATTTATATTATTAACTCTTTGTTTTTTCATTTAGCATACAAAATGTTACAAAATTTCATACTTTCAGTTAAGTATCGATATTCCTAACAGGCCTAATGTTTATCTTACCATATCACGCATTGAGAAACTGACATTGAATTTCTGTTGATCTTAGTCCCTGAAATTTTAATTTTAATTGTTGCCCTACGGTGGGCCACTCATTTTTCAAAATTGATTTGTGCCTTTCTCTTTTCGATTATGATTACGATTTTCGGGAAAATGTAAAAGTGTATATAGAAAATGAACAACTTTTATCCGAATCAAAATTTATTCATCGTGTCACTTTGTGAAAAAATACGCTGTACAAACCCGGAATAATTCCAGGGAGCTTGTTAAATTAAAATGCTAGTGATGTATAGCAACGACTAACAAATTTTTTCTACGTCTATCCTAAATTTTGGAAACGAAAAAGTAGATATCTTAGCAACGAAGCCTTCATAGGCCCAGAGCCTATTTTAGGAATTCCAAAGACTGCATGTAAACAGGTTATCAACGTGTGGATGAATGTTAAACACCATGATTATTGGAAAAATATACCGCAGCAAAGTATACCGCGGAAAAATACTGCTTCGGAATGCATCCAAGAGGCTATCCCTCGATGCACTAAACCTGAACTGGATATAACTGCGGAAGATTACCGGATTCATCACCGGGCATTATTCCCTGGAGCATCTACACACATTGAGGCACCATAACGGATCCATTGTGTACAGACTGCGCGGCGAAGAGGAGGAGACATCCAGCCACATTATCTTTAACTGCAAATCTCTCGGTTACAGCAGATACAAGATATTCGGTCCATCTCACTCCGAATATATGAATCTTAAGGAAGACTTGATCAGCAAGCTCCTGGCTATTGCCAAGATATGGGAGAAGCGAATCTCGTCACACTGGAGTAGAAGGGGGAGCAAAATGGGCCATAAGATCGAGGTGCACGACTTTTTATACCCCAAGATTTATCTATCTATGAAGAAAACAATTGATAAAACATTGACGAAATACAGTGTACACAAAAAGAAAGTATTGTTAGAATTATGGAACATTGTGTACAAAAAACCACATATCAAATATAACTGTTTTAGATGTATCACAATAAATTAATAATATAAATGTATTTGAGTAAATGTTTGGAACGAGATCGAACGAATGCGGAGGGTTTGAGGGATGTGTGAGCTGTTAGCTGTTAGCTGTTAGCTGTAGAGTACAGTAGACTATCAATATTCAAGTCTAGTTGGTATCACTCCTTTTATTTTGAGAGTTAGTTTTGTGGGTGGATAAGATACAACAGACACAGATATACAGATACATAGATCTTCATAGTTCCTATATATTATTTCAATGTGTAACCAATTTCAAACAACTGTGCTGCAGTTTGAACACAATATTCATTTGAAAGTTTATTTACTTCGTACTATAGAACAAAACTGATCTATTTGTGTCCTTGTTGTGAGTTGTATGTATGGTGGTGTTTGTCTCACATTCTACTACTCCGACAAAGTAGTAGAGTAGTGTTGGTTGAATACTTGACTGACATACACAGTTGAATGGAAATATAATAGTTTGAGGGTACACAATTTAGGGCCCAGCTGCTACATTTACACATATGTATTTAATAAATAGTTTGAACAAAGCGGAAAACCGAATCAAATCATTCCATTTCACAACAGACATGTCAGTAGTCACTACTATACGGCTGGCTATGTATATATATGGTATAATCAGTCAACTTTACTAAAACTTGCTATTTAAATTTCATTTAATTCGGTTTTCTTCCATTCTATATCATTCTAAATCTCTAGTTCAAGCATTACTTTTTAAATTATCATAATTTTTAAATCAGAAATATCATTTGAACGGATTAACTTGACTGTACAATTCGGAGAATTTGAAAGATACTAAATTCTTTCTCATTGAAACTAGTTTTTTTCTCTTAAAAATGTCGACACGTAAAGAAGCAGGAAAGAAATGAGAAGTGTAGCTTTTTGTATAATCGATGAGTATCTACACTTACTAAAAAAGAACAACCATAGGAACTCTAGCACTAGAAGGTGCACTCTGGTTCTAAATTAGAAGCTAGAGCTAATAGGTCGGTGTTTCCTGTCCTTATTTCTGTGACATACCATTCGGCCTACAAGTTTTGTTTTCGCACTCTGGGGATCAACTTAGAAACTAGGTTCCTCTGCTCCTGATGTACCAATATTATATGAATCAATTTTCATGTTATTATCTCCGAGGAATAAATATATTCGGGGAAGTATTGTTTTTCTATGGACACCTCGACAGTTCAGTATTTCCGATACAAAATGATATCTGAGAAATCTCTAAAGGAGATAGATATTCTTCATAAAATGACTTCTGCTATAATATTTCTCCCAAAAAAGTGTAGGGAGGAAGTTTCATTTAAGATTGTATACTTTGATCTAGATTCACCTGAAATGGAATTTCAAATGTGATTGGTTCATTCGCATCTCCGAAAAAAATTACAAAATGAATCAATATCAGATTTTGTGGTTACTTCGCCTGGTAGGAATAAAGTTCACCTTGTCTTAGGTTAGGTAGTGTTTAAGGATTTGGTCGGCTAAACGCTTCCCTTGGAGATCTGTGGTCTATTCTGCTTACTTTTAACTCCAACCGTTCTTGGGTAAATACTCATGGCCACGATTATGCAAAGGCATGAGCTTATAAAAGCTTCTTATAGAAAAAGGACTCTGAGCATTTACAACTAGAAAAAAACCAATAGAGGATACTTACTGGCCTTCTTACTGACCAGAGCAAACTTAATCAACATCTGCACAAAATCAATCTCACATGTAATGATCTTTGCAGATTTCGTCCTGCATAGGAGGAAACTGGAATTCACATTCTATGTTAATGCGAAAGCCTCTCTCACTCAAGAGACTATCATTTGGAATGGACAGATCTCTAGTCAAATAAAAGCAATGAGTTGTCTCCTAGAGATATCCTAAAGTTTATCAAGATCATAGAACTCTTCGAACACCTTTGAAGAAAAGGAGGTACAATATATCATATTTGTGGGTTGTACAAAAGCTCTTTATAACACTCGCTCCTTGCTTGAATCAAATCTAATGTTATCTAAATTGAAGAGGTGTTTTTTTTTAAATGAAACAACCTGTATAAAAAAAGTGAATGAAATAAAATCAATAATTAATTTGGATTTAAAAATAAATAAATATTAATATTTTGAAATAGAATAAAATAGAAAACAAAATTGAGGGCAAATAAATATTTTAATAAGGTATTTGATACCTATAGGTGATATGAAGGAAATACATTTAACTTAAACATGATCACATCAAAATCGTATTTAGATGAAGTATCGTATCGTAGCTCATGTTCAAAGCTCGCTTTATTTAACAGTAAAATCAGTCAGTATATGCAATACTCTCAATATTACGGTATAAGCAATCCAATATACAATCCATTCTCGTCAGTAAGATACGATATAGAATAACTGATATGATCGGGATCGCATCGCTATGACAATATATCTACATACTCGAATGTCAGTAAACGGTATACGGTATGCTAATATTATGATAAATCATTCCTTAGAGACAGTTTTATGTACGTTTTGTTTGATACGATTTACCAAACAAAAAATATATAATATTCCTATTTATACAAGCAGGCCGTCTAGTACACTACTTGTACTAGACTTGTAGTATACAGAAGTTGAAGTTGAACAACTATCATCGTAATCTACTATCTTTGTAATCGACGCATCTAATTACATGTCATTTCAACAACCAGCCCTTTTTATTGCGAAACTTCAGGTAGTGTAAGGGTCGATCCACACTATAGTGCCGATCACGGTTCGATCTCGGTCTGGTAAAATATTATCAAGTTAAGAAACAATGTATGTATTTATTCTATCGGTCACAGTCAAGTCCCGGTCCAATGACACTCCTGCGGGTTATTTCGTTCCGACAGTTTAGGTAATAGTTCCGCCTCATTTATTTTAAACTGACACCGTTCGAAATCGAACCGCAACCTTCCAATTTCAAGTTGAGCGCGTTTGATAATAATATAAATAATAGCTGTGAGTTCAACTTCAATATTTGTTTCGAATTATCTAGAAAAAAAAGTACAATATGAATTTGTGTAGGTTGTGATAGAAATTTGATGAGTAAATTTATGTAAATATCACCTATTTCCCCAGTACCTACACTCCCACATAATTATTGCACTATGAAAATGTAATATTTTATTTTTAATTCATTTAATTGACATTTTCCATTTTCCATGTGGATGATGATAGTTTTGTATGATTATTGTTGTGAAATAGAATTTTTTTCAATTCAAAATCATAATATTTCCAACAGATATTAGATTAATTGATAATTGAATCAACATCCATTTTCATACCATTTTCTTACCAACTCATTTGCATAGATTTTAAAATGACTTCTGGCAAATCATAAATTTTATAATTAAATATTCATATGATACGTTAGTTCTTTCATACTATTTCTCCGTAAGTTTAATGGAAATTGACATTCGTATTATATTGTTGAGGCCTGAATATACATAAATATCATATTATGTTAACATATTTTCGCGAAAATAACCATTAACTGAGTTAATTGCTTAGATACCCAGTATATATTGAGTTTTTAGATGGTTATTGTTATTTTTGGAAGCGGTGTCCAAAAGTTATGTGAATTTCTCTATGCTGACACCGATTTCAAAAATAACAATAATTGTACATATATATTTAAAAATTTTTGCTTAGGTGAACTAAAATTGGCACAAGAATATGCAATAATTTTTTTACTTTTTTAGAATATTTGATTTTTGAAGTCGGGTTTCCATTTTGTCAAAATAGGTTTTATATAAAAAAAAGTTTGCTTTTAGAAATTAAATGTTAAAATAAAGTTTAATTTAATTGATGATTAGAGACTATACCTAAAGGACGACCGGACTATCATAAACAATTTCAATATTTTTAGTTTATGCATTGTAATCACGTTTTTATACTTCAAATAAAATTTGTCCACGATTCTAAGTAATAAAATTTTAGGACAAAATTATGTACACTCCCGTTCAAAAAAAAAAATGAACAGACCTGAAATGTTAATTATCTTACATTTCATTAAACTCCTCACTTTTGTAACTCTCTGTATAATGTATAATTTTATTTATTTATAAACAAAGATAAGTAGTATATTTTTTAAGTGTGTAAAAAAGAAATGGAAGTATAAACTGAATTTATATTTTTAATTTGTATATACGGTGGTGTTAGTGACAGAGTGAGAATTTAAAAAATATATGTTAATACATGTTAAGTGTTATATGTTACTCTAAAACATGTAAAAATTAAATAAAATGTTGTATCTGCTACTACAAGAATAATCAAAATTAAGAGAGACTGATTCGGTTCAGAACTGTTAATTTTTTTTTGAACGGAAGTGTATGTGAGTACAAATAGCATAGGACTATTGAAAAGGATGGTCAACACTTCCTTGAAATATAATAATATGATGAAGTGAGCAAGAAGGCATACCACCATTACTCCGACAAGCTCCCAGTATGAATGTGAAGGGTGCACTTCATCTCCAATGTGATATTCACCCATATCATTCTTAATATAAAATGGTATAAACAGCAAACGTTCGTAGTGCTAACGGTATGAATAAACGCAACACATAGCGAGTGTTGTTAGTGTGTGGCCTGGGTAGCCAACCGGTTCTTCTCAAACAAAAGAACTTTTTACTGCAGAAGTATTTATGGAATTCATCTGATTAAAGTTTATTTCTCACATACTCTTGAAATGGATCAACAATACACTGAACTTTTCTCAAAAATACAATCTTTGTTAAGATATCTGTAACTGTGATTAGGATATTGTACCAACAGAATCTAGTGTTTGTTTTTTTGCTTCAATTCAAAATATAAAAACTGTCTTACGCTGTTTTTGAGGAAGCGCACTTGACGTGGTATTCTACTTCTACTACGATATTTTCCAAATTTTGACAGTTTTGAATAGTATGGTAAATAAACAGATATCCCGATTGTTGAATTATTGCTCTTGAAGTGTTTGGCATGTCTAGTTTTAAATATAATTTAAATATCAATTCAGGATTTACGGATCGATTTTTACTATTTGGAAACTAAATATTTTCTCGGACGTGGACAGAAATGGTTTAACTAGATCATTTTATCAACACTTTTACCAAAAATTTGTCTGCAATCAATGTAATCCAAATTCATCAACTATCCAACTAAACTGTCCGAAGTTTTGCTGACTAAACTGTCGGCGTCACACAGTCGAGACTAAACATATAATATCATTATATAGATCGTTATTTTTTTAATTTATAGACCCTGCATTTACAAATGCAGTTACTTACGTTTATTATGAATACAATATATCATAAAACATACAAAATAGAATAAGCGCATAGGTGGGCAAACTTTGACGGCACTCTGCTCTGAGTGAGAGGTAGGAAGAGAGATAGAGTGAATACAGGGTTCCTACCAATTATTATTATTATTATTTTTTTTAATTAAAACATTTTCTGAAAAAATATAATAATTCCAACTCTATATTTTATGGTCACTATTATTCAAAGTATACAATACATACAATACAATGAATACATACTCTGGAATTTTGGGCTAGAATCTGGGGCATAAAATGTACCTTTTTAATATATTTTGCTCCGGAGAGCCGTCTGTTGTGGCCACCTCTGGAATAGGGTATGCCATGAGCCTGGTAACATACTATCTATAGTACTGCTAGGGAATAACTACCTCAATATACACTGAACGAAATATAGCTTTTAGGAAGAACCAATCTATTATTTGTGTACAGTTTATCCATAAAAATTTGACCGTTGTTCCTGTTCCATCCGGTATATATGATATCACAAATACATTAGCATAATGTCAAATTAAAATGAATTAAAATGAAGATTCCAGAGATATATATTTAAAAATATCTTTAATAAAAGTTCAAACGCCTAAAAACTTGAAAAAACAGAGAAATGTTTTACTTTACACTTTCAAATTCAAATCCGATTTCATGTAAGAAAAAATATGGAAACATTTAAAATTACTTTCTTTGATATTAATTTTCTTAGAATACTTGAAATGTATATTTTTGTAAACTTTATTTCACTACTTTTCGGATAACAATTACAACTATTAGATAATACTTTGAATTATATTAACTTTTTGATTTCAACGAATGTTTGATTGTTACTGAAATTATGTTGAATTGTTACTGTGCTGGTGATAAATTGGTACTGTGTCGAACTGAACTAATATTGATATGTAACTGTTACTATGTTGGCTGTTGTTGTCTTGCTTTATATATCTAAATTGCACGCGTTCTAAGAAGGTGCGAGAATCGCATCGAATATTCTCTACACTACGAGAACATACCTATAAAGTCTATCCGCTTCTATACGTGCATATATGTAATACTGGTACATATATATATAAGCATATAAAAAGAGACAAAGATATGCGTGTATATGTAAATGTATCGTTCTGCACTGTACCGCAGATTCAATTGCAATGTTGACACTGATGGGCCAGATATATGTATTTGTTGTAGTCACTACAGACATAACAAAAAAAAAAATAGCTTCGGTAAAACTTCACAAAGGAAACCATTAGTTTTGTCATCAAATAAGAAATCCAGTTTCGGAAAATGATTTTCCAATGTCAATGAATTTTATATTTTTTTATTATATAACACAATTTGAATGAAACATAAAAAATTGTTCTATTTAATCATGAAGAAAATCACACAGACAATTTTCCAAGAATACAAAAAAAAAGTCATATTTTATAAAAAGTGGGGTGTCGGAGGGTAGGTAGGTGGTTTATGTGGTCTCTATTAGTATTTGATGTTAATTAAAGAGGAAAATTCAAACAAGTGTTATTTTAAGAAAATGAATGATCCGTATTTAAAACCCCACAACAATATTTATAATTAAATTTTTTTTCTTTTTTATTATGATGTGACATTGCCTTGATGAAGGTGTCTGGGGAACTGGAACGGGATGCTGTGTTACATGATACCGTGTATGATCCATGAAATATCTCATTTTCATTAATATTAAAACAAAGTAATTATATTCTGAGTACAATTTAAATAATTATACTAGAGTTGTCGTAAGATTCTGTTGAGGGGTATATAAGGGTGGTTGCTTTCTTTTGGATGTGTTCATGTGGTTAAAACTAGATTGACAGTCCGTTCGGTATTAATCTCTTCATCGCACTGGCTTTTATTCCACTGGAATCAGTTGCACCATTTATATTTATGAAAAATGGGTTTAAGGTAGCCCAACCATGGATAAACCCTTGGTCTAGGTGCTCGGGACCCGTATGCGGTACCCCTCTTTCTGATTATTATTATTATTCCTTCAGAGGTGTTCTAGGAGTCCTATAGTCTGGATAAACTTTAGGATATCTTTAGGCGACACCTCGTTTATTTCATTTGGCTGGAGATCTGTCCATCCCAAATGATAGTGTCTTTTGAGAGAGAAACTTTCGTATTCACACCGAATGTGAATTCCCGTTTTCTCCCCTTCATGAGAAATCTGCTGAGATCATTCTCTGTGAGATTGATTTTGTGCAGATGTTTGCTGTAAGAAGGCCAATAAGTATAATTGGTCATTTCCTAGTTGTAAACAATCAAAGGCCTTTTTCCATGATACGCTTTTTATAAGAGCCTTTGCATAATCTTGGTCATGAGTGTTTACCCAAGAATGGTTGGACTCGAGTAATACGATTCTGGATCTTTTAGTGGAACACTAGCACGCATTCTGGCAAGTTCATCAGCCTAAAAAAGTGCAAATTAGAACATTCAATTTTAGTGCGAAAGAAAAATTAATCTCTTCAAATACAAGCTTTTAAAACAAAGTATTACATAAATCATTAAAAGCGTTCCATGTTTTGTCTATTCAATTATTGTAAGCTTTTAAAGTACGCGCACTTTACCTACAAATAAATGCGTCTATTTGAATTTAGTAAATAGAAATTTTTTATTGTATAATATTTTGTTTAAAAATTATTACTTTTTATTTTTTACGATACATATAAAACATACACAAAAACTATTAAAAGAAAAACCGGCAATTGTTCGACTTTCTTCCACTAAAGGTTTTCTCAACTGAAGATGTATACATATATATATATATATATATATTGTGTATGTTATATGTTATGTGGAACGTATATTATGTTTTTATTCGAAAATAAACATTTCAAATTCGAAATTAATGAAAAAATAACTAAGAATGACGTAGATACGCTTTTCTTTTACAAATACGTTTATTAATAAAAAAAAAAGGTAAGATATTTTCTATACAAATAATAGTTTTTCATATACAGCCGTATAAAACATTTTCTTGCCGTATTGATTTTCGTAATAAACATTCAAGAAGAAATATATATATATATATATATATATATATATATATATATATATACGACACAATTTTATATGCTTTTTATAGCATCAGACAAGACAGACAGTAGTGAAAACATATAACGAACAGAAAATGTCACAATGATAACGAAAAGTCAAGAAATTGTTATTTACAATCATAAGCGGTGTAAGCAAAAATCTATGCCATTTTCACAAGCAAATGGCATTTAATGTTGCTAAATAAACTTTACATCGCTAAAGTGTATCTTTTTTATCAAAGTATCAGCATGTACAGCATGTCATTATAGCGAATGTGTTGTGTAACACTCGTAAAATTTTGTATAAAACAAACAAGGGTTTTCTTTGAAAGTAGGTTGAACACATAGTAGATAAAGAAGTCTATCATATAGCAGGGTAGTGCGTGGGACCAAGTTTAAGCACTAGCTATGTTTACAAGAAGGATTAGAGATTGTTTTTAAACCTCTGTATCTCAGGAACCAAAAAAGCTCAAATTTAAAACGTAGCCGTGTGACCCACCATTTGACGGTACGCACTAAGTTTCAACATTACAGCTTTAATTAATAGTTTCTAGGATATTTGGATGTAGAGGTAGATTGTAAAGGCTACCCTGGACGGGCTACACTTCGACCATAAGGTCCATTGTGATGCCTTAGGATGTGAGGATGTGAGTGGAGTGGAAGGAATTTGACATAACGCATAGACCGCTCGGCTACTTGGACTGGTCAAGATATTTAACTGACTGACTCAATCCTCATTATGGGTAATTCCAGTTTTCCTAGAAAGTTGATTTTTAGTAAGAAGATAGATTTTAGACTGAAACTATCTAGAAAAGTCTGAAAACCGGACATTTCGCTTCCCCCGCTGGGGGCGGAGGGCGAACATTTATACTAAAACGGTAAGAGATAGAAGAAAAGTTTTTCTTGTCTAAAATTTTTGTTTGAAACTGTTTCATAATCAATTAATTTCATGTTGAATTTGAATAGTTTTTAAAGTATGGATTCATCCTGTATAATAGATTTATTCAAACTAAAATACATATATTATATTACTTTATATATATATATATATATATATATATATATATATATATATATATATATATATATATATATATATATATATAAATCCATATGTTGGATATGGATTTTAAATTCGAATAAAATTCGAGTAGATGCAAGAAATAGTATCTCGAATTGTTTGAAAACAGTTAGTCGTATTAAATGTATACGTGTAATTAAAATATAATTAGAATTGCTACATCTCAAATTATATTATTCATATTTATATATTCGATAATAATTAGAGCGGTTTATTCATTTGGGTGTGGCGTTGTGGCGAGTTTACCAAACGTTACACTATTATAACTATAACTAGCTAGGTATATAGTACTTTAGTACTTTACTATGTATACATGGTTAGAGAGAGTACCTATAGTCTAGTAAGCGTCGACTGACTGTAGTACCAAACGAATTATTCTATAGTATCTATAATTCAATAATATTTCTACCATCTAAATAGAAATTCATATAATAAACTTGTTAAGTTACATACAGCTGTACCTAGAACCAACATATATCTCTCTATTTTTCAATCCACGACACAAAAACAGGGATATGATATCATTTTTGAATAATATGTCATACAATAGGCTTCAAAATTAGCATTCAAAAATTTTTGTACTCGTTCGGTTTTCAGAAGTATTGACATTGGAATGGTTTTGGAAAATGATACCTTTGGTGTCACTGTTTCTTCGGATGGGTTCGTCTAAAGATGAAGATTTGTATTTGTAAGATTTCAAAGAAATAACTCATCGTTTTCGACATCAAAGAGTTGAACCAAATTTGAATGGAACTCTAAATATTGAGTGAGACTTGAGATTTGCATACATTTAATTTGAAATAAATTTAATTTGAACCAGCCCAAGTCTACTTGCTTGAAACTCGGAGGTTATGGGTTCGAATACCGGCAGTGGCAGTTTGTCTGGGCCGGTTAATTGGCTACTCAGTCAGCGTATGGGCAAAAACGAACCGAAGTAACCGACTATGCTTGTGAGGGCTTTAATTTGTATTTTATCTCTTACAGTTTCAAAGATGGATATTTCCACCCCTTGCAGGGGGAAGCACGGTCCAATTTATCTATTCACGAACTTAACTTTACTTCTTAGCCCTAGAACACAAACATTATCACTTTTCGTTTTCAGTTTATCGAAAAGACAGACAGACGGATGGACATGTGGAAAATAGTTAGGTTATTTTATGAAAACCTAATCCAAAAATGTTTTTCTGTGTTCATTATTTCCAACCCTTACAAAGTCGGGACTAAACTGAATATACTCTTGTATATATTATATATACCAGGTATAAAATGTAATTACATTATTATTCTGTAGACACAAACTTAATAGAAATATACAGCTTTAAAGTTTACAATTAAACAGAGACAAATATATATTTGAAGTGAACCCAGAACGAATTCAACTCAAGACAAGATGAATAAACTTGTTTGTAGTTCCTATACTTTCGAATAAATATCAAGTATCCGAACACTCTATTTAATGAGTTTATTGCTAACTTGATGGACATCAACCATTAGTTATGATAGTATTATTTTCATAATTCATGTAATTTAAATAAATTCAGTTTCCTCAACGTCTGCAAATTGTTATCCAAATAATCTAAAACAACTTTTGTCTGAACAAAGGCATGTGTATGGGGAATGCTCGAATGATCAAAATTCTAAAATTTATACTTTTTTTTTTTCGAATAATTACCCAAACAATTTCGTTCGAAACTTGACGTGTGATGTTATTTACCACAAACTAAAAAAAAAAAGAATTAAATTTTCATTTATTTATTTTTTCTTTAAACTTGAATTATTGGAAAAGAAAACTTTAAGATTTGTGGTGCTTTTGTAAAAAGAATTGGGACAAAACTTTACGGTCTGTTAGTTTATTATTTTCAATGGTATCCAAATGTTATACTATATTATATAATTCAATTTGATCGTAGGATGGAGCTCCGTACTACTCGGTACACCGTCCGTGTCCCCTCTCCCGAATCCCGTTGCCGTAGCTTCTCTCACACATACTCGTATATCTATTCGTCTATCGTATTAGTTTACAAACCAAATCATATTAATATCGAACTTTAAATATAAATTATATGAAAAGTTGCCCATACATAAAATAAGAACATTTTTGAATAATATAAGTTTTCAAATAGAAATAATGTTCAGTCACAGAATCAAAAATATTTTTGTAAAACTTTTTACACTTTTCGAATTTTTTTTTTTTTAATCTTAAATAGAACTTACATATGAATATATCCTGTATGTATTTATAAGTTTTGTCCCAAGTTTGTAACGGTTCGAATTATGGATAGTAGAAAAATACAATTTTGGTACACATTCATAATTGATTTGTGTTGAATCCATTCGGTAAAATCTTTAGAACAAAAGTTATTATTATGTGAGGTTCATTGTGATACCGAAGTGGGGCTAACCCATCCTTGCTACTACTCCTTAAACCATTTGGAGCTGTTTAGATACAGGAATAGAGCTTTGACGTCGGTAGACTTTAGTTCAGAGATCCAAACAGGCGAGTATCTTCATAGATCTGGCCAGTGATATAGAAGGTGAATCCTTGTCTCTTCATCAAAACTAGTGGTGTACTGACAGTCCTAGACGTTCTGCATGTCCACTTAGCTTGAAACTTTTATTCTAAACATTTTTATCAGGAATCAACTAAGAAATTTTGAAACAAGAACTCCATTTTCTTATAATCGACTGCATATCAAATTTTACGTGACTTATTATCTGATCTAGCTAATTTTTACAAATATATGCAATGTCTGTTGCAACACTGTCTGATGAAATTCGAAAATATTCCTCAAAATAGAAATTTTTTCGTCTTAAAATAATTTAAATAAAGTAGTATTATTCGGACCACTAACTATCCGGATTGCATTGCAGCTTGATTATTGCAAGCATTGGATAATAATCCTCTTTTCCCTAGGGTCGATTATTTACGATAAAGCATAACTTTTAGAGGAAATCGGCAATTAGTCGTCATCATTCTTCATCAGTATACACAAACTTAATGTATCAATTATGCGAATCGGGTCCAATTCCAATTAATTCTGTTTTTATAAATAATATAAGTATTTGTTTAAATGCAGCCTGACTAAAGCCACCATTTTGAAATATGATGCCGTGGACAACTTTACCAATAAAAATTTTGTGTTGGTAGTATACTTACGGTTAAATCTTGCACTTCAATATCTAGACGTCTTTAATGTATCAACAAACTTGAACATTCATTATTAAATATTGAGGCTAAAAATAAACATTGGTTTAAACTGCATAAAAATGTATTACTAAAGCATTCTTATAAAATTAGATTATCGCTCGAATATAGCAGGATATTTTGATAAATTCCAACATGTTCACCACCGTAGCGTTGCAATTACGTGTTAATTAAATTATTTTTTTTAACTTTGAGACTTCTATTCTTTGAAAATGTAAATTAAAATTAAAACTATACTAAGTTAGATCATTACTTTAATTTATTTTGATACGTTTAGTTCTATTTGATATATTTTATATTGAAAACAATTTGGTTCGAATAACGGTACACAGCATGAACATAAATCATTGGTCACAGTGCATGTTATATCATACTATAGTGTCCGTCCATACTTAGACCGTCCATACCATACTTAGATACTGTTTGGTAGAGTTATTTAACAATACATTTATTTCTATGCATTTATATATTTGTTGTAATGTACTTCGAACTGGAAGTCGAATAGATTGAAATGATACGAAAAACACACACACCAGGTATCTAAATAAATTTTCAAATGTTTGGTATTGCTAATAGTTTAGATAGTAACACATACTCACTCACCTACTAAGTAACTAAACATATACCTATCTATATCTATGCATGTAAGTGCATATATCTATCTACTAAATACTTACATCTAGATAGATGTAAACTGTATACATTTATACAATTTGTTTACATTTGAATGTGTTTATTTATTTATTATCGATAAACATTTATAACAACAGATACACATTTATGCAATGTACATTACACATTTAGTATCATCAATATTCATTTAATCGTTTATGGCGTGCACATGCATACATACATACAGCCATCTAATTCAAAATTCCTGTTTCTTTTTTTGTCCAATTAAATTTGCTGATCTCTCTACGAATAATTTTGAAAAACTACAGAATTTTTAATATTAGATTATCAAATGATAATTAATGAGAACTCTAGGTTTTGGGCCATTCTTTTTAAATTTGAGTTACCTCATATCTCAAGACAACGAGATGGCATTAATATGAATAGAAAATATGATCCTACAATAGTAAGTTTTAAAATATGGCGTCCAATCGGATAAAAATTCGTTGAATTATCCACACAAAAAAAACTAATTTTTGGAACTTGATGACGCCATTAAAAACAAAATTATTACAAACTAGCATGGTGAAGCCGCGGGCACCATCTAGTATCCATTAATGGTGAGTTGAAAAGTTTTTCTGGAAAAACAGAAAACTTAATTTAATTTGAAAAGTACGAAAGAAAATAAATTGTAATTAGTAAAAGCACGTTTGAAATATTCAAATTTGATATTTGAGAAGGAAAATGATAATGAAACTGATGAAAATTACACTTGTAACATGGCATGCTACATGGCGTAAGTGGAAGAGTGTAGTTTCTGTATAATGAATGAACTGGAAATAGTTGAATTTATAATTTTAATTAGATGAAAGTTTTGTATTGTAAAGCGGATGTTGTGCACATTTTTATTATAAGGAGGGTTGCTTGTTAGTCTGGTCGACAACTCGGCAGTACTGATATTCAGTCGCCAACAAACAACCAGCTACGTACAAATATTGAACCAATGAGGATGACACAGTTTTTCTTTTATGTATATATTCGTTGTTTTCAAAGTAAAATTTTAATAAAAATAGATCGAAAAGTATATGGATATTAGAGGGACATGTACCAACGTCCGCCATCATCTATATCCTTCAGGGGGGCCTTACTATTTACACAGTTCTTTTGATTTAATCCCGAAATACGACCCCATTTATTTTAATCATTTCTATTCCTCATATTCGTATACTATGTGAGAGAATAGATTAGATTTTTATAATGAGATACCTAAATGATCCCCTTACTAGATACGACCTAGTAGTTATGCTACATATTATATTCCTGTGTAACATTTGTCCTTTTTTATATACTTTCTCGATTTTATATCATCCTGTTTACATGGTTATGTCGTTGTGGACTGTCTTGTGTTGTTGTTGTAGCTCCTAGCTCAGCTTCGTTGTGTCTCTGTGTAGTTTTGTGTAAGTTAATATCGTAATATCGGCTGACTATATAACCATCTATTTTGTAATGTATAAATCGTATAATTCAATAACTATTCGAATTTTAATATACGAACTTTGCTTCGAGGAAAATTGGTTTGTTCGAAATGAATTAATCTTTTGTATGGTATATTTCCTAAAAGACTTTACAAATTTGTTAATAGAAATGTATAGCTTGGAATTTTACAACTAAACAAAGACGGTTATATATTTAAACTGCTCACCTCGGTCAAAATGGGAGAACCTGAGGTAAAATAAATCAAATAGAGTCCGCTCTTGTCTCTTGCAAAGAGGATGGGTAGGTTCAATAGTGGAAACATAGGTCACTCGAGAATTGTGTAGCTATCGATTAGTGAAACAATTTTCAGAATCGGATCAATCGTTCTAGAATATAAAATAAAATTTCAAAGGTTATTTCGAAGTATTTATCTTTTGCTTCGATAGTTGAAGGGTTCTTGAATAATGTCATCGGACCCAAATGATAATATAAACTAGTTGCGCATACTCAATTAACCTTTTTGAATAATTAAGCAACGAAAACAAAAAACAAAAAAAAACTAATATTTTTTCGTTACATTCGAACACAACGAAATTTAATTAAGTCACCCATTAAATTTAATCGAGGAAAAACAAAATTATCAATTAAACTTTTGATGGAACTGACTAGATAAGAAAATAATCAAATCTAATTAAAAAAAAAAAAAAGAAGAAAATTATAGTCGTAAAAACAGTATTCATTAAAAATGTTTAAATATGAATTTTCATGAAAATGTAATTTATACTTACAATGTAGGAAAAAAAAGTCACATTAAATTTTACGATGAATATTATTTTAAAAATAAAATGGGACCGATAAGAAATATGATTGAAAATAATTTATTTGTATTCTCTTCAGTGGATATTTTATCTTATTTTCTTATCTCGTTCGATCAGTAAATAAAAATGTCTTTAATTGTGATTCCATGTGGAGTATTGATAGTGTTTGGGGTACGGTTTATCGAAAGTAGGGGTAGTCATAATTAACTACTTCTTCTCGTTTAATGTTTGATAAATTGACTTACTTCTGAAAAACTTTTCAAAACATGTCTCAATGGTGTCTGCCATTAACAAAAAATACTTATCTTTATCGAAAAAATTATGACCCGTTATTGTTCAAGGTATACTTTATATTGAGTGGTTCGTTAAAAACGTTTTGATTAATCCTGGGTATATATATATATATATATATATATATATATATATATCCTGGGAATATATATATATATATATATATTCCCAGGGCATGTGGGGTAGAGGGGAATGAGATCAATATCCCTTACGGGGTCGAAGCCATTCTGTGGATTGTCTGATCACTTCTATCGAAAAGAGATCAAATAGGAGGCAGACACTAGAGGAACCTTCCAAGATTCCGCCTATTAGACGTCACAGTCTATTAGAAGGTTCCGGCTGCAGAGTTTCAACAAAATCTGCAGTTGCCCTCATTTCTCAGGTTTTGTCCTGCATTGACCTGAGCAAAAATAAACTGCGGGTACTGACGAGTTGTCTTACGGGGTATCGTAGACTCAATTCATTCAACTCCCTGTTCGTTTCTTGGATCGGAATCTGGTCAGTTTTTTTTGTATCAATTCTTAAACGCGGTTTTCCCTAAAATAGGATACGTTTAAATTGACTTCCTCTATGCAATCGTATTAACTTTGTGTCCACTAAAAAATTCTTAGAGCACTCTGTACATGAAAAATCTGTAAAAGTGTAACAGTGTAAATAAAAAGTATGTATATAAAGAAAATAATCAATAAATTAATACGTAAAATGAACTTATCTGCTGTAGAAATTATCATACACGAATTCCCTGAGGCTGTCATACAACAAAACTACGTGACATACCTACCATGTGTTTAAAAATTCACTTTGACATTTGATATGATATGTAAGCGTTTATTTATGCATACTTAACAGCGGGTATCAAACATTTATGACACAGCATCTATGAAAAGTGATGTTAATGACGTCAATAATATCATCAAATGTAACAATTGTTACATTTTCAATTGTAATGATTGTACAAAGTGCTACAAAAGTAAATAAATTTCAAATATAAATCAACAAGAATGTAATCTATTCATGTCGCCTACATATACTTTGCATATGTACGTTTGATTGTCCGTGGACATGCATTGGGTACCATGTGATATGCATTACCAGTTAACTTAAACATAATGTTACCCTCCCCCCCCCATTCTCAACCATCCCTTATTCATCCCTTAAGGGTAATAGTAAGGATAAAATTTTGTTGTATATTATAATATACGATAGGTAGCTACTTATGATATATGATCTAATTTTTGGATTGCATGCAAATATTTGATAATTATTTATACAAATGATTATTGTACAAGTTTTCTAAGTTATTCGATATATTTCTATTTACATAGAAATTTATATTGCCTGGCGTTGGCATTCATTTTCAGAACATTCTGCAAAACATTTTTTTATCGATAAGGTTCGTTGAGCTTTCTTCGTAGAATTCAACAAGTTTAGGCGAAACAAGTGAAACTAATAAATAACTGAGTCATGGGCGTATATAAGGGAGGGGTTTATGAAGTACGAACCTACCCCCCTTGTCCTACGCTCACATGTACAGTTTAAATTAAAAAAATGTACAGTTTAAATTAATAAAGGTTGAAAAATAATGATTGGGTGGCTTCTGTTTTAGAACCGTAGTGTCTCAGAAACAGTGGTAAAACCCCATTATTATTATTATTATTATTAGATCATTTTTTTGTGAAAGATAGTGTCAAGATGCCTTACCATCGAAGTGGCTTATTTACAAAGGTGCCTTACCATCAGAACAAACACAAAGGGTGTCAGGTAAAATGTTGGAGAGATGCTCTTAAAACTGTTGCAGGTATCCAATGGATGACTGTAGCTAGGAATAAAACCTTAATATATCTCTAAGAGGAGACCTTTGTTCCACAAATGGACTGAACATAAATTTATTATTATAATTATTATTAGTGATGAGAAAAATCGATATTGATCCTCCGAGACAAGATCAGTACTAATCGAGTTCAAAACTTGACTTGCAACATTGAGACCAAGATTTTGATGGTTTCGGTATTGATCTCGTTACTCTCATCACTAGTCAAGTTTATCAAAAAATTCAAAGAATTTAAACAATTTTTCCTATAATTTTTCATATTTTACAAATATATTATCTGGTATTATTTATTATTGTATGTAATGGTTATTTTAATTAACAAAAATAAACATAAACCAAAGAAAATAATATTCCAATGACAGAATGAAATTCATATTCAAACTCGTAAATATTTATAAAAAAGTTTGTATCCTTGATAGAATATTTATAAAATTAATAGCTTAAGGGATAACTAATTGTATGAGGAATGTAAACATATATTACATACAGTTTACGAATCAATAAACTTTGTACATATATGACGATCAACGTTCTTCAACTTATATAACAATAATAAAAAAAAACAAAACACAAGCTTTAGATAAAATCAGATAAAATTTAATTTGCATATATTACAATATCCTGCAGTCATCACAACTAGTGGTGCTCCAACACTGGACTAAGAACTACTCAAACCTATAAGTACGCATTTAGTGTTCTTTTTCAGGATTCCATGCATCTGGTTATTATATTGTTATGATATTCCTTAAACGTGGTAGTATTGATGCATCAATCGATTATTTTACTGAGCAAGCGCATTTTTATCTTTTTGTATGCCAGTTTTTAGTTATAACAAAATAGAGAACATTTCTATTAGATGCAATTTTACATGCAACTTTATATGTAGTAAATGCATTGCTTGCCTATGTGTGATATCTCCTTTATTGCATTTGATATACTTTGTCCATGTGACTGGCGAAGTTGACAAAGAAAGATATATTAAAGAAGAAGGGAATTATAACTGTTAAAAAACATACGATTGATAACTGTGAACAGCTATGTAATTTTTGTTATATCAATCAATTATTAATACGATTGAAAAGTTTCATATAAACTTTTACGTGTAAATGTAGATAAAAATTCTAAAGCCAAGACGAATGGCGGTCTGGAGGTTTTGATTTTATAGTTTACTCAGTAATTGTGTAGCTCTTGTTGTGCATTCGTAAAAAATATGTTCCAAACAGTGACTACAGAAATGGGCATATTTATCTCACATAAATATTTTTTCGGAATTGAACGTTTTGCTTAAAAATCGATACATATTGATCTCAATTGATTTTTGCTTTAATTGGAAATATCTTCCGTACAACTTTGTTAAATGACCGCTACTTTTGTGGTCCATAGTACAAATTACATGTGGATGAACGAAGAAACCTATTTACTTTTTATTCTATAATGATCGGTTCAGTAAATCCTCAAACTAACTAAACATTCACTCCCAGTTTCCGAAGATTAGGATTGTACCAGTTATCCTCAAAGGAGTTACTTGCTTGTCTATGTTCAAATCAATGAAACAACCACACCACCACCACCACCATCCCCTCCCTCCCCACCTTCTCTCGCCGTTGACTGTGCAATTCATGACAAACTAAGATTGCATGGATTGCACATCGTTGAGTAGAAAATATTTCGCCAGGTAAAAATTGTCCTGATGATGCTAGTCATAGATTAAGAATGTTTTATAAACTATATTTACATGGGATTGTTCCCAACTATACCCGGAAATGGGAAGATTTGCATGACACTTCTCCGTTACATTTGCGAATTGCATATTCTTGTAGGGCTGATAGCCCAGATGAAGACCTACTATTTTCCAACCACCCATTTTTTTCCCACGCGTTCAAAGTTGGCGAAACGGAAAAAAAAAACAGGTTTTGAACGATAGCAAATTCACAGTTTCGTGGCTATCGCTCAAAAACCTCTTTTTCCGTTTCGCCAACTTTGAACGCGTGGTGAAAAAATGGGTGGTGAATCGGTGGTTGGAAAATAGTAGGTCTTCATCTGGACTCTCAGCCCTACAAGAATATGCAACTTGCAAATGTAACGGAGAAGTCTCATAAAAATGCCTCTTTTTGAACCAATTTCCTGCATTAAACATATTTTAGAGGGCACCCATCGTCCCCATTCTCCCACTAATAATAATGAAGCGTATCGTTATGAAACCTACTCTCTCATATAATAATATATCAAATTTAAAAACATTGAAATAATACTTCATGCTCTAATTCATATCAAAAATAACTATAGGATAGGCATTATATATGCAAACAAGGTTGTTCGCTTATATTTATTTAGTTTGATTTCATTTTTATTGAAACTAAAACGTCATGGTCGTATTTGATGGCAGTCAACATCATATCCATCAGGGAATTCAGCTTTTACACATATTTACTAAAATTTTACAACATTACACCAATGTTAATTTCCAGTACGGTTCAGAAGACACAAGTATGCAAGGATAAGCTATACTATATAGACTCCCCACCCGTGGTGTAATGATAAGCGCGCTTAACAATAGTTGTTGGATCTTTTCCTAAATTGGGTTTGTTCAGTTCAATAATGCTTCGACACTACAATCGATGGAGAACTATCGATAAAAAAAGTCACTCTCCAATATCGATTTTCACTTTCATTTCGGCGATTATTTTAATTGTCTTCTGACCCTCCTAGTAGTGCACCGCAATCTCTTCACAATGACACGAATCAATGTCTTAACTAAACGCGTTTCCACGATACACCGATTTATAGCTTTACACAAAGCAAAATTGAAACCGTACACGCGCATGCGCATACACTGGTACGATGACGTCACTGGTAAAACAAATACAGCGGGACAGATATGTAAAGCCATGGTCTATCTGTTATGGGTATTAGTGATTGAAATCTGACAGTATTTCGTCACACAAGAGTGTTCGACCAACCACCAGTGTAAAGGTTCGTTTAGACTACGACACTATACACCATACACTCAGTGTATACACCGAGTGTCTATGTGTGTACACGGGTGTTATTTTGTGTGTGAACAACTCGGTCACAAGTTCCGTACATTTTTATACATTTGTGTCTGGATAGTGTCCGGAGACCAAAAATCTGTTTAAGTGTGAACAGTCAAGAAATTTATGTCTGATATTTGTGTCGCAACTTATGTCGTAGTCATAACGAGTGTATAGACGTTTTAACGTCAAAAATACATTTGGAAAAAATGATTCGACTCTGGATAGAACTTTCATTATCATGACTTTGATTTATTTGAATATCGAATTTTTATATTCTGATTTGAATTGTTACAAATTTCTTGTATGTCAATTATAATACAATTTATCATATACAATTCTCATAAATGTCATGTGTGGGAGGGAGCTTGCCATATTAATTAAACCACACGAATTACATCAATCAAAAAGCTCTGTTGTGTGAGTAGACGCAAATAAAATACTTTACAAGGTTTCAGTTTTCATTACCAGATCATGTGACATGCAAGAAATTCTTACAACTTATGTGAGAATCATCATTAGAGTTCATGAAAATAAAGTTTTGTTCAATTGCGGCTAAAGACCATATATAAAACGAACCCTCTTTGGTTCAGTTTCATAAACGTTTTTCATCTTAAGATCAGTTTATATAATACGTTCAATTTTTCAATGTATTTGTAAACTCTTTAGCAGTCGCAATTTTAATCCGATCAAAATAAACATGTATTGGGATGTGTAGAATTATTCAAGGGGAAAGGGGGCTGAAAGGAAACACAAAATATAGAATACCGATAAGAAAAATCGATTTTAATAACCGAACTAATTATACGAAACCATATTGCAGTGAAATTTATTTCCTACAACTTTACTCCACATGCCTTTTTCAATTTTTCCAATATTCATACTAAATTATGTGTTCCCCCGTGCCTTTAATCCCCCCTTCCCTTTCCTAGCCCGATTTTGCCCATTAATTTTTGTCTTTTCCAATACCAAGCGCACCTCTCATATCAAATTTCTGATCAGATTAAAACTGTGACCGCTAGAATGGCTACAGACATATATAGTAGGTTTGATGGACATTTGAAGCAATTTTTGCTAAATTTTGCGATCAGTACAACATCAATAGTTCCTTGTAGAGAAAATTCTATTTTAAAAAAATCTCATTTAACTGCGTGGTGAAACAACTTGTGCTATGTATATGATGCTCCGAACCATAATTCTGGGTGAACTCATGCTTAATTCTTATTGACACAAATATAATGATGCCCATATTACGTAATATTCAATATAATTAAAAAACATCAAAGAGTATATTCTAGTTGCATTAATATATTTATATGTTGGGACGTATGTGTGTTCATACATGGGTCCATGGACCGTGATCGATGGTCAGTCGGATCGGTAAGTTAGAATGGATGTAAATAGATTATCATGATGTGTACATTATGACTTAAACGATATTTTATTCAAAGCTTGTATTTTAATTAAAGAGTATTTCGATACGTGTCAAACATTTAACCTTTAATTATGGCGTTGACCTTTCAATTTTTGTCTTTCCAATTATCCAAATATTGTTCCGTTGTTATTAAATAAACTAAAAAATTTTCCGATTCGATTTTTGAGTACTCAGTAGAATTAGAAAGTCGAATAGAAATCGTCGAATCAATTTAAATATGTTCAAATGGAAAAAAAGATGAATATAAAATTTCAATTTCAAATCAAATTCTTGAAGTTAAATGTTTTATACAAATAAATAAATAAAAATTTTTTTATTTTAAGAACATCTTATTAAATTAAAAATGAAAAGTTTTTTTTTTCATACTTTTTTTTCTCTTCTTTTACACAATTGTTTTTCTTTAAATTTATTTCCACTGTAATATATATGTCTATCCGACCGAGAACAAAAATGTGAGTGGGACCAAGTTTTCGCATACAAAAAGTAGTGATATCCCAACAAAAATAAAAATATTCACCTTCAAAAGTAGTGAAATCTATGTGAAATCTATGGACCAAGTTTTGACAAAAGTGAGAAAATGAGTGAATTTATTTAAAGTGTATGTTTCTCAGGTGCAGGGTATTTCATTCTTTACTTGACAAGCGGTCAGATTTTGAAAATTTTTTTTCTCTCACTTTTTTTGGATCGGATATCATTACTTTTGGCCAAAATTATTTCCAAAAAACATGTTGGTATATGGACGAAAATTTTAGTCTGGTTGAATATCGTTAATAATAATCGAGATGTGATTCGATAATATAATTAACCAATCTCAGAATCTACTATTATATATTGAACTATATTTTCCACCATGTAGAAAACACTTTCCATAAGATTAACTATGTAATTTTAATTGTAAAAATTTTTCTATTTCCAGGTAAGAATATCGGGTTTTCACTCCTTTTCTGGGTGGTTTCAGCCTAAGACCTATCTGCCTACCAAATATCAATTTTCTAGGATAACAGTGAGTACACTAGAATATGGATGATTATTATGATGCGTGAATTAGTTAGCCCCCATATCGATTTTTTGGGCTAAATATCTTGGAAACTATTAAAGCTGTAATGTTGAAGTTTCGTATGCTTTAACTTGACTCGACGCACTACCGTGCAATGTGATGATATATATATATATATATATATATATATATATATATATATACATATAGCGTCTCGTTTGGTTTTCTCATATACACAAAAAAAAAGTTAAATTAAAAAAAATAATAAAAATTATAAAATAACATTTAACTTAAGAATTTTTGTGTTTTTTCCTAAAAATATTGTTATTATAACTTTTTTTTTGGAAAGTGCACCTACTCCAAAAACTTGTCATAACAACGAAAATTATGATGGGCTTTTTTTTTAATGAAAAATTAATTTTTTTTAACTAAATTTCTAAAAATTATTTTTTTAAGAGTCTAATTAATTTCCACGATGTCATTTGCATAAATTTATATTAATTTTTTGATAAAATTTATCAAAAACTTTACAAGAATAAGATAGCTTAAAAAAAGTTGTTAGATGTATTCTATGCAATCATCAAAAGCATTCGAAAATATAATCTATAGTAATATTATAAGGAAGTAAAGCTTCCTCGTAAGTTTATATGAGATAATCTCAGAAACTAGTTATGATATAAAGCTACACTAGCTATGATTCTAAGTTTTTTCATTGATAGAGCGCTACGTAATTATCGAGTAATATAGCCTTTTAAAAGTGCATCACTATCTGCGCGGCAGCTACACTATTAATTTTAAGGCTCCTGCACACAGTAATAGTAGTGGGAGCCAGTACTCGCGACTAGAAGTAGCAGCCAGCAAAGTGGTTCGACAGTAGGCTAACACACAATGTGGGTATCACGAGGTGAGTGAAACATGGTCAGAGAATGCGTAAGAACATGAGTCTAGCGCTCATGTGTAGCGCTCAAATTATACGGGTTCTTAATTGGACTACAGAACCCTTAAAAGTGTATAGTTTATAAATCGATCACATAAAAAAAAACAAGTCCCTATCGTTGTTAAATGTAATAATAAAATTCGTATATTTATTTACGAATATCAAACTTGAGTACTTGAGAACGAAAATTCATATTCACAAGTTGTAAAGTGATATTGACTGTCGAACGTCGACTTAGATTTACAACTAGTACTCGAATAATTCGAACAACTCGACGATTAGGTATATGTAAATCTATAAGTACTATGAACCACACAAATTAGCATTCATTTTGCAAAACTGTTTTATTTGTTTTGTACCTTAATCATTCGGTTTTTCGGAAAATGTTTCGAATAAAAGTTGTTAATATATTTATAATAAACAAGTTTTATCCGAAGCATTTATTCGAAAACCGAATGATAAAGGTAGAAATTAATTATATAATTTTGTAAAATGAGCGATACTTTTGTGGCCAGGTATAGATATATGATGAATACAGCAATATTTACGATATTTACAAATATCTGTACGATATGTGTCATCCATTTGAGTTACTCTCAACTTCGAACTGTTTCTACTTATGTATCAATTTACTATCTATCATTTGACATCTGTCAATAAATTTTCGACAAAATTCGATTTCTTTACAGATTCATATGAATTTGTGTGATATTTCAATGCTTATGTATACACATTCTATTACATTTTACTCGAAGGAATTCTATTTCGAATTTATTTCGATACTATTTTCTAGTTTAATTGCTTACATCGTATATTCGACTATCGACTATCCTAAAATGACTCTCCTTTCTCCAAGTTTAACAGTTGATTTATATTGAATCCATGTGATTTTCGAAAAAATGACCCAAATAAAAGTTGTTCGTTATGAAAAGGCTAACATTTTTTTTCACTTAGCATTTATGTCGAAATCCGAATCGTTTCGGTTAAAATCGACTATAAAGGGAACGACATATATAAGAAATATGAATTATTGTTTTTTTGATTTATTAGTTATTTTTATACCCAGTATATATAAATATACAAGGTATATTAAGGTGATCACGACTTTGTAACGGTTAAAAATATTAATCCTTGACATAAATGTTTGACAGGGTGTTAAAATGACCTAATTCGGCCATTTGGACATGTCCGTCTGTTTGTGGACGCGATAACTCAAGACAAAAAGAGATAACAAGCTGAAATTTTTTGTGTTCTAGAGCAAAAAAGTCAGGTCAAGTTTGTTAATGGGCAAAATTGGGCCATATTTTGGAAAAATGGGCAAAACTGCCTATCTTTGAAACCGTAGGAGATATAACAAAAATTGTATTACAAAAAATCTTCTTTTTAAAATAAACAACTTTTGATTGAAAAATTTTTCCATAAACTAAATAGTTTTCTCATAGTTTTTGCTCAAAAGTTCTTCGGAAAGCGAAAAATATGCCCATCTTTAAAACCATAAGAGATTTTTTTAAACTTGTGGGACAATTCAAAAATTGTGAACAATTCATACATTGATATACAACTCAGTATATACTGCATATTCAAACAATTAACTTAGTTACTTGTTTTGTTTGTAGTCGATTTGTGCCGAATTCATTTCGTAACAACTTTCGTTCTAAATATTTGTTTGTAACATTTTAAAAAGAACATCACTTTTAGAGTCAATGGTACGTGTAAAAAGCTTGTATAAAAGATTATGGGGAGAGTGGAATGTCTTACGAATTCAGCATGTTCGATCTTTCAGAATTAACGGACTTTAAATACATTTAAATTCAGTTGAAAATATTCGATCGTATAATATGAACATCATGAAACTCTCTGTCCTCTGACGTCGTCTATTCTCTATAGAAAACTGATGAAAAATACATGAAAATTGGTGGAAAATTGAGTTCAATAACCAGATATGTTCCTGTGGGACACAAGCATGATTTGATGAACGCGGTTTAAAATTACAGAAACATGTAACCGACAATCATTTTCAAGTCATTCAAATTAAATACATATTCATTTCATGTATACAAATATTTCATCCTCTTTTACTGAGAAGAAAATACTTTGGCAAACAATAAATTCTCACGCAAAGAAAAACATTGCTCACGAAATTTTCCTTTAAGATAAAATTTTATAATTTAATTTTGAAAGATATATTTACAGGATATCTCATTTTAACAAAGAAGTTGAAACTCAAGTAACCTTGCGACTCAGTGGCGTAGCTACCGGGGGTATTACAGGTCACAATCACCGAGTCTCCCTAACTGAGGGGTCCTCAAATTCTCGGGTCAACTATTGCAGCATATTATATATTGTTCCCCCTGGAACCAATCCCGGCGGAAAAGTTGTGGGACTTCTATGTGGCATCCGGCCTCGACAGACTCTTATAGCTTCAGCTGCTTAAAATGGCGCCTCTTACCTGGAGACTTCTCGCCTTCGGGTGGCAGGTTGTTCTCAAGGAAGGCACAGAGGACCTCTTGGTCTAGGTGCTAGGGACCCACTTACAGTACCCCTCTTTCTAATTATTATGAATTATTATTATATATTGTTCCTGGCAATGGCCATATATTGTTTTCTATATTAAGGTTTTTTTTTAGTTATATAAGGATGTGACCCCAAAACTTCCAACCTGAACTTCGTAAGGTGAAGCTACGCCACTGGTGACTCCAAGGTCAAGGTAAAAATCAAGGCCCCAACAACGGCTTCTTGAAGAATATATATATATATATATATGTATGTATATATATATACATATTAACACGACAATGTTATAAATGTGAAAATTTACGATTATACATAAAAAGAAAATATTTGAAAAAAAAAAAATTTTTTGAAATTTCCAGTTTAGTGACTTTCTGACATCAATGTTTTCTTTGATAACATGCTAAAATAAAATGGTAGCTTAAAAAGAAAATAATATTAGGAAGAAGAAGATATTTTCACAACGTTGTGAAAATTTGACTTTCAACATTCATATTACACATAACATCCATACATACATATATACACACATACATATACATATTGTTGCAGTGTATTTACGCTGTGTAAGTATAATCGTTGTAAACACGCTTTCATGTTCTATAAAAAGCGTTTTCAAATGACAGGAATTTTCTTTTCAACAAGGGGAAACATTAGAAAAAATCTTATGTGTTTGAGTTTCGAATTCCTTGTTCACAACATGTCTGCATATTAATTATTCCTTATAATAAATATTTTATTGAAGCGTTTTTCATACAAAATTTTCTACCACACCAAATAATTAGTATTCTGTACAGATTTTTATTTTAATTACTAATCACAATCCATCATTACCGGGCATTATACCCTGTGGAAGCATCTGTTCACAATGCCAACCCCATTTCGATATCACAATAGACCTCACTAAAAATTATTTGGTTTTCCAAAAAATGCTAAGATCAAAATATGTTCCAATTTTTGTAATAAATAACTTTTACTTTTACTAAAATTTTTTCGAAAACCAAATGAATTCGGTACGATTCGAATGCAAATATTGGATTTAGCCATTTTATCTGTCTGTTAGATTTATTATTGTGGCAAATAAATTTCTCATATCTGATTTGAATGTTGATCGTCGCGTAAAAATATCAGAGAATATAAGTGAGAAAATTTGATAAGAATTAATTACATTCAATACATTTAAAAAAGAAAAAAATTATTTAGAATTATGTGTAACAAAATTTATGGTTGTTTCCATAAACTAACGCTATTAAGAACAGAAAAAAAAAACACAATAATTTATCGACGAAACATAACGATACCACTGGGATTTTATTTATATTTCAATAGTACTTCGGGTAGTCAGTATTGAGATGATACACACATTTTTGAGAGAGTTTCTCGCAGAACACGACTATATACATTATGTAGCCATCCCCATAAACATCTATTACATAGTCTCGACTCTCGAGGTTGTCTAATGTCATCGTAAGACCGTGCGATACTGTTATATTTTGTATCAATTTCTAAACAATTTATTAAGACTTATAAATACTTTGATTGAATGAAATAGCTCAATATTGTCTAGAGAAGACTACTGAAGGCGACATCCTTCTACCTGTGTAGCTAGAAACTATACGAAACCTAGTTCTGTCCATACTTTTCGATTATTCACCTACTAGATCTGTCGTGTTTGTGTTACTGTTCTAGTAGGCTGGACATTTATATTTGCCGTATAATTTGCCAAATTAATTAGCATCGTTTTCGAACACAAGTAATTTAAATTTGTAATTTTCACCTGAAAATTTTTCAGTGAACATTATATATTTGTAGGTTTTATGTATGAAAAACAGTTTTAGATTTTGCATTTTCACTGCGGAATATATATATATATATATATATATATATATATATATATATATATATATATATATATATAAATACTATTCTTTCCAAATTAAAATCAAGTCAAAACCAAATGTTAACTTTACAGCTATTTTTTTATGCATGATATAATAATATATCATATTATGGTTATTATAATATTTATTATAATACAGGCATGTTCAAAAAAATTGAAACTATTAGAACGTAAAACATGTAGAAAATTCATCTTACTTATCTACGATATCTGAATCTGTGATGTCGGGAGTACACTCTCGGCGAGAATTCTCGAAGAATGTCTCGTCATTCGTAAAAGGAGGAGCCGCGAGTGGTGCTGAGTACACTCTGGCCGTGTCTCATTGAAAGTGTTCTGTCAGCAATACAGTTCTCGTTCAGGCAATGGATCAGATAGTTGTAGAAATTTTGCTGCTTGGTTAAAATCCACGGTATGTCCCGAGCGTAGACGAGAGTGTACTCAGCCCTCGTTCTCGCTTCCTTTGACTCGTGGTCAAAACACCGACACGAAATGGAGTTCTCCCTAGGCGAGACAAGTCGGCACGAGACAAACACTGTACTGTGGGCATTACAAATTAAATATTGTCCAAATAAAAATCTTTGATCTGAATAGGTTTTAACTAATAATTTAAAAAACGAATCCAACTCTAAACAATTTAAAACCGAATTTTATTCGATTTTCTGTCGTCGTTTTCCAACTCCAGTTTCCGGAAATATTCTGTGAATTTAGAATGTTCCATACAGAAATATATTAGTATTCATGTGTGTTAAGATTAACGCAGACTTTGTACATTCTTCGATTAAATGTTGCCAGAAAATTTTCACAAGTTTCTATAAGAGTAGTTTATTTATGTATGATTTTGAAAACACTGTATAGAAAACTTTTAGGTATATAGTTTTCAATTCATAATATATAGATTTTCCTGTATATAAACCACTACTAAGTTAATAGTTAATAAAACTGATTCCCCTTTCCCTTTCTCCCTCCCTCTTGCCACCCTCTCTTCACATATAACACAAACAAACTCAAATAAATAGATAATATTTACTGTTTAGCCGCGAGGATCGTTTAGCAGGGACGTCGCATTGCATGTGGAGCTAAGAGAAAACAATCGCATAATAGTTGGGAATATGTAAACAATCTATTTATAATTATAAAAGCGTAAATAGTCGTAATTCTATATTTTAATAATAATATAATAATTCTGATAATCCATTGCATGTGGAGAGTCGTATGTAGCTCTAGCTAGTCCAATAAACATCGAACTAGCCATGTGCCTGTATCTGTGCCATTCATGTAGCAGCTTTAATAGTAATAGTAAAGCTTTAAAAACACGATAAATAATAAATTTAAATATATATATATATATATATATATATATATATATATATATATATATATATATATATATATATATATATATATATATGTGTGTGTGTGTGTGTATATGTTTATATTGTAGTACACATTGGACAATTTATTTCGTGTACCGATTGTTTACCAATAAAATTAAATTTTATAACAAATGTGTATAATATCGGATGGTATCGAATACTAAATTGTCTGTATTTTATAATTCCCAAATGAATTTTGAGGTATACGTTATTTCGTTTCGTTTCACAATGCCATCATGGTCCGTTCCAATAATTGTTTGTACTATTCAGTAGAGTTCAGTGTACAGAATCTATCTATCTGTTTGTATATTTTATATAGTCAATTCAAAAATCAATTGCAAGTATGAATTCGTGTTATGGTTATTTAATGAAACCAATTGTTACGGCTGATATACGCTTAATTACTTGATTTGGTGTGTAGAGATTAGAGATGGTGTTGTATTCATCTCATTGCCGATTGCTTTCTTTCGTTTTGACTCCAAATTCAATTCGGTTCTGATGCACCAATTGTAGTCTGATAAAAGCAAGTGATTGGAATTCGTTCATTAATGGAATTTATATTAAAACTTAAAAAAATACTCCATTAACTAAAAACTTATTGCAGGTCGGACTTCAAAACTCCCATCAAGCCAAGAACGGGTAGACTTCAGCGAAATATGAAATAATGTATTCTTAAGCGTCACAGTGCTATACCAATGTCCATTTCGATTACGGTTACGAAGATATAAGTATGATAGAACAAGCCTATATGTCATAAAATTTTATTCATTAGTATCCTGCCCAGTGTGCTTACCTGATGCAGTCTCTCTTGCGCTAAAACTTTATTTGCCATTCTTTTACAAACTTTTATTAAACCTAAGTGACTCCAAAAATGGTATTCTTTTTTCAAAACATTGCAGTTTACAGAACAAAATTGCAATTTCCAGCTCAAACTTTGAGTCATATCTTAGTATACGATCGAGCTGTTTAAAATGACAAATTCGAATCTGACTAAAACCCAAAATAGAAATTTGATGAGAGAAATATGAAAAATTAAATTGATTTTCTTAAACATAAAATTCGAACTGGGGTGAATGGTGTAATGGTTTAATTTCACCACGCTTCGCTCTAAATTTTTGTGTTTAGAGTGAATTACCAACTAATAAAGGCTTGTATTTTAGATTTTGTTGAAAATATCAATTAGTTAAGATTGAGTACGCAGCAAATAATAATAAACAGAACCACTTTTTTTAACAGAAATTAAAATTTTTAATCTGTAAATTAATTATTTAAATTTGAGTAGCATCTAACATCACTAGCAATCAGATTTATTACTAAAAATAATAAATAATCGTCTTTTGATTCTATTCAAGTATGGCGGACGAAAATTTTCGTGAATTTTTTATCTTTTTAAATAAGATATTTACAAAACTCATCAGACTATTTTATTTTTATTTTAACGTAATGTACGCGATTAAATTTATAAAAGTAGAAGTTTTTTAATTTTCATTCTATAGAAGGTGGAGCAACATTATCGAAAATGTATGCGATCAACCTTCATTCAACCTTTGATATTCACAACATGTTAAAATTCCAATTTTTTTTTAGATTAATTACATGAAAACCCAAAACTTTGCAGTACAGGACAAAATAGGACAAAACTGCATCTTCCAACTCAAACTTTGAGTCACTTCTCATTTTTTGTCGCATTTTCGAGTATGATGGTTTAATTTCAACACGCTTCGCCTTTTACTTTTGCATTTAACGTGCAGTACCATCTAATAAAGACTTGTGTTTTAGGTATTGCTGTAAATATCAATTAGTTAAGCGGTAACAAAATAATCATTGCGTTCTGTTTCTATAAAAATTAAACAAACAATAAAATATGTGACACAGTGAAGTAAGTGTCATACTATTTTTCAATGTGATAAAATTTGAATGATTATACATATTTAATTTGATTTAATTAAATATTTGTCATAGTAACAATAATTATAATTCACTTGAAAGGCATTACAACAATATGGTTGCTTATTCAATATAAACAATACGATCATACAATTCAATTTAGCATTCAACGCAATCCTATTCCTCCCTCTACCGCCTACTCAACTTGACAAGTCTATACACATCATACCTATACATATAATGAGTGTCCCAATAAGAAGCTATTTCTTAACCTTCTTCATCGATTCTTCGAAATGGAAGACACGAATTTGAACCCAAATTTAACCGAAAATCTTCTGTTTAGATCCTCAATTTTGTTGAATCAAAATCTTAATGTTATCCAACACAAAATTAGGTATTTGTGAGATTTAACTAAATTTTCGGATCACATATTATTTAGGTTCATTTTTATTACAAGAGTGAGGTGATTTATCTATCCAAACTTTAGTTAGCGTATCTAATGCAGTGACGTAAGGCTTATCTAATGGCGAATTGATAACCTAAAATCGTTTTTAACGCAATTACAATCTCTTTGATTTTTATAAATTTTTTCGCAGTAATAAATTATTGCATAATTTTGATAACCACGGAAAAATAGTGGTGAAAATAGTTAGTTGAGCCATTCTGATGGTCCGACGTTTAGTCGTACGAATGTTGGAGCTTTCTCATACTCAAGCGTTCAACGCACGCAAACGTTCTAACGTCCAGGTGTTTATGCGTTCATCCTATCATTTGTTGAGACGCTTAAAAGCTCAAACGTTCAGAATTTAACACTTTTATGTGTTCAAACGTTTACAGTTTCCGTTTCCCAGATATTCTGACATTCACACATGTTTACACGTCCATATGTTTAAGTGCCCAGACGTTCACAAAAATTAGCGTGTATTAGCAAAACTTTAGCGAAAAAAAAGGTAAAACACAGTAGAAATCCAATTTTCCAAAAGAAAAAAGAAAGCTGTTTACTAGTGTTTTTTGTAGCAGCGAGTATTGGGAAATTCACGCTAAGGATCGATTATTTGTGTAAAAGCAAAACTTTTACTCGAGAAAATCGATAGTTTGTTTTCATTCTTTACCAAGTATACACAAATTGAGCTTTTTTTTAAGAAATGAACTTTTTTCATTATTTTTCCAATGATCCGAATCCGTTTCCTATCGATTGCAACTGTATTGCGAAAAAATAACGAATATGAAAATCTATGTAGATAAAAAGCTCAAAGATCTCTCAACTAATAAATAAAGTATATACGAATAGCATTAAAATATGCTAATGTGACCTATTTATTAAAAGAAAATAACGCAACTTTTATTCAATAATTTTTGTTCTTCTCGTTTTGTTGTAAATAAACGGATGAAGAATATGATGCTTTCGATGAAAGTTTCGAACACCCGATATACACCAGATACATAGCTGGAATGGAGGAACAAGCAAGAGAATCGAAACATATTAAAATATAATTGGAAAATTTAATATACCAAAATAATACTATATTATATTATATATATATTATATTATTATTATAATCATAAATATAATCTTAATGTAATACGCATGCGTGTTACTATCAACCTTTTAATATTTATTGTTAAATATTAAAATATACTTAATATGCAAAATTTAAAAGAAAAGTTAATTATTATTTGCTCAAAATTGTAACTTTGAACTGATGAGCCTGCTGTTTGGAGAGTTTAGTTGTATTCGCTGTGTGTACTAGCGACAACGTGGTGAAAATACACAACACTGCGGGACTCATTTGAATCTCGACTGTAATTTGACATGTAGTTAAAAGATGGCTTCAATAAATATTCAATTTTTATATGAAATCCATCTTTTAACTATGTGGTCAATTACAGCTGAAATTTTCTCGTCAAAATTAAATATTTATAGAAGCTATCAATCACATCTACAACGACGTTATAAATCTATCCTAAAGTTTTGTGCTTTTTTATTCACATTGTCGCTAGCCTCGACATCTTCATGTAACATAGCGAATAGACTTCACTCAAAAAGGCTCATTTTCTGATAACTTATTCTCTTTGGCTTCAACGTCAGAGCTTCTAGACTTTGAACTTTGAACTGCAATAAGCTTTGTACAAGCCCTGATGTATTTGTAGTCCAATTTTATTAGACTTCACTCAGAAAAGCTCCTTCTCTGATAACCACGTCTTAGTGACTTCAACGCCCGTGATTCGTAAGCTCTCTAAAGCCTCAATACTCTGAAGATTAATTCTCAATGCTCCAAGGGAATTGTATTTGACGTACAATTCCATAGATTTCATCCAGAAAGACTACATTCTCCAACCATCTGGAAATCGTAGCTTCTTGGTTTTGTATGCACGACCCATTAAGTAGTGCTTGGCCGAATCTTGCTATCAAAATTTCGACCAGATTGCAAATGTATGCAAATTAGATGACAAAATAATACAAATTTGGTAGAAGTGCCGGTAAACTTGTGAAATTAAATTGATATCATTAGTCTTAAATAAAATTATATTTAAAAATGTAAGCTTTTATTGATATCACACTAAAAAGTAAATAGGTCGTTGTAAATTGCGTGAGGCAAAGCGTGTTAGAAATTTTTTTGAGAATACTAACTTCAAAGTTGATATGACTGAAGTAGTTTTATAACAGGCAATGACCCATCAAGAATTCGATTAAAATTCTTAATAGTACCTATTATTAAAGATACCACATAAAATGACAGCAAAAATATTCCATTTAACTTTCGACGTCATCAATAACAAAAGCTGTCATCAATGGATGTATTTAAAATTAAGAACGGAGGTGTAAAAAAGAAAAATCGACACATAGGAAATGTTTTTCTTTTTAAAGACAGATGATATTAAAATTTTCGTATGCTATATATATATATGTATGTATGTATGTATGTATGTATGTATGTATGTATGTATGGATGTATAAATTTGAAAGTTTGTGATAAAAAAAAATTCAAAATATAAATTACATTTTAAAATCAATTACTGGATAAATTGAAATTAAATAACAGAGGTGAAGTTGTGAGAAGATGTTGGTAGCCATGGTAACCCATCTTTCATTACACATTATATTTTATTTAACACCTGAATAAATTTCAGTTCGATTGCAATAACATCACATCACAGAATGGGTAAGGAACTTTATCCATATATACTGGAATCTCACTCACTCTGTTCACCTCCACCAGTGTATCACCAATGTGTGTGGGTATGAACATTCATGTAACAGTATGTATAACTTTTATACAGTGTGATTTATATACATTCAACTACCTACTATACTGACTTTTCTAGGTTAAACTATCGGTCAATTTAAACCAAATATACTTTTTTTTCGAAAACCGGCGATAGTAAAATTACAATTTTCATATCATTCCCGTTTCTTCTTCAGAGTTCTACAAAGTTTCTCTATTTAGTAAATTCAATGAGATTATCCTGAAACATGTCTTCAGATTGTCATGGAATATCTCCAAATGCTAGAAAACCAACGGCAGCTCCAGAAAATGTAGCTCTCCAATACGAAAGATTCCTGAATGCGTACCAGGTATCTGTAAAGAACATGAAATCTCTAGGATCACTACTTGTAGGTCTCAAGGGAGCCAAATCAAGAAGGAGAGCTTTCTCCGATATTTCCCTTGGTATGTATCTCTGATAGGAGTAGCAGAATACTGTTTAGGTTCACTCTGGATTCTGTATTATCTAAAATAAACAGAAATAAATGACGCTAAGTGAAAAGATTCCTCAATATGGCCTAACGACACGTTCGGCATACCTGGAAAATTTTGATAAAGGAACGTCTCATTTAAAGCCAATATTAGAATGGAGAGCAAAAATGGCGTTCTTTACTCTTAGCTATTCGGTTTGCAATGTTTAAAATGTTTCGAGTAAAACTTGTTCATTATAGAAGTAATAACAACTTTTATACGAAACATTTTTTCGAAACTCGAATGAATAAAACAAAAAGTCAAAAACTTTAAAATGGCTCTGCCCTGTTGGTTAAGTTTTTTGTTTAGTAACAAACTCGGCTAACTTCGTCATCGTCATCGGTAGAATCGGGTAATTCCGTCTGAAGAAACGGATATTCTCGAGTCCACACATCGGCAGCACTGATTGAGTTACATAAATCTACTTGTCAGAGATCTTGATAGAATAGAATAGAACTAAATATGATATTTAATCTGTTCGTGGTCTGTTTCATTGTATTTCTTTCCGACCATTATCTGTAACTAAAAAGCGTTGCATAATACTCATGTAGACAGTCATTTTATCCCATATGAGTTACAGAAATATGGTATTGTATTGGTTGTAAATCACTGTGTCTGCCATAGTCATGATCATAATAACTATATGAACTGTATAATAGTGTTACAGTGATGTAAACTTACTAGAAATATGATGGTATATATATATATATATATATATATATATATATATATATATATATATATATGTATATATATATTTAGATATATATATATATATATATATATATATGTCACAGCCAAAGTAAATAATCTAGCTATTATGTATAATATCCAGACATTATGTATAATAACTAGCGAATTTGGTGTCAAAGTAATTAATTAGGCTTTATTTATCATTTTATCCAGCCATTATACATACTAGCTAAATGAGTTAGGTCAAAGTGATTAATGATACTTTTCTAATTACTATATCCAGCCATTATACATATTATTTATATGAAATACTCTGTTAATCAGTTTGCCTACCTGGTTATGTATAAAAACTATTAGATTTGGGAGAACTAATAAAATGAAACGATTTTGCTCCATGTTTAATGTTTTAATAACTCAAAATATTTAACAAAAGTTTTCACATAACTCACTATAAACATAACTATGTTTTGAAAAAGAAAAGCATTTAAATTAATCTTTTGTATTTCAAAGTTATCTGAAAAGTAAAAAATATGTCCTCACTTATTTTTACAAGGGTGACTTTTGTGGCACTTTGAGTTACACAAGACGTTGCATTTCTTTCTTACACTTGCATCGATTGGAACTGCAACCGCCGCCAGTGCAATTGCAGAGTTGGAATCCCTGGCCATCTAGATGAGATTCTTTTCTTGCACATTCCCGCATTGATACATTGATACACATTCCCGCATTGATACTGGAACTTCGCTCACTGAAATGAATTCCTTCTTGTAATAAGTAAATAGATTTCTTGTGTAGAATTGATTTAATATTCCATGCTTTGTATCAACAAGTCGATACATCCCTTCTTTTTCAATTGTCATTATCACAGTGAGTGAGAATTATTCAAAGTGATTAATATTTGAAAATATTTATTATTTTAGCTAAACTGTACTAGCCAATATGAATAATGACTGGTTCGAGTAATTAATTCATCACTTTTTCTCTTGCGAATTTCGTCATTATACATAATGTCTGGATATTATACATAATTGATTATTTACTTTGGCTGTGACATATATATATATATATATATATATATATATATATATATATATATATATATATATATATATATATATATATATACTATGTATGTATTATTATTATATACCCTACTGAACTCGTGTTTATAACCGAACCGATGGTACATTCATGGGTGTGTGTGTATGTGTTGGTATGTGTGCATTATACACACATACTAACTGGTTACTATTGCTATTTTCCTGCAAATATCGATTTTTCTATAAAATGATACATGTAAGCATCCCAATCTATAATAAGAGACACTATAGCTCACTATAAGCGAGTAAACAGTTCATTGTTGTGCTGTTCGAGTAGTGCATTGATTTATAAATAATAAAATTATTTTAAAATAAATCGTTTTCGTAACCACACGTTAGTTGATAAATTAACAAACAACTAGTTACAAGTTTTTATCATCAGATGTCGGTTGTATTCTGACGTTGTCGTCTAACCTAACTTTTGATTATAGATATATAATTTGTACTAACCTCTGTATATGGTCAATGGTTCCTTCTAAATCATCTTTCCTTAAACCATACGCTAGAACCACCAATGAAGTTGCAAAATCTTAACATCAACAAAGTCGGTCATACATTCTTTCGAATGATAATTTCGATTGATATTCAAATCTATATGAATATACCCTACATGATCAGACGAAAACGATCATTCTGTTGCAGTTGAAGATTCTTCTTAGCTTTTCTATTAGTTTTAAACTTTTCACTCAGCTTGTAAACTTTGATATACTTGTATCAGCTTACACCAAAAGTCTTATTATTATTATATTAGTGACAATCAACTCTCTAGCGGTCACAACTAAAGTCCGATCAAAATGCAATTTCGCATCTGATATTCTTTTGATATTTGAAAGACCTAGTGAATGAGTAGAATAGGTCAAGATAAAAGAGAAAGGATTAAAGAAAAAATAAAAGCACAAAATATAGTCTCTTAGTATTCGGAATAACGAAATATATATAAGCAGTAAAGTTGTAGAAAATTAACTTGACTACAATTCATGACCTGATCATTTTTCCAAAATTTCTTTCTTCCTCTAAACCCCCTCTCCCTCTTGTTTTATGTCGTATTTTGCCCGTTATCGAACTAGGCCTTTCAAATACCAAAAGCATCTCACATACCAATTTTCGAACTTTTTAGAACTGTGACCGTTAGTGTTCTTCAAAACTTCGCTAATAAAAGTTATTTTATGTAGAAAGCTGCTTCATATTATTTACTTTCACTTGGAAACTGGGAGGTTATGGATCGAATCCCGACATCGACAGTTTGTCAATTATTAGGGGAAAAAAGAAAAAAAGGGGCGGTTAATTGACTAAACTGTCAGCGTTTGGACAAGAACGAAGTAACCAGCTATGCTTGAGAAGGTTTTCTGCAGTTTCCTTCACGAGCTCCAGATGAATATCGGCATAGTTGCTATCATAATCGGCTGCAGCCGCATATCCTACTAATTCCTAGTCTATACACAAAAATTCCTTCCACTCCACTCATATCTTCACATCCTTAGGCATCACAATGGACCTTATGGTCGAAGTGTAGCCCGTCCAGAACAGCCTCTACAATCTATCTCTATCTACTTTCACTTCCGCTATTTTGTTGGTGATGTTAGTGTATACATCAAATAGAACAAGCAGTACATATACGGAGGTCAATGATAAGTTGTGAAGAGTAAGTCACTGTGTGGTATTTCACAATTTTCTGTTGGTATAGAAGCAGTGAGTAAATGAATGCAGAAGGTAAGGTAAGCCAGTTAGACCAATCTGTAAATTAAACAGTGTTGTTTACATTTTGAATTTGTCCTTGTTGCCTCTCTGATATTATAAGTTTTTGTTTACATTATATAATTAGTGTAAACATTAAATTTGTGTTTGTACTTAAACAGGTACGAACGAACTGATGATAGAGGTACTACATTTTCTTGAATATTCATTCTCAGAATTTAGATCAGTAATGATGGTCTTATCATTTATATTCTTCAACATTTTCTGCTACAAAAAAAGTGAACAACTTCACAACTTCTATTATTTAAATATCATCATACTTTTTTGCATTATTAGATAAGCTCTCCACAAATAGTGGCATTTTTTGGTACAGTAAAACTATGCTGTAACGACTGGACTATTTCCAATAAAATAGTTATCAATGGAACAATATTGTTTGTGTTTGGATAGTAAAGAAAGACTCTTTATTGTATGAGTTAGTCATCGAAATATATAAAATACACTCGAACCGAATTGGGAAAGTTATTAAAAGTTGTTACCTGTCCTATTTATAATAATGGTCCTTGTCTGCTATCCCCCCAACCCGTCCCGCCCCGCCGCCTCAATTTATTATTTTATTAATTATGTAATCAAATTGTGGTGAAAATCGATTTTAACGACACATGACAAATTTTCCCAAATATCTCTATCACAATGAGTTTATTAAATTTTATGTTTATATTTATTGTATAGTGTGTGGTATGTTTAATTATATGGTCTGTTCGTTTGCATAAAACAACTCATAACTATTGGAAAATTAATTGACAAAAAATAATAAACCGTATGTGTTGGAAAGCATTGCTAATAGATAATCAATGTTAAATATTATTTACTATAATAACTATACACAATATGCTTGATAAAGAAATAAAAATAGTGAGGGTACTCTTTAGTGTGTCTGTTGTGTATGTTAGGAGATAGATCTGGCGATCTGGCTGGCCACTTGAAGGTTCCAAAACCACTCATAAGACGTTCCTGGAAAGTTTGTTCCAGGAACAGCCTTACTATCATGGCATTGTGTTTAGGGCAACCATCTTGTTGGAACCATACAGATTCCAGGTCTAAATTAGGAAAAGCTCTAACAGTTGGCTAATTATTATTTCGTAACAAACTCAAATATTTTTGAGAATCTAAAGATACGTCAATGAAGAATGGTCCTATAATATGGTGACCCAATATTCCAGTCCAGACATTCAGTTTCAGTATGTGTATGTATGTATGGCTTTATAGTAAATATTTTATTTACTTATTTAACGTTGAATCTCTATTAGAAATGCTTTTGAAAACGGTCTGTATATCGATCAACCGTTGTAACAAGATCACAACAATGAAGGTCTAAACCCCTTTTAATACGTGTACGTTTTCAATCGCATTGCAGTTGATATATCAAATATTACATAGCTGATTTCTGAGCTACAATTCCCTTCTTGTTTAATATTTCCTTCTTTCTGAAACTAATGTCGAATTTTGCCCAAATCTGTTCTGCATTTTGTTTGTTTACGTGTCAATCACATGGTTAAAATATGCTAACCAAAAGAATGGAGATATTTCACACATGCGCTATAGTGCACCGAGTTAAATTTACATCAAAATAGAAATCGTCTCAATTCTGATAGATCTAAAACTTACATAAAACAAGAGAAAATAACAATTAGCTTTGTTAATTGCTTAAGTATCCGGGATATACTGAGCTTATGAAATAAAGTTTTAAACAAAAGTTGTTTAATTTTCAAAAAGAAATATTTAAACTTTTTTCTATCTCTTACGGTGTTAAAGATACATATCCACCCTCCTTGCACGGGGGGTAGCACGGTTCGATTTTGCCCATTTTGAGTTTTTGTGTTGACCAACAGATATACGGAAGGAAATGCGGATAGGACTAATTAGGTCATTTTATGAACACCTATACCAAAAGTTTTTCGATTAATAATTTCAACCGTTTAGAACATGTAATTATTAATTTGCCTAAATGCCAAGGTTACAAAAGGTCACAAAAAAATATGTGTGCATATATCAAACTTTTTGTGTCGATCAATCTATTGTTAGTATGATGGCCTTGCGGTAATATTATACCAACGGAAGTGACTAGCATTTATTTACTTTGACAGTTAATATAAGTATATATCTAGGCTGGAAAGATATGTAGTTTTAAATCTACTGAACCCTGATTTATAAAAATGTTTTCAATACACAATGCATTATTATACATCCCCATAAATATATATATATTTATTTTTTAATTGCTATCTCCTACATTGGAAATATGAATATTTCCACAAAGAGAAAATATTCAAATAACAACATATTTTTGAATAATACCAAAATGAAAAAATAAATAAAAGTATAATACAATATGCTCCGCGCTTTATTGGTTGGTATAATACAACTATTTTTTTTATTAATTAAACTCCCATTTTTTATTGAATAACTAAATTATCGCTTTCAAAGTATTGAATAAAGTTCGGTTTATTTTTCACTAATATCATGTTATAAAAAAATAGTTATGAACATATTACATACGCCTCTTGAGTTAGAACTTGTGAAACCCCGTAAAAGTAACGCTCGGAAAGTAAAATGACAAAACTTGAAAAAGTTATCAAGATAACTTGGTTTTATTAACAGTTCTATCAAAATTGAATTGCTTGACTAAAACTTAGTGGATTTGAAAAAAAAATCCATAAAAATCGGTTAAAATATACCCGTGATCGATCAAAAATGATTTGTTTCATTTTGATGATGTCACTAGGAAAAAAAAATCATTTTTTTTTTACTATCACAGCTAAATATTATCCGATTTTAATGAAATGTTTTTTGAAACCCACTATTTTTGAAGTGCACTTTTCATTTCTTTAATATAAAATTATCTAGCGTTTATGCATGTATCTAAAGATATCTTAGTTTTTCTATAAAAATTGAAAAAGTTTAGTGGATTTGAAATAGAATTTCATTAATCAAAAATGAATTTTGTAAACAGAGGACACGACAGAAGACCGGAGACTGCACACTATTGTGTACAAATACGAACATCCAAACAAAATGCAAACCTAAGCAAAGTAAATTCACCACTCTTAAATAAGACAAATAAAAAATAAGAAAAAAAGAAGAAGATTCAAGTAAAACTTATGACTACAACGAAGTAATAATATAATTTTGTATCCATCTCTGTCTAATACATACACATCGAATGAAAGGACAAATGTAATTGAAAAGAGATAGAGTGTGCACCCAATGAATAAAATAAAATTTTACTTTGGTCATATAATTGATGAAAGCAATGTTCCAGCTATAACGAAGGTATCTCTCACATAATTTGAACCCCAATTTTTGAAATTGAGAATCATTGTTTTTAACAATTTTTATATATTTTTATTTATTATTTTATTGGATCTTTTTATTGTTAAATATGTCGGTATAACCTTTGTACAGTCTATAACAATTTATGGCCATCAATATGGCTACTAGGAGAGACGTGATTTTTTTAAATACAAACTTAAATTAGTAAACGAATGATAATTATATTGCTCATAAAATTTTGGTGTGATACCCCCCATTGTTTAAAATATGACGGATATTATTATGAAGATATATTGTTTGAATGTCGATTATTAGCATTGTGATTTATGGCTTTGCCACGAAAACTTGGATTCAGCCTACTTTTTCTGCTAAAATTCGAATTCAGTCATAGTACGTAAACGATTATTAAAGCTTCAACAAGGTCATTTCAAATAACCTTGGCAAAATAGAGTAGATGTTGTTTCAATATATTAACAGATAGATCCGATCATCTCTAATAAACAATTCATCTTGAAAATTGAATGAAATAAATTGTAAATATAAGTTAGGCTTTATAATAGAAAAATATATACTTTTATTTGGATATTAAAATTTAGAATTATTACACTTTGAACTTTTCATATAAAAGCATAATAACCAAAAGCTTTAAACAGCTTAAAATTATTGGACAATATCCAAAAAGTCAACGGAAAAAATATACATTTTGTTCTGAACGAACTCAATTTAACAAAAAAAAAAAAAAAAAAACAATATTATTTTTTACTTATACAATTAAAGTTTGTTGATCTCCTTAGAAAGTTTAGTGTAATGCCTGGTCTGCTGTTTGTAGATATCCTCTATAATACTGACTATAAATAAGCAAATGCATCATTTTTTTTTATTCGGCTCACGGACTAATAATACTCCCTTATGCAAATTACTTGTAATAAAGTTCAATAATTATTAACTTTCATTTTGTGAGTCAAGTATTTCCATAATGTGTTAGTGATGCCGCAAAAAACTCGTCGCATGATGGAAAAAGGCTTTTGAGCATTTACAACTAGGAAAAAAAATCAATTAAGGATACTTATGGCTTTCTTACATCTGCAAATTTTGTCATGAAGAGGAGGAGACTCGAATACATATTCTATGTGAATTTTTAAAGTCTTTCTCTCAAAAGATACATCATTTGGAATGGCCAGATGAAATCAATGAGGTGTACAATGAATTCCCCTTACAATGAGTTAACACAGGGTATAACACTTAAAACAATTCGTAAACCAATTATGAATAAAAGGCGAGGAAAAGACAATATGCAAGTTTGTCGAATAGAATGTAATGACTATGGATTTGGTTCGGCGGGGGGGGGAGGGGAAGTTCGAACATGACTTTCCAAACGTAACGCTTTAATAATAATTATTCTAATAATTATACATAATGTTCTATGTGTAGAATCGATGTTTATGTATTCAATACATATTTGTTCTAATCATAATTCACTTGTAAACTTTACTTGTTTCAATATTACACATGTTCGTGTACTAAGTATATGTACAGGATGTCCTAAGAATGTCTTTCGTCAAGGGCTAAGTGATATGGAAAACCTACCAATTTGTGATTATGAAAAGTCATGGAGTTTTTGCTTCGAACAGAGATAGGTTAGGGACTATAGGTTCGAGTGGGACGCACTTAGGTCATAAAACCCATTGTGATATCTGTAAAACCTGAAGAAAGGGAAAGTCTCACAGGGAGTCACTATTCCTTAGACCATTTGGAGCTATTCAAGAAGAGCAAAAGAGTTTTGAAGTCGATCTATTTTCGTTCGGAGAAGTAGTCAAGTGACAGAGAAGGTGGGTCACCGTTTCTTCTTCCTTCTCATTGTGACAGCTCTTGTAAGGTTTTCATATTTTTTGGGTCCGATTTACCTTACTAACCGGGTCCGATTTAATGAATACGATTTTCTTATTTTTTTGGGTCTAATTTATGTTCTATTGTGATTTTCATTCAAATCGGGAACAAATATTATTTTTCAATTTTTTACGATTTTTATGTTTTAAGAAAAATCGAATGTCCAAACAGTTTTTTTTTTGATATCTTGACGAAATTTGAACCGATTTTAATAAATTTTTTTTTGAAAAGTGCTATTTTAACGTCGTATTTTCATTTTTGGCAGTATTATTTCGCTGGCTTGCACTATTTTTCTGATACATGGCCCATGATATTACATCAAAATCTATGTGTTCGAATAGTATCGAAAGTTTGATATCTTATAAACCGCTCACAATATCATCAAATGAATGCGATTTTCTTATTTTTTGGGTCATAGTTACCTTATATTGTGAGTTTCATTTCAATCGGGAACAAACAAAATTTTTCTACTTTTTTCCAAGACCAACCCTTGGAAAAAACTGAAAAAAACACCAAAAATGTTTATTCACCAATTTGATTGTAAATTCGTTTATAGAGTAAATTGGACCCAAAAATTACAAAAATCTACTTGGTTTGATAATTTGACGAATAGTTTCCGAGATTTACCTATTTTATACGATCTACTGCCTCCGATTCTTCGATTTTAGAACATATCTCATAAACCACTCACTAAATCATTAAATGAACATGGTTTTCTTATTATTTGGATCTGAATTACCTTATATTGTGAGTTTCATTTAAATCGGGATTAAAAATTTTTTTCATTTTTTTCATGACACTCGAAAAAATCGGGAAAAATATCAGTTATGGATTTGGATAAAATTTAGTTTATAATATAAATTGGACCCAAAAAACATTAAAATCCAGTTGGATTGACGATATAACGTACAGTTTTCGAGATATACGATTTCGATTCCCGACTATATATCGTAAGCAACTTATTAGTCAGTTTAAAATATCCTCCGTTTTTTGGGTTCCATTCTGTACATAGAAGAGAGCTGTAATATTGAATTAACCAGTATTTGCCCTTCTGATGACAGGAGACTTTGATAATAAATTAATTTTAGTGGTAAGTTTTAGTATCTCGGACTGAGTTTGACAAACATTACTAAATCCTTACGGCCATTATCCATACATCTTTCATCATTTTAAAATCTTGATTAATGATTAAATTAAAGTTTCGAATAAATGGTAAGGTAGAAACATTATTTTCAGGAACACAACATCCCACACCAAGTATACAATATGCGGACATACATCGGATATTCAACTAATACCTGTTAATCTTACAAAAATGTCACCATTCAAAAAAATTATTTGTATTTTAAAGGTTGTTTTACTGCCGTATATTATTTGACTTGCAAAAAAATTAACTTTGAAAATTGTGATAAAATTCAACCTTTTTTTTCTATAAAAAAACAAAAAACCGACCATACAGAAAAGATAAAACGTTAAAAATTGTTATCAAAAAAAGTGCCAGAAATTAATAGCATTCACAAACATTAAATCCCATAAACGATAATCATTGCCTAAAGACGTTATCTTAATATTTGTTGAAAAAAACATTGAAAATGGTTTGGTCACACATTCAAACTGCACATATTATATTACTACCCCCCACTCCAACCCCCACCATCGTTACTCAACTCAATTCATATTATGAAAGTTGTGTATATCTTTTTGTATTCCCTAAAGCAGCAACTCTCTCGTACACAAAACTCTGGAGTATAACTGTGGTATTGTACACATTAACTCGGGACAAACATCTTTTTTCATGTCAAATTCAACGTATTATTTTGAATGTCTCCAAGCCAATGGAGTCTCTCTGTTCATCATAAATTCACTGTTTTTTATTAAAAAAAAAAACAAAAACAAAAAACAAATATAGTATTTCTATTTGATGAGACATGCGCATTACACACAAATTACAGTTTTTTACAATGAAATGTTAAATAAAATTGAACATTATGTATTTAATTTTTGTAAAATGAAACTTTTTTCTCCGAAATAAAAATACACGCCATTATAATATTTACATGCTGAATATTTTGTTTTGTATAGCTTTAGGAAATTTTTTCGTACAAGCTTATTTTATACAGTGTGCTCAATAGCTCATATAAAATATTGCATTTTATTTACATGTGTTTGTTGAAAGACAACGAAATCATGTATAGTAAAGTTCAGGCTTTGAAGAAAAAGCTTTTGAATTAATGATAGTTAAGGAATCAATATCTCTATATCTAGATAGTCTCTTCTAAACACTATTAGAATTATATACAAAATCAGTGAAACACCTAATATTTGGAGAAAATGGACCTAATATTTGAAGAAAGGAACAGTTCGGGACAGCGAAGTAGATTTATTGTGAAAACGTCCTGCATATGATCCGTAGACGTTTGGACTCACGCTGGCCGCTGTATGTCCGATGGGCCAGCAATCGTAGGTCTTGCATTCGTTCGACACTGAAATCTTTAGGCTCTCTCACTCGGCAAGTTCTTCACAGTGACACCCGAATTTATGTCCTAATTAAATATGTTTTCACACTACACTCATTATAACTTTACTCAAAGCTAATTCGTACACTGGTAGGATGACGCCACAGACAAAATAAATACAGCGCGGCAGACACGTAATGTAATTATTGTAAACGAAGTTATTAGCGATTGAAATTTGATGGTATTTTGTCACACAAGAATGTTCGACGAATACTTTAAATGCCATACACGTGTACCAACTTGCACATTCGGTACTGTAAGACTCAAACTAACTGGATAGTTTAGAAGTCTGTTATATACGGCTTCATTTTGGTAACAACTGGTTAACAAACTTTTTAATAAACTAAATTAAAGTATTTTCTGTTTTTAATTATTTCGAACTTTTTGGTTTGAGTGAAAGATTAGTTTCAACGTAACACACCCATTCCTGCAGATGGGTGAACAAAAAGTAACCACTCTATATAACCGAAAGTATTTTTATATACACACAAAAATGTCTTTCTAAATTAACTAAATATTTTTAATACAATTCCTTGATATAAAAAAATGCTGACATATTCTTATTATTTAGGTTATGTTAGAGTCGCATAATATTGTGGGAAACAAATATTAAAGAATATATTTTATCTTATAAGCTAAGAGACCATCGAGTTCTAAGTGAAAACTTTTTGTTCGAATATTTTTACGAAAGCATTAACACTATATAAACTAAATTCACTCATGATTACCATTATTTTTTTCTAAAAGTTTTGTATTCACTATTGAGTGCTTTATGAGAATATTTTAGGACTTATTTATTTTATATTCAAGTTAATTTTACTCTAGTACGCATGTCCACCAAAATTAGCGCTCATTTTTAAGAATTGATTTGTACTTTATTCATTCGGTTTTCGAAAAAATGCTTCGGATAAAAGGTGTTGTCAAAAATCGAATGAATAAGGCACAAATCAACCATCAAATTTTGAAAAATGAACGCAGCTTTAGTGACTCATCATAGTACGAATAATAGTTAATATATGTACGAGTATATTATGTACTAAAACTTTTTTGGAACACCTATAAAATGTTTATTTATTAATCAGGTAATCTTCACGTCAAAAATATATAACTTCAAACGTGCGTACATTAGAACAAACACACCCACTCCTTTTTGTTGGTACGTAAATGGGTAGAAGAGTCAAAGACGAACATTTGACTAAAAGTAAAATAATAATGTTAGTCGTACTCAGATATACTCATAATATTTCATAGACTGGTACATATTGAAATGAAAACCCCAAATATAAAATATGATAAATGACATAATATACGTGCTAAAACTCAATAATATAAATCAAATTTTAGTTGTGTGTCAGATAGGAAGTAAAGGAAAATGATAGGAAAATGAAACAAATCAATTATATTAAATAAAAATATGAAAGTTGTCTATCTATGAGAAAACGTTGAGTACCACACATTTTTCCGAAAAATTTCCTTCTTCCTCGTATGTGAAAAGAAAACACATGCTATAAATAACATAGAAAAAAAGAAAAACTAGTTGGGAGAAGAAAAAAACTAAAGTGAATCAAAGGATAGATTCACACCCTCAAAACCACTCAAACCACAGTTCACATCACACGCACACAACTCTGCCTCCTGCCTACCCTCTGTACTTTGTACTGTATATACGGTTTTCTAAAACAGACCGACAAACATGGGAGAAAGTCTCGTCAATGCACATTCTTAAGTCAATTTAATAAATCAACCAATAATACATAAAATACTGAATGTGACCGATTAACCAGTGATTGTCATCGTGCAAGTGAAATTGTTCGATTGCTATATATAATTTACTCTTTTTTAACAAAAAAATCATGCTATGTCACTATTTACGTACAGGGTGGACTTTATCACGAAATGTCGTCAACTCTGTATAGGCTACTCCATTTCAAATTTCACTTTAAAACTCATTATCACACATATTTGTCGCGAGGTCAAGGTTGCTGGCAAAAACCGGCAAGAGATTAACCTTCTTGTTGGGGTGCTGAACGGCTACCGCAGGCTCAAGAGGGATCTCTATTATGAGGTTAAAGGAAAAGGGCGATCTGTCTGGACAGTGATAGGGCAAATGATACGCCCTTCCACCTTCTGTCTGAATGTCCTTACAGAGCCAGAATGAGGCACCCAGCCTTCGGCTCAAACAAAGGTTTGTAGCGGAAAGTGGAACTCTGTCCTGCCATTCGTAAGGAAGGCGGGTAGGTTCGACATCGAACACAGGGCTAGAAGAAATGAACAAGGCGTCGTAGAGGATAGAGATTTCACCTAAGGGATGCTCGGAAGGTTACTTGTCTGGCTTCAGTCGCCCCCTACTAAACATCACACAAAAAGTATATCGACTCTATAGGAAACTCAACTTGGAGTTGGAATATATCCATACGCAGTCCATCATGGTCGCAGTATTTTCGGGATTGTTCATCGCGTGATAATTTTGGTTTCAATCTTTGCAGGAAATAGTTTATCCAGAAAGCTGATTTGGCTACAAAAGATTACAATCTGGTAAGAGTTTCACTCTGCACACAACGATTCTCGAAATCTACATTTTTTATTAAAACCTTGTTAATGAGTTGTGTTTTGGATGGCTTCAAAACCAAACAGACTTCAACGAGCCTCGAAGTCACAAAGCATCTTTCGGTTTCATGAATCATTGTCAAATTAGGTTATGTTGTTAAATCACTGCAATTTAACAACGTGGCGCATGTTGAACTAAATATATGTCTTTCTTCTCTGAATTTTAAGCGACGCTCTGTACAAGTGAAAAATTATAAGCATTGAAAATATTGCTGACATAATTAAATAAAACAAACTATAAACATATGGTGTATTATTTATTGTACACTCTGTACTATTGTATGTAGTACAGCATGTTACAGCAATGAATAAAACATAATATTATTAGCATATATAGTATAATTATTTGATTGGTGCAATTTCTTATATTTAAATAGATATTGAACGAAGTATGTTATATTGCAAAACAGAGCAGATAGAACTTACTGAAAGCTTACTGAAAGCTGGGAGTATGATAATATGATGGGTGTGGTGTAACTCTTGAAACACTCCATAAAGTCCATTTGGTCATTTCATTTAAATAACAAATGTGTATATATTGTCTGAATAATAGCTTTATATGTATGTATGAAGGACGAACAAGGAACAACCGAATCCGAATATATATGGTTACTGTTTTAGATCGAGAACCAACACGATAATGGTATCAAGTAGTAATATGGGATGGAACATGGTAAACGGGTTAAAGGTGGCAAGGCTTGAATATATATATCGGAGAGTTCCTTCTTCTAAAACCACTAACATCTATATGCATGGACTGCGGTTGTTTATGACGTAAAAGAAACTTCTGACGATACACTTTTGAAATTTTCTGTTTTATTTATTAAGGGAAAGACAATACAAACCTTTGCTTGAGCCGAACGCTGGGTACCTAATTCTGGCTCTGTAAGGACATTCGGCCAGAAGGTGAAAGGGCGTATCATTTGCCCTATCACAGTCCAAACAGATCGCACTGTCCTTCCTCATAATAGACATGCCTCTTGAGCCTGCGGTGGCCGGTAACCACCCCAACAAGAAAGTTAATCTCTTGCCGGCTTTTGCCAACAAGGCAACTTGACCTCGCGACAAATATGTGTGATAATGAGGGAGGGGGAAACCACTTCCTTGAAAATTAACATCCTAAATATCTCTGTAGATATTAAAGTTTTAGAAGAAAGAAATTGTAGTAAAGTTGGTTTTCTACAACTTTACTTCTTATACATTTTTCGATTTTTCATCCAGTCTCTTTAAGCTCCCCTTTTATCCTGGACCGATTCTACTATCTGCCAAAAGAATACCAGATACGAAATTTCATTTTGATCGAATTGAAATAGTGACCGGTAAAGAGATAATAATAATTAATATATAAATACCTACAGAATAGTCACTCCATGTATATGGAGGTCAGTGCCAAAAACATATTGTATGTTATCAACTGTTAAAAAATGTGCTTTTATTCGGTTCAGCTTACAGAGTTACAATGTGGATGTTATTTAATCTAGTCGAGATGTTAACATCTCAAATTTAAATTTGCACAAAAATTCCAACATTTCACATAGGATATCGTACCATATATTTCTTCGCACGTTCTCTCAACTACATGAAGTGATTGATCAACTTGATGTACTGAACCATTGATAAGATAGTTCCACTTGGTAAGAATATGTTTGTATTTCTAATAGTATATAATATGATCACTCCCATTTTGCGTATTCGTAAAATAACATTCACTTATTTTTATTTAGCGATTACAAAAAACGGATTGCTGTAAATTGGATAAAATTTTATTCGTACTGTCATTAATTTTCTTTTTTTTTTTTGTTATCAAAATTGAAAATATTTTAATATCGTTCTACATATTGAAATTTTTTAAATAAAAATATTGTAAATATTCATTGTTGAATGAGATTTTAAAATAACTAGTTATGCCCGCGGCTTCGCTTGCGGTGATTATCGCCACTGTACTGCATACATCCTCCCAAACTGTCCAAATCCGTTTATAAATAAATCAATCATCTACATCAAATTTGATGTAAAGTCGACCATAAAAGAAGCGTTCGTTTATCAAAATTTCATAGTTGGTTTGTGCCGAATACATTCGGTTTTCGATATTAAATCGTCACCGCTACCCTCTGTTTCAAACCTCAGCAAAAAATATACCTACAAACCAAAAAAACCGCATGAAGATCGGATCAATGGTTCCAAAATTATCAGTAGACGCGATTTCTTCCTCGAATAATATTTTAAAGAAATTTCGGACTAAAATTTTGATTAGTTTAGATCTGAATATATGAAGGAAAAATAGACAAATAAGTGGCACTTTCAAATTAATCTGTGCCTTATCATCCATACGGCTTTCGAATAAATGCTTCGGATATAAGTTGCTTATTATAAATATACTAACTACTTTTATTCGTAACATTTTCCCAAAAACCGAATGTACCATAGTACCTACTCGACAATATGTAACCGAAATTTTGATATGAAGACGGTAACGAACTATTGAGAGTAGAGGTTTAGTGATCGTAGATCCTTAAATAAAAAGTCTTGTGTATTTGGTTCTTAATTAGTACTTGAATCAGGACTTGAAGAATCTATTCAAACTATCTTATTAAAATACATCTCCCTTTTTATGGTAAAAACCAGATGTGTTCTCTATGCAGGTCCATGCCTGAATATACGTTCTAAAAATTTATTTAGATTTATTGCAATGTTAGTTAAACTGCATATGTTTTACCAATCACAAAATTATCCTTTTGTAAGTAAACCGAATGTATTTACCAAATGTTCAATCCATTACAATGCATTACATTACAATTCTCTTACCATGAATCATGATACAAGACGTCAGTTTTTGTTAATAATTTGTTACAAAATTGAACTTGTACGATACTGGTAGCTTTGAGCCAGTTCACAGACTTCAATTAAGGAAGGATTTACATTGAGGAGAGATTTCACTGTACTGAGACTCTCGTATATAAAATGAATATTCTATTGATTTTAGAAAACATTTCGAATATGAAAATTATTGTTATGTTTACAGCATACGGTTCGATGAATTCACGTATAAGAATTCAATTTTTTTTATACTTAGTCTGATTTCTAACATCCTTGGAAAAATATTGTACATGTATTCAAGAAAATTTTTATCTACGGAGACACTGAAAATATTGAAATATCCTTGACCGTTATACTGTGAATATAGTCAATTTACATGAAATATTCAAGACTCATTGAGTATTCTCAACAAGGTTGATTGGACGTTAAAAAATGATAAAAACCGTGCGATAGATCGTTTAAAGAAAAACATTGTTGTTTTAGCAAAAAAAAAAAAAATAGAGAAAATCTCTAGTAGATGTAGGATTATAAAACTGAACGATAACGAATTGTTGGTGTTAACTCACCTAGTGAGACTAGTGACTGTTATCATATATACCTATCGATATAAAAACCAACGATTAAGCTACCACGTAAAATAAATCTGCATTTTATCATCTTAAACACATCCTTTTTAAAATACTCACAACTATCTAGACTGTATACAGGATGTTCAAAAAGTCATTTTATAATATATACTAGACGCAGTATGGTTCACAAAATTAACCCTCATTTTCCAAATTTTGAGGTAAAAACGTCTATTCGCTCGTTACACTGGTATTCGGTCGAACATTCTTGTGTGATGAAATACTGTAAAATTTCAATTTCTAATAACTTCTAGACTAATAAAGCGTTTACGACAGATAGATCATGTCTTTACATATCTGTCAAGCTGTATTTGTTTTGCCTGTTACGTCATCGTACCAGTGTAGACGCATGCGTATGAATGGTAAATAACTAGCTTTGTGTAAAAAGTATAAGTTGGTGTAGCGTAGAGCTAGGATATTAAGCCTAGTGTTATTGTGAAGATCTTGCGGAGCAATACTAGGAGACAAAGGTAATCAGGTAATCTTACTATGACTCATATGTGAGACGAGTCATGAGTCATAGTCTCACTGACTTAACTCATGTGACTCGTAAATATGCTCGGAATTTTAGAAAACACATATCAAAAGAAATCTCACGTGAAAAGGAATCCAACATGCTGAAATACATTGCCGAATTAATCCCAGAGCTACGGCATAGCTACCTTGAAAAACTACCTTGAATTATTTGTACCTCCCCTTCCTTGCTTGCATTTCTCAAGTGATGTTCCTGCATATCTTCAAACATGATAAGCAAATTTTCGGACAAAATTTAAAAAAGGATATATATATATATATATATATATATAGGCATATTCTCTTATCTATTAAAATGAGCATAATCACCTTCGATGAAATCGAAATCAATATTTTGTTTCGCATATATTTTCAAAATAAATTTTCAATTAATAGTATGAATTGAAAAATACATTGTTTTATAAATCATATACGGTCGCACGAATACGGATATCCTCCACGAAAATTTATAATAAAGTGACACACCTCAAGTTTTTCCGGTATAATAATCAGATGTGAGTAACGAAAATTACTTTAATTTCCGATGTCACATTAAACAATCTGACACACACGAAACTATATCGTTTAAACGTTGGTGGTTTCGTTATTCTTTTTTTTTTTTCTGGTGTCTTTATTATAAAAATTCGTGCAGACTATGATTTATTCGTTAGTAAACTAATTTATTTTTATTCCAAATTGATTAATTCAAATGAAATTTGTTTCAAATTCATTCCTAATTATATTTTGGTTTTGCCTGTTTACCCTTTTTCATTTCCTCTATTTCCTTTTAAGCTAATTTTATATTTTATTTACAAATCAAAAACAAATTTAAATTTCTTTTTTATTCGGTACTAAGAGAGTTCTTCTCTAAAAAGTATTTTCTATAGAAAAATTTAGAAATAGAAAAATCGAGTTTGACTTTTTGAGCTTGTTCGAAAACTTCAGGATTACTCAAGTGCTAAAACCTAAATCCAGACGTCCAGGGTTCGGTACCTGGTGGATGAGTTAACAGCACTAGGTTAGGTTGTTGTACCAGCTGTGTTGGATGGGACATATTTGGACCGTGAGGTCCATTGTGACACCCAAATGGGGCTGACCCATCCTTGCCACTTGGCAAACCATTTGGAGAAGTTCGAGTACAGCAATAGGGCTTTGGCGCCAGTAGACTTTAGCTCATCAAAAAACGGTTGACCCAAAAGGAAAATTCCACTTTTATTCATTCAGTTTTTTGAAAAATGTTTGCAGTAAAAGTTGTTTGTATATTTATAAAAAACAACTTTTATCTGGAACATTTTTTCGAGAACCGAATGAATGAGATTTTGTTATCATACTGTATACTATTATTACGTTTTGTTTTGACTGTCAGGGAAGAAAACTTTAAAATTTATTACTAAATAGGAAATTACGGAAACGACGCAAACTTAAATTTGTCCTTGATAAATCTATGAATTGATATAAGTAATATTTTTTGGGATTTGTTACGGTGGAACAAAATATTCGTCACTTGATATGAAAAAAAAAGAATATGCTCTACGAAGTAGCGCTAAATCTGGTTATAAAAAAAAAACCTATAACATATTTTTATTATCAGCTTAAATTTAAAGCACATTGGCCTCCATGTTTGTTTGTTTTTTGCAAGCATATAAAAGTAATTTATATATATATATATATATATATATATATATACATCTAGATATGTGTTAGTATGTGTGATCCCAATGGAAATGGTGTTAGAGGAATGTTATTTTCCGGGATGATGTCCGGACCATTCATACGGAAAGAAGTTATATAACTGTGACAATTTTATTATGAGTCGTTTGGTGGTTAGTTTTACAATGGTCGTTGTCAACATTGAAGCCACCAAGCATACCATCTAAATAATATTTTACTGACTCTACTGACTATCGCACTATTATAAACAAAAATTTAATAACTGAAATTGAATTTTTGTTCTTTATTTTGTGTTTTTTTTTTTCGGTGGATATACATTTACGTCGGATCCCCGGCGTCGCGTCGTACGCATATCACTTGTTACACATTTCATATTGCTAATATGGTTTTACTATACTGTTCGAGGTCTCAAGAGTCACATTTTAGTAATACCTATTCCGCTATACAATAGTTCGATATGCCTGTATATTTTTTCATACCGGATGCTCCAGGTCAAGACGTTTTTTTATTCAAAATAATGCACAGATATTTGTTAGGCTTAGTTTCAAGAGTTATTCTCGTCCCTGTGTTATCTCGCACCTAGGTAATGGCATAAACGTTTATCACTTATTACTGATTTATTTCTGGGCACTTTATACTGGTTGACCAGTCCGTGTAGTCCAGTTGGAACTGGGAGTTTCCTGGTTTGATTTCCAACACACTGACCGAATCATGTGTACAAAATCCAACCCATTTCTAGACATGCTTGAAAGATTCGGTTTTTCGCATTCGACGCAAAATAACTTCAAACTTACGGTAAAACCCCCCTCAAAAATATTTCTAAACATGCTAGAAAGATCAGTGTTTTGCATTCAACGTGGAATACTTTGAAACTTAAAGAAAATATTTTCACGTTATACCCCAGTTATACTCACTTACCCCTAGCCTCCTTTAACCTCCCTTGATTGATTGACTTCTTGTGTTCTTTATTTTACCAAATTTATACTACACAGGGTATGTTTTCTTTCTAGGACGCGAAGCTAAGGTCTAAGGTCGCACCAGGGTTCAAGGGGGCGGAGCTTCCTCCTTGAGAATGTTCAATTATAAAAAAATGATGTACATATATACCTGATACATGCTGTATATATCATAGATATGAATTCATACCGATTTTTCCATATGAATATATATATTTTCATAGTCAGAAACATTATATGAATTTTGGGTCATGTAATAAATTTTTATTTTTTTCCAATAATTGTAAAAATACAAACAATACAATTTTTCTAACGATATTAACTCGAGAACTCTATTACATATCTGTGGAGTGTGGATGCTGTACAAAATATCTATCTGTATGTATGTATCTAACTCTACTTTACTTGTCTTTTATCTGGTACCGTGTGTTTAAAAATTATAGCATACATATCAATATCAAAATGGTATACTAGTTCGACACTATAGTATATTAAATATTTACTCTATACGTTTTCAGAAATAGGTCAAGTATTTTCAAAATTGATTCTTCACTTGACAATTTCTTAAAACAACTCCAGGTCGAACGTGATTGTAAATTTTATCATATTATATACCGACTGCAATGTTACCGATCTGGAAATGTTATATTCTAGCTAGCATTATTAATAAAAATACTATAAAGATCGTAGTTTAAAACATTTTATAGAATCATTAGCAGAGAAGTAAACTATTTATAAGTGGCATACATATCTTATTTCAATGTTAACAATAATTATTAATTAATAGTGATTCTTTTTAAAGTATTTAAAGTCATGATACTACTGAAGCTTCAGTATCATAAACTTTTTTTATGATAGAGGTATATTAATATGCATGCTATACAGTACCTCTTACATAAAATGCTTGAAAATACAATCTGTTTAATACTCGTATTCTGTGTAGCTTTATAGCTCGCGCTCCTTAACGGTGTAGCTTTAGAGCAACGAAATGAAATTGATGGTGGCCATTAAAAATGGTTTTTATTGTTTATCAAGGAAAGAAAAACTTATTTGAAATTGAAATCCCTTTGAAAGCGTTAGATAAAATAGTAATCATAACCATTCTTAACTTTGGCAGTTACGTATCAATATCAATTGGTTTTATTTAGTCCAGTCGCTTCAGTCTAGTGACAGTAAAATTACACTCCTTGCTTGAATTGCACTTTTAACCCGTCGGAGGCTTCTAGCCGGTTGCGCCACTTGTTACGGTTTGTGGCCTTCTGGCGGCAGTTGATAACGTCGAGTTGCATAAGATCTTGTTCAACTCCGTTAATCCAACTCATTCTTGGACGATTTATTCTTGGTCTAGTGACGTAGATTTTGTCTTCAAAAACCTTTTTAATAATTCTGTTAAGATCTAGTCGAAATCCTTGTCTACCACTAAAATCACCTCAGGGGTTGCCTAGAAGAACTACTAGAGCTGACAAAACGGAACAACGTTAATCTGATTTGGATACCAGATCACAATGTTTTCGATGGAAATGAAAAAGCAGATACCTTAGCAAAGACGGGAGTCGGATTACCTTTCATAGACCCAGAACCTATTTTAGAAATTCCAGGATCACTGGGAAAATATGCTGCAACAATAACTCGGAAAAATACTGTTTAGGAAAGCAACCAAGAGGCTATCTCTCGTTGCACTGAAGCTGAATCGGATGCAACTACGGAAGGTTACCGGATTTATTACCTACACACAATGGGGCTCCATAACGAGTCCATTATGTGCAGATTGTGTGGGAAGGAGGACGAAACATCTAGCCACATTATCTTTAATTACGTTACAGCAGATACAAGATATTCGGTGTATCTCGACCCGAATATATTAACTTAAGAAAGGTCTGATCAGCAAGTTCCTGGCTATTGCCAAAATTGCCGAATCTTGTCAGACTGAAGTAGAAGGAGGAGCACAATAGGTCGAAGTGAAGTACTTTTTAGACCTCAGGATATATCTATCTATCTATCTACCTCATGATTAATCCATCTATCTAGATCCAGTCGTACCACATGGCCTAACCTTCTAAATCGATTTTGCCTAATGACATCCCGGATTTATTCAAGCAATACTATGAACCTTTAACCAATTATTTAAACTCCGATTATAGACTGAGGCGACTAGACTAATAAACACAAATGAATAAACGTTTATTGGTAGTGGTAAGGACGTGATGATTTCACTTGCAAATAGCATTGTCTGTATTCATACGACTTGGCCATAAAATAAAAAAACAATTTTTTTTTGTTGGATATAATGAAATCAATTGATATTAAATGTAGAATTCATATTACTTACTCTTTGTATATCTATAATAAATACCAAAAAAAAAAATCAACTTTTACGGGGTTGAACATATAATGAATATATTATGATCAGTTTCCGGACCATAATTATTTATAGTGTGTTTATTTATATTTACAATTTGAGATGTCAGATAACACAATATATAAATGTGGATGGATACTGTTGTGATATCGTTATGGATATGGATATACTACTATCATGCCAATTATCCATTTAACCAATGTTGAATATTTCATATTTTCTCATCATAATTTAATGGATTTACCCAATAACGGAAATACTGAATATTTATTCAAAAATCATATTTATATATATATATATATATATATATATATATATATATATATATATATATATATATATATATATATATATATATATATATATATATATATATATATATATATATATATTGTTCTTCGTATAGAAGTAGTACATACGTCCATTTACAATTCATTCCATCACAACAAATACTAATAAAAACAAAACTGAACATTCATTTTGAACATGGTCGACATCACACCTCAAATTATCTATTATTTTATAGTTATTTTGTCTATTCATGATCATTCGCTATTTAACAACGTGTTTAAATTCAATCATTCAAATCATCAAACCTTTACCTAATTCCTGGCATACTAAATAAATTTCACTTTAACTGACGTGACCTTCAAATATACAGTCACAATTTTAACAGACTTCAAAAAAGTAGGACGTTTCTTTTCGGTTTAACTCGAAGTCTTTCGGGTTTAACTCAATTCCTATTAGCCGGAATTTTGCAATTCCGATGACAATACAATAATGGGGTTTTACCTTCAGTTTTGAGATTCACAAGTCTATTACAGACGCAATCTGTATCATTATTTTTTGAAACTCTTCCATTTTATGATGTGGGTGGAGGATTTTGATTTGGAAGGGAAACCTTCACAAGCATGGCCGATTACTTCGTTCTTGTCAAACCACCGATAGTTTAGTCAATTAACCGCCCCATTTGTTTTAATTAACAAACTGCCACCGTTGTGAACCACACCCCTTTCAGTTCCAAGCTGAGCGTATTTGATTGCACGGCCTCTTGAGTGGATCGGCCACAATCGGTCCTAATGGGCATGCTGTAAAAGGCGCTCTACTTGGACCTTGGAGGTTGCGAGTTCGAACTCCCAAAGGTGGCAATTTTTTATTTCAGTTTCCTTTCACGGACTCCAGATGAATATCGCCATAGTTCCTACCCAAGTTGGCTGCAGTTTCACAACCTACGAAATTTCTAGTCTGCATAGAAATTCCTTGCCCTTAGAGGGTCTGTAAAAAGGCCTGCAATAGCCAACTTAGTAGTGGTTGACAACGGTTTTTGGACTCATAGTGGTCCATAGTACTAAATCTTGATCTTCATTATCTAGTCGCCTTTGTGCAATGCATATGCCACTAGGTTAAACCACTAGCAAGCCTTATTTGTTCTTCAAGAGAAAGAACCTTGTCTACATATGATTTGAAAAAAAAACTCCTATCAGATCCCTTATAGACAAATTTGGGTTTCCTTGTGAAATTTGGAACACTCGACGTTCAAATAGAAGGGAAATTACTTTCTAAATCACAAAAACCGTTACAACGCAGGGTTCTTCAAAAATTGTTTTGTGAAATATAACGAGTGTCTATTGTAAACACTATACAGTCTGTTTTCAAAAGCATTTCTAATAGGGAATCAATGTTAAATAAATAAATAAAATATTTACTATAAAACCATACATACATACACATACTTACAAACATATGGTTGCTTGTGGTATGATGTTTGATTGATGTCATTTAAGAGTGGGGATTTAATGATGCTCACTTAATTTATAATATTATTATTCATTTCGTATGCACACACACACACCACAGACTACAGAGTACCCCCACTATTTTTATTTCTTTATGAAGCATTGTGTAGTTACTATAGGAAATAATATAAAACATTGATTCTCTGTTAGCAAAGCTTTCCACAAAACAGACGGTATATTAATAAAACAGGACGTTTTATAGCTTTAGTCCGTACCATTGAGTACCAATTATAATAAATAAATGACTCGGTATATTTAATAACGTGTGTTTAATAATTATTAAACTAAAGTTATGTATGCATATTATTATGTGCTGCACGGGTTCGCATTCTGGTTGGTTTTTTTTTTTTCGTTTTTTTTTTATATGTTAAAGTTACAGCACAATTTATAATTTTGTAAAGAATTTTAATTATTATTCAAAGACATTTACATGCTTGTAGTTCTAACAAATAAATAATCATTTTTAATTTATACAAATTTTATGAACAATTATTTGAATCGCATTTTATATGCATTTCATCGAGTTTGTTTTTATTTTATTTGAGTTCAGAATAAAAATGTTAAACAACTCGTTGAAAGGCTTTTTCAAGACAAACTAAAAAATGTCTGTATTCAGCAATCTCAATGAAAATAGACTAGTGCAACTGGGTCTTCTGATTCCATTGTCAAGTCAAGGCATTTTTTTTGTTAATAAATTAGAAACCGACGGCAGTAAACTTTGTAGAAAGTCGGCAGAAACTCTAGGAAACTTGTTGATGGATAGTAGCACCCATACAAGTGAATCAGCCAAGAAATCTGTCAGATCGCAGTGAGATATCAACGTTCCCTATATTCAATATTCGTTTTAAAAGTAAGGATTATGTTGTGGTACTGCTTTGGAATGCATCGAAGAGGCTGTCCCTCGATGTACTCAATCTGAAGGATATTAAGTATGCGAAAGCACCTAACACATATGCGAAAGCACCTAACACAATAGGACTACACAATGGATCCATTATGTGCAGACTGTGCAGCGAGGAAGAAGAAACATCCAGCCGCACCATCTTGAATACCAGTCCAAGTGGCCAAGCGGTTTAAGGCGTCTGTGCATCATGCCTACTTGGAAACTGGGAGGTTATGGTTTCGAATCCTGGCATCGGCAGTGTGTCAATTATTGAGAGAAAAAAGGGGGTGGTTAATTGACTAAACTGTCGGCGTATGGACAAGAAAAAAGTAACCGTCTATGCTTGAGAAGATTTTCTGCAGTTTCCTTCACGAACTCCAGACGAATATCGGCATAGTTCCTATCATAGTCGGCTGCAGCCTCCTAGTCTATACACAAAAATTCCTTCCACTCCACTCACATCCTCGCATTCTTAGGTAATCACAATGGACCTTATCGAAGCGTACCCCATCCAGGGTAGTCTCTACAATCTATCAATCTATCTATCATAAGGACGGTGATTGTACAAACGTTCAAATTCAGGATTATAGCATTCAATTTATAATTTCCTGGCTTAAAACTTCCTGAAAAAAAGTTGGACATTTTCTTAAATTTTAGAAATGATTCGTATATTTTAAATGATAATTTCGGGAGTGCAAGGGGGTGTAAAAAGTACGACACCATACTAAAATAATCGAATCGGGTTGTGGAGAGACCGTATTGAGATTTTGATATTGATATATAACATAAACTATTATGTATGTCCTTTGCAATGTTTGAATTAGTATCATAAAAGTAAACAATTGATAAATTTTGTTAATTTAAATGAATTTTCAATGTACATTGTAATACTTTAATCCAAACAGAGATTAACTGAAACACAAAAAAAGAAAAACTACATTTAAATAATTCAACAAAAATATAAATAAATGTAAATAATTAAAATAAATACCAAATATTGAAATAATAAAATTGATGAATTAAATTTGATCAAAAAAATAAAAAACCAATACAAATACAAATCCAGTACATTTAAATCAATATAAGTGAATAACATTATTGAATTAGTGTACGGCAACACGGTGCCGAAGCGCATTTTAAGGTAGGTCCAGGACTGTCTTGTATAATCAGGACAAAAAACCAGTTTGATTTTATTATAGAACAAAAACATATAAACACATACGCAACCCATACACATATTTATATACAAATTAATGTAATTTTGAAAAGAAAAACAAATTTTAAACTATTATATTTCGAAAATAAAACGGTAAAATGCGATTTTTAAAAAAAATTTATTTAATAAATATTTATCTTTATTGTCCTAGTTTGTTTTTTTGAATAATAGTTGGGCGGGCTTGAAGTTTTACATGCTTCTAATGAGAGAGAATGATTACTTTGTTATTAATTATCTCGCGTTCTAAACGGTCAAAAATTCTAGAACTTCGGTATTTATGAGAAAACGTTACTTTTAGCCTACGAACAAAAATGAGCAAAATCTATCGAAAAGTGATTTCATGCTGGACCTCCCTTAATATAAATGCAACTGAAACTGAATGCCTAAATAGATGTATGACAGTTAAAAACAATTGTACGGATATTCAAACTTGTATGTCATTATTCTATAAATATAAATAAAATATCAAATATATAAACACTAATTTATTAATAATGTTTTTTAATTCATATTTGATGATGCATCATAATATATCTACTTGTACGGCGGTCATTTGTAATACCTTATATTAAACATTTTCATGTCATCATTTGAATTTGTATGTCATCATCATTTCGATTTATTTATCGGTTATCATCAAAAATCTACGAAAAGAATATTGTAACGTTCAATATTATTTTCAGTATTACCATTTGTGTATACTTAGGCGTTACAATACCAATATCACTCTCAAGGTTACGTATGACATAGTATGAAAGAACTAGCGTATACTATTGACAAACAATATCAATATTTAATTATTTTCAGTCTTGTGTCTTTTAAGAAAGTCTAGTATGTTTATGGTATACTTCCCATTATTTTATACTTCTCCGTGCATGTGAATCAGAATTCGTCTATGGTTTCTTCTCACATAGAATGATCTATGCAGATTTTGTCATGAAGAAGAGAAAGCCGGAACTTACTTGCTATGTGAAAGCGAAAGTCCCTCTCTCAAAAGATACTATCATATGGGATGAATAGATCCCCAGCCAGATAAAGTTAATGAGTTTAACGTTTATTAAGACCATAGGACTCCTGGAAAACCTTTGATGTACCGGAGGTACAATAGACCAAACTGGTCGCGATACAAAATCAATCTCAAGAAGATCGGCAAGACTGAAAGTGATACTTGTCGCTTCTGTGATGAGGAAACGAGGTAACTTAATTCAGATGAATTGCGGGGTTCAATCAAAGATCCTAGAACCGACCTACTGTATGATGGGATGTCTTGCGCCGTACCCTACGTTAGGTTAGATTGTAGCGACTCTCACGGACGGGACACAATTCCTTGGTGATACCTATGCATTGAGCATATGGGTGGAGGGTAAGAAATTTGTATGTAGACTAGAAATTCCGATATTCATCCGAAGTTCGTGAAGAGAAACTGCAGAAAACCTTCACAAGCATAGCCCGTTACTTTCGTTCCAACCGTTACGTCAATTAACTGGTCCATTAATTTTTAAATTTAATTGACAAAGTGCCACCAATGGGAATTGAACCAGCAACCTCTCAGTTCTAAATAGAGCGCCCTTAACAGCACGGCCACTCGGGTTTGTGTCGTATCCTACCAATCTAATATAATTTAACTTATCATGGTACTCAAACTGAGCGATGTTGTTAGTCTTAACCAAATTCTGTAACTTCTTTAGACATTTCCAAACAATTTATAAGTCATTAGCATTCGCAATTCAGGATATAAAGCCTTTTACTACAAAGAGTTTAGGTATGAGGGATATATAGAAATGACTAGGATATTGTAATGGTATGAGATGGCTTCCATAGTTTTGGTTTATGTCGTTGGTATCGCTTGTATAAACAGTAAAGCAGGAATATCAGACAGAAATAATATTCTGCTATGTATCTAATATGATAATTGAACAATGTTAATTGAGTTAAAACTTTGTGTGTTATAATTTAATTATTTACTAGGGAACGGCAACGCGGGTACGCTTTTACGTTTGAAGAATGATGTTTCTTGATATTATTTGTCGATGCTACTCAAAGTCGTACACTTTCTTGAAACCTTACATAGTATATTTGTACGACTCTCAAACTTGAATGCTTTTTGTTTAGTAAATGTGACTGTGTGTATCTATTAATAATATTTGAATTGGGGAAGTGTTCATATATACATCAAACTTCCATTTTACTTCCATTATATAGTTTTACTTTCTATCTCAAATTATTCAAACTTCAATTTTTAAATGCGTTATCACGCTCTAGAGAGTTTTCCTAATTATTAGCTAATGTTTTTTTTCAATCGTTGATTCTATTCAATAACATTTGCAGTTGCGGGAATTATGAATAGTGGTTTGCATTATATGCAATCGTTTCATATGAGAGTATTCAGAAGAATGGAAGTAAAATATCTGTACAAAATAAACTACCCCATTTATGTCGCACCAATTCATGTTATAACCCGTTAAACGCGTCCGCCCATGCCTCCTTGAAAATATATACCGTATGTGTTGGAAAGCATTACTAATAGGGAATGTTAAATATTATTTACGATAATAACTATACACATTATGCTTAATAAAGAAATAAAAATAAGAAATAAAAATACTCTTTAGTGTGTCTGTTCTGTATGCTTGCTAGACTGTTTTGTACTGCATTAACATGTAATGAGAGTGGGTTAAATATGTTCATTGTTGTCTTCTTAAGCTTAGCACTTAGTATTTTCTAGCACTTGAGGAGAAATATTCGCACAATTGTCAACAATTCTTTGCCTTAATTGTTGCAAATTTTCAGGCCTATTCCGAGAATAGATCTGTGTTTTGAGAAAACCCCACAAAAAAAAGTCGGTAGGAGATACATCTGGCGACCTTGCTGGACACTTGTAGGTTCCAAACCACTCGTAGGACGTTCCTGGAAAGTTTGTTCCAGAAACAGCCTTACTATCCTGGCATTATGTGCAGGGCAACCATCTTGTTGGAACCATACAAATTCCAGGTCTAAATTAGTTGGTTGGCAAAATATTATTACGTAACAAATTCAAATATTTTTGAGAATCTGAAGATCGGTCAATGTAGAATGGTCCTTTACTATGGTCACCCAATAGTCCAGTCCATTCAGTTTCAGTATGTATGTGTATGTATGGTTTTATAGTAAATATTTTATTTATTTATTGAACATTGATGCTCTATTAGAAATGCTTTTAAAAACGGTCTGTACGAGGGTGTAGTAAATGTTACGTGTTACATTGATCTGATGTTACAATTTGTCTGTCTGTATGTTTGTCTGTCTATTTGTCTGTCGTTCTGACTGTTTAACATTCGGGCATTCATATAGAGATTCGAATTGTGAGACTACACACAACGAAAAGAAATTGTTGTTTGCATTTAAAATATACAAATGTTACTTGGCGCTATTTACTTTAAACGTTTTCGATTAAACATACATGTATATAGAATAGCTACCATCTTCATCCCTTCATACCTTCACCCCTTTTATGTTATACCCTCGGTTTTTTTTTGCATGCACTCACAATGCTTTCCTGGATTCCATTCATTTATTCATATCAATAATAGAGCTGTATAATACATCGATCCGTAGAATCATGTATAGTCGTTCATATTTTTAATGTTTCCAAATTGGAAAACTTTCTGCATCAATCATAAAAGTGTCTCTATTTAAAAATATTTTTTTCGTAAGTAGTGAACAGTCATTCGTTCAATTATAACAATAATAGTCTCCCCTTTAAAAATTATTCCACTTTAAACTTTCTATTTATGAGAAAAAATGTCCCCGATTTCTAAATCAATCGATCAATCGATCACTATTAAGTAATTATCACACAAGTGTCACACGAGACTGGGTGGAGAAGTCTATGAATAAGAAATGGAAAGTTACCGGCTTGTCTGCAGTCAAATGATAGCTGGGTACAATACCGCAAGGCAAGGACGTCGCCAAGGAGGGCAGGTAGGGGCAGTTGCCACCATCTACAGATTCAAACACAATGACTCATTGTTTTTGAATGAGATATGAGCTGAATTCATTTGTATTGAGCTTTATATACGCGTAAAGGGAACTTATTTAAAAGTAGAAGGGCAACTTATTTAAACCTATTTTAATAAGGAGCATTTCTTCGAGAGGAAATGTTATAGAAATTTTGTCTCATAATTTTTATAAGCTAAAAAAGAATGTTAAATATTTACCCAGTTTTATGATTTACCTAACATAAAAAATGAAATCGAACTGTGGCAGCGATTGTGGTATGATAAACGCAAACCAACAAATCCGACCGTTGTTGATGCACTAAAAGAGGCAAAAATCTTCTTTCCCGAAACGGGAAAAGCGTTGAAAATGTTTATCGCTCTACCGTGCTCAACGTGTACGGTACGATTCCTTAGGGGTCGGTTAAAAAGTTCTAGAAAGGTCTATTTACCAGACCTCCCTTGCGCTATTACTTCCACTAGTGATCATCACCATGCATTAGCTAGGCGTAATTATTCTACGAGAAGATTCTCGGATTTCACCGTGAGGCAAATGGTAGATTTTGGAATTAAGACTAATTTTTAGGACCTCAAGTTCTCCTCATTTTTCACACGTTTCCTCATGTTTTGAGACCATTTTTCAGTAAACACTGTGTATATATATATTGAGAAAACTGTTTCACAAAATTTACATTAATAATTGTAATATAATGAAAAGCCTACGACATAAATATATATATAAATATATATATATAAATATATATATATTTATACATATATATATATATATATATATATATATATATATCAGATTTGATCGTGAATATTCTGTCGTTACAACAAGCATGTTCTCGAACATTTATTAAGTTTAATACTTGTTTCGAAGTTATAAACAACTTACAATAAACGCCGGCGGGCTAGGAAATATCAGTAGCATCAATTAATATATATTTCAAAAATTTGCATGCGTTTCAAGCTATAAACTCGAACATACAGTCATTTTAAAAACAAACCAAAATCTTGTGCATGGTTTAATCGGCAATAGAGTAAGATCTGAATTCAAATAATTTTATTAAAAAATTGTTACTCTATTTAAAGTTCAAACGTGAATGCGCCCCCAAGCGGCACAGAACATATTCTAAAATTGTACCATCATGAATGGTTATTAAAAAGTTCGATAATAAAAAATAACAAAAATAATGATAACAATAATAATTAAAACAGTAAAAAGCATTACAAAATATTAATTTAGTTTTATATATCAGATAATTAGCCGATGGCGACACCAAGATATTCGACAATAATTAAAATAAATAAAATCATTTCGATTAAGTGTGTGATTCAAATGGATTAGTGATTACGTAGTTTATATATAATATAGCTTTCAAAAAGCCAAAAATAACTACAAACTATGTTGAACCAACTGAATTTTAACAGCCGAATAAAGGTGAAGGTGAAGGTGGGACAGTTAATTTTAATGTAAACATTTTAGAAAAGGGTTCAAGTGTTAAATACTTAGGACAAATAAATAGTTTCAGCCATAAAATGAATCTCAAAATTTCTCAGAAAATAGCTGGTGGAAGTATTTTGAAGAACATCTTCAAAAACAATATCCCGATTTCTTTAAAAAGGAGAGTGAAAAATTCTAGCAAGTATGACATATGTTGCAATCATTATTAATTAGCTTTAATGGAGATGGGCTCGCTTGTCAGATAATCGATTAACTGTGTGCTACAATCTGGACGTCGTAATTTTAATAATGTAAGGTCGGGTTCAGCCTAAAATCCATGTACCGAATTCTTCATTTTCATAATTGTTCCAATGAACGCTATTTTGTTGTAGACTACTCTGAAACAGTTTTGCAACTTAACTTCTGTTATATTTAAGGGAAACCAACGCTTTCACTATTTATTGTTTCCATATAGTGTGGAATCCTAATTATGGTACCGTACAATGATATTGTATTCTGTTGTACGATCACCAGACCTACAGACCTTCGAAATAATATAAAAAGTTCAGCATATTTCGAATGTAAAAAACTCATAAACGTATGTTTTAATGGCGTGTACAAACTCATACACCATAATCTCATTGATTGTCGGTGTATTTCATTTAAATTGGAATTGTTTTCAGTAAACATAATTACAGACAATCTCATCTACGGTGTTGACTTGTTCACCTTTAATCCTAGATGGTATCAGCAGCAAGTAACATCATCGTTATCATCAGTTACTAGCAACAGCAGTAGGTATACGATAGCGTATCGAAGCTCTGGTAGTCGAATCGCCGCGACGCGTTGTCGTCGGTATTCAATCCATACATGGATATACACAATTCAATTCGCATCCACCTCACCCTCCCCTTTCACATGTATAAAACATATATGACGATGCTTTTATGAACACAAGGTGGTCTACGCTAATTATATGACTTTTTTTTTCAATTTTTTTTTTTTTTTAATAAAATGCTTGTGTTACTAAAATGCGGCATTTTTTTCATTCAATTAAACATCCGAATTGACTAATTTATGTTTTTTTTTTTTTTGTATATGTATTTCTAAATAATCTTCCAATTGGTGAAAAACTCAAACTGTGTGGAAGAGATTCCGTAGATTCATACTAGTGAGATTTAACCACAAATTTTATTTTATTGATACGATACAAAGTTTAATCGATACAGTGATTCTTTGATTAATAATTCAATTTTATTCAAATTCAAATATTTCCGATTGCATTTTAGATTAAATACGAGTATGAATCAATCATTTATTGCAGGGATGGGACGCGATAGCTATTCGTAATTCTAAGTATACGTAATTCATACAAGTATTCCAACCAAATGAATCAGTTCTACAATCTTCGCGGCATAGTGGAAATAATTATAGTTTAACGAAAATTTATAAATTTGTTGATTAAAAGTGATGAGCACTTGAACATAAAATATACATTTTTGTTAAGCAAATTTGCATTTCTGTACACTGATAGAAGTAATTCCTTGTAGTTAGAAAAATTTGTTTAAACCAAGATTTTCTGACTCTGAAGATAATATGTATTTGGTATAAGAAAATAAGTATCTTGACGTCTATAGTTTTGACCTGAGAAAATTATCTTAACGCAAGATAAACTGACTCTTGTGCTCAAGAATCTAGAAATTCTTAAACTGCAATGATGATTTCTTTGGACAAAGATGCTAACATTTCGGACCAAAATAAAAATTTGGTTAATCCAAACAAATGAAACTTTTGAAAGAAGTAATGATACACTTCAGTTAATTTTAGTTAAATGTGTATACTTCAGTTAAAGAAGCTGCATAAACTTTCTCTTGAGTTTTTTATTTATTTTTTTTAATAAGAAAATACTTTTTTTTTACAAGATTTTTTTGGCCAAGAAAGAATGACTTTGAGTTCCGACTTGAATTATTCACTGATCTCTATACTATTTCTATCTACAGAGTTCAGTATTAACTATGAATACATGATGTTCACATACACTCACTTTGCATTCATACAATAACCACATGTTTTGATTTTATAACTATATACCTATCACAATAGTGCGATGTAAGTGTGTCAATCGTTCTCAACATCAATTTAACTCGAATATAAGATGTACAAATAACTCAAGCTTGAGCCGTGAAATATTTTTAGCGTTGCAATCAGGGATCTGTTGTTTGGACCATTTTGTATATAAATAAACAGACGAATAAACGTATTATTTGGAAATAGCATGCATGATGTTGATGAATAAAAATTGGATGAACACACACCCACACACCACACACAATTGTAGACAACGTACAAGTTGTATCTGTATATATGAATATAATCACGTGATTCTGTAGCTCTCGATTCTCGTATAATGAACATACAAATTGATGCGAATGTATTCTCATCAAATTCGACATGGAAAAAATGAATGTCATTTTACAATTTTTAATTATTTTAATTAGCTTACTCCAACAATGCTTTTCACACTTTAATACCGCATTACTCAAATACTTGTTGGGAATTTACCAATGAGATAAAACTCACAGCGAAACCTTTATTGGTTTTGTAATATACTCAATGTTATAGATATTTCTTCCCTGACTTATAAAAGAGAGCTTTGCATATTATGGTTAACACTATTTAGTTTTGTATATTTTATGGTAGATTGTACTATGATCAAAACGTTTTTCATAATATACCGTCTGTTTTGGACAGCTTGGCCAATAGAGAATCCATGTTAAATATTATTTACTATAGTAACTACACAATGCTTCATAAAGAAATACAAATAGTGTCTGTGTGCATATGTAATGAATAATAATATTATAAATTAAGTTGGCATTACTAACTCCCCACTCTTAAATGACATCAAACGAACACCATAACACAAGCAGCCCAGATGTTTGTAAGATGTGTATGGATGTATGGTTTTATAGTAAATATTTTATTTATTTATTTAACATTGATTCCCTATTAGAAATGCTTTTGAAAACGGTCTGTATATCAATGAATGTATTAAAATCATCCAATCAAATTTGTTTGTTCAAGGAGAAAATTTGTTGTTGGTGCTTTATGTAAACATAGTAACTGAAGAATTCCCTAAGCACGGTTTTAGTGTTTCATTTAGACTACGACATAAGTTGCTGTCAGCAATGATTGCAACTGCAGGTTTTGTGGAGAAATGGTGGAAACTCCGGAACAACTATTAATAAACTGCGACCTCTCATAATAATAAAATGATTGGGAGTCTACCAGATATGTTCAGAGGAGCTACCATCCTTAGGTGCAATCCAGATCCTGTACTTCCTGAAAGAAACAGGACTAAATGAGGTGCTTTAAGAGTTATCTGGCCAGGAATTGGAAAACAATCTCCAGAACTGAGATTTTAAGTCCAGAATCAAGGTAAATTTTTCATACTATACTGAAGCAAGTTTGACTGTATTATGTGCTATAAAAAAAATCACAGTTCATATATATATATATATATATATATATATATATATATATATATATATATAGCTTTTCACACACAAATTGATTTAATATGAATAATTTAAAGTGAAAATTTGTTTAGAAACACAAAAAACAAAACAACAAAAAAATGTGAAATAAAAAACAATTTAAAAAAAAAAGAAGTAAATAAATTCGAGTTTGATAAACATATCTAATATTTATGGTTTGATCCGTTCGATATTTATTGAATATATTACGCGTAAATAAACAATTGATTTAAGGGGAAACTGATACCCTATAAAAAAAAAGAAAATTGTGTACTCACAACACAAAAAAATAATAGAAAAAAATTGTTTTTTATATTTACAACAAAAATACCGTACCGAGTGTTTCAGGTTTTGGAAACTAGAAAAACCAAACGAATAGCTAAGTTCAGAGAGACAAAACTTCGAGAAAAATTTACAAAGTTGAAATATTGAGTAGACAGTTTCGACTCCAAAAGTGAAATCGATTTTTAGTGCCAAAAAAGAAAATCCACAAATCTATCTAAAAATTAAAAAATTCGTTAGGAGCTGCTTCAGCGAATTTCCTTAGAATACATAAATCCCTCTCTAGTGGTCACAATTTTAGTCTGATCAAAATGAAATGTCGTATATGATTTTAGTATTTGCAAGTCCAATTTTATTAATAAATGACATACGTCGAGGGGAATAAGGGGTGGGGGGGTGGTATAAAGAAAGAAGAAAACAAAATTATAAAATGTCTCTCTTAATATTAGAACAATCGAAAAATGCGTAAGGAATAAAGTTGTAGATGGTTATTTTTGACATCTAGGATCGATGGACATTTGCAAAAATTTTTGCAAAATTTTGAAGTCGGTACGAGACCAATAGCTCTATTTCCTTTCAGGAAATTCGCTAAAAATTAAAATGCCTCTTAATTATTTAATTGCCAATGATACACCCTGTATTCGTACGAACAGAAAACACAGTAAGGGTTTTCCTTTTTCTGATTTGATTGTATTTACGCAAATAATAAGAGTTTATGAACGATTTTAGATCAAATGGAATATAAACCCTTAGGATTGCATATAAATTTTCTTTATTTACTTTGTATACATATATATATATATATATATATATATATATATATATATATATATATATATATATATATATATATATATATATATATATATATATATATATATATTATATTTACCAAATAAAATAAAAATAAATAGAAACTATAAAAAACAATTTTTAGTAGGTATGTGATGTTATCGCAAAGAAAGCATATACTAAATACACCGGTATTTTAGAAGCATCCGGTACCTATGGATTATTAACTTATGATCACACATTAGGTCTATCAACGTGCCATCATGCCATATATCGTTCACTTCAACGTGCAACAAAGCTCATTAAAAATATAAAATTATGTAGACGCGCGTTTAATATTTAGTAATTTAGTAAATATTTACATTTAGAGCAAAAAAAATAAGCCAGGTAGCTACGTTTCATGAAACAAAAAACTTTTTAACAAAAAATTAAACCGACGAAAAAAGAATTGAACTGAAAAGCGAAAAATAAAAACTTTGTAACAAAAAATTATACCATCGAAAAAAGAAAGGAACTGAAAAGCAAAAAATAAAAAAGAACCATTTTAGTCTAACTAAGTGCTTCACTAATGTAAATACCTAAATAATTTTGAGTCGGCGCCAAAAACAAACAAGCACGTATTTGGCTTTCGTATATAGATACCTACTCGTACCTGTGAATATCTATCGATGTGAATATATATATACTTATCAGATTATGTTAGTTGATCTAATAGCATTTTTATAATAACATAGAGTTTGTTTGTTTGGCGACGACTCAAAATTTTTTTGATATTTACATTATTGTAGGACTTAGTTAGACTAAAAAGGTTCTTTTTTATTTTTTGCTTTTCAGTTCCTTTGTTCGGAAATCGGACTACTCTGTAAAAAGTTATGCGTGGTCATACTTTTTTTTTTTATATATACGGGTTGACTTGAAAACCTCCACCGTTTTTTTCGTCGGTTAAAAACGTAGCGATACGTATATATTGTCTCACTTATAAAAACACACATATATTTTTTAAAGATTTTGTTTTTTGTCGATCGTAAATATTTGTACCCTTTTTGAACCCTTATAAATTCATTGTGGATATGCGCATTAAATATTGAAACATTATTCCATTAGTGTTTTAAATAATTATACGCGTCTCCAAAATGTAAAAGCATCCCTATCATTTCTCAATATATTGACGCCTGTGTATGTTACCCTAAAAACTTGTTCTAGTACTAAATAAACTTGTCACGATGGACTGTCATTTGATTTCTCGTCTACCCACACAAGAGATGACCTACACAAGTTAATCTATAATGAAAATAACTCAAAATTCCGACAGGGTGTTTCAATTTTTTTTTATCAGTCAAATAATATCTGACAATGTAATTTTTTGGTCAGTAATTAACAAGTACATTGTATGTATATCCGGTATATATAACATATACAAGAGTATATTCAATTTAGTCCCGATCTCGTAACGGTTCAAAATATTGATCGCAGAACAAAAATTTTGGTCTAGGTGTTCATAAAATGACCTAATTAGTACATTTTAGCATGAAATGGACGTTATCTGTTTTCAAGAACGAAATGTGATAACGACTTGAAATTTTGTGTATGTGTAACTCCGTGAATGACTTTAAAAATAAATCTTTGGAACTTTAAAAATATCCATCATTGAAACCGTTAGAGAAAAGACAAAAAAAGTTCCTTTTTCAAAAATATACAATTTTTATTTGCAACTGTTTCTTTTTAAACTCAATATATATCGGATATTTAAGCAATGAACTCAATAAGTTGTTATTTTCACTTGTTTTTCATTAAGGATACTTAAATTACCGGTGGTGTTTGAACATTCAAGACACCCTTCTGTCTACGTTCCTGGTTTTGTATTATAGTTCTATAAATAACTTTTAATAATAAAAATATGTAAAAATATTTCATTGAATACTATAATATCTGACAAGTTAAAATATTGCGCGCATAAAGGACCCCATACAATTGCAGTAATAACCGAAGGACTCAATTATTCCTTAAGATATTTCTAACGGTTGAACTGAACAGTCCAAAACCCTCGAGAAATAACTGTTCAATTGGTCTGATCAATCTTGGACTGTTAACTCTGGTGAGCAATGGACAAGATGAATTGTAGCTCCTGTGACCTTTGCATTGTACAATCAGTAATTAAAAGTTGTGTAGAAAATATGATTTTTAGTTTAGCCACTGAACGCCCAGTAAGGTGTGGTCATATTTCAGATAATTGAAATGGGACCAGTAGCTCTTGATTACGGATTGTATATTTATAACTTTGTTTAGTACACTTAAAAGCATACAATTTGAATCAGTTGAATGATTCTAAGGTAGTAATGTATGCAATATTAAATTATATTGCATCAGACTATACGAAAAGAGACTTGATATTTGTTCTTCTAATATAAAACTCATTTTTATCCAGTCAAAGACATGATTCCGATTCTGTTTCCCACTGATATTATTTAATAAATTCTTCCAACATTGTTTGACACCAAATGCTTGATATGAAAAATCACACACATATAGAGTGAGAATCGAACTCACAAGCCCTGGCATTCTAGACAAAAGCTCTACCGCTGAGCTATCTGTGATGTTATGATAAGAGACTGAATATGATCTTTCACTATCCTTTGATGTCAAAGTGTTATTAATTTTTTTATTTACTATTTACATATTTAAAATTTTTTTTTTTTTGTAAACTAGCCTCTATTTATATTCATTGTTAGTATATGGTTGCCTTTCGGTTATATTAGATGTGTACAATTTTTCATATCAAGTATTTGTTGTCAAAGAATGTTCCGTTGGTATAATATAACCGAAAGGCCCATTTACAAAAAAACAATTAAAAAATCTTTCCAATTTTCGATTTACGATTCAAATTTGAAATAAAAAAAACTTATCAATGAACTGATGATGATAAAAGATTTATACCATAACCAGGACTGCAGTTCAGTTATTCTTCCAACGAATGACTTGTAAGTGTATGGTAGCCTTTAAAGTAAGTTCGTATAACCTAACTTGTATTGTAAAAATATAATGATTTGATATTTAAATGCAGAAATGTACTTTCAATAATAAATAATTGATGAATTATTAAAGCATGAATAAAAATGAATTTTCTATTGGATTTTCATGAAACAATACATCAATACGTTCATGCACGTCCGTTCTACCTTAGCATGAACAGTAAGTGATCAGAAATCAGTACAAAAAACGATTCAATAATATAGAACACATACTCGGGCCACAAAAGTAGCGCTCACTTTTCAAAATTTTATAGTTGATTTGTACCATATTCATTCGATTTATGAGAAAATGTTGTTAATATATTTACAATGAACAATTTTTATCCGAAGCATTTTGTCTAAGGTAGTTCCACCAGCATAAAATCACTTTTCGGCAGAGCTTCAGAATTTTTGACTGTTCAGAACGCGAGATAATTAACAACAAAGTTATCATTCTCTCTCACTCTCTCTCATTAGAAGCATGTAAAACTTCATGCCCGCCCAACTATTATCTGTTGTATCAAAAAAGGTACTCGACAGAATTTAAAAAAAAAACTAGGATAGTACAGAAAAATATTTATTAAATAAATTTTTTTTTAAATCGCGTTTTAAAGTTTTGTTTTCGAAATATAATAATATAAAGCAAACCGGGTTTTTGTCCTGATTATACAAGACACCTGGAACTACCTTAAAATCGTATGAATCAGGTAAAAATCAATGATAAAATTTTGAAGAATGAGCGACTACTTTTGGGGCCATATGTACTATAGTCAGTATTAATAAAATATGTTATGTTATATTAACCATTGTCGAAATAATTATTGGTTGTAATTGGATAATACTTAATGAATACGTGTGTGGACTGTGGAGTGTGTTTGAGGGGTGGGGGGGAGGCGTGGACGTGTGCTAGTTAACAACAACTACCGCACCATATTCCACCTGTAATTGGTTGTATTTATCTAATTATTATTGACATTGCTAAATTAATTAAAAAACAATCATCTGTTTTTATAATAATTATATAGAATTTAGTTTCCTATCCATTATTTGTGGAAATATGTTTAGGTTTACAATATCCATACAGGGAGACACTCAAATATTTATAATTTATTCACAAATATTGATGCTTCCCAAAAAGCTCAGAGTGAAAGAATCCAATTCACTGAAGAAAAAAACTGCTGAAAACACTCAACTGGAGACTTTGCCACAAAAGCTAAAAGGTTGAGAGCTTTTGGTTCCCAAGTATATACTGTACTTATGAACCATACTGCTTGTATTTTAGAAAATAATTACTGTACAGCATGTATTGACATGTCGATAATACTGTCGGGCTGTAGTCTGTTTTGTTAGCTGAGATGCTGATGATAATTTTTATTACACTATTTCCCATAATTTGCCACAACATTGTATATTAGATTATCAAATGATAATTAATGAGAACTCTAGGTTTTTGAAATAAAATTTCAAATTCAAATTTAATATTGAAATAAAATTTCAATATTAGCAATTTGTAGTTATTACTAATATTGAAATAAGATATGTATGCCGCTTCTTCCTATATAAAATAATTTCATAAACAATCTGTATACTAGAATACGAAAGAGATACTAATTAAAATTTTTGATACAATTTTGTAGCAGCTTTCAAGCTGATACATTCTGTACATGCTATGAATTTTAAAATGATTTTATGATTCGATTGATTCGTGATTACATAATCATTTCATATAATATTTTAATCAGTTCAATCAAGTGTGTATCAATATTTTACGATCAGGGTTCTGTTCTATTGGGAAGAACATTCATTCCATTGAACATAATTAAATGCAACTTTAAAAGTTCGATTGTACAGACACATTTAGTTTCAATATTACTGAGTTTTTGAGGTTGTTATACACACAAGCAAAGGTCAAATGCTAGGTCCGAGGCAATGAAAACCTTCTTAGAAATTTTATAGGCTCGATTACTCTTCTGATTTTAAGATATTGTAACGTATATGCATGAAGAACGCGAAAAATTTTGAAAATTCAATATTTCACCTCGGAAATCGTCTTTCGAGGGTTTTCGAGGTCGCTGATTACGAATCCGATGTCCAAAAGCTAGTTTCATTCCAAAGGGTGAGGTTTTGAATTTTCAAATTTCTTTTATCACTGTTACTATTTGGGATCCTTGAGGGTAGGGGTGGGGGTGTAATTACCCTAATTTTCCCATTTTTCGAGGTAATTCAGGGGTTATAGATAGATAGATTGTAGAGCCTGAGGTCCATTGTGATGCCTAAGGCTGTGAGGATGTGATTGGAGTGGATGGAATTTTTGTGTATAGACTAGGAATTGGTAGGATATGCGGACTATGATGAGAACTATACCGATATTCATCTGGAGTTCGTAGGAACGAAACTGCAGAAAACCTTCTCAAGCATAGCCGGTTACTTCGTTCTTATCCATACGCCGACAGTTTAGTCAATTAACCGCCCCTTTTTTTTCCTTATAATTGACAAACTGCCGATGTCGGGATTCGAACCCATAACCTCCCAGTTTCCAAGTAGGCATACTGCGCAGACATATCAAGCCCGCTCAACCACTTGGACTGTTAGTATGCAGGGGTTAAAGTACTGATGAATGTTCCTGAAGGTCTAAGGAATCGAAGAAAAAAAAGAACTTTTAAAATCGGTGCTGTTCCACCACTTTTCCAGATTGTACAGTATTTTTCGTCTTATTTACTGGACTAGTTACAAGACTCCTGTATGAATAATAAATATACTTACTTGACTTCATAGCCATATTACAATCTATCATAAAACATACAAAATAGAACAATGTTATTGAGCTATAATATAAAATAATTTATACATTAAATGATTTTATTACCATACTGTCTTTTTAAATACTTTTTCGTATGACTGTCTGGGTAAGAAGTAAATTGCAGGTGCATGTATATAAATTTTATTACAATTTCCATATTCAGTGCAAACAGTAAGTTTTTATTGAGACTATCGAATGTATAAATCGAAAGTCGTGAAGTTCATATCACAATATTTTAATGATACTATTTCACATAAGCAATGAGATGCAATTAAAAACATAATGGTATACAATTATTACTTAAGAAGGAAAACTCACGTTAATGAACGTTACAATGGTAACGCCAACGTATGCTATAGGTACTTTACTATACTGATAGCTGATAGCTGTTTGCAAGTACATTCAACGAATTCAACTACAACGTCCTACAAGAAATCTTGTACCCCATTTTTATTTAAACACTTTTAAAATCTCTAATTTCATGTTTTCATGTACGAGTTCATAAAATCTCTGACCGATTAAGTTCTACACGATGCTATGAATACCTTCCAACATTGGGCGTTTGATGGTTTGTCACAACGTGTGGCTGTTGCTCAAATCTACGAGCGACGAATATTCGCATTTAACCCTGTTCCGGCCGATGTCGGTATTCTTGCACCTGGCCAAAAAGATGCGTTCAAAAAACCTAGAGTTATCTTTGTTAGTTCCACTCAACGCCTACACGGATGGTTCATATGTAGGGAGGGGGATTGTCGTGTCTCTATTCATTATATGGACAAAGCAAACACTAGCAATAGTAACATCGTTATCATCCTCGTCTATTGTTGATACTAGACAAAACTTTCGTATCTATTGGATTAAACATTCGATTCACCGTGTCGCAGAAATATTCGCTGCACTATCGGTCGAACTTACTTGGCTCTAACGCTCAGTCCAACGTTGTAGCATCGTGTAAAACCGGCGTAACCATCAACACGATATCTCAAAAATGGAAAGAGATTACGAGTTGAATGTGTTTTTGAGCATAAACTTTAATGTATGCACACTCTGTTAGAGGAGGGAAAACCCTTAGAGAAAGAAGAAAACTTTAAGCACAAATAATGTCCCCTGTTATAAATTAACGATGCACTGAGGTTGAACACGATGCAACTGCGGAGGGTTACTAGATTCATTACCGGGCATTATCCCCTGCGTAAGCATCTGCATACAATGGGCCTCCATAACGGGTCCATTATGTGCAAATTGTGTGGCGATGAGGACTGCGAACCTCTAGGTTACAGCAGATACAGGTTATTCGGTGCATCTCACCCCGAATATATGAACCTTCGTGAGGACCTGATAAGCAAGCTCCAGGCTATTGCCAACATATGGGAAAAGCGAATCTTGTCAGACTGAAGTAGAAAAGGGAGCACAATGGGCCATAAGGTCGAAGTACAATAGTTTTTACCCCGATATAAATCAATCGATTAAATCAACCCTCGCCTTGCTAAATAAATGCATGTATGTCTTATAAACCTAACGGAGGATTAAAAACTTGAAATGATTCAAATATTTTCTATTAATATTAGCAATCAGTAGTTATCAATATGAAGGCGTACATAAGAGGATTTTATGCAAATTGGATACTACGTGTTCTAGTTGAAAAAAGAGTAAATAAAACAAATATTGTTGAGACATTCAATACATGATATGTAAAGCTGTTACATAAATGTAAAATTTAAGTATCGCAAAGAGGCTTAACTGTTTTACAGAATGATTATAAGATAGCACAGACATTTATTTTCATGTTGTTCAATTTAAGAACGAGGACCTTTCATGTCTTTCATTTAACGATTTTGTTGTTCAATGACGCGTATTTTTCGCGAAGTGTTTTTATTTTTAAATAATTAATTTAAATACTAGCGAAAAAAACAACATTTCAAGAACACAATTTAAGGTTCGGAGTATTTTCTGATTTCAGTAAACATTTACTGCAATTGAAATCGTTTAAATAATAATAAAAACAGAAACGGTATCCTAGCCAATGTGATTTGAAAATTGTTTAAAATTAAATAAACTGCGTATGAAAAGAGAAACATGTTATAACTGTATCATAAAAGAAAATTAAACTCTTTGTTCTCATATGAAAATGATTCTTTGTAAATGACATGAAATTAATGATTATCTATAATACATAGGGACTAAAGCAGGAAGTGCCTGTCGATGTTATGTTCAAATAAATGCCTGTGATGTCTGTGTTACTGACTTCTTCATTATATAATCATATTTTTTACATCATAGAATTTTCAATTTGCACTTTATTTCCAACAGACCAACTAGCATACTAAGCGAATTTCCTCTTAATTAAAACGGAATACATATCGGATTAAAATTGTGGCTACTAGAGTGGTTACAGACACACATATATATATATATACACTAAAAATAACGCTTGGTGGCACTTAAAGCGTATAAGCGTCCAAAACAAATACTCTCTTATATCCATTTAATATTTAGCATTTGGTACATGCAGTTATATCCCAAGAACAAAACGGCTCAAATATTTCACAAAGTATTTTTCCATTCGGCCAAATCCTTTGAGAAACAATTGAACAAATGTCTAAACAGCTCAAAAAAAAAACAGTAACGTTTTTGCGTTAGTTACAGTTAATATCAACAAACAATGATTAAATCAAATAAAAGTAATCATATGGTTATTTTAACCTCACATTGGAATTAAAATTTTCAGGAAATAAACCAATTTTCATAATTGATGGAAATAATTAAACGATGGTGGGTGGTGAATGGGTTTGTATGTGGTTATTACGCTGAATATGATTGATTTATCAACAAAAAATTAAATAATTTGCAGAATAATTATGATTTGATAATATTTAGACAAATCATCACATGCAACAGAGCGAATTTATGTGTAGATGGGCATTCATTAACCTCATTTCATATGAATTAATTTTGAGGTAATTTGATATTGCTAATCTATTTCATTTATTTATTACAGTACGTGCCACTAGAAATCTACGTCCATCGACTATAGATAGTACCTATTAGTCTAACTAACACATACATGTCATTAGTCCACTCGACAGTCATAGTCAAATCAATCCCATGCATATTCAATCTCAAATCTAATCTCGGTACTGTTGTCCAAAATTTCCGTCAAAAATATCGTTTCGTGGTTTTTGACACCTATCAAATTAAATCCGTGTAAATTAGAAAATATTGGAAGTATTATAATTATTATCGAAGTCTCCCTTAAATAGAAAATAAACGAATGGACGGTACACGAGTCCAACCATTCTTGGATACATACTCATAGCCAGGATCATGCAAAGGCTCTTATAAAAATCTTCTCATGGAAAAAGACAATGAATTATTTAATTTTCTGTTTATAGAGCGCGACATCTATTAATAAAAGCTTGCATTTTGGTTTATTTAAAAATACAAAACTTTTTTTCAAATGATAGAAGTCGATGGGACTCGATGTAATCGATAAAAGACGTTTCAGTATAATTTATATCCAAAGAAACATATCGACCCTCATTTCGTATTAAATAGGAAATGACGCCACAAAAACCATTGATTAAATGTCGAAATGGATACGTATTTGTCATTCATAAACGTTCAAGTTCATAATTTTTTGTTCGTTCGAATCGAACAGCTAGCTGTACGATTTATATTTTTTTACTGGAAAAAAATAACAATTGACAATCACTTGACATTATCTTGTGAACGGATGACACCAGAAATATTAGGGAGTAAATTGTGAATATACATTTTCTGTATGTTAAATTGTGAGTAAACTTTGTTTTTCCGCTTATCATTATCAAATGGGATTTCACATTTCATCTCTGTATCGTATTTTATTAGGGATCCGTAGATTTTCCAATCAATAAACAAACTAAAACGTACATTTGCATTATCAAAATTTTTGTTCTCAATCACTTACTAACGAAATTTATTCAATACTTCCATTTATTGATTTTTTCCATTAAATTTCCATAACGTATTTTTGTAATATAATGTATAATTAGACGTACGTAACCATTGCGTACATCCACTTGAGTGTACTTTGATCGATAGTTTTCTTTTTTGTACGTATCGTAAGTAATTTTTCATATGAACGTATCACCTCACGAATTCAGTTTAACTTCAGAATAAATTTGAATTTCAAATTCTTTTTTCCGTTTTTTTTACGATCATATTTTTTCCAAAAAAATAAATAAATTTTTTGTTTGTTTGTGGGTCGGTTGATGTAGAAAGTTTTATGTATAATAAAGATTTTCACACTTAAATTAAAAGACAAACAATTTATCAAAAACTTTTTGGATTTAGAGCCAACATGGGTCTACAGCAAGCAGTTTCACTAGGAAATGACGCGTCTATGTTTCTACTACGCGACGAATGTTTTCCGTGGCACAGGGGGTTTGAGTAATTTGGAAAATAATCCTTTTTATATTTATTCGAAAATAGATTAAAAAACTGCTTTTGGAAATCGCTTAGCAAATAAAGGAATTACGAGATTCTGAAGTTTATTCCTTTGTTCAAATCTCTTTGTTCAATATCGGGAATTATAATGACTGTGGACATGCTATGACCACACTTAAATGATGTAACCGTCTTTGTTTAACAATAAACTTTAAAGCTTTATATTTCGATTAACTTTGAGCCGAAAGTCAGCATCTTATAGAGCTAAAAATTGACTTCGAGCTATGAGGTAAAATACCTAGTCTTGAAACCGTCTTTTTAAAAACCTACAATTTTTATAGGAAATTTTTTGACGTGAAAACGTCTATTAGCTCGTTACACTGCTGGCAACGAGCGCCGTTCAACCGTTCAATCGCTAATCACTTCGAGACTTATAATGCGTTTACAATGATGAACAGATAGATCATGTCTTTACATATCTGTCGCGCTGTAATTGTTTTGCCTGTGATATCATCGTACCAGTGTAGGCGCATGCGTGTGAATGGTTATAAATTAGCTTTGTGTAAAGTTATAAAGCATATGTAATTATCATAGATTACAGAAGCATAAATATATATGTACATAGTATCTTATTATATACTTACATAAATTTCTATGCGTGAAGAAGTATACTGTTAAAAAAACTCAGCATGCACAAGATATTTTAATAAATAATTCAACATGTAACATTTGTTGTTACATTTCTTTACATGTTTCATGAAATTTTCCAACATATGACAGAGATAAACAATTTATTTGAATCTTAATAAAATTTACCAAAGAATGATTTTCATTGAACATCATATTTCAAGTAAAAAACTTTCCAAACCATATAATCAAAATTCACTGTTATATAAAATGGGGTTGAATTGAATTAAGAAACCAACCTCAAAAACAAAATTTTAATTAATTTCAATTAAATTTTGTGTAAGAAAAAGACACTCTAATCAAATGACGAAAAAAAAAACAACAAAATAAACAAATGAACGATATAGGAGATTGAACAAACATAAAATATAAACAAGCAACATAATATTGTCTAATCTGTTTGCATCCCCACCATCCACCCCACTCCAACCGTCTGTTTGTAGCCTCAAATGAATGATTGTTTATTTCTAAATAAAGTTATTTTGTTTATTTAAACAATCATAAGTTTTTTTTTTCTGCTTTTATTAATATTTATCGAGATAGAAAATAATATTTATCTCACAGTATTGTGTGTACAAATATGTCTACGGTTTTGTTTGTTTGTTTGTTTGCAGACCTATTCATTTGAGACACTAAGTTCATGCTTATTTCAATTCGATTGTCAGTGTAGTGAGATGTTAAAAGCACTTGTTCAGCTGCTATATAGAGAAACGTCTCGTTTATTACGAAGTCGATTAACTCATTCACAATACTTCAATTAAAAGATTAAGTAAATATTGAATGATCATTTTTGTGGTCAAACATATTCTTGTTTGCATTTCAAAAAGATAAATACAGTCACATTAACAAATATTATTACATTCTCATCTCAAGAATGTTAATAATAGGATAAAAGTCAATATACAGTTTTAATTACGTCGCCACTGGGTTTGTTAACCGCGGCGTCAATTTTTCGCTAAAACGTCCTTCGAATATAGTCGCAGTATGTCTGAGGGGCCAGCTACGTAATCGCCACTAGGATTATTAACTGTGAAAAAAAAGAAGAAGGGCACTGTTTGGATTCACGTCCTGCACCTGATCCATAGACGTTTGGACTGTCACTAGCCGCAGTATTTCCGATGGGCCAGCTATGTAATCGCTTTGCGTTGTTTCTTTTTCGACGCTGCCGTAGCTCTCGCATTTATTCCTCTCTGGACTTGGGTTCCTTTTGACGCAAGTTTTCTTCCGATATGAATCGTTTTCTACAATTCCGAGCATATTACGACTCATATGAGACGAAATCTTCAATTTGTTTGTAACTTTCAATTTAATTCCGATTTTAACTTATATTCCAGCTAATATTTTCTATACCAATTTATAACCTTTCACAAAGCTAATTGTCGCTCATGTGTCAACTATGATGTCACAGGCAAAAAAATACAGCGTGACATATACGTAAAGCCATTATCTATCTATTGTCATCATTAGTCTCGAAGTTATTAGCGATTGAAATATAACGGTATTTCATCACACCAAAATGTTCGACCGACCACCAGTGTAACAAGCGAAATTCGACCTGTGATCTCTAGAGTTAAAAAGAGAACCGATTTCAAAAGAACTAATTTTATACTGAAACACTCTTTTCAATAATTTCCTAAATTGACGCGAGGAAGTGAATATATTACTGGCGATACTATAGACGTGGATTGTAGAAGATAAAGAAGAAAGTGGTACATTTTTAAAAACAACTCGGTATAGAACATGAATAACAGTTATTGAGAAGTAGTAAATTATAAAGTCGAAATAACACAGAGAAACACTCTCCCTCTTTCTTTTTTCGTGGAAGAAAGTATAGAGAAAAAATGATATTTGCACGTACACAATCATTAATCTTAGCTGGGATAAACAGGTCACCATCCGTTGAAGGTGTTTTATATCGGCGAGATGGCAGGATATTAAAAAAATTTTTATTTTAAATTCACCATGATTTATTTATGATAGTTTCAAATCGGAAACAACTTATCTTTACTGCTAGATAAATATATTTATAGAAATATCCTTGTACCGGATATTTTAAGCCTATTTATTAAAATATACGTTGATCATACTAGATACGTTTTCTTAGACATATCTCTGTATACTATTAGTTTCTTCGTGAAATTAAACTTTTCATGCAACGTGTGCTCTCTTCACGTACTTTTTTTGAGGTAACAATTTTCCTAATCGAATTTCCCTAATACCATGGAATTTAGTACAATCATTCCTCATGTAACTATCTGCATCCTATTGATCTAGACATATTACGTCACTCAATAAGTCCAGAGGCTGACACATAGATGACGCATTATTCGTGTGTTTTGGGGCAAAATTGCACGAATTGAAGTTCGAATAGCTTCCCTATCCACCGTGCCAAAGATAAATCTTCCTTTAAAAAAGGTAGAGAAGCATTGGAATTAATGTATCACTCTTGAAACCAGTCCAAGTGGCCGAGCGGTCTAAGGCGTCATGTCTGCGCAGTATGCCTACTTGGAAACTGGGAGTTTATGGGTTTGAATCCCGACATCGGCAGTTTGTTAATTATTAAGAAAAAAAAGGGGCGGTTAATTGACTAAACTGTCGGCGTATGTACAAGAACGAAGGAACCGGCTAAGCTTGAGATAGTTTTCTGCAGTTTCCTTCACGAACTTCAGATGAATATCGGCATAGTTCCAATCATAGTCGGCTGCAACCGCATATCCTACCAATTCCTAGTCTATACACAAAAATTCCTTCCACTCTACTCACATCCTCACATCCTTAGGCATCACAATGGACCTTATGTTCAAAGTGTAGCCCATCCAGGGCAGCTTCTACAATCTATCTATCTATCTATCACTCTTGAAGGAGACAATGTTGAGCCTTGGAACTTATTGAGTAAACTTACTTAATGTGAGAAAACTGTCCTCTTTTCTTCAGCTACTTTGTGGATCATATTTTTCTGGCTTTTGGATTGTTCAATCAGAACTATTTTGGACTATCTGAACTTCAGACAAAAAATGTCTTGAGAAATATTTCCAGTTCTGTTCTTCAGAGATATAACTGCAAATGTTTGGGGCGTATTGTATAGAACATCGTTTCAATGGTTTTGTGGGCAAAACTATACATTTCCGTACGATAGAAATCTGAGCACAATATTAAATTCTCGAACAAAATACACGCACACATCAAAATACGGTAAATGGGCGTAATCTTTTGCGGAAAAAAAATTATCTGTTAATAAATAACAAATTTCAAATAAAAATTAATTCTATAATAATAATCAAATTGTAAATCAAATACTTTGTTCCCGTAACGTTATTTAGAATAATTCACAATTGAATATTTAAAAAAAAAATTGTGAAAATTTGCATATTTAAATTAACTTTTGGTATGGGAATGAGTTTGATATTTGGATTTACTGTGTATTATAGATACATACACCAGAATGAGTGCCCATGGTGTGAGGTTTGATGTGTTATGTATACACTTTACCTCAACTCGATATACACACCTCACCACCAACACCCCCACTCTCAGTCCCACTCCAACTGCCAACAGTAGTCTATCATCACAGTATCGTAGTATGATGTGCGTGCTTTAAGTAGGCATATTCATTATTATTAAGGGTTGTGTTCCAAGCAAATAAAAGCCACTGGTTTCAGACAGCTGTAGTTATTGTGAGAATATTTTCACAATAAATCAGAGAAAATATTGTTTACTTATACATACAGTGAATATTGTATATAAATTTTAATATTCCACCTACCGTTTTTCATTCTAAGCTTTTCCACAACCTACATACAAGTTATACGAGTATTTTTTCGCTATTTTTCTTTTTTAATATATAACTGAAAATTTTTTTTTATAACTTTTACTTTCCTATATATATTATTATGACTTGGATAATTGAATTTATAAACTACAAATCTTTTTAGTCGTTTAGACAAATTATTCATGTGTTTCCTTTTACAGCTTTTATTCATTACGCATCTTTCATTATATCTACTATCTTTATTTTCATATTTGTAATCAATTTCCAGCCCATGTTTGGATCTTAAGTAGAAATAGATTTCCTCACCCTTTCGCTAATAAATGTATCAAGGCGTGATCTGTAATTTCGAAAGTTCATGTGAAGAAACTTCTCTCCCCTTTAGCCAGTCTTTCGACAACGAGTAAGACTGAGAGTAAAATATACTACGATCTTTATTTCCCATAATCTCATAATATAGGATACTCAAAATATCCAACAGGAAGTGTTTGTATTTATGCGTTCCTCACACTACAGCCTGAAAAGTTCATATTGTTCTCAAAGTTCATGTTGTCCTCAAGGGGAGTGCTGAAGGAACATTTCTGCAAGCTAAGATTAGAAATCGACGACAGGTGCAGGTTTTGCAAACTCCAAAACAATTTCTGATGGACTGTAGAGTCTTAATACACAAAAGACTCAGGTGCCTGAATGAATTGCAGGTTTCCACTAGAGAATATAAAACCCCTGTAATCACTGCAGATCCTACACTTCTTACAAAAGACAGGTTTGAAAACCCCTTTCAAACCCTTTTAGAAAGTGTAGGATCTGGAGTGATTCCAGAGATTTTATATTGTCTGGGGAGACCTGCAATTCATCCAAGTATCAGATTCTCTTCTGTATTAAGACTCTATTGTCCTTCAGCAATGGTTTTGGAGTTTGCAAAATCTGCAACTGTCATCGTCTTCTAATCTCAGCTTGCTGATAATTTCCTCCAACTTTCCCAGTAAGGATTCTCAGTAACACCGACATTGACATCTTCTCCAGTTCAAAGAACTGGCTTGCCTCAGTTCCGGAGCGAAACTCTTTTGGTTTCTTCATCCCTCCTGAGATCTTCACGGTAGATTCAATAATAAGACGTCATTGAGGGTATCTTAAAATTGAAATGTGACATGTATGTACTATGTAGATAGGTATACGATGTGGGTATTATACACCCTGTACATACATAGTGGAGTGCTTAGTTTAAAATTTCGCTATTTCAACAAACACGTCATTTGAATTGTAATTTTTCATAATATTTACATAACTTGAATAAATGATATATGTATTATGTTATATATATTCTGATACACATGCGCACAAACACTACACGTTACATATTCACGTTCATAGTATTGTTATATAACATGTTGTTAGTCTAAAATTCAATTAAAATTAAATCATTTTTAAACCATAGATTTACGTAAATTAGGTCACTCTCACATGTTTTCTCTCATATTATCATCATCCATCTAATTTACAAAAAAAAAGCACATCAATTTCAATAGAAATTTCTACTTGATGTTGACTCAAAAATTTTTGTGTATTCGAACCACTGTATATCGTCGAATATATTTTTATTTTGATTTTGAAGTATAAAAAGAAATTGGCTGATATGTATTTTACGCTTGAAAACATCTTTTTTTATCCAGTGAAACATGCAAATTGTATAATATTTAACCAATTTTTATTCAACTGGTATATATGTGTTGTGTTTACTATTTATATCAAGTGTGCATATTATTTTCTACATACTATCCGGCTCAAAAGAAACGTACCTTTCTCAAAAATTTGCTATTAAAAACGTATCTTCCAAAAAAAAAAATACTATCTTCGTTATAAAAATACTATCAACTTTTGTTAAAAATACTATCAAATTTTTTTTGTGGAAGCCACTTTGAGTGAATAGTACACATAGACATAGATAGGGTTAGATAGATAGATAGATTGTAGAGGATGCTTTGGATGGGCTACACTTCGTCCATAAGGTCCATTGTGATGCCTAAGGATGTGAGGATATGAGTAGAGTAGAAGGAATTTTTGTGTATAGACTAGGAATTGGTAGGATATGCGGCAGCAGCCGACTATGATTGGAACTATGCCGATATTCATCTGGAGTTTGTGAAGGAAACTGCAGTAAACCTTCTCAAGCATAGCCGGTTCCTTCGTTCTTGTCCATACGCCGACAGTTTAGTCAATTAACCGCCTCTTTTTTTTCTTATTAATTGACAAACTGCTGATGTCGGGATTCGAACCCATAACCTCCCAGTTTCCAAGTAGGCATACTGCGCAGACATAACGTCTTAGACCGCTCGGTCACTTGGGCTGATTAGATAGAGTTGGTTTGTGATCATATGTTAACAGCATATGAATTCTACAGACCATTTGAAGTTAAAATATATGAGAGACCATCATGGGAGAAAGTATATTTTACTAAATATACTTTCTAAATAAAAGTCCAATCCCAAAAAAATAGTTTCGAGTAAAACTTGTTCGTTATAAAAATACTAACAACTTTTGTTCTAAATATTTTTTGAAAAATTTCTAAATAAGTCGAGATGTTACTTGTGACGGTCTGTGCATCTCCTCTGAGAATAATTACAATTAGCTAATTCATACTGATGATGAGTACTTTGTAGTTGAAATACGTATTTATAAAATACAAAAATTTGATCTAGTAAATTGGGACAAAAAATCGAAATTTATTATTGTGATATATTTGCTAAATGAATTGTTTAAAAAATGTCGGTGTCGGTGCTGGGAACTATCATCATTGAAATGAATTTTAAATGTAAATTTGTTGGTACAACTCGACAATTGGTTAGGTGACTACATTTAGATTGGTCGTGTTTCAAATATGAATGAACACACTGACATATTTATTAAAACGACAGCCGACAGACATACGTACGAATATACGTGCAAATTCGTTTGTAATACAAATTGAATATATATATATATATATATATATATATATATATATATATATAGTATGATGTATACTTTAGACGAGACGTCAAGAGGGTTTTAAATGACACACGTCCGTGGTTGTGGCTGGGTAGCACAGTGGTACGAACCACACGCCGGCAGTGACTGACAAGCCCCAAACACGCAATATCAAACGATTTTTCATAAATACTGTTTGTCAGTAAAGTATAGTGGTATATGCATATATATATATATATATATATATATATATATATATATATATATATATATATATATATGGAAAATATGTGTGTGTATTCATTACACACTAAATAGATAGGAAAATTGCATGATTTTCTCATTGGTAAATGGAAATGTTGAAAATATAATATGTTTGAATAGTTAATTGTCACTGGAATTGGTTAGACACACATACATACATACATACACACATACATACACTCCCGTTCAATAAAATTGAACAGATCTAAACCGAATCAATCTCTCACCAATTTTGATTACTTTTGTAGTAAATGTTTTTGTATACATAAATTTTTTACATAAATAAAAAATATAAACCTTCCATTTCTTTTTTCACATTTAAAAAATATACTTCTTATCTTTGTTTATAAATAAATATTATACAGAGGGTTGCAAAAGTGAAGAGTTTTATGAAATCTAAGCAAATTAACATTTCAGGTCTGTTCAATTTTTTTTGAACGGGAGTGTACATACAAACTAGAATACAAAGATACAAAGATATATGCATACAAATGATTTTCATTATAAAAATGTATGTTAACTATTCACTAAATTTTCAATTGTGAATTTTCAACTAGAGACGGCATTGTTCAACAACTAATTAGATTTATAATTATTAACTGTATTCTTTTCTTTTATTGTTTCTACTATATATATATATAGTTTTATATACAGGATGTACAAGGATTATCATTTGTACAATAGTTGAGACATGTTTATCCAATGTATATGTCATTGCAACAATCAGAACACATGTAAGATGCCTGTAAGACTACCGAAATTAAACAATTTTACGCAAAAATTCTACTGCACCGATTTTCATGCTGTCTTAACCAATGGATAGAGTGGTTCTCGAGGAAGGTTTTAGTATATAATTTGTCAAGTTTTTGTATACATTGATCCTTACATATTATAAAAATGATTCATGAGGAAGGTATAGTTGTATAATTTATTGATGTATAGGTGTATAATTTATCAGTCCTTGACGGGAGAAAATATTTTGTTACTTGGTTATCAAGGCCTTACAAAATTTTTGCGGGCGAAGCCGCGATGGGTAATGTTAGTTTTAAATAAAAGTTCATTTGGTTACAATATATTTAATATTTTAATTAACTTTTTTGTTTCAGATTCTTATATCAGAGGAGGTAAGCTTCAACTTCTAATTAGCATTCTTAGATATTTCTTATATAAAGATTATCTTATATTATATCTTAGTCGACATTTTGTGGGGACACCTTAGAAAGATAGGCTTGGGAAATGAGGGCAACTGCAGGTATTGTGGAGAAATAGAGGAAACTCCGGAACACCTATTAATAAACCGAGACATCCGCATACGCAAAGGATAAAATGTCTGGGAGTCTACTAGATACGTTCAAAGGAGCTACCATCCTTAGACTCAATCCAGGCACCATATGGAGGATCACAATAGATCTTACAGGTCGCAGTATACCAAATTTGCCCCATACACATCATAGCTAAAAAATGCACCAATTTTCTCCTGAAGGAGATAGATTTACTAAAAAACTGATCTAAAGAAAACTGCTATAATCGAGTATACGCTTGTTCTTTCATATTTATGTCTTCGTAGTCGTATTAGAAATTAACATTGATATAGTTCTGTGGCATTTAAGTTTACGAAAATAAGTCTTCAAATCAGATGAAAAAATCTAAGGCAAAAAAAACATCCATGGTAAAATTCTATACGCAAAAGATTGAAACTATAAGTGAACTAAAAATCGAACACAATCAATGTTTGTGTTAACGCTACTGTTAAACGATGTTTCAGCATAGAAAACAGTCCATCATTACTACTTTGGTTGGTAACCACCCTCCCTCCCTTTTACCCATAAATAAAAAGGTTCATCTTCTAATTTTAGTAGCCATTGGTATAATATATAAATAAACAAAAGTTGCCCATAAATAATGAGTTCACAGTTGGATTTATCTAACCATTGATAATTATAAGTAACGACTAGAAAATATTTATAAAAAAGAAAAACCTAAAATCGTAAGAAATCAACACACAGTATACAATCGTGATTGTACAATTCACATATAAATAAATCTATTTAAGGATTAAAAAACGTAAACGGTTATCAGAATACAAACAAAAACCAACCCTTAAAAACTCTGACTGGCACGTTTTTACCTGAAGGGTAGATTTTATTTCTCTGTATATATATATATATATATATATATAGATTTCCTTTATCATTTGCGTTGTAATTAGTGGTCTATTTTCAGGGTATTTATATCTATAATTTTCGGTATTATACTTTGATTTGCGTATAGGGGTTGGTACATGCTAATATTTGAGGTGGGGTTAAAAACATTTGTATGAAATGAATTATCTGTGTTCTTCATTGTAATAAGAATTGAATTACAACTAATATACATATATACACAGATATATACCCTAATCAACTCCCACCCCCTCCCATAATTATCCTTGCTCGTTTATAAACATTCCCTCGTATTTAATATTCGTAGATAGATATAATATAATACATGTATATATTGCCTTGTGAAAATTCTCGTAGAACGTCATATGTGCCGTTAATCACTTTTCGTAAATTAGACGTTTAGACTTTCTAACAAGCGAACCATACTTTGATTCTCGTATTCGAATTTCTTGTTACACTAATCATATGTACTTAAAGCACGCACTACTACTATGTTGGTGGCAAATTCCTCTTCCTTCTGCATATATACGTCTTGTATATACAGGCTGGCCGTGGTCGAAGATATTACCTAACTTCAATATCTTAGACAATTGTGACCTCACTTTTTGAAAACATTATTAAATACAGAAAAATCAAAACAATTCCACATACATTCTACGCATTTTTTAATGAATTTTCTTTTGAGCTTTTTGGTGACATCAATTTCTGTCTCAAATCGATTTCATGTCAAATTTTTCGCTATAGCTCACGGTCTTGACGTAAAAAAAGACAGTTCTGCTAGGAACAGCTTTGCTCTAATCATGCTCAAAAGAAGAAGGGTTGGAATTCTTGCGTCGCTATCCTGGGATGATCTATTGAGCTAAGATCATCCCGTCCGGTAGAAAACAGATTATCTGGAATGGATTTTGGATTAAATTTCAATATGGATATTACTTTGTCTCCCAAGCATGTGTAAGTACGCTACAATTAATCAGGAGCTTCGTTGAAGTTCCCCTGCTCTGATTCTTGCTTCTTGAATTTGAAGAAACCTATCAGTAACGGTAGACTGTTCAAATTCAGGCTCACGGTTTATTATTGAGCCCCGCAAGAAATTTTTACCATCTAGGTCCTACCTCTCTACGAATTGTCATCTAATTTGATTTAATAGTTTAGAAGCATGCCGGGCGACAAAAAAATTCGAATAGCGTACGACCCAAACTTTGAGGTGGAGGGGCAAGTATTTTTTTAGGACACAATACATAAGCTTATTTTCATATGAAGCATTTGATGTCAAAGACTGTTATCAACGTTCAGACATATTACTTAAACGTCAATGTTTGTAAACGATAGTCACTTCTGTTGGTGTAATATAACCGAAAGGTAACTATACTAACAATGGATATAAATAGACGCTAGTTTACAAAAAAACAATTAATACTGATTTCAAATTGATTACTTTATATGCATATAAAATGAATTGATGCATTTTTTAACAATTATTATTAGTATTAGATAAATGGTGGTGCCACTCTGTACAAAAAGCACACACACATAAGGAACTCTAAAATAATTCACCTGCAGAGAGGTTCTTTTGATACAAATTATAATTCAAGGAACAAGTTTATGGGGTTTCATTTCGAATACTAAATAATTTATTTAAAGATATGTTTCTCACGATATCACACAAATGTTTTATAAAATGTTCTATTTAAAAACTAGTAAAACCAGGTGTCTTGGTAGTTTTACTAGATTACTACAATTTTTATTTTATTTTTATTTATTTATCGTATTTACTATATACGAAAGTAAACTCGCGTAGAAACATCAAACATATTATCATATCTAGAAATATTTTATTTGAAAATTCAATTCAATGGAAAGGAGACATAAAGACTTTTCAAACTTGATACTTGTCAAACACAAGTAGTGATATTGATTCTAAGGAAATCTATGATGGAAAATACCCGCAGGTCTTAAACACACAGCTAGACAACAATCAAATTTCATCCGTTCAATAGTTTTTTCTCTAAGTGAAAATCCTTTTTACTCTCACAGTGAGATAAACATGGTATATCCTTGAATTTTCCATATCACATGGGGTGTTATTTGAAAAGTTTCCATCTAAATAGTTTTTTACATATACATTTTAGCAAAAATAGGTTACTTAGTTTCAAGTGGGAACACATATTTTTGGTCCATGCATCCATGCCCGCGTGGTAGACTTTTAAACGGAGCAAACGGTGTTCCACAAGCTCTTCACAATGACACTAGAATCAATGTCGTAGCTAAACGTGTTTTCACGTAATTTTGAACTTTACAAAAAGTTAATTCGTAACTATTCACGTCTGCACTAATACAATGACGTAACAGACAAAACAAACACAATGCGATAGATACTTAAGGATATGATTTCTTATTTAGATATCTTTGCATAATCACTACATAAGCCGCCTGTTACTTAGGTAACTATATGTTTATTACCTCAATAACTATCAATAAACAAACTCAGACATTTTTATATCTTGAAAAATAAAGATTAGATTGAAATAAAAATTGTCTATTTTGGTTTTAGATACTAGATTCATTTAATTCTTCCTATCATCTTACATTTTTGCTCCCAATGTGGGGCAAAATTCAACCATTGTAATCGCATTATTAATCTCGAGTTTATTAGCGATTGAAATCTGACGGTATTTCGTCACAACAAACTGTGCGACCGACCACCAGTGTAACGAACGAGTAAACTAGATTTACTCTCCAGTTTTAGATCGGAGACTCCGGAAAAATTAAGTTTTCTCCGGACTCCGGATTTAAAAAATAATCTCCGGATTTTTTCATTCTCAAGATGAAACAATGCTAATTCTTAATGAGTAATTAGTTAATTTATTATCACGAGAAATTTATTTATATTTATAATGTTCTTTCGATTGAAAGTTGCTCATAGTGAGCCACTGAGCATTATTTTGAATGTTTACGCTTGCGCATACGTACATAAATAGTTAATTACTTTTATAAAGATTATTAAAATAATCAAAGAGAACTCTAGGTTTTTTGAAATTTAATTTCAAATTTTGCCCCAATTCCTAGAACAATTATTTGTGTTTTATAAATACGTATTTCTACTACAAGGTAGTCATCATCAGTATGAATTAGCTAATCGTAACTATCTCTGGGATATGGAGTTGCTCGTTGCTAATTTGGTGCGTGTCTCACAATGATATTAAAAAAGTTTTGTCTTTTATATGATCTGACTGAAGTAGTACCTAACGGATTATTTGAGTTGACTGACCAATTACAGGATTTAGTGTGTGCTAAACCCAACCCATTTATTGGTGGTATCCTTGTTTGACCATGCGGTGTTGTTATTGTCAATAAGGTGAGGGTGTTGATCGTAGCTAACCTTGATATTCAAGTATTAAATTTCGAATATGGTTTAATTTTATTAAATCAGAGTTTAGAATTGAGCCATTGTCTAAATTCATTATCTGTTTTCTTAATTTGTGTATGTAGATACTTTCATATGTATCTAATTCTGTGGGGTCCCAGAGATAGTTATGATTAACTAATTCATACTGATTATAACTACCTTGTAGTCGAAATACGTATTTATAAAATACAAATAAGGAATTGGGGCAAAATTTGAAATTGAATTTTAAGCTAATTACTTTGTCTGATTTTTGTAAATATCCTCATCGAATGAGTTTCTACTTAAGTCAGTAAATATCTCCGGACTGATGAGATCAATCTGCGGATTTTCTAAAATTTTGAGTTGGTAATCCTAGAATAGACGTTTTCACGTCAAAATTTGTGAACATATATATAATCAACAACTTTTATATGAATACCGAATATGGCACAAATACAGTTTTGACAAATGAGCACTATTTTTGTGGCAGGATATAAAAATGAACATATTTACAATAAAACAAAAAAAAAATGAGTGTTAAAAACAAAAATGACGGATGGTGTTTTGATTTAAACAAACAAAACAAAAACACCGTCGTCTCGTTAAAAATCAAATAAAACAGATCAAAATTTATGAGCATTGTCGTTTAAATTTACAATAGAATTCATTAAATATAAATTCATTGAATATTATTTTATCAATAGATCGATATGCATATCGTGTTGTAATTGTGTTTCATTACAAAAATGTTATGAACAATGTCAAAATATGAGAATACCTACAGTGAGTGCTCAATGTGCATTGCTCGATGCTCGCTGGGCTCTATTTGTTCACCGTCAAAACAAATACAATGTTGTCTGTGACAATCAACTCAATCTGATTTTTTTTCAATTTATTTTTCCATTCTCAAATTTCTATTTTTTTAATATATCAAACATATATTTTATTTTATCCTGTGTTTTATGCAATAGTGCCAACATTATTAGGGTTCCGTAAAAATTCAATAACACAAGTGAACTAACTGAGTATTGTACCGTCTAAGTATACACAAAATCATAAATTAATGTTGATTACAAAGTAATACTGTCAATAATATGAGAAAATTGATCCAGAATCATCCGTGGTGTAATGGTAAGCACATTCGAGTAGAAATGCAGAGGTCCAGGGTTAGTTTTTACCATATCAACATTTAATTTCAAAATTCAATGACATGTTAAGGTTCGTTTAGACTACGACACCAGACATCGTACACTCAGTGTATACACCGAGTGTCTATGTGTGCACACGAGTGTCTCTAGTTATGACATTTATTGTGACACTATAATTAGTGTTGAAGTAGCGGCTGTGTAAACACCTTTTGTTCAAGTGTCCAAGTGTCTCTTCAGGTTTTTCGACATTTTTCATACACCCCATACATTCCATATACATATTAGTGATGCCGCGAGACGAGACAATAGCATCATGTCTCTTGTATTGTATTGACTCTTGTAAAAGTGCTGAATAAGTTTAGTAAAAATTCGAAAATATACTCTTAATAAGAATTGGATTTGCTGTTTTTTTGATTGAAAATCTATATAGAGATTGAAAGAGAGTACTATCGTCTGTCTCTTGAAAATCAGGATTCTACTTTATCGTCTCTGCTTTCGCTGACTCTTGTCTATCGCGGCATCACTAATATAAATGAATCCCTGTAGGATATTCTTGGTAATTAGTTCAATTAAAAAATAAACTTGAAAAGGAAAAAAATTGCAATATAAAAAAAAAAGTGTGCGTTCTGAATACAAAACATATTCACCGCACAAAGTAAATAGAGAAGGTTTTAAATGCAAAATAATTTGATTGTTTGTTGGTAAGTCCTGTGTAAGAGTTATGTGAACGAACCTCTTTTATATAATTCGAGCGTAAACCCATTAAAAGGAACGCGTAGCTATGTATCGTCAGTGTACGATACCTACCAGAGCAGTATGGTACATGGACGGTACAGTTCAAATAGTTCAGTGACGCGTAACCTATTCACCAAATGGAGCGAACGCAACTCCTCTGTTCCTGGAATCACTCGAAGGAATTCAATATGTTAGTCAATTAAATGTTTTAGAAAAACAATTATATTTATATGCTTTTTTTTCTGTGTTTTTTTTTGGTGTAGTATGTCCTGCCTTTTAAGTAGTTTTTCTGGGTTGTTTTTTTTTTTTTTTTGAAAATTTTCATTTCATTTAACAATTTTTTGATGTATCAAAATATAATAAAAAAATATAGAATTTCGTCCATTCCATTTTCTTACTTCCTTAAGGACGTTCATTTGCTATGCTAGAGTCAAATGAGTACTATCTTTTACAAAATTTATTTAGGATGATAAACGTATTTATTGTAAAATATCAAGAAATGTAACAAAACAGTTTTAATTTTATTAGACAATTAATTCAAACGTTCGTCAACGCCATTTTTTTTAATGCAAATATATAAACTGCATATTTCAAAGAATATTTATAAACATTATTTATTATGGTGTCTACTTTAATAATATAGTTATTATAATTAAAAAAAAAATATGTTCTCCATAAGACGCTGTGTTTAAAGTTTAATTTTTAATAGATAGTTACTCTTTGAAATGATCGTCAACAGGTTTTAAATCTTTGAGGGAGGATAACTACTGAATTGAGCAATTCAATTCACTAAAAAAAATTTGTTTTTCAACTATCAAGCGTCATGCATGAACGTCCTTACTTGTTTCACAGTTTTGAACTTTTATTGCTGACTAAAAAATTAATAAATTTTTGAAAAATACCGACTCTTCAAAGGAGCTTAACTTTGGAAAGACTTCTTGGTTTCCCATATAAAATTGTATTATCGATTCCAAAATTGACTTCTTCATTTATTTATAAATATTTATTAATATTATTATTGGGGTCGTTCCTTTGTTTCTGGGACTAAGAATCGGTGGGTTATAACTAAGAATCGGTGGGTTTGGTGACTGCAACCAACTTTGATAGGAACTATTCTCTTATTCATTTGGAGTTCGTGAAAGAAAACTGCAGAAAACCTCTACAAGTATAGCCATTCTTGTCCATACGCCGACAGTTTAGTCAATTAACCACCCCGTTAATTATAATTGACGAACTTCCACTGTCAGGAATTGACCTCAACCTTCCAGCTCGAAGCAGAGTGCGTTGGACCGCACAGCGACTTGACTGGAAGTATTTATATAACGAGCAACTTGTATTCACAATTTTTTTTCGATAACCATTAAATTCAACAACAAATCGGGTAGTTTAAAAAAGTAGCCCCACTTTTTGAGTCGTCAGTTTACATTTCATATCTCCGGTTTTATGAATACCCTAAAACACTGCAATATCTTGGATCAGGTAGTCCGGAAATCGAAAAGACCAGTCCCACAGAACAAAATTTTGTTAGATGTTGAGGATGACTCACCTTCTTTGTCATTGCTCGGCACTTAATATGAAGAGACTTAACATTTTAGGTCCACCATTCTTTAGTGATCTCTCTGAGCTAAAGTCTACTGGCATCAAAGCCCTATTATTGTCCTTGAACAGCTCCAAATGGTCTACGGAGTAGTAGCAAGAATGACTCAACCCCATTTCGGTATTAGAATAGACCTCATGGTCTAACTGTTTCCCTAACCTAGATGTAAACAGGCTCAATATTGTTCGAACCCAACTAAGAACAATAAATATTAATTTCAAAATTCAATTATCCTCAAAATCAAATAAGTTTTTCTCATTTTTTAGTTCCCAAATGTTTCTGGACTGAATAAAAAACATTTCTATAATGAAAATACAGTTTTTTTTTTCACAACAGCAACAAAAGAGAAACAAAAATAACCATTTAACAAATGATAAATGGAATAATTACAAATGAAAATGCAGTAGAATAGAATTCTGCATAGATCAATTATTAGGGAAAAACTGTTGGGAAAATTATGATGATGATTATTATGGTATACATATACATATACACATGCAGTTATAGTTTCATTTAAAAATATTCATTAGTATAAAAGTTCTTGGGAAAGTCGTATAGTTGGAGTTTAGATGTAGTTTGTGGATGTTATGAAAGTTTTTCGTGAGCGAGTGAAAAATTATTAGATCATTAAATATATACATATTTTGGTTAACGTTAGTTTTACGTTGCCAGTGTACATAATATATACATATATTCTACAGGGAATTCGTTTAATATCCAAACAGATGTAGATAGATAAATATATCTTTGGGTATAAAAAGTATTGCACGTCGACCTTATGGTCGAAATTGTGCTCCTCCTTCTACTACAGCCTGACGAGATTCGCTTCTCCCATATCCTGGCTACAGGATATGGGAATAGTCAGGTGCCTGCTTATCAGGTTTTCCTGAAGGTTCAAATATTCAGGTTGAGATGCACTGAATATGTTGTATCTGCAGTAATCAAGATATTCGCAGTTAAAGATGACGTGGCTGGATGTTTCTTCCTTCTCGCCGGACAGTCTGCACATAATAGATCCCTTGTGGAGTCCTATCCGGTAACCTTTTGAAGTTGTATCCTGTTCAGGCTAAATAAATCGAACAGCCTCTTCGATGCATTCCGAAACAGTATTTTTCCGAGTTTTGCTACGGTATATTTCCCACTGATCACGGTGTTTAACATTTATCCATTCGTTGATCATTTGTTTACATTCTGTCTTTGGAATTCCTAAAATAGGTTCTGGGCCTATGAAGGGTATTCCAACTCCCTACTTTGCTAAGGTATCTGCTTTTTCCCTCACTGCACCTGTGGTGACTTTAATTGCTGGCAAGGCTTTTAGAGCATTTAGGCTTTTAGAGTTTCTATATAGGTTCTCACGGATGCAAGCCAGTAAGGCGTAGACTTCTGTCTGAAAGACTATGGCATATTTCTCAAAGTTCAGGCTTATGTTTGCCTTAGGTCTTTCACCGTAAATTCCCGCCCCGGTTTTTACTCAAATAGCTAAAGATAGCAGTTTTAAATATAACGCTCACATCGTTCCTCACACTTTTCAAATAAGTTTCCCAGTAAAAATTAATTTGTATGTTGAAATTATTGAATGTAAGAAATTGACGCATAAATATATAATAGAATGTTGAAAATTTTCGAAACTTTCTGTACGTAAAATGTATTATAAACAGCATTGTTAGGAAAATATGAGATTTTCATGTTGTTACTAATTAAGACGGAAATTCATATATTAATTTTCATAATACGTACATTACGGTAGTTTACGTATAAAAGTTGTAGATATTTATATGAGAACGTCAAACAATATTTTAATTGTATTTTTTACATCATTATATTGTAATGGAATCATTTTCTTTTCGGTCGCTTTTCCACCATTTTTCTATATCTGTATTCATTTTTTTTTTTTTTTTTTAAATAATAGATGGAAAACATATTTTCATTACAAAACAGATAGAAAAACCTTTTATCATTATGTTGGTACCATGGCTAAATGAAAATAATTGATTTTACTTTTTTTTTTCTCTCAAAAATTTTCCATAATTTTTCTGTTTATTTTATTATTTATAAAAACCATTTTCTTTGACATATCGTTAATTTTCATAACATTTTTGTTTTTATTAAATAAGTTAGACGTTATAGAGTTAGTTAAGTGCTTCTCAAAATGTTTTAATCAATTATACTAATTGTTTCAAGTCCAAATTAACTTTTTTCTTTGGAATAATATTGGGATCCTCGGGTATTTTTGGTGCCGATAATCGACGGTGTTGGTACGGATGTTCACAATTTGGTGTAAGCTAGATTTTGCCCTCTAGGCGAGTTAAGTTTGAGAAACGTGTTTTTATGAGCGTAAATGGAAAAGTTCCAGGTTTAGTGATTCAATGTCTTGCAAGTTTTCCTGGTTGATTGATATTATGGAGATGACTGGCAACTCCATTTCGACGTATCAGAAGGAAGAGAGGCCATAGAGGTCTTAGATTGACAAACAATACACGAGTTATATCTACGACTGATATAATTTGTGACTAATATGTTTGGTTTTATACAGAGATTATTCGAGATTCGAACCCAAGCACTTCAAGAACTTCAATTTTCAATACGAAATTTGATTCATATGTTTTATATTAATAATCGTCCTGGTACCAAATTTTACTACATTTACTTTAGGGATCTGTTGAATTAAAAGGCAAAAAGCATTAGAAAATTCTGAAGTATAAAATAAAGCTTTATAAAATTCTGACGTATGAAATAAACTTTTGTAAGCCTGTCAGAAAAATAATTTCTAATTGTTGCCGTCTCAAAATTGTAGGTTTCGCATTTTAAAAAGACTTAGAATACGAAAACGAAAAGAAATTCCGTCGACGCGCTGCTCGAAATTCTGTCACCCGACTGACTTCTAAATTGTTGGTGGCAATTAACTTTAAGTTAGGGTCTAGATGATGAGAATTCCTGAGTCGAAATTTATATCTTTTTGTATTCGATTTGCATTTACAGTGTTTTTCTAAATAGTTTTTCTATGTAAAGAAAAATAAAATATCATTTGTTTTTATTTGAATTTTAATTAAATCAATTGAGATCTGTTGTAGTACTATGGACCACAAAAGTTTATGTCATTTTTTTTTTAAATTTTATAATTGATTTATGTCTTATTGATTCGGTTTTCGAGAAAATGCTTCAGATAAAAGTTGTTCATTATAAATATAAGTAACTTTTATTCGAAATTTTTTTTCGAAAATCGATTCAATAAGACACAATTCAATTTTTTTTTTTAAATGACATCAACTTTTGTGGTCCATAGTACAAGACACTAAAAGAGTATTATTAAATTTTTGTATGCGTAGCAGAGTCGTACACCCGTATATTATGGATATTTTGGTATAGTTGTATTATACATATTTAATTCTTATACAAATTTATCGAACGAAATGCCAACCAAGATCATACGTGATTATTGTGTCATATTTACTAAGTTCAGTGCTCACACAGTCCATACAAACTGTGTACAAGTCTTGCATTACTAAGGACAGGACGCACCACTTTGTCATGCAAACATAACATATCGTATTATGGTCATGTTCAACACACAAAATCTTCACGTTTCTGTATTTCTATCGCATCTATATTTGCATATCTCTATTGTCCTTTCCTTTCAGATCCATTTTATGATCAAAAGTAAGAACATAGTTATTTTATGTAAGAAACCAATAAAATTTAGGCATTGTTCTTCATGCCTTTTTTGTTGCCTGAATCATTCCACCAAATCTAGTGGAAAATAACAACTAACTGAGTTAATTGCTTAAATACCCGGTATATACTGAATTTATACAAAAGATTCTTCTTGATTTTTTAAAAAGGAACATTTTTCGTCTTTAAACTTTTGTTCTATCTCTTACGGTTTCAAAGATAGACAGTTTTGTCCATTTTGCCTAAACATTATCCAATTTTTCCCATTCACGAACTGGACCTTACTTTTCAACTCTTAAACATACATACGAAATTTCAGCTCGCTATCTCCTTTCGTTTTTGAGTTATCGTGTTTACGGACGGACAACCTTGCGGAAATAAAGTAATTACGTCATTTTATGAACACCTATACCAAAATTTTGTTTCTGCGATCAATATATTTAACCGTTACAAAGTCGGAACTGAACTTAATATACCCTGGGATATTTTATATACTAGGTATAAAAATCAGACTCGACTTAATAGAAGATAGGTAGCCCAAAAAAAGTGTCATTAGATTTATGTAAGGCGTGAATGAGTCCTATGATTCATCTACCGCGCTATCAAAAACTGTACTATCGACTCTTAAACGTTTGAAGACGAATTCACTCTGGTTTCGAAAAAAAATTTCTAACAAAATTGTTACAGTCGAAACCTGCTATAAATGGCAAGGTCCCGGCCGAATCCGTATATAAACACCTATGTTAACATACCGCCTATAACGACATCGGATAAAGCGACATATCGCTTAAAGCGACGAATCTTTATCGAAATTTATCGGCTATAACGACCAACCGTCATATTTTTTTAAGTAAGAACGATTATTTTGTCTTATTATTAGCATTTCCTCCCACCCCGCTTCTTGCGCGCTCTGTGCCATTTCAACTATCGGACATAGCGCCCTTAGTTATGTGGTCCCTTTAATGTCGTTATATCCGTTTTCGACTGTATATTGCTTAAAAAAACTATCGGATATAGCGTCCTAATTATGTGGTCCATCCAATTACGTTATATCCAGTTTCAACTGTAGTTATAAAAATACTTTTGTCCAAAACTTTTTTTTCGAAAATAAAATTGATTCGACAAAAATCAACTGTAAAGTTTTGAGAAAAAGAAAGCCGCTTTTGGGATCTATAATAATTGATTCAAGGAATTTTCCCAGGTAAAAATGGTTGTAAGGTTGAAATTATAGTCCATAGTTTATAGCCCATAGTTTATAGCCAACAGTTTTCACACGGTTGGAACCAAGATGCTAATAAATTCGTTGGACTAACACGTATATTATATATACAGTCTGTTTTCAAAAGTATTTCTAGTAGGGAATCAATGTTATATAAATAAATACATGCTTACAAACATCTGCCTGCTTTTGGTATGATGTTTGTTGATGTCATTTAAGAGTGGGGCTTTAGTGATACCCACTTAATTTATAAAATTAATATTCATTATGTATGGACACACACACACACACTACAGACTACAGAGTACCCCTACTATTTTTATGAAGCATTGTGCTGTTATTAAAGTAAATAATATTTAACATTGATTCTCTATTAGCAATGCTTTCCAAAACAGACGGTATATCCTAAAATGAAATAACGTTCCCGACGAATGCATTAAAGATATTACAAAAATCGTTGCACTCAACAATGCTTTTTTTTTTGGAACAAAATATTCATATTCTTATGTATATGGAAAATTGCTGACGTAATAATTTGATAAAAGTAGCTCCGAACAAACATGGTAGGTAGAGAGGTATTAGGTACATACACACGATTACCTAATAACATTTAAGATCGTATACACAGAGAAGTTATTCCCTTTGAATAGCTCGGAAAATAATATTAACTATACGAAAGTAAGTACAACAAGGCAACTCAAATAACATTTCACCGTCACCATTTTCCATCCATTTTCATCATGATGGAGTTACAGTTAGTTCAATATAAAATGAAAAACGTAGTATAACCCATTCACTTGAAATATGATTATTTCATATAATCATAATCATAATAATATATATTATATACCGGGTGTTCCATTTTAAATAAAATACATCATATTATAAAAATTAATATATAGATCGTATTTTTCGTCGTATTTATTAAAAATGCATAAAATGCAATTAAGGAAGGTCCAGCATAAAATCACTTTTCGACAGATTTAGCTCATTTTTTTGCACAGGCTTAAAATAATGTTTTCTAATAAGTTCCCGAAGTTTCAGAATTTTTGAGCGTTTAGCACGCGAGATAATTAATAACAAAGTAATCATTCTCTCTCATTAGAAGCATGTCAAACATGGCCGCCCAACTATTATCTGTTGTATTAAAAAAAATCCACGACAGAATTTAAAAAAACTAGGATAGTAAAGATAAATATTTGCTTTTCGAAATTTTTTATACCGTTTGCTTTTCGAAATATAAAAGTTTAAAATTTTTTTTATTTCAAAATTACATTAATTTGTATATGTGTATGTGTTGTATATGTGTATATATGTATTTGTTCTATAATCAAAGCAAACCGGTTTTTTGTCCTGATTATACAAGACAGTACTGGAACTCCCATAATTAGTTTTATTTAAATGTGAAAACATCTATAGAGTGAAATGAAATTTTAGATTATACAATGTCACTTTTTATGTAACGATCGGTTATGTGACATTCGATAATCATCGGCATTGTTAAGATAGTAGGTATCCATTCGTGTTTGTCAACCAATCACATTTATGTCTTTACAACATGCCTGAATCCCGGAAACTTTTTTGTTGTTGTAAACTTTGTGTCTATCCATCCATTGTTAGTACGGTTGCTTTTTGGGTTATGTTATACTAACGGAGATGACTAATTTTTACTTCATTTAACTTATATATCTTAACATAAATAATATTATTTTGGCAAGAGAATCTGTGAAGCTCTAAGAATAAGTTAAAACAGTATTAAAGCTTTTTGAGAGAATAATCCATTCACAATGGGTCTGTTTCGTCCGTCGTTATAAGAGGTATAAGAGAATCTGTGAAACTCATACTAAAATTTAAAATATAAAAAGAGCTGCATGAAAGCTCTTTGAGAGAACGATCCATTCACAATAGATCTGTTCCCGTCGCTTTAAGAGAATCTGCAAAACTTTTCTGAGAATGTATTAAATTTTGTATGAAACATCTGGTATATTTATTTTATATAGCCGAGGCTATTTTAACTACTATCAATAAAAATATATTTATTTTTTTATTTTTACACACAGGCATACACAAACACACACACAAGAACCCCACACACTCGGGGCTAAAGCTAACAAAATTTTTTAACAATCCATCAAAACAAATTTTTAACATCAGTCATAATAAATATAGAAAAAAAATGTATATCCATATATAAACGTACAATCAATAACCAAATACTTATTACATTACCTCTTTGTGTGTATATTTTTATTACATTATGGTCCGTAGCTACCATCGACAAGCACACATCGATACACATGCAATTAATATAGTACACATATTTCAAAAACATTCTCTACTGATAGTAATTAAGTCTTTAGTAAATTTTTTCTTATTTCAAACATGATTCAATGAAAATGCCTCAAAATAATTCATTTAATATGAAATACAATGTGTTCATTTGAAAAGTTTCCAGCTAAATATATAGCTAAATATTTTTTAATATGTATTTTAGAAAAAAATGCTTCAAACGAAAGTGAAACGAAGTTTATGCTCGGGTTGTTTTACTAAATTAATTGATCCGGATACCATTTGCCACTTAGGTCTTGATAATCAACTAATTTTTTCCTTAAAACCACAAACAATTTTAATTATCAATTGGCAATATCATTTTAGTAATAAGTTGACTGTTTAAATATAACTTATTTATTTATTTGTATATTTATTGTACATTCAAATTAAGGAATTTCTCAATTCCCAATCTCCTTTATCCTATAATCTCCTATAATTCCTATAATATCTATAATCTCCTTTACTCTCTTTCTAGAAAATATTCATCAACATTTCTCAATTCGCCATCTGATTACATTCCCGAACGCACCGTGTCAGTATTTTAACATTCTCACAAATGGTGTTCAAAGAAATGATACTTTGAACTCATCCTTATAGTCCGTCAATCTATTGTTTTTAAATCGTTTGAATACCGTTGGAATTCTATTTTATTTTTTTAAATTAATTAATTAAATTAGAATATGTTAATTAATTGTTTCCCTAAATACATTCGGAGATTTAGTGAATCTTCTTGATAGCAGTCAATTCAAGATTTTTATTAAAAACATAAATTGTTTTTTTTTTATTAAAATTAATAAATTTAAGTGTTGTGGGATTGAATTGAATTCTATCGAGTGAAATGATCAATATTGATGGATTAATTAATTATTCATTAATTAAAACAACTATTAAGGTAAACTTATAGCAATTATTTACATATGAAATAAAATTTTTATTAATTTATTATTTTTTATTTTACTATTAATTGGTATTTTAAATATTTCCGGGGATACTATAAATAAAAAAACGAAGTTTATTAATGTTTAAAATCATATATATATATGTTTTAAAATTAATAAATTTCGGTGAATTAAATGTTAATTTTAATTATTTATGTATTTAAGATCGATATCGTGTCTCCCATTGATTTAGAGAAATCAAAAGATACAGAACTCATTTCAAAAGGTTCACAGTTTATAGAGTGAAATGTATTGCAATAATTATATTTTTGTTCCATACACCCGTGTTCGTTTGGTATATTTTATATTTTAACCCTAATTTTGGTGTAAATACGGACGTAAGTTTGTATACAAAATTAGTCCTTATAATAATTCTAAGAATTTTTAAACGTAACATTTTTTCGAATATTTTTAACAAAAATCGAATATTTTGATTGAAAACTCAAGTCAATTTTGAGATAAACAGTATTATGATCTGGGAGTCCTAGAAAATATGGTCCGGTAACAAATTGTAGATAAATTTTATTTTCTACAACTTGAATTGTACAAAAATTTGTTTAATTTACTAATATTACAAGATTCGATTGTATACCCCCTTCCCTCTCAGCCCCTTTTGTCCTTGACGTATGTTTTTCCATGAAAAAACTAGAACTTTCAAATTTCATATAGACCAAATTTTATTCGAATCTGACTAAAATTGTGGCCTCTAATGCGCCTAAAGACACATTTAGTTCTTTTCGACACCGATTAGGTAGGATCGATGGACATTTGGAAATCGATACAATCGCAATACCTGCATTTTCTTAAAAAATGAATTTCGTAAAGCATAATTCCAAGCGTCGGTAAATATCCTTTTATCCTGTGTACTAAAGCACAAACTAGGTAGTGGGGGGGCCGTAGACACCAATATAATATATAAAATTAAATAAAAAATCAAATATTCATGAAATCCTTTGAGCTTTATTAAGTAAACTTTCGAAACTAAACTCCCAATCGTTCAATTATCAACGATACAATCTTTCAAAAAATGATTGTTTGTCTACAATTTTATTTATACACATCCCAACAGCTACAAACAATAAAAGCTTAATCGAAGAATGCTTTAGTTTTATTATATATATAGACAAATTAATTATAGATTTTAATTAATTTAAGTATTTCAATATCATCTGTACAAAACTTCTTCTACAAAGCTACAAAACTTTTAATATATAAAACATTGAAAAAGCTTTTCTAAGTTAAATTGCTAAATATTTGATCGTTAATCGTTAATGATATTTTATATATAAATATTATATACCTATATATATAAAATAAATATAACAATCATTAAAAGTTATTAAGCTTTCACAAAAAACAACGTTCAAAAACGAGGAGCTTTATTCTATTTAACATGCAAATATCAAATATTTTCTATTAGAGGTTTTATAGGTTAGCCCCTATACAAAATACACATTCGATCACAAGTGATCACAGGAATACCTTTTTTTTGACAAAAATAAGCTTTTTAAAAAAAGGAAAGCTTACATGACAGGACCACTCAATGAAATATAATAATGGATTGTATGTACAAATAATATTATTTATATAAACGGATTACTTGAATAGTAAAATTTTTTTTTTTTTTTGTTATTGTAAATTTTCATGACACAAAAAAAAAATATGAAAATGGTATATGAAAATCTATTACGCATGTTTCATTTTCATTATGCAAAATACATTTGCGTTTTTTTTACGAGACAAAATCGTAAAAGAAAATTACAAATCATAAAATATCTTTCAAAAAATTGTAAAGATTTTTGTTAGTGGCTTTTATTTCAAACACAAACTTTAAAAAAAAATCACATCAGATGCCATTTAAGAAAATAGCTGTTTTAAAACAAGTTTGTTTCACTGGTACACACTGAATATAATAGTAATATTTTTAAAGAATGAAAAGCTCTTTTGCAAAGTTTTTTTTTTTCATATAATTTTACATAGGGTTCCGTATTCTTAGCTAAACAGTCCAGAGTACATCTACCAAAAATTTGAAAGTGACTATCTAGCTTTGAGTTGAGCTTTATTCGCCTGTGAAAGCGCACAAAGCTTAATTGAAAACAGTTTCCACAGTTATGGAAAATACAGACAATTCTTATGGCTAATGAAATAGAATAACTATGGGCCACAGAAGCCGTGTGCTTTTTTCAAAATAGTATATTCGTTTTGTGCCCTATTCATTCGGTTTTCGGGAAAATATTTCGAATAAAAGTTCTTGTGACAATCCAAATTGAGCTTTAAACATGCTTTGCTTAACTTAACAAAGTCATCAGTTTAGAACGTTCTTCTGTGAAGGCACGAATATATCCAAAAACTGTGCAAAGCTTTATTGAAAATAATTTCACAGTTTAGGAAAATAGAAGAAAATTCTTTTGTCTATTAAAATAGCGGTACTATGGGCCATAGAAGTCATGTCCTTTGTTTTTGAAAATTGTATTGGACAAATGTTTTGAATAAAAGTTGTTCATTATAAATAATAAATATACTACCAACTTTCAATCGAAACATTTTCCCGAAAACCGAATGAATTAACTATACAATTTTGAAAAAAATACATGGCTTCTGTGGCCCATAGTATACATAAAGCTCCGAAAGTTTCAATTTAAATCTTCAACACATAAACAATAATTTTTTACAATTCTATTTTCTATTAAGAACCATTAAGTGTTGGTTCAGTTTGTATATACACACTTAACGATAACTTTTTTATCTCCTTTCGTGTATAACCTCATTTCATCTTAATTAATGTAAGTATGCGCTTGTCTATACAGCATCTTCGAACATTCGACACACTACTCCATACAAAAATTTTCACCTTATCCTCAAACCACCCTCCCTTGCACCAACACCTTCGCTCCTCCACTTCTTCGCTATCAACGCGGAAAAATATTTAACATAGTTGAAAAACTATTTATGTCAATAATAATCCCAAATTAATAAAAATTAGTCAAACTGATTTTATACGGGAGACAAAAAAAAAGGGGAAAACTTGTTAAAAGTTACAATCAACTAAATTGTTTTTTCGTAACACAATTTTCATTCTTCGAAAATGAGAAAAGTTTTTTTAGTGAATTTCTCATTTGAATATACAAAACAAATGTTATATATATATATATATATATATATATATATATATATGTATATATACGCATCTTCATTTTCCAATTGGATATTATCAATTATTTGACAGTTTAATTGCTTCTAAAATATTTGCCAACGAATATTCTTTCAAAAAGTTTTTCTCAATTATATTACGATATTTATATTCTTGATAAATAAATCATTCTCAAATTGATTATAATTAATTATTTAATTCAACATTTTCATTATAAAATAGAATCAAGGATATCGTACCAATAAAGTAATACAAAACCTACAAAAGCTCACTCAAACACATAAACGCACATCAAACATTTACAATAATAACCACCAAATTATTTAAACAACAGCGCATGAATACGATGAACGCAAAACACTTAATCGAATGCGCATGATTAATGAACTTAAATATTTTGATGGCGCTTAAAACAACAACATTTAAATTTTTAAAAACAAATATTTACCACCATAAGTTCGTACATAAAGTCACGTCCACCCACTGAATAAAAGCACCCAAAAAAAAAAAACGCACAAAACAAACTTCACTAGAAAAAAAAAACTCAAAAATTTTTTTTCAAAAACACTGTTCGATTTTGTGATAAAAAGTTTTTTTGTTTATTCAAAAATAAATATAAAAAAACAACAATAACAAAATTCACTTTGAGGCCACACGCGAGTACTCAATAATTTCTAAAACTGATTCGGATTCGAGATGGAAGTTGTATCAAAACGAATACATGATGTTTTTAAAATAGAATTCTATTTACCCAAAATAAAAAATATGTATGATGATTTGTAATCGTAACGGTCGTCGTTCAATTGCAACGCTACTAGACTTGCGTCACGTTGTACGTTATCATAGAAATGTCTCCACAACACTGTTCTATGATATGATGACTTCAACACGATATACCTATGTTCAGTTCGACGCCAAACGATGCCATTGCTGTGCTGTGTGACGCCGACGCCACATTCGTCGGTACACGATATTTAACGAACAGTCGAATACATTATACATATATACACTACAGTATACAGTATGTAACAGGCAACATCGTTAACGTCACACAATTGTCTTCAGTCCTGTTTTTAAGAAATTATTTCATATTATGCTCCCCCGATACCTTCCGAAGAATAGTCTCAGCTTCATCACCTCTGATTCCTTCAGAAGAAGTCTATCCCTATTGAGACAGAAACCCTTTTGTTTCTTTTAGGAGAATCTTATAATGATTTATAAAAATGGATTGTATACAAATATATGCAAAATTATTACAAGAATGTATTAACATTGATTCAAATATAGTTTTAGATCAAAGCTAATACACTTTTATAATAATTTTGCCTACATTAGTGCAAATGATTATTTTCAGTATTTTTCGAGTATTTTTTAACCTTCAAAAAGGAGGATGGTTCTCAATTCGTCTGTTTTTTTTTTAATGTGTGTCACCTCAGAACTCCGTCATTTATGAACCGATTTTGAATTTTTTTTGTTTTAAAGGGTTTGATTTCCTATTGGTCCCGTTGTCACCAAATCGCATTTTGATGAGGGGATCCCCTGGAAATCGAGGAAAATCCTCATTATATGTGATAACCGATTTCTGCGAATTTTTTTTTTTTTTTTGAAAGGGTATACTCATTCATAATGGAAAAATAAGAAATTTTTTTTTGTCAAAATTTTTTTTATTTTAAATTTATTTAAGAAATATTTATATTTAATCTCCTAGTTTTTTTTTTTAAATTCAGTATTTTTTTTGATACAACAGATAATACTTGGGCGGGCAAGAAATTTTACATAATTCTAATAGAAAACGTTATTTTTAGCCTATGAAAAAAAAAGCAACATCTGTCGAGAAGTGATTTAATGCTGGCACTTCCTTGATCAATGAATCGATGAACGTTGAACGTTAAACACACTGTACAAATATATACATATATATATATATATATATATATATATATATATATATGTGTGTGTGTGTGTGGATATTAATATTGGTGTTCGGTGTTTAGTCCTAGATATATTCTGAGCATGCTCCTAAATAATTCTCATATGTTCGTTACGATATTATACTGTATAATGTTTGTGTACCACACATCACAACACTTATATCAATTCTGTTCCCTATATTCCTGTTAGTTTTACAGGGATTGGCATTTTGTTTTTGTTTTTTTTTTTTGTTTTTAGTATATAGAAATAAATAAAATCGTCTTTAGACGGCAGTAGAACTTTCTCCCATTTTATTTCAAATGGATTCTATATAGTTTCGACATTGATGAATCATCATTCATCCATTTATTATCGAAGTCAATATATTGGTCGAATTTTTATGACCAGGTGTGTATTTTGGGTTTGACCACATTTACTAAAAACTAATCAATTACATTTTGCCTTATTTGAAAATTTTTAAACACTATATGGAATGAACCATATATTTCATTAAGTTAAGTCCATATTAAGTCCATCAAACAGGATCACTTATCTGTAAATGGGAAACTAAATTCAATAATTGGATATACAAACAATATCAAAAAAATATTTCGAATAACTTAAATACAAAATATTATGGTGATATGACATTTTGAAAGTTAGTAGAAAAGAATATTATAAAAATCCTTATTTCGCAGATAGAATATCTGTCGAGCTCAATTTTATTCGACTTAGGCAGGAATCCTTCCATGTCCTAAATAATGTACTGTAGGTCTCAAAAATAAGTGTCCAAATTGTCCAAATTTTTTAATTGGTTTGTACCTTATTCATTCGGTTTTTGGGAAAATGTTTCAAATAAAAGTTGTCAGTGTATTTATAAAAAGCATAAAAAGCTTTTAGGCTTTAGGCATAAAGCTTAGGAAAAAGCATTATATCCTAAGCTTTTTTTCTAATGAATAAGGCACAAATCATTTAAAAAAATTTAAAAAATGAGCACTACTTTTGTAGACTTCATAAGAATGGTCCCTTTTACATTGAAGTTGTGTTAGTGATAGTGCCTTTCGCCATTGCGACCTGAAAGATCTAATTTGCTATTCTACTTCTCGATTAAAACACCAGAACATATCCATTTCCTAGATTCAATTGCTTCACTTCACTTGGTAAGATAGATAGATACTATAGTTGGGCCACTGTTAATATATTATCGTAAAAATTTTGCCTATATTTGTCTACAATACAATAAGCCTTTATTCTTACTAAAGTTCATTAACCTTTGTCTAAAAATAATCTCAGGCCAAAATTATTGCGAATGTATAAAAATTTTGCCTATATTCGTATGCAATCCATTTTTATAAATCATAATATAGGCAAAATGATAACAAACATGTATTTGCTTAAATTTTTGAAAATAGGACGCTACTATTGTGGCCCAAAGTATACTTAAGCGTTGGGATCAAACAAAGGATCTCTTATACCCATTAAATATTTAAGTCCGTGACGATCCATACTTTAAAATCAGTTTGGACACTGTAAAACATGTGAAATAAAAGTATTGTGGTATGGTTCAGTGTATTTGCAATAGACTATAAATTAATTCGTGTATATTTATAACATTTTTTTTATATTTATGTAGTAATGCATAAAAAGAAAAACATTTTCCAGTTTGAGTGTAGTACATGCAATGGTAATATGGTATATTAATAGAAAAAATAAAACTAGTGAAAATAATTCCCTTGTTGGTAAAAAAGTTTCTTGTATTTCAAAAGAATATCTTTATAAATTATAAATTAACTAAAAAATATTTATAATACTTTGCTTTCTTTTGTGCTTTAAATAAAGCTTTTAAAAAAATATTCTAATTGGCTATGAACTGTACGAACCAACTTCATTGAATAACTGAATTTTATTTTTTATTTTTTGTGCATTTTCATTATAAATATTTCGTCATGCTTTCAATTTGATTATGAACCGCACTGTCCTAGTTTTCCCATCTCTATGATTTCAGGTTCACTAATTCTTTGATTATTTACTGTACATATATTTTGTTACAAGGTTTCAATGCAACTAACAATTGATAATTGTCGAATAGTATAATTGATATTGCATATAGGCAAAAATATTACAAAATTGTATTAACTTTGACTTTAGTATATTTTAAAACCGAAGTTAATACAGTATTGTAATAGTTTTATTATTATTCCATTTTTATTAAAATTATGTTAAAAAAGTATAGACAAAATTACTACACAATTGTATTTATTTTGGTATGAATAGTTATAGAACAAAGCTAATACAGTTTTTTAATCAAATTGCTTAGATTATATGATTTATAAAAACGGATTGTATTCAAATATAGGCAAAATTATTACGAAAATGTATTAACATTGACATAAGTATAGTCTTGGGCCAAAGTTAATATAATTTTGTTATTGTTTTGCCTATATTAGTGCTATTATCATTACTTTAAATATTATTCCAGTCCTTGAATGTGTTATTAAAAGTGGATTGTATACAAATATAGGCACAATTATTTCACAATTGTATTAAATTTGGCGTGCATTTACTTTTGGACCAAAGTGAACATAATTTTGCCTATATGATTCCTTGCAAAATGATTATTCCTGATTAGCATGTACATCAATGTATGTCAATGTCAATTGTCAATTATATTTGTTTTTCTCAAATAATTAATATTACATATTGATTGCAAATTGATTAATTATTATGCGTAGCACGTTTTAGTCGTGGGTAGGTAGCGTCATTCAAGTAACTATATTATAAGTTTTTGTTTAACAATATGCAAATGTTACAACAATAATGAAATAAACATTGCCTACCTGTTATTATAAATAGAAGTATGAAATTAAATCAAAACAATCAACAATTTACAATAATAAAACTTCATTTAATAATAAAATTGGTTTTATTAAAAGAAATAATTTATTTAAAAATAGAAATTTTATCATTCAATGTCATCGTAATTTCAAAAAGAAAAACGTATGCAAATATGCGTTTTTCCTACATACATGCAAAAATTGATTTTTCTATTTTGAACAAAATGTTTTTTTTTTTATATATTTATAACATTTATAATTATTATTTGAATTCTTATATAATTAATCATGCATTTCGACATGTTGCTTAAAAAATACCTTCGTAGCGACATCTATACGTGATTGGAAGGCGTTAGCAATGATACAAACCACATTCATGTAAAATAGCAATCAATAATTTATTGTTGGTGGTCATAAATAATAATAGATAATAAACAAGATTTTTAGATGTAAATCATAGATATATAAGAGATCTATGATGTAAATAAACAATATAATAAATCTCTGGCATGTTAATTATACTCTTTGTGGGATTATGATTTATAACCATCAGTTAAATATATGTCTTATAAACAATATTTAATAAAATATTTAATATCAAGGTCGGATATAAATTGTGTATTCAGTTTTAATTCTTGATTACGTTCCGTTTATTCGAAGACTATCAATCACTTCATCAAATACCATACGCAATAGGGTGTTCGATTACTTCTTGGAAAATAATATATTTTATGTTTACTCGGACATAAAAACGAAAACCATGACGCTTGAAAATCAATTTGAGTGCAGAAATCATAAGTTTTCAAAATTAATTCTTCATTTCTTTCATCAAAAATGGGAATTTGAGGTCAATGCATTTAATTATAAACCTTAAAGCTTTATATTTCTGTTAACGTTGTAAGACACTATAAATAATAAATATTATAAATATTGTAAAACACGGAAATTCGAAAAAGGAGACTGCGCTGGTTGGAACACCTGGAAAGAATGTCAAATGAAAAAGATTCAAAGAAGATCTACAACAACAACCCAGAAGGCTCAACTCAAGTAGAACGGCCAAGACTACGATGTTATATTGGACTTTTCGCCAAATTGGATCCGGGAACTGGAAAGCCCAAGCCTAGGACAAAAAGGGCACCTTTTGAAATAAGGCCAAGGATCGATGTATCGATCGATAAATATTGTAAAAAAAGATTTTCGATGTACGAATATTTTATAAAGGAACTCATTCGGGTGGTAAATACCAAAAAAGATCTCACCATCCAGCAAAATGTGAGAGAGTAGAAAGTCTCGAATTGTATTTGATGATGTTATTATAGGATTAGCCACAACATAGCGTATATTTATTAATCAAATACTTCTTAACCAATTTAAATTCTTGGTTTTCAGTAAGGTATTCTTAGAAGATTACTTAATCGAGTGGAACTGGGAAATTCATTTAAAATTTTGATCAAATCTTTGTCTACGATCAAGATTTTTTGAAGGTTTTTGGGAGATTTTACTCCTCAATAAATAATAATTTTTTTAATTAGATATTAAAATCAAGAAATCCATTTTTATGAATCATTGTTTCCGCAAGCTGGTTTTTCAGGATTCATCAAGTTATTTTTTTTTTTTTATAAATAAATGAAAAATTCTATTCAAATTTCAAAATTTTTATTTGTAAATTATACAAATTAGTGCTGACATCTGACCGGAAATGAGTATGCAAAAATTGTTTGAGTTAATATGGAAAATTATATGGTGTTCCTTTCACTCGCATCAACTTTTGCTAAGGTTAAAAACGCTCTACATTAAATGTTTACAGATATTTCCTGTTACTATAATTTTTCAAAAATTATTACATTTATCAATTCATTAGAATATTAAAATTTCTTTCATTCCGACTTATATGTAATCTACCAAGTTTCATCACAATCGAAGAATTTCGGATTAATTTCGTCGCATTTTTAGGTGCGATATTCCAAAACCAACTCAAATACGTCGCTCGAATTGAAATTAATCACTCATCGGTTTTTGGCATACTCAATTCCGACGTATTACGCCTTAAATTGACTACAAAATAGGAAATGGTCCATGCAATTATATTCAATTTTAAAACTTGATGACATTGAAAATTACACCACCAAATTTTTTTTTTTTAAATTTTTAAGCAATAATGAATGTCTGTCTGCCCGGTTATCTCTTTGTTATTGTGCATATAACTCGAAAATCAATGAACCGATTAATGAGCTTTTTTTTTAAAAACCTTGTCTGTCGCTGAAATCACCTCAGGGCTGGTTATCTCTTTGTTATTGTGCATATAACTCGAAAATCAATGAACCGATTAATGAGCTTTTTTTTTAAAAACCTTGTCTGTCGCTGAAATCACCTCAGGGGTAGTCATAGATTACCTAGGTGCAACTACTGGAGTTGGCAAAACGAAACAATGTTCAAATAGTCTGGGTACCAAGTCACAGTGGTTTCGAAGGAAACGAAAAAGCAGATACCTTAGCAATGAATGGAGTCGAAATACCTTTCATAAGCTCAGAACCAATTTTAGGAATTCCAAAGAGAGCCAGCGATCAACGAGTGGATAGACGTTAAACACCGTGATCACTGGGAAAATATACCGTAATAAAAAGTCGGGAAAATACTGTTTCGAAATGCATCGAAGAGGCTGTCCGCGATGCACTCAACCTGAATAGAATACAACTTCGAAAAGTTACCGAATTCATCACCGGACCTTATCACCTACGAAAGCACCTACACATAGTAGAACTCCACAATGGATCCATTATGTGCTAACTATTCGGCGAAGAGGAAGAAACATCTAGCCACATTATCTTTAACTGCGAATCTCTCGATTACAGCAGATACCATATATTCGGTGCATCTCACCCCGAGTATAAAAACCTTCAGGAAAACCAGATAAGTAAGCTCCTGGCTATTGCCAAGATATGGGAAAAGTGAATTCCGTCAGACTGAAGTCGAAAGGGAAGCACAATGGGATAAAAGGTCGAAGTGCTATACCCCAAGATATATCTATTTAATAAGCTCTATATACTGAGCTTTTTTTTAAATTTATAGACATGTTCTTTGATCAGACTTAAGGGTATATTTTTTCATCATGCTTTGATGTGAAAACGAGGATGGAAGTGATTATACGCGAATTAGGACATTGAGGGGGGGGGGGGATGGATGCTAGGCAGAGGCGGGTAGGTGTGGCGAAATTTGCGTAGCCGCAAGTACAGCTAATTAAATATAATTATTCTTAATGAATCAATACTAAAATTTAATTGTATAATTAAATGACAAATTAAAAATAATTTGTAATTAAATATATTGATTTCTTATTGCCACTTGTCATAAATTTTATTTTAATTAGATACTAAATTAGTTGAAATAAAAAATTAATTGAAATGTAAATATAATTAATTTATCGATTTTCCTATCAACCACAAAATTTAAATATTAAAATGTAAATAATAAATCAATTCATTGATTTTTCTTTGAATTATCGAAATTTTTGTTTTTTTTGAATCCGTATATTGAATACTAAAAAGTGAACAAATTTTTTAAACATTTAATATTGTATTTGACTACCATCAGTTTTTCCGGAAAAGCCTAACATATTCGTATTGTGAATATTTATCTCTTCATAACCCACCACACCTATTCTAAACTGTAGCTTACAAACAACCCAAATTTTTGTTCATGTTGAATAATATTAATTTTAGACGTGATGAAAGGATTTTTCCCCTAGTATTTTACCAGGACTAAACATCAAAATTAATACATTTCCAGATGTATTTAACTAACAAAAAATTACATACTATTGTTCCCATAAATAATTAACATTCCTCGTGAAAACCTTCTCAAGCATAGACGGTTCTTCGTTTCTTCAATGGACCATAAGGTAGAAGTGCAATACTTTTTAGACCCCAAGATGTATGTAATCTATCTAAGGTAGCGCACATTTTTCAAAACTATATAATTGATTTGTACCTTATTCATTCGGTTTTCGAAAAAGTATTTCGAATAAAAGTTGTTCAATCTAATCATACTTACAACTTTTATTCGACACATTTTCCTAAAATTCGAACGAATAAAGTACTATAGGCCACATAAGTCATGTCTGATTTTTCAAAATTGTATAGTCATTTTGTGCCTTATTCATTTGTTTTTTGGTAAAATGTTTCGAATAAAAGTTGTTAGTATCTTTATAATGAACAACTATCATTTGAAACATTTTCCTAAAAACCGAATGTATGAGGCACAAAATGTTATAGCCCATAGTACAAATTAATAAAAAAAATTTCGAAAAATGAACGCTACTTTTGTGAGTAGAATAAAAAATATATTTAAAAAAATATTTAGGTGAACAAGTTTGAATTCAAAAAGAAATTCAACGACGACCTTAAACTGCTTTTTCCAACAGTGACGCGGCTGGCTGGTCTTGCATGACAATCACTTGCTTATTTAAAAATTTATAAAAATAATTCTCCTTGTTGATTTATACAATTTACGTAAACAAAAAATTACAATTTTTCAGAATTATGATTTGATTGTTTTTGGATTCCAGTAGTTGAATGAAAATACTACCCGGATGTCATTTGTGTGTGTGCGTATGGGACAAAAACTTGTTACCATTTACCAATTTTTACTGTAATTTCATTGGAAATCACTAAGGTTATTTTTTTTTATCAAAAATTTATTACTCATTACATTACATAGAGATTTATTTATTATAATTGTAAATTTTTGTCTGTCTAGATATTTGCATTTTTTTATTTTTTTTTATTTTGCAAGAAGTTCCGTCATCACGTCATTCAAAATTATCAAATCATGCATTTTGAATTATAATCCAAAATGTAATATTTTTGACGAACATAGATAAATCGATAGATATTTCTTGGGGTATAAAAAGTATTGTACTTCGACCTTCTGGCCCAGTGCTCCCTCTTCAACATCAGAGGGAGCACCAAAGTTATATCCGTAAAAATCCATACTCTTAAAACGTAGGATCATTTTTAAAGTAATTTGTTTAACTAATTTTATAAATGAAAGAAATAATTTTAAGAGTTACCCTATGTTTTACGAGCTATGCATTTTTTTTTTGAGCTCGTGTTCTAGAAGCTAGAAAATTTTATGCCCTACAATACATTTAGTTCGCTAAATTTTGAATTGAATATACGTAGACTGGCTTGCATAAATATACAAAGTTTTATCCTAACAACATGTCGCCGAGAAAGTGATTTTTATGTATACACAAATAAATATATATGAATAATAACTTCGACAGAAGTAATACTGTCAAAATAAAAAATAAGAATGATGTGAAAAAGTTGGCTGTTACGTCAGAGTCGTCTTTGGTGTAGCGGTAAGCACGCTGGACTAGATATCCAGAGGCCCGTTAATTTTTTCATATCAGTATTTAAGTGATTTTGTTATTTAAAGGATATTGAATCTTTTAAGGGCATACCAAGGATTAAAAGATAATACCCAATCCTTTTATATAAAAACTAGAATTACTCAAAGTCAATGTCAACATCATAAGTAGTAATGTTTTTTTTAATAAATATATCTGGGAAATTCCCCAAATTATTTAATTTTTAATAAACTAGTCCTCTAATTCCGGTATTTACATTAATCGAAAGTTAATTATATATTTTAAACGTTGATGACATCATTAAACACGTGACAACATGGAAGATAATTGGATGCTGATTAAAAACGATCATGAACTTACCTTCACAGACCTGAGGCCTTTATGAACATGAAAATTGTTTTTTTATCTTCAAATAGATAGATTGTAGAAGCTGCCCTGGACGGGCTACACTTCGACCATAAGGTCCATTGTGATGCCAAAGGATGTGAGAATGTGAGTGGAGTGGAAAGAATTTTAGTGTATAGACTAGGAATTGGTAGAATATGGAGTTCGTAAAGGAAACTGCAGAAAACCTTCTCAAGCAGAGCCGGTTACTTCGTTCTTGTCCATACGCCGACAGTTTAGTCAATTAACCGCCCTTTTTTTTTCCTAATAATTGACAAACTGCCGATGTCGGGATTCGAACCCATAACCTTTCAGTTTCCAAGTAAGCATACTGCGCAGACATGACGTCTTAAACTGCTCGGCCACTTGAACTGGTAATGAATTCATAGTTCATTACCAGTTTCATAGTTTTCGTGAAAATGTTTCGAATAAAATGGTTGGTTTTGGAGAAGAAGCCACGGTTGTTTAGATGGGAAAGAAGGAGGGTGGTTAATATGTGGCTAAAATAGGACTACAGAATACAGATTCTGTAGTCCTATTTAAAAAAATACGGTGTTTCGTGTGAAGTCTTCAACAATTTTTACAAATAGTATTTCAATTGAAACAAATTATACTTTCAAATAATCGTGAGATAATCTTACCACAATATAAATCTAGATAACGATCTTTTTTCTAATTTTAAATAGTATTCTAAAAATAGATCGTGGTTTTTTTTTTTTATAAATAAAATCTAATTTTTTACCACTTATTTGTTGGTTATTGCGGAAACCGTTATTTTTTATGGAAATAAAATTTTATTTAAGTTTCATATTTCTGTGAACTTTCATCCTACGCATTTTTGTATTGGAAATAAATCAAATATATATATCAAATATCCGATTTGCAGTTGTTGTTCTTAGGGCATTTTTGGTTCGTATTCAGGGGCGAATTAAGGCACTTTGCAGTCCTTACTGTTGACATGTTCACAAACCATTCTTATGATCGGGTTATTTTCTATCAAATCAAAAATTGCTTTGAGGCTACTTGAATGCCATCTGGGACTGTTTCCTAACTTTAGGCGGAAGGAACTTGCCTCTGCCGCAATGTATATATGTAGCGGGAACCGACGGTTAAGTTAATTAACCGCCGCATTAATTTTAATTGACAAACTGCAACCATTACGAATCGATCCCGCAATCAGTTCGATCGTACAACCACCGAAATTCGTGATTTCAATTCATAAATTAATTTTTTTGATCACCCAATTAGCGTTAAGCTAAATTTACACTACGACACTATACACCATACACTCAGTGTATACACCGAGTGTCTATGTGTACACACGGGTGTCTCTAATTGTGAGATGTATTGTGACACCATAATGAGTGTCGAATCAGGGGCTGTGTGAACACCTTGTGCCGAAGTGTCTCTTGTGACGTCCCAGTTTTCAAACTGGTTCGACATTTTTCCATACACTCCATACATACATTCCATATACATATTATATAAGTAACAAACAAAAAATATGATTATATAGCAATAATAAAAAAATATTATTGTAAATCTTTTACCTGAAGCTAAAAATCTCAATGTTAGCGCTAATCGTTCAACTGGAGTGATGGACAATCTCATTCGCGTATCTTTTTTTTTAATAAATATAAGAGTAACGTCTTCTAATAAATATTCGAAATCCTCATATTTCATTCGACAGAAGTTTTCGTAAGATTTAAGGATTTTCTTCGCACAACTCACTAAGCAATCTATGGTTCTAAGCACTCCTAGTCCTCTTGTCTTTTTTGAATCCACTGGCCGCATGACGCTTATTCATGATGACAGAGCTCTAACTGTTTCGTTCTAAGTTCTTTTGTAGGTGAACAGCTCAGACCTTAGTTCCGTACATTTGTGTCTGACAAGTGTCCAGACACCAAAAATCTGTTAAGTGTGAACAGTAAAGAAATTTATGTCTGACATTTCTAAACCAGCGTCAGACTGGCCATTTTGTCGAGGTGGCATTTGCCAACCGGGCCCTAGCCTGCTCGGGCCCCCCACGGGCTTGCGAGGTTTCCCAGAGGCCAAGCGGTAGGTACGGTAGGGGGCCCGCGCAGCCTAAGGACCGGCTCTTACGACCTACATGTAAAGTAGATAGTTCATAATTCTCACAATTAATAGCTCACAATCGTTCACTGAAGCGTATTAAAACGAAACTTCCCTCTCGATTGGGGCAAGAACAGTTGGATTCGTTGATTATATTAAACACAGAATCGGATCTTATCAAGGATGACGAGAATAGCAGATTTTACGATCGTGTTATTGACAACTTAGTTGAAATTTCTCCTCTTTTAAAAATAATGTTGATTGGCTAGCTTCCGATTTGTTATATTACAAGTAATTGGAACTATATTTACCTAATAATATATACAGACTGTGTTGGAATGCTTTTCTTATAGAGAATCAATGTTAAATATTATTTATTACTGGCAGGCCGTCTGGTTACTGTGCGGAGTCAATCAGTACACATGTAATGAGTACACACTCACTCACACTCATTCTTAAATGAGTCAGTACACACATTCAATGAGTCAGTACACACTCTTAAATGACAAATAAACTACCATACGCACATGAGATGACTCTCATTACATGTATATACTGACTAACTCCGCACAGTAACCAGACGGCCTGCCAGTACTGAATAATATATAACATTGATTCTGTATTGGAAAAGCATTCCAACACAGTCTGTATAGTTGATAATAATTTGTATATTTCATTATTTTTCGATAGTATCCCAACTACCATAATCCCGTTCTGGGTCCCCCGGCTTGTGGGGAGCCATGTGGGCCCTTTCAGTCTAGTCCGACCCTGGTCTAAACTAAGCATTATATGTAAACGATCAAAACTTAGCCACCTGTCTACCTTGCCTACCCGGTAAATCCGCCACTGTTAGTATTTCATGAAACTTTTCCAGGATATTTGATGTCGCATAATACTAATTTAAATAGATTTGCATACAAGGATGTAGATACTTGGATTGATTAATGATCAATCCAATTGATATAGTGCATCAATTGTAATGTGTTCCTTGTCTCCGATTATCTGTTAGATAGAATTACAATCACATACACATATAAAACGTATGTGCAATGGAAACAAAATTAAAATGGGGGGCTGTGTGAATAATGAAGCAATGAATTCAGTAGTATTACAAGAAACAATGATGAGCATGATGCGATGCGCAATCAAATATCAATTTTAGCCATAGTGTTTTAGTAAATCAAATCTGATTACACAAATGTTTCATAATTTGTGAGTAGACATGGACCCAACATCATCCTTGACAATAGCATCATATTTCAAATATTATGTGTATAAAAAAAAAAAAAAAAAACATTGTATATTTTATATATTTTAATTAGGATTCTTAACATTTATCCATGTATACTTGTTTTTAAATGCTAAAAAGATGCATAACAAAGTTGAACAAATTTATATATGTAATGCTGTGTTTTCATTTAAGAATAACAATTGCTTATATACAAACGTTTACTTATATACAAACGTCCGTCCATAAAATACACACGTAAAAACGGGGATAGAGAGAGCACTTGTCTTACGTGACGAGGGCCAACAAATTATTAGGCAGGGGGTTTTCAAGTATGTCATGCAGAGCTTGGCCAAGGGATGAATTTTGCGTGACGTATTTTATGGATACGCCCTAGGGTTTTAGAGTTGCTAAAATCAATCAATAATGCAAATAAAAGGTGGTCGGACTCTAAACAAAAGATGAAATATTGAGAAAATCATCCCAAATTCTCTTTTTTACTCGATTTTCTCATAGTTACAAAAAAAAAAAAGTTCGAGTAAAGTTTGTCAAGATTGTAAAAAGTTCTTCATATTTAACTTTTATCTCTCATAGCTTAGCCGTAAAATATTGATCAAGATCGGAAAATTCGTAAACATTACTTTAAATTTGACTTTAGCCAGCGATCAATTTGATCTATTGTACCTTCTGTCCTTTAAAGGTATTCCAGGAGTCCTTTGATCTTGATAAACGTTAGAATATCTCTTGGTGACACTTCATTGATTTCATCAGACTGGAGATTTCTCCATCCCAAATTCTGCAGAAATCATTCCCTATGAGATTGATTTTGTGCAGATGTTTGAGTTTGCAGTGACCAGTAAGGGTCCTCAAGGAGAATAACATATCTGAGAACTATTATCTTGAACAATTTTCCCATTATTTTAATGTTTTACCCCAAAATTGGATTTTTCAGAAAAATCTTCCTTGAATAAATTTAACTATAAACTGTGCTTTCTAAATTCTTCACATTCATTCCAATCTCGAATTTTTATACGATCTGATTTTTTTTCATTGTAGATAGTCTACAAAAAGAAAAACTTCGTATTATCATAGTAACTACGGTCCTGGAAAACAGTATTCGTCATACATTCTAATATTTCATATGAAAATGAATGAACGGGAATATTTCAAGGAATTTCCCCTACAAAATTGATTGCCGTTGAATGAACAAACAAATCCGAACATGTAAGTATTAATAATTCTCAATAAATTTAGTAATCAAATCCCATATATATATATATATATATATATAAATAATGATATTGAATAAAAGTTGAATAAAACAGAAACCGTGAAAAATAAGGTGCCAAGGTTATCATATGTCGCTAATTAACGGGCACCGGCCACTGGACTTGACAGACCACTGGTGGGGTATCACTGTTTTCATTATTTATACCTAAAGTACAACATAAAACCATTCATTGTTAGAGATTCGAAACATGTACTGAAATAATTGTTGCTAAACTCAAACTTGTGATTTGGTTTTTTTTTATAAATAATCGGTTTTTTATTAAAAAATTCTATTCATTATTGAAATCATTTGTAATTAACACTTTAAACATCCGGACTCATACAATCGGACGTCCAAATCGGACTAGTCGCGTCGGCATCAGTCCATTTTAACTATTACTACAGTGTGTTCTAGTATATAATTAATTTTTCATGTTATAATTGTGTGAAATGTATAAATTTTTAATAGTTTCTGTGATTGTTCTATTGTTTTTTACGACAATTCTAGGTAAGTTGTATTTTTATACATCCTGTAGTACTGGGACCCACAAAATAACCGGTCATTTGTCAAAATTTTTTAGTTTATTTGATTTAATTGATTTAGCCATATTTATTCGGCTTTTTGGGAAAATGTTTCGAATATCTGAAGCATTTTTTTCGGATAAAAGTTGTTCATTATAAATATACTAACAAATTTTATTCGCACAATTTTTCCAAAAACCGAACGAATAAGGCAAAAAATCAACAATATAACTATGAAATAAATTTACGCTGCTTTTGTGGTCCATGGCACAATTGACAGCAAAAGTGTCATTCTTTTTAACTCGATGTGTTTCGAACAAAAGTTGTTTGGTTTTTTAAACTCGAAAATACAAATCTACTATAAGAAAATTTAAAAACGGAATACTACTTTTGAAGCCGATAAACTATCGAATTTTTACAGTCAATTTGTTCCTAAACTGTTTGATATTCGAATAAATGTCTCGAATATAAGTTGTTCGTCATAAAAATCCTAATAACTTTTGTTCTAAGCATTTTTTCCAAATTAAAATGGATTCGATACAAAACGACTACAAAATTTCTAAAAACGAACGCCACTTAAATAGTTGTATCAATACACATGGCTACAAAGGTATCGCACATTTTTCCAAATTTTATTGTTGATTTGTGCCTTATTTTTCCAAAAATTGAATGGTATAAGACATAAGTGACTATTGATTTCCGTGTATTTTAATAAGACAAGAAAATCTGTATAAGGTAATTGTTTGTTTTGCTGTCAAAAATATGAAATAACACAATGGAAAATTGATTGGTACAAATTAACAATGCATAAATAATAAGTTTTTCCCCTCATTATTTTATAATTATAATGATTTCTCAAGGCTACTTTTAAAAATATAATTACTTCATTTTCCGCAAGAAATCTCTCATCAAATCACAAGTCTCAACATGCGAATTTTTATTCAATTGAAGTACCTACTTCTTAATTTATTAAGTAAACAATCAATAAACAATTGTGTTTATTTAGTAATATCTATTAATATCTTGTCATCTGTGAACGCATATCAATTTTTTAGTATTGAGTGTTTGTTTTGCTATCACAAACCAGTTCCGTGTTTTATATTCAATGTCCATTTATTAGGGCTCCTCACTCAAAATTGGAACTCTAATTAGGGTTGCCAACTTTTTTTTGAGACAAATAACGTATCAAATTCTTTGAATAGGAAAAAAATAAAAAGTATTTGGAAAAAAAATAAAATATTTTTTGCAAAATTATGTTTTTATTCCCTTAAAAACATATTTTTGGGTGTTTTTCGCACACGGTAACAATTTTTTATTGTCTTGTGAAAGTTTCAAAGCTAGTTTTACAATCGAAATTTGGATTTAAATAAATAAATAATTCGGTTTTTATTAAATTTATGGACGATCTGTTTCTCTCTTCTCGCCATTTCAAATTCATCACCGAAAAAACTCTTTCAGTAAACGCTGAAGTGGCGGGAACAGAGAGTAAATAAGAAATCTTTTTTTTTTTACATTTGGTAAGCGTCTTTCATAAATATTGAGGGGATGTGATAAACACTTTTTTGATACAGAGATTCGTTTACGTAATATTAATCTTGAAAGTGGTCATTTTTGTTACTGAAGAGTTGTTTTTGATTATCTAAAAATATTACGACAGCTATGTAGGCTTTACTAGTTTACGAGTGATAATCGATAAACTTAGTATTTGAGAAAAAAATACGTGCATTTGAGTATTGACTACAGAGCCCTACACTACGCGAGATCCGACACACACTTGATCGTTCTTTTAATATTTGATTTTTATTCAAAATACCCGATTCTCTGACACCTTTTCCAAACAGTAAGTGATCGTTGACGATCGACTTGACTTTTGAAACACATTGTAAACTTGACGACTTTAATATCTTCCTTGATAAACGATGAGGTACTAAGTTTATTGTGGTACACATGGCCACCAAAGTAGCGCTTATTTTTCAAAAATTCATTTGTGCCTTACTCATTCGGTTCCCGGTATGAATAAGGTACAGATCACCTAAACAAATTGAGCGTTACTTTTGTGTCGCATAATACAAGATTAGGCCAGGTAAAAGCCATAAATTTATATTAGAACGAGTTTTGATTGCAAAATTTTATGAATATTGAGCGTAATCGACTCGTAATAATCTGAATTTGATAAATATGAATCCAAAAGCCTTTTATTGAATATTTTGATTTTTAGGTCAAGAAAATACTAAATGTATAACTCCAACGGATTTAGATGGCACCTGTATTAGCATCAAAGATTGTCCACCACTCTTAGAGGTCATCTATAAAATTAAACAGAATGCAGCCTATCGACAACTGTTGCAACAGTCTGAATGTGGTCGTGCACGCAATCGAGACGTGCTTGTCTGTTGTCCCGGTGTTAAACCCTCCACACCGGTACCCCCGGCAAAACAGAAAGAAGCATTGACACAACAATATTCGTTACCATCAGCAGATGTTTGTGGACTCACAGCGTCAAGTGTCAATTGGCCACGTGTTGTGGGTGGTTTTGATGCTAGTCCTGGACAATTTCCATGGGTAGTTGCACTTGGCTACAGTGAAACAAAGTCGGAACCAAAATGGTTATGTGGTGGTACAATTATCACTCAACGGCATATTCTATCGGCTGCACATTGCATTCGCGATGATTTGTAAGTAGCAAAGTGTTCATTGCTGTTTGATCTAAACCACCTTCACAAATATCTTTCTGCTCTATTTCCTTGCTCTGTATATGAACTAATGGGACTCCATAACGGGTCCATTATGTGCTGATTGTGTGGCGAGGATCCAGCCCCATAATCTTTAACTGCGAACCTCTAGGTTACCGCAGATACAGGATATTCGGTGCATCTCACCCCCGAATAAATGAACCTTCAGGAAGACCTGATAAACAAGCTCCAGGCTATTGCCGACATATGGGAGAAGCTTGTCTCGTCGGACTGAGGTAGAAGGAGGAGCACAATGGACCATAAGGTGCAATAGTTTTTATCCCAATATTAATCAATCAATCAATGCCTCGGGGACTCCGCAGCCTAGGACCCAAATGGTAAACGCCATCTTGGCCCTATGGCCTGTCCGTCACACATTGTCGCTAGTCTCAACAACTGTGGACTTAGCCAATATCGTAATTCCTATATAAATTCATAGATTGTTATAAAATCTGATATAATTTTAGGTATGTTGTACGTTATGGAACATTAAATATTTACACGGATCCACATCCAAGGGATGTTTTAGTGGAAGATGCTCATCGTCATGAGGACTACGATGAAAAATACATATTAAATGACATTTCAATCATTAAAGTTACTGACGATATTCAATTTACAGATATACGTAAGTAAAAAATCAATTCATTTCGAAATCGAAATCGTTTTGTATTGAAATAAATCGTTTATTTTTAGCCAGAGTTCGTCCAATTTGCTTACCTGTAAATCCACCATTCCGAAATGAATTGTTCGAAAAGAGACTCCCATTTGTTGCTGGTTGGGGTTCATTGTACTACGGTAAGTTTTTTTTTGTAATGTACTGGTTTGTTCATTTTCCTAAATATGGTCAAATTTTTCTAGACGGCCCATCCAGTGATCGGTTACAAGGCTTACAATTACCCATTGTAGCAAATCCACAATGTAAAAGTAAATTTGCCAATTTTAAACAGGCTGTAATCGATGAACGTGTTATTTGTGCTGGTTACGCCAAAGGCGGTAAAGATTCATGTCGTGGTGATTCTGGTGGACCATTAATGATACCAGATGCAAAACCAGGTAGTACATCAACTCCATTATATCAAATTGGTGTTATTTCATATGGATATCGATGTGCTGAACCTGGTATTCCTGGTGTTTATACTCGAGTTACGCATTATATAGATTGGATACAAAGCAAACTTTATTAAGCTCACTTTATTCTTGTATAAACCCTTACTAAAAATACAACTCAACCCAAAAATTTGATTACTCAGGAACTGCGTCATCTTAGCGAATTTCCTCAGAATACAATCATTCTCGACATCTACTTGGTAGAATCGATGAAAATTTGAAGAAACTTTTTGTGATCTTTTGTCATCGGTACCAATAGCTTCATTTTCTTGTAGAGGAAATTCATAAAAATTTTGTTAAATAGATACCCTTTTCGAGTTTATAATTTCATGACGCCGTTTTTAAGTAAAAATTATGAAAAGCGAGTGTGAAAAATTACTTATGATATGAATGATCCACGATTTCCATCCACGATGGAATTTTGTGTCGAAATCGTAACATAAATGTTGAGTCGTTTACTTCTAAAGTTCTAACAAATAATTCAAACATGTATATTTATTTTAAAAATAATCAATTACAAATTTTAAACTTAAGCGATCAAATCGAGTTTTTTTTCTTATCCTTAAACAATTTACCTTTTATTACTCAAGAACGCAAAAATTTGTTTTTTTTTTTTTAAATACAAATTTATTAATTTGTAATCGTACGTTTTTTATTTCCAAATATTCCTTTTCATACCTATTTTTCAGATTTTTTTTTTGAAAAGAGAAGCTGAACAGTATAATTTAACAGGTAAGTCCATGGTAAGTTTTTGCCGTTATCATTATAAAATGAAATTGTATACTCCATATCATGTTCTCCTAGTACAACTGTGAAAAAATTTAGCAATAGAATGGAATATTGTCAAAAAATCATCAAAAATGTGAACAAAATTGTTAAAAAAAATCAATCACATTTCTACTAGGAGAACATAATAAGGTGTAAAGTTTTTTTCTTATTTTCAAGTATAAATTGTGCAGTTTTCAAAAATGACATCAAATTTCCATCATACCATGTTTTCCTAATGAAAATTCGAACAAAGTTATGAATTTTGTCCATAAATCATATGTGAACAAAATTGTTAAAAAAGTCACATTTCTACTAGGAGAACATAATAAGGTGTAAATTTTTTTTTCTCATTTTCAAGTATAAATTGTGCAGTTTTCAAAAATGACATCAAATTTCCATCATACCATGTTTTCCTAATGAAAATTCGAACAAAGTTATGAATTTTGTTCATAAATCATACAAAATGTGAACAAAATTGTTAAAAAAAATCACATTTCTACTAGGAGAACATAATAAGGTGTAAATTGTTTTTCTCATTTTCAAGTATAAACAGTGCAGTTTTCAAAAATGACATCAAATTTCCATCATACCATATTTTCCTAATGAAAATTAGAACAAAGTTATGAATTTTGTCCATAAATCATATGTGAACAAAATTGTTAAAAAAGTCACATTTCTACTAGGAGAACATAATGTGTAAATTTTTTTTTCTCATTTTCAAGTATAAATTGTGCAGTTTTCAAAAATGACATCAAATTTCCATCATACCATGTTTTCCTAATGAAAATTCGAACAAAGTTATGAATTTTGTCCATAAATCATACAAAATGTGAACAAAATTGTTTAAAAAAATCACATTTCTACTAGGAGAACATAATAAGGTGTAAATTTTTTTTCTCATTTTCAAGTATAAATTGTGCAGTTTTCAAAAATGACATCAAATTTCCATCATACCATGTTTTCCTAATGAAAATTCGAACAAAGTTATGAATTTTGTCCATAAATCATACAAAATGTGAACAAAATTGTTAAAAAAAATCACATTTTTACTAGGAGAACATAATAAGGTGTAAATTTTTTTCTCTTTTTCAAGAATAAATTGTGCAGTTTTAAAAAATGACATCAAATTTCCATCATACCATGTTTTCCTAATGAAAATTCGAACAAAGTTATGAATTTTGTCCATAAATCATACAAAATGTGAACAAAATTGTTAAAAAAAATCACATTTCTACTAGGAGAACATAATAAGGTGTAATTTTTTTTCTCATTTTCAAGTATAAATTGTGCAGTTTTCAAAAATGACATCAAATTTCCATCATACCATGTTTTCCTAATGAAAATTCGAACAAAGTTTTGAATTTTGTCCATAAATCATACAAAATGTGAACAAAATTGTTAAAAAAAATCACATTTCTACTAGGAGAACATAATAAGGTGTAAATTTTTTTTTCTCATTTTCAAGTATAAATTGTTGTTAAATCACTTTTTCCGTATATTATTCATTTATAAACAAAGATAAGTTGTATATTTTTTAAATGTGAAAATAGAAATGGAAGTTTTATATTTTTTATTTACGTAAATAATTTATGTAAACAAAAGCGTTTACTACAAGAATAATCAAAATGTAAGAGACTGATTCGGTTCAGGTCTGTTCAATTTTATTGAACGGGAGTGTACAATACCTATATCATAACGAAAATAAAAAGTTTATTTGAGCTGCCATCTGTTAGATTAATGTTGAACTATAAGCGAGACACATCGTTTGCTTACTTTAAAACATTTTGTTTTCAATTGCCATCTAGTAGAGATATACTGAACTATTAGTCGATAAATTAGTGTTTTTTTTTGTATAAATAAACAACACTATAAATAACTTACACACGAGTTTATTATACATAGCAACCCCAAAATATTAACCCGGACTCTTTTCTCAAGTCATAAATCGCATCTCCCGTGCAGGCTCCTTTTAAATTCCGATTAGCTAAGAAATGTTTACCATCTAGGCTCTAACTGTAAGCTTCTTACAAGTTTTCAACCCATTTCATATTTGATTGGTATGATGGCGAACAATTATCAAAATTAACGAAATTGTCTATTTTTTGTCGTCAGACACCAAAAATTTGTAGCAATAATTTGGTTCTCCGGTGTACTTCCCTGCAAAGATTAGAAGAGGGTCGCTAATGGCAACTCGTCATTAGGAGGATGAATATCGTATCACTTAATCTACTCAGATCGAACTGATAGTTTTTCGGATTCTTCGTCTGTTGTCATGAAAAACCTTATTATTATCATTATGTTGCTAGGAAAGTGAAATCCTACCATAAGCGTCCCTGATTGGAACAAATCTGATATTTCGAGATAAATAATTTTCCCAACACTTCTCGTACAAACGGTACTTAAAACTAATTATTTTTCCCGAAAATTCGAGATCTATTCACATTATCTCTAGAATTTAAAATAATGGATTTTTGATCCCAATTTGGAAAGTTTGATAACGAACATGATTAGGAATTTGACTAATTTTATGGTCATGTGCTTCAGTGGATTTATGAACCCCAAAATCAGTTCAAATAGGCATAGAAAACACCTTGTCGAAAAAATTGATGGAAATTCGCTAAAGCAGATATACTTTAAATTTATTAATCAATAGGCCAACTACCCTATAAGTCAACGCTATCAATGTTGTGTATATGTATGTACGCACAAGAGGGTTTGTATAATTCTTCTACCCTATATTTTAGTACTTAGGTTTCGTCACATATTCGATGAAAATGCGCACATCTTAATAGTAGTGCGCATAGGGAAAATTATCGATGCGCAATGGACCACATGAAATAATTTCCTCATACTAAGAAGTGTCTTAAAAATGTGAAAATATAGAGAAAATAATTTGGAAAAAAAAAACACGCACAGAATGATTAAATTTCTAAAATATTTGAATGGGTGACGCTATATTTTCTATGTTTGAACTTTATTTATTTCGTTGATGAACTTTTAATTCAATAAAATGGGGACACGTGCCGCAGCATGTAAGTGCCAATGTTATCACATAACAATGCAATAGTACTATCGGCTTCATAAGTTGCGTCACTTTATTTGTAATTGATTTATTACTGAAACCATTTGATTTTCGTAAAAATATTTCGAATAAAATTTATTCACTATAAGAATACGAACAAATTTTATTGGAAATATTTTTCCCAAAATCGAATGGATTCGGTGCAAACCAAGGAATGTCGCTTATGAAACCGGTAGTATGCCGTAGCAGTAGAATTGAATTGTTCTTACCAAAAGGAATTTTTATTTCAGTTACAGCCAAAATAAAGAGCCTATATGATTATCAATTGAGATTGTTGCATGGGATAATGCCTTCACCATCCGGTTTTGATATTGCAAACACCGTTAAATATTTTTCCCAAACTTTGCTTGGTAAAATTACTTTTAGTCTAGTGTGAATCGACACTGGCATGTCAAACTTTTACTCAGACAAATATCTTTGTACTTTCCAAGGCCGCTTCACACGAATGACTTACATTATCTATTATAGGCCACAAAAGTAGCGTTCATTTTTCATAGTAACCTAATTCATTCGGTTTTTAGGAAAATGTTTCGAATAAAAGTTGTTAGTAACAACTTTTGGCTGAAGCATTTTTTCGAAAATGAAATAAATTTTGAAAAATAAGCGCTACTTTTGTGGCCAAGTGTACTATTTGTGCCGAATTTATTCGATTTTCGAAAATATTTCTATAAAAAACAACTTTCATTCGAAAACCAAATAAATAAGGCCCAAAACGATAACGAAAATTTCGAAAACACGCCTTTTATAGTTGTGGATTGTTTTCAGTATTTTTAATAAATATTTTTGCTATCAGCTGTATTAAAGGATGTCACAAGTAGTCCTTTACAAATGTTGAAGAAGCCTGAAATGGATTCTGTACGGATGGGACAATTTCCAAATTTAGATTATAAAGGACTTTATAATTCACTAGTACCATTTGTTGAAGTTACCCCATTAATACAGACTGGAGTTCATGGTAATATACAATCGAAAATGAGGTCGTACTTTTAGATTGAGCGTAACTACAAAAGGATCTGAAGGGCAATCACAAATTAAGTGTAAATAAATGATTCACCATGATGTGACGTCACTTAATATGTCGTGTATACCAGCGTCGGACTGGACCTAAGGGGTCCGGGTTGCATTAAGGGTAGATAATAACCTTAGGTCAAGCAACAATCCAAATGTTAAGAATAACCAAATAGGCAAGAGTTTTTGGAAGTTTTTAGATTCAAAGACGTACACTTTTATGTAAACATTGTCCAATTAGTTATATCGGAAGCTCGCCCTCGTTAAAAATCGATACTATGTTTAGGATAATCAACGAGTTCAGCAGTTTTTGCTTCAGTAGAATTGTCTCTTGCAAGTTACTTACGTAAAGAAGATTGCGAGATTTACATAATAAGCGACGTATAAGTTGGAGTTACGTACTGGTGTGCTTGTAATATTGGGAAGAATATTACAAGTCCTCATGCACATGGTATGCAGCTTCGACAGGTATCCAAATCTCTTTGAAATAAACAAAAGCGTTCTTTGCTGTTTGATCTAAACCATCTTCGTAGATCTATTCCTACTCTTCTTACTTCCTTCTTCTAGTAAGCCTGGGGGGGACTTAACTATATGACCGGTCCGACACTGGTGTAAACTCGTATTTCAATCTTAGGCACATTGAATGTAGTTACGCGTCTCATACCAATACGATCGCAGATATTACTAATTCACATATGATATATAATAAAGCTAATAATCTTTTCAGAGTTCGGTCAAGCTATTCTACAATGTTTGGGTTGTCTTTTACCCTTTTTAGATTTTGATTTAATCGATAATCTCCCATTTTTAACAGCACAATTCATCACAGTGTTCCCAACCACACTACACCAAGAAATCATAAACCTTCTTTGCTATTATATATTACCGTTTACAATCAGTAAGTTTACAAATTGTTGGAACAATTCTGGTACGTTTACATTCATATTTGTTTACAGCTCGATATCCCGATAGTGAAAAAGACAATTACGTATGTCATTCTTTGCCGGGAATCATAATGATTGTATTCCAATATTCCAAAGATCCAGCACATCATTGTCAGATCTTGGAATGTTTAATGGGTTTACGGTCGGGTATTTTAAAAGATTTACTATGTGTGGTGGCGTATGGCGCATCAGAGGCTCGAGCTCATGCTGTTAAACTAATATTTTATTATTGGCCAGCATTTGATACAAATTTATTCGATAAACGTGATCTGTTAAGTAAGTTCGCAAGTAATCGGACCCCATTCGTCTGTCAACGTGAGAATTGTCCAAATGCTGGCAATGTTGAAGCTGCCAAAGTCTGTTATGATCATACGATTGCAATCACATATGCACCAGATTGTCCGCCCCCGCTGTATTTGTGTATTGAGTGTGCGAATGAAATCCATAGGGAACATCCGAATCAACAGTTTTTTGATATTTTACATATGATGCAACAAGTATCCATGATTTGCGAAAATAAGGTTTGGATGACCAACAACAAAATCATTAAGGGTTTCATCCACTAAATTATTTTGTATTTTAGAACTGTCGAGCGAATGATAAATCTGCGTATTCGATTTGCTTTTCTACGGAATGTGCTAGCTATAATGGGAATCATCCAATTCGATATTGTCAACAATGTCACAATAATCGCCATAATAATCATCGGGGTGGAGATCATATTGTGCATAAAAGTTTACCTTTAACTTGGAGTATGGATTCGGAAATGCAAAACTATATGCTTGAAGCAATTATCAGGTAGGTTTTATCGACGTTTCGATAAATTTGTCGAATATTTTCGCTTGCTTTAATCTGACTTCCAGTATTTTATTATTATCGATTCGTTTTTTCAAACTTCTGCACTGATTTGCACCGAATCCATTTGGTTTTCGGACAAAGGTTGTTTGGTGTAAAAATTCCAACAAACTTTTAGTTTGGATAGTTCTGAACAAAATATATATTTTATAGTTTATTACGCGAAGCTCAAATGCCAAAAGTCAATGCTAACGATTCATCAGTACAAGTTTCATTCACTTGCGAAGATCGCCAGTTATTGGGACGTTACGGAGTATGGTTACTTGTTGGTCGATGTATTCCAAAGCCAGATACAGCCCCACACATTCTAGGACGTCTTCTTTCGATGCTTTTCCATTGGTTCCATACAACATCATTTTCTACAGACGGTACGAAACAAAATCAGCCATTTGAAGATGTTTGTTAATCAAAATAAATATTTGGTGTTTACAGCAAATGAAGTGGAAGCATTTTTAGAGAAATTGAAAACCGAACAAGTATTCAATTGGTTGAGAGATGTTTGCGTCAATCATTACAAAGTATTTATATCTTGTCTATTGCCACATCCGCCTGAATACGCACGTGTTGGCGGTCATTGGGACGCTTTGGCCTCTCGCACATCACACATCAAAGATGGCTTAAATCGTTTATTTTGTTTGGTACCATATCAAGTGGTCACATCTGAAATATGGGATCACATAATGCCATACTGGATGGAAGCAATCGTTAGCGATGTACCCGAAAAAGAATTAATCGAATTGAAAGTGATTTTGAATAAAATTTTGGATATTGAAATAAATCCCTTGAAATTTGATGCAGAACGCTTGTATCGTTTCATAACTGTACGATTTGAGAAAACCACTGCTAAAGTCCAAGAACAGGCTTTACATTGGTTACAAGTAAGCTTAATTTCCCCAGGCATGTGCTTGGAAATAGGTAATTAACCATTGTCTGTATTGTTATAGATGCTGACAATAATTGAGGTAACAATCCCCTTAAATCTATTATTTTCGATGTTTGGGAGTGGTATTAAAATAATGCGACATCAAACTGAGAATGCGGGAGAAGTTTTAGCCACAAGTACAATCAAACAAGTTGTCGACAATTTAAATGGTAATGCTAGGCGTTATTCGATATGTATGTATTGACTGATCAAAATCTTTTACCAATATTCAAGTCAAAAAACTGTTTAGCCTTAGTTCATGAAGATAACAAATCGGAGAATACATCGTTATCGGAGGATGATGCCCCCACTGGTCGTAATCGTGAATTTGAGACCGATGCCGAATATAATTTGTCGTGTTGTATTCATATGCTCGATGTTCTTTTAAATCAGGTAAACAGATCAAAAGTTACTCCTTGATCTTCCTTGGATTCTAAACTGTTAAAATTTTGTGCAGTTGGAATTACAAGGCGTTGATAAGCATGGCGGAGTGAATACTTCATTGTGTAAGAATGTTTGTCGACTTCTTAAAGATATGGTGGCAGTTGGTTGGCCACATGTGTGTCTAATCTTAACTGCGGCCAAAGTCGAATGTGGATTCTGTGAATCAAGTGTCATTTGGCATCAATTGTCGTTACAATTAATTAAATATTTGTCACCAACGCACACTGCACATCCTCCAGATGTAAGTACCCTACTCCAATCACCTCCCCAAGATATGGGAAGGAATGCAATATTTGATATCTCTGATCGTAGGTGTATTTGGATGAGGCTCCAGATGACGCGCACAATCACCGTGCTGTACAAGACGACAAGAAAGATAGTAAATCGGATGTTGTCATAAACATGCCGATTATTCCAGACTCTGTAGGGGGAGTTCTTGTCCACATGCCTCACGTATGTTCCGTAGGTATCTTTATAGATGTTTCGTTATTTTTATTTTCTCGCAAGCTCGTTACGTGAGCTCGTAATGTCTCCAAGCATAACAAAATTCACATAAAGGCGATGCTACTCACAAAGTGATAATCACTTTGTCCACCAAACTGCTATAAATATTCATCAGTTCCGTCTGTTACCAGTTTAAGTCCACTCTATTGCTGCTTTCGATTATCAAAATTGTATATATAAATATATATACAGGCTGTTCATTCATAAGTCAGTGTTGACCTTTAACTAAAAATGATTCTAAAACCACCTGAACTAATATTAATCTCATTTAAAAATATACAACCTCATTCAAGTCAAATTCAATTATGGCTTTGATTTATCGAGGTTTTACTTTAAACGCAGTAGATCCTTGTTTTATCCCTTAAATCACTTGCTTAAAAGATTAAATTGTTAGAAAACCGGGCGTAGCTATAGCTTTCACGTGCAGGTTTTCACAATGCACAAAACTTGTTTTTCACGCACAGCTCTAAACGCCATTAAAATCAATCAATTGAAAATTACAAGAAACATATCATAAGTAAAGCTACAGACAAATGATATATGGATATTCGGTGACTACTAGCGTTTTGTGTAGACTAGAGATCCTCATAACCCCTCTCCCGTATGTGCGTCCGTGGTTTGAGATAAAATGAAGGTCTACTATATTTAAAATTGACTCGAATTAAAATGAAAATTCTTTAAAAAAAATGATTTTGTTATCAGTGACGTAAGAATACAGAGGCTCTTATATTATTTTCGGAGTAAATTATTCCAAACATTTAGTTTCAAAATGAAGAAGACACACTGTATTGTCACGCCACTGTTAACTGTACATATTGAGGATTTCCTAAAACTACTAGGAAAGTTTCTATATGTAAAAATATTTTTAAAATTTGATCACTTCAAATTAAAAACTATGAATTTAAAAATGAAAAACTAAATCACTTATTAAATTTTTCAAAATAATAATTACATTTATGGCTACCATAAAATGAACAACCTGTAATTTTATGCCAAATAAGATGAGCCTTCTGTACCGGAACATTCAAAACGCATATTCACGGTTGAATTATTATTATTATTTAATTCAAAGTAATAAAAATTTGTTACGCAAGAGTTGCGCATCTCAGTGAATTTCCTCTGAATAAATTTCATTCGTATCGGATTAAAAATGTGACCGCTAAAGTCTATTGGTTTACTCTCTGGCGGTCACTATGTTAGTCCGATCCAATTTTCATATGTGATATGCTTTTGGTATTTGAAAGGCCAAGTTCGTTAGTGAATAGAATCGGTCAAGGAGGAAGAGGGGAAAATACATAATATAGAATATCTCTCTTAATATTAACCCTTTTTCCTTATCCGATTTTGCCCAATAACGATCTTGACCTTTCAAATAACAAGAGCACCATACCAAATTTCGTTTCGATCAGATTAAAAGTGTGACCACCTAGTGACTAGGTAGGATCGATGGACATTTGAAGAAAGTTTAGCGAAACTTTGCCAGTGGCACCTCTGTTTTCTTGTAGAGGAAATTCACTATAAACCAATCTTGATAACCAAACTAAATATGACACAGCTCTCTTAAAAGGATGAACACGGTATCGCCGAACACTCATCTTATTAGGCAATGTTGCATACATTGGCTCTATGAATAACTCACAGAAAGTGATTATCAGAAAATAAGATTGAAAAAAAAAAACATCGAATTGAAAGCATAATTACTAAATAATTTTGTTTTCACTAGCTCGTCTACGGAGGAAACGTAATTTTTTTTTTTTATAAAACAAACTATATTTGCTTTGATCAAAATCAATTTTCAGTATTTTTCAGTATTTATTTTGCTTGCATTTTCTTCGTACTGTTTGTGTCTCTTTTGTTTTAACTTAAGTCAAACCAATCATTAATTTCATACTCATTACAAATCAAACTCATTCTTAGCTCTCATTCATTCAACAAAGCTCTAGCCGTATCATTCATTGTCTCTTCGTAGAACAAACAGTCTGTGTAGAAATGCGAATGTTTTACTTGTAGATCATCAGCATCTCAAAATTTCATTGTAAACGTTAGTAAGTTTTCATCATTTTCCTTTAGTTTTTCTCAAATAGATAAAATACTTGAAAATGATTTAGATGTACTCAATAAGAAATTATAATCGCTATCACCTTCTTTTAGATTATGACGGCAACTGTTGAGACTGTTTCCGAACAATTAGATTTAACAGCAATTATGCCTTCGGAAAAGGTTGTGTCTGCAGTTGCTAGATCGATTACATTATCCGAAACTGATGTTGGTAAGTCATGTCTAAGCCAGGTATCCCAGCAAGTACCAAGTATCCTTCCTTTATTTTATCTGCCAAGTCCACGATCCTTCAAACTTACGTTTTGTCGTCAATTTATTCCAAATCCATTTAGTTTGCGAAAAAATGTTTCCACTAAAAGTTGTTTATTATTAAAATACTAACAACTTTTGTTCTAAGCTTTAATTTGAATGTCTAATAGATTCGACACAAATCATAACAGAACTAGATATACAATTTATTATTCGTATTTTAAGCAACGGCTACAGTTCAAATTGCCCAACCGCAAGTGATTGACGATACTGAAAAATCAATCGATGATGATTTGGATGATTATTGGCATACATCTGTTGGAAAGTTTCGCTTTAATATCGATGAGCTTCCGGAGCAATTGCAATACATTTATCAATTGTTAAAAGAGCTTCCAAAAACTGAGAAGCCAGATATTTTATACTATATTTTGCAATGTTTACATATTTTATGTTTGTATGGGGATGCGTTTACTAAAGCAGCGAAAAATCATTTTGGATTTTTTATCTGGTGTCAAGAAAATATTTTAATTAAAAAGTAGGGGCAATTTGATCATGAAAATGAATTCTATGGGCTTACACGTATAATCGATTATTTTTACAGTTTATGGGAGATTTGCAATGCCGAACATTCGCATATTTGTGAAGTTTGTGTTCCGCTGTTATTGCATTGTGTCACATTACCTGTTGGATCGGACGTATTTTGGACGGTTATTCAAGAAGAGTTCCATAGTTCTGATTGGAGAGTACGATTTGTAGCTGGTATGTCTTAACGTTGGGATAGTTGCGATACACAGAACTCATAACGAAATTTTATCCCAACAGTGGAACGAGTAACAATTATCGCCAGATTTATGGATAGTACACCATTACGAGGTGTTTTACCCTTGCAAGCCGCCTTAGCTAATGCATTTTGCTATTTAATATCCAGTATGGATGATCCCAATGTTTATGTCGCTCAAAGAGCAACTTTATACCTTGGAACAATTCATGATCAAGCCGTAAGGGCATTGATTTTATGTTTGGAAACTCAATTTGATTCAGTAATTGTAGATCGTCCCATGGTCTTGCAATCATTATACCAATTACACAATTCGTTAAGCGATCGAAGAATTTTAACATGGGAATTCTTTTTAAATCGTTTTGATGCCTTATTTTTGGAAGCACAAATTAATTTAGAAAAAATGGGTGAACTATCGTACTTACGGGGTGTATCCGATTTAAGGAACACGGATTTAAATAGCGATATATTTTTAAGAAAATGGCATCGTGCGCAAGAAGCATTGTCACAATCGGATGGTAGTGCTACAAATTCTGTGAAAACTTTGAGTGCAAGTTTTGGACATAAATGGCCATATAAACGAACTATGTCAGCACCAGCTTCATTTATTCCCCGACAGGATACCAAACAAGGTACTACGATTTTATTGACAAATTTCAATGTTTTTTCAATTTGTTTACTTGATTTTTTTAGAGAAAGAAAAAATTTATAGCCGTCAATATTCAGCTCCAATTTTGAAACGGCGTACATCCAGATTTGGCTTGGGTCAGTTTGCTGCCAGATATCCAACCATTGACAGTATAGCAGGTAGAGTAGTTAGGTAGTTTAGTCACTAGCAATTTAGTCATCTAATTTGAAACTGAAGCGTGTCCAGCGTCGGACTGGGCCTGAGGGGCTCGGTTAGCATTAAGACCGAGGATCGGCGACTCACTTAGGATCGGAGTAGAGAATACCATTGGATCAAGCAACAAATCAAACTTTAATAACAACAAAATAGAGTTTTTGGAAGTTTTTAGATTCAAAGACGTACACTTTATTATTTATACCCGAATCTAACCAATCAAAATTTTTTTGAAATAGGAGAAATTTCAGTTAGATTGTCAATAAATCCTTCGTAAAAGCTGCTATCGCCCTTATCCTGAATAATATCCGATTCTGTGTAAAGATAATTAAGGAGTCCAGCAGTTCTTACTCCGTCGTAGAGAACGAAGCCTCGTCTTAGCGCTTTCAGCGCGGAAAATCGTCTCTTGCATGTTACTTACATAAACAAGTGACGTATAAGTTGGAGTATGCATGTCATATTGAGACAAAAGTTCATATGCACATGATATGCAGCTTCGATAGACATCCGAATCTCTTCGAAACAAACAAAAGAGTTCTTGGCCGTTTGAACTAAACCATCTTCGTAGATTTATTCTAGCTCTTCTTCCTTTCTTCCTTCGTCTCCGCGTATGAACAATTTTGCGTATAGGTAGTCAGCCTTGAAGCCCAGGCTAGGTAAACGCCATCCTGATTCTGTGGCCAGTCCGACATTGAGCGTGCCTCTATTTAAGATGGTTTCAGACATCCAGACAGTTTCAGGTTGTTTTAATGTAAGTTTTTTGAATCGTTTCATCGATGTCTCCAATCCGAAATTCTGTACGCATGACATAATTGTACAGAGTAAATTTAACATTTGTAGCATGACTTTCTTATATTTCTAGAAACATCGTTTAATCAAACAATTTAGGCTCACTGTATATAAAACATCACGAACATTTTTAGATAGTGGATCATATGCGTCGTTTTATTTCACCAGTTTTAACCGAACCATTTACAGGTCGGATCAAACTACTGAAATCAACATAGACGTTTAAATCGTAATATGTTCATATTTTCATTTATACGGGTCAAACAATTAAAATAAATGATATCTTCCAAAAAAATTAATGAATGATTCAAATATGATTACAGATGGACACATACATTCGTTAAATGTAGCCGAAGATCCAAATATTGCTGGATTCTTACATCGTGTTATTGATTTTGGAGAATCGGATCAAGAAACAATGCATTTATTAATATTTTTATTGATGCAATTTTTATCGCGCACAGATCAAGCATTCCCGTGCGATGAAAAATCTTCATCCAAAACGCAGACAATCGTTTTAAAGCATCTGTACCTATTGTTAGGGTACAATAAAAATGAGAAAGCATTTTGCATTTCGTCGTCAAGACTCAGGTCAGGATGTTTTGATTTAACATAAATGATTTTTACAATAAGCAATTTTGTAGGTTATCACCGGTATTTAATGCATTCTTATCAAATTTGCCACAATTATTGGATCAGAATAACTTAATTGGATCAGAATTATTACCCGTAGCTTTAATGTTATTACAGTATTGCCCATGTCCATATCAACAACCATCCAATAACACAGCACTGTATGAGTTAACAATTACAGATAATTCGCCAACATATAGTTTATGGTTCTTAGAGTCCCATCTAAGACATAGTTGGCTTATGTCTTTGCTAGTCTTACTGTATAAGGTCAGTTTCTTTCTTCAAAATTTTGCCGTTAGTTTATGCCGAATCAATTAGTTTTTCGAGAGAAAAAAATTGTTCCTTAGAAAAATACGAACAACTTATGTACATAGATAGCATTTTTTCGAAAATCTAATGGATTAGGCACAAATCAACTTTAACTATTGAAGCTTTATATTGTAGTTCCTTAATAATTGTATCGAATTTCGAATTCTAGTATCAATATAGTCAACAGCCAGATAGTATGCAGTTACAAATTTTGGTAAAAATTGTACTGAAGACACTTGACTCACAAAATCATCATTGCCGAAGAATTCCAGCAACAGTTGTTATGCCGAATTCAACATTTAGATCACGCGGTATTATTAACGCACATATAATCAATTATTTAATTCTCTGATCCCTAGAGTATCCCTATTAGCCAGAATGAAAGGTGAAATCAGCGCCGCATCAACTAGTCAGGATGCTAAATTTTGCTTCAATGCGCCTGCGGGGCATTTAAATTTTGTACGATGGATATTTGAAGCGGCACTATCTACCCTATCTTGATTTTGTATGTTATTTCACGTTTAGAGGTACACTGCCGTTCAATAAAATTGAACAGACCTGAAATGTTAATTTTCTTACATTTCATAAAACTACTCACTTTTGTAACTCTCTGTATAATGATTTATTTATAAACAAAGATAAGTAGTATATATTATAAATGTGAAAAAAAAATGGAAGTATTACAGATCTGTTCAATTTTATTGAACGAGAGTGTACATAGTCCATAAGGATACTCTATCCATGTATTATAGAGATCAGGGATCTAATGTGATAAATACATGTATATATTTCCATTTCAGATGTAAGTCAACCATCTTTGGGACAAGACGACCATGCTGAATTTTTAGAATCACCACCATTGTCACCGTTATCCACCGGTAAATTAAGCAAGAATTCAACAGGTGGTGTCATTACTGAAGGCAGTGGTTGGAGCAGTCGTGATGCAAATAGAATGATGGTTAATCGTTTTCAAACATCTATCAATGCCAGGTAAATATTTACGAAAGACAACTCTGCTCTCCTTTGTTCAAAACGCTCAACTCCAAAAAACGGGCGTTCTTTTTTGCAATCGAATTGCACCAAATCTAGTTGGTTTTCAAAAAAATGTTTCTATACAAATTCTAACAACTTTTGTTTTAAACGTTTGTAATTTTTTAGTAGTCAAGAAAGTCAAGAAATTGAGAGTGAATTAATGGCAATACCAGAATTAGAAGCTAATACATTAAATTACGAAATTGATAAGGTAAGTCTAAGCCAAACGGTTTTATTTTTTAACCAAATAAAACTTTTATATTCGTTTAAATTTACAAGCCGGTATCCTCGAAATATCTAACACCTCGAGCTGTTAGAAAGTCTCAATGGTTTATTGGATCAGCAGATAACTCCATTTCGGTATGTTTACCACCCAAATTCCAAACGCGATAACTATCCAAACCAGTTATTACTAACGACATTATGGCATTCAATTCTATCCAATAATCGCTATTCAACCTTTCAATAACTTTGGATAAGTATTTAGAAACAACTAATAATATTATTCATTCTCTATTCAGTTGCTTAAAGTAGTTGTAATTGCTTAAACCGTGGTTTCTTAGGTGCAGGTTTTTTGCATCGCGTACGACATAATACATCCAGCTCAACACGCTGTTTATTCCCCAATAGGAAATCCTTTGCATACTCCTCAATGCGCTCTGTAGGAGAACAGTAACACTATTTTCCTGCGTATTGTGCAGGACATAATTATGCCGTACGCGGAGCTGCTCCTAAAAAACCAGGCTTTAGATGTGATCACCGACTAGTTTACAAGAACTGTGATAAAGGAAGGATTGACATTTATTATTGATATTTGCATGATGTTTGCTTACAATTAGGGAACTGACAAGTAGTATCCCAATAATTAATTTTGGGATTTTGTTTTTTTTTAAAGGGTTCAACACCATCGATTAAAAAATGTATGAAACAGTTTGTAATGAGCAAACATGATCATTCCGAGAAAGACAACAGTGATAGTGGAAAATGGTCGAAAAAGCGATGTTCGTCAGGCTCCACGGATATTGTAAATGCAATGGCCTCAGCCGTTGTTTTAGGCGAAGCTGCTTTTAAACACTCACAGAAGACATTTATGATACAATCGAATATTAGTTCGGATTCAGAACTGTCGGAACAAACGGATATCACACGACAAAAGAATCAGAAATATGTGACAAATCAAGAAATTAAAAATAAAGGTTTTTAATAAATTTTCTTTAATAAATTTGATGAATTTGATTAATTGAAATTGATTAAAGTAATTAGGTATTGATCGGTAATAATTATTTATTAATTATAATTTATATGTTCCATTTAGAAATACCATCTGTATATAAATCGTATATTAGTTCACCGATATCGAATATATTGCCCCCTCCTCTAGAGAGGCTTCTGCCTATTGGAGAACCGCGATCCTCATCAGGTATTGAAATCACTCAAATATCAGTAACTTAGTGAATTCCTTGTGTCAAGAAAGAATACCAAATGTACATTTAAGACCATACAAAATTCTTTCTTAGTACTTTTTTTTTTAAATTTGGATCTGGCTAGATTATCGCTAATTAAAGCTGTCTAAAACAAATCAAATTTTAGTCTTGCAAGAGATTTATATCAGTATTTTAAAGAAGATGAGATATATACACAGTATGATATGTCACTTCATACTGGGTGTGAAATCCAGGGTTTGATACCCGGTGGATGAGTAAATTTTTTTATATAAATATTAATTAACAACTTTATTTTCTCTTTTGGAATTGATCATTGAGAGTTGTTTCAAAAAATTCCAATATAATGAGCGTGTTTGGAACAACTTGTAAACTAAGTAAGTTGTTTAGTTTTTTTTCCAGGACACTTGACAGATATTAAGAAACTAGATTGTGACGCCATATTGCTTAGTAAGTGCTGTCACTTAGTTAACGAACGCAGTTTTTTGCCAAGACTCTTTACAGATACTAAAAAACTAGATTGTGACGCCATATTGCTTAACAAGTGCTGTCAGTAAGTCAAAATGAACACAGTTTTTTTGCCAGGACTCTTGACAGATAATAAACAATTCGATTAATAATAATAAAAGCCTATTTAACCCACTGGCTGGGCGAAGTAATTCGATTATGACGTCATATTGTTTAGTAAGTGGTGTCAGATTGGCGGATTTTCTCCTAAATTTCGTGGATTTAATAAAGTCTAGTAGAAAATCTATGTGATTTATTCTTTGGATTGTCGTATTTTTAAATTTTTGTATTCAAGTTGAATACAACAAAACAGAATACAAAATGTTTAAACTCGATACACGATAGCATGCATTATTTCATATAATTAAATCCATTAAATTTACGGGAAAATACCCCAATTTTGGAATACTGCTGACAAATTAGTAAATGTATCCTGAGAGAAACACACTGAACTTAGATGCTCAGAAGTAAATATATTTTAGACTGACTTAGTTAGTTTACTAAGGACTAAGTTATTTCAAACACGCCCACACTGTGTATGCAAATTGTAGATTGATTTGGAAAGATTTGTAGAACTCTGACGAGACTAAAGAGTTTTTTGGGATGGACGCACATTTGTGATTCTAGCCATTTCCTTTTTTGTTATGTTTTGAAAATGTTTTAATGCTCATCAGTAACAGTATCAGTAGTTGTGTTTCATATTTTCTTTTGGGATCAACAGAGTTTATACGCACACTTAATTTCACACTTCTTTCCGAACTGTTTTCGAGTTCATTTTTCTTGTTAAATAGCACGATTGATTTAATGATAATCATCTTCTATACAGCCATCATATGGTAACACACATTTTTTTATAAATATTATTGTTGCGCAAATATTGAGACCTACTCTCAATGCGTCCCATTTTTTTTTATTTATGTCAACGTTTAACGTTCACTCAATTAATTATAGGTCAAAAATCTTTTAAACTAGACGAATACGAAGGATCACCCGAATCACCACTATCCAAAATGAATATCATGACATTGGGTAAGTTACCATATTTCATAAGTAGATAAGTTCCGAATCCATTCGATTTGCGAAAACATGTTCCGAACGAAAGTTGTTAGTATTTTCATAACTCGAAAACCAAATGAATTCAGAACAAAGTGGCTGCAAACATTAGCAAAACAAAATCTCACTTATAGAATTGATAGTTGCACAAAAAAAGGGATTCCAAATTTCTTGGCAAGATGAACATATACCATCCGTTCATAATTCTGGAATTATTGTATTGAGATTTTCCACCATCTTTTTCCATGCATAGTTTTATAAGCTTAAGAAAACGAATCATCTCCAATTGCAAAGTATTTGATATTTCTGGAATTGTGTTCATATTTGCGTGTTCTGTCAAAAATCTAACCAAAATTTTGTTACAATTTGTTCCGAATTAGAGTCTCCAGATGAAGGTGAAAGTAGTGATTTCTCATTACGACAATGTATGCCAATATCAAAATTAGAAATTCCAAAACAGGAACGTCTATTGCCTATTGGCCATACACAACTGACAAACGATGAGGGAAATATTAAGGAATTAGTGGAGAAGCTTCGAGAAACTTTAGGTGTTATGAATGGTAAAATGCTTGATATATCCCTTAACGAGTCCCTTGTCCATGATTGTAAATCTTGCTTTCAGCTGTTCATCAGACCGTGGGTCAAAGTGCAGATCGTGAGTACTCTCCAGCGAGTAAAGATAGTTACAAAATCAATCCACAGGTAAAAATAGATCCGTGCCTCAATCCGTTTGATACAGCTTCATTTTTAATTTCAGTTTGGTGACACTTCATCTCGAAGTACAAGTCCTAGACGATTGATCAAACAAGTAGCTTTAGAATCACCCCCACCCATACAATGGGATTCCATTGATCGTGAAAACATGTTTACAACCGATGCCGATAAACGTAGTCCATTTTCGGAGAAATCAGAAAGTTTTCCACGCCCACGTGGCAAAAAGTCACCGATGTATTCCTTTGGAACATCTAGACCGGATACATTATTCGATAATCAGTATGAGAATATGGTCTACAGTACAATTGATACGAAAAATACTTGTTATCGAATTGGGGATGAATCCGTTATTGATCGGTAAGATATAATTCGGCCGTGACGCCAATTATGACAATTGCGCCATAATTTATTTTTGTTTGGCAGGTGTGCCGAATGTGGAACGATTACTGAAAGTTACAGTGACGAGGAATTAGGTCTTTGTATTATTATTTTAGGGACATTTATTCATAGAGAACCAGCCTTAGCAGCTCCACTTCTTCCAGATATCCTTAGCATTGTGGCCAAGTAATTATTTTTGAAAATATTATTTAAATTGCATCAAACAAATTGAATTTCTCAATTTTAGAGTAGCCCTAAATGCAATTTATCCGTGGCAATGTGAAACAAATGTTTATTTACCTGGTGGAGCAATCAGTGTAGCTCATCAATTTTTACGATGTGTGTTACACCAATTAGCTCCAAACGGTGTCTTTGTTCAAATGTTCCAGACAAAATCAAATGGTTTGTAAATTACTACAATTGCTACGAGTGCTTTCAAATACTTTTTCATTTTTAGAAACTACAAAAACGCTATTCTTTCGAAGTGTTGCTCAAGCTTTACTGGATTTCACTGAATTAAATCCAATCATACCCCTACAATTATTACTTGAGGTAAAAGAATCCAAAATCAGTGGGATTGCAGTAAAAAAATATTATCGCGCAAGCTTTTTTTCAATGCAGTCCTATTCAATGAAATTGTACCTACTGGATGCATTCCCAAATAAAATACGAATAATTGTTTTAGGGTTTAAATTCGAAGAAAACGCTACCAATGGATATTCTACCACTGATAATTGGAAACATGGCAATCTATTTGGATTGTTTACCAGTGGATGTAAGCGGTACAACTATTGCCATGTGGACTTCGCTTTTAACGCAAGTCGAAATATACTTTCGACGTATTGTATTAATCTTATCGAATTTGGGTGATTTAATACCATTGTTACGAATTATGATTGCTATTTTAAAAATGCCCAACGCAAATCAATTTAAAGGATTGTTGGATCCATTCTCGAAAATTTTAAGTGCTGCGATTGAGCATCAACCGATTGAGTATCATTTCGTGGCCGATTTATGTTACTTGTGTAATCGAAATTTTAGTAAAGTATGTGGAAAAATTTGAAACAAATCAATCAAATTGGATCTAGGCCATGCTTAATGGGTTTATGTTTTAGGAACGGGATAAGCTAATTTTATGCCGAATGGTTGTGTTCCAGTTTATTCAAGCGATTAAATTTAAAATTACGATACCTGATTCTAATTTTTTGCTATTAATTACTTTTATTCTACATGTATGAGCATATTTTTATTTAGAAAATTAGCATTGGGTCGAAGTCTTGTTAGTTAATCGGCTGGCACATTGCACTGAGTCGCGTGTCTAAAGGGTCGAATAAACTTACAATCATATCTGAAGGACAGAACAGTTCAGATATTTCTCAAGATATTTTTAACGAATTTCCTCTACAAGGAAATAGGCTATTGGTGTTGTACCGACAATTGGAGTGGATGAACGTTTAACACCGTGATTGGGAAAATATACCGCAGCAAAAACTCAGGAAAATACTGTTTCGGAATACAGCCAAGAGGATGTCTCTCGAAGCACTCAACCTGAATAGGATACAACTTCGAAGGGTTACCGGATTCATTACCGGTCATTCACATCTATGAAAGCACCTACACACAATAGGACTCCATAAGGGATCCATTATGTGCAGGGAGGAGGAAGAAACATCCAGCCACATCATCTTTAACTGCGAATCTCTCGGTTACAGCAGATACAAGATATTCGGTACATCTCATCCCGAATATATGAACCTTCAAGAAAACCTTATAAGCAAGCTCGTGGCTATTGGGAGAATAACCAGGGAGAGGCCAGGGAGGGAATAACCAATATATAAGAGAAGTGAATCTTGTCAGCCTGGAGTAGAAGGGTGAGCGCACTGGGTCATAAGGTCGAAGTGCAAGGCTTTTTATACCGCAATAAATATCTATCTATTAGTGTTGTACCGATGGCAAAATTTATTCAAATGTAATTAAAATATTCTATTTTTTGTGTTAACTTCTTTCTCTAAGCGCCCTTTGCTCTCTACCGATTCTATTCATTAACAAAACTTGACCTTTCATATCAAAAGTCAAAATCAAATCAGATACGAAATTTTATTTTGATTGGTCCAGAATTGTGACCGCCAGAGAGAATACAAATAAATGGAAAATATATATAGTAGCCACTCTAACAGTCATAGGTTGCCATCATAAGATCTATTTCCAAAGGAGAAGTCATGTATTTATTCTGGGGAAACTCGTCAAGTTGACGTAGCTTCTGCGTTATGAATTTTTTAATCTGGAATCAATTTATACACTTCCGTTCGTTTTGATTTTTGATTAGAAAACGACTTCGTCCCAAAGCATTGTAGTTGTATGTATCCTAATTGAACTGAATGTGATTAAAGGATGCTGGAGGATCCTTGCCTTCAAATATAACCCAAAACAGCTCATCATTTAGTAGTGACATGGGTCCTATTTACAATATCAATATATCGGATTGTATAAAGCAACATATAAACGATATCCTGGAATTTTTAATGGATTTTCACACATTAACTAAATTAAAGGTCAGTTCATATCCATTATTTAACACGTATCTGTAATTAATTGTTACTTATTGTTGTCAACAGACTAGTTGTAAGCAAGGAAATATACCACTGAACGAGGATACTTTAGGTGGTACCCTAAAAAGTGCTGTAGCCCAATATTTAGCTCTAGAAATTACGCACAACAGTAGTCGAGATAATCGTGCAGTTGGACGGTATTTACCATGGTTGTATAGTGCACCATCTGCGTTGCAACAAGGACAACGTGACTTTATCGAATGGGTCGGTCATATTCGACTATTGTCCTGGTTATTATTGGGTTCGTTAACGCATACGTCCATTTATGGGAATACAACAAATAATATGAATCATGCCTCGATTAATATAATATGTCAGCCCATTCCGCAAGAAGCATCTTGCCATATTGCTGACCATATTCAAGTGATTATGGGTGGATTTGCGGAACAATCAAAATTGTCTGTGTTACATATGTCGTCATTGTTTCACGCATTCATTTTGTGTCAGGTACGTACAGATTAGATTGCACCCGTCCAGATTCCTATCACACAACTTATGTTCAGTTTCATAAAGCATTTGATCATTATAATTGCCCTACCCACTTGAGCCTTGAAGATTATATTGAATGGACTATGTCTGTCTTGCTTATTAAAGAGATTAACAAGCTTAAAACTGTATCAACTGCGTAAGCGTCCTTGCTTTCACCAAAAATTACGCCTAGTATATTTCTTTCGAATATGTTCAACGCGTCTCCGCCGAGTCTACTTAATCTCACACTTGCGTCTTGAGGTCTATATTTAATGAACCATATCTTGCTGGTTAAAGAGATTAGCGATCTCAAAATTGAATCTGCCGCTCCAACGTCCTTGCTTTAACATGGCACCAAAAATTATTTCTAGTGTCTTTCTTTCGAATATGGTCAGTGCGTCTTCATCGTGTCAGCTCATGACCCAGGTTTCAGATCTGTAGGTCTTGTAAGGGTCTTGTACAATTTGACAAATCTGACAATACTTAATGAAACTGAACATTAATCTGTCATTTGACCAATGTTTGTGTAGAAAAAGATCTGAGATTTTCTCCATCCACAGTTTGCATTTGCTGTACGAATGATAAACGTCAATTTTTTCTAGCTTTGGACAGTATATTTAGAACAAAATTTGTGCCAAAATTTACCAATATCTGAAGCATACAATGTCACAATGGGTATTTTATTCGATTTTTGGGGTAAAGTCACTCCATGCATCTTGCAATTGGTGTCATTTTCCAAAGTGGTAAGTCAAACAACCGAAAATTATTTTCTATCAAAATATTCACTTGTTTTGTTTTTCTATGATTTTACAGTTGGCAGAAATGGTGAATCTACACTTTTTAAGTATGCTTGAAGCTTTATTAGAATGTCAATCGACATTTTTGAGTAAACTTTTACCATTATGGACTCCAGTTTTGTATTCGCATCATTTTCATGTGAGTATTTCTACATAGAATTTTTGTTCTGATTCAAAAACAACTGTTCCTTGACTATAGAAGACTCTTAAATTATAAGCTTTTGATCGTCGAAACCGTCAACTCCACAAATAACTTCCCAGATAGTAATATGGACTCTTGATGAATACATAAAATGTTCTTATTTATGATTTGGACGTCAAATAAGAACTCTTTAAGTTTACTTTAAGAAACAAAACAGCACTTCTTAAAAAAGAACTTTGGAAGAATTCTTTTTTCTGACTTCAAAATTCTTTAAGAGCTCTTTAATGATCTTAAAGGAGTCATATTTAAGAAGTCTTAAAAAAGACTTCGCTAAGAGCTTTTAATTAGAAGTTCTTAAAAATGACTATGAAGTCATTATTGGACTTCTGTAAGACGTATTTCCAAAATATTCTATAATATTCTAAGCGATTTTTTTCTGATTTTAGTTGCCTGGTAATCTACAACTGCGTTTACAAAATTGTCGAAATTTTTCACCAACTTTAAATCCATCAGTAATATCACCAGAAAAACATAAACCAACAGCCCATAATTCTGTGTTATTACAATGGTTGCAACGACTCCAATTCAAAATGGGGCAGATTGAGTTACAATCATCGAATGCAACTCAATTCTATAGTTTTTAAAATATATTAGTAGTACAAAATTAAATTGTGTTCGTTATAACAAAAACCTAACTGTGAATAACTATTTATTTAACCAAAGCAATAAAATGATTAGAATACTACCTACTAACACCAACACATTATGATTAAATAGTCTTTGATTCTTTTAAATCCTTACCCAAACCAACCCTCTGTCCTTATAACGCATCCCATCGCGGTATTTGTCCCAGAAAACATCATCGTTATTTCGACAATTTACAATATAAAGGAATCGAGCGGTTTTAAGTGAGAACAAGTTGTATTTTACATGTGATACTGACACGATATAGATAATAAGCGATTCAAAGCGATTGTATTGATATTGTTGTGTTATATGCGCGGATATTGTTGAGTGTTTTTGTTCAATTATTGTTTATTATTGCAAATATTATCTACATTGTTGAAATCCAATGAACTCTAATTGTTAAAATTGTTACTTGTGGGTTCAATTAAAAGAACTTATTATAATGCTACGCCCTAAAACATTACAGTTTATATATTTAACTAGTCCAAGTAGCCGAGCGGTCTAAGGCGTTATGTCTGCGCAGTATGCAGTACTTGGAAACTGGGAGGTCATGGGTTCGAATCCCGACATCGGCACTTTTGTCAATTATAAAAATTAAAAAAAAAAGGGCGGTTAATTGACTAAACTGTCGGCTTATGGACAAGAATGAAGTAACCGGCTATGCTTGAGAAGGTTTTCTGCAGTTTCCTTCACGAACTCCAGATGAATATCGGCATAGTTCCTATCATAATCGGCTGCAGCCGCATATCCTACCAATTCCTAGTCTACTCACAAATTCCTTCCACTCCACTCACATCCTAAGGCATCACAATGGACCTTATGGTCGAAGTGTAGCCCGTCCAGGCAGCCTTTACAAATCTACATCTACATCTTATATATTTATATGGTCCTAGAACTCCTCGCTAGAAGCATTTATGTCGCCAACAAATCCGAGCAGCTACCCGTAATTCACCACCAGATAGATCCATCAACGCATTTCTTTTTTCTTTTTTCGAGACTACACGTTGTTGAGGGACGGTTTCTGCATCGACTTTCTTGATGAGTTAAATCTAAATCCATTCTTGCTGGACCTTAGAACATGGTCACTCCACCCCATTTACGCTGGCGAATAATCATATGGACGTTATTTATCGTTTCTGGTCAAAAGATCGTTATTCTACGAAGGCGACGGTTAACGAAACATTGTAGTTCTTGAGTGATAGCTTCGTAGTTGACCAAAACTAAAATAACATTGGACTTCCTCTGGTGTTCATGTTAGGTCTATATTGCAAAAGTTTCCATCCGGATTGCAATCATTTAAGTTAAAATTTGTTTGTCTCCAGCTACAATATTTTAAAAAGTGTTTCTTGTAAATTTAACTCTTTAAGTCCGAATGGAAGAGTAAATGGGCTGATGGACCGAGACATTTTCAACCATTTAAAATTTCCAAATCTTGGAAATTGATTTTGGTTTATTGTGTCTAAAGAGTTACAAAAAAGGGGAAAAGTAAAAATAAAAATTGAACAATAAACGAATAGCAATTTATTTGAGCAGACACAAATAATTTGAATTGTTAAAATTGTACAATGCAATGACTAGACTAGTACCAGTATTAGTACTAGTACTTACAATTAATAGAAATACTTAAAAATTTCGCATAAAAAACGTTACATAGTTTTGCATGAGTAGAAACTTCGCTAAAGTTATGCAAAAAATCAGTCACAATACTGTTATTTACTACTTACTGTACAAGTGGCGTTTTTTACAATTCTGCCTTATTCCATCGATTTTCGAAACAAATGTTTTAAATAAAAGTTGTTCATTATAAACATACAAACAACTTTTATTTAAAACATTTTCCCAAAATCCGAATGAATAAGGCATAAATCTAGTATAAAGAACGCTACTTTTGTCGCTCATAGTACCATTAAGATTGTTTTAAAAAAGTTCCATTGTATAATTTGATAAAGTCTGATTGATCTATTTAGTCTTAATAATTGATGCGTTTTGGCCACAAAGAATGTATTTCATCGAAGTATGATTTGATTTGATATAAAAATCAATCAATCAATCAAATTTTGAATTTGATTAAATAAGGCACATTTATCACTTAATGTGTTTTTTTTTCAACAATAACTACCAATCTATACTATTCTATTTATTATAAGGCTATGGCTAAACACGAAGCTCAGTGCTTCGATTATCGATTGAACGGCGTACAGAATTTGTACTATCAAATAATTCGTCTGATGTTGTGATTGGTGGTTCTTTTGTTTTACGAGCTCGTTCAAAGGCTTCCACAATACATTGTCTGAAATCAAATTTAAAATTTATTACTCATTTAAAAAGGATCATTCGTTCTCGTCCACATCACCATCAAATTAGCTCATAATGTATCCCCGGCTTCTTGGAAGTTCGAGGTAGTCTTATGTCACTGGCATCTAGAAGATCTATTGCGACATTCCTCTTCATTATTCGTCTGCATTAAGTTGTCTCAGTTCACTTGGTAAGGAGAAAGCTATACTTTAGAAGTTCCAGATTTTCCGAGGACAATTCCGCCGCATCATCACAGAAGCGACAAGTAACAATCTCGGCCTTGTCGATCTTCATGAGATGATACCTCCGTAGACTGTGTCCCAACAGAAGTTCGGTAATCGGAAATTGTCCACCTAAGAACTTCAACATTTTCCGGGTGAGACCCGCCGCATCACCACAGAAGCGACAAGTATCATTCTCGCCCCTACCTTCTTCTTGAGATGATAACTTTAGCTACACTTGAGGAGTAAAAAGACACGACCATCTTCACTTGATAAGGGGAAAGCTACACTTTAGAACTTTAGGTTTTTCCGGGGACAGCCCCGCCGCATCATCACAGAAGCCACAAGTGACAATCTTGGCCTTGTTGATCTTCTTGAGATGATACCTCCGTTGGCTGTGTTGAAACTATAAATATCTTCCTCTTCCCTGATTAGTGACACGATCATCTTCACTTGATAAGGGGGAAGCTCCATCTAAGAAGTTCAACCTTTTCCCGGTGATAGACCCGCCACATCATCACAGAAGCGACAAGTATCTCGACCTTGCCGATCTTCTTGAGATGATACCTCCGTGGGGCAAAGCGTGTCCAAACAGTAATTCGGTAATGATCTTAATTGACAGGATCATCTTAGTCTTCCTCGACGAGTGATCTATATTAGACTGTTTTTTGCCCTGGAGTTTCGTTCCAGAACTGGGTTGTACGAAGTGATGTCGTGGACGAGTTAAAGTAAATACAAAAATTTCACTGACCTAAATAAATAATTATAAATAAGAATTGCACCAACATGTCCCGTTTTGATATAACGCACATCAGCACCTTTCCAAATTTCATTGAGATCGGCACAGCCATCGCGCGGTACGTAGGCATCATGGATTGCACACAACGATATACATAATTTTGGATCAACCAGTTGTGGAAAATTTCTTAGATCGGTAAATTCATCCATAATCATTTTCATGTATTGTATAACGGACGTATCACGTGTTTCCTTAAAAATTTGATCGTAGAATACATCGAAATATTTGCCGAAATTTGATTTGATGTTCTTTTTATCGAAATGTGTACGTAATGCTGTGATATCGCTTTTCTCAATCAAGTGTGTCAATTCAATACCTGCAAAAACAACATAGAATCCAAATATGTGATCTAATCTAGCTCCAATCTCTCGTGTGATAATTAAAAATTAAACTTATGGTTAAAAAAAACTGAATATTGAATTAAAACAAGGGACACAGACCTTTACTCGCATGCGAGCAGATATCAAGCCATGCTCTACCACGCTGGATCAGTGTGGGTCGGTGAGTGTTTCACTAGAATCTCGTTCGTTGATCGGTAAGATGTATTTACCACATGCAGATGAGTACTTGTTCTTAGACCCCCGATCGGGGGCAGTAGAGTAATAACATATTTTCGAAATCGCAAGCTACTGGCTATTGCCAAGATATGGGAGAAGCAAACCTCGTCAGACTGAAGTAAAAGGGGGAGCACTGGGCCAGATCGAAGTGCAGTACTTTTCATACCTCAAGATTCACCTATCTATCTATCTAGACTCCCGATCGGGGGCAGTCGGATAACAGAATATTTTCGAAATCCTCGAGACGACACTATTCAGTTGATATCCATATTGTAGGGAAGAAGAAGTTTTCTTTCAGCTTGGACAATATGACGTCTTAATTTCACCCTATATTTTTTTGTGACGTCACCTATCCTACATCATTCCCTAGGTTGGTACGAATCTATCGACACCTCATTGGATAAAATCGGTTAAAGGGTACAGTCGGGAAAAAATAAGCGCAGAGAAATTCTACCTGTCTGAAACTTGAGGCTTAACTTGTAATACAGAGTGTACAAAAATAATGACTAAATAAATACTTACTACTTTCAGTTTGACTCTTTAAAATGGCGGTTTCATTTTGACTAGTTGACTTAAAAATATCATTATATTCTGGTCCAAAAATGTCACTTAATTTTGGATTCGAATAGAATTGTTGGGTCAACAAATTCCAATTAATGGATTTAGCCATCACACCCTAAAATATGAATGCGAATGAATCATTTGTTTCAGATCGCAATAATATAAATAAACAGGAACAATACCTCAGTAAAGACAGAGGATGCTGTGGTCCACGATAAACAAGGTACTAAAATTAAAGGTTTAGGCCATGCAGCTGCTGCTAAGGAAGCCATCTACGATCATAAAATAAATGATATCATCTAGCACTAGCTAAGTTTACTCTAGTATGTACATACAGAGTGGCCAACCCAATTTAACTAAACTGAATTGACCACTGATACATCAAATATCAACAATTCAGTTCAGAATCAGAATCAAATCAAGGAATTGGCCATTCTGTTTGTACATAGTACAGTTAGTTTACTTTATTATGTACATACAGAGTGGCCAACCCAGTTTAACTGAACCTAATTCTCCACTGATACATCAAATAACAACAATTCAGAATCAGAATCAAATCAAAAGATTGGACATTCTGTATCAAAGTTAGTTTACTTTATTATGTACGTACAGAGTGGCCAACTCAATTTAACTGAATTGAATTCTCCACTGATAAATCAAATAACAATTCAGAATCAGAATCAAATCAAGATATTGCCCAACCTGTATGTACTATGGACCACAGAAGTCGTATCCTTTTTTTAAAAGTAGTTAATTTAAATTCAAACTAAAAACAGCAATCGAATGAGGATTTTATGGTCACAGAGCCATAAACCAGTAGGTAGTGGTCACATTTCCAATAATCGAAATTCAAATACGGTCACACTATACTGGTTTATGACTCTGTGGCCATAAAAGCCTCCATCGATTACTGTTTTAGGTTTGAATTTAAACTAACACCTTTTATGATAATAAAACTTCTGGCCACCATTTTCTTCATCTTAAATGATTACCCCTTGTACAGTGTAACGTTTTGTTTACTATGTAGATACAGAGTGTCCCAACCAACTGAACTGAACTGACCACTAACACATGAAATAATAGTTCAGTTCAGAATCAGATCATGTGATGTTTGACATGAAAATTGAATATAAGATTAGATTGAAGTATCTTACATGACCTCCCATTGATATTCCAGTCACTCCTAAAGGACCAAAACCTTGTTTTTCGCACCATTTGAGCAGCACAAAACATTCTAAGATTAGACATGCTCCCATAACAAAGATGTCGCTTACATAATGTAAATTTGATCGGCTACAATGGAATACATATGACTCAATCAATTTTATATTTTGTCAATAAATCGGTGCAGTTCGTTGTGTATCCATGTTTACTTTAAGTATCAACCTTCAGGAGCGGGCAGTACATTTCGCCGTAGAATTAGTAAATTTTAGAATATGTACTCGATAGTTTTGAAGTGTTGAGTACAAAAATAAACATGGACATTGACAGTGACATTAGCATGTGACACATTCACAGCACAATAGAGTTACAATAAGTACTAGATAATATTACATTTGATCTTTGGGTTTTCGTGATCCATAAAATGGATTTTCTAAAATAATTGCACCAATACCAGCATCTCGTATGAGAGGTTTTGCCATGAAACGACGTCGACGCCAATAGAACTGGAATTAAAATCAAGTCTAAATTAGTAATAGAAGTATTATCGATTTCATAAGTTTGGGTGGCAATCAAAAATTAATTTCAAAATTTTCTGATCAGAAATTTGCTAACATAAAGTTGAAAATTTTGAAAAACTCAAGAAATTATTGTTTTTAGTTCGATTTCCCAAGTCGAAGAATTCAAAAATACAGTCGGGAAAAGAATATTCGAGTCCAACGAAAACTGATTCCCTGATTTTTCCAGGTTTTCAATGTTTATAAGGTCGTTCGCAAGTCGAAGAAATCATAAATACAGTCGGGAAAAGAATATTCGAACTCATTTTTTATAAGGTCGATCGCCACCAAGTGGCTTATCAAATTTTTACAGTGCGTTTGTACCGATTTTCGAATAAACTGTATTGTTCTACACATTTTTTTTCGAAAATCGAATGGATTCGGTACAAACTTTGATGTTGATAGTCCTAGTAATATTGTATATTTGTACTTACATGATCACCAGTACCGGCTAAATGAATACAAACAGGTTTATGATCGGTTTCCTTCCAGGTATTCGGTAGAATGATTTCAAATCGAGCAACACGAGATGCTGGTGGCACCAGAAACACGTATCGTTCACATAATGGAGTTATAAATTCACCCCGCATTAATTGGTAATCTTTACATTGAAATATCTAAAACAAGTTTTTTTATGACCAAACAAATCATTTTTCAAGATCAAATTCCATCTTCGAGTTTGAACTGAATTAAGGGTGTGTAATCATAGTACCTAACGAATTCAAGCAGGCTCCCACAAAAAAAAATTGAAAATTTTGAAAAATTCGAGATGTTATTGTTTTCAGTAAGATTTCTAAAATCGAATTTTCATCAGAAGTCGAAGATTTGAGATCCCAGATCGAACAGCCCAAAAAATACTGACGGAAAAACAATTTAGGACTGAATAACGTCAAATTCTCTGACGAAGATTAAAATTTCCGGGCTATTCCGGAAATTTACAATTTCCTGACTTTGCCACAATATCGGAAATATATAGAACACCTTTTAGTGAGGGGGCCCAAATACATGCAAACCAAACCAACTCGGGGTATGACCGATGAAGTGAAAGATTGTAGTATTCGGTTGGAATAGTCATTGAACATATCATAATTTAAAAAATAATATAATAAGAATATCGACCATTTTTGCAGTTTTTCACCTTTTTTATAAACAAACAATTAAAAATGGCCCTCTACCCCCGGTTTTTATTGATCCAGAAGCCCAAATATAACCCTTTTTCTAATCAAGCAATTGTTATGAATTTTTTTGGCAAAAGCCGCTTCATTGCTATTTGGCCATTGAAAATTTAAATTGTATTTTATAGGTACCGTGATCGCACTCCCTTTAAAGTACTATTGCAATACTTACATCTGTAATTTTCACAGATGTTCTTTCCTGAATAAAATCTTCAATATTTTTACGTATAGCAAAATGTTTGCGTAAATCAAATAAGCTACAATCCAAAAAGAAAATTTAAAAAAAATTTAATTCAATGGAATTGTAATTCCAGTATGAATGACTTTCGCTTACGTTTGAATGACTTTTGTGGGACCCCAACCTTTAACGAATATTCTTGTGACCAACAAACTGCGATAAATAAAATCAATTTTGGATTTCATGATGTGACTGAATGTTGACTGATAATAACTCTAAATGATTATGATGTGGATGTGAAATTCAACATAACTATTTGAATGTAATTTTGATAAATGGCGCACCGCGCACTTCTCCAATCAACAACAAATAACAAATACTCTAACCTATAATTATTACAGTACATATAAATTATTTTCAATCAATTTAAAAAAAAAAACGTTTTAATTATTCATAATTTGATTTGCATACCTCTGAATCTGATGATAAAATCATACATCATATCAAATGTCCTATAGTTGGTGTTTAATTAATAAAATGTTGGTCTTCTATTTATTAAAATTGTTGATTTGATTCGGATCCAACTACACAAATACCACGGTCAGATACAGAATACGATTCACTACTAATCCCGATATTTACAATCATTTTTGGATAGATATTTTGAACACATATAGGCTATCAGTCTTTGTACAAAACAAAAGTCACTCTATTTATAATAAATCACATCAATTATTTCTAATCATTTACTTGATTTGTTTCACAATCACAAACAAAATTTGTCATATTTATTGTGGTTAATAAAAACTGACCATAGACAATAGATAAGCACCTACACGAAAATTAATTAAAATGCCATCTTGTATCCACGAATCGAACTATTTTAAATGTAGAATACTGTAAATTTTAGCGTCACATAATCAGAACTCCTTTAAAATTCCATTATATTGCTAACAGGGTACATTCATTTCAATATCATCACTTTGGATTAATTCCGGTCCAATTCTGACCTATTTTTTGAAACCATTTTAAGACTTTTAAACGAATTTTACCGAAAAGTTTTAAAACCGATTTAATACATTCCAGTCCGGTTATTGGAGCAGCATTAAATTAAATTTGGGCACAAATATATACATGAAGAATACTTCAAGGAGGCAGGATAGCCTTCGTTGGTTTAACGTGGTGAACCTCATAATACTATCGAGTACCGAATTCATAAACAGAATATAGTGCTCATTTACTGCCGACAGTACTATATATATATTGTAAACTCGCTCAATGTAATCGAGGCTTTAGATTCATATCTATCGTGTACAGGGTTCAGAATATTTTTCTAAAAATCGCGCTACCTATGATCAAAAGTAGCGAAATTTTCTGAAATGTCCAATGTTCCAAATTGCCCAATTTGGATATAGCAGTTGGATATGCTCTCTGATGGTTAAATTATAAACCAGAGCTTGCAGTCGATATTTCCTGCCCAACCTCCGTGACATACCACTCGATCATAAAATTTCGTGGTTGCACTCTGGTGAACAACTTTGTAATTACTGCTAGTAGGTTAAAATATTAATAACCTCAAAGATAAAACCTAACTAGATCGCTAATTATTTGTGAAGAAACTAATTTTTCCAAAGGCAGGTTCGCATAGGCCGGCGTAAAGAGGTTCCACTGTTTATAAATCTATGTAATAATTCCATTTACAGTGACTTCTTCAATTCGTTACTCGTATTAAAAAAGTGACCTTCCTTTTTCAAACTTTTGTATTCGATTTGTGGCGAATCTATTTAGATTTCAAAAAAATGTTTTGAATAAAAGTTATCCGTTATAAAAATACCAAGAACATTTGTGCTAAACAATTTTTCGGAAAACCGAATATATTCTGTAAAATTTTGAAAAATATATCACTTATGAAGCCGATTTCTGTAATTGGCGTACGTATTCTTACCATTTAACCAGGTTTAACTGTATTTGCCTACCAACAAAATTGAGTTAAAAAATTTGCTCCCTAATTTTGATTAGAAATGGCTGATTTGACATTAAATAACAAAACAAACCAAAGTGCTAAGCTGTCTGATTTGCAGAACTTTAGGCCGATTCAATAAAAAATATTTGTGATTTATTGATAAAATTTTTAAAGTAAAAACAATTGTTATTAAATATTACAAATATTTACAATTTACGTAATCTCAACGTTTAGTAGAATTCTATTCGATTTTATTACTATTACTATCCGTATTAGTATTCGACTCTGTAGTATCCTCAGTTTGAACCGGTCTTGCTAGAATTTTATCGATTAAACCGAATTCAATGGCTTCTTTTGGCGACATAAATTTATCCCGTTCCATAGATGTTTCAATCCGTTCCAAAGGCATTCCAGTATGTTTCACATATAAATTGTTTAATTGTTTTTTTAATTTTATTATTTCTTCAGCTTGAATCTGAATATCGGTTGCTTGACCCTAAAAAACAGTTCATAAAATTAGTATTTATCCAGGATTGTGAAATAATGTTTTTTTTTTTTAATTCTTTTTTTTGCGTTTTTCTACTGGTATAATTTTTTTTTTTTAATTAAACACAAGTTTTTTATGACATGTTTCGCGTTATTCACGCATTCTCAAACTGTGAGATTCACCACAGAATTCAGGCTACAATACCAGTAGAAAAACGCAAAAAAATTTCACAATCCTTAATAAGGAATTTCTACAAATTGAGACTCGAGTATTTATCCTCTAAAATATTATACCGATTGCATTTTTAATCTATTTATATAGGAATTATTACTTTTGCAAAATTATCACTATTTTAAACAATAATTAGAGGGTTCAAAAAACACGCAAACCCGACCAACTTGGGGTATGACCGATAAAATAAAAGGTTGTAGTACTCGATTGAAATAGTCATCGACCATAATATAATATCAAAAATAATGTAATAATAATATAGATCTTTTTTGTACAGTTTTTCACCTTTTTTATAAATCCGGAGGCCTAAATATTCCCCTTTTTCGAATTAAAAAATGTTTTTATTGGCAAAAGCTTCTGAACTGCAATTTTACCTAAACATTTTAAGATATGGTGCATGCTATACAGTAATTCCTATATAAAATGACATTAAATACAATTGAATGGTACTTACCGAGACACCACCAGAAGGTTGATGTATCATAATCCGTGAATTCGGTAACGCATGTCGCATACCTGGAGTTCCACTTGCCAACAACAAAGAAGCCATACTACACGCTTGACCCACACACCAAGTGGACACAGGTGGTAGAATATATTGCATTGTATCATAAATAGCTAAACCAGCGGTCACACTACCTCCCGGTGAATTGATGTACACATGTATTGGCTTATAATTGGATTCCGATTGTAAAAATAAAAATTGAGCAACAACTAGTGAACTCATCATATCATCGATGGGTCCCATTAAACATACAATTCGATCACGTAGTAATCGTGAATATATATCGTATGCACGTTCTCCACGGCCCGTTTGTTCGATAACTATCGGTACCATTGGATTGTACGAAGTGCTCGATGTATGTAAACATTTTCGAATTGATGAATGACGTAGAATATTCTAAAAATATTAAATAGTTACAACTTGTACAAATTAGATTAATTGTAGTTAATTTACCCGTAATTTTTGAACAGTTGAAAACATTTTCTAACCTCAAAGGTCATGAACTATAATTAAATTTTAAATAACTCTAAATAATTATAATTTTAAGTTGAAACTACAGCGTAAATAATAGTTACAATTACACTGTTACAGAATAAAAGGTTTCAGTTACATTTAGTTTACAGTTACTACTGTCAAAATAATATTAATAGTTATACAAACAGTAGTGGTGACATCTGTTATTTCAATCATACACACTATACGTGAACCACTAATGTTTATATTTAGGTGGATAGCAGACATCTGTGTACTTTTCAAATTAAATGAAACGCAATACAACCAGAGATTAGTTGATTAGTAGATCTACAAATCTCTGGTACACCTGAATACTTACTTCAACCATGGAAAAAATCAATAAAATCACAATATACATTTATATTTAACAAAAACACAAGTAGTGACTGACATCTAGTGGTAAATACTTTAGAGTGTATTCGTGTTGGACGCTTACACGCCATCAACGCTCACACTAATTAAAAACGAAAATTATTGACGTTCATTTTGGTTGATGAACGTTTGAAAATGCTGTTCGTTTTGGTATTATAAGTACGTGTTGTGAGCGTCATTTGCCATCAATATTCAACAAATCAATATTGAGTGACTTCAAAAGTCCCTAAAATCAAATCAAGACTCCCTAAACTGACAATTTGATAAGTATATCAGTAATGTAGGTTTTTTTCTAACAAGATTTTGTATGCCACGTGGTTTTTTTTGCTCCGAAACAAAAATGATTTAAATCATTCAAAATGTTAAAAAAATGCAATAGAATACACTAAAAAAAACCCGGTGCCGGTGACAGATAAATAAATAACCGTTTATAAAGTACTCGTTTTGGATGCCCATGTATCTCTGGTCCTACCTCGATAGAGAAAACTGCAGTGACCGTAGAACCAAAGAATACATATATACATAGAAGCTTATTTGACCCCCTGGAAGTTGGCCCGACACTTTGGAATTTCCCAATAAATAATAGACCAAATAATTGCTCCCGATTTGCTCCTAATTGCTCCGCAGTTTTTATTATTTGCTCCTTTATAGATTTTGAGAAAAACTCAAAAAAGTTCACATTTACTTTAAATAAAACTAGATCCTAGAGACATTTTGAAAAATCGATGTTTAGCTGAACCAAGACGCTTTAAAGAGTTTTTTATGAACCAGACAATTGCTCCTGTTTACTCTTAATTGCTCCACTATTAGATATTACAAATTCACATTCGTTATATGAGAAATAATCGAAAAACATGAAGTGTCAATGGAAATGGTGGGGGGTAGGCCAACTTCACAATCCGAATTTGAATGAATATAATAAACGAAACTTAGAAAGAATTGAACTGATCAATTGCTTCCGTTTTGCTCCAAATTGCTCCGCAGTTTTTATTATTTGCTCCTTTATAGATTTTGAGAAAAACTCAAAAAAGTAAAATGGAAATAAAACTAGTTCCTAGGGACATTTTGAAAAATGTGGTGGTGGTGGTGCAGGTGGTGTCCGAAATGGAATCATGCAAGTTAAATTTGGCCCACTTCTTATCCTACGGAGTTGAAAACGTGCGATATTTTGCAGGTGATGGTGGTGATGGTGGTGAAGGTGGTGGTGGTGGTGCAGGTGGTGGTGGTGGTGATGGTGGTGGTGCTGGTGGTAGTATTGGTGGTGTAGGTGCTGGTGGTGGTGATGCAGGTGATGGTGGTGGTGGTGCAAGTGGTGGTCGATCACCACCAAATCACCAACTACACAACCACCACAACACCACCACAATAATACCACCACCACCAACAACACAACCCAACAATACAACACCAACAACAACAACAACAACAATAACAACAACAACAACATTAACAACAACAACAACAACAACAACAACAACAACAACAACAACAACAACAACAACAACAACAACAACAACAACAACAACAACAACAAACAACAACAATAACAACAACAACAACAAACAACAACAACAACAACAACAACAACAACAACAACAACAACAATAACAACAACAACAACAACAACAACAACAACAACAACAACAACAACAACAACAACAACAACAACAACAACAACAACAACAACAACAACAACAACAACAACAACAACAACAACAACAACAACAACAACAACAACAACAACAACAACAACAACAACAACAACAACAACAACAACAACAACAACAACAACAACAACAACAACAACAACAACAACAACAACAACAACAACAACAACAACAACAACAACAACAACAACAACAACAACAACAACAACAACAACAACAACAACAACAACAACAACAACAACAACAACAACAACAACAACAACAACAACAACAACAACAACAACAACAACAACAACAACAACAACAACAACAACAACAACAACAACAACAACAACAACAACAACAACAACAACAACAACGACAACAACAACAACAACAACAACAACAACAACAACAACAACAACAACAACAACAACAACAACAATTGTAATATCTAATTTTCTGCCGAGTTATAACGTTGCATAACGTTGCTGTCAATGAGAAAATCTAAACATGTGGACCCCCACTAGCGCTGCCCTCTGTTGGATTTTTTTAAATCTTCAGAGGTATAAGGTTAATTGTGCTGTTACTAGAGTAAGTACATACTATTGCCCTCTGGTTATTAAAATTGCCAACTAACATATTATGGAGACAGAAAAAGTAAACAAATAAGCATCTATGCATATATGTATTCTTTGGTAGAACTCAACCATTACCACGCTTTGTGAGATACACAGCGCGAGTATACACTTTGTGAGTATAAGCAGAGGTATAAGCTCCCAAAGTGAATACACCCGTTGGGTCGTTAACCCGTATTACTTCAACTATGGAAAAAAAATCAATAAATCACAACATACTTGTAGGAAACTGTATTTATATTGAAACAAATATATGAACTAACGTGCTCTGTAAGCATACACAGCGTCAAGCTCAACACAAAAACCAACGCTTGATGGCGCTGAAAGCGTGTAAGCACCCAAAACGAATACATCCGTTGGGTCATTGACCCGCATTACATCAACTATGGGAAAAAATCAATAAATCACAACATACTTATAGAAAACTGCGTTTATATTCACAGAAGCAAATATACTGACTGACATCTAGTGGTTGAATCGAAAGTCATTGTAAGCGAGTTTACTATATACATATATAAGTATATTTATTGTATGTTTTATGTGAAACAATCTTAAAAAGCTACTATTTTTCTCCAACCATTCAAACAACTATCATTAGTTTTACTTAACAGTTACTCTATGGTTTTATCTTAATCTCATTACCGTTTAGATCTCTGATACAGCTTCCAAGTGCTGACGTCTACATTCGCTTATAATTGCGACTTATTTTTGTTCGCTGTAGAGTTAAGGAGATTCAAAATGCCACCAAATTCTGTTGACACTCACCAAAGATAATGAATGGACAGTAGACACTAACGATGTTTTCTTTAAGCTTTAAATAACGGGATCAAGACAAATCTTATGACACCATCGTTTTTTTATTATTTTAGGAGGGAATAAAGAAGCCCAGATACAGATTTATACGTAGGTACTCAAAGCGTGGACACTCACGGTTAAGGCCGACTCGGGATCAAGACAAATCATGGATGACATAATCGTTTTGTATGCTAGGAGGGGATAAAAAAGTTCTAAATGAATATGACAAAAATGACGGTTTTTGTTGTTGTTGTTAATTTCATAGTTGAGTGCCGAATTCATTTGGTTTAAAAAAAAAATGTTTAAAACAAAAGTTGTTCATATTATTATTACTAACAACTTTTATCTGAGATTTTTGAAAACCGAATGGTTCCGACTCAAATTAACTCCAAAAATTTATATAAAAAAACGTTGTCAAAAGAGAACCCCCCCCCCCCAGCCTCTTTTCCCCTTAAAGATGTTGATTACTAATTACGAATTTAATCAAAAATTTTTAAAATACGTATAGAAATATATTTTTATTTATATTTAAATAAATACAATTTAATTTAAAGAAAGTTTTTTTTTAAGTTATCTTATTTAGGTATCGATCGTATAATACTGAAGTTTGAGAAAACAAATCATAGAATTACCAACTGCACACTTTAAAATGTCACTATACTCAATTTGTTGGCAATATAGCAATGGAAATCCTCTCCACAAAAACATCTTGTTCTTCTGTTGCACTTTTTGTAGTTGTCTATTTGATTTTCGAACCAAATACTTCGAATGAAAGTTGTGTGTTATCAAATTATTAACAACTTTTGTTCGGAACAGTTTATTCGAAAACCGATTCGACACAAATGAACTGTGAATCCTGCTAATAGTATAGAATAGTCAAGTTATCGATATCCGATCGTAGAACGTGTCTTTTGATGATTTATGACTCACAAGGGGAAAATACCACTTGGAAAATCGACTTTGGTATGAACCTCGTACAGGATTATAGAACGCCCTAAGAATTATCGTGGAAGTAAGAAAGCGCACTAGCCAGGCATTTCAGAAAAAAAATGCTTTTAAGGTTTTCTAAAAATTAAGTTTTTCGTTTTTCCTCTTAATATGGAAGTAAAACAGCGTTGAATGCAAGAAACCGCATTCTTGCAGCAGGTATAAAAGCAAAGAATATATTTTTTGGTTTTTTTCCGCTTTTCGGGTGGGGAGTATGGATTGCGTTGAGAAAACTAAAGGTTTCCGATATTTCGTCGAAATTTCAACATGGCGGCAATGCAGTAGATAGTGAGCCCTACTATCAAACTGCTGGGAGCTTGGATTCGCTTCTAGCTATAATTTTGTTTGTTTGTAAATAAGTGGTTATTTATAAGAAATTTTATGAATACTTTATAAATTATAACTGTATAGTTAAATTTTTTCTCGGTAATGGTAGGCTAGTGTATTTTCTTACTTTCACAATCGATGACCCTTAGGGGATTCAGAAATTCTATCCAAGTGCCCATACCCATACCGAATAATAATTGCCCATACCCACAATTTCCCAAGTCGTATCCTCTAGTCTATATTGTTAGAGGACGTTTTATATGATAAACAAAATATCTTGTTTAGTGAAAAGTAAAAACAGTTGGTAACTCTATATCAAATTATTTATTCGTAATAAATATTAATAATAAATTATGTAATTAATTAATATAAAACACCACAAACAACAATGAATGCATTTTAGAAACAATGGAATTTTTATTTTTATTTTTAGTTTTTTTTTTTTTTTTTTGTTATCAATCATTTTACAGACTGTGCAAATTGTTTAAGAATAAAAGATCAAAATTCTAATTCTAATATTTTTTTATGTTGCATAAATTCAACTATTCTATAAGCTACAAGCTTTTAAAGCTCTACGATCCATCAAATCTACATGCTTTGTATTTTGAAAGCTTATTATTTTGTGCTAACATTGAATATTGAGCTATCTAAAAGCTGAATTATTTATTTTATTCTAGAGACTTGATTCATTTTTTGCAAGTGAGTTCAACATCCCTTGTAAAAAACATCAAAGTCATTCCCGTCCCTTGAAGAGGACTTATCAGTCCTTAGGCGTATGAAGCTAGAAAAATCTTGATGACAATATGAAGAAAAAACTTCATATTTTACTTTGCTCGGTTTGAGAATGGTCTTATCCACCGAAACATGTCACTATTATCAATTTAAATAAAGTGGATTTTGTAAAGTTAAAATAGAAGTTTTTTCTGCAGGCATTCCAAAAAGTAAAGCTCTCTACAATAAAGTATAAAAACTTTAATTCCAAACATTTATAATATTCTCTGTTGGAATTTGTCTCAAAAATAGTGGATATGGAAAAAGAGCTTGAACCAAAATATTCCTGAAAGCAAAATGTGAACTACCATATCTGAACTCAAAATTCAGCTGTTTTACTTGATCATTAAGTTCTATCGCCTTCAAAAGTAGGTTTCCTGGTTGAAAATTTTACTGCACAAATCTTTGGTAAAAAGATGAAGATTTTTAATGAATCGAGTCTCTAATAACGGTTATAAAAGAGTAACGTAATTATTTTTAATTATAATGTCGTCATTATGTAGTTACCTACAGGGTGTGCTAGTGTTTGTGTGTGTATAAAATAAACAACAAACGACAAAACAATTATAATTTGAGGCTTGCATTTAATATTTGATATATTCTCTTGAAAAGTACTGATAAAAGTGTTATTTGATAAAAGCTCATTTAATAATTGAAAGCGACATTTAAATATATATATATTCTTTTTGGTTATATTTAATAATTTTTTACTTTTTTGGGATTATTTTAGTCAGTTTTTAAACCTAATCATATGTAAAGTATTTGGTTCTTTGTTAAAGTTTTTTTTTAATAATTTTTTTTTTATAAATATATTTTTAATAATTTTTATTTAAGGGTCTGTTTTTTTGTTTGTTTGTTTGTTAAGATAAATCTTTGAATATTTCAAAATAGTTTTAAAATTGACACGACTGCGAAGATTGCAGTGATGATCAATGATTGGATGTTTGCCATTGGAGCACCACCTAAAAAGAAAATTGTTATTATTAATATACAAAACTATTCAATTTAAATATGTGTATAATGAGCTTTTTTTATTATACCTTCATCTAATTTTGTTTTTATAAAAAGTGCATGAAGCTGTATATATATAAAGTGCTTTAATATTTTACTAATAATTTAATTATATTCATGGAAAAATGGTTGTGTAGTTGGTATATTCTGAAAAATAATATACAAAATAAATCTTCGAAAAAGAGTTAACAGAAAATTCGTTATACAAGAGGAAATAGATTTTATTCATGTTGATGGCAACTTGTGACCGCTAAAGGGCTTACAGACACATATATCTAAATAAGTTACTGTTGTTGACTAAGACCCGGTTCCTAATAAAGTCCAGTTAAGAAAAGTCGTTATTGTAATAGTTGTGAACGCTCAGAGGCCTTTTTCCCATGAGAAACTTTTAAATCAGAGTTAGATTTCGCGTGGTCATATTGGTAACATTGTAAAAATAAAACTGTTATTGAAAATAATAAACTGAAGGTAACAAATACTTACAAACTGTTAGAAATTATCTATATAATGCTTAAAGTCAACTATGCCGTATCGTACGGTTAATGTTATGTTATGCAAATCATGAAAAATGATGTTTAACATAGATAAGAAATAAAAGAATTACACTTTGACATTAAAAAGCATTCTTAGGAGTTGACCCCATATTGATTGAGCAGTAAGCAGTCATCAGAGTATGTGTGTGTGTGTAATCAGTGATCAGTGATCACAAATGCTTTTAAAATATTCACTCACTCACCTAAATAGCTTTGATAAAATATTGATCAAGTCTAGGGGAGCTTCTACACACCTATACTGTTTGTGAGTCTCCTCAAACTCATCAAATGGCCATGACTGGTGGCGAATCTGTTTCGAGTATGAGTTAATGGTGTATGTGGGTGTATTCCATGTAGGAGTGGGTGGTGGTTAGACAACGTTATTATCATTTTAATCTCTTCATTTAAATGCCAACACTGATTTGTAACTCACACAAATCATTTCCGTTCATATGAATTGTAGTTTTACTTATCATCAAGAAGTAGTCCACCAGTCCACCGCATTGATGGCTAGTCCAACATTAATGGACTTATTTATTACTTACTGCCAATTTTTTATTTTTGTTTTGTTGCCTTCATTGCTTTACTATATTATTCAATGTACATTACAACCTCCCTTCTCTCATCCCCTCTCCTCCTGACTGACTAGTGTTAGTCCCGTCACCCTAATGTTACGTTCATTGTACAAATGAATAATTACCCCGTGTTAAAAAAGTATTCTATTGTTAATTAATTGTATAGTAAACTGTAATTATTCATTTATTATATTTTTATTAGCTATAACTTGGCAACGTCACTTGTCTCATAATCAATTAAATTCACAATATCGGTATTTAGTATTGGAAACTGTAATGAACTAATATGAACGTTCAAGAGGTCTTGTTGATCCACTGCCTCGCCAGTTTAACTGGATGACTGATACTATCGATAGAGGAATGTATCTTCGACAATAGTACAAATAGGCAGAGTGTATCTAGTTAAATTGAAGAATATTACTTGAAAAGAAAAACAATTTTCTTTTCGAATTTTTAAAGAGCTTTTCGTTGCTGACCACCAGTCCAAGTAGCCGAGCGGTCTAAGGCATGCCTACTTAGAAACTGGGAGGTTATGTGTTCGAATCCCGACATTGACAGTTTGTCAATTATAAAGAAAAAAATGGGGGGTTAATTGACTAATCTGTCGGCGTATGGACAAGAACGAAGTAACCGGCTATGCTTGAGAAGGTTTTCTGCAGTTTCCTTCACGAACTCCAGATGAATATCGGCATATGTCCTATCATAGCCGGCTGCAGACGCATATCCTACCAATTCCTAGTCTATACACAAACATTCCTACCACTTCACTAACATCCTCACATCCTTAGGTATCACAATGGACCTTATGGTCGAAGTTACCGACAGTTTAGTCAATTAACCGCCCTTTTTTTTATAATTGACAAACTGCCGATGTCAGGATTCGAACCCATAACTTCCCCATTTCCAAGTATGTATACTGCGCAGACATAACGCCTTAGACCACTCGGCTACTTGGACTGGTAAATAAAAAAAACACTGTAGAGATTGTTCCGTATAATATTTTGCTAAAAAGCGATCCGGATAATTTGTAGTTCTACTATATGTATATTCAATTAAGTCAGTAATATATATTAGAAATAAGTAGTATAGTATCCTGAATCTTCTTCTCCTATCGATTAAAATAATAATAATAATTGCGTATACAGGTACATACGTACATACTTTGCATAAATATAAATAATATAACATGATGTAACAACTAACTAACGTTTACCTACGTAACGAATGCGTTCGTTACAATATAAATATAGTGTTTATATATGTGATACGTTATCGCATTGCCCTAAATAAATATAACACCACATTTACCATCTAACAACCAGTAGTCAATAACCCATTTCGCGTTTTTTTAGTGTATGATAGCATTATATGTATATGTATATATACCTTATGTATATACCTACATAAAAATACTCTTAATATTTAGTATCCATATTTTCTTAAAAAAAAAAAAAAAAACTATAAAAAGGTAAAATTTTGATGAAATGTTCATGTGTATATATAAACCTTTGTTTATTCTCAATTAGTCCCCTAACTGCTGATACACACGACCACAAAAGTGACGTTCATTTTTTTGTTTATATAATTTGACTGAGTTGGATTCCCCGACGTTACCCGTGGATTTTCTTTTTTGGTACTAAACCAACATGTATAAGACTTAATATGAGTTATTTTGGTCCATAAATATAGAATTTGTTAAAAACTTCAGACTACAGCGTCATCTGTCGGATCCTAGCTATGAGCCATTGTCTCAACAAGACAAATACATTGTGTGAATATTCGTTCAGAAGTTACACGATCACTAACAGTCGAACCAACTATTATATATATAAAGATTCACTCTCCTGACAAGGAGGACCCACCCCACCCCCTTGATCCCAGTGCGGCCTTACTCCTTGGATTCGCATCCTAGAAAGAACTCATTTCCTGATCCATCCCATCATTCTAGCATTTATAGAAGTTATTTTTGGTTTTTTCTTTCCATTTTCCCATTTCGGGGAGATTAAAGTTTTCCAATTTTTTCCGTAATTGAAGATAATTGATTTGTGGCTTATTCATGGAAAAAAGTTTCGGGTAAAAGTTGTTATACAAATATACTAACAACTTTTATTCAAAACATTTTTCCCACAAACCGAATGAATTAGGTACAAAAATCAACTAAAAAAAAAACAGTTAAAATAACAACTAACTGAGTGAATTGCTTAAGTGCTCGGTATATACTGAGTTTATGAAAATAGTTTCAAATAAAAGTGGTATGTTTCAAAAAAGGAACATTTTTTGTCTTTAAGTTTTTGTTTAATTTCTTACGGCTTCAAAGATGGATTTTACTCCTCTGGCGGGTAGGTGGTCGGCCCGGTTTTGCCAATTCACGAACTTGAAATTACTTTTTAGTTTTATACACACACAAAATTTTTAACTCATTATCTCTTTTCGTTTTTGTGTTATCGTGTTGTCGGAAGGATGACCGGTCGGATATGCGGAAATTGATTAATTTGGTCATTTTAGCGGAAATGGACTACTTTGGTCATTTTATGAACTTGTTAAAAAAACCAATACAAGAAATTATTAATAATAATTTCCATGGATTATGTAAATTTAATTCTGTAAGCATTTTTTTTTTAGTAAATTTAATAATTTAATAATGTCTCAATTTTGGTCAGTGCGTTTGTATTCATCCGACAAAAAAAGAAATTCAGAAATTTTGATTCATTATTTTCCAAAGCTAAGGTAAAGAAAATATATTTATTAGAATGTAAATTTCTAAACGATATACACAAAGCGTGGAAATTGATAAACCCATTCGCAAACATATGAAAGTAATATTTACTAAATTATTAATATTTAGGTACTAACTAACCTAAAATGTCGAATTTGTATACAGCTTGCGATGTAATACTTTTGACTAAATATCAAAATTATTATTAAATACAAAAATTTACTAAAATCACATTTATAAACATTGACTCTATATTAAGTTTGTTTATTAGCCACGCGGCGCTACCATCTTCAAAAATTTCGCGTATATCTTAAATTTTTTTCTGCGATCAATATTTTCAACCTTTACAAAGTCGGGACTAAACTTAATATGCCCTTGTATATTATATATGTATAATAATATATATCGGGTATAAGAAGCGATAGTTTTGTGAGCCATAGTACTAGTGTTGTCCGTAGTCACGTGCAACGGCCGACGGACAAACAACAATTATATTCGTAGTATGAGAGTATTTTTTTTTTGGATGGTAGCAGAACCTAACTAATAGCGTGTATTCAAAATGCTACGCATAACCGTTTACGTTTAGAATACGAGAATATTGCATGTTTAAGCAGGTGCTCATGTTTGATATGTGATTAAGGAATGAGTTTTTATTGGGTGTACAACTAGCGGGGAGTATGGGGTGGGAAGAACGTAGGCGCTCTGATGTTGTGGTGGGGGGGGAGGGGGTTGTTAAGTTTTTGTTTTTGTTTTTTTTTTTCTAAAGGTGAGATGGTTCTTTATAGTGAGTATAAGTTCACCAAATATTAGTAAATAGTTCGCCCTACTACTTTAGAATTCCGTATCAAAAAATACAACATCTTGTATAGTTTTTAGTCCCTGTAAAAAATAAAATAGTGGACCCAACTACGCCATATACTTCGCTGATACTACCTAGACAAATGAATCGTACTTAAGCTAAGTACCTAAAAATTGAAATAATGAACCAATTACACGGCGTAGTTGAGATTGTATTATTACCGAAATACAAGTTATCAAGGCAAATAAATTTGGTTAAATTGACCAAAAATTTCCAGTTCGCCTGTCTAATATTAGGCTTTATCAAACCAAAAGAGGTAGTTATGATCTTATATATATATAGTGAGTGTATGCGAGCATTAAGAGTTGGTACTGAAACTGAACTCTGTAAACATAGATAGTATAAAGAGAAGTGACTAATTCAAGTCGCAAACCAAAGTGATAGAAAATTCGTTAGTAATATGGTAAACGGGAGGCAAAACTACATAAAATAAAACTGATGATAAATACTGATGCGCTTAGTTAGGTAAACGGTAGTAAAGTGTATAAAGTGAAAACAGAGAAAATTGAAATCTAAGTTTTTGATATTTCTAAACTAAATTAATAATATTTTTTTTCCGTAATAATTATTGAACGACTAATAATATGTTACATGACTTCATCAAAAGCCATTTAACTGTGATTTTATATCACATCTAATCAATATGCCGAAAATAAGTGATTATCTGTCTTGAATTGTTGTAAATCGAAAAGCAGAAAGCAGTAACATGTGATTTACTGCCTTTATACTCTGTAAAACATGAATTACTGCTTTTATTCTATGTTTTATTCTATGCATTATTTTGTCAACGGTAAAATGCAGAATAAAAATCAGTGAGGTTAAAAATATGTAAATATATGCTAAAGATTACATTTAAAGTTTACAAAGTGTACAAACTATGTTATGATCATGAAATGAATATCAATCGATAAAATTAAGAAATTAAATTTTTCTTTCAAACATACAACTCACCTCTATTATTAATATTTGGACAAACTATAATCATAACAGGTAATAAAGAGTAAAAAAGCAGTACTTATATTATTCAGTGGATAAAAGCAGTACAGTTTGAAAACAACTGCTTTTTTTACTTTGAAAAATGAATTTACTGCTTTTATATTTTAGTAAATGTAATCAATTTGAAATAATTGACGAACTTAATGATCTTATTGAAATAGCATTCGTAATGGATTCATTTTATAATTGATATGAGATAGGCCGAATCATCGGAAAAATTGATTAGCATCAAAATTAATAAAAGACAGTAAATGAAGTTTACTAACTTTTACCCCAAAGCACGGCAGAATATATCAAATGGAATTTTTACTTTGAATTTCAATACTGTATATTTTGTGTTCAAGAGATTAACAAATTTATAAATTAGCATTAAACTTTTTCAAATTTTTTCAAATACACCCCAACCGTTTTGTTGAAATATTATATTTGGAAAATACGTGTGGAATATCTTCGATGTCCACAAACTCAAAATTGGATTGTTTTCAAGTATAGGTCATTTTGAATATGCGTTAAGAAAAACTACTACATGACCCGTGTGTCTGTGACCGCGTATGTGCGTGTCACTTGCGGTATATTTGAAGTTGTTAGATGTAGTGTGGTCTCTTTCTCGTAGACCAAATAAAGTTTTTTCAACTACCATTAATAAAACATTATACAATCGAAATGTTAAACATGAACCGAACTAAACTATGTAATATTGAACTGAACACTGAAAATTGTGTATGAACGAACGATTGTTATCATCGAAATTCACGATTCGCGTACTCTTAAAAACGAACGTATTTCTTAATTTTATTACAATTGTATTAAATTTTTCGAGAGAAAACAAAAACATTGTTTTTTTTTTTAAATTTTTTGTATAAACTTTACTTTTATAATATTTAATAAATAGGTTGTTAGCTAATTACTTTTGTTGAAATCGACAATAATCACCTAATTAGGTTTTGTATTCGACTGATTCGAATGATTGTATAGTCCTGATTATACAATTGATTATACTCTGCATTGTTGTCGGTCATATTTTACTTAATATTCAAATTAATACTACTTAAATTAATAGTTCCATATACTACAACATGACTGTTTCATATCAATAGTTTATTTAAATATTCAATGACATATTTGTCTGTACAGACCGTTTTCAAAAGCATTTCTAATAGAGAATCAATGTTATTTAAATAAATAAAATATTTACTATAAAACCATACTTACATACACATACATACTGAAACTGAATGTCTGGATTGGAATATTGGGGGACCATTCTTCATTGACGGATCTTTAGATTCTCAAAAATATTTGAGTTTGTTACGAAATAATACCTTGTCAATTGTTAGAGCTCTTCCTAATTTAGACCTGGAATCTGTATGGTTCCAACAAGATGGTTGCCCTGCACACAATGCCATGATAGTAAGGCTGTTCCTGGAACAAACTTTCCAGGAACGTCTTATGAGTGGTTTTTGAACCTTCAAGTGGCCAACCAGATCGCCAGATCTATCTCCTAATAACTTTTTTTGTGATGTTTTCTCAAAACACAGATCTACTCGCGGAATAGGCCAGAAAATTTGCAACAATTAAGGCAAAGAATTGTTGACAATTGTGCGAATATTTCTCCTCAAGTGCTAGAAAATACCCGGGTAGATTTCTACAATCGACTCGGATATTGTTTAGCAAATAATGGAGGAATATTCGAACCGTTGGTTTAACTTTTTTTTTTTGTCGGAATTCTATTTTTTTTTCTTTTTGGGTTTCAATTGTTAGAAGTAATGCTAAGCTTAAGAAGACAACAATGAACATATTTAACCCACTCTCATTACATGTTAATGCAGTACTGAGTACAAAACAGTCCAGCAAGCATACACAACAGACACACTAAAGAGTACCCCCACTATTTTTATTTCTTTATTAAGCATATTGTGTTATAGTTATTATAATAAATAATATTTAACATTGATTCTCTATTAGCAATGCTTTCCAACACATACGGTATAATATACATAATAGTTCTTCCGTACTATGTCTTACGTAACCTTAATGGAAATTAACATTGTATCGAATTGTGACACCTAAGTATACACAAAATAATGATATGTAATTTTTAAAGTACGAAAATCAAATAAATATGCCTGAAATGGACCAAAAATAATTTTTTTTGAATATTCGTGACGTCACCAGGTACAACATATTACTTTTTTGATTATCATAGGTAAATTTGATCCGATTTTAATGAAATTTTTTTTGAAACCCACTATTTTTTTGATATATTTTCCATTTCTACAATCTAGAATTGTATAGCGTTTATCGATTTCAAGATAAAAGAACCATGTGTGTACCATCTCAAAAACTACTGAAGATATCTTAGTTTTTCTACCAAAATTGACTTTCTCAACTAATGTTTAGTGGATTTGAAAAAAAATTTCATCAAAATCGGATAAAATATACCTGAAATAGAAGAAAAATGATTTTTTAGATTTTGATGACGTCATCAGGTGCAAAATATTGCTTTTTTGATTATCTCAGCCAAATTTGATCCGATTTTAATGGAATTTTTTTTGAAACCTACTAATTTTAGAATGTTATTTCCGTTTCTATAATATAGAATTATCTAGCTTTTATAGAATTCGAAATAAAAGACTCATGTATATACTGTCTTAAAAACCAATAAAGATATCGTGTTTTTTCAATCAAAATTGAATTCCTTGACTAAAGTTTAGTAGATTTGAAAAAAAAATTCATCAAATAAAATCCCGAATAAAATATGTCCGCGAAAAATATATCAGAAACTTGATTTTATTAAGCCAGTCATGTCATGTCAATTGAAACATTTAAGGTTATACGCGCACTAAGTTATGGTAAACATAACGAGCTGAATTTTGAACATATTATGAACGAATATTACACACACATAAAATAATTTTTTGAGAGAGATCTGATATCCAGTTGCATAGGAATTAGTTTGTATAAATTGGATATATATATATATATATATATATATATATATATATATATATATATGTAAATTTTTCATTGGAAAATATAATTCGAGTGCAAATCAGAGGTTAAATTACAAAATATTGGTTAGTAAATAAAATTATATTACTAAATTTATAATTTAATGCAAAAAATAGTAAAGTGGAAATTAATTTTAAAACAATTTTTAATTGAATCTTCATTGGAAAATGTAATGTAAAATGGTAATTGGAAAATGTAAAAATTAGAAGTTAAATGTACAAAAAATTGATGAAATAAACAATATTAAATTATTTATAATGCATAGTAGAATCGAGTTAACTTTTACAACAAATGCTTGATATGAAAAATCATACACATTTAGGATGAAAATCGAACCCACGACCTCTAGTATTCTAAACCAATGCTCTACCTCGGAGCTATCTGAGATCTTATAGGTAGTGGAACGCATATATAATATGATGACTGAATGTACTAGAGCCTAATAAAACCCACTTTGTGACTATAAAATGACTATATAAACGTGAAATTGCGTAATAAACAAAAATAAATCAAAATTTAGTAAACATTGAATATTTCAGCATCCAATATATGAGAAAAATCATCACAATTGATTATGTTTTCACGAAAAAATGATAATTTAAAAAAAATCTCTCAATAAGACCCATTAAAAAAATTTTGTCAAATAAAAATTATCAATATATAATTCATTAAATAATCATTAAAATAAATATTTTCTTATTTAATATCCATGTACTTCGCACAACGATTCAGCCGAAAATATAGGTTAGGCCTTATTAGGTCTGTTAAAAATACAAACTGTATTAAAACAAAAAATGATCATTATATTTTAAAATATCTTCATTTCGTTGTTACTGTTATTTTTTACTAAATATTTAAAAAAAATTATCGAAATAAGTATTTTATTTTTAGTCACAAACCCACCCTGAGCCTTATTTGGAGTCTTAGGTAAAAATTTCGTACTTTGGTAAACAGGCTAAATTGGCTAAATGAACTAAGAAACTGTTTTTGTTTGCATGGAATATAAAAAGCTTACTTTAATTTATCTGACCTTTTAATTTATAAACCATGCTATTAAAGCGATAATTTATTGAAATTAATTTACAAAAAATCTTAAAATTAATACTATTAAAAAGACCCGGGTCTTTGGTGAAGTGGGCCTTACTACGGGCAATAATAAGCGATGTTAAAAATGATGATAGATAGAATCCTTGGCTTAGATATTAAGATCCATTAGTAAAAACAAAACAAAAAACACCATTTTATTCACCAAAAATTTGAAAAAAGTGATAAATCAATATTATAAACAAAGGGAGATTATCTTATTGATGCATCACTGATAAACACGAATTTGCTGTCTAATCGAAAATGCATTCGACTAAAAGTGTTGTTTGATTTTTGTGATAAATTTATATTATAACTTATAACTATTTATATTGGTATTCAGAAGGTTTATCGAATTGTTTTACTTCTCCTTGAATGCGATTATTTATATGATCTATTTTGATGAGATAATGAATTTATTTTCTAAGTATTTCAATGTAGTTTAAAGCTTCATACTATTTGTGATGTGTAATAAATACCAACTAACTATTTATACAAACGAGTGTAAAGCTTTCTATGAAATCAAATTATTATTAAATATTCATTATTTTATCCATCATTATTAAAAGTTTTTGATCGAATTGTTTTTCCAGTTCCCGGTATTGTTGTACCATGGATGATGATAGTTTTTAATCTGTCATTAATTAGTTATATAATATTTTATAATGTAATACATAATAATGTACAAACCAAACCACTTGCATTACCTTCCAGGTATAATCAATTTATATTATTAGTAATTTTATCTGTTCTATTTTATAACGAACCAGGTATATTTATTATCTAGGATTTTATTCAATTGTGATTGGATGGAAACGAGCTTTTTCTGTGTAATCTTCCTAGAATTTGAACAAATGCAAATATGATTATTAATATCAATTTTACAGAGAATGATGTTTGCAGAATATGTCATGAAGAGGATACGACCAGCATTCACATATTGTGTGAATGTGAAAGTTTCTCTCTCTTTCAAAAGACACTATCGTTAGGGACGTACCGAGTCATATATTATCTGGTCTATTTTATAACGAACCATGCGTATTTATTACCTAGGATTTTATTCAATTGTGATTGTTTGGAATCGAGCTATTTCTGGGTAATCTTCCTAGAACTTGAACAAATGCAAAAATATTCGAGTAATGGTTATTGATTTCAAACTCATAGAGAATGATGTCTGCAGATTCTGCAGATTTTGCCATGAAGAGGATGAGACCAGCATTCATAGTCTGTGTGAATGGTTGCACTATCGTTTGGGATGTACCGATCTCCAGCCAGATTAAATCAATGAAGTTTCGCCGAGGAATATTCTAACGTTTATCAGGACTATAAGACCTCCTGGAACACCTTTGAAGGAAAGGAAGTATTGGCCGCGGTATAAAACTTTCTCCTGAGTTATTTCAAACAGAGGGTCTCATTGACACAACACTGATTTGCTGTCTAATCGAAACCGTATTCGACTAACATGTTGTTGCCTTTTTTGTCTGTTGATGTTTTTGCCTATATGTTGAATAAAACTTCAGGATTTATTAGAAAACGTTAATATTAGCCTGTGAAGAAAAATGAGCAAAATCTGTCGAAAAGCGATTTCATGTTGGAACTAACTTAATAAAACAATTACAAGAACGATATTTCATGACTGGGCGATAGTAGGAACCGGACCTTGTTAGGCAACCGTACCTTGGTAAATAAAAACAAATTATGAATACATTGCCATCCAAGAGAGTGAAAAATCATATGAAAGATCAGGTAGCTCAGCGATAGAACATTGGTCTAGAATACAAGAGGTCGTGAGTTCGATTCCCATCTTAGATGCAGTGTGTCATATCAAGCATTTGATGTCACAGAATGTTATCAATGTTCAGACATATTACTTAAATGTCAAATTAAGTAAACGCTAGTTATTTCCGTCTCAGCCCAAGTGGCCGAGCGGTCTAATGCGTTATATCTGCGCAGTATGCCTACTTGGAATCTGGGAGGTTATGGGTTCGAATCCTGACATCGGTAGTTTGTCAATTATTAAGAAAAAAAAAAGGGACAGCTAATTGACTAAACTGTCGGCGTATGGACAAGATCGAAGTAACCGGCTGCAGTTTCCTTCACGAACTCCAGATGAATATCGGCATAGATCCTATCAGAGTCGGCTGCAGCCGCATATCCTGCCAATTCCTAGTCTATACACAAAAATTCCTTCCACTCCACTCACAACCTCACATCCTTAGGTATCACAACGTGCCTTATGGTCGAAATGTAGCCAGTCTAGGGCAGCCTCTACAATCTATTTACATATCTAGTTATTTACGTTGTTTTATTATAATCGAAAAGGCAACCATACCATATCCAATACATACCATAGCATTGGATATCAAATATACGCTAGTTTACATAGTGTCTATTTTATTTTCCTAGAATTTTTTTATTGGAAACTGATATTGGATTAAAAAGCGCAGGTTAAACATACAAAAAAATTTTTATTAAATCAAATACAAAGTTAAATAAATATGTAGAAACTAGTGAACGATACCAATTACTAAAGTAAAAAAATTGACACAAAAAAGTGTATATTTGGGTCTATGGATCAATAAAAACCGGGAATAGAGCTAGCTATATTTTCAATTGTTTATTTATAGAAAACGGGAACATTTTTTACGATGTGAGTGGAAAACAAGGAATTCATATGCAGACTAGATATTCGTAGGTTGTACGGCTGCAGTGGACTTTGATAGGTATTATACCGATATTCATCTGGAGTTTGTGAAGGGAAACTGCAGAAAATCTTCACAAGCATAGCCGGTTACTTCGTTCTTGTCCATACGTCGACAGTTTAGTCAATAGGGAATATACATAAAAATTTTTTTTTCACATTTATTTTCAGAATATGAAAATACTGTTAATACTGTACTAATATTTAAAAACCAAATTAAAATCCGACAAATATCAAGGAAGCTATAAGCTTTTAAAGATTATTATCTGTCTCTTTCTTGCAAAAATACTAAAAACGGAGTTTTACGTGTATTTTAAATGGTGAAAGTGTAATATGACGTCACGTAACATATGAAGAGGGCTATCACACTCTTTGTCTAATCGGGAATTTCAATCATTCATATCTCGCTTATTTTTAAAGTTATTTAAAAAGTAATTTTACCTTGATATTTGTCAAGTAAACATGCTTCAATTCAAGTGAACAAAAATTTTCATGCATATTCCCTATTAACCGCCCCATTAATTTTTTAATTGATAAACTATCGATGCTAGGATTCGGACCCATAACCTCCCAGTTCCAAGCAGGGCGCGGCTGCTTGTCTGATAAAAAAAGTCCATATTATTATAATATTATTTTGTATATTATGATATTATGGTCGATGACTATTTCAAACGAGTACTACAAGGTGGCCGAACTCAAATGGGAGAATTGACAAAATATGGCAACGTAATGGTAGAAGTTATATTTAGTTTTTGTGCCACTAACGTCGCTAGTTGTCCATCCGTACCGCAGTGAATATAGTATAGTAAATAAAGTGAAGTATATATGTGTCATTTGGTTACATATATTATTAATAAATACAAGTTTTATTTAATAATATCTGATTCAATTATCTTCTAAATTGATTTTAATTGATTTTCATTTTTACAATTCCCACTTTACAGGTTATTATTTAATTATTCGATGTTTTATAATTATTTTGTTTTTTATTGTTATGGAATTATTTTGCGAATTTTTATTAACTATCACTTACTTCAACTAATTACTTTATTTCATTTATTAAAAAAAAAAATTCTATTGGAACAATACTTTGGCTGTAAATAATTTTTATAATACTACATAAATGCGTCATGTTTTTCGCGCCTTATAATCTCTCCACTATTTCGGGTGTAGAAGGAACCCTACTGACATCTTATCTTTGTGTAGTCTCCATGGGTCATACCTCAAGTTGGTCGCAGTTGCGTGTTTTTCGACTACCCGCACTAAAATGCGTTCTATATATTTTAGATATTGTGGCATCAACTCAATTGTAATACTTAAATTATTGAATTTCAATAGTTTTTGCCACAATATCTTTTAGTGCAAACACCCCAAAAACACTCAAACCCGACCAATTCGGGGTATGACCGATGTAGTGAAAGACTATAGTTTTCGGTTGGAATAGTCATCGACCATAATATCATAGTATTAAAAATAATATTTGACCAGTTTTTCAACTTTTTTTTATAAATAAATAATTGAAAATGTCGCTCTTCCCCCAATAGATGTTTGTTGAACCTTTTTTGTTTTCGAAAAAATGACTACAATAAAAACCACCAACAAATTTTGTCTTAGAAATTTTCTCGAAGAATCAATGAATTGGAAAAAATCAACGGTGTAATTTTGAAAAAGGGGAATTAATATTTGAAAAAATTTTTAAATATTGTGAATTGTGTAAAAAAAAAAAAGCCAACGCATTTGTTCTAAACAAATGAAAATAACAACTAACTGTATTAACTGCTTAAATACCCGGTGTATCCTGAATTTATGTAAAAAAGTTTATATGAAAAGTTATTTATTTCTAAAAAAGGAACACTTTTTGTCTTTAAATGTTTGTTCTATCTCTTACGGTTTCAAAAATAGACAGTTTTGCCCAAACATGGGCGGATTTTGTCCATTCATGAACTTGACCTTACTTTTTAGCTCTAGAACACACAGAATTTCAGCCAGTTATCTCTTTTCGTTTTTGAGTTATCGTGTTCATAAACAGTCAGACAGACGGGCGGGCATGCGGAAATGGCCGAATTAGGCAATTTTATGAACACCTATGCCAACCATTTATGTCTACGATCAATATTGTCAAGCGTTACAAAGTCGAGACGAAACTTAATATACTCTTGTATATTTACATATACTGGGTATAATAAACAGTTTTTAATGAATAATAAAAGAATCACAAGGTCTAATAATAAGCATAATTAGCATTAATTACTAATTTATTCGTGTATTCATTATTTTTAGTATTTTAAATATTGATTTTTTGTTTAATTTCAGGCAGCGACCATTCGTAGTCCTCTGGTCAATGACATTCTTTTATTATTTTTACATATTTCGTGAAAATGTTAACTGTACTATTAACCACTTAAGTGGCGTTTTTACAATCGATTTGTGTCGAATTCATTTGGTTTTCAAAAAAAAAAATCTCGTATAAAAGTTGTACGTCCTAAAAAACCGAACAACTTTTATTGGAAACATTTTTTTTCGAAAATCGCATGAATTCGTTACAAATTCGATTCAAAACATTTCTTAAAAAAGAACACCACTTAAGTGGTTACGTGTACTATGGGTCATGAAAGTAGCGCTCATTTTTCTGAAATTTCTACTTAGTTCCTTATTTATTCGGTTTTTGGATAAAATGTTTCGAACAACTTTTATCGAATAGCCAAGCATTTTTTCGAATAAATAAAACCCAAATTAATTATAAAATTTTGAAAAATGGACGATACTTTTGTGGCCACGTCCTTCCATTTTCTGGCCGAATGTCCTTTCAGAGTCAGAATGAGATATCTAGTTACAATTAAAAGTTAGTATCAGATAAAGAGATTATCGATCAGCAATTGCGGAGGGTTACCGGATTCATCTGCACACAATGGGACTCCATAACGGGTCCATTATGTGCAGATTGTGTAGCGAAGATGAAACATCCAGCCACATAATCTTTGACTGCGAATCTCTGGGTTGTAGCAGATACAGGATATTCGGCGCATCTTACCCCGAATATTTGAACCTTCGGGAGGACCTGATAAGCAAGCTCCAGGCTCTTGCCAATATATGGGAGAAGCGAATCTCGTCGGACTGAAGTAGAAGGGGGAGCACAATGGACCATAAAGTCAAAGTGCAATAGTTTTTAGATCCCAATCTAATCTAATCTAAATAAATTTCGATTTTTGCCCCAATTTCCTAGATCAAATTTTTTGTATTTTATAAATACGTATTTCGACTACAAAGTAGTCATCATCAGTATGAATTAGCTAGACCGTCACCAAATTAGCAACAAGTAACATCTCCTCGGAGAATAATTACAATTAGCTAATTCATACTGATGATGACTACTTTGTAGTCGAAATACGTATTTATAAAATACAAAAAACTTAGCAAAAATCGAAATTTATTTCGAAAAATCCTAGAGTTCTCTTTAATATTATTTATAAATCTAATCTAGTGTCAGAAATGTATATTGATTTTGTTTTCAATAACAATTTTCTAATATTTATATTAGAGTTTTCCACTATTTATAAATAATTATTTTTAAAATAAATATATATAAATTATGAAATTGAAATTCATCAACCTAACAATTAACTCTATTGACATAACAGTTGTGTGGTCTTTCTCCGAACCATTAAAACTATCATCGAGTTTTCTCATTTTCTCGCTATAGTTAATTGGGATAGGGGTGATACGATCGATGTATTCGATGTCAGTTCCATGAGATGTTTTTTCGATATATATTTAATATGCATACAGTAATTCCATGTATGATTGAAAATAGAATCTGTGTGTGTTCATTTGAATATAATATTGCATTTTGATCGGATATTTTAATTAGATACATTTGAGATATTATTCCAAGCATAAATAATGAGTTAAGAGTAAATGAGTTTGATGTACACGTGGCCACTAAAGTACTGTTCATTTATCCAACACTTTTGTAATTAATTTGTGTCGTATCCATCAGAAACGGTTTTCGGAAAAACAAACCGCATAGAGTAGAGCTTTTATGATCAACAATTTTAATTGAGAAATTTTTTTTCGAAAAACAAATGAGTTTGTCACAAATGCATAATGTTTTGTTTTGTTTTTTTTTTTTTAAATGAACGACACTTAAATGGTTGTTAGTATATTGTTGATATCAGATATGACATTGAAATTCAAATTAAGGACGTTCCAGCACTGTGTTATGCAACCGGTTTGGATTTTATTATAGCACCAATACATAAACACACATATACAATACATAGACAAAAACACTGTATACAAAATAATGTTATGTTGAAGAAAAGGAATAATTTTAGACTTTTATATTTCGAAAACAAAACGGTAATATACGATTTTTTTTTTTAAAATTATATAATAAATATTTATCTTTACTCTCCTAGTTCTAAATTCTGTCGAGTATTTTTTTTAATACAACAGATAATAGTTGGGTGGGCATGAAGTTTTACATGCTTCAAATGAGAGAGAATGATAACTTTGATATTAATAATCTCGCGTTTTAAACGGTCAAAAATTCGGGATTTATTAGAAAACGTTATTTTTAGTCTGTGAAAAAAAAATAAGCAAAATCTGTTGAAAAGTGGTGGTATGATGGAACATCCTTAATAGGTATGCATCAATATATTTATTATGTTTACTTATACTGATATTAATTTTAATTGTACGTGTCAATACAATTAAAACGATTGTTTACCTACGATACAAGCAGAGCAATGTTGTACGGTTGTACCTGCAGTTTGTGGTTTTGTATTTTTTAAATGCATTGACGTTTTTATTTATTTATTTATTTATTTATTTTTATACTGTCATAAACAAGGTCTTTAAAAGGTATAGGTTTTTTTAGACAGATGGTGAAACTGTCACCAAGTTAGTAACGAGTAACATATCTTAAGACAATACTCGTATAAGAGTAATTTTAATAAGAGTAAACAGTTAACAGGAATAAATGTGAATGAAGGAAATTTTAACAAGAGTAATTTCAATATAATTTAAAATTTATTATTTTAATTTAGTTAATTTTCTATTTATTTTTATTTTTGTCTATTGATGTCGACTTTCTATCTATTTCTAATTGTCAAAGAGTAAATGACGACTAACTAATTTATACTGATGATGACTACATTGTAGTCGAAATACGTATTTATAATACAAAAAAACTGATCTAGGTAAAGGGGGTGAATTGGAAATTTTATTTCAAAAGCTTAGAGTTCTCACTAATTATCATTCGATAATATAATATTTAAGACTGGCCTAGTTACTTTCTTGGTGCACAAAATTGGTGCTTTCCTAGTTGTAAACGCTCTGAGGTCTTTTTCTATGAGATCCTTTTTATAAGAATCTTTGTATTATCTTACCCATGAGTATTTACCCAAGAACGGTTGGACCTCTGTACTTCAAAAAACGGATCTGGGCCGTTTAGTGGAACACTAGCACTGGTGAATTCATTAGTGATAGTGATTTTTCAGTGAGTTGGTATACTCCAGGACAATTTTGGAGTTTATTTCAGGTTCTCGCTTAAAGCAAGGCCTGACTCTTGGATCAAATATATATATTATTCTACTTTTGCAGTTTCACTGAAGCTTCTCGATTACACATCTATTTGTGGCATATCCTTAAGCCTGCAATATCGAGGCATATTTTATAGATATGAATCTAGTCTCCGTAGCTCTTACGTGAAGAAATTTTTTTTCAAAGATTGATATTTATGTAATATTATTAGATAAACCATTTACATAATAGTGAGTACAACAGTTGTACAGGACAGATAGATATACGTCTCCAACATATTATTAGACTTCGTAAAGATAACGAGTCGAAACCAGCTTTACCGACATCGGTTACAACGATGGATCGTTTATTACGAAATAAATGGCAAGGTCAAAGCAAAATCAAGGCAAAATTACTGACTAAATAGCAAGGTCCCGGATGAAACCCTATATAAACACCTATGTAAACATACCATCCTACAACAACATCGGATAAAGCGAGGAACCTTTATCGAAATTCGTCGGCTGGCTATAACGACCAACTGTCATACTTTTTCAGTATTATTTTGTCTAATTATTAGTTGCGCACTTCCTCCCATCCCACCCGCGTTGATTTATTTTTCTTCCTCTTACGCGTTTTGTGCCATTTCAACTATCGGACTTAGCGTCCTTAGTTATGTGGTCCCTTCAATGTCGTTATATCTGGTTTCGACTGTATATTGCTGATAACAACTATCGGATATAGCGTCCTAATAATGTGGTCCCTTCAATGTCGTTATTACCGGTTTCGAATGTAATCAAATAAAATGCAATGCAAATAAATTTATGTAACAGAAATGAACAACAATTTTATAATATCCGTGTTCATGTGTTCATGAGCTCACCGTGTTCACCTATGTTGTATGCAACATGGGATGGAGAGGGGTAAAGTGGTTGGTAGTAGTTGAACTTGTTAGATTCGATTGTAAAATATAAAATTCACAAATTGAAATCAAGTCATAAATCACATGTTATTGTTACGATTATTGCTATTATTTGTTGTTTTGTTGTTTTCTGCATTCTTTCACTCATTTTTAGAACAATCATATTTTTAGTAACCATTTGTAAACACAAATATAAAACGAAACATTCACCAATTGTTTTTTTTTTTAACTATTGACTTCAAAAATAACCTAGTCTTTTTTTTATACTTGATTTTTATACAGAATTTATTCATTTTTTGGGAAAAATGTTTCTTACAAAAGTTGTAGATATTTTTATAATGGATAACTTTTATTTGAAACATTTTTTCACAAACTGAATGGTTTTGGGACAAATTACAGAATATTTCGAAAAAGAGTACGATACTTTTAAAGATGTCGATTATACCAATTATTTTACTGCAAAATTTATATATATATATATATATATATATATATATATATATATATATATATCAGGGTGCTTTAAAAAAAAAGTTTTTTTTTAAAGGCTTATGCCCAGTTCCATTCGTTCAAATTTGAACTTACTTTAAACCTCGGTTTTTTATGTATCAAGTTTCTGTTCAATTACTGAACTTAAAGTTCGTTTAGACTTTAGACTACGACACTATACACCGCACACTCAGTGTATACACCGAGTGTCTATGTGGATAGTTTTTGTAGCAAAACTATTGCAGATAGTTTTTGTAGAGAATTGAATTTCCTATAAGTTTAAAAAACAAATTTTTAAATGTAATTCAAATGGGAAAATGAATATTCGTTGAGCTCTTAGTAGGAATGAGATTTCGAGCTGATATTTAAGGAGAATTTTTTGTGTACCATTTTTTGAACATCTTTTTGTTTTAAATCACCCTAATATATAGTTATACACATACGTATATAGGTAAAGGGTTGTGGTTTGGTTAAATGTCGAGGGTTGAGGTTCTTACTATCGATTCAATCCAACAACCTTCTTATGTACAACTCTGTGTACACGCTAAAATTTTATTTTACTATTCAAGAAAAAAAAAACAACATTGAATTGTGCTGGACTGTGTGTTAGACACGCGATTTTTATGTTCTTTAGTGGCCACTTGTACTACTAAACATGTGTGAGATGTTTGTTTCTATTTTTTTACATATATTTTATTTCGAACTGACGACTGAACATCGACCACTGATTATAATTTGCTAATTTAGTAGAGTCGTACCATCGAATTTCATTATGGTCTACCCATACCAATTATAATTATACCAAAATATTCAAACAATTTTTATGAATCATACAGATATTTTAGTAGAAATCATTTCAAATACAGTCAAACCTGGATAAGTGAGAGTTCAAGGGAGCACAATCTCATTCTCGCTTATAGAGGTTTCTCACTAACCCGAGTTTCTCGCTAATGCAGGTACATGGGTAGCGTTTCTCTCTTATAGAGGTACGCAGCAATAACAAGTCACAGCAAGTACGAATGTAGTAAATATGTAATATGATAAAATTATAGTTCCTCCTAAATAATATAAATAAATAAAGCTCGACTGTCGCTTATAGAGGTATAGATAAGTAGCAGTCTCACTTACGGAGGTCCATGAAGGAAAAACGACTGTCTCTTACAGAGGTTTCTGTTTCTCGCTAATAGAGATTTTGGGAGCTTAAAATGATGGGTCCTAGCTATTACTCTCACTTATAGAGTTTTCTCACTTATCCAGTTCTCATTTACCCAGGTTTGACTGTAGTTGGTTTGTGTCGAATTCATCTCTTTATTTGTATTATGGGTCGCTGATTTCAAATACGGTGTCAGAAGTGGCCGTAAAATATGCCTCATATTGCGAATGATGAAGCAAAACAACAGATCGCTATAGCCCGGCGTGATGCGCTTGATTTACCACATCAAAACATAGCCAATGATACGCGAGTCTATTTCAACTGCAAAAGAGACCTCATGGGAGAGTTAGACGCAAAACCTAGATTCTAATACTCAATGCCAATATCCAAAGACGTAATATGCCATGTTTGATTTGCAATACAAAGTACGGTGATTTGACACAGCTATTGGTAGCTGCTAATAGTCCAATGCTATTTCTGACATCGGATTTGAAATCCACCTCGCCATACAACCTGATAAGTCTATTCCAGAAAGTACGACGATTTGACACAGCTATTGGCTAAATAATAAAAAGCTGAAAACCGTAAACCGTATGAATATGATAAAGTTTTTGAAAAATGGACGGTATTTTTGTGGCCTACAGTATAACAAGCTTTTAAATTATATTCAATATTATCAATATTTTGATATTTCATAATTGATATCAATTAATTAAATTAAACAACCAAAATAAATGAGTATATAGCACATTTTTAAACTAATTGAATACTATGTGTTACAGTACCTACCGAGTGTTCAAGTTGTTACAAGCTTTTCAGTAAAACATAGAAATATTATAAAACTGAATCAAAGAGAACTTTAGTATATTGACAACAAAATTATATAAATATGTATTTCGACATACAAAGTAGTCATCATTAATATGAATTAGCTATTAGCTATTGATTCGGTTTTCGAAAAAATGCTTCGGATAAAAGTTGTGCATCAGAAATATAGTCACAACTTTTTTCTTCGAATTTTTTTTCTTCGAAAACCGAATCAATATGGCACAAATCAACTATAAAATTAAATAAAAATGACGTCAACTTTTGTCGCCAAATGTATTTATAAAGAAAGCACAGAGACAATGCAGTACTGCGTGACACCTAGCATGACACCTAGACAATATTAGTTATACGGGGGTAAGTGAACACAATATGGTTATCATTTTTATGAATCAAAGAATTGAGTCAGATTGATTCTTATTTTGATTCTGATTGATGAATCTATTTGAATTTATTTCAAACAATAAAGCTCACCTGTTGCATATAGATGATATAACAGTCAATATCTTTATTTAAAAATAAAAATGATATGTAATTCATATATATATATATATATATATATATATATATATATATATATATATTTATATAATAATTTCCGTATTACAAATTACATTTTTAATTCCGTATTATAAATAAAGAGGTTATTAATAGCTTCAAATAAATCTCAGAGAGCATGTGTCTAATTATTGACTTTAAAAAAGATTATTAAAGTTCTTTTCAGAATGGAAAATCGACATCCAACCTAACAGTATCCTTTTTTGGATCTTTCTCAACCGCCCCCCCCCCATGAAAATCCCCTCCTTCATCAGCAGAAATCATCCATTAAGATGAAAAATGATGGAAAAAGCACATCCATCCTTAAAATATCCTTAAATCGATTTTTTACCATGCTAATTGTATTTATTAATATGCAAATGCAAATATTATGGTTTACGATGGTGGATGCTACAAGATGCCTTTAAGGTTCTTAAATGTCCTTAAAATATCCTTAAAACCTCATTTAATTTACAAATTTTTCGGCTAAAATTAGTTTCATTTGTCCAATTCTGTATAAATGCAGTCAGTATACCTTCAAAGGTTACATTGTTTTCCCCCAGATATATAAAATGTATGAAACGCGTTTTAGAGCGAAGATCCAACAAAGCCGACCCGTAGAGCGAAGTGGAAGATTGTTGTACTCGGTTAAAATAGTTACCTTTTTTAATTTCAATAGTGTTATCCACAATATGTGGAATGTATAACGAACGCCTTTTAGTTCGAGGCTCTAAAAACACGCAAACTCGACCAACTCGGGGAAGTGAAAGATTGTAGGACTCGGTTGAAATAGGTACCTCAATTAATTTGAATAATTTTAGCCACAATATCGGAAATAGACAGAACGCCTTTTAGTACAGCGGCCCAAAATTAGGATAGTTATATTATCGACCATAATTTCCAAAAAAACTCTCATTTGCGTATTAACAAATACGTTTAGTATGGTTGGTTTTAAGGATGGGTATCCTTTTTCCATTTTGAAAATAACTTTAATAATCCTTTTTCCTCATTATGCATTCCGCTGAAAAACATTTGATGCATGTTTATGCGGAATTATTCTCGTTTTTCCGTGGAAATCATTATTAAAGTTATATTCAGAATAGAAAAAGGACATCCAACCAGAGTATATTCAAGTAAGATAGCAGGATATTTATTTGCATAGAAAATATTTTTGTATCGAATTCGTACTTATCAAAAGAAAGTTTTACTGGTTGCTTTTTTTGCCATAATTATTTTCATATTTTTAGATTTAACTAGTTTGAGCTTTGTGCCATTGTCAGTGAGGACAAGTGCTCTGATATTGAATAATATGATATTGATATTTGTTCATCTTCATGTTACGTTCTATTTCGTCTTTAAAGTGTAACAAAAGCATTGCATAGCGTCTTTGTCAAATATAGACTTTATGCTGTGCTTATTCTAAGAATTCAATCCAGGTTATTCTCCGTCGGAGCCAAATATATAAGTTAGTGATACAGTACGTTCATTTGAAAAGTTTCCTGCGAAATATTTCTAAAAATATGCATTTTAGAAAAAAATATTTCAAACAAAAGTGACAATAGTCTAAAGCGGAAAACATAGCGCATAATTATATTTATGTTCTATGCATCCATGCATAGAACCAGCACCAGCACTGTGTTATGCAATCAGTACAACAAACCGGTTTGATTTTATTATAGCACCAATACATAAACACACATATACAACACATAGAGAAAAACACTGTTCACATATACAAAATAATGTTATGTTGAAGAAATGGAATAATTTTAGACTTTTATACTTCGAAAACAAAACGGTAACACACGATTTTTTTTAAAATTTATATAATAAATATTTATCTTTACTCTCCTAGTTTTTTTTTTAAATTCTGTCGAGTATTCTTTCTAATACAACAAATAATAGTTGGGCGAAGTTTTACATGCTTCTAATGAGAGAGAATGATATCTTTGATATTAATTATCTCGCGTTCTAAATGGTAACAAATTCGGGATTTATTAGAAAACGTTATTTTTAGCTTGTGAACAAAAAATGAGCAAAATCTGTTGAAAAGTGGTGGTATACTGGAACATCCTTAATATTTAAATAAACACTTTAAAGAATTCACACGCTTGAAATCGATCGGAACGATCTGCGTAATAAGTCTAACTGAACTTGTGTATACATATTAATTTAGAAGGTCAAGAGTTATTAGATCAATGGGTAACAACGATTAAAATTTAACAAAAATAAAAAATGACTCAACAATCTTGGCATGAAAAGAAAGAAACAAAAATTAATTACATACCATGGAATAATAAAATTATAGAAATGCATTGACTTGCAACCAATTGTAGAAAAAAAGCACACAATAGGATAATTGTTTGGAATTTTTAAAGAAAAAAACATATTTGAATAAACAGTGCAACGCGTCCTTGAATACAACTGCTATGATTAATTTGTAAATAATTACCGAAGCCTTGTGTTCAAATTGGGATATGACTTATATATTGTTTAAATTACTCTATAGCATGTATATTAACATAAATTCTGCTATTTTGTATAGAAGTATAGAAGATGATTTAAAAAAAAAAAACGGCATATATATCTTATTTCAATGTTAATTTATACAATATTTGAAGTGTTACAAAAATTTCTCACTAATCCCGGTACATAGAATAGAAAATTGTTGGTACAGGTGTTCATAAAATTACCTTATTAGTCGATTTTTGCATTCCCTGGTAAAAATAAACAACTTTTATTGGAAAATTTTTTTCATAAACTCAGTATATACCGGATGTTTAAGCAATTAACTCATTTAAGGTTTTAAGTTAGTAGTTGTTTTAACTTGTTGATACAATTTTGATAAAATATTTTCAAATAGGGGTTTTCGGAGGGAAAAAAGTTGATTTAGCTAGGTTTTATTTCGGGGAAAAATCATTTTCCGGTTTTTGCACAAGCAAAGATAATATGATACTTTAAAAGTGGGTAACTTGTAAGGTGTTGGTAAAGTTCATTTTTGTGTAAAGTTGACAAAAAGTAGCTACTTACTGGATCTTTTTAGATCCAATATATAAATAAATTTGGAACGTTTTATATTTGTCCCAAACAGAGATCAGTCGCCCAGGTACAATATAATATGGTACACAGTAATCTATCTCAATATTTAAATATGTAGATACAATAAAAATTGATTTAACTTACCACTGCACATGTTCTCAAATTCTATAGCACCTTCGGGACATTTACAAACTTTTGCCGAAGAAGTGCCACCACTATTTCCATTGTTGCCATTCGTAGCGTTGTTGGTGAAGCATGATCCACCTTCTAAGCATTCATTATCTGCATTACAAGCATGACCGACTCCTAAAATCAAATAAAAATTCGAACACACATGACATTTTTGAGAGACAAGTATGGTTCCATGCATAAAGCAGCTAAACATCGATGACAAACAACTAGAAGATTTTTGTTTTGTTCACAAATGATTTTCGTATTTTTTGGATCAAGTTTTCTTATGTTCTCTTCAATTTGAAAAACACAAAAATCAATTTGGTTTCTCAATTTGGGAAATAGTTTTCGAGATAAGAGGGCATATAGATTTCAGGCTCCTTTGATACGATTTCAATCGATCGATATCTCAATATCTCGTAAACCGCTTAGAAAATCATGAAATAAGTACGATTTTTGTATTTTTTGGGTCAAATTTACCTTATTTAGTGAGGTGGATTCAAATTGGGAACAAAAATTATTTTTCAATTTTTTGCGATTTTTTTGAGGTTTTAGGAAAAATCGAATGCACCCGCCTAGTCAAAACAGTTTTTTTAATATTTGATAAAATTTGAACCGTTTTTAATGATTTTGTTTTTGAAAACTACGATCTTGGGATCATATTTTCCATTTTTGGCAATATTATTTCGCTAGCTTGCTCTATTTTTTCGATGCATGGTCTAAGATTGCATCGAAATCTATCGTGTTCGAGTAATATTGATAGTTCGATATCTCATAAACCGCTCACCAAATCATTAAATTATCACGATTTTCTTAATTATTGGGTATAATTTACCTTATATTGTGAATTTTATTTAAATCGTGTAGACAAAAATTTTTTCACTTTTTTTTTCTAAGGGGCACCCCTTCGAAAAAATCGAAGCAAACACAAATTTTCTTAATCTGCGATTTGAATGAAAATTAATTTATAAGGTAATATGGACTCAAAAAATACAAAAATCTAGTTGGTTTGATGATTTGATGGATAGTTTTCGAGTTATGTCCTCTTTTTACACGAATTTATGCCTCTGTTTATACGATTTCTCGATATATCATATTTTTTGGGTCCAATTTATCTTAGTGAGTTATATACAAATCGGGACAAAAATTAATTTTTAATTTTTTACACCCCTTAAGATAAATCGCAAAAAATCGTAAAACTGTTTAATCTTCGATTTCAATGAAAATAAGTTTATAAGGTAATATGGATTCATTTTCGAAACAATTTGGATAAACTAACTAGTCTACAAGTTTGGCAAACAAATAAAAATCTTTCAATTCTTCGGTCAAGCGCATTTGAATCTGAGAAAAAGGTCTGTCTACTCTTCTTTTATCGACTTTTCGTTAAAGTCTAACAAAGTTTATTGAATAATCTGAATACATTTGAGTAGATTTCCAAAATTGACTGTTGATTTGGGCTGAAACTATTTAAAATAAATATCTCGAACAAAATTTGATATTATTTTTATTCCAAACTACATTTGCTCAAAGTATTTTTTCAAATGGATTCAGCGCAATTTATCAGCAAAAAATTTGAAAAAAGGACTGCACTTTTGTGGCCAACCGTACACATAGCCACAAAAGTAGACCTCATTTTTCAAAATTTTATGTCCTAGTCATTCGGTTTTCGAAAAAATGTTTCGGATAAAAATTGTTCATCTTAAATATACAAACAAACTTGTATTCGAAACATTTTCAGAAAAACCGAATGAATAATGTACAAATCAACTAAAAACAACTTTTACGGTACACTCCCGTTCATGAAAAATGGAACCAGTTGAAACAATCTAAGTGTAAGTGTATGTTAGTAATATATACGCTTAGAATGTGACTGGTTCAATTTTTATGAACGGGAGTGTACACATTTATAAAATTTCTTATTTGATAGCCCTCAAAATGCGAATCGAAGGATTTTTTTTTGTAAAAACGAAATCCTAAATAAACAATTCGATAACAAACCCAGCTAAATATTTTTGTTATCGAAAAAATTTGTGAAAACTACAATAACAAAAAAAAAAAACAAAACCAGAATTTTCGAACCAATGGTAACCAAGCAACAAGACATTTTCAAAATAAAAAAATTTAATTATAAATAGTGGATAGAAAAATCACGCGATCGTCTATCGTTAAAGGTTATGGAAAAATTCCAATTGAATATTTGATGTACCTTTGATTTTCGCCTGACATTGGCCGTTTTGGGGTGCTTTGTTATCTCCACAAAGACATCGCATTCTTTTGTCCAATGGGTCGACTACACAACTGGTATCTTGTATACCAGCACATTCGGATTCCATAGTGCAATCTTTTCCACGTGCTACGGACAACAGTAAATGAATTAATTACAAATTAATTTTGAATATTGAAAATAAATGAAAAAGTACTAACCAGTTGGTGTGGGAATTGGCTGGTTCTGATTACTTGGCGATTTACCAAAAGTTGTTAAACTTTGTACGGTATTTAGTGAAACAATAAAAACGAGTAAAGCACAAAAATTTATCGTATAAAACATTTTGAAACGACCGCCACCAATTTAGAAAACGATTTGAATTTGAATTTATCGAATAGAATCGAATAGATGATGATATGCGATGATGTATGCAGGCCGACAAACACACCAATGAAATGAACTAGTTAAAACTTTCTTACAGAGTTTGTTAACAATGAGCCGTCTAGTTTGGTAGTGAGTCGTTTTTATTTTCTACACTCTTTAACGCAAACGTAACGTCTGAATATCTAAAACGTTTCTATATACCTAATACGACCAATTCGTGTTGTCCGTCGATTCTTCTATGTATTTCTCATGCAAACTATTTAAATTAGGAGTTTAAGGGGGGTCGAAAACTATACTACAAGTCGTATACATGTATTTATTTACCTATATAGTTGTACTATATTGTATAGTAATACTATTAGCTAATAAATATTATTAGTAGAGTGTTTATAAAGATCATTTGCATATCAGAATAGAGATAACATGCATTCGATTCCATTTGCATTCTTTTTTATTTTATTTTGATTGCAAATCAATATTCGAGGAATCATCACTCAAATATTTAGGTCAATAACTGCACTAAATATTATTAGGGTATATAGTCTGATTAATATAAGTCTTCCCATATTTATAAGTAGAACACCTTAAAATTTACAAGTTTTATGTAACATGTTTCGAATGTTACATCATCATCAGACTGGATACTTATATTTGTAAGGGTATTACTTGAATAACTGTGGTCATTCTAGAGCTAATACATGCAAACAGAGTTCTAACCAGAGATGAAAGGAATGTTTTTATTAGATCAAAACCAATCGATGTAAATTTTTAATTTGCATCGTTTAATTTGGTGACTCTGAATAACTTTAAGCTGATCGCACGGTCTCGTACCGGCGACGCATTTTTCAAATGTCTGTCTTATCAACAACTGTCGATGGTAGGTTCTGCACCTACCATGGTTGTAACGGATAACGGGGAATCAGGGCAGCAGGCGCGCAAATTACCCACTCCCGGCACGGGGATGTAGTGGCGAAAAATAACGATACGGGACTCATCCGACGGGACTCACCCCTAAGGGGTCCCCAGTCCTGGGCTCCTAAGGGGCCAGGTAGAATTATGACTGGTGCTTCGATTAGCCTACGACATAAGTTGCGACACAAATGTCAGACATTAATTTCTTTACTGTTCACACTTAAACAGCTTTTTGATGCCTGGACACTAGCCAGACACAAATGAACGGAACTAGTGTCCGAGCTGTTTACACACAATTTACTGCTGCTTATATTGTAATTAAACAACGACGTAAACGTTATATTTATTACTATATAATATGCATATGGATGGAATGTATGAAGTGTATGAAAAAATGTCGGATCTGTTTGAAAATCTGAAGAGACACTTGGACACTCAGACACAAAGTGTTTACACAGCCGCTGCTTCAACACTAATTATAGTGTTGCAATAAATGTCATAACTAGAGACACTCGTGTGCACACATAGACACTCGGTGTATACACTGAGTGTACGGTGTCTAGTGTGCCCGCCACTCTCTTAGGTTCCGGGTAAATGATACCATCAAGTCAACCATAAAAAAAAATTGTAATAATTATCAAATAGGCAAGAGTTGTTTACCTGAAGCTAGCCATTTTTTTAAAAGAAGAAAAATTTAAGCTTGATTGTTAATAAATCCATTGTAAAAGCTGCTATCGCCCTTATCCTTGATAAAAAAGTATTCTATGCTTAGAATAATCAACGGGTTCAGCAGCCTCCGTAGAGAAGCCAAGCCAAGACTTAATGCGCTTCAGCGCGGAAAATTGTCTCTCGGATGTTACTGCCGTAATTAATATTGTGGGGGTACACCATGACCGACGTATAAGTTGGAGTAATATGCTTGTTGCACATGGAATGCAGCTTCGGCAAGTATCCGAATCTCTTCAAGACAAACAAAGTAGTTCTTTGTTGTTTGATCTAAACCATCTTTACAGATCTTCCTCCTCCCTTATTCTCCATGTATGAACTTTTTGCTTGTAGGTAGGAAGCTTGGGTGTCGGGTGGAAAATGCCACCCTGACTCTATGGCCAGTCCTAAGCGTACATATCATTATGCTTCGACATGGAAAAGGGGGATAGTTTTGATGGTTTTAGTGCTTCAAGTTCGATCTAGATAGTTAATAGATTGTACGAGGACTTTGGAATTGAGGGTGAGTTGACCGCAACACAGAATCGAAGATACACCTAGTTTATTGTTTTTAAAATTTTGCAAATATAATAAATTAAAAAATATAACAATGTTGAATCGAGGGTAAGCGAAAATTAAGGGAAAAAATTGGTTTGTATCTCATTGACGTCAAGTAAAATTAATTAATTTGTTATAAATACAATATTTATATTTATAAAAGTTGATTAGTATTGTCGTAATACATTTAAATTAAGTGTCTTTGGTTTTGTTTATCTTTCATATAAATGTATACAGAATGTCATAGTCTGTATCAGATTTAATGTATAATATTCTTGGAATTGTATTAGATGAAAATTTCCGAGTAATCAAATCACTGGTTTTCTCAATAGTTCATTAAATCTCCGCTCATTTGAATTACTCTAGCAGATAAAAATATCTGAACAACGGATGTTTCGATGTTGTAAATTCACAACCAATATAAAGACATAATATATTTTTAAGGATGGTCCAGCATGAACCCACTTTTCGACAGATTTTGCTCAGTTTTTTTTCACAGGCCAAAAATAACGTTTTCTAATAAATCCCGAAATTTCAGAATTTTTGACCGTTTAGAACGCGAGATAATTAAAAGTATGCCCGCCCAACTATTATCTGTTGTATTTGAAAAAAATAGGATAGTAAAGATAAATATTTATTAAATAAATTTTTTTTTAAATAATCGCGTTTTACCGTTTTGTTTTCTAAATATAAAAGTTTAAAATTATTTTTTATTTCAAAATTACAATAATTTGTATATATGAATAGTGAATATACATATATGTGTTGTGTGTGTGTATATGTATTTGTTCTGTAATACAGGCAAACCGGTTTTTTGTCCTGATTATTTAAGACAGTGCTGGAACCACCTTAAAGACGTAAAAATGTTTATTATTTCTGATTCGTTAAAATTGTAACAATACATGTGATCTCATTTAATTACTGTGGCGAATGTCTTCTCTCAATGACTAGTCCTGACAACCACATCCGGTATCTACATATAATATTCAAATATAAGAATCAGGAGTTAAAAATGGAAATCTATAAGGGTCGCAGTTCGTAGCTTTGGACATTGTGAGGCTAGTTCTGTCACCGCTTGATATAGAATTGTTTTCTTTATTCAATCACAAGTAACTGTTCCTTCAAGTCACAAAAACTGACCCATTTTCTTTAGCCACATTTTGCTACCATATAATTTCTGACACGTTTTCTCTTGATATTTTTATTCAGGAAGCACAATATCTTGAGGAATAATTGGAATAACAGTCTTGTCTTTAGAAACGAAGGTGTGGTAGAAAATATGAGAGTTTGAGGGGATTGGTCCATTAGGGATCGGTAAAAAAACGCCTTCCACTATTGCTACTACTAAATTTTGGCCGAATCAAAGAATACCTTGAGGAATAATTGGAATTGCAGTCTTGACGTTAGAAGTAACTATAGGTATGGGAAACCAGTCCAAGTCTAAGGCATTATGTCTGCTTAGTATGCCTATTTGGAAACTGGGAGGTTATAGGTTCGAATCCCGACATCGGTAGTTTGTCAATTGTTAAGAAAAAAAAGGGGCGGTTAATTGACTAAAATGTCGGCGTATGGACAAGAACGAAGAAACCGGCTATGCTTGAGAAAGTTTTCTGCAGTTTCCTTCACGAACTCTAGATGAATATCGGTATAGCCTATGATATCCTACCAATTCCTAGTCTATACACAAAAATTCCTTCCACTCTACTCACATCCTCACATCCTTAGGTATCACAATGGACCTTATGGTCGAAGTGTAGCCCGTCCAGGGTAGCCTCTACAATCTATCTATCTATACGTATGGGATCCTCAAGTAAAGTGACTAACTGAATGTATTTATATTGTAGATATGATTCAAAGTTATTGTTGCTATGTACTCGTAGGTAGTAGGTACTATGACTAAAAAAACAATTTGATAGTACCTTAATATTCCAAAGACATGCATTTGTGTAATACAATGAAAACTCTGCACATATCAGACATTAGACATCAGACATCAGACATCAGACATCAGAAATTAGATGTCTGAACATGCGGTTGTTGTTGAATGTAAGTTTGTAATCGTAAATTTGAGTACAGAGTTAAAATTATGTTGATCGATTTAATAAAATTGTCATCGTATTTATATTTACGATACGTTTTAGTGAATAAACATATAAATCACTGCATAGTATATTTTATATTTTGTACATATGGATATGTTTCTTACTATATTCTTATAGTCTATGTCAAATAGTTTGAACATATTTATATCCACTTCAATAATGTCATAATTCAAACAAAACAATTTTTCTAAAAAACTGTTAGAAAAATGTATGATATGCGGCTGCAGCCGACTATGATAGGAACTATGCCGATATTCATCTGGAGTTCGTGAAGGAAACTGCTGAAAACCTTCTGAAGCATAGCCGATTACTTCGTTCTTGTCCATACGCCGACATTTTAGTCAATTAACCGCCCTTTTTTTTTAATAATTGACAAACTGCCGATGTCGGGATTCGAACCCATGACTTTCCAGTTTCCAAGTATGCATAACGCGCAGACATAACGCCTAAGACCACTCGGCTACTTGGGCTGGGTATTTGATACTTTTGTAATATTCTCGAAATTAACGCAAATATGAAGTTAAACAAAGATGGCAGTCTAATTAAAGTGACGACACAATACGGTATTTCCATGTTACTTTTATTAAATTCCTATTTTTGTGGAAAGAGATGGAGAATAAACTTCAGAAGCCTATCTGTCAAACGACTTACAAATTTTTGTTTCAACTGAAAAGTGGTATTATTCGAAAACTGCTGAAAAATATGCTTCTACCTAATAACATAGCTCTGGCTGTCAACGATAAATTTGGAAGTTAAAATGTGTCGTTATATAAGCAGACATATTTTCAGATGTATTTTGAACTCGTTATTTTGGGGGTGTTAATAAAACCAATATGTAAACACCACTTAATTTCACCCCATCTTCCCTCCCTCACATATTGATTAACTGTAAAATTAGTCCTACTAATCAAAATATTTATTGAAACGTAATACGAACAGATGGATTCCCGAGTCATATATCAAAAATAGCCAGGAGGTGAATTCTTTCCACCCTTGAGCAATGAATTTTGAATGTTGAGGGAAGTGTGTTTCACTATACAATAGCATAAAGTACACTCTCCTGCAAAAAATGTGTACCAACTGCCATATTCTAAGTGGCCGAGCGTTCAAAGGCGTTATATCTGCGCAGTATGCCTACTTGGAAACTGGGAGGTTATGGATTCGAATCCCGACATCGGCAGTTTGTCAATTATTAAGAAAAAAAAGGGCGGTTATTTGACTAAACTGTTCCTTCAAGAACTCCAGATGAATATCGGCATAGTTCCTATCGTAGTCGGCTGCAGCCGCATATCCTACCAATTCCTAGTCTATACACAAAAAATTCCTTCTGCTCACATCCTCACATCCTTAGGCATCACAATGGTCCTTATGGTCGAAGTGTAGCCAGTCCAGGGCAGCCTCTACGGTCTGTCTATCTATCTATGTACATATTTTCGCTTAGAATGTGACTTACTGTTTCAAATTTATTGCATTTGAGTGTTCAAATGGAGTCAAAAGTCGAGAGATCATTTTAAAATTTTCTAATTGATTTGTGCCTTATTTATTCGGAATATGGGAAAAATGTTTCGAATAAAAGATGTTAGTATAGTTACAATGAATAGTTTTTATCCGAAACCTTTTTTCGTAAGCCGAATAAATAAGGCATAAATAATTTCGAAATGATAGCTCAACGTTTTATAATTGATTTGTATTGATTCGATTTTCGAAAAAAAACCTCATTGATTTGAACTAGCTAGAGATCGTTCCATCTCAAATGATAGTGTCCTTCGAGAGAAAGGCTTTCGTATTCACATAGAATGTGAATTCCTGGTTCCTCGAAGGTAAAATCTTCGAGTATAGAATTATAGAATTTTGTGTAAGTGACCCATTATTCATGCATTGAATTTAAGAAAATCGAATATTTCGGGGAAAAACAAAGTAGTATATCCGATGATATGACTGAAAAGACAACATTTGATGAAAATTTAATAAACATCACATAACTAGTAACTAAACTATACTGGTAATTGATTGGTTTGGTTGCTAAATGCAAACATGCAATGAAACATGCAACTCAACTCACTCTAACACATACCATGTGTAATATATGTAAGACAAAGTAAAATACAACAAACAAATCAAATCACATAAAATAAACCTATTAGAATTAGAATTAGAATATATTTTATAAAAAAAAATGCAGCAGCATATCAAATGAATATACATATTTAATAGGCATTACAAGTTCAATTACAAAACAAAACTTATTGTAAAATGGTAATTGTGTTAACCTTACCAATTTATTTTTGATTTGGTATTGGGTACTGAATCAAAATGATTGATGGATGGTATATTTCCAAAATAATGATATTTGAGTACTTGTAGTACCTTGAGGTACCCTTCGAATCAAAATAATAGTGGGTACCTTTCACTAGTTTATACATATTTAAGTAAACTCTTTGCAATCACCACATACAGGTGATCCAAATTCAAGTATCATTTGAGAGTATCTGGCCAATCATATGAACAATATGATTGAATCCAAACGTTGATAATTCTTTTAGAAATTAGCAAAACCTTGGTAATTATACCTACATTGAAATAAAAAATTCATTGCGCAGGAGCTGCGTCATGCATGTGAATAGGTGATCAATAATAACACCGTGATCACTGGGAAAAAGTACCATGGCAAGAGATCGAGAAGGTACTGCTTCAGAGTGCAACCAAGAGGCTATCTCTCAATGCGCCGAAGCTGAACAAGATACAACTGCGGAGGGTTACCGGATTCATTACCGGACATTATCCCCTGCGGAAGAATCTACACACAATGGGTCCAGATGTTTCAAGAAACATCTAGTTACTTAATCTTTGACTGCGAACCTCTAGGTTACAGCAGATACAAGATATTCGGTGCATCTCACCCCGAATATACGACCTTCAGGAAGACCTAATAAGCAAGCTTTTGGAGAGAAGACAAGCTCTTGGAGAAGCTCGTAGAGAAGACGGAGATCGCCAACGAAAATAACTGATCAGTATTATTGGACAACATTCGAATGTCTGAAATTAAGTACTTGAGCTTTGGAAAGTTTGATCTGGAGGTGAGTCAAAGAATAGCGAATGCGTGAAAGTACTCGTCGGTAAAACACATTTTCAAAAAAGATATGCTCTTATCCCCCAAAAAAACAGTCATCGACACCTGTGTCTTGCCGGTCAAGAAAAAAGAACTATGAAAAAGTTCAGGTGTGCCAAGGTAATTTAGAAAGTATGACACAGAGCGCTGCTCCATGATTAGATCCCGAATCAAAATTAGAGATGCTAAGGTCGCTGTTAAACAATTAAAATGGCGATGAGCTGGTCGCGTAAACGCTTATCGGGCAACCGTTGGACTTATCGAGCTACAGTCTAGACGCGATACGATACGTTCAGAAAAAGAGGAAGGTAGGCTACCAGACGGCGAAATGAACTGGTTAGCCATGCTGATGGTCGTTGGTCTACGAAAGCACACTATAGAAACGAGTGAACTTATTAGAACAATTATTTTGTATATTCGATCTCCGCTTTTTCATTCGAATATCAGTTTTCTTCAATAAGTGATTCTAAGAACAATTATATTTGTTATATTTGTTTTATAATTTGAAAATAAATTTTCAAATATACTTTCATAGAAATTATTAAAAAATAATTCACGGCCAAATCGAATTCTATTAAACATAACAACTATTCGATTAAATCAATCAGCAATTGAGTTTCGATGACTGTCTTGTTCAAATCGCTTTGAAAGCTTTTATTGCCTTCAAGAGAATGATTATACAAGTTTCTGTTAAATGATCTTAAGCTCTTTTTTTCAAGCTTTGATTTGACTTGCAGCTTTTATTTGACTTAATCACTTAAATCTTAAATCATGTCTTGTTATCCGATCGATCTGAAATTTTGTAATTGTTTGCAATATCGATGAATATTTAGAGCATAATCAGCAACAAAGCTCATCTAGTACACACTAGCTTTACGATTAGATGGCTGCTTTGATCAAATCTCGTGTAAAGCTTGTATTGTCTTCAAGAAAATGTTTTTTTCCGAGATTTTTATTAATCTTGAGTTATTCGTATGTATGAAAGTCTTTCCAGTTCAAAATTCGTCCAAAAAATTTCTCTCTAAACATTTTAATAAGATAACCAAATTGTCAAGATACGCGAATAGCGGGCCTGGTTTGACTGTAGAAGAGGGAAACTAATGGACTTTGGAAGAAATTAAGAAAATGTATTTACAAATAAAGGTATTATAAGTTTCCGATGGGGATGATTTCCGAAGGGAATATAATCATTCCTCAACGTGTGGAAGTAAATTAAAATATATATTAACAAATAAAGAAGTTGGTAGCTTTTGTCTTTGAAAAAAATTTTGAAATGTATTAACAAACGAAGAAATGATTGGAAATTCTAGCTAAAAGAATCAATCTAGCGTTAAATAAAGAACCATTAGTGAATGTCAACAAACAAAGAAAATATATTTACTTGTGTATGAATTGTGCATTTTTCATTATAAAAAATCATTTATTTTATTTAATAATGTTTGCAAATTGTTGTGTACCGTACTGTAAATCATCAAATAGAATAAATTATAAGTTTCCATAAATTTCCAAAATATTGCATAAAAAATAAAATTAAAAATATATTTTGGAGGATATCTTGAATATTTTAGTAAAATATTTTAACAAATGATAAAAATTCAACCAAAAATATGGAAAGTCTAAAAATGTCGTTCAATTTATTACACCACACGTTCAAATAATCTTGTCTACAACTGTGATGGATTTCTAGTTTTGCTAGCGATCTTTCTTATCATAAAAACCCAGTATCTAAATATCTAGTTTTGTCGATTGTATTCCATTTCTTATCAAACTGATCCAATCAAATCTCAAAGAAATATCGGTGAATCCAAATTTAAAAAGCTGAATTTTTGGATCAACCTTTACAATAAATACAAACTGGACTGGATTGAACACTGAGGAGTATGGGTAAAAGTTCTCTTTACCGATCTAGATTAGTGTTTTTGATAAGTACAGTATTATTATGCATTCATTAACTAAGCAACCAACTAACCAACCCCCAACCCCTAACCTACAATATCCTATATATATATGTATATATTATATATATATATATATATATATATATATATATATATATATATATATATATATATGTATATAAATATATATAAATATATATAGCCGCAATACAACGACGTCTTAGTGGTCAGTTAGAAAACATAACGCGTCAACCGATGATTTCTTCACCGTTGAGAGTCGGAGTTGTTGGTGTTGGTGGTTGATGGTCAAATGTAGGTATTGGCGCGCCACCTTGTCCATGGTCTGCTATGTTGGTTATGTTGGTTATGTTGCCTATAGTGGTTTGCTATAGCTGGTCAAGTCCGCGTATCTATCGTCCTGTTGTATGTGATAGTGATTTACGGTTATGCTAATGACGTCACATTAAACAGAGATACCTTGATATAAAAGGTTAATACAAATATATTACGGAAATTTCTCTACAATCAATTATTTTGTCACAATTTTTTTTTCATGACGTCATTATTTATATTTTTTTAATTATATACACGATTTACGTATACCAATTAGGAGAGGGGGTTTAAAATTTATTTAATAATACTCAAACTGTATAGGTACAATCCTCGTGGTCTTTCCAGTGTTACTGCTAAATTTATATTTTTAGGGAAGGGGTTTTGAAAAATGTACAATATTGTTCAAATTCTATATTGGAATATATTCTCTGTTTTATAATTATCCTCAAGGGTAGTAGAAGTAGTAGCGGTGGGGAGGTGTAAGTTTGAGATATAGACCTTTCTAGTCTTTTTTAACCGACCTTTTAAAGACAAGGAATTTGTATGCAGACTAGGAATTTGGTAGGGTTGTGCGACTGTAACCGACTTTGTTAGGAACAATGTCGATGTTTATCTAGAGTTCGTGATGGGAAACTCCAGAAAACCTTCACAAGCATAGCCGATTACATTCATTGTTATTCATACGTCGACAGTTTAGTCAATTTTACGCACCATTTATTTAATTTACAAACTGCTACTGTTGAGAATTGAACTCACAACCTCCCAGTTCCAAGTAGAGGCTTTGTGCCAAAATGACTTGGGCTGGTTTTCCTCAAGAGTATACAAAACTTATAAATCAATCTTTAATCAGTTTTCCGGCGCCAACATCAAATTTATATTTCTTACCCATGTTTTCGAATTTGCTGAAATCAGACATTGCTTATTCGGATGTGGGATCACTCTCTTATATAAAACTAAAATCATTGAAATCTGTAGAGATGGGTAAAATTTCTTTTCGACACAAATTTAAAATAGAAATGGTTAAATGCTTTTTAGAATATATTAAAAAATTTAATGGTTTATAGGACCCATAAGAAAATAGAAAATATATATTTAAAGTGGTTTAAAAAATATAAAATACTTTCCTGGAAATTTTTCTATTTAAAGTTCAAAGTATTTGGATACTAGAAATTTATTTAATAAACACCAAATAATTTACAAGAAATATTAATTTCGAAATACAAAATACTTTTCTGGAAATTTTTCTATTTAAAGATCAAAGTATTTTGTTACTAGAAACTTAATTAATAAACATCAAATAATTTACACGAAATATTATTTTCGAAATGCAAAGCTGAGAAGTTGTTTTGAGAAGCTCCAGAAAGTTTTCCATCCAAAATAATAGGTATTTTAAAACTACATATTTGCACACTTATATCACTTTTGTCGTTCAAGTTTCCAGATTTTTCGCTTAATTATTTTTGCGTTAAATAGCCTGTTTATTGAAGAAGGTTATTGGCTATCATCTTTTATCTAATAAAAACAAACAACTTTTGTATGAAACATTTTTGCATTCAACAAATAGTTTCAAATAGTTAAGGTACAATTTTAGTCCGAAGACTGTGTGGATCAGTTAGTTTAATAATAAAATCTGTATTTGAATGAATCAACCTTTAAGGTCTAAATGTTGAGTTCTTAAAAACCATAGATAGATAGATCGTAGAGGTTGCCCTGGAAGGGCTGGAGTTCGACCATAAGGTCCATTGTGATGCTTAAGGATGGGAGTGAAGTGGAAGGAATTGTTGTGTATAGGCTAGGAATTGGGAGGATATGCGGCTGCAACCGACTATGATAGGAACTATGCCGATATTCATCTGGAGTTCGTGAAGGAAACTGCAGAAAACCTTCTCAAGCATAGCCGGTTACTTTGTTCTTGTCCATACGCCGACAGTTTAGTCAATTAATCGCCCCTTTTTTTTTTTCCTAATAATTGACAAACTGCCGATGTCGGGATTCGAACCTATAACCTCCCAGTTTCCAAGTAGACATACTGCGCAGACATAAATACCATAGCATGGTTACAAAGGGACAACGTCAACGATGTTACGTATGTAAAAACGACATGTAAATGATGTTTATGAAAAAAATTTTCTTGTAAACAAATATTGAATATTGAATCTAATAGTGACTGTAATACAATTGAAATGTTGATGGCTTTGTTCACTGCTTACTGATCGTACTTGTTCAATGGTGTTTGTTTGATTAACTGTAGACCTGCGGTTTATAAGTTAAACTTTTTTCTAGTATTCCTAATTTGATTATGAAAAGACATCTAGTACTAAATATGAGAAACAGTATCGAATCGAATTGAGTTTGATAGTACGTGTGGTAAGCTGTAGATGGTACTGACGAATCATACAATACTTTTTCTTGGATACCATTCGATGAAAATGCTGGATAAAATGCATCTATAATGAGGTATATTCTTGGTAAAAATCTACTGACTGATTGTCAGATATTGCATAGCTTAAACCGGTGGGTATAGCAGCATGCAATTTTGCATAGGAGTTCCTTTATATGATAGAAGGAATTTCTTTCCTCAAGAAAAAATACTTTCTACAAAATATTTGCTTCAATAAAGAAACCCTCGTTTTCATTCAAGACTACGCAGTCGAACCAAAAATGTTTAGTTGAGCAAAGAAACTAAAATTCTTGAACGGTGTTGAAAATTTTTTTAAAGTAGAGTTCGTTTGTCTTGGTCTAAGAGAGTCTTTCTTCAAGAGAAAGTTTATGCAGCTTCTTGAACTGAAGTATATATATTTAACTGAATGTATAGCATTACTTCTGTAAAAAGTTTCAAATTTTAGCATGTTGGTTCAAAGAAATCATCATTTCAGTTGAAGAATTTCGAAATTCTTGCGTCAAGAGTCAGTTGATCTTTAGTTAAAATAATTTTCTCAAGTCAAAACTATAGATATCAAGATACTTGTTTGCTTATACTAAACGGAACAATTATACTAAATGGAAATTATGTGACGCAGCGAAACGACCTCAAAATAGCAGCGCTTCCTTCTCCGCCAAGTGCTATGCGTTACAGTCCTAACTCAACGCTATTGAGTGGTGTAATTAAATTTTGGATGTAGATGATAGATTTGTAGCTGCAACACCAAACTGTATCCCTCGATTTTGTGATCATCAGTTTTCTAACTTACCTTCCACTATGGTTGTAAATTTCAAGACGAATTCACATTAAAAGAAATTGAATTCAAATAATATTCAATTTATTAAAAGTAAATTCTAGGAAATTTATATATGCATAAATATATGTTATATAACAAAAATAAATTATTTCTTCTGATATTTTCCTCATTAAAAATATACAATATTGAACCTGGGAATTATTGGAATTGCTTTTGTTTTATAATTTTCCTTAAGAGTCGAAATAGTAGCGGAGAAGAGGTCGAAGTCTGTCACGTAGGTTTTTCTACTTTAAACGATCTCTAAAGGAGAAGGAATTTGTATGCATTCTAAGAATTTTGTAGGTTAGTGCGACTGCATCTGACTTTACTAGAAGATATGTACAACGCCGGATTTCCGCCTAGGCCTACAAGGTCCCGACTTAGGGGCCCAGCCAGCCTAGGGACCCCAGTGGCGGAACCTTCATATAAGCTCAATAGCCTGTTTTGCCAGTCTTACTTTTGCACTTGTGAACCAAAATGTCGAACAAAAATAGGTCATCTACCTGAACGCAAGCCGACCGTTCTGCCATAGGAAAGAGTTGAGATACGGTTGTTCATCTCGCGCGCAAGCGCGGGCTCTTACATGGCTTGCAGCCGGCCTAGTACATATCTCTGTCTGATATATGAACTCGTGATATTGGACTTGTATACGCGGCCGGTAGTGTTGCCAGGATAGCAAATTTTTCGCTACCGAGGTCGCAAAACATTTTTGAGTGACACTGATAATCGTAAATTCTTTACAATTTTATACAAACTCTATGTAAAATCATAATTTGTGCGATGTCGTACAGTCAATTTAGCGACATGAAACGTAGAAGTTCAAAATGTATAAAACGTATACAAATATTTGATTTGAGCGACAAAAAGTTTAATCTTTGGCGATTTTAGTTCGTAATGTCTGACAATGCTCGCAGAAAAAAAATCAATTGTCAATCTTTTTTAATCGACTTTAATTATTATAAATAAACATCAGAATTTAATTCGTTAAATTTCCAAAATGACTTCGAGATGGACGGGCTCCAAATGCCAAGTGCCTTAGGGCCATGGGTCTCTAAGTCCAGGCCTGGCTATGTCGATCTTTATCTGGAGCTTGTGAAAGAAAACTGCAGAAAACCTTCACACGAGGATTGGTTTTCCTCAAGAGTATACAAAAATATTTTTTATTTCCCTCAAGAGTACAAACTTGTAAATCAATCTTTAATCGGTTTTCCGGCACCAACACCAATTTTTCTTCTCCATGTTTGCGAATTTTCTAAAATCAGACATTGTATACTCAGATGTAGGATGACTCTCTTATATAAAACAAAAATCATTAAAATCTGTAGAGATGGGTAAAATTTCTTTTCGAACAAATTTTCTTTCAAAATTACATTAATGTGTATATGTATGTGTGTATATATGTGTATTTGTATTTGTCCTAGAATAAAAGCAAACCGGTTTCTTGTACTGATTATAAAAGTCAATGCTGGAACTTCCTTAAAAAATAGACGCACATTTTAAAATTATAAAATTTGGTGAGGGTAGGATCCGGTTAGGGTAGCGTAGAATACAAAAAAATCAAATAAATGCGATAAATAAAATAAGTTGAGTTTTGTCTGGAATAAACATGAACAAAATAATTGAAAGGGTATCATAAGTTATTGAAAAACATTTGAAAAACCTTTTTAAATAACATCTCATTCGAAATTGCTATCACTTTATTTTCATCGAAAACATTTTTATCAAAGTGGAGACTTGGAAACTAACAAGATACAGTACAACTGATCTACAACAAGTGTACAGATACAATATACGATTATATGATGTGTATATATAAGTTTAACTGTAACTATCGTATTGAAATGGATTTAGAAAAAGATTATTCGAAAGAATATTGTTGATAGTTGTTTCAAATACAATTAGATATTTTATTGAACAACAAAATGTTTAGCTTTCATTCATTTTTAGCAAGCTTTTCGCAAGTTTTTTGCAAGTCGTTCTTATGTATTTCAGTCTATTCGGTTAAAAATCACGCAAACTTGTGCCGATTAGGAATCCTTCCTTCAAATATACTCATCGTTCTGAAATACCTTGAAGCTAACCTATAAAGCTTTCATATTTATTTTATATAAAAAGGACTAGGCAAAACTAGAAATCCTTCATAGTTGCAAACAGGATTATTTGAACGTGTTGTGTAATAGAATTTACGACGTTTTAATTTTCAAGCAGTTATTACTCTTTTTTTTATTTACTATTTATATTTTTGGTTGAATATTTTCCATCATTTGTTCAAATATTTTACTAAAATATTCAAGATGTCCTCCAAAATAGGTTTGTAATTTTAATTTTTCTGAACATTTTGGAAATTTATAGAAACTAATATCACAATTTCATCTTTCTGAAGATCGATAAACAACAATTTGCAGACATTGTAAAATAAAATAAACGCTTTTTATAATGCAAAATGACAATTCATATATCGAGTGATTCATTTAGAGGTACTTTTATGTCTGTGGATTTTTTGACAGATGAGACGTGAGTCGTGTTAACCAATCATGGTATTTTTATTCAGTATAGTTTGACATTTCATCATGGAAAAACTTAGCCCGTCACCGATTCAGTCTTCGAGCTCTTGAAAAGTTTGAAGAAAATCCACTGTTTTCGACAACAATTTTGTTTAGTGATGAGGCACATGTTTGACTTAATGGAAACGAGGCCGACCAGAATGTAACTGTCAATGGCGACCGTTATCGATTGAAGGCTGTGATATCCAGGATATTTGGTACCAACAAGACGGCGCACAGCACTCTTGCCACACAGCACGTGAAACCATGGCTTTATTGCGTGAACAATTTGGTGAACAGTTAATTTCGGGCTTCGGACCGGTGAGTTGGCCGCCTAGATCCAGTGTCATCACACCCCTAGACTTTTTCCTTTGTGGCTATGTACAGTCCAAAGTCTATATGGATAAGCCGCGTACGATTGAGCGCAACTGGAAGCCAACATTAATCGCGTTAGTCGGCAAATACCACTCGAAATGCTAGGACGCGTCATCAATAATTGGAACTGCAGAATGGACCATGTTAACCGCAGTTACGGACAACATTTGAAAGAAATAATCTTTTAAAAATAAATGTAAAGAATGATTCTTTTTTATGATAATAAAGAGTACCTTTAAATAAAATAATTTTGTTTAGTTTTGAAAATAGTACCTCCAAATGAATCACCCATTACAAGTAAATATGGTTATTTTTTTAACGCTAGAGAGAGTCTCTCTTAGCTGAAATTTCCAATACAACTAATTGGGGTTTAAGTATCGCACTTTGACCATACGGTCAATTGTGCTTCCTCCAATTGACAAAAAATTTTACATTTTAAATAGGCGTAAAAAACGTTTGAAAATTTTGTTCTACTAAAAAAGTTTACTTTTTAAATGCTCCCGAAAAGCGCACCATATATTGTGTTGTCATTAACCAGTGATGCAGTCAGTCAATCTACCAAAGAGATAAATCAAAGCAATGAAAATTGAAAACTCGAAAAATGAAACTAACAATTGAAAAATAATTCGATATAAATATTGTTTTAGCTCTAAAAGCTTTCGTAGAAATATATGAGCGTCATTGGTAAATTCTGAAAATGAAGTTCATACAAAAACTAATATTTTCATATTAAATTATAATAGAAAGCTCTCATTATTAATTTCTAATGATCTATTAGTTTACATAAATAAAATTCCATGAATAATAAAAATAATTAAATATAGATGTAGGTTATTTCTGAAAGCTTGGTGTACTTGTTGTACTCTTTTGTATAGTGTTCCAGGAAGACCATAATAATCAAATTTTCCTATAAAAGCAAAACGGAGAATAACTAACTATTCAAATATTTATTACTTTAAGGATGTACGAGCACTGAAGCATCAAACAGATTAAGGCTTGACTTTTTGTTTACATGTATCATATAAGTGCATATAAATCAATTATAAAAGTTTTAGGGGGGTTACGGGGGTCTTGAATTAATTATTTAATGTTAATGTTAGAGTTTTAATGCATTGCTCTTATGGAGAAACCCATATTTTTGCACATATTTTGACATATTTTGATAATTTTCACTTGGAATAAAGTAAGACGAATACAAAAGACACTACGCAATAGAAAAAGAAATATTAATAAAGAGATTAATCCAATAAAATTTCGGTATGACGGGCCTAAAAAAAGATATTTAAGAAAAAAACTGAGATTTTGGTTCAATTTTATTTCTGTCGACGGTAGCTTAATTACCCAAAATCTCAGGTTTTTTCCTTAATATCTTTTGATGTTAGGCCCGGTATGACGGGCCTAAATTCAATTGTGGACTTTTATGAATATACACAATATAAGATTTTGAAGAATTTTTTAAATGGACTACATCTAATGCTCGTACATCCTTATTTATGTTTTTCAATAACAGTGTTTTAGAACGCATATCATTAAATTCAAAGAATATATCTAAAGCATATTGTTTTTTTCGTAAAATTAATTTTAGTTTCTCATATTTTATACACGGAAAAATTGTGTTATTGAAAGCTTGATGGAATCCTTCAGAGGTAACAAGGCTGCATCTAATTATTTGTTTTAAATTGTGCTTGTATCCAACCACTATGTTGTTGTGAGCTTGACAGCGTTCTAATCAAGGTCGCAAGGTCGCATATATTTATTTCCTCTTAAATTGTGCTTTTATCCAACCTCTGCATGACTCATATTTAAATTATATTATATGGTACAGCAAATGGACTTTCTTAGTATTCATTTATATGTGTATGAAGTATGAAGCATATCAAATGTCAGTACCTCAAACATTCGGAGGAGTACTTTTGGTATCCAACTTGTTATAGAGTTCTTGATCCTCTATATCAATAGTTCTGAAAAGTTCTAAATTCAAGTCGATAGCATATCATTTTAGTCAAAGCTAGTGATGTAAAGAATTTGATACTCTAGAATTATGTGGGATGAATTAAGAACTCCCTTTAAAGAATAAGATGCTGACATTTGAAAAGCTTTAAATTCTCGTGGACAGAACTATTGATATATAATACCAGGAACTATAGAACTATGTGGAAAAAAATCTCGATATTATTTAAGCGAAAATTTATGCAAATTAATGAACAAAAAAAGATAAATTTAATGCTCTTAATTAAGGCCTCAACCTTCTTAGGAAACGATCAAGTGGGCCTTATTACGGGCAGTAACAAGAGATGACAAAAATGAAAAGCTTTAAGATCCAATAGTTAAAAACAAAACAAAAAGCACCACTTTATTTGCAAAAAAGTGATCAATCAATATTATATACAGAGGGTCTCATTGATACATCTTATAAACACGGGTTTGCTGTCTAATCGAAGACGCATTCGACTAAAAGTTGTTGAATTTTTATTTATTGATGTTTCTGCTTACATTATGTTTCTGTTGGTTATTTCAAATTTCGATATTTCGAATTAATTTCGGATTTGTTAGAGGCCGGGCCATGTTAGGCGACAGTACCTAAGAAATATGTGCTATTTTAAGGTTTTAATAATTATAAACATCATATTATAATTGATTTATGAGAAAATTCGCTAAGTCTACGTAGCTTTAACAAATATTTTTTATGAGTAGTTTAAAAATCATGGAGTTGTTTATGTTGAAACAAATTCCATAGATAAAGATTATTAAAATAATAAAAGAAAACTCTAGGTTTTTTTGAAATTATATTTCAAATTTTGCCCCTATTCCTAGAACATTTGTTTGTATTTTATAAATACGTATTTCGACTACAATGTAGTCATCATCAGTATGAATTAGCTAATCGTAACTATCTCTGGGATATGGATTCAGAGATATGTTAAATTAGCAACATATCTTTGACTCCATATCCCAGAGATAGTTACGATTAGCTAATTCATACTGATGATGACTACATTGTAGTCGAAATACGTATTTAAAAAATACAAACAAATGTTCTAGGAATAGGGGCAAAATTTGAAATATAATTTCAAATTCCATAGAGTAGTTGTGAACACAAAGCTCCTCGTTTTTGACCAAAAACTATTGATTAATGTTCATCGATGTTTCTCATCGATATATATTGTATTCGATGTAATATCGAACAATAATCATCTATGATTTTCGCATATTTAATATTGCGTATTCCAATTAGTGCAGCGAATAAAAAAATAGCACAAAGCTAAGGTTTATACATGATACTATGCCTTTTTTGAATATCAAAAACATTAATTCAAAAGCTATTTTCAACGAAACATGAGGAATGTCTTAGGATCTTTATAAAGTAGCCTACACATAAATGGTGAACAGGATACAGATGACAGATTCAATAGTCGTACAGGATAATATTTGTATAGGAAGAAGGATGTTTCACTTATTTCACGTAATATAACGTGACATAATGTGAACGTTATATGGATAATTTATTTTTGTTATTTTTTACAAAACATCACAAAAACATTCTATTTATGTACCTAAGCTTTGCTACACAACTCTGTGCACGCAAATAGTGTTGGACTTACTTCGGGGTCTTCTTTGGAGCAATTCGACCAAACAAATCATTCAATTCTTTTTTGCATTCTGTTTCTTTTAGCCAAGTTTCGAAGAAAATGTAGTAAATCCTTTCAAAAAAGTTCGAAAATCCCCTACATTAAAATATATATAAATTTTAAAAATATATATATATATATATATATATATATATAGAAAAAGGGAGGGGGGAACACAAAATATCTGTCTAAATATTGAAATATTGGAAAATTCCAAAAATAGTAAAAGGTGCATATACTTCATGTCAGTCATAAACATATGACTTCTCACTATCTTGATGTCGTTGTATTATTAATTATTTACTATTAACATTTTTTTAGGTTTTTTGTTGTTGTAAATATGCGTCAATCTATTCAATGTTAATATGGTTTAAAAAACAATTAAAAAATAGCATCTGGTGGCTCATAGTCAGAACATAGGTCTAGAACGCATCCATAGTAATTATTTGGATTTAATAAATGCATGCATTTCTGCTAACTACACAATCCAATGATACCAACTAAACAAACTGAAAATATTCGCCAAAATAGAAATTTGGTGAAAGAGTCTGGTAAATAATTGAAAAGAAGTGAGAGCGTTCATCCATCTATCGCAGGCATATTTTACACGACTTTGATGAAATTTGTATACAAATCTAGTAAAATTTAATTAAAAAATTCAATAATGGATTGTGCTTGGATCCCGTCTTTCGAAATCGAGAAACGCTATACAATTCTATAGTGTAAAAATGACAAATACACCTAAAAAAAACAGTGGATTTCAAAAGAAATTTCATCAAAATCGGATTTAGCTGTGCTAGCCCAGAAATTGATTTTAGTGAATGTGGGGGATATCAGCAAAATCCAAAAATTGTTTTTGATCTATCACTGACATATACAGGTTGAAAGTCAATAGAATACAGTTGAGAAGGGTGGTGGGGCTCCTGTCCATTGAACTACCACCTTCATAACTTGGGGATCACTGATGATCCCACTTGTAGAGCCTGTATGGAGGACGATGAAACCTCCATACATGTCATTTGCACCTGCAGAAATCTGCAGGGTGTTTGGGCATAGAACGTTTGGGTCCGAAGGAATGTTTGGAATCCTGGAAGCATCCCGGCGGAAAAGCTGTGGGCTTTCTGTGCGGCGTCTGGCCTCAACATAATCCTATAGCTTCATCTACTTAAAATAGCACCTCCTACCCAGAGATGTCTTGCCTGCGGATGACTGGTGGTTCTCAAGGAGGACACAGAGGATCCCTTGGTCTAGGTGCTAGAGACCCATTTGTGGTACTCCTCTTGCTAATTATTATTATGATTATCATGATGAAATTTTTATCAAATCCACTAAACTTTAGTCCAGGAATTTAATTTTGTTAGAAAAAACAAGATATCTTTATTTGTTTTTGGGGTGGTAAGAACATGGGTCTTTTATTTCGAAATCAAGGTAGATAATTCTAAATTATAGAAATAGAAAAAACACTCTACAAATCGGATCAAATTTGGCTGTGATAACCATAAAAGTAATATTTTGTACCTGGCGACGTGCCCAAAATTCAAAAAAAATACTTTTTGATCCATCTCAGGCATATTTTATCTCATTTTGATGAAATTTTTTTTTGAAATCCACTAAACTTTAGTCAAGGAATTCAATTTTGATTGATAAACTAAGATATCTTTTATAGTTTTTCGGATGGTCTATACAATATGAATATTGAACGAATTAAAGTAATGAAATGAATCAATGAATCCAAAGTGAATCGTTCGTTGTTGAAGCTAACACTCCAAAGGCTGTAGCTATGCGACTTGTGTAGTTAGGTAGATATGTTTACACATAAAAAATTGTTTTCTTATAATTTAATATGTTGAAGGACATAGGTGATATGAGTTATGTGGCTGTGTCTATGAGTATGAGTGCTAGAAGTGTGCCTTTAGAATTTTCACTAAACGAAAAATACAGTTACTAACACGTTGTACCAAAGAATTCATTTCTTAAAACTGAAAATTTCTTTGCAGGTTTCCCTGAGGTCATCTACTACAAAAATGAACAGATATGGAGATAATATGTCTCCAACTGAAGTGAAACTATAGTCATAAATAAAAATACTGTTATGAAAATCTTGAATTAATTGCCTAATTAGGTTATTACGTATATTGCATATATGTAGGTGTTGATATGCACGCCTCTTATAACATAATATTTTTGGTGGAAACGTTGGATAAACAATATATTTCAAATGAGCACAATTCAACACAATACGTTCTATATTCAGTTCTGAAGTTCGACACCTAATATCAGTGGCGGATTTACCGACCAGGCATGTTAAGCAGTTGTCTAGGGCGATACATAAGTTCAGAGGCGACAAATTTTGATCGTATACAACTCTACTTGGGAGATTAAAAATAGAATTTTTCATTTGAAAGCCATCAAGCCCGATACATGACAATGAGCTTTTTTTTTTACAATATTCTCTTTTTTTTTATATCAATCTATCGAAAAAGGAATTTTTTGGGCGATGGAATTTACAGCGTCAATTTAATTTGACAATCCAATGGGTTCGATTTGCAGTTTATACGTGGATGAAAATATAGAATGACAATGGCGAATGTATTGTGACCTCTCGGCCACTTGGGCTGGTTGCTTATGTATGCCCAAAGAATAATGAGTTAATGTTAACTGTCAATGATATGCGAAAATTTAATCGGTATCATCCAGAGGTCCAGAGTTACCTGGTGGTTCATTTTTTCATACCAATATTCAATTGTAAATCGATTTAAATTCGATTAGCGGCAAGCGAAGATATTGGTTTCATTACAATTTGTAGCTTTTGAACAATGGCGTCAAAACTGGTCACGTAATCGATCACGTCGCCTATTTCGACAGCATAAAAATGTATCTTACAAGACGCGGCGGAAATTTAACAGTTGCCTAGTGCGACCAATTGTCTTTAACCGCCCGTGTCTACGTCAGCATACAGCTTTGCATTCACATAATATATATTTCAATGTTGATCGGATCGTATTTGATCCATTCAATTGATTATTACCTGAGTTAGATACAATAATTTATGTAGGTTTAGAATTATAAAACTGATTGTGAGATGCATACCAAACTATTTGATTAGTCGAACTAATAAACACGGATTAGTAATCATACAGCCTTCCTTATAAAGTAATCAGGGAGATCATTTGTATTCAAATAGAATGGTTGTCAACAGAAAAACGAGAATATATCGTTAATTAGATAACTAATCTAGAAGTAAACAACTAAAAATAACAAATAACTGCGTTAATTGCTTAAATATCCGGTATACATTTATTATAAAATTTATTATTAATGCGTGTAAACTGTTTATTTGAGTTTTTAAGCTGAAATTGTGGTAAAATTATTTACCATGTAAACTTAAGGGAGTTCCAGCATGAAATCACTTTTTGACAGATTTTGCTCATTTTTTTTGTCACAGGTTAAAAATAACGTATTCTAATAGATCCAGAAGTTTCAGAATTTTTGACCGTTTAGAACGCGAGATAATTAATAATAAAGTAATCATTGTCTCTCATTAGAAACATGTGAAACTTCAAGCCCCCCAACTATTTTCTGTTGTATTAAAAAAAGATACCCGACAGTATTTAAAAAAAAAAAAAAATAGAATAGTAAAGATAAATATTTATTAAATAAATCCAAGAAAAAAATCGCGTACCATTTTGTTTTCGAAATACTATAGTTTAAAATTTTTTATTTATTTCAAAATTATATTAATTTGTATATAAGTATATGTGTGTGTGTATATGAATTTGTTCTTTAATAATATACAAAACAGGGCTGGTATTACCTTAATTTCATTTACTGAGACTTAACCTATACTAATTTCATTTTCATTAAGGTTACGAATATATAGTATGAAAAAACTAGCATACACTAGTTGATTGAAGGTTTAATTAATATTGAAATGAAAAAATTCACTCATTCATGAGGTATCGAACCCTGGATCACTGGATTCTATGCCCAGTATGCTACCGTTACACCACGAATGTGAAATGCAGAGGTCCAGAGTTCGTTACCTGGTGAATGAGTTAATTTTGTCATATCAATATTAATAAAAACTTTTTTAGTTTATAAAAAAAAACATTTTATGCTATTTATCTTCTATCTCTTACGGTTTCAAAGATGAATAATTTACGGTCCAATTTTGCACATTCACGAACTTGCGGTAACTTTTTAAGGATGTTCCAGCATACTACCAATTTTCGACAGATTTTGCTCATTTTTTTTTCACAGGCTAAAAATAATGTTTTCTAATAAATCCCGAATTTAAGAATTTTTGACCGTTTAGAACGCGAGATAATTAATATCAAAAGTTATCATTCTCTCTCACTCTCTCTCTCATTAGAAGTATGTTAAACTTCATGCCCGCCCAACTATTATCAGTTGTATTAGAAAAAATACTCGACAGAATTTTTAAAAAAAACTAGGAGAGTAAAGATAAATATTTATTATATAAATTTTAAAAAAAAAGTTACCGTTTTGTTTTCGAAATATAAAAGTTTAAATTTATTTATTTTCTTCAAATCAACATTCTTTTGTATATGTGAACAGTGTTTGTGTCTATGTGTTGTGTATGTGTGTTTATGTATTTGTGCTTTTAATAAAATCAAACCGGTTTGTTGTGCTGATTGCATAACACAGTGCTGGTGCATCCTTAATTGTAGAAAACATTCACTCAATATGTTAACTGACGGACTGTAGAGTATATAATATAGCACAATACTATGGACCAGATAAAAAATGTATTAAATTAATTGTATATTGTGCAAAAGCTTTGTGAGACAATTGAATTATCTGTTAAAAAATTAAAGAATCATAGTTTTCTTTAAGAAAGTTTTCAACTCTCTAAAAAATCTCTAAAAAATTTGGTACGGATTCTTAACCATAAATTAAATGGAGAATGGATCATACGATATATGATGTATAAAAATTACATTCTGTTGCTAATGATTATTACGCGTATCGTACTTTTTCCAAATAGTTTTTTCTTCTTCTATAAATAACAGTAACAAATACTATTCAGGAAACTGAAAGCTCCAAAAGTGGCGTATCTTTTTCAAAATTTTCACAATCGTTTTGTGTCGAATTCATTTTTAAATAAAACTAAAGTACTACTTTCCTAAAAAGCACAAACATACGAAATTTTGAAATAGTATTCTGAAAAAAAATTTCAATGGTTAAATTTAGGATATTTAAAAATTTCAGCTTTTTATAGAAAAATGATAGCGATGGGTAAAACAAAAACCGTTCTTAATTATATTTATAACGTCTATCTATCTTACTTGGTAGAGCACTGATCCGGAATGCCAGAGGTCTTGGGTTCGATTCTTATTCAAGATATGTCCAAATAATTTGCAATATATTGCAATATATTTGTTTTTGAAACACAATTGAATTTGAGCTTGTTCGTGGAAAGAAGAAACTTAAAATTTCGATGAAATTGTATAGAATTTATAAATTTTGGTAACCATTAGCTACCAAAATGAACGAAATTATACTGACGCCCAAATTACTTGATAATTATAGACGCCCTTATGGTAACCATTGGTAACCAACCATATGATGTAGTATCTGATTTGCAGTTGAAAGCTATTATAAAATTTTCAATACTGCATGTATCGATATGGACTTTAATTTAATTAATTAATTTTGGTAACCTTAGTTACCAAACTGAACAAAAATATCTAACAGACACCCAAATGGATTAGTAACCATGTGTTACAGTAACTGATTTTGAAACGGCTTTAAGCCACTACAAAATTTTCAATATTATATGTATCGATATTAATATGCACTTTAATTAAATTCATCAATTTTGGTAATCTTAGTTACCAATTTTTTCGAGTCATAATTTGTGGAAATCCATTTTATAGCTTTATAATTGCAGTAAATTAGATTTGCTTTTTTTTATTTTTTATTTAATAATTTTATAATTATATTTGATTTTACAGAAAAATTACGATTATTTTTCAGTGACATGGAAATTTTGGATGGCTAAATCATATTCATACTATGATTAGCCACCCGAAACTGATAATAAATGTAATTTTTTTTAAAAATAAGATAGAATTAATAATTAATAAATGGAAATCAAAGCAAATCTAATTAGTAATTCTAATATAGATTTCCACAAACTAAGACTCGAAGCAATGAATAGAACCAACATGATTTGTAATTTTATACTTTTATAAACTTTTGTCGTACCTGTCTGGGATAAACTATTAATAAATTGGCATAATCGATCTGTACTACAATCTGCAGTCATTTCCAAGGAAAAAGCTCTACACTATATATGGAAATTAGGGAGGCGAAATTCTTAGTAAAATAATTACATGCAGGTCAAATAATATGTGCATTTTATGTGTATGTTGAGTTTGAATAATCGAGAAAAGAAGTATTAGCTTTCGTTTCATGGTAACAAACCTGTTCACTAGTGCATTAATAAAACCTGTCGGAATTAGAGCAACAGCCTTTTCAAAGAAATTTAAACATCCTTTCTTCCACGATTTTATAATTATTTTTTCCACGCTATTTAATTATTTTTGCTTTAAGAGAGCTAAGCCTACGAAAAAAAGTTTATAGAATACTCCAGAATAATTGAAACCGGATCATATCTGAATAATCGGTGGCCGTAGATCGTATAAATCAAGAATATCTCGGAAACTATTCGTCAAAAGCTCAAACCAATTAAATTTTTGAATTTTTTGGGTCCATTATATATCTTATAAACAAATTTTCATTCACATCGCCAAAAAAGAAATTATGTGTTTTTTTCGATTTTTTCTAAGGGTAGCATACCTACAAAAAAATCGATAAAATGATTTTGTACCCCCATTTAAATGAAATTCAAAATATAAGGTAACTGAGACCCAAAAATTAAGAAAACCATGTTGATTTAATGATTTGGTGAGCGGTTTATGAAATATCGAACTATCAATATTACCCGAACACCAATAGATTTCGATGTAATATCATAGAGACCATGCATCAGCAAAATAGTGCAATTCAGCGAAATAACACTGCCAAAAATGGAAATTATGGCCTCAAGATTGGGTTCAAATTTCGTCAAGATGTTAAAAAAACTATTTAGACTAGACGGTAAATAGCATTCGATTTTTCCTAACACCTTATATGAAATCGCAATAAATTGAAAAAATTTTGTTCCCGATTTGAGTGAAATTCACTATTTAAGCTAAATTAGGCCTAAAAAATACGAAATACGTATTCATTTCATGATTTGATAAGCGGTTTATGAGATATCGACTACTTTTGTGACCAATAACAGCCACCCACTTCGCTAGCAAATTGTGGCATGGATGGTATGAATAAATGTGCGACCGACGGCTAAATAAAGATAAAATAGTTATTGATGCAGATGGTCTGTGAAGACGAAGGCTTTATAACAAAGAATAAAGCATGACTCTAAGGTAGGCTTTTGCCCAGAGAGGGACCTGATCCAAGGGCTAATTATTATTATTATTATTAATAGTTTCAACCAAACTTCTTTGGGGATTATTGTATATACTGCCACAAAAATAGTTTGATTTAAAGCTTTTTTATTTCAAAATTTTATAATTGATGTGTGCCTAATTCATTCGGTTTGCGAAAAAGATGCTTCACTTAAAAGATCCTCATTCTAAACATACTAACTTTTACCCAAAAACTGATAGAATAAGGCTCAAATCAATTTTAAAATCTCACACCGTTTAAAAGTTAGATTTTGGGGGGATACTTTAAATGCAAAATTTTTTTAACAGATGGATATAAATCGATTTTTCGGTTTCTATAATCAAATTTAGTATTATTTAGAAAAAATTTATCCAATTGTGGCCATGCCTTAAATTTTCTATAAAAACAAAAATAGAGATCGATTGTCATGATATTTGCATACATTTACAATATTTCAGCTCAAATCGGTGATTACAAAATTTTGATGATATGAGTACCTATATACGAATATCTATACAGTACCTATGTACATAAAATAACCCGGTAAAAAGGAAGCTTTTTATAAGAAAACTTAATCAATTATATCGTGTTGAGCTTAAACTGGCGAGCTATTTCTATTTAAAAGAGCTTATTATAAACTAATAATATTTTCAATAATAAAATAATTTTTTTTTTTTTTGCAAATATTATTAAGAAAAATGAACGGTAGCAACAAAATTATAGAAAATTGCATTTGAGATGAGCTTTACCCATATATACACACCCCCAAACAAACAACATAGAGAGATGGGAGATACAATAATAAACGAGCTAGTGGCTACCGGATCATATCGGAGGTGGGTCTTTTGTAGGTACCGAAAAGCAATCAGCAGACTAGACTAGATATTATATTGTGAACGAAGAGTCAATTATGAGGCAACGAGCAATAGATGTTGAAATTTTATGCGCACAAAGCACGGGAGCAGTATCTACCAGGAATACTTCTACCGTCGTCACAGAGCTGACAATACAGTTGCCTATATACCAAACGAGTATAGACATATACCCCGTCTTGAAAGCTGGTGTATTCGTCAACGGTTCACGGTTTGTGTTGGACGCAACAACACTATATATATATATATATAACAATTTTCGGACTAGAGGCTATATAAGAAGCTCCGGACTCGTGTTTTCTGTCAAACCAGGACACAGGTTTTTAGTGAAAACAAGTTGAACTTGATTCGCCTAGATTCAACACTAAGGTTCAACACTAATGTGGATTAATAAATAAATAAATATATTCAATTTAAAAAGGAGAAAATAAAATCTTGCAATCATTCTTGTTAAAGATTTGATAATTTTTATTTTGTTATTTTTTTGGGTTTTAATTCTTATATTTTTGGTTCGGATTGCGTTACGGAATACTTGGTGTCGATTTTATTTAAATATTTTCTTAATAATTATTGTTATTTGCGGCTTGTTGTATCCTGATTTCATTCTTGTGGAAAAAGTTTATGTAAGTAAAATATTTTTGTAATTAATTACTAAATATTAATCAAAGTCTGTCTGTTCTATTATATATATATATATATATATATATATATATATATTTTTAGAAATACATTATTTATATTGCAAAACAAATGAATAGTTTTATATATTAATATAAAAAAAAAAAGTCCATTAAAAATAATCTATAAATGCTATTTATAAATCAATATTTATAAAACTTATTTCAAAAGTATTTTTACAATATTTATTTATTTTAAAATAGAAAATATGTTATGTTTATCTTGTATTCTTTATTTCAGAACACCCTGTATATTTATGTATATATATATCATATAATTAAATATATTAATATGCATTGTATATAATTAGTTTTAAGTTGTATCATTTTTATAAAATTCATACACAGATGCAACTAGTCAGCTATTTGGTGAATCAAAATATTATTGTACTACTGATCGTATATTTTAAATAGGCTTATTAATCATATAGAGAATAGTTGGGGTAGGATATTAGGAGAAATATCCAAAAACCATTCATTCTGTTGTCAAATCATGAATATCGTTAACGGAAATAAACAAATTGTTTATTTTTAAAACACGGGACATTTTAGGTCGATTTTTTAGCCCAAAATTTATATATTGGATCTACAAAAAAATTGAGCTTACACAAAAATTATAAGTTTCTCTTACAAGTTTCCTACTTTGAAAATAGTTTCATAATATTTGTATGCTTATGAAAAACTCGGAAAATGATTTTTTACCATAAATAGAATCTAGCTAAATTGACTTTTTGTCTTGATAATCGGTGATTTTTTTGATTTTTTCTAAGAGGTATTGCCCTGAAGTGTACCACGAAAAAATTAAAAAAATTAGTTTTTCCCTCAAATCGATGATTTTTTCAGTTTTTTTCTAAGAGGTATTGCCCTGAAGTGTACCTCGAAAAAATTAAAAAAATTAGTTTTTCCCTCAAATCGATGATTTTTTCAGTTTTTTTCTAAGAGGTATTGCCCTGAAGTGTACCTCGAAAAAATTTAAAAAATTAGTTTTTCCCTCAAATCGATGATTTTTTCAGTTTTGTTCTAAGAGGTATTGCCCTGAAGTGTACCTCGAAAAAATTGAAAAAATCTTTGGAATCAGGTATTAAATATAATACCTGAGTATTTTCTTAGGCACAAAAAATAAGCCTGTTTGGTCCGGATTTTAATTCCGGCAGATCAGTCCTTTTCATTGCAGTATTTTTCAACACTAACAACACTTACGTTGGCGCCTTATTTAGAGTCCAAATTAAGTTTGTTAGCAGGGGTCGAACACGCTCCCACGAAATTATAACTTTTGCCGTCTAGTTTTTAGAACGTTTAGGTAATGTGTATATTAGGGGTATGTAAGATTAATAGATATATAAGATAAAAGATCAGGCTTTTAAGTACGCTTTCAATTGGAAAGTACTATTTTTACCCTAGTGTAAACGAGCAAAATTTGCCGCCCTAGGCAAATGCCTGCCTTGCCTACCCGGTCGAAGTAGTAGTAGCGGAGGGGAAGTCGAAGCCTGGCAAGTATGTTGAGCGACTGCGCCGACTTTGATAGGAACTAGCAGCTGCCTTCCCGGCCTAACCCGTTGAAGCCGTAGCAACGAAAGGGTGGTCGAAGCCTGGCCAGAAGAACTTTCCAAGAAGACTAGGAACTGATAGGTTGAGCGACTGCGCCGACTGGTAACTATGCCGATAGTCATCTCAAGTTTGTTAATGGAAACTATAGGAAAGCTTTAAAAGCATAGACGGTTACTTTCAGTTTAGTTAATTATCATCATTTAAAAAAAAAATTAATTTTATTGACCAGCAACATTCTAGTTCCGAGTAGAGCGCTTTTAACATCTCAACCAGTCGGACTGGTCTAGTATGTTTGTTAGCGATCGATAAATCTATGGCTTGACTATGGTATGAAAGAAGTTTATAGTATGATAAGATCATAGCATCTCTAGATCGGCAGCTGGACAAAATTCAGAACTTTAACGTGTATATAGCAAAGTTTGAATCTACTAAATATTAGTAGATAGATACGAAAATCAGCAAATGCAACCACCATAATCATAATTAAATTTATTAGTATTAGTTAATATAATTGATTTGATAACGATGACTCATAATGATTGATAATCATTCAAATTATTAACACATAAAATTTACAAATATTATAAATCTGTACAAAAAATCTATTTATATACAGTATGTTTTTTTTTTCGAATTTAATACAGAGATTATTAAAAATAATAAAATAGCCCAATTTACCGTCCACCTGTTGGGCAATAGTCTCACCAAGAGAAGCCCACTCGTTCTTATAGTCCTACGTCTTAAGCGTATAGTCTTAAGCGTCCTACGTGACCAGCCCATCGCCATTTTAATTTTTTAACAGCAACCGGGACATCTCTAATTCTGGATCTAATCACAGAGCACGCGCAAATGTGTACATTGAGGTGGACTCCGCCCTAGGTAGCTGCAAAATTTTCACCCCCTCTTTTTAAGGTATATTTTCATGCTGACATTTTCTTGTACATACGTCGATAGTTTAGTCAATGAATCGCCTCATTTATTTTATTATACCCGGTATATACAAGGGTATATTTAGTTTAGTCCCGAGCCATTTTAGTTTTTTACAGCAACCGGGACATCTACCGGGGTATTCAAGCAATTCACTCAGTTAGTTGTTATTTTTACTTGTTTTTTTAAATTTAAATTTAATTGACAAACTGCCAGCGTTGGGAATCGAAACTGTTCCGAGCAGAGTGCCTTTAACAACTCAACCACACGGACTGGTTTGGCTACCCGGTAAATACGCCACTGTTTCTAAACACATACATTCTAAACAGATCTCCCAGTATATCAAGTTTCACAGTATACACACTGTATACATCTATAAAACTATTCAAATCATTTGATTAAAAAAAAAAAAATACATAGCGCTATTAGTACATAATTCTAAAAGCAAAAAATTATTAATAAGCTAATTGTAAAAGCTTTGTATCAAATTAAATCATGATATTACTCTCATTACAAAGCTTTTTCAATTTAATTACTTTTAATTTTTGACTACTTTCATCGAAATTTGTATTTGAGTGTTAAGCCCAGTGAAATATATGTTTTAATAGGTAAAAGTACTGTATTTGACTGGGTCATATAATTTTGAAAATATATAAATATTCTACAGTGTATAAATGTTTTTGGTAAATAATTATGCATGAATGTTGGAAAACGAGGGAGGAAGACAAATATAATATGATTGAAATTGGTACATGGTAGTATCCACTAGCTATATCCATCAATTTATTTATCGAAATTAAAAAACGCGCGGTATCTGTGTCACATTTTTAATTGATTTCATAGTGAACATTTCGTTGTTTCAAATACAGCTCTTATATTTGATTTGTATTGGGGATTCAGACAGTTTAATAACTATACCAATCATTTATTTGCCAATCACCAAAAACAAAAATGTGAGAGGCACCCTAGTTTTCGCATTCAAAAAGTATTGGTATTCCAGCAAAAACAAAACTGTGGATTCAGATAGTTTAATAACTTTACAAAAAACCAATCATTTATTTGTCAATCACCAAAAACAATAATGTGAGAGGCACCCTAGTTTTTGCATTCAAAAAGTATTGATATTCCAGCAAAAACAAAACTGTTCACCTTCAAATATTGACAGTGAAAACTATGTAAGCATAAAGAATTTCAACAAAAAAGCGAAAATTATTGGTATATATTTATTGTGTTTCTCAGGTGCAGAGTATTTCATATTTTACTTGGCGTTCATAGTTTTGCACGTCTAGGCCTTACTCTGGGTCTTCTAACGTCGATCTTAGATTGATAGGTTTGCTTCGGTAATGGTTCGTCTAATATTTGCATCACATACTCAAATCAGTAAACTTGTGAGATCTGGATAAAAGTCAGGAGGGGTTCTACTTTGAAGGGGTTCTTCTTCTTTCCTCAACTTGTCTAAGATATTTCATTTCTCTTCCTGGAGTCTTAATTTGTGCTTGCTGGTCCCTGTATAAGCATGCCCTGGCCCATTTTTGTGCATTTTTAGTGTATTTCATTTCATTAATTAATTTTTTTAATGTTTTAAATAATTTTTTTTTCCTAAATAATCAAAAAACAAAAAACACAGAACCCACATAACATTATTAGAAAAAAACCTACATTACTGACATATTTTTCAAATTGTCAGGTTAAGGTGTTTTAGTTTGCACTGACGCTTACACATACTTATAATGCCAAAACGAACGGCATTTTCAAAAGTAACGTAAGTGTTCATAAGCCAAAACGACCGCCAGTAAATTGCGCTTATAAGGGTGAGCTTGGAGAATGTGTATGCGCCCAAAACGAATACACCCATATTAAGTTATAAAATATTTGAAATAACGACATGTGAATTTATCAAAACATTAATTAAATGTATAATGTTATCTAGTGATTCGTTGCATATTATAGATTGAAATTTGATGTAACGTCAAAATAGATACCGTGTTTAATAAATTTATAGGGTAGAGGTGTTAGGGGGATCATAACTAGAATGCTGATAGGATGGAGGTAAAATAAATAATGACATTGTAATTAAATAAGCAGATAATGTTATTTGTTAATTGAATAACCTTCCAAAATACATTTTGTGTTAGTGGTATTATATTAAACACCACATATCATCTATACACAACTATATATAGGTACTAACCATAGTACCTGAATAATATTTACTAAATATAACCAAATATTCAGGTAATAGTACCTATTCTCTTTCACTTTGCTACTTATGTCCTAGCAGGTATCTAGATTGTATTTTAGAGATCGCTTCCTATATGTTCATTATTCAATCATAATTATGTACATCAATGCATATTTAACAAACTCATTGTTAAATAGTGTTTGCTGCTTGTCTGAATATGAAGTATATTGTCATATTACATTTCAAATTTTGTCCCAATTCCTAGAACATTTTATAAATACTCATGTCGACTACAAGGTAGTCATCATCAGTATGAATTAGCTAATCGTAACTATCTCTGGGATATGGAGTCAAAGATATGTTGCTTGTTGCAATTTGGTGCATGTCTCACAATGATATTAAAAAAGTTCTGTCTTTTATACGATTTGACTGAGGGTATGATCTGACCTGAAGATTATTTGAGTTGATTGACTAACGGATTAACGTGTGTGAAGAGCCCCACCACACTTATTCGGGTGGGACATTTTTTGGATCAATGAATTTAAGGTAGGCCAAATTTTTTGCAAGTTTTTAAGAGCATTTGGTAGTATTTTTAATTTCTGATTCTAATTCTATTTTTAATTGACTCGAAGGCAAAGAGTTGTAGCTTCGGGTGGTTGAAAAGGTGGGCCAGTATAGTTTTAGATGAGCATCAACCTACCCGGTCCACCCCGTTTCAACGCCCCAGATTTCATCATTAATTTTCATCATTTATGATGAATATGTTAAAATCTAGATAGTAAATAACAATAATGTGGCCTCAGAGGCCACTCGCAGCATTTCATGAAAAATTTCAGTGCCATGTTTCGGTCTGTATTACCATTCTCAAACAGTTTGAGAAGTTTTTTATCATTTAAGAAATTTCATAAGAATACGGTTTTAGGAGAGTATTACCTTTAAGTACTCAATTCCATAGGGATCATGTTTCCTAGGTTTGGTCATCACATACAAACTTTATGAACTTGTTCATATGACCTAAAAGTTGTGAATAAATAAATGATAACCGTTATCATTTAGCTTAAATTCAATATTTATATTTAAAAAAAATTGTTTAGTTTATATCGAATGTCGACATTTAGTTAGGTTATGGTAAATTATATTAATTTTCCAAACACGCAACATTTATCAGAAGTTGTTTTTTGTTTTTGTTAACATCAAAAACAACAAAATCGAATATATTTTTATTTGATTTTATTATTCATGAAATTACAAATTCAAATATCCAAATAGTGAGGCTTCAAATTGATTCAATTTCATTCAAATCAACTTCATGTTTTATACATGTAATGTAAAGTAATCTACTAATGATTTTTATAACAAGTTTTTATAAGCTTGTATCAGTATCGAACAGCATTGATTCACATACAATCCAATCAAGTCATCAATCAATTAGTCATAGGACATGTCACCATGCCATGTCCGTTGGTATTCAAAACCAAGTTAACTCTATTTGAATAACATTATTTTGACACATCAATGACACATCTTGGTTCAGGATTGAACTGGAAAAAATTTAGCGTTGGCCAACTCTTGAGTAGGTTCAACTCTTGAGTAGATTGTTGAACAGAATGGCGTATATCAATATTTTCCGAAAATGTAGAAGATAGATGAATTAAGTGCTTAACCACGTACACGGGAGTGTGAGGTTTGATTACCCCCCCCCCCCCCCCAGAGAGCCTAAAATGTAGGTACCAAGATATCCTGAACTCTATACTCTAAAATTCTTAAATAACAAGACAGTAATTATGGGTTTAAACTACACGGTTATTTGCTTGAATATCTAAAAATGAGTTTGTTGGTAGTTACCAGATAACTCAGGGAAATATGTACACATGTATCTAAATATTACTAAAGAAAAGTAAAAAAAAGTATCTAAAGAAAACTAAGATTAAGAATCGAGAATATGTATAAACTTAAGACTTCTGACATTCCAGACCAGGGGTCTAAAGCACTGGGTTATTGAGTTCAATCAAGATTTTTGCGGCAGTCGAAAAGGAAATGAAAATTTCAAAACAATTAAAGATTTCGTCTCATATGATATCCTAAATATGCTCGGAATTATAGGAAACGCATATCAACGGAAAGCTCGTGTCGAAAGAATTGCAACGAGCCTAAAAAGTAATTAAAAATGTAGCGTCTAAAAGGTAATTAAAAAACGGCGCAAATCGATTACGTAGATGGTCCATCGGACATACAGCGGCCAGGAAAAATCTACGGCACGGACCCGTTACTACCCCTTTCTTCTTTTTGTCATGACGCAATCGGTCTAGGGGAAATCGTCAGATTTTACGAAAAGTTTACGATTTTTCATCATACGTGAGTAGTTTACGCGATACACGAAAATGACGTTATTTTATATTTTTGCTAACAAAAAGGATTCAATAACATAAAAATTATTTCGTTCACGAACGAGCTTTAAGTATGTAGAAAATGTTTACCAAATTTAATGCAAATCTGTTAAGTGGATCATTTGTGGGGTCAAAAAAAAAAGAATGAAGATTGTAATAAATTGACTAAGCTTAAAACTCAATCAAAACGAGAAAATATTCTTAAGACGTTTTACCAATGTCAAAAATCCATTATTTTGGCCCAACTAACTAGATATAACCCCTTTAAGCCTTTTATTTAATCAAAGTAACATAAAAACATCGTATAGTGATAAAGTGATGCGCACGTATGCTCCGATACTTTTTGCCGTTACTGTTTTTTTTTTACTATTATACCAAAAAAAGATCATACAAGAAAATGAAAATCTTTAATTATATTTGATTGCGTGACTATCATCATTTTCATTTGACTTTACGATGAAAAACACATTCACAAAAAAAAAAAAGAGAACATATAGAAAATAAAATAATATTCTGGTTTTTTTTTCTCTGTGTGTCTGTCTATATGTGGGAGGAAATTCAGATAATAATAGGGTAGTTGTGTCCAATACTGGGCTATTCACTCAAATTTCTATATAATTTATCTTATTTTCGTGCGATGTATTTCATAATACGATTATTATTTTGACGAATAATTTATAGATGTTCCGTATGTCGGACATTGTGGAATGGGAAATGAACTTAACTCATTTTTAGGGCCAAAGCACTCTCACTCTAAAACCGTTTTTTTACGAAATTTATAAAACTTTGATAGAGATAGATTGGAGAGGCTGCCCTGAACTGGCTACACTTCGACCATAAGGTCCGTTATGGTGCCTAAGGATGTAAGGATGTGAGTGGAGTGAAAGGCATTTTTGTGTATAGAGTAGGAATTGGTAGGATATGCGGCTGCAGCCAACTATATTAAGAACTATGCCGATATTCATCTGGAGTTCGTGACGGAAACTGCAGAAAACCTTCTCAAGCATAGCTGGTTACTTCGATCTTGTCCATACGCCGACAGTTTAGTCAATTAGGATTCGAACCCATAACCTCCCAGTTTCCAAGTACAGTAATTGGGCTTTTACGCCAGCAAATATTTGGTTCAGAGAGATTTTCCACGAATGGTTAACCCAAAAGAGTGAGTCTTTTCATAATATTAGCTGGGCAATGTCAGAGTAGGTGAGTCATCGTATCCTCCATATTGTGGCAGTTTCTACAGTAGTAGAATTAGGTGCGGTGGCAATCCCAGATCTTCCGCATTTATGCCGTTTACCCAGTGCCGAGTGATGCCTGCTATAACATTGTCCAAAAAAAATCGGCGTAACGAGAAAAAATGTAAGCTGTTTGAGGTTTACTAATGATAATGATATAACCCAAGCTTCCTCTATTCATATTGAAACATAACTCACATGATTTAGATGTAGATGACATTGCATAAGTTTTTAAGTAAAAAAAAAAAACTCATCCCATATATGCGAACGTTCGTTGTAAGATGGAGGACAAGACTATCAAGAATATAGCGTACAGTAACGTATGGTCCTGAAATCAATATAATTATCATTATCCAGCCATAAATATTTGTGTTAGAGGAACAGCAGGAACAAAGGAACAACAGCCAGAGCGCGTATGTTTGAAATATTATACGTTTATTATCATCGCCCAGAATTCTCAAAAAATAAAACAATTTGATAAAAAATATTTTTTTCAACGAAGATATGAGATTATATAATATTTTGAATACCTGTGTATACTGTTGTAATATATTCTCGGGACTGGAGGCTATGTACTATGGGCCACAAAAGTCGTGTCCTTTTTTCAAAATTACAACTTTTATCCGAAGCATTTTGACGTGTACTTGCTCGTTACACTGGTGATCGGTCGAACTTTCTTGTGTTGCAAAGTACCGTCAGATTTGAATCGCTCATAAATTCAAGACTAATAATTCGTTTCCAATGGCTGTCGCGGTGTATTTGTTTTGCCTGTAATATCATCGCAACAGTGTAAGCGCATGCGTGTAAATGGTTCAGAATTAACTTTATGTAAAGTTATAAATTGATGTAGCGTGGAAACGCTTTTAGCTAGGTCATTGATTCGGATTGAGAGTCATAAATTATATTCACCAGAATATAAGTGAAAATCGGTATTAAATGGAAAATATTAAAATAATTCAAGATATCGTCTCATATGACTCGTAAATATGCGCTAAATTATATAAAAACGTATGGAAAACTCGCGTTAAAAGGAATTCAACAAGTCTAAAAAGTTCAATACCGAACGAATACAAGAGCTACGGTAGGGTCGAAAAGGAAATGAAACAACGGCGCAAAACGATTACGTAGCTGGCCCATTGGGCATACAGCGATCACCGACAGTCCAAACATCTATGGTTCATGTGCAGGACATTTTACGGCGCAAACCCAAACTTCACCTTTCTTCTTTTTTCTTGGATTCGAATGAATAAGGCACAATCAATAATAAAATTTTAAAAAAAGAACGCTACTTTTGTGGCCCATAGTATATGATGCTTGTAACTTACTACCGAAAATAAGTATGTTAGCTTATTCACACAGCGGGAGGTATTCAAATGTATGAACATTTTTCTGTTTTTATTTCTACAGAAAATATTCCTTCTAATTCCTTTTTCTATTTTAATAACCATGAAAATATATTTTAATTTAATTTTTTATACAGGGTGTTTCAGTAATATTCAAAGTTGACAGACAGGCAATGATTACACAATTTTATTAATTACAACTTTAAGATTTGTGTTGAAAATTAATTTTCTTACAATTTTGTTGCTACTCATTTTCAAATATTTAGAGAAAAATTTGCGATTTAAGATTATCAATTAAATAACGAAAATATGACCAGGCCATCAATTATAGTCAAGTTGATTTTCTACAACTTTACTACGAATATACGAAATATTCTATATTTTGTGTTTTCTTCTTTCTCTAAGCCCTTCTTTTCCCTTGGCCGATTCTACTCACTAACGAACTTGACCTTTCAAATACCAAAAAACTTATCAGATATTCCATTTTGGTTGGACTCCAAATTGTGACCCCTAAAGAGTATACGAACTTACACGCCTTCATTGCGAATGACAGGACGGAGCTTCACTTTAGTTATTTTACCTCAGATTACCTTATTTTGGTCGAGCCGAAGGCTAGATTACTAATTCTGGCTGTGTAAAAACATTCGGCCAAAAGGTGTAAGGACGTATCCGCCCCGTTTAAGTCCGGACAAATCACACTGTCCTCTAACCTCTGTATTTATTCTAAGGAAATTCGCTAAGTTGACGCAGCTCCTGTGTAACGAATTTTATTACATTACTCTCCTTAAATAATTGATATTATTTGTTTGAATGACGTCATAATTAGTAACTACTAATTATTAATGAAAGATCGAATGTTTAATTCGAATTCAATAAATAATAATGTACATATTTTGACATAAATAATATTTTATTATATAAATGTATGGAAGTGTGTAGACCTGTCACACCGACTGACTGAACAGAACAAACATCAATACACACAGTATGGTGCGTTACGCATGCTAACGTCTACGTCTACGATCTACGTGTAGAGTTACGTGCACCCCCGTATATTGAAAAGTAATAAAAATGAATGCATGATGAAAAACGAGGAATTCATAAGAGAGGACATTCACACACTTTTTATGTGAATGTTACTTACCTCACCACAGTTGCCTACAATTTACCAACATCAAATAATAAATTTATAAACGCATTAGTAAAAACTAAATGTGCGTTCATCTACCTCCTCTACCTATTTACCCTACGACCTACCTAACTTAACCCCCATTTGTTACGAAACATACTCAATAAATATGTCTATCTATCCACGTTAAGGTTATTCGATCGTACAGTTTCTAAAATAGTCACGACTTTGACGAGTATTCTGAAGAAGTCTGGAGTTCGTATTTTCATAACGAACCACTTGAGATATTTTTCCCCAACACAATTAACTAAGCGGTAAAACGCGCTCTGCTTAAACCTGGAAGGGTTCGAATATCGGCGGTAGCAATTTGTCAATTACTACATATAGACAACAGCGAAGTAGCCGATTATCAGTTTCCCTTCACAAACTTGTGAACAGATGAATATCTGCATAAGTCGTAACAATAGTCGGCTGCTAAATCCTAGTATGCATACGAGTCGTAGTATTTGTTGAGGATGTGCCTGGCAAGTATGCCTTTCTATGTATTTTGGACCAATCTCTCAATAACAAAAATGTAAATACTTCTGATTTCAATGTCTATTGTGCAAATCTATAGATATCTCTCTCTTTAGAGGTCACTCGAATATTTATCGAAAATCAGGATTCTAAATTTTCGTCTCGTTTCGTCTGGTGTTTAGCGTCTCTTGCAGCATCATTAACCCACACGTTAACTAGTTCATGCGCAGTGAAGACATGCAAACTTTATTCCAATTTAACAATCACATTAGCATATTCTCCAACTTATACGTCGCTTATTGTGTAGTCCTCACAATCTCGTTGACCCAAGTAACTTGCGAGAGACGTTTTTCCGTGCTGAAGCGCATTATGACGATGCTTCGTTCTTTACTGGGGCAAGAACTACTGGACTCGTTGATTATCCTACACATAGAATCGGATCTTATCAAGGATAACGAGTTTAAAAGAGGAATTTCTCCTCTATTAAAAAAATGTTAATTAGCTAGCTTAGCTTCAGTTATAACTAATGGAACTTTTTAACTAAAACGTATTTGATTACTATTAACATTTTGTTTTGCTGGCAGCAATCCGTATAGCTATAATGCCAGCAGGGCCCCTTAGACCCAGTCCGACGCTGCGTACTATTTAATACTCGATATTCGATGGTTCGTGTTCGAAGTGTGCTCTTGTGTGATAAATAAGATCATAAAACTATTTAGAATTTTATTTATGTTTCGTTCTAATTTAAAATTGACTTGTTTACAAGAATTCTCAATCAATCGAATACTCCTTACGATAGTCATTGTAATGTATTGTATATTAGTCGACAAAATATAATGAATGTATTCGAAAACAATCGAAACTATACATAGAAAAAACGCATTTGAATAAATGCTGAGAATGTAATTCACAAAACACAGACACAAAGATAGACACAAAATGAATAAAGAAAAAGATAATTGAAATAAAAACACATTTGTATGTTATTTTTATATATAAACAAGATATTTATTCTTCTGTTTTCAGCGTTGGGAAGCGTGTGATCCGAAATTCGAACCGTGCGGACAAATTAAACGCAATTATCACATTAAAATGGTCATTGTTTGAACGAAGCCCCGGCCAGTTCATCAACAACTAATCAAAACTATTTATAAAAAATCCTATTTAAAAAAAATTTTACATCGTAACGTGCTCCAATTCATAAACGTTACTCATGAAGTGTTCGGATCGGGTGTTTTATGCATTCGTGATATTTATAATTTCCGTTTGTTTTTTCTTATTTGTATATTATTCTTCGACAATCGTATATCAATTACATACGTTCTGCATCACTTTCCAACAATATCGAAAACGAACACTACTATTTACTTAAGATTGATAATTGGGGCGATTGGTCTGCTGCGATCGACCATCGTATGTTGAGGTGGGAGCACTTCACCTTATTTTCTTCAATATCATCAACTCAAGACGACAATTGCTGCTGCATCACTCAAGCACACTTCAGCAACCAGCAACACACCATGCTCAGCATCAGGTAGGCAGTTCTTCAATTTATCTATTCATTCACCATTTTTCTAGAATTTAAATATTTGGAAACAATGCAATTATTCGATATTCAAGACCAAAATAAAATATTCAAGTACAGAGTGTCCATCTTTTTAGCATAAACCTAGCATCATACAAGCGCTAAATGTTGCAAATACCCACCCAGAACCATCAACAAATTATATTTTATAGTATTTTAAATAGGAATTACTGTGTAGCATATATATTGAATTTAGTAGGGAGGGAGCAATAGATATGACTTAGTAATTAGTAGAAATCAATTAAGAAACATTGGTCGCACTAGTGACATGTTACATTCTAAATAAATAAATATTTTAACACATTTTTTATATTTCATACACTAATATTTTATAGATTATAGATGGCCCCCAGGTGGCCATCGGTCTTCGCTCCGTGTCACAAAAAATAACATTACATGAATTGTAAAAAAAGTTTTTGGGGGGTGTTTTTTTGATTTTTCCCGGCGGTTTCAAGTAATTTCGTGTCGAATGGAAAAAACCGCATCTTTCTAGCATGTCTAGAAGTGTCTTAGAATTTGTATACACGAGTGAGTCAATGAGTCTGTCAGCTTCACTTAGGGCTATATATTATATTAGATACAAGGATTTTATAAGTTTAGTCCCGACTGTAACGGTTAAAAAAATAGTTGGTATTCATAAAATGACCTTATTAATCCATTTCTGCATATCCATCTGTGGACATCATAACTGAATAACGAATTTGTGTGTCTTCTAGAGCTAAAAAATTCATGAAAATCGATCCATACAATCTCCCGATAGCGGGGATATATCTTTCTTTGAGATAGAAAGTATATTTAAACCACTTTTATTAACATCAGGGAGTTGTTTTAATAATTTGTTTATTATGTGAAAGCTATGAAAATTTACACTGTAGAAGCTTTTTCTAGATAAGAATAAGTTTGTTATTTGCCAGTGCGAAAGGTTTTATACTAAAATATCATTATTCGAAATAAATGTTCACATTTGCTGATTCACTTCATAGCATTGCTTGTCCATATTAAGAGAGTGAAATAGATGTATCATATAGAAGGGCTTCAAATGCTTAAGGCATCAAGTCAACTTGATTTTCCGACTAACATGTATTTTTCGATTGTTTCCAAACTTTTACACGATGCTTTTGTTCGATAAAATTTTGTATTTGAAGATTATTTGTGTATTTTAGTGATGGGAATAAATGATTTACACTATAATATCATGTGTACAAGATGTTACACGAGTAGTATTTTACAATTGGATCGAAATTTCCGCGTGAAAACGTCTATTCGCTTGTTATACTAATGGTCGAACATTCTTATGTGGCGAAATACTTTAAGATTTCAATCGCTTCGAGACTAATAATCCGTTTACAAAGGTTGAGCCAGCAACAGATAGATCATGCCTTTACGTAGATAATAGACAGATTGTAAAGGCTGCCCTGGACGGGCTACACTTCGACCATAAGGTCCATTGTGATGCCTAAGGATGTGAGGATGTGAGTGGAATGGAAGGAATTTTTGTGTATAGACTAAGAATCGGTAGGCTATGCGGCAGCAGCTGACTATGGAAGGAACTATGCCGATATTCATCTGGAGTTCGTGAAGGAAACTTTAGAAAACCTTCTCAAGCATAGCCGGTTACTTCGTGCTTGTCCATACGCCGACAGTTTAGTCAATTAACCGCCCCATTTTGACGGCGAACTGAACCTTTCCTCTTTTTATATCCAATATATTTGTAAATATACAAGATATATTAAGTTCCGACTTTGTAATGCTTGAAAATATTGATCACAGACAAAAAAATTTTGTTATAGGTGTTCATAAAATTATCTAATTAGTCCATTTCCGCATGTCCGATCGCCTGTCTGTCTGTCTGTCCGTGAATCCGATAACTCAAGAACAGAAAGAGATAGCTTTAGAAAAAAAAAGTAAGGTCAAGTTCGTTAATGGGCAAAATCGGACCATGTTTGGGCAAAATGGGAAAAACTGCCTATCTTTGTAACCGTAAGAGATATAACAAAAAAATCTTCTTCTTTTTAAAATAAAAAACTTTTGTTTGATAAATTTTTCCATAAACTCAGTATATACTGGGTATTCAAACAATTAACTCAGTTAGTTGTTACATTACTTGTTTTGTTTAAAATTGCTCTGAACAATATATTTCCGTATAAAACTGAAACAAAACGAATTTGGGCCACAGTAACGAACAATTTGGGTGAACATTTTCTCGAAACATCTTGTACATGTGTTGATGGTCTTCTATGTAGGAAGTGGGGAATTTACAAAGGCCGTGTTGAAAAACTTAACTAAGCAGTGCATCATATACTTTAAAAAACAATTCACATGAAGATTTGCCATATAGGATAGACAGTGATAGATAATAGAAAAACACGGACGGAAAAGTATATTCTTTTTGTAAATTGTTACAAAGCAATGCTATTTTTTTTTTTTGTACACTGAAAAACATTGCTGGAAAATAGGAAAATATACATTCAAAAGTGAAAAAAAAATGAAAAAAATAAAACAAACATAAATATATGGAAAATTTTCTACATATGAAAAACACTTTCCGTATACCTTGAAAGTTGTATAGCCCGGCTATAAATTATTGGTCTGTGGGTATCTCTGGGTATTTTCAGTTTAGTCCCGACCTAATTAGCCCACTTCTAATTATTCTTGATTAGTGTAAAAAAGTAATAAACAATTGATAATAGGCTCAGCATATGCCGGGTATTTGATAATTTTCACATGTTTTGGTAGGTCATTTTATTTGTTTTTATAAAAAAAAAGCCAAAGAATCAAAACTGTGATTTGTACACCCTGTATATAAATGTAATTTGTATACACTAGTTTAGTCCCAACTGTACAATGGTTAAAATTTTAATCGACATCATTGCCGTTTGTCCGTCCACCTGTCTGCCCGTCCCTCAACACGAAAACTGAACAATGGCAAGATAAAATGACCTGAAGTTTCTCGGGCGTGAATGCCGGTAAGACCTAGAAACAAATTATGAATAGAAAAATATGTCAATGTCAAAAACAAACTGAATCTGTAAAAATTGAAAAACAATACTTTGCTATATTCCATCAATTTTCATTTGTATTCAAAAAATTATTGATACAATAATAGTGACATATGTTTCGTCCATTGTGGTCATTTTCAACACAAATTCAAAATGTTCCACAAAGTAACGCTCCAATCCATACATACAAACTAAATCCTTTGGCCACAGGATATCACAGAAGCTTATATTTTTAAAGGCACGAGATAAAAAAAACTCAGTATATACAGGCTATTTAATACTCTCTATAGAAAAGCTCCAGTGTAATTTTTTCATAAGATGAATCAAACAAATATTTAAAACATTTCAACCCAGAATTTTTGTGTAGATTACAGTTTTGAATATAAACAGAAAAAAAAAACAGATAACGCCCTTATTTTTGAATGATTCGATCTACTCAAACTAAAGCTTTTGCTAGGACATTTTATTAGTTTGAATGTTACAGCAGACTGCAGACAAGCCAAAAAATAATGATGGGTTTAATGTCACGAAGTCAACCTGGCTTGGTAAAAACCAGAAAGAGATCAAAGAAACCCCAATCTTCTGATTGGTGTGCTTTCCGGTCACTCGAGGCTCAAGCGGCATCTGTCTCGCATGAATGCCAGAATATCTAGAATGCCAGAGGTCGTGGATTCAATTCCAACTCTAGATGTGTATGGTTTTTCATATCAAGCATTTCATGTCAAAGAATGTTATCAATCTCTCATGAGTTTAGAGAATAGTGCGATCTGTCGGAATGATACGCCCTTCGACCTTCTGGCAGAATATTCTCACAGCTCCAAAATGGCTCAATCTTGAGGAAATCTGAGGTAGAATAACTAAAGTGGAGTTGCGTTCTGTCATTCGCCAAGAAACATAGCCTACCCATCGGTTCAACAAGGAACATAGGGCTAGAGGAAACAAAAAAGGTGTGGTAGATAGAGATGGTTAGAAAGATAGATTGTAGAGGCTGCCCTGGACGGGCTACACTTCGACCATACGATCCATTGTGATGCCTCAGGATGTTTGTGTATAGACTAGAAATTGGCAGGATATGCGGCTGCAGCCGACTAAGATAGGAACTATGCCGATATTCATCTGGAGTTCGTGAAGGAAACTGCAGGAAACTTTCTCAAGCATAGCCGGTTACTGTGTTCTTGTCCATACGCCGACAGTTTTTCAATTAACCGCCCCTTTTTTTTTTCTTAATAATTGACAAACTGTCGATGTTGGGATTCAACCTCGGCCCATAAGCTTCCAATTTCCAAGTAGGCATACTGCGCAGACATAACGCCTTAAACCGCTCGGCCGCTTGGACTGGTTAGAGGTGGTTATGGAGGTGCATTTTTTAGGGTCTACAAAAAAGACCTACGAAGGCCTACTTGCCACGCTTCGATCTCCCTACCACTATTACAACTACTAAGACATTTTATAAAATCGCTGCCTACCCAAAAAGCGTGGTTGCTTGACCAAATAATTGTACACATGGCCTCATAAGTAGCGTTATTTTTTCAAAATTCTAATTTGTACCTTATTTATTCAGTTTTCGATGAAAAGTTGTTGATTATAAATACGCTAACAATTTTATCCGAAACATTTTGCCCAAAAACCGAATGAATACAAATTTTCAATTTTGGAAAAAGAACACTACTTTTGTAGTCCATGGTACTGACTACATTTAAAACATGTGTAAACAGCTCATCTTCTGCTGTTGCTGTTGGTATCCGTTAGATTTATCGCAGTCCCATTTGCTGAAATCTAGCCACTTCCTTTCGTAGGAAAAAAAAAATGAAATAGTGATTTATTTTCTGTTTATATTCGTTATCGAAATCATATATAAAAGTTCCAACCGAATTTATATCATTGACGGTCATCATACCACTGAAAAAATATCATTGAGACGGTGGGTGGTGGCCTGTGTGTACTATGTGATAACTTGTATACAGTATGTTCCTTTGAAAAATTTCCACAAGTTTTGTTTAAACATTTTTTAAAATATACTTTTTAGAAAGAAATGTTTCAAACAAAAGTTGCTTTGTTTAAAGGGGGAAACATACTGTAATAATTATATTTTTTGTAATATAATTATTAACAATAATTTTATCTTTTAAACAAAGATAGGGAAAATGAGGGGATGTATGAAAAATATTTCAAACAAAAGTTGTTTCGTTTTTAAGAGATACACAGTTTTTGCTTTTAAAAACACAATGAAGTGATTGTGATGGACAATTTCCAGGTCTTTCATCAAGTTTAGAACTATCGCGTATAAACCAGCCATCCAATAAAGAAAATCGTATTGAAATCGGTCCATTCGTTTGTGAGCTTTGGTACCACAGACAGATACACAGATTGAAAAAGGCTTCAAAGTTACTTTGTTAGTTAAAAAAATGATATTGTAAGTAAGTGAGTCTCTCAGCTGAATTGCTGAGGCTAATTTTTCTATCACGAAATCATTTAGTTTTACAAAGTATTTTCATTCAAATCCGAAATAAATTGCATGGAAAAATGGATCTACATTTTATAAAAAATTGTGGCCGAATTGGTAAGGTGTTTGCCAAACAAAATATCTGTGCTTTGATTCCGCCGAAGATGTTGTAATTTCTTGAGTACAGTATTATTCGAAATAGATTTTCATTCAAATCGATGATTGTATCGTTTTTTTTTTTCTACGAGGTATTACCGTGAAGTGTACCTCGAAAAAATTAAACAAATTGGTGGATAAAGTCAGACGCTTTTTGTGAAAGCAAAACGTTCGGGTTCAAATCCCGGCAGATGTGTCTTTTTTTTCACTTCAATATTATTTAACACTAAGTTTCATGTAAATCGTTGACATAAATTTCTTTCGATTTTTTCTTGTATTCAAGATTATCTCAAAAAGATTGAAAAATAATTTGCTTTCGATATTTGAATGAAATTTACTTTAAAAGCCCCTTTACACGTGATAGTATAGATGAAAGTTTTCAATCGCATTAAAAACAATTGATAGACCAAAAGCTGTTCACACGATGACATTTTACATAGCTTTTCTCACGCTTTGTCAACTGCGTCTGTCTCATGGTTAAAGTATACCAATCCACAAAAAGGGGATGAATTGGACCCAAAAAGAAAATCTTACTAATTACTATTAATATATACAAGGGTATATTAACATTAGCCCCAACTTTAAAAAGCTTTAGCCCCGTAACGGTTAAATATAATGATTACAAAAAAAAATTTTGGTGTTCATAAAATGATCTAATTAGTCCATTTTTGCATATCCGTCCGTCCGTCTGTCTGTCTGTCTGTTAACACGATAACTGACAAACGAATGTGCGTGTTCTAGAGCTTAAAGACATGATCTCTCTGGTTTTGGGCTCATTGTAAGCGCGGTATTAGTCTCAAAGTTATTAGCGATTGAATCTGACGGTACTTTGTAACAGAAAATGTTCAAACGACCACCAGTGTAACGAATAGACGTGAAAACAGCTAAAGAGAAATAAAAAAATTTTTTTAAATAAACAACTTATGCTTGAAACTTTTTTCATAAACTCAGTATATACCGGGTATTTAAGCAACTAACTCAATTAGTTGTTTTTTTAATTTGTTAATAATACATCATTTTGAAGTTGATTGATGATTTCGGTAGGCCAACCTGTACGTTCTGATCACTCTTGCTGATATTTGATGATTCGTATGGTAAAGCTGCTCGTACACATTAAAGCTCATATATGATGCGGAATCTCACATAGAATTCATTTCAAATAGATTAGAAAATGTTAGAAATGCATATTTTATGATTGAATCTATAAACGACTCTGTATCTTTTGAATGGAGATGATCAAATATGCATAATTAATCAACTAAGTCAAAGCATCATATCATTATATTACAAAGAGAGCTTGCTGTGCTTTTATAAAACTAGAAAAAAAAAAGATCACACATCATAATAGTATGCATATATAAAGTGACACTATACGGAGAAATTACCAAAACAAATAGTATGAAAATTGAGTTCTTCCGCTTTGATGATTGCGACCAAAAGCTCAATTTTGCATTCCATGATAGCAAAGACGCAACCTAATCCAATAGAAAAGTCGTATATTTTTGTCATTATTAGGATGTAATTACTGCTAGAATGAGATTCGAACCCACGGCTTCTGCCATTCTAGATCAACGCTCTGACTCATCAGATGCTACGGTGTTGGAATGTATATAATTTTTCACTATCTTGACGTTGATGTATTATGTATTATTATTTTTAGCGTCTATATTTCCATTTTTAGTATGGTTGCTTTTCGGCTATATTATACCAACGGAAGTGACTAACATTTAGATAGCTGTAGTGGTAGTAGTGGAGGGGAGCTCGAAGCCTGGCAAGTAGGCCTTTTTAGGCTTTTTTTTACCGAACTCTAAAGGACAAGGAATTTGTATGAAATTGACTAGGAATTGGTAGGTTGTGGATATTCATCTAGAGTTTATGAAGGCAACTGCAGAAAACCGTCACAAGCATAGCCGGTTACTTTCGTCCTTGTATGGACAAGAACAGTTTTGTCAATTAACAATAAATTTTGACATACTGCCAGTGTTGGGAATCGAATTAATAACATCCTAGTTTCGAGCAATTGGTTTAGTTTAGCGTTTACTTACTTTGACATTTAAGTAATATGTCTGAACATTGATAACTTTCTCAAATTGTTTTCCTTTTTCCTAAATTTCTCCAATTCATAATATAAGTACATTTACTGCAATTTACTGCAAGTGACCAAGTAGTCACTTGTGTATTTATCACATTGGACCATTTCTAAATTGAAGGCTAAACACTCCATATATAGATAGAGGTCAGTTATTGGTTAAAGAGACCGTTTATACATTAGGAGAGTTGATATGTTTGTGGTCACTGGTTGCGCTGTACAGGCTACACTCTACAGTGTGTGGGCCCGTAAGTCCGTTGGCTGAGTTAATGGTAGGTTCTCTAACACTAGTATGATATAAAAATAAAATGAGTAAATGTAATATAATAATAAAAATGTAATGAACTTAATTAAATCTAAATGAAATAATTACATAATTATATACATTGTTATGTAACAAATAGAATAACATATTTAAACGAGTGTAAAATAAGACTTATACAATGGTTATATACATATATATATATATATATATATATATATATATATATATATATATATATACCGTACGTTTAGTTTACATCTTCGCATAGCAGATCTCCCACGAGTATGAGAGAGTACATATGTATACATTAAGCAATGCGTATGAGAAGGACGTCTTATAGGTTTGATAAACAAGCATATTTTTCAAAACAGTGAATAATATTCATAACTGTTCGAGTGGTTGGTGATTGTCTACCTTCAAATGCCACAATAAATAAATTGACACATTCCTGTGCGGAATGTCCGGAAAAGTACCGTTTAACAATTTGCACTTTTTCTTCTTTTGTGTAATAATAATCCATTGTTGTAATAATACCAATAAATAAAATACACAAACACGTATTTTCCAAAAGCATTCACATAGTAATGATTGCATATTATCAAAACGATTAATAATATTTGTATTCAACAAAAAATCCCCACTCTCTAAAATTTATACAGGCACATACAACACACAACAGTAACAAAACAAACCTATAAGACCTCCTTCTCATACACATTGCTTAATGTGTACATATTTGTACTCTCTCATACTCGTGGGAGATCTGCTATGCGAAGATGTAAACTAAACGTACGGTATAAAGTACTATACTATATGCTATACTATAATACCATACTTAAGGTTGTATGTACGCTTCTCGAAGTCACATCAAAGCTGTAGTATAGTAAAATTACTTTTAAGAGCATTGTGCTAGTAGCAAGTCCACTCCAAGGGTGTTGAGGGTTCAAGTCTTCTCTCTGGGCAATGTTGGGGTTGAAGAAAGGATTCTAGTTAGATCTGACATCCTATTCTAAAAGAAATTAATTAAAGACTGATTTGGAATTGAAACCAAACTGAATTTTTCCTAATAAATAATCTCATATAGTTACCGAAATAACAAAGGGCATATATAGTGTGTTTGCAAAGGTATCTGAATATGAAAGTAAATTAAGATTTAGTATCGAGTCATGCTCGTATAGCATATCTATCCAAAAAATTGGTTTGAAGAAAATCTATTTTCTTGAGGAAATAAACTCCTTCTATCAGTGTGGGGTAGGGAAACTGTATGGGACGATTATTGAATGTTTTGGATTAAGGAATTGAAAAATAAATTTTTTAAATCTCAAAAATCATCTGAAACATACCAACTATTTTTTGCCTCATCATTTATAAAACTTCAGAAAATGTTAAGAAAGAATCTACCTGCAAATGTGGATATTATTAAAAACATTATCATACAAAACACCTTAATGTAGGTCAGTTATTTTAGCAATTTCTCAAACGATAGCTTAAATCTACTACTTACTTTTCCCATAATGCACCTGACGAAGTTTGGGCAATACTTTCCACTACACTCTGTATATAAAAGGGTTTGTTTGCATGAAATGTAGATTTGTAAAAAATATTTTGAACGTGTTTTAACATTTAGAAAAATTTTTGCATGTAGGAAACATTTGATTGAATTCTATAGACACGCATGGTTTCAAGAATGTAATACCTTTATGTTTACAATACAAATCCACCGTACAGAAAACATTAAACCTCTGTAGTTTTTAATACAGACAGGGAGTTTGTAACACATTCATCCAAGAGTGGACAAATAAAAACTCTGAATAATCGAATAATTGCATTGCATTGCATTGAATTGAATTGAATTTATAGATATTTTTTTAGTTCTAAAGACAGTGTAATAAGAAATTCATCGAATAAGGTCAAATGATTGTGTATTATAACTAAAGACGGCGCCATGCGATGTGACGAACACCTTCCAACGTTGGACGAATGATGATTGGGCGCATCGTGTGGCCGATGCTCGAACTACGAGTGTCCAACGTCATGCGTCCAACGTTGGTATTGGAAAACGTTCCGGCTGTTGTCGGTAAAGGCACCAGCTTCAAAGGATTTTCTCTTCCCACTCGGCTGTACGTTGGAAGGCATTGGGCACATTACCACAGGACCTGCGATTTGTTATTTGTCCATTTGGCACTTTGGCGATTTGATTTTAAATTGTATTTGTCATTTTAGTCCAATCAATACATCTTTAACCCAATGTTAATGATGCTAAAAATTATCGTTTTTTTTTTTTTTTCATATTTTTTTCAATTTTTACAAAAAAAGAAATTTTTCAAAGTGATTTTTCGTGGCTAAAAAATGATGAAATCGTCTCAAACTTTTAATATCATGAAAGTACAACTGTTTCAGAAAAAAATAAATCCCCGAACGTTTTTCTACGACCTACCGTTGGACAACAATGGCCAATTTTCAAAGACGCCTTTTTTTCGAAAAATCGATCTCAAAAACAAAAAAAAATTTTCAATGGCATTTTTCGAGGGTTTTTTCAAGATATCTCAAAAAGTTATGTATCGATTCGAACTCAAAAAATTTTATCGAAAGCTCTTTTTATTACCTACAACTTTCTTATTTACTTTTTTCAATTGGAGTTGTAGTTTTTTTTTTAATTTAAAAAAACTGTTTTTTCGGACTTCGCGAATTTTTTAGGTTAACTTCGCCATTTCGGATCGAGTTACTCCACACAGAAACTTTTCTAGGAATTTTTTTCCTACATGACAGTATTTTTTATTTTTGGGTAGGAGTTTTAGGGTAGCTGCTTATATATTAATTGGACTATTTGGCAGGTAATTATAAATCAATTACTTAATATATCTCAAATAATTATTATTAAAGGAATAATATAAATTTATTGTACACCTAAAATCGCCTAACAAAATATTTTTTACATCAATTTTCTATATTAAAATCTCCATGAAATTTGCAACAAGCCATTAAAACTATAGTTGCGCCCGTAGCGATTATCGCATCATCCAATGTATCCCCCATTTTGATATTGAATTATTGAACCAACGTTTCACCGAATGTGTTGTCGAATATTTGCTTCAAATGTGGGACGCATCGTATGGCGCCGCCTTTACACTGTTGAATCTCATTTATTTTATGATAGATTGTACTATGGCCAACGTAAAATAACTATATTTCCTATGATTTATGAATGAATATCTTCAAATCCGGCCAGTTATGGAGTGTAAAAATTTGTTGAAATAGTTTTTAATGAAATGCATCATAAAAACGGTTTCCACGTGAAATTGTCGATTCGCTTGTTACTTCGAGCATAGATCATGCCCTTACGTATATCGCGTTGTACTTTTTTTCTCTATGACGTCACCGTACCAGTGTAGACGCATGCGTGTGAATGGTTACGAATGAGCTTTGTGTAAAGTTATAAATAGTGTAGCATTCAGAAGAAAGCTCGCATCGCATCGATTATGTAGCTATGAGCCATACAGCTGCCAGCAACAGTCCAAATGTCTACGGATGATTTTCAGAACGTTTTCACGAAAAATCTACGGCAGCCGAATTATCCTTTTACTACATAACTATAAAATAATTGTACTACATAAAAGATGTTACTGTTAGTGCAAGCTTAAGGGGCAATGGGTCGGTCATATTTTGAGGCTTGGAAACTCGCATTGAACAATATATGAACATATGAGGGCAAAATATTTGGGATCACCAGTTCAAGCATTGGAAGAGATAGCACTGTTAGCCTTGTGAGACAGAAAACAGTAGGTCTTAATGGAGGAGGTATTTGCCAGTGAAATGGGATAAAAATAGCTTTATTTATAAACGCGACATTTATAACGCGTAACATTCATAGTCTGAGAAAAAAGAATCTGTCAACAAAGTATTCAATCTATCTTGAATAATGAACAAACCATCTGTACCTGTATATTAACATGTTGTATGTATGTTACATAACGAATGTTATGTTGTATGTCGTTATGTGTAAGTAAAATGAAATATACAAAGCACAAAGTAGCAAGCAGTAGATAGGATGTAGGAGGTAAAGCTAAGATGTAACAACCAGTGCAGGACTGAACGACTGAACATTGAGACTGAAGAAACTCAACAACATATATAAAACATATAATACAGAATATGAATACGACATGTGAATGTGGATTGTGATTGTATAAGTATAAAATCAGTGAGTCTCTCCTTCGAGCTGTAATTTTGCACTTGTTTACTGCTCTTGTTGTTATGCCTTCAAGTACCTGTCGTAATTAAAACATACAAGAAATGACTTTCTGGGATTTAAATAAGCGTGTGATGTTGCTGCACCCATCACCATTCATACATACCCACCCACTCCAACCATACGACACGCATATATACATAGATGAGAGTAAAATCAGTACGAGAAGTAGACTAAGCCAGCCTACATTACACTACTAACTAATACTATTGTGTATTCGAATTTTATAATTCATCAAAATGAGCTATTGTTGTGATTCGTTTGTAATGAGAACTACTAATGTAAATGGCTATTTTAAATACGCAACGTAATGTATGTCTATGGGTGCATTCGTCTTGAACGCTCACACGCTTTAAGCGCGCTCAATCGTCGTTTTCAGCGTTCGACTTGGTGCTGTGAGTGTCAAAAAATCACTCTTGCGGCTGAGTTCATGAGGTAGATCTCACGCTCACAGACGCTTACTCCACAGTGGTAGGGCAGCAAAAGTGTGAGCGCCAAATCTTACTATTTATCAAAACGAATGCTACGTGAGCGTAAGCTAACCAAACTTTTGTCATATTTATTAAAGTACTTAAAATTAAAATTATTTACAAATCAGTAATATTGGCTAACTATTTATCCAGATTATTTTCGATCGATTTAAATGATTCAGAATCTGGTAAAACGTATCCTATTTCTGTTACTTCCGACGAAATAAAACGTCGCCATTTTGATACAAACTAACGCTCACAACGTCCAATACAAACGATATTTTCTGATCGATTCTCAGCGTTCGTAGGCCAACATGAACACCAATAATTTGTGCTTATAAGCGCTCAAATCCTGTGAGCATCCAAGACGAATGCACCCTATATTAGCGATCATACAACATAGGTGCGGGGTCGTTCCTGAGTGCACATCAAAGATAACCTTCTACTTAATGACAGACAATGCACGGCCTAAACCGATGAGTCTAGAAACATGAAATTTTGCACTGGAGTTCTTTATATAACGTAGAGGAACACTTCGCAAGGATTTTTGAGAATTCATCATCTAAGGATGTTAAATAGGTGATCAAGTTAACTTTGACCCTTAAGGATTTGAAGTTCGAAATATTTATACTAGAAAGTATTCTAACTTTTGAATTTTTAAGGGTTGGAGTTGCAATGTGGAAATTAGTTAAATAGGAGATGCAAGTTTGTATGGAAGATCGTCATTTTGATATTACTTCTATGGACATTGGTGTTTAGGTTCCTGTTTATAAATAGAAGTCAGTTGTTTCATCGTTTTTCTGAATTCATCCACTAAGGGGGTAAAATAAGGGACGAAAGATTGTATAGAAAGTGCATCATTTTTGAAGTTAGTGAACGTGGAAGTTAATTTTTAAGCTTTTTACATTTGTAGAAAGTCCGATGGTTTCTGAGATCTTGCCGAAGGGAAATCTTATCGGGGACACGACAAATTATATCAGAAATTAAAGCATTTTTATTTAGAATATCTTTAGTTCTCTAAAAATCCAGAAAACACCACTTCCAGAGTGTGTAGCTCAAAACCCAAGGATTTTTGATCTAGAGGTCATGTACTTCAAATCTGGCAAAGTACACTAAAAACAAAACATTTACGAAAATAATCGAAAGTTAAATCGCATAATTAGACTTTGCTTTGACTAGCAAAGTGATTGAGCATGTACAAAGCACTCACAAAAGCATGCAAATACGTATATAACCAGTACAAAACCGACAAAGCACAAAAATTTTCCGCAAAATATAAATTTCAAACGTTAATTTTCCAATTTGATGAGTAAGTTTAACCGTCAAATTTCTATGTATGGAATATATGTTCCATAAGATTACGTGTTCCATGTTGAGGTTTAAAAACATAATTATTGAAATTTTAATAGACCATTGCACCATTAAACTTAAACCACCATTGCACCATTACACACCATTAAATTTTAATATAAAAATGTTAATTACCATAAAAGCATTATATCATTTAATCGTAAATTTATCTCATATTAAGTAACGAACGTTAATTAATAATTCTTCTATAAAATTATTTTAAATAAAATCTGTATATGTAAACATTGTAACGGTTAGAAATAATTGTGTGTAGTATGCAATATTTGGGTAAAATGACCTATTTTATATTAAGTTCGAAGTCGTTGTCGAAATCATATCAAAAATGTATATTTTTAAGATTACATTCAAATTAAATTAGATAGGAAAACACATCATATAGAAAGTACACATGGCCACAAAAGTATCGCCCGTGTTTCATTATTTTATAATTAATTTGTATCTTATTTATTCGGTTCCCGAAGAAATTTTTCGGCTAAAAGTTGTTCATTATAAATATATCAACAATTTGTATTTAACACATTTTCTCAAAATCCGAATGAATAAGCCACAAATCAACTATACAATTTTGAAAAACGAACGCTACTTTACTGGCCCATAGTACCAAGGGTAAAACTAAACTTTTCAACAGGATTTTCTTATTTTTTTTTATAAGGAATATAACAAATTTCTTTATCATTTTTCACTTTTACAATCCCGATAGAGAATAGGATATTTGATTACTTCTGTAAAATAATATTTTTTATATTTATTCGAGCAGAAATTTATGGACGCTTGGAAAACAATTCGAAAATTGGTTAACAAATGCATAAGTTATGGACTTCTAAAGTTTATTTTTCATCGCTTTTGGGAATTTTAAATATAATGGCTATGGACAATCATACTATGTAGATTGTGGCGTCATATTTATAACCATATTTGTTAAATTTGAAACTTTAAAGCTTTATATCTTTAACTTTGTACACATTCAAATAACTTCATTCTACTTGTTTATGCTTGTAAATATCTTTGTTAGATTTCGACAGCGGTTTATGTGATAGTGTCTGAAATCGTATAAAAATAGTACATCTTGGCAACTCTCCAAATTGCCAAACCAACTGAATTTACTGTGGTTTTCAGTCAAATCGAAGAAAAAAAATTTTTGTTTATCTATTTCTTAAATCGGGAAAAAAAAAACGAAAAATAGTTTTTGCTCACAATTTGAATAAAATACACTATATAAGGTAAATTGAACCTAAAAACTATGAAAATCGTGTTCACTTATGCATTCAGTGAACGCATAATGCGATATATTTTCGAATCGAATAATCGGAGGCATTCAAATGGTAAAAAGTAACCATATCTCGAAAACTATTCGCCAAGTCGTGAAACTAGTTAGATTTTTGAATTTTTTGGGTCCAATTTACTTTATAAACCAAATTTCAATCAAATCGAAGATAAAAATTTTTTTGTGTTTTTGGCAATTTTTTCTGAGGGGTGTACCTTGGAAAAAAAAAATCGAAAAAACGATTTTGTTCCCGATTGAAATGAAATTCACAATATAAGGTAATTTAGACTCAAAGAATAAGAAAAACGTATTCATTTTATGATTTGGTGGGCGGTTTACCAGATATCAAACTATCGATACTACTCGAATTCGATAATTTTTGATTTAATAATATGTACCAAACATCGAAAAAATAGTGCAATCCAGCGATATAACACAGTAAAAAATGGGAAAAATGACCTCAAAATAATCGTTTTCAAAAAAAAATTCATTAAAATCGGTTCAAATTTTTTCAAGATATTCAAAAAACTATTTCGACTAGACGGTAAATAACATTCGATTTTTCTTAAAACCTTATAAAAAATAGCAATAAATTGAAAAATTTTTTTCCCTGACTATATAAGGTTAATTGGACCTGAAAAATGCGAAAATCGTATTCACTTAATGATTTGGTTAGCCATTTATGAGGTATTGACTGAAATCCCATTACAATAGAGTTCCGGATTTTCTGGATTAATTGGATAAATTGTTTAAAAAACGGCTAAATTTGCATATACTGTAACCCAATGAATTTAATACTTTCGTAGCAAGCCCTTGCTCCCTTTAAATGAAGACAAAGTATCGATTTCTAGACTAAAAGTTTTGAATTTTCGCAAACAATCAATCCGGAAAAAGGGTTCCGGACAATTGAGTTTGTATAATTTAAGCCCCCTGCTCTCGGGGACAGTACTGGATGCTAGTTGTGGCCGCCAGTAAAATGGCCAGACAGTAGGCTTACACACAGTAATGACTTCCATTACTTGACAGGTTTACAGCCAGTTTTGTGTGGACGTGGCGAGTCCAACATTGTCAGGGAATGAGTGAGAACATGGAAGAGATTGATAAAGAGTACGGCCAATGAAAGTCTGACACTCTACTAGCGGGCAGTACCTTTTAAGACACGACCAATAAAAGCTGTCACTAGGTCAAGTGATCCTCTAACATTCACTAGACTCGAACTGCTTAACTTTGTTGACCGCGAGTAGTTGGATGTTGAAGCAGAAGAACTTCTTCACACTGGGTATTACAGTCGTTACTGGCGACTACTTCCTGTCGCCACTATTTTCCCCATGTGCAGGCAGAAGGCTTTAAGTTCTGCAAATATTTTGATATTTTTTCCCTGAACCAAAAATCCTTTACTACTCCATAGTTTCAAGATTGTTGAATGCGCTTGTCATCCTGATATACATAGTAATTAATAACAATTCGATTCGAATCAATTGATATAGAAAAAATATTGAAACACACTGTAGTGAATGACTATTTTGCATATGATTGTATTATGAACAATTGAATTACCATGATACGATATAGTAGCTATATAACCATGTACCTTACTATAGTTTACTACACGTTAGTATAGTATGCTATACATCTACTTCAATTCTAGTTGACTTATTTAGTATTTATGATTTTATCAAAATATTATTTAATATTAAAATCCAATCAAAAAATTATCAAAACATGAACGAATTTATCCACAAAAAAAAAAAAATGTTTACTGCCTATAGCTTAGTTGAGCTATAGCAGCCCTCCACGACTCACTGGTACCCTCAGTCATGGGATCAATAGTGTTTGGTATGTCAAGGATATCTATTGAATGGATGCTAGAGCATATTATGATATACATCGATGGGTCGTTCTACCGAAATACACACTAACATACATACCGGCTACAGGCTGCTACATCAAAATAACCGGTCATATCAAATACAGTCAAGGATCTCGTAATCCTTGGTAGGTCTTGGATATTGGATGAAATTCTGAATGATTTCGCAATCTATCTGCAAAGTCCAAATTTATAAAAAAACACGCTGTCATATCAGAACTGTTTAGTTGACTCCACTAAACACTATCTATAAAACCTTTCCGGCATACTGTGCCGTTGGACTCAGCAATCCCTGGTTTGGTACACTCAGGAATGCATTCTAGTTCACTGGTGAGTAATGATCAGAAACATTAAATGTTTCAGAGGAGCTATCCAGTTCAGAGAGACGAAAGGTTTACTATTCGAAAAGTGTACCGCAAGAGTCTCTGGAAATGTTCCAGTCTCCAGTGGTGCTACTGATGACATATGGGAGAGAAATCTAGCTGAAATCCTGTTTGAGTGAAAACTTTAAATGCATTAGAAATATTTGGTGAGGGAAGTTAATTAATAAACTCACACTGGAGACAGCACTAGAGATACGTAGAGGTAGATTGTAAAGGCTGCCCTGGACGGGCTACACTTCGACCATAAGGTCCATTGTGATGCCTTAGGATATGAGGATGTGAATGGAGTGGAAGGAATTTGTGAGTAGACTAGGAATTGGTAGGATATGCGGCTGCAGCCGACTATGATAGGAACTATGCCGATATTCATCTGGAGTTCGTGAAGGAAACTGCAGAAAACCTTCTCAAGCATAGCCGGTTACTTCGTTCTTGTCCATACGCCGACAGTTTAGTCAATTAACCGCCCCTTTTTTCCCCTAATAATTGACAAACTGTCGATGTCGGGATTCGAACCCATAACCTCCCAGTTTCCAAGTACTGCATACTGCGCAGACATGACGCCTTAGACCGCTCGGCTACTTGGCTGGTAGAGAGATACGTAACTCCGATAAGAAACGTGAGATATCTTTGGTGAGACCTCCTTTAAACAAAATTCTGAATAAAAAGAAGCGAAAGAATATTGGAAGTAGTGCTTATGGTTTAAATACCTTCGCGATTGTTCTACTATATACTTTTGATTTTTGCTAACCAAAGGCATGGTTATGATTCCGATTACGAATCCCAACCCAGATTCTGTAGAACTATATTCAGGTCATGTCCTCGGACCTACTGAACAGTCACTCGAATCGTACCATACACCTAGAGATATAACCGAAGGCCACGACTCTGGAGATTCAGATTACGGACAAGCAAGCAAAGACTTCACACTTGGTTTGTAAGTTTAAGTGTCGGAATGATCTCTACACCAACTAGAGCTGATGATCTTTAAACGGCTAAAAACAGTATTGAAATTCGGTCCATCCGTTAGAGAGATGCCAAAGACAGACAATGATTTCAAATTTAGAACACCTCTTTTTGGGAGTCGGTCAGTTACTTATCGCAACACAATAGAGTGATTAAAACATGTATCGAATACAATGTGGTGGGACACACTATACAAAATATATCCACACAAGTTAAATGATATTTAAAGTTAGTTATAGAGCTTTATGTAAAAAAAAAAGTTGAACTTTTTTTTTTTTATATCGAGAACAAAAATCAATTTACATAGATTTGAAACGTTGAACAGTGGAACAGAGGTAGAGCTTTCTTTTTTTATAATATTTTTTGCTAGTAGTGTAAATCATATGATTATCACTGAATGCATTGCAAGTGAAATGATATTTATTTGTTATGAATATGCATTTAGGTCAGTCTGGATTCTGGATACTGGATGCTATAAAACAACTTCATATGAATACTATGCAAAGCTTGCATCCATTGATATTAGTGTTCAATATTTATTTACTAAACATACAGTCGCTATTTTTTTAAACTCAATATTTACTCAAATATTTATTCAAATACTCAATACGAATAGAGTTACTGGTCTGTTATCGGTGTCTTATACGTTCGTACGTTCAAACTAAGGCTGTTCGATGATCGATGGAAATCACTCAGATAAATACCATCAACTTCATAAATGGCGTCTTTTTTATAAATTTTGTATATCCGCCTGAAAAGTAACTCGAACTTGCGAATGAGAAATGTCGTTTTATGTATCTCATTCACCAACAATCAATCTTTTAAACTGTAAAGGTGTTTTTACACGTAAAAGTTTTCAATCGATTGTTTTACTAAGCATGCGCAGTATTATTTTTTGAAGTTTTTAGTTATAACAAAATAGAAAAGCTTTCCATTTGATGCAATTTTACATGGAACTTTATATGTAAGTACACTATTAGTGTATGTAGTGTGATAACTCCTTTTTTGGGATTGGTCTACTTTGGTCATTAACTGCTTTTATTACGATTGAAAACTTTCAGAGAGTAAAAAAAATGAGCTAAGAAATAGAGGAAAAGCTTTACTACAAAAAATACTTTACAACAAAACAGGTTCTAATAGACTGTGATGCCCTCATACACAAAATAATAAAATGCCTAGGAGTCTACGTTCAGGGGAGCTACCATGATACCTAGAAACAGAGGAAAAGTTTTACTACAAAAAATGTTGATCTCTTAAAAAACAAACTTAATAAGTATCCCACAATTTCACTTAATTACCGTTTCTGTTTGAAATTTTTGGGGGCAATCGCAATCTGTGCATAATGCATTTTTTTTTCGGAAATCGTATTGAACTTCACTTTTGAAGCCGATAGTACTTCAAACTGCATTTTAATATTTGTTTGCAAGTGTTTTTTTTTTTAATAAATTTTATAAATGAAAGCTTTACTATCAATATTTTATCGTTTAGTGAATCAAAGTCGATAGTATATATCCACTTTCTATATCATTCTAATTTGGGTTTTTCTTGTGATTTTAATTTCAGAATACACAATTCAAAACCAACAAACCTCAAAGTTGTTCCTGATTAAACAGTAAACTACAGCGTCAACTAAACCTATTTCGAAAATTTTCGGACCGGCAGGAATGGCAAAAAGAGTATTTTGGTAAAATCAAAAAACTATTTTAACACCAAATGGGACATGAAGTAGTTCAAATTGGGACAATGCTTTTGGACTAATCGGCTCCAATGGCTTTTTACTGAACTTAAACTGAATATTGCTCTTATAGGAATGTTCAGCTCATAACGGAATTTTCGGGTAGTGTCTGGCAGAGAAGTTGGAATCAAAAGACATTTAACTGAACAATTCTAGACTTCGGATATAACTACCTGGTATGGGTTCACTCGTCCCCTCCGCTCCTTCCTTGCCAACCAACCCCCCTATCTCTATCTCCAACGCGATATTAGTAAGTCCAAGAACTATTTAATAATCAATCACATTTCGTCAGGCTTTGAATGATGCCAGATTTATTATCGGTTTCTTTATTTATTTTTCTTAGATTTGATCTGTGTTACGTAATACTGAGTTGAATTTACCCCCCCCCCCCCACTTCTCTCATGTAAGATTACCTAATATAATAGCATACCCCAATTACCTGTCCAAAAATGATATGTAGTATATGGGATAGACCCTAAATAATGGAAAGGCATCCATAATAGGGAATATGCATGAAAATTTTTTTTCACATTTATTTTCAGAATATGAAAATACTGTTAATACTGTAATAATATTTAAAAACGAAATTAAAATCCGACAAATATCAAGGAAGCTATAAGTTTTTAAAAATTATTATCTGTCTCTTTCTTGCAAAAATACTAAAAACGGAGTTTTACGTGTATTTTAATGGTGAAAGTGTAATATGACGTCACATAACATATCAAGAGAGCTATCACCCTCTTTGTCTAATCGGAAATTTCAATCATTGATATCTCGCTTATTTTTGAAGTTATTTAAAAAGTAATTTTATCTTGATATTTGTCAAGTAAACATGCTTCAATTCAAGTAAAAAAAAATTGTCATGCATATTCCCTATTGGATTGTAAAAATCAAACAATAAAATATTTTTAGAGAATGTATACGAGGGCCGATGAATGATAATCATATCAAAAATCAATTGATTCGAAAATGAACACTTAGATAAAAGTAATAGTATATATACGATAGGTAAAACAAGTGAGATAGACATATGCATAAATAAGGATAAAAGAAATCAATTGAACAACACCAACAGTACAGAGTTCAGAGTGTACACAATGTATAGTAAACTATAGACTATAGACTATAAACTATAGATTCGTACTATACGGGTATGGTAGCAGCATTATTTAGAATAAAAATAAGATATACTATCATCTATCTACCACGATCGACGAACAACGATACAAGAACTTTTTCATTTGATTTAAAATTAGTTTTTGAAATAACAAAACTTTTTATTTTGTATACCAACTGTAAAATATTGATGGAAATTCAGTGTAATTGAATACAACAAACGTGTTCGAAATTCATTATCGACAGTTACCAGTCAACAGTCTTCAATCAGACCGAAAGTCAGTCAGTCACACTGTATCACCTCATATTTTATTTTAATTCTATACGGAAAAAAAGACATTATTTCGATAAATATTTACAATCTATTGCACGTTCGAGTAGACAAGCTTTCATTGGTGGAGTCGATGGTAACATTTTTAATTCGATCATTTGAAAATGCGAGCTTTTATTTGTAGGTAAAGTCCATACAATACATAAAACACATACGATTTTGTGTATACTTAAATGTCACAATACTATCGTCACATTTAGGGCGTAATCTATAAACGCACTTTTAATTAAACCCACGAGTAACAATTTTAACAATTATAATTTAAGTTTTCAACACTCAGAAACTAAACCAAAACAATTTAATTTTCCATAATTATTAACGCTTCCACCAAATTTGTATTCGGAGGAATATCTTTAGATTCCTTCATAAATACATAAAGAAATCTGCGCTATATGGGAAAAGAGGAAGATCCAGATAGATCGGTAGAAAGAGAAATAGCCCGAGTCGGTAAATATTGGCAAGAATGGCTGAAAAAGGGTATCTTTGAAGTCACTGGTGGAGTTTCCGTATAATAGTCTGCCTGTCCGTAGATACGATAACTGAAAAAACGAGATGATCTGAAATTTTATATGTGCGTGTTCAATAATTTGTTCGTGAATAGGCAAATCGAATAGCATATTCAAATCGAACCTAAGGGGAGGAGAAATAAACACTTTCTTTCATTAGAAATAAACACTTTTTTTGTTAGAAACTAAATGCCACAATTTTAGCTCAAAAATAAACCATCCCCGCATTGATAAGTAATAATAATAATAATAATAATAATAATAATAATAATAATAATAATAATAATAATAATAATAATAATAATAATAATAATAATAATAATAATAATAATAATAATAATAATAATAATAATAATAATAATAATAATAATAATAATAATAATAATAATAATAATAATAATAATAATAATAATAATAATAATAATAATAATAATAATAATAATAATAATAATAATAATAAGCACCTAGCACCTAAACCAAGGAGTCCTCTGTGCCCTCCTTGAGAACAACCTGTCACCAGAAGGCTAGAAGTCTCCGGGTAAGAGGCGCCATTCTAAGCAGATTAAGCTATAGGATTCTGTCGAGGCCGGATGCCACACAGAACGCCCACAACTTCTCCACCGGGATTGCTCCCAGGATTGATAGATTCAAAGTTTCGGACCCAAACATTCTATATCTGACCCCCTGTAGGCTTCTGCAGGTGCATATACCACGTATGGAGGTCTCATCGTCCTCCATACAGGCCCTACAAATGGGATCATCAGAAATCCCCAAGTTATGTAGGTTGATTGATAAGTAACTCAGTATACAGTAGGAGATAACTTCGAAACACCTCCCAATAGACTGCGATTCCCTCATACACAAAAGAATAAAATGTCAGGGAGTCTATCAGATACATTCAGGGGTGCTACCATCCCTAGATCCAATCCAGACCCTATACTTCCTGAAAGAGTTGCTCTAAGACGAGACCATTCCTCGTTTCGCACCAGTAAGGGGAGCACAATAGATCTTATATGCCGCAGTGCATCAAATTAGCAATTTGCAATTAAAAGTTCGTTAATATTTTCACTTGTTTAAAGTAAAATAAACAACCATAGTTTAATTGGATGAGTGCCGTTTCCTAGAAGATAGACGCAGGTGAATGTTTTCATTGAAAGTTTTCTTCTTTTTTTTTTTTAAATTTATAATAACTTTTTAATTAATTAAAGTTACACTAAACTAAAAAACTAATAAAGCAAATCATATAAAATATAAATTACAACGTGAACAATAGTAATAATAATAATAATAATAATAATAGTTGAGTTTGCATACGGAAACAGAACAGAAGAAACAAGGAACAAACGATTCTCGAATTGAATTGTAGGAACAGGAGACGTAGGAATGAAACGTATTATGGCGAACAACATCGTCGTACAACAACAACACAATTTCAGTATTATAAAATAAATCTTTGACAGCATCATATGATGTCACATAGAATATCCGTTGATACTGCCTGTGCCTATTCTTCTATTATAACGTTCGACAAACAATATCATTTGCTATGAAATAACCGTTCACCGTTCACCGTCATCAACATTAACATCATCATCATCTATCGCACAAACAGGGTACTATGGTACACAAAAGTAGCGCTCATCATAACCTGGTATATATATAATATACTAGCATTACCTGTCGCGGCTTCGCCCGCAAAAATTTTGTAAAGCCTTTATAACCATGTAATATAATTATATTTCAAATTTTGCCCCTATTCCTAAAACATTTGTTTGTATAAATACGTATTTCGACTACATGGTAGTCATCATCAGTATGAATTAGCTAATCGTAACTATCTCTGGGATATGTATTCAGTGATATGTTGCTTGTTGCTAATTTGGTGCATGTCTTACAATGATTTTAATGAGACACGTACCAAATTAGCAACAAGCACCTAATCTTTGACTCCATATCCCAGAGATAGTTACGATTAGCTAATTCATACTGATGATGACTATTGTATTTATAAAATACAAACAAATGTTCTAGGAATTGGGGCAAAATTTGAAATGTAATTTCAAAAAACCTAAGTTCTGTTTGATTATTTTAATATTCTTTAAGTAATATAATATTTTCTCCCGTCGAGGATTATTTATTTATAATTATACCTAGTAAATGTAAATGTACAACGTATATGAAGTTTAGTCCCGACTTTGTAACGCTTGAAAATATTAATCCTTGACATAAATACTTGGTATAGTTGTTCATAAAATAGCCATTTTCGCATGTCCATCCGTCTGTCTGTGGAGACAATAAGTCAAGAACGAAAAGAGATTAGGAGCTAAAATTGTTTTTATGTATTCTAGAGCAAAAAAGTAAGGTCAAGTTCGTTAATGGGCAAAATCGGAACTTATTTCCCCCCGCTAGGAAGGAGGGAAATATACATCTTTGAAACCGTAAGAGACAGAAAAATGTTTTGTCAACAAAATATCTTCTTCTATTTAAAATAAACAACTTTTGTTGGAAAAATGTTTTCATAAACTCAATAGTTTTCTCATAATTTGTGATTAAATGTTCCTCGGAAAGCGAATTGTTCACAATTCGAATACGCAGAATTGTTAACAATTCATTCATTGGTATACAACTCAGTATATACTGGGTATTCAAATAATTAACTCAGTTAGTTGTTACATTACGTGTTTTTTTGTATAATTTATAGAATGATTTTTTCCGACTTTTTCAACTATGATCGACAAATTGCAGTCAATTTATACAAAACCTCAATGAGTTACGATTTGAGAACGTGCACCTGAACGTTCCGCATGAATCACTCCGCTCATTGGTGAAAAACCGCATTTAAATCCGTTCGGTAGTTTTTGGGTACAGGCAGACAGATAGAAAGAAGGGGGGGGGGCAGATAGAAGGTAAGGATAACTGGCCATATAGAGTCTAGTCCTGCATGTTCGTTTCTCCGTTTGAGTTATCTGTAGAAACGAAGAACGAAAAGAGATAACGAGCTGAAATTTTGTGTGTGTGTGTGTTCTAGAGCTTAACAGTGGAGTCAAATTCGTGAACGGCTAGATTAGAGTAGATTCGAATCAGGAGTAAGTCTTATAAAGATTAAGTCTTATCTATTCTACCTCCCTCCCTTTAAAGGTGTTTTAGTCAAATTAGGATATATCTTCTTCAGCCGTTTACATTAGGCTGGAGATCTATCCATCCCAAACGATAGAGTCTTCTAAGAGAGAGATTTTCGCATTCACACACAGAATATGCATTCCGGTTTCCTCGCCTTTGTGACTAAATCTGCAGAGATAATTCCCTGTGAGATTGTACTTGATTGTACCATAAGTCCCGTCGTTTGTACCTCAACGGTTTTTAAATTATCTCTATTTTCAATTTCCAGCCAGCATTTTCTCGGCACCCCTACCTTCTAATTTCAAATTGAACGCGATATCAAACGTTTGTTCCTCGTTTGAACGTCATTGAGGACATTAAAATATGAGGTACCTGATTGGGGTAGAATCAGGTACAAACGGTTGATATCGATTACAATTCGAAATTAGAAGGTGAGGGTACTAGAGAAATGTTGGCTAGAAATGATAATTTGAAAACCGTTGAGGTACAAACAACGGCACTTGAAGTACAATGACGTACAAACGAGGTACAAACGATTGATATCGATATAAATTTGAAATTTGAAGTTGGGGGTGCTGAGGACATATTGGCTGGAAATGAAAATAGGGATAGTTTGAAAACCGTTGAGGTAGAAGCGACGAGACTTGAGTACAATCAGGTACAAACGATTCATATTAGTTTCAACTCAAAATTTGAAGCTAGGGTGCTGGGAAAATGGTCCTTAATTCATCAGACTCGTGAATGGATTAAATCGGAGCATGCAATCCGGAGGAGGGGGAAATATTCATAACTGAAACCGTAAGAGAGTTAGAATACAAGAATGTTCCTTTTTTGAAATAAACAACTTTTGTTTGAACCTTTTTTTTCGTATACTGAATAGTTTTGCCACAAGTTACACAACTAATGTAAATAGTGCATGCATGAATAATGAACTCCCCGTATATATACCGAGTATTTAAGTAATTTACTCAGTTATTTGTTATTTCCCATATGTTTTTCAATTGATTTGTATTTTATTGATTCAATTTTTGGGAAAATGTTTCGAAGTTGTAAGTTTATCTATAATGATGTACTTTTAGCTGAAGCATTCTTTTGAAAATCGATTTAACTAGGCACAAGTCAAATGTAATAATGTTATAAATTTTGAATAATGAGTGCTGCTTTTGTGACCATGTGTACAAGCAGTGCACACGCTTATATCAGTCGGCAATGTTCGTTGTCTACTATATTCGAATCGGAATATATTGACTACACAACTGTTCAAATCTGGTGGTGGATTGTAGACATATGACATCACAGGCCAACCAAGTACCTATTTATACAGATTGTATTTTTAATTATGGTTTAAATCACGTAATTATTTTAGCAATCCATCCATTCGCGATTTTTGATGCTGCAAATGATTTACACACTCAATACGGGCTTTAAGAAGATCAAAAATAGTTTTTAGTTTAGCTCCGGCATATTTTCATCGATTTTGGTAAAATTTGTTGTCAAATCTTCTAAATTGTAGCCAACAAATTATAAAATATTTCTATTAGTTTTTGTTTTAGTATCTCGAAATCGATAAGCGTTGTACATTCCTTTATTGTAGATATGAAAAGTAGTTCAGTTTAAAAATAGTAAGTTTAAAAACAAAATTGCATTAAAATCGGGCAAACTTAGCTGTTATAGTAAAAAAAATTGATTTTTTGATCCTGGTGACGTCATCAAAATCGAAAAATCTTTTCTGATCTATCATGGGCATATTTTATTGGATTTTGATGAAATTTTTCTTCATATGCAGTAAGTTTTAGTCAAGAAATTCAATTTTGAAAGAAAAACTGTGATATTTGAACTTGATATATGAACGTCATCAAAATCCAAAAAATCGTTTTTGGTATATGACGGACATAGTTTACCCGATTTTGATGAAATTTTTTTAACTAATATGTCTTTATTAGTTTTTGAGATGGTATGTATCTGGAACTCGAAAATGGCATACCCTGGATATTGCTATATTGTAAAAATGGAAAGTATACCCCAAAAATGGTCCAAGAGCTAGAACCTAAAATAGTCTCTGAATTTACAAAGCCTAGTTTTTTTACAGTTTATTACGGTTGGTTGTGTACATAAACATTCTGCGGTCAGTCAAGCGAAACTGAGAACAGGTGTCTCAGGTACATTATCTTATATTCCGGTGTAGAGAATAGTCGGGAGTGGGGACTACAGAGTATCTCTCTATATGTACAATGCAAGCTATTGTGTACATAAATTCGGTCTCTTGCCTGCGATCTTTCCAACTCTGATTTCAAATCACCTGCAACACCGAGCGCGCACAAAATCGATGACTGACCATTTTGCTTATGTTTGATAAAACATTGAATACCCTGACGAAAGTTTTGAAGTGTAGTAAACGAATTGCATATATTTATTTTTTTGTATATAAATTGCGGCCGACTGACCAGCTCCGTCCCTACATTCAGCTGACTGACTATCATAACTGTTTGTGTACACAACCACCGTAATAAACTGTAAAAAAACTAGACTTTGTTAATTCTGAGTCTATTTTAAGCTCTGACTCTCCGTCTAAAAGAGTATGTTAAAAAAAATTTTTTTATCGGACAAAATTTACCTGTGATAATCATATAATAATATTTTTCCCCAATTCCCTGTAATGTTCAGTTAAATGATTATATTTAAAATATAGTGCTATCATACTACAGAGCTACGAAGCTACGGAGCTACCCAGCTGCACAGTGTTCAAAGATGAAACAACAATGTCTCATCGAACATATAGCCTCCTCAATTCTATATTCAAATATACGATGGTAGTGTACACGGTGATCGATACATAGCGGTAGGCTACTATGATTGTACCGTAGACCGCGTTATATCGAACGCCGTGTACGCAACTAATAACTGACAAAATGGATAACAATTGACATGAGTCAATTATTTATATTCACTAATATTCAATATACCGGATGCTTCATTTCACTTGGTACAATTCTCATACTTACTGGATGTTTCTATTCATTTTATAGAAATGTCGGAAATTTACGGAAAAAACAAAGTTTGCATTAATTTTATAATTTTAAACAAAGTATTTTATTTGGAGGTTTTTAGAAGGAAAATTTTTAATAGTGTATATTACTTCCATTTTTAACAGTGTATATTACTTCCTTTTGCTCTGAGCGACTGTCTGAAGTCTTCTAGACATACTTTCAATAAAGTTGGCTACGGCACCTTCACTGATTACCTCATCCCATTCCTAAGCTCTTGTGAGCTATTAAGAACAATATTGCATCTTATACATTGGCCCAGTTCATCTTATAGATATTGGATTGGATTTCACCCTGAGCTGCGTGCTAGCCATCTCAAAATCCTAATTTTGATCGTTTTATTATAATGTATTCCCTTGGGAATCGTTTTTCTTCTGAGACTTCCCAAAGGCTCCGTATAGATCCTAGTGTGGCTTCTATTACAAAAACTGTTAGAAGGAAATTAGTCTCTCGATGCATACCACCTGAACAGGATACAACTTCGGAAGGCTACCGGATACATCACCGTCATCCACAACGGATCTATTATGGTCGGACTGTGTCGGCGAGGATCACATCATCTTTAACTGCGAATCTCTCGGTTATCACAATGGGCTATATGGTCGAAAATTGGAAATCTTTTTACACCCCAAGATATACTTTTCTATGTATCTATATTATAAAATCGAGTTTAACCTCCGTTTCTAAGACTCTATGGTCTATAACAATGGCCATGCATAACATTTTTAAAATGTGAAGGTAATACTTTTCATACACCAAGATTTATCTATCTATCTATGCCACAACTTTAGCTCAAACATCTGTATTTACTGATTACAAAAGCATATATGTGTATAATACCTTAAAAATAACACCGTATTTTTAAACATCTGTGCGTGTGTTAAAAGTAAAATAAACAGTTCCACTTATTGATAATGAGCACAGTATTTTTTAAATTAACTCAATTCGGTTTTATTTTAACTTGTGGTTATTTCAAAAATGTGTAAATCGAAAGAAGTTATTGAATATGTACAAAGTTTATAGATAAAGCTTTAAAGTTTAACGTCTATATTAGATGAAGAATATAGTTCGTAAGCTTTCGGAATTTCTGTATTTGTGAACTGATTTTCTAATCGTTTTTCAAGCATTGCATGTATTTTCGTAATTATTTTCGCGTCAACACAAAATATATTATTTTCCAGAAGTAGTCAAACATTCGATTGTCATTCACATGTGCAAAATAAACTATTTTTTGACATTTAAGTGAAACTTCTGAAATGAACTTCCGAACTAAAAAAGTGTGTGTGTTTAAAAGTGTTTGAAACGTGCTATAAGGCCAGGGGGACATACAGTTATGAAACATGGACCATGAAAGCCTAAAACAACGATAGATGCGATCGATATTAGGTGCTGGATTCGTCTACTGAAAAGTGAAGTGATTATGTGGCTTAAGGACTACCGGTATGTTGAAAAGCCAAAAGACACAATTCGCATTTTTGGCGCACATAATCCAGAAACGTGGACTTGGAAGCACAAGATTTAACGGAAAAGTTAAATATTTACCGACTTTTTTGGTTAATCTATCGAGGCTTGGAATAGCAAGGTCTGTAATTAACAGAAGTAATCAAATACCCTATTTTCAGCTATAATATAAACAAAATTTATAATATATAGCCAAATGGATTCGACATAAATCGGCAGCAAAATTTTTTACGCCAGTTATGTGATTCATACTTATAAATAACTCAGTATTTACAAGTTATTTAAATAAATTCGTGCATTAAAGGATTCCGCACAATTCTTATAGGAAGGCATCCTCGTTGAAATTCTGATCAAATGTTCCCATGGTCACACGGTCGGAAAATAGACAGTTATGGGGGAGTGGAAAGTGGATTTTTCGGCATTTTTTCAAGCAAGAGTATGGAGCTATGGCCCACTCAACGCGTTTTCGCTAGTTTTTTACTGGAGTTTTTCGGGTCGCTGATTTCTAATCTGATGTCGAAAGTAACATTAGACAGCTGCCAATAGTACTGTCAACTCGCTTTATTTACCTGAGTCTTAATGCGCTTTATTTAAGGAGTATCAGCATTTAGAAAAGGGGGTTTTTTGGGTCGCTGATTTCAACTCACTTCGGTGTCTGAAGTAGCATTTACAATCCATTTTCGAACTGTGTGACCATGATAACTGTTGATCGGGAGCTGAAAAGGAATAACATATATCGATTCCAGCAACTCCTTCGATGGCGGCTTCCTTTAAAAACAGTGCGGAGTGCTTTGTGACTACCGTATACATTTGTACTATTAAAAAAAGCTTCAGACACAATATATCTAAACTAATATGTTAAAAGCAACAAACATATTTAATAAATTATTGCAGATAAATATAGTTAGAAGCTCGAAACATATAAGCTACATTCGAACGAACGTTTTGAGAAAGTTTTCTATAAACTGTTGTCTAAAGTTTTTCATTTGATTTACAGTTTTGTTTAACTCCCACTAGATTTTTAATGAAAGTAGAAAATATTTCGAAAATTGGGTCAACTAAAAAATTATATGAAATATATTTGTATATGTAATTTATAATGTCTTTCGAACGAACTTGAAAGTATTTTTAAATTCTATTAGAGTACACGAGTGCAGTTTTTCGTGCTTTTAACTATAAGAGTTTTATTTGATAAAATTCAAATCACTCAAAATGTTTATAGTAAAGCTTTCGTTTAGAAAATTTATAAAAAGTAAACAAATAGTATCAACATAATATTAACAATATTTTTTTATAAATTTTATAAATGAATGCTTTGTGGCACAAACTGAAGCGGTTTAACCAATTACAAGCTATTGGCTTCATAAGTGGCCACATGAATGGGAAAATATTGATTGTGAAGCTTTCATTTATTTATTGTAGCGAGCGTTAATTTATAGAATTATTCAAGCTTTTAAAATTATCATTAATAATAAAATTTCTAAACAGTTGCAAACAAATATATTAAAACATATATTATACAATGGGTCACAAAAGTCGTGTCGTTTTTTGCAAAATTGTATAGTCGTTGTGTACACTCCCGTTCAAAAAAAATTAACAGACCTGAACCGAATCTGTAACACAATTTTTATTACTCTTGCAGTAAATGTTTTTGTTTACATAAATTGTTTACATAAATAAAAATATAATACTTCCATTTCTTTTTTCACATTTAAAAAATATACTACTTATCTTTGTTTATAAATAAATAATATTCAGAGAGTTACAAAAGTGAGGAGTTTTATAAAATGCAAGAAAATTAACATTTCAGGTCTGTTCATTTTTTTAGTACGGGAGTTTACCTTATTAATTCGGTTTTTTGGAAAAATGTTTCGTATAAAAGTTGTTAGTATATTTATAACGAATAACTTTTATCCGAAGCATTTTTTTCAAAAACCGAATCAATAAGGTACAAATAAATTATGAAATTTTGAAAAATGAGAGCATATTTTGTGGCCATGTGTACTATCCACTGATTGGTTTTTCCAAAACCTTGTTCGATGGTATTTTTATAATGAAAATATATTTTTCAAAAATAATATTGATTCGAAACAAATCGTCGCCAAAAACGACGCTTATAATTAGTATGAAACAATTCAACAAAGAAATATAATTATTTAAATGATGCATAATGCAATAAATTTAGTTCTTTGATGTATTTCAATTATTTTTAAATTAAAAATCATAAATTATGTTATATATTAATTATATAAATATTAATTAAATTATATTTTATTAAATTGTACAAAATATTTAACACTTCAATATCCACACAAATATTTAACAATATGATATACGATATTGTGTGAGCTTTTTGTAGCGCGGTAAGCTTGACTCTCTTGCATACAAAGCCGCTCTCTGGAGACTTAAAACCAACTCCGATTTCTGACACAAAAACACAAAAATGATTTTTTTACTTAGTTTAATTAATACAACACGAGCTTTAGAAGAACACGCTGAGCTTTATTACATTCTGTGAATGCTTCTTATACACATGACGACAAAAGTAGTGTTTTTTTGAAAATTTATACCTTGTTTGTGTGAAATATTTTGGAGAAATGTTCTTCATTATAAATATACTCCATTTTTCCAGAAAACCGAATGAATAAGGTACCACGTTGTTGGACTACGTCTAAAGGACCTGGGTGGCACTAGGGTTTCCAGACCCGCCATCCGCCAACCTAAATGATAATCATAATCAAATGGCAACAGTTTTTGGAAGTTTTTATTTTCAAAGAAGTACATTTTTATAGATAAAGTTCCATTGGTTATAACGGAAGCTAACAACTTAACTTTTTTTGTCAAAATAAATTGTGAAAGAATCGTTCGTAAAAGTTGCTTTATCCTTGATTAGACCCGCGCCTATTTGTAGGATAATCAACGAGTCCCACAGTTCTTGTTCCAGAAGAGAACGAAGCATCATCCTGTTGCACTTCAGCGTGGTAAATCGTCTCTCGCAAGTTACTTGCATATAAGAAATTGTGAGGATTTCACAGTAAGCGACCTTTAAGCTTACATACACATTGTATTGAAATTTGGCAGCCATCCAAATCTCAACGAGACAAACAAATACCATGCTTTGCTATTTGATCTTAAACATTTTCGCCCATTGCTTCGAGTTCATCTGCCTTCCTCCTTCTCCGAACTATTTTGTGTGTAGATAGTCTCGGGGGCATACGAAGGTTAAGATCCGTGTGGCAAACGTCACCTTGACTCCAAAATTTTGTAAAAAGAACGCCACATATGAAGCCAACCGATAGCACAACTGTAGATAGATAGATCGATAGATTGTAGATGCTGCCCTGGACGGGCTACACTTCGACCATAAGGTCCATTGTGCTACCTAAGGATGTGAGGATGTGAGTGGAGTGGAAGGAATTTTTGTGTATAGACTAGGAATTGGTAGGATATGCGGCTGCAGCCGACTATGATAGGAACTATGCCGATATTCATCTGGAGTTCGTGAAGGAAACTGTAGAAAACCTTCTCAAGCATAGCCGGTTACTTCGTTCTTGTCCATACGCCGACAGTTTAATCAATTAACCAACCCTTTTTTTTTTCTTAATAATTTGCAAACTGCCGATGTCGAGATTCGAACCCTTAACTTTCCAGTTTCCAAGTAGGGATACTGCACAGACATAACGCCTTAGACCGCACTGGCTACTTGGACTGGTTAGCACAACTGTATAGATGCATTTTCCAGTGACCGTCAACAATGAAGCCAACAATGCATAGATGGTGGTGATAAAAAAAACAGATACAAATTGTTGCGTCTGTTTACAATAAAAAATCGACTCTGAACATACACGCATGATGGTGAAGTCATACAATAATGATAACATATAGCATGGTATCGTGTGTCGTGTGTCAGTGTGTCGTAATATGAATTACGTATCAGTGATGTGATGTAACCTTCCCGATATTTCTGTCGTCATTGAAGAAGTAAGTGACTACTTCATCACATTTCTCTATCAGTTGTGTTAATACATTGAAATGTTTTAATTTTTACCGCAACCTTACATTTGGGCAAGCTTTTATTTTCTGTTGTTACATACGACAATCCAATACCTTCTCAAACCCCTCTTGGCAACCATCTTGGAATAGATGCGTAAATGTAGCAGTCCTTTTCACCGACCCCTAAATGACAAAGAATTTGTAGGTAGACTAAGACTTGGTAAATTGCAGAAAACTTTCACACGCATATCCGATTGTACTTGTCCATCAGCCGACTGTTTTGTCAATTAATCGCCCCATTAATTTAATTGACAAAGTGCCACCGTTGAGAATCGAATCAGCAATCTCCCAGCTTCGAGCAGAGTGTCTTTATCAGCTCGATCACTCGGACTAAAGACCATATCTTCTTAATATTTTCGGAACATGTTACAAAAAATTGGTCAAGAAATTTTTTGTTCGAAATCAAATTGTGTGCAAGTTGACATCAACATTTTTGTCGTAGTGTGGATTATTAAAAATAGTCAACTTGTAAAGAATTTGATTTCGGACAAAAACATATTTTACAAATTTTTTGGTAATATCTACCGTTACGAAGATACCGCAAAAACTATTATCTAAGATGGCGGCTAAATGGGTGAAAGTGAGATTCTATAAACTCAAAATAAAACTCGTATGCATTAAATCGCACTAAAACAATAAAACCGTGTGCTACGCAAAATGCAAGGTTTATGTAACATTTAACTGTATTAGAATATTAGATACACTTTGTACTTACAAAGTGTGTTCAGTGCTATCATATCAATGTGTGCTAGTACTAGTACTAGCTGGTAGGAGCTAGTGATAGTAATATGGTAGTGCGGTGTAGCCTAAGAAGTGTGCTTCACGTTTAATTTTTTTTTTTTCTTAAAAGTTTTTATTGATTATTTAACAGAAGAAGACATTGCTTTGTATTTGTATCTGAGTATGATATGAGAATGAGTATTGAGTCAGACATCGAGACTTGATGGCAACTAACTATTGTTTTTATATACAAAAAATGTTCATCTCACATTCACTTTTAGTTCACTTCGTTTAGCTTACGTTACCATTTATTTTTATACCCAGTATATTTGTAAATATACAAGGTATATTAAGTTAAGTCTCGACTTTGTAATGCTAGAAAATATTAATCCTTGACAAAAAATACTTCATAACGATATTCATAAAATGGCCTAATTCGGCCATTTCCGCATGTCCGTCCGTCTGTCTGTCTGTGAACCCGATAACTCAAAAACGAGAAGAGATAATAATCTGAAAATTTTTGTGTGTGTTCTAGAGCACAAAAGTAAGGTCAAGTTCGTTAAAGGACGAAATGGGAAAGTGTTCCCCCCCCCGCCAGGGGGGAAAATTTATATCTTTGAAACCGTAAGAGATAGAAAACAAATTTGTTAACAAAAAATCTTTTTCTCTTTAAAATAAACAAGTTTTGTTTGATAATTTTTTTTCATAAACTCAATAGTTTTCTCATAATTTGTCCTCAAAGTTAAAAATGAGATATACAATTGATAGGCGAATGAAGGCATACATGTGTACATGTAGATAACATCCACACATACTATTTTTATACCCAGTATATTTGTAAATATACAAGATATATTAAGTTTAGTCCCGACTTTGTAACGCTTGTTTTCATTTCTGTTTTGTATACCAGGTTTTGTATACATTAATATCCATTCTTTTTTAAACGCAAGAACATTTTTACTGTTTCAATATTATTAACACAAAACAAACATTTACAAATAATGCATATTAAATACACATTGAATAGGCAGAATTGTTAACAATGCACACATTGATATACAACTGAGTATATACTGGGTATTCAAACAACTAACTCAGTTAGTTGTTACATTACTTGTTTATATTTGAGTTTCATTTTAACAACATTCTTCAAAATATACAAACTATTGCAGTCAAACGGCTTTTGGCAAAAACAAATAACATGACAACAAAATTTAATAAAAAAAAGGGGTATATTTTGGCCTTATCTTAACTAAAGATAAACTGACTCTTGTGCTCAAGAATCTCGAAATTTTTAAACTGAAATGATAATTTCTTTGGACCAAGATGCTAAAATTTCGGACAAAAATAAACATTTGTTTAATCCAAACAAATGAAACTTTTTAAAGAAGTAATGATATACTTCAGTTAAAAGAAGTATAAAGAAGCTGCATAAACTTTCTCTTCTTGAGTTTTTTTTTAAATTTTTAATAAGAAAAATAGTTTTAAGTTTTTTATTTTCTTGACTAACGAATCACAAAAGTATTTGGCCAAGAAAGACTGCCTAAGGCCAAGATTAACGAATTTTTAAAAAATTTCACCGTTCAAGAATTTTAGTTTCTTCGGTCAACTAAACATATGTTTTTGGTTCGCCTGCGTAATCTTGAATGAAAACAAGGGTTTCTTTATTGAAGCAAATATTTTGAAGAAAATATTTTTTCTTTAGGCAAGAAATTCTTTCTATCAGTGCAAGTGTATGGAACCTTTTAGATACACCGTTCCAACTATTCTTCTCTTTGAGTTGTTCGTAGTACAATTGGAATTATAATTTTATAATTCATTTGTGTTTCGAATAAAAGTTGTTACTATATTTATAATGAACAGCTTTTATCCGAAACTTTGTTTCTTGAATCGAATCAATGCGGCAAAAATCAATTATAAAATTTTAAAAACAAACATCAACTTTTGACACCTATGTCCTTCAGTAGATTCAATATCAGTGTTATGAAATGAATGATCAACCAGTGAACAAATATAAAATAAATAAAATAATTACGATAAATAAATAATATTTATTATCTAAACTAAGAAAAAAGTAGACTAAACTATTTATATATTTAATTCATGATAGCCTAGTATTCGTACAATTGTAAAGCCAAGACAAGTAGTATCCCGTATCCAGTATCAAGTATCATTTATTAGTTCGTTACCTGCTAGTTAAAAACTTTTTATAATTTTATTTAACCTAATTGTAACTTACTTTTATAATAAATTTTGTTGAACGTATCTATTATATTCGTATGGTATCGTTTGATATAACTAGAGCATTGGGCCAACAAAGATATAGTTCACAAGTGCAGATTTAAAAAAAAAGCACAATCATTGCTTATTTTCATACGTCAGTGTCGTCTTTGGTGTAGCGGTAAGCACGCTGGACTAGATATCCAAAAGGTCGAGGTTCAATTCCTGGTTGACGAGTTTATTTTTTCTTATCAATATTTTATTTATATATACTTCATAAGTGCAGATTTAAATTAAAAAAAAGCACAATCATTACTTATTTTAATGGAGGAAAATTTAAGGAACGGAGACATTACGAAGACTTCCATCATGCTGAGAAAATTTATCGCACGGCTCTGAACACCTATAAGATTAGCCTGATTTGAACCTGTTGAATTCAATGATTATATTCAACTGAAGTATTTATTACTTATGAAGACCTCATTCAAAATAATCATGTTTGTTCCAATTATGCCGCGAAACGAGACGAAACGATAGCAACTTGATACTTGTAATGTGTTGACTAGTACCAGTTAACTAACGTACCGTCTCGTCTCGTATGGTTTTCACAAATGAAGATTTTCTTATTCTCGTCTCGCCTCATTTATCTCCTCTTTCGCGGCATCACTAGTTTTTACCAATATCATCAAAGCTTATTTAGGTATCCATGAAATATTAAAAATTTAGACTCGATGATTGTCCTTTTAAGGTGACAGCAGCATAACATTACTTTTCGACAGATTTTGCAAAATTTTTTTCACAGGATAAAAAATAACGTTTTCTAATAAATCCTGAAGTTTCAGAATTTTTGACCGTTTAGAACGCGAGATAATTAATAACAAAGAAATCATTCTCTCTCATTAGAAGCATGTAAAACTTCATGCCCGTCCAACTATTATCTGTTGAAGAAAATACTCGACAGAATTTAAAAAAAAAAACTAGGACAGTAAAGATGAATATTTCTTAAATAAATTTTTTTTTTAAATCGCGATTTACCGTTTAGTTTTCGAAATATAATAATTTAAAATTTTTTTCTCTTTCAAAATTACATTAATTTATATACAAATATATTTACGTGAGTATATATATTTATATATGTACACTCCCGTTCATTAAAATTGAACATATCTGAACCAAATCAATCACAATTTTGATTATTCGTTTAGTAAATGCTTTTGTTTACATAAATAAAAAATATAAAACTTCCATTTCTTTTTTCACATTTAAAAAATATACTACTTATCTTTGTTTATAAATAAATAATATACAGAGAGTTACAAAAGTGAGGAGTTTTATGAAATGTAAGAAAATTAATATTTGAGGTCTGTTCATTTTTTTTGAACGGGAGTGTATATGTACTTGTGCTATAATAAAAGCAAACCAGTTTTTTATCCTGATTATACATGACAATGCTGGACCAACCTAAGGTATTCCTCGATAAATATTAAAAAAATTAATTGATTTTACATTTACTATAATACAATCTATCATAAGATACACAAGATTAAATAGTGTAAGACTATAACAGCCAATAATTTTGTAAAGTAGATGAATTTCTTATTACACTGTCTTTAATGCTTTTTTATAGGATAGAACTACCCCTACATTAAGATAAGAACCTGAAGAATTGCTTGCAACAACCATCTATTCACCAGTTCCAGGAAATCAACCTACATTACTCAATATGGAGAACATGTAAGCTCAGTTTTCTTGGAAAATTTATTAATTGTAAGATAAATAATTACAGTAGAACTCCAATTATCCGGATAAAAAGGCCGTATTCAGTTTTCAGTTGACCCAACTATTTATAACTGATATTTTAAAAATATACAAAAAAAATTGCACACACAAAGAATAAAAATTAAGGGCTTGCCGACGAAGATACAGGAATGATCATAAACAATAAAAATCTTGCTTAGAAATGTTCTCATTCTGACAGAAACTAAAACAAATTTAAAAAATCTAAATTTGGCGACTGTTTAAAAAGAAATTTTTTAGAACTTGTTTTCAGTTTTTTGTAGTATACAATTTTGAAATGTCCGTAGCCTCTACCATAAAGCAACATGTAATGAAAGTCCATGCCAAATTTTAAATGAATTGGATCAATAGAACTCGAGATATCATGTCAAACCAGCTTGAAAAAAGTTGTTTCGAGAAAGCACATTTTAAATCCGAGACAATATCAGATCCGACCGTATTAAAATTTCTATAACTTTGTAAATTTTCCAAAGTTTTCAATACTCTTAGAAAATGAAAATGAATTTTTCAAAAATTCTAAATTAGAATACCTCCTAAAGAAATTACCTTTTTTCATGACACTTCATGATTTATAACTTTCATGTGGGAATTTATACATATGTATGATATAAAACGCTTTACGGCTTCGTATGAACACGCCACCCACAAACAAATACAAAAACCACAATTATAAATTTTTTTTTTCGATATATATTTTGTATTAATAAATATTTTACCACCAATACCACAATAATAAATAATTGAAAGCGCAATTAAATGAATATGGTTACCTATATTCAATATCAGGTTGATCGTATGATGTACACATTTTTAATAACTAATTAATAAATTGATATAATTGACAGCCAGAGTAAGTAAATATTATTTTCCAATTAGCAAAAATTTTTAGTTAAATGTATGTTTATTAAAATGTTATAATTCAATTACGTATATTTTGAATTTAGTAGTAAACATCATAATTCATCAAAATATATTTCATTTTAATATTTGTTAATAGAATTTATATTATTCATATTTTAAATCAAATCTAAATTCATTGAATTTCAAACAAACAAAAAAACTATAATACATTTTTTTTTATTTCCAGCGTCTATTTATTTCCATTGTTAGTATGGTTGCCTTTTGGTTAAATTATACCAACGGAAGCGACTAGCGTTTACTTAATATAAGATTTAAGTAATATGTCTGAACATTGATAACATTTTTTTGACATTAAATGCTTGATATGAAAAATCATACACATCTAGGGATGAGGATCGAACCCACGACCTCTGGCAATCTAGACCAATACTCTACCAAAAAACTATAAGGTTTTTATTACAACATTTGAAACTTCATTAACATGAAACTAGATCATTTAATAAGGCCCACTTTTTACAAAATGTCTATAAATACGTGAAAAAAAATTAGCAAAATCTGTCCAAAAGTGGTTTCATACTGGGAACTCCCTTAAATTATAAAATGATTTAATTACGACTTTTTGAAAACGATCATTACTCAATTAAAAACCGATTTTGATACAAAACTTCGATAAGATATTGTTCGAAAAGATTATACTAAAAGAAAATGTACAATGTGTCACAAAAGTAACGTTCTTTTTTCAAAATTTATTACGTACATTTGAACGCCTTCGGTATTTGAAAACATCTTTCGATTAAAAGTTGTAAGTATATCTATATAATGAAACAGTTTTATCCGAAGCTTATTTGTTCCGAAAACCACGAATGAATAAGGTACAAATTTTTGAAAAATATAAAACACTACATTTTTAATCATTTGTACACAAATTTTAACACATTTAACAACAAGAAAAGAAACAACTGTGCTTCTGAGGAGAAATGATATTACATAACCGAATATGGATTTCAATAAAAATATAAAAATACATTATTATGTATTATGTATTATGTAATATATATATATATATATATATATATATATATATATATATATATATATATATATATATATATATATATATATATATATATATATATTAGATAGAAATAGAAAACTGTCGCCATATTTGTATTCTACATAAATTATTAAAATGTCATTTTTTGTTGGTCGTCTAAAAGTTTTCTATTGATATATAAAAAAAAAAGAAAAAAAAGATGAAATTCGTAAACAGAATTCTACATTCTACATTCTAGAATGAAGGTTGTGTGTTGTATTCTTCGTGCGTGTGTGTTGTTCCATTCAATTGAAATGTGTGCGTATACAGACCGAAGTAAGTACAGTATGTTCCAGCATTTATTCATATAAACGTTTATAGAAAGAACTGATACTATATCCGAAATTTTATACACTACAAAGAGATTAGTCAATTTTTTCATATCAGACATATCAAAAAGTGTTACGAAATATTACCAGTCATCTCATCAAGTAAACGCTAGTCACATCCGTTAGTATAATATAGCTCGAAAGGTAACCATACTTACATTGCAAAAACAATTAAAATGTAAATAGTCAAAGTATTAATACCGGTGACCCGACAAACCAAAGGTCTTGGGTACAACCCCCATTCAAGATTTGTATAATTATTTGGATATCAAGAGAATGACACTAGTAGATAATTCTAACCCAAAAGTCGTTCTTAATATAGAAAAGAAAATTGAAAAGGTCTTGTGCGTGGGCACGTTATGGTCCCCGTGTTTGTACAAACAATTTGATGGTCTTGGAATGGCTTGATGCAGAGCAGTTTAGTACAAATCAGTCGGAACAAATATTTATTGCGCTCTTGACAAGCCATTTAAAAGTGTATCGCAATGTTTGACCAAAAAACCAAGTCGTATGGGCAAACATGATGTTGCATATACAGACTGTGTTGGAATGCTTTTACAATAGAGAATCAATGTTAAATATTATTTATTACTGGCAGGCCGTCTGGTTACTGTGCGGAGTCAATCAGTACACACGTAATGAGTACACACTCACTCTTAAATGAGTCACTAATGACAAACAAACTACCATATGAGATGACTACATGTGTACTGACTGACTCCGTATAGTAACCAGACGGCCTGCCAGTAATAAATAATATTTAACATTGATTCTGTATTGGAATAGCATTCCAACACAGTCTGTATACTCATGTTATGTAAATTTTTTGATCGTGTATGGGGGCCTTTAGAGATGAAACTTAAAGCTCCAAATGTATGCTTCATTTTAAATGATTTGATTTCATTGTTAAAATTAGTTTCCCTAACACATGCTGTAAGTTATGTATGGCAAGACGGTCGAACAATAAACAATTGTTATCATATAGCTTTAGATGAATATTCTAGGTAGAGCTTTTTTTTCAGGAGCAGTAGGTACCATTTGAAGTAAATTGAATTGATACACCTTCAGACTTTAGAAATATTTAGTATTTGTATATAAAGTAGAACTAGACTTTGTTCAGGGCCGATTATGTGCGAAAAAGTTCCGAGAAAATCATCGTGATTGCCTTTGCATTGTCCATCAGTATAAACAAATTTAGTTTTTTAGCGAATTTTCGAAGAAAATGTACCTATTGGTTTTGTACGGAATTTCAGATAAATGCATGTATATATGTGTCTGTACGCGCTCTGGGCAAGGAATGATTTTTTTTTTAAATGATTTATCCAAATATCTGGATCGGATTGGGTCCCAATTAATCCGTATTATTGGAGTTCTACAATAGCATGTTGTATTCCTTCGCAGTTATAACAAATGTGTGATGATTGATATTGATTGTTATCTCAAAGGGTCCAATACACTTGTAGTTATCCTCAATGGAATAACTACATGTGTCGGGGGGGGGGGGGTAGCTAGTATTGATTATAATGATTCATTCTATATAGTAGATACATATAGGTAATATGTAGGAATGTTAGATATGTTGGACCAAAGGACAATTTACTTTACATATTCAAGTTATTCATGTACACTCGAATTCAATATATTTGAAACAGTGAGTCACATTTTAAGTGTAACTAGTTCAATTTTTTTGCATTTAAGTGTACATACACAAATTGAATATAGTCTATCAACTTCAGTTGGCGTTCCTTTTTCAAATGTGTACACTTGATTTGTGCCAATCCAACTAACTAGATGTAACCCCTTAATAAAGTTAAAAAAGAAATTTAGTATATTCGATTTTTGTTTTGAATCTTGTTACAGATTGCGGCAATATTCTTCAGATTCAACAACAATCTACTTGATCAACAATAACCATGTCAACAATAACATTAACAATAAACTATACTAACTGCAACTAAAATTCAAAATTTCACCAAAAACAATGTCAAAAATCAAATTAGCAATCAACAACTGAGATCCATACTCAAAATGTTCAAATTAATACGATCCTTGATATTGTTTATGGTACTATGCCATGTCAGTAAGCAAGAACAGGGCGCCATCAATCTGCCAGGAGATGTTATACTGGGAGGTCTCTTTCCAGTACACGAAAAGGGTGATAAATCACCATGCGGTCGCAAAATTTACAACCGTGGTGTGCAGCGGTTGGAAGCCATGATGTTTGCCATTGATAAAATCAACAAAGACAAAAATATTCTACCAAACATTACACTTGGCGTAAACATTTTAGATACATGTTCACGCGACACTTATGCACTCAACCAAAGCTTAGAATTCGTACGTGCAAGTTTAAATAACCTGGACACAACTTCATACGAATGCATGGATAATTCATCACCGAAACCGAAGAAAAATAATACTGGACCGGTGGTTGGTGTCATTGGAGGCTCTTACAGCTCAGTGTCTTTACAAGTCGCTAACTTATTACGTTTATTCCACATTCCGCAAATTTCCCCGGCGTCAACCGCTAAGGCGCTAAGTGATAAAACTCGTTTCGATTATTTCGCGCGTACAGTTCCACCGGATACTTATCAAGCCATCGCGCTAGTTGATATCGTGAAAAGTGTTAATTGGTCGTATATATCCACAATATACTCCGAAGGTTCATACGGTGAAAACGGGATCGAAGTTTTCCATAAGGAGGCTCAAGAACGGAACGTGTGTATTGCGACTGCCGAGAAAGTACCGAGCACCGCGGACGACCATGATTTCGACCTAATCATTGCAAAATTAAAAAAGAAGGGCAATGCTAAAGGTGTTGTGCTTTTTACTCGTGCGGAAGATGCTCGGAGACTCTTACAGGCGGCAAAACGATCAACGTTAACAAATCACACACTGTATTGGATCGCTAGCGATGGCTGGGGCAAACAGCAGAAATTAGTTGAAGGAGTGGAATCAGTGGCTGAAGGTGCGATCACTGTCGAACTGCAATCAACACATGTACCCGGCTTCGATGAGTACATGAAATCGTTAACACCGGAGAATAATGCCCGTAATCCATGGTTTGAAGAATATTGGGAGGAAATATTTGAATGTACTCTGGCGAAAAATGTGCCACTAACAATTAATCACAGTCTTAATATGTGTGGTTCTCATTTACGATTGAGCGAACGTGTTGGGTAAGTCGATTTAAATATTTTATTTTTATACAGATAGGGAGTTTGCAAAATATTTATCATTCAATAACATTTATTATTAGTAATAGTTTATGGTTCCTAAACTATTCATTATCTTCACCTAAAAAAAATTCAATAACCATTTTCTTAATATATCTAAGTCAAGATACTCCAAACGTTCCAAGTGACGCTCTTTTTTTTTCAAAATTTTATAGTTGATTTATGCCAAATCCATAAATAACAGACAATTAACATTTCCTCTGGTTCTCTAATGCACAGAATAACTGAAGAGCCTGGCAAGGACAAAAAAAGTCACCTTGATGTAGATACAGGGCACTGCGATTTGGAAAGAAATAAAACGGTTGACGAACTCGCCCGTGAAGGAGCCGCAGTCCTATGTCAAGGACTGGAACCATATCTAGAAATAAATAGGAGACAGACTAGAAGAAACAAACATGGCGTGGTAAAAGAAGCCTAGAAAGGCCTTCTGGTCAGGCTTCGGTCTCTGCTTTATTCCTACTAATGCCAATTCAATTTCGATAAATTGGCCAAAAGTTGTTAGTATTTTCATAACGGACAATTTTTATCCGAAAAAATTTTTTTAAACCAAATGAATTCGGCACAAGTCAACTGCAAAAATAATGCCATTTTAGCAATCAATAGTATGTTCTTAGACCTAAAAACAAAATAACCAGTAGCCTCAGCTTGGAATAAAGATTAAAATTTTCGGATAACTAGGTCAAATCTCACTCAATTTTTTCAGAAACTTTTTCGAATAAAATTTGTAGACACCGTAATATCCCTATCTGCTTATAGTTTATCCGTACAATGCATATGACAAGCGTTATTGTTTAAAATTATTTGTTCCCACAATTATATTATTTATTTATATCTGTCGAGGAAAATATTTCATTCAATTTCAATTTTCTACTTCACTGAGAAATAGAAATGTTGTCGGTAACATATTATGGATAAATACTAGTAAATAAATCATTTAATTTGATTTACATAAATTAAATTTTGACACTAATAATATTTGCTATCTAACATTTGTATATTAGATAGATAAATTCTATATACCCACAACTATTCAACGATTCAATTCAACTATTGAACTATTTAACTATTTAATATCAATTAAATAGAATTTAAATTATAATTTCATTTTTGTATGCATAGTTATAAATTTATTTTTGTCTATCAAGTGAATAATTCAATAAACGATAGTCCAAGTTTCCTGAAAAAGTTTTTTTTTTTTCAATCCAGTGCCTGAAAGTTTTAGGAAAAATTCTTAGAAATTGCTAGAATTATATACTCCGGGTCAAGGACTATGAGAGATTCTAGTAAAAAGACTTTTTTGATATGTAGTATTATAATTTCTACATTTTTGAAATATTTTTGCGTATTATCTTGAAATTTTTGAGAAAATCCCACAAAAATGTGGAAGTTTTACCACCACTAAAGAATATTTTAATCCTTGCTCGACGTGAGAGCATAATCCTTCAATTCACATTATCGATTGATTCTAGCAACTTTATGAATTTTTTAATTCCAAAAAAAAATTATCAAAATGATGAATAATAATTAAAGTGAGCTTTAATTTGATTTTAATGATTATTGAAATATCATCGCTTTTATGTGATATTATCTATAGGTATGTGATATTGTCTTTGTTTTCAGGAAATACAATGTTTTCAGGTACAATGAGCGAATTTGAAATATGTTTATTTTTAAAGAACGAACATTTTTTGTCATCGAATTTTTCTTCTATCTCTTACGGTTTTAAAGGTATTTTTTGCAGTCCCTGAAAGCAATACGGGCGCCACATCGGACGGGGCCTAGGGCGGCATCAAATCCAAATCCGCCACTGCCTGGAACCAACTCTCTGGTTTATACGCAAAAATGTCCATAAAGTTTACTGAATCTCTCCAAAATTCGATTCGTAGTTAAGTTAAAATAGTAAGCTGCTATAACAACTTTCTTCGGTCCATACTCGGTGATGCTACGAAGTGGGAAGCAAACTTTGGTCGTCTTCGTTAGAACATAATCAATGTGTACTTTCCATATTGTTATCAATAACGAGATCAAGGAATTAAAACACAATTCTGCAGATTTACGAATAGAAGATAGATATTTTCTATATCGAAGATAGAAGATTATTTTTCTACACGGGTAGGTAATAATTAACGGTATACACAAAACAAACATTGGGTATTAAACGAATGAAGTCCTAGTTTATATATTTATTTATTTTATTTATTTATTTATGAATTATAAATGATGATAAAATATTATTTAGTAATTAAAATTCATAACAAACATTAAAACATTAAACAGACTGAATTGAACTGATCTCAATACAACTAACTCACCGTTCAGCAGTCACAGACAGATAGACAGACAGACATACAATGACACACCACTAAGAGCAGATCATTTCCTTCACTTTTACGATTCATTATTTATGTACATAAATTCCATTATTTATCTAACACAGACGATATCACTACCACCTACCTGCTTGCTCCTGCTCGGTGCTCAATGCCAGATAAATGCCAACACTGGACTACATTTATTCATAAACCGACCCGTGCACAAATTATACTATGAGGACAACCAAAGCAACCTCATCACTCACTAAACTTTATTTTTTACTTTTAAAGTATTATTATTAAGCCTCTTTATCCAATTATATCACGTTTTCGGAGTAATTTTGTATCGTCTATTATACTTTTTAAATGATGACACGGACGTTTATAAGACAGGTGTTTAAAACGTTAATATTCTATGAATATCCATCTATTGTTTGTCCGCATCTTTACTTGCATGTGATGATCAATTGTATGTTTATGTAATTATCAATTGATGTTTAGAGCTTTCAAGGACAAAACTTGTTTACTTTTGTGGTTGGTTAGATTCCCCCCCCCCTTTCGGATGTGAGGGCTATAGCTACGCCCATGAATGATATATATATATAGAGAGTTCCCAATCCCCTTATGGGATGTTGGACACCACACTTCTCTAGGCAGTTTTGTTTTCTGCAATTTTGGTGATATCCTTCAGATCCATTCTAGTCCAGGTTTTTAAATTGTTCATCCAGTCAGTTCTTCACCTGCCCATTGCTCTTTTTGCATCTATTCTGCCCATCAGTGTTGTCTTTAAAATGTCGTATTTTCCCGACCGCATGAAATGACCAAAGTAGCTCAATTGCCTCCTTTTTATAATGTGAATGATATGAATCCTTTTTAGCAAAGATTATTATTAAAATGGTTCGTCCTTTCAAATAAGGTTGCCAATCGTTCTAAATGTCTCGAAAATGAGATAAATTGAATTATAATAATAATATTAATAATGGGGTTTTACCTCCGTATCTGAGACTCCACGGTCCCACATGAGTGAGATCAGCCACCCATCACAGAGACCACCCACATGAGTGCAGTCAAGGTGTTAGGAATTAGTAGGTTGTGCTGCTGCAGCCGACTTTGATGGGAACAATGCCGATATGCATCTGGAGTTTGAAAAACAGAAAACCTTCACAAGCATGGCCACTTACTTCGTTCTTGTCCAGACGCCGACAGTTTAGTCAATTAACCGTTAATTTTAGTTAACAAACTGCCACCGCGGGATTCGAACCCGTAACCTCCCAATTTCAAACAGGCAGAGCTCGTTAGACTCTGCTCGCCTACTTGGATGAATAGAATTATAGTAATGCATTTACTGAAACTGAACTGAAGCTGTCCATCGTTTCTCACATTATACGGTAATTTCTATAAACAGGATATAAATTCTTAGAATTTAATAATTGTTATACATAGAGAGTTTTATTATTGTGAGCTTGTTAAAGTTCTAATCAAGAACAAAACATCACAAACCAATGGCTTATTTGAAATGTGTTCATAATTGATTAAATAGAAATAGAAATAGATAAACAAAATTGAACAAAAACTAGATATTTAATTGGTATCTTTGAGATGCAAACAAGCAACATCAAAGAGTGCATGCGGTGACCAATGACAACGATCTATTCGCGTAATAAATGATAAAGTTTCATTATCAATTCATCGACTATGAATTGTAGATAATTATCAATTACCAAGAAGTTGGTAAAAGTTTTCTTCAGTGCCAATTCATAGAACCATTTATTTGAATATTGATAATTATTATTAAATTCGTATATATTGAAATGATTTTGGATCGGTTGTTGTTGTTCACGTAAATAGAATTCATCTTAAATTTCAAGAAATCATCGGCAATCGACATAACATGTTTACAACTCGGGTCCGTAACTTGTATTCTGCATGATGGTACTGGACTTGTAAATACATCGTAACAAGTTCCATTAAACAGTTTATTTACATCGTGTAAACTATCTACCTTCAATCATTCTTATTATCTGAAATATTTTTGTTTGATGCTGTTTACCATATGTTTGATACGTATCATCGACCTCCATATACAAACTTTAGACTGAAATATCAAACCGAAAGAGATCACCATTAACACGCGAAAATGTTTCAGATGGTAGCACCGCGTGACCAATGAACAAATTAAATCTAATCCAATGTTTATAAATATAACATGTACCTTTGTATTTACTTGTCGTTTACTGAAATGATTGTAATAGATTAGGAGTTAGTCATTTCAAAAAAAAATACCCTGTTATTGAAAAGACATTTGCATATGGATATTTGAATATCTACCTAAATAGATAAATCAATTTTGAGCAATAAATTTAAGTGAAAATATATAAATCCGTCACTGTACGTACGAGTCAGATGCGATATTTTGATTTGGAATAATGAAACCGGCACAGATACAAATGGATCGACATTTATCTATCTAATAAAGTCTACATTCGACTTGATATTACAATATTCGAGGTAATACCCATAGGAGTCCCTATATACTCGTATACATACACTGATAGAAGTAAGAAAAAAATTGTTTCAACCAAGAATTTCTGACTCTCATATATAGGGGGAAAGATAATACATATTTGGTATAAGAAAATAAGTATCTTGACATCTATAGTTTCGACTTGAGAAAATTATCTTAACTAAAGATCAACTGACTCTTGACTCAAGAATCTAGAAATTCTTAAACTGAAATGATGATTTCTTTGGACCAAAATGCTAAAATTTCGGACCAAAATAAACATTTGTTTAACCCAAACAAATGAAAATTTTCAAAGAAGTAATGATTTACTTCAGTTAAATATATTTCAGTTAAATATATTCTGTAAGTGAGAAGGCCAAATGTCCCTTAAACTCGGCCTTGCGCACTACCGTGCTCTAAATACTTTAGTTAAAGAAGCTACATAAACTTTTCTTCTTGAGTATTTAAGATTTTATTTTTAATAAGAAAAATTTGGCCAAGAAACTCTCTCTTAGGGCAAGACGAACACTATTTAATAAAAATTTGAAACACTGTTCAAGAATTTCAGTTTGTTCACTCAACTAAACACATGTCTTTGGTTCGACTGCGTAGTCTTGAAAAATGAAAACCACGGTTTCTTTATTGAAGCAAATATTTTGAAGAAAATATATTTTCTTGAGGAAAGAAATTCCTTCTATCAATGTACACCAGGAATCAGTTTGTATATCTATATCACTGCAGGACAACTGTTCGTAGTATTTTATTCGAAAATTATGTACCAAATTACAAAACAAAAATTGTACAAAAGGTCGCAAATCTATTTTCAAAATACCATAATGTTAGTATATTATGTTAATGTTAATGTTAGTATATTTATAATGAACAACTTTTACCTGAAGCTTTCCTGAAAATCGAATGAATAAGGTACAAATTAACTAAAAAGTAATCTACCATCGTAATGAGATCTACCATCGAAACTAGTATTGAACACAAATTTTACAACTGAGACTAAAAAAATAAATTATTTACTTTACGACGAAAGAAGTCTTTTTAAGTTTGGTATTTCTATTTGAATTTCAAGCTCAAGACTTTCAGATAGCTTTTCAAAAGCTCTACCATTGATTTTGTAACGATACAAGCAATTTCGCAAAACTTTCTTTGAATATCAATCAAACGAGTATCATTAAAATTAACTTGACCCGATTGAAATTTGATATGCAATCGTTCTTTAGATATTTTAATCGTTTATGGACAAAACCGGTCCCGGGGAAGATAATTTAGAGAGAGGAAAATACAAATATTAAAATTTGGTCAATTTCCTGATCCTGTCAGTCAGGCCAAAAACTGTAACAGACAGTATAGAAATAAAATCATTTAATGTATTGTATATTAAGGTTGGTCTAGCATGAAATCATTATTTGACAGATTTTGTTCATTTTTTTTCCACAGGCTAAAAATAACGTCAGAATTGAAATCAGAATTTTTGACCGTTTAGAAATCTTCATGCCTGCCTAACTATTATCTGTTGTATTGAAAAAAAAAAACTCGACAGAATTTAAAAAAAAAAAAACGAGGAGAGTAAAGATAAATATTTCTTAAATACATTTTTTTTAAAACGTCGCATTTTACCGTCTTGTTTTCGATATATAATAATTTAAAAAATATTTTCTTTCAAAACTACTTTAAGACTGGAACTACCTTAAGACTGAGGCCGTTCAATTTTTGTCTATTTTATGATAGATTGTAGTATGAAAAACGAAAAATAATTACATATCATATATAATTATTAAATATATAAATATATAATTATCATATCATATATAATATATATAAATATAATAAGTTTCATCATTGATCAATGAATAACTTAAAACCAGGACAATCTACAAATTTCATGAAAAAATTTCTTGATTGTTGCGTTATGAGTAGTACATATTGAAAGATATATACAAAGATAGGGCTCATTTATTAAATTTTTAATAATTGATTTGTGTTTTATTAATTTAGTTTTCGAAAAAAAAAACATTCTTCAGCTAAAAGTTGATTATTATGAAAAATACACTAACAATAACTATAAAATGCAGATACCTTAGCAAAGGAGGGAGTTGAGGGATACCCTTCATAGGCCCAGAGCCTACTTTAGAAATTCCAAAGATAGCATGTAAACAGGTGATCAACGAGTGAATAAATGTTAAAAACACCGTGTCCACTGGGAAACTATACCGCAGCAAAAGCTCCAGAAAATACTCCTTCGGAATGCATCCAAGAGGCTATCCCTCGATGCACAGAACCTGAACAGGATACAACTGCGGAAGGTTATCGGATTCATTACCAGGCATTATCCCTTGTAGAAGCATCTGCACACAATGGGACTCCATAACGGATCCATTGAGTGCAGACTGTGCGGGGAGGAGGAGGATACATCTAGCCACATAATCTTTAACCGCGAATCTCTCGGTTACAGCAGATACAAGATATTCGGTGCATCTCACCCCGAATATATGAACCTTCAGAAAGATCTTATCAGCAAGCTCCTAGCTATTGCCAAGATATGGGAGAAACGAATCTAGTCAGACTGAAGTATAAGGAGGAGCACAACGGACCATAAGGTCGAAGTGCAGTAATATTTATACCCCAAGATATATCTATCTATCTATCTATCTAACAATAACTATCATATCTTACTAGTTTGTGACTCTATGATTATAAAATAATCTATGGATTAATATTTTAAATTTGAATTTATAGTATACAAACCCCTTTTATAATCAAGATAATAAAAATTCTGGCCGCCATCTAACTAACGATTTTAAGGACAATGATACGCATATTTATTTCTAATTTAAATTCAAATGATAAAAAATAACTTCCACGAATATCCACTACATATACTGCTCAGTACGGAATTATACGGAATTGGATATTAGCAAAATACGAGGATAAACAAAGGACAATACAATGAACATCCATATAAGTTATTCGGATTACGAAAAGGTGGTGAACAATTTCTGACATCAATATAATATAAGTTGGAATATACTATAAAATTAAATGCGCGCATTAAGCGGAAAGCTCAAGGAACAAAAGCTTATATGAAAATCTGTAATAGGAAAAGGACCCATCATTAGATTAAATCTACATAATAAGAGAGACTATCGTACCATGGTGTGTATCTCTGGCTATGTGCGCTGATGGGTGAGTGGGTGGATGTTCTGATGCAACCTACATCATACAACTAACTATAGAAAACACTAAATATATAATATAGAATTCCATGTATACAAATTGTTTACCATTTGAACGAAGCTAGAGCTTGCAGCTACAGCTTTAGCATCTTATTACACACGCACACTTCAAAACAAATGTCAGTACAATGCATTGCACATTCTGATTACTGCCAATCAATATTCTGAGTATCCTTTTAATGAGAGATCTCAGCAACTAGAACATATTATACAGCTTATGTTAGATTAATACAAAATCTCTGAAAGCTGGATAATATTTTGCCATCCTTCATAATGAGTGGCAATTACCGTTTTCGGTAATTGCCACTCATTATGAAGGATGGCCAAATATTATCCAGCTTTCAGAGATTTTGTATTAATCTAACATAAGAGTTTACAACTAATCCTTCATGTATTACATAAAGTTAGTTCAGGAGATTTTGATTTGACTTTAAGAGCTTTCGAAATCAGGTTTTGGGAAAAAAACTCAAGTGTTGGTGATACTTCTATAGAGTACTTTTCTAAAGAGTTAATTTTTGTTGTTGTTGAGGTAGCGGAAGGAAGGTCAAGGTCTGGCAAGTAGGTCTATCTAGGCCTTTTAACTGACCCTTAAAGTACAAGGTATTTGTATGTAGATTAGGAATTGGTAGGTCCTGCAACCGACTTTGATAAGAACTATACCGATCATCTGGAGTTTGTGAAAGGAAACTGCAGAAAACCTTCACAATCATAGCCGGTTACATTCGTTCTAGTCCATATACCGACAGTTTAGTCAATTAACCGCCCCAAACTGCCATCGTTGGGAATCAAACCAGCAACCTCCCAGTTTTTTTTTTATATTACTTAATAAAGTCAATGACGTATTAGTCTATATAATATACGCTTGTTCTTTCACACTTGTTTCACACTAGTAAAGCTAATAAAGGAAATCATCCGTTGTTGTACAATTACCATATCCGGACGCGATATCCAGAAGTCCAGGGTTCGATTCCTGGCAGATGATTAATTGTAGAGGCTACCCTGGACGGGCTACACTTCGACCATAGGTCCATTGTAATGCCTAAGGATGTGAGGAGTCGAGTGGAAAGAATTTTTGTGTATAGACTAGGAATTGGTAAGATATGCGGCTGCAGCCGAATATGATAGCCGAAACTGCAGAAAACCTTCTCAAGCATAGCCGATTACTTCGTTTTTGTCCATACGCCGAAAGTTTAGTCAATTAACCGGCCCTTTTTTTATTCTTAATAATTGACAAACTGCCGTTATTGGGATTCGAACCCATAACCTCCCAGTTTCCAAGTAGGCATACTGCGCAGACATAACGCCTTAGACCGCTTGGACTGGTCTGGAAGCCATTGCTGCCCTAGTGTATAGTCCTACTATTGTGAAAAAGCATTCACACAAAAATAGCTACTGGCTGCCCAATAATGGAAGCCATTACTGTCCTTGTGTATAATCCTACTGTCTGACCATTTCACTGGTTGCCACTTCTAGCCGCCAGAACTGGTGACCACTACTGTCCCCCGTATGTAGGAGGCTTTACTCATTCGGTTTTCGAAAAAAATGTTGCAATAAGTGCGCTACTTTTGGTTCATGAGATATTATCAAATGAAAACAACTATTTTTAGATCTAATTTCACAAATATAAAATAATATTGGATCACGGACCACAGACCATCGGCATAGCAGTAACTGGAGCTGAAATTATAAGGCGCTTAATGAGTATGCAATAGGTCCATTGTCGAGGTAGATTCTCAGCAAATGTTTAATTTTTGCACGTCAGTAATGTTCTTTATTTGTAACATCTTCAGTCTTATCTACAATTAGGGTTGCCAACGGCCTCGGATGAAAATTGAGATGATTTTATTACGTTTAGAATTATAATAGTTCATTTACAGAGTAAATTTCTTTTGAAACTGAATTGGCTGTCAATTTATTATTTCTCATAAGTCTGTAAATAGAATATAAATTCTAATATAATTTAATAATTGTTATACATAGAGAGCTTTATTATTGTGAGCTTGTTAAAGTTCTAATCAAGAACAAAACATCACAAACCAATGGCTTATTTGAAATGTGTTCATAATTGATTAAAGAGAAATAGAAATAGATAAACAAAATTGAACAAAAACTAGATATTTAATTGGTATCTTTGAGATGCAAACAAGCAACATCAAAGAGTGCATGCGGTGACCAATGACAACGATCTATTCGCGTAATAAATGATTAAGTTTCATTATCAATTGATATCAACGACTATGAATTGTAGATAATTATCAATTACCAAGAAGTTGGTAAAAGTTTTCTTCAGTGCCAACTCATAGAACCATTTATTTGAATATTGATAATTATTTTTAAATTCGTGTATATTGAAATGATTTTGGATCGGTTGTTGATGTTCACGTAAATAGAATTCATCTTAAATTACGGGTCTTTGACTTGTATTCTACATCATGGTACTGGACTTATAAATACATCGTAACAAGTTCCATTAAACAGTTTATTTATACCGTGCAAACTATCTACCTTCAATCATTCTTATTAACTTAAATATTTTTGTTTGATGCTGTTTACCATATGTTTGATACGTATCATCGACCTCTATATACAAACTTTAGACTGAAATATCTAACCGAAAGAGATCACCATTAACACGCGAAAATGTTTCAGATGGACAATGAACAAATTAAATATAATCCAATGTTTATATATATAATATGTACCTTTATAACCTTTATAACCAAGTAACATAATATTTTCTCCCATCAAGGACTGATAAATTGCGTTTAATTTTTGAAATACGTTTGTTGTATGCACTGCCACCTATTGGCAAAATTTTTTAAGTACTCATGTTGTGTATACTGCCATCTATAGACAAATCTTTAAAACGTATTTGATGCATGCATCGCTATCTATGCATATTACTACAAAAATAAACTAACTTAATATTAATTTTAAAATGATTCACTATGTGAATAGAAATCGAAACAAATGAAATCGAAACAAATATGAACAATGGACAGAATTAATATATGATCCACTGTTACATATCAATCACTTTATGCAGACTGCTGTCTGTTGCATGCTTATACAAATAACAATCAAAATTTCTACATCCCCACTCCTGGCAAACAATGTATAACACACAGCACCTAGAGCAACGAACATCTGTTACAATGCACTGATAAATTATACACCTATACATCAATAAATTATACAACTATACCTTTTTTATAATATGTGAGAACCAATTTATACAAAAACCTATCCATTGGTTAAAACGGCATGGAAATCGGTGCAGTAGTTTTTAAGTAAATCGCGAACAGGCAGACAAACGCGGCTGGGGGACTTTATTTTATACTATGTAAGGATATGAAATGGGTTGGATAATTCGATGGTGCACAACCTAGCCTAGTAAAATATAATAGCAGCATATCATGTATGTTTTTGTATAACAATGATGGACCTAATTGGCACAACTACAGACAGCTAATATGAAGTATGAATTGTGTTATTCAGTAATGCATTTGATGTTTGATGTGAGCATTATTTATAGTGAAATTGCTGATGAATACACACCAAACTATAAACACTACAAACACATTCGTATAAATCTCTTTTTAATTTGTAATTCATATCACATTCATATCACGTTAACATTACGATTTAGCAACTATATTACATTTATACCGTTTGTTTTGGACAGCTTTACCAATAGAGAATCAATGTTCAATATTATTTACTATACAGTATGTATTGGAAAGCATTGCTTATAGAGAATCAATGTTAAATATTATTTACTATAATAACTATACACAATATGCTTAATATAGAAATAAAATAGTGGTGGTACTCTTTAGTGAAAGTGTTAAATTATAAATACGCGGTAATTTATGTTCACTAGAGTAGCTCTTTTTTTCTAAACGTTTACCGGCCGGTCCCTATATTGTTTGAATCAACTAGATAGCGGATAGTTATTTCCAAAACTGCATGCTCGATGAAGGTCACCTCGCAGTTACCCGATTGAGCTATAATTTTGCTCATATCGTTTGCCCCCTTCCAGGATGAATTTCCTAAAACGTTGAAACAACGCTGAGTTTTATTTATAACCAGAAGTCTAAACATCAATTTCCATCTTTCTAATTTAAAAAAAGACAAACTTACCATACAGGGAATTACCCCTTTAGGGAATTAATTTTCAAAAATTCATTTGCATAGTGCTCCCCTACATTATATAAGGAACTTATGTGAATGGTCTATGAATGCTTCGAGGAACTGAACCACCTGGCACTGAATAACACAGTCAGATCTTCTGAGTTCGGGTCACTCTTAAAGGGAACAAAGTAGCAGACTCGTTAGCACGAGAGGGGTCATCCAAAACGCCGCTTTCACCTGAGCCTATCATTCCCATAGCAAGATGCTATGCAATAACACGAAATTAACTACCCACTTTTTTTCTTAAATATCTTTTCATTAGGCCCATCATACCGAAAATAAAGAATTTCCTCCATTTAACTTACGACAAAAAATAATAAACTTAATTGTGGACTTTTATGAATGTACTATTTAAGATTTTGAAGAATTTTATAAATAGACTATATCTTGTGCTCGTACATCCTTAAGTGTTGTAGAATATACAGGAACATTTTTAGGATAGTTGAGACCAAAAATAACAGTTATTTAACGTTTCGCTGAATAAATTTTGGCGCTAAATATGAAGAGCATTTGGATGGTATTGGTTGGTGTTCGAGTAGACAGAGATGTATTTGATATGTTTATGTTACTTGCATGGGGTATGTTCATGATTTTGTTTGTGGTGATGTGTTCTATATACACTCGCGTTCAATAAAATTGAACAGATCTGAACCAAATCAGTCTCTCACAATTTTGATTATTCTTGTAGTAAATGTTTTTTACTATACTTCCATTTCTTTTTTCAAACTTAAAATATATACTAGTTATCTTTGTTTATAAATGAACGATTATACAGAGAGTTACAAAAGTGAGGTGTTTTATGAAATGTAAGAAAATTAACATTTCAGGTCTGTTCAATTTTATTGAACGGGATTGTACATATATACAACACTGATTCAATTACAGACACAGCCACTGACACTGTGTCATCCACTAATTGTCAGTTGATACCTTAACGAACATCCAACGAACTAGATAACCACGCGTACAAACATTTCACACACAAAGAACAACATGCACACATAATTTTCAATCAACGATCTCATCATAAATTGCATCTGCACAGAAAATACGTCACAAATATAATAATAATAATGTGGTTTTACCTCCGTTTCTGAAACTCCACTTATTTAATTGTAACCATACATTAATGATGTGAATGAAGGACAAGGCATTTGGAATGTTGTGTGACTGCAACCGACTTTGTAAGGAACTATGCCGATATATATCTGGAGTTTGTGAAAAGAAACTGCAGAAAACTTTCACAAGCATATCCGGTTCCTTCGTTCTTGGCCACAACTGCCATCGCAGGGATTTGAACTCGCAACCACCCAGTTCGAAGCAGAGCGCCTTTGACAGAAAGGACAGAACCAGAGGATCGATTTTGATGTAAGTTTGTATAGTAGATACTTTTTATATAATTTAGGGGGATGCACATAAATATGAAAAGGGAGAGGGTGTACAAATTGTATACCTATGCAGCTATGTTAGATGATACTACAGTTTTTTCCCATCTCTTGTATCCACCCTTTTGGTATTTATGGATGCAATTGTTCACGCTTTACCTTAAAACAAAAGGAATGTTACTAAAAGCAAGGCCACATTCCGTTTTTCCAACTCTTCACAATTTGGTAAAGCGTAGGCAACGTCAGGTATATCAGCTAGTTATTATAATCTCAACGATTTTGTCTGAGCTGCGTCAATTTTGCAAATTATCTCAGAATAAATACAGAATTAATTTCATTTTGAAAAGATTAAAACGATGACCGCTAGAGTGGCTACAGACATATAAATAAATATATTTTGCGTGTATGTGTACACTCTCAAGCGAGCACAATTGTAGTCCGATCAAAATGAAATGTCTTATCTGATATCATTTTGGTTTTTGAAAAAGTTGAAAGAGAAATATAGGAAATTTTTTGGTCGATTTAAAAAAAACAAGTAGTAAAGTACCTGGAACATGTTGTACATAAATGGAAATTGATAAAAACAGAATATAAATTTGTAATGTAATGCAATTAAAAGGCGTTTAACGACCGATTAAAGACTAACGACAATTATTTTATCATATGATAGTTCAATATGAAAATTAAAATTGATAATTAGTTGAATGTAACATTTAAAGCGCAGTACAGTTTATAGTTGACAGGGAGGGTGTAGACTGTATATACTGGCTCTGTGTGAGCTATGAGCTGTATTACATGGTGTGCAATGCATGGAAAGTTGATAGGCTATCAACCAGCTAATAATATTCATTTGCAATCAACTGCAATTACCAACACACGAACATTGAACACCTCTGATGGCTATCATATTCAATAGTTTTTAACCCGACTTCAAAAAGGAGGATGGTTCTCAATACGTCTGTATGTTGTTGATCTCGTGGAAATCGAGGGAAATTCTCATTTTATATGTGATCGCCGATTTCTACGAAAATTCTGACTTCAAACAATAATTGTACATATATATTTAAAAATTTTTGCTTAGGTGAACTAAAATTGACACAAGAATACGCAATTATTTTGTTACTTTATAGTGCATTTTTGGTTTTAGAATATTTGATTTTTGAAGTCGGGTTTCCATTTTGTCAAAATATTTTTTATTATACTGTATATTCATGCAATCATAGAGGCACAGGTGTTTAACTGTTGTACAGGGTGTCTCTCTATCCCAATCATCTAATGAAATTCCGCATTCGGAAACCATCAAATCTTTAAACCAATTAGACTTTTTTACACCCTCCAATGGGTCCCAGGACATGATTTTCTTTGAAATCGAAGATATAATTTGAATAAAATACACAATATAAGGTAAATTGTACCTAAAAATAACGAAAATAGTGTTCATTCATGGATTTAGTGAACGGTTTATGAGATATCTTTTGAAAGCGAACAATCGGAGTCAGTTGGATCGTATAAGACAGCCATATCTCTAAATCTATTCATTGAATCGTCAAACCATTTGGATTTTTGGATTTTTTGGGCTCATTTTACTTTATAAACTAATTTTCAATCAAATCGAAGACTAAAAATATTTTGTTTTTTTTCGATTTTTTTCTAACACGTAAAAAAAAATCGAAAAAACTATTTTGTTCCCGATTTAAACAAAATTCACAATTTAAGGTAACTTACACCCAAAAAATTATAAAATCGTGTTCATTTGATGATATGGTAAGCGGTTTACGAGATATCAAACTATCAATACTACTCGAATACGATAGACGTTGATGCTAAATCATGGACCACGTATCGGAGAAATAGTGCAATCCAGCGACATAAAACTGTCAAAAATGGAAAATTTAACCACAAAATAGTAGTTTTCAAACATAAAATTCATTAAAATCGGTTGAAATTTTGTCAAAATATTAACAAAACTAAATACCATTCGATTTTCCTACAACCTTTTGGTGATTTGAATGAAATTCAGTATTTTACGTAAATTGGATCCAAAAAACACGAAAATCGTATTCATTTGATGATTTGGTGAGCGGTTTACCAGAGTCTTTTCTAGCAAGTAGTAATACTTATACTATATAATGTAGCAATGGAAAAAGTACCGCGGCAGAAGCTTGGGAAGGTACTGCTTCAGAGTGCAACCAAAAGGCTATCTCTCGATGTACTGAGGCTGAACAAGATAAGCAACTGCGGAGGGTTACCGGATTCATTACGGGGCATTATCCCCTGGGGATGCATCTGCACACAATGGGACTCCATAACGCTTCCATTATGTGCAGATTGTGTGGCGAGGAGAAGAAACATGCAGCCATATTATCTTTGACTGCGAACTTCTAGGTATATCACCTCGAATCTATGAACCTACAGGAAGACCTGATAAGCAAGCTATTGCCAAGATATGGGAGAAGCGAATCTCGTTGGACTGAAGTAGAAGGTGGAGCACAATGGACCATAAGGTCGAAGTGCTATACTTTTTAGACTCCAAGATGTATCTATCTATATATCAATATAGTGTAACAATGTTTTATAATCAATTCACAAGTTTTAGCGACATCATCGTGGATCAATTTAACTACACATAACCTTTCCTTTTTTTGCTGTGTATGACAAAGATAGGACAATAAAAAAAATAAAGAGAGAGACAAAGAGACGCCGAAGAACGACACACACGTAGATTTAGATAATTTAAGTTGACCGGGATTTATATGGGAATCACAAGTATATGATATGATACGTGTGTCGTGCGTTTGTGTATGAGAGTTAATGCCAAAAGGGATAGATTTGAAACGTTTGCCCTTACATAATTTAGATTTAATATGAAACAAAAGACGATGCGAATGTCAGTCTGTCAGATCGTATTATACCAACTAAACTAATATTATACTGTGCCAAACAACAGTCATATGTGGGACCATATATATTATATATGATAACAGTACCGTATACATGCATGGGTGTGGGAATGGGAGCGTGTATGTATATCTAGTACCTGTACTCGTACCTGTATCTATACAGACGGAACCGTAGTTAGCTGCTTCATCAAATACTAAGTTTGATCAAAATCATCACATCATCATTAAATCATTAGGAGCTATTGTTTGTTCACTAACGTCACTCTTCACATGTTTATTGTTTATAACCTCGTACTATAAACAAATGAAAATAACAAGTAGTAGTGGAGGTCACAGTCGGGCAACTAGGTCTTGCCAGGCCTTTTTTACTGACCCCTAAATGACAAGCATACAGACTAGGAATTTGACAGGTTGTGCGATTGCAACCGACTTTGATAGGAACCAAGCCAATATTCATCTAGAGTTCGTGAGAGGAAACTGCATACTCCGACAGTTTAGTCAATTATCCGCCCCATTTTTGTTTTATTGACAAACTGTCACCGTTGGGAATCGAACTCGCTACTTGCCAATTCCAAGCATAGTTCTATTGACAGCACGGCCATTTGGCCTGGTATAAAAATATCAACTAATTCAGTTTATTGTTCGAACACTCTGTATATACTGAGTTCTATGGACATATATATATAATATATCTATGGACATTCATATATATATATATATATATATATATATATATATATATATATATATGTCTCTAGCGGTCACAGTTTTCATTTTATCGGAATGAAATTTGGTATTTGAGGCGTTTTTGGTATTCAAAAGGTCAAGTTCGTTAATGGCTAAAATCGGACAAAAAGAAAGGGGTGTTTAAAGGGAGGGGAGAATACAAAAATTGACACATCTCCCTTAATATTCGAAAAATCGAAAAATTTATAAGAAGTAAAGTTGTAGGTACTAAGTTTGACTGTAATTTTGTTTCTTATCATTTTTTCTGTTACCCTAATATTTACAGAAATATTGACGGTTTAAGATTGAAAGTTAAATTCTTCAATATCTCTGTACGCATTAGAGTTTGAGCAAAAATGATGAATTGTAGCAAACATGATTTTCTACAACTTAATTCCTTACGCATTTTTCGATTGTTCTAATATTAAGACAGATATTCTATATTTTGTGTTTTCTTCTTTCTTTATGCCCCCCTTTCCCCTTGACGTATATCATTTATTAATTTCATTTTGATCAGACCAGAATTGTGACTAAGTTGAAGCAGCTCCTGCGTTACGAATTTTTTACTAATAAAACAGTATTATATATTATTCCTATATTAGTATTATTCCTTGTACAAATGATGTTCATAAAATGTTTTGAAAAGAATCAATTGAAAAACTATTAGTGAAAATAAAAAACATATGTACACACCCACAAGCATCCAAACACCCATTCCATAGTTGTGTCTTTTGAACGTCAACGTTCTACAAACACCATTTAATAGTTTTTCTCATTTTCTTTTCTTACTGTGATTCGTCTAAACGGTTACTGTAGGGTAGGTATACCTAGTATTATAAGGGTAGCAGGTAGCCTTCCTGTTCATCAATTAGGGGTTGGTTTTTGCACTGAGAGAAGGTGGTCGATGTAACTAATGTCGTGTGTGCTTCTATGCTGGAAACTTTAAATAAAATCAAAAGTTTGTTTTTCAAATGTAATTTAGTTCTTTTAATTTTATTTGAACTGTTCTTATCGACGGTGTAAATTGTTCGATAATAACATTCGTTTACATAAATCAATACCATGTAGAAAGTAGACATGACAACACTGTCTGTATTGGTCACAGCTTTCGTCATTCACAATTTGGGTCAACTGTTCTTTAACGCTCTCCCTTCACGAAAATCGCTTTCATTGGATGATTTGGTGAGCCGTATACGAAATATCATCTAAAATTTTATGAATTTTAGTGCAATATCATAGGCCATGCATTGCAAAAGTGGTGCAAGCTAGCGAAATAACATATAGATAGATTGTAGAGGCTACCCTGGACGGGCTACACTTCGACCATAAGGTACATTGTGATGCCTCAGGATGTGAGGATGTGAGTGGAGTAGAAGGAATTTTTGTGTATAGACTACGAATTGGTAGGATATGCGGATGCAGCCGACTATGATAGGAACTATGCCGATATTCATCTGGAATTCGTGAAGGAAAATGCAGAAAACCTTCTCAAGCATAGCCGGTTACGTCGATCTTGTCCATACGCCGACAATTTAGTCAATCAACCGCCCCATTAATTTTTAATTGACAAGCTACCGGTGTCGGGATTCGAACCCATAACCTCCCAGTTCCAAGTAGAAACAACGCCTTAACAAGCTACGGCTACTTATCTTCATTCATTCAAGACCCTTCCGAAATCTGTAGAGATTAAAAGAGAGTAAACTATCGCGATCTTTTTCTCGAATATTCTTTCGCGGCATCAGTAGTCAGTCGTTGGTATGCATAAACAAAAAAGGTTTGAATCAGTATCAATGTCTTCTGTCTATGAGAATCATAGTCACAGTAACAATCATGATCATATATATTTGAACAAATCAATGATTTGTTAGTTCCGTTTGCGTTTGTGAAATGGATGATAGTCAAAGGAACTGTTCTCAAAATTCAGATGAGAACGTAGAACGTTAAACGTACAAAAACGTATGTGAAGTCTACTAACATCACATCTCATTAAAAAAAAATCATTTTTTAGTTGAATGCATTGCATTTATTTTTGTTAGAAAAATAATATTTGATCATTGATCATGCATCGATCTTTATGAAACTGTTTAATTGGCCGTGGTTATTTAATACAAGTAGTACCCGTCGCAGCTTCGTCCACAGGTAATTGTGGTTGGGATGCTTATTTGTTTCTGCAGACTGGCATCTATCTCTCATGAGGTTAGAGGACAGTGCAATCTATCCAGACTGCAACGGGTGGATGAAACGCACTTCCGTCATATGGCAGAATGTCCTTACAGATCTAGAATGAGGTATTTAGCCTTTGGGGGAATCTGAGGTAAAATAACTAAAGTGGAGCTCTGTCCTATCGTTCGCTAAGAAAACGAGTAGGTCCGATAGCGAACACAGGGGTAGAGGAAACGAACAAGGCGTGGTAGAAGATAGAGGCAGCTGAGGGGATGAATTAGGTGTCGATAAAAAAGGCCTAGGAATGCCTACTCGCCAGGCTTTGGCATACCCTTCACTACTATAACGTTATAGTGTAATATTGCATGAATATACAATTTTTTCAATGTACTATGGAGCCACAAAAATAGTGCACATTTTTCGAAATTTTGTAATTGATTTGTATTTCTTATGCCTTCCGATTTTTGGCAAAATGTTTCGAATAAAAGATGTTAGTACATTTATTCTGAACAATTTTTGTTCGAAGTATTTTTTCAAAAATCCAATGAATAAGACAAAAATGAAATTATAATAATTTTGACAAATAAGCGTCGCTACTTTTGTGGGCATGTGTACTATGTATATATGTGGTTGTGAATCTCGAATATTAATTATCATATTTCAATATTTCTCAAATTCTATGAATATTATATATATATATATATATATATATATATATATATATATATATATATATATATATATATATATATATATATATATATATATATATATATACTGTGAATGTGAATTCTGATTTTATATCGAATATATGTCGAATTTGATGTGGAACAAATATACCCTACAAATGCATGTAGATAGTATTTGTACAGTGCTTGTCATTCATTTCTAATGTACCATTATTATCAGATAGAATGTGACTATGTACCAGTAATACAGTAAGAGTGTATCCGTGTAAGTCAATCCGTTCCAAGCATCCATCATCCCCCAACCAATAACCATACCTACATACTATAATGAATGTACTGTGTACGACTCACCAGCAGTCCTCATTCAATTCTAACCTTAAATATCAACTTGTCACTATATTACAATCGTTTAGATTACGATTTAGTACACCATGATTCAATCAAACGAATACCTTCTGAAGACCAACAAATTACCAGTCACTAACAGATTTTGTCAGGAAAGGGAGAAAACCGGAATTCACATTCTGTGTGAATGCGAATAGCTCCTTCTCACAAGACAAGACACTTTCATTTGCGATGGACAGATCTCTAGCCACATAAAATCCGCCTAGAGATATCCTAACGTTTATTCAGACTCCTGGAACACATTTGAATGAATGTAGACAATAGATCAAATTTATCGCGATACGAAAGCTCTTTAAAAGCTTACTCCTAATCTAATCTAATAAGTCATTCAAGGCAAATCAAATACACCTCAACAAAAGTTATTTGAGTGGTCACTGGATGTAATTATCCAGGAGTTTGCGCAAATCAATGGAGAATGATTGTAGAGAACTCTTACTTCATTCGCTTGGAGGTACTGATTTATTCTAGCTATGCCTACGGCCCCTTACATTAGGCTGGATTCGTCAAGGAACACTTCGCATTATATCGACCCGTTTCTATTTAGCGTCTATCTTCCGCACGATCTCTGAGCTCCACAGCGAAACCCATTTCAGAATCTTAATCCGGAGTTAGAGACAGAAGCAACCTTCCAGTTCCGAACAGAGAGCCTTTAATAGCTCGGCCATTTGGATTGGTAATCGTACGAGTAAGTTTAAATGGTAATGATAAATCACTGTGTACCTAAAGACCCAATATTAGTATTAGTATGCTTTATAAGCAACAAAGTATGTACAAATGTTGCGAGAATTGTAGACACCTCGGCCAACTCAATCTAGAACAATGACTTACCTATTCATACAAAACAGTACTCGTAACCAGCATATCAACTAATAGACCAATATAATATGTACATTCCTGTTCAAAATAATTGAACCACATTCTAAGCGTATACATATATGTATATTACATACAAAAACACTTCGAATTTTTCAACTGGTTCAATATTTCTGAACGAGAGTGTATATTGATGATACAACTATAGAGTAAGTATATATTTACATCAAGTGATCGAAACCAATAATTATTTGCATGAAAAAAAAAGAGCAATTAGTTATGTAGCTCACAGCTATATTAATATTCAACATTTTCAATTAAAATATGGTTGATAATTCGTCCAAATGCAGCTGCTCCACCTGTCATAAATCATGTTTTGTATAATCTAATGTATTTTTATTTGTGTAGGACTTAATGTACTACTACTTATTTATATTCGTCCGACATTATTCAATATTCAATAATTCAATTAAATATCTATAACAAATTCATTGTCAATTAGCCATTTTTAAATCACATTCATTTATAATATTTTAATGGTTTTTACATCGTCCATTAAGGTCGTTCCAACACTGTCTTGTATAATCAGGACAAAAAACCAGGTTTGCTTATATTATAGAACAAATACATATACATACATACACGCAACTCATACATATATTTATATACGAATTAATGTAATTTTGAAAGAAAAAAAAATTTTAACTATTATATTTCGAAAACAAAACGGTAAAACGCGGTTGATTTTTTTTACTTTATTTTATAAATATTTATCTTTACTCTCCTATAAATAATATTAACGAGAACTCTAGGACTTTCGGACTCTCGGCCCCAATTACCTAGATCAAAATTTTTAGTATTTTATAAATACGTATTTCGACTACAAAGTAGTCATCATCGGTCTGCAAAAACCGTCACCAAATTAGCAATAAGTAACATCTCTTCGGAGAATAATTACAATTAGCTAATTCATACTGATGATGACTACTTTGTAGTCGAAATATATAAAATACAAAAAATTTTGATCTAGGAAATTGGAGCAAAAATCGAAATGTATTATTTACTCTCCTAAGTTTTTTTTTAAATTCTGTCGAGTATTTATTATTTTTAATACACATAATAGTTGGATGGGAATGAAGTTTTACATGCTTCTAATGAGAGAGAATGATTACTTTGTTATTAATTATCTCGCGTTCTAAACGGTCTGAAACTTCTGAAACTTCGGGATTTATTAGAAAACGTTATTTTTAGTATGTGAAAAAAATGAGCAAAATATATAGAAAAGTGATTACATGCTGGCCTCTATTAATTTAAAAACTGATATTTATAGCATGCAGTGATGGATTTAAGCCTAGGCCCGTGAGGCCCGGGCCTAGGGCGGGCCTAGGGCGGCAATTTTCGGGATGACAAAATTTTATAGACGAAAAAACATAATAGCAGTTCAAATTTAAAAATTGATTTGGTATAAATTTGCCATGAATTGACTTCGAATGAATCGAATTTACTTTTTAATTTGTCAGTGCAATGATAATTTTTCAATGGACAATTATAGCCATTATCAAATAATGTTATATATTTATTTAACAAAAAAAAAAAGAAATAATCAAATTGAAAAGCTTCTCAAAAAATTTTTTTCAACACATTTATGTTTCGAAAACTTTTTTAATTTTTGTATTCTTAATAAGATCAATCTCACTATATACAGAGCACCCTGAAACGACTTCTAAATTTGTTTTCAGTCTTAAGTAGGATTAAAGTAAATTAATATAAATTAAACATCTTTTTAGTATTCGTTAAAAAGTCCGAGCTTTTTTTGTTTATAAAAGCAATTTTTCATTAAAAATTTTAAATTATATATTTTTTTACATCCAATTCGTTGTATCATCAAAATAATTTTAAAAAAATAAATCAAAATCCTTATCCGAAATCACATCCAAAGACGGCATCATATCAAACGATGCCATCAAAAGGGTGGCAAATCAGACGGGGCCTAGGGCGGCAGCAAATCAAAATCCGCCACTGATAGCATGTTGTCCGATTTGTACTGAATCTGTCATGTCTTAACTTTATTAGGTGTACAACGCATTTAATATTAACTTTATTAAATCAAATGACTTGCATTTTATCTGGACAAGAAATCAAATGATCCCAATGATGTACCGAGTACGACAGAAGTCGAGATAAAATTTAAAAATTTTATAATTGTTCTGTTCCTTATTCGGATTTCCGGAAAAAATGCTTTGGATAAAAGTTAATCATTATACCTATACTTACAACTTTTATTCAATACATTTTTTTGGAAATCCGAATAAATAATAAGGGGCAAATCAAATATTTTTAAATTTTAGCTCGACTTTTTTGCTACAATCGGTGATCCTAACGCGTACCGAAGATAGCCGTCTAAGATAGATAGACAGATTCTAGAGGCTGCTTCGGTCCACTGTGATGTCTAAGGATGTGAGGATGTGAGTGAAGTGGAAGGAATTTTTGTGTATAGACTAGGAATTGGTCGGATATGCGGCTGCAGTCGACTATGATAGGAACTATGCTGATATTCATCTGGAGTTTGTGAAGGAAACTGCAGAAAACCTTCTCAAGCATAGCCGGTTACTTCGTTCTTGTCCATACGCCGACAGTTTAGTCAATTAACCGCTCCTTTTTTTTCCTAATAATTGACAAACTGTCGATGTTGGATTCGAACCCATAACTTCCCAGTTTCCAAGTAGTCATACTGCGCAGACATAGCCGTCTGAACTTTTTATTCTTAAGTATTTAACTTCCAATGACCAGTTTATCGTCACACAGCTATAAACCAGTAAGATGTGGCAATCTGTCAGAAAATTGAAGTTAATAATATATTTTAATACATTTGTTACTTTTAAGCTGTAAAAGCAAAACAATATATATTGTCTACATAGTATACACTAGTTCTTCCATACTATGTCTTACGTAACCTTAATGGATATTGACATTAGTATTCGATTCTGACGCCGAATTATACACCAATTACAATATGTTGAATAATAAGTTCATGTTGACAACAAAGTTATACTATCAATGATATGAAAAAATTGATTCATTTACCAGAATCGTTCGTGGTGTAAGGGTTAGGTATTAAGTTAATGTTGACACCAAAGTAATACTACCAATGTAACCATTGGAATTTATAGTCGGTCATCTGGGCAACGATTATGGTCACCGATTGTACCTAGAGCTTCAATAGCGAGGAAGGTCTCCATAGACTAGCAGTTATTCCTAAATAACTACACAGTTTGGTTTTGTATAAAATTTACTAGAATTCATCGCCAGAATTCATTTCGGATTTTTGAACAATTATGAATTTGAGCTATGTTTTTAGCAGGTTAAAAATCGATGTTTTCATTGGTTGCCTAAAAGAGAATTCATTGACCGTCAAAATAAAACCTGTCACCTATATTTAATGGAGAGAGAAAGAAATGGTTAATTAGTACCTTAAAACTATCCACAAACCTTGACTCCTTACGAATTATCGAATCCGCAATCTTCAAAATTTTATCCGATTGCTGGAACAACAATAACAAATGCAATATTTCCATTTGAAAGATAAAGTTTCAAATGCTTACCGTTCGATAATTCATCCATGGCAATCGTCAATTGATTGGACCAATCACTTCATTACTCGGAATCGTTGAAATGTCAATCAGAAAATGATACCAAAATTAAGATCTGTAACAAAAACAAAAATTTGACAAAACATAACAAAAATTTTAGAATTTTGATTTGATTATAGCACCGATACATAAACACACATATACAACATATAGACAAATACAATGTTCACTTACAAAATAATGTTATGTTGAATAAAAAGGAATAGTTTTAAACTTTTATATTTCAAAAACAAAACGGTACCAAACGATTATTTTTTAAAATTTATATAATAAATATTTAGCATTACTCTCCTAGTTTTTTTAAAAAATTCTATTTTTTCTAATACAACAGATAATAGTTGGGCGGGCATGAAGTTTCACATGCTTCTAATGAGAGAGAGTGAGAGAGAATGATAACTTTGATATTAATTATCTGGCGTTCTAAACGCGATTTATTAGAAAACGTTATTTTTAGCCAGTGAACAAAAATTGAGCAAAATCTGTCGAAAAGTGGTGATATGCTGGAACATCCTTAAGTCTGTTTAAATGAGAATAAAAATTCTGGCAGCGATTTTAAGGCTAAAAAGAGCAAAACCATCGACCACCCTAATGAACGAACAATTATTTTTGAACGAACTATAGAATCAACAGGCCAGAATTCTTCGGTTATTCCTGAAACCGTTTTTATATAAATTAATAAAGTTTGAGTTGACTGTTGACAATTTATAATTGAGATAAATTTGTTTGATGTTTGTTTTTTTTTTAAATATATTTAAATAAAAAAATAATTGAATATTGGTTGAGTTGTTTGGCTTAAAGTTATTGTAACAAGGATCAGTAAGGATAATAAAACAGTGTTGTATGTGGTTGTGGTGGTTGACAGATACGTCTGATCAAAATGTTTTTTTTTTATATATTATTTTTATAATATTAATTAAAAATATATATCCTAATACCCCAACATTATACGTATTACTTGACTACGATACCTCTCCATACTCCACGCCTGTCAACATGTCAATAAACATTTATTTTAACATGCAAATTTAAATATTATTTTTATACCCAGTATATGTAAATATACAAGGTATATTAAGTTTAGTCCGCAAACTTTGAAACGCTTGAAAATATTAATCTTAAATATTAATAATGTGTGTTCTATAGCAAAGAAGTGAGGGCAAGTTTGTTAATTGGCAAAATTGGAACGTGTATCCCCCGCTAGAGGGGACAATATACATACTACTGAAATCGGTACAAAACCCCACAGAATTAGATGCATACGAAAGTATGTACATGTTGAAATTGAGAAAACAGATAATGAATTTAGACAATGGCCCAATTCCAAATTATGATTTAATAAAATTAAACCATTTTCAAAAAATCTAATACCTGAATATCAACCCGAATTTTTTCAATATCATTGTGAGACACGCACCAAATTAGCAACAAGCAGCATATCTCTGAATCCATATCCCAGAGATAGTTACGATTAACTAATTCATACTGATGATGACTACATTGTAGTCGAAATACGTATTTATTAAATGCAAACAAATGTTCTTGGAATAGGGGCAAAATTTGAAATGTAATATCTTTGAAACCGGAAGAGATAGAAAAATATATCAACAAAATATCTTCTTCTTTTTAAAATACACAACTTTTGTTGGAAAATTTTTTTCATAAACTCAATAGTTTTCTCATAATTTGTGATTAAATGTTCCTCGGAAAGCGAATTTTTAACAATTCGAATACACCGAATTGTTAACAATTCAATCATTGATATACAACTCAGTATATACTGGGTATTCAAACAATTAACTCAGTTAGTTGTTACAATACTTGCTTCATTACTCGCACTGAATACTCAATGTTCACTCATATATACTCGGTACATGTAATATGTACACTTCCGTTCAAAAAAATTGCGTAGAATTTTAATAAGAAAAAAAGGTATATTTGGGCCTCTGGATCAATAAAACTCAAGGCGAGAGCGACATTTTCAATTGTTTATAAAAAAGATTAAAAACTATGCAAGCAAATAAGGTTGATATGGTTATTATATTATTTTTCACTTCATCGGTTTTACCCCGAATTGGTCGGGTTTGCATGTTTTTGGACCCCGTGTTAAAAGACGTTCTATATAATTCAGATATTGTTAGTATATTTATAACTTTTTTTTTCGAAAACCGAATGAAGATAACATCCTCTACAGCGCCTTATACAGGGTGGATCATTTTCGATTATCTAGTTTTGTGTTGTCACCACTGCTGTTAAACAGAAGCAATAAGGGGACGAATTCAATTGCTATATTTACACTGTAATCATGGATTTCAGGAACCATATAACAGTTGTTCGTACAGTAGCGTATATTCTGCGTAGCGAAGTTTATTGAAACAAGGTCCATTGTTTCGGTGCACTTGGCAGGATACGTCAATAAACATAATTACAGATATTACCCGTAAATCTCGTAAGTTTTTGAATGACCAGTGTTCTCTGAAAGGGTTGTTGTTTAAAGCGGTGTAGAAATGATGAGAATCGTTGGCCCATATATTTTTGAAACAGCTTGAGGCTAGCCGGCCAATGTGAATGCAGAATGCTACAGCCTAACGATGAGAGAATTTGTTATTATTGAGCTGCAAAATCTTGTTTGTGATTTGGGATGTCTCTGGTACCAACAAAATGGCCACAGCTTACACTTCCCGTCTCAGTTTGAGTACACTACGGCACTTCTTCCAAGAGCACGTCGTTTCGCGTTTTAGCGACATTTCCTGGCCGCCACGATCGGCAGACTGCTTCAAAATTTTTCTTCGGAGGGCATTTGAAGGAGAAAGTGTTTGCAACCAGATTGGGAAATGTTGCAAAGATGAAGGAAAAAAACATTCCGTTTGATCTCATTGCACGTTCCATGCAAAGCTTTGGAGATCATCTGACGCAATATGTTGCCGAGAAGGAGGGCATTTGAAATAAATCATTTTCCACAAATAATGTAAATCCAAAATTGCAAAGTGTGTTCTGAAACCGATAAATAAAAACAGAATTCACTACAAGTGCTTCTGTGTTTGTTTAAAATCGATAATCGAAAATAGTCCACCCTGTATAAAAAAATAACTGTTCGTGTAGGGGGTTCGTTGAACAAACAGTTGTAAGTTGGTGATCCAATGTTATAGAGTGGTTTGAGTACTGCTATATGATTGAGTACTCAGTAGATAGATAGTACTTACATTAGTTAAATAAACACAATTCGATGTGGTATCGCTTACTTTTCTGATTCTGATGATATGATGATCTTACGTATTGTGTCTTGTGTCATGCTATACTTCTGTCAACATAACCTACAGCTATCAATACAGCTACAAGCTACACCACACAAATATTTTTCTATAGCATTGTATTGTTTTGTTTTATTCGATTTGACCTCAATTCACAATCCACAAATTATAAAACACTGCACTACATTTGGTATTTGTTCTTTAAATTGATTCCAAATATCGAATTTTCTATCTTTTTATTAAACTTTCAAGTCATTCGTATGTTTGTATGTTCGCTTCAAAATTTGTCTTTAATTCTCTTTCGATTATCCGATCTAATATTTTGCAAATTCTGATGAGATTTGCCGTATTTGGATCAGTGCTCACCAATCTAAGGTCCGTGGGTCGGATACGAAACATATTGTTCTATTATGGTTTAATTGACCAGTCCATGTGGCCCAGCGGTCTAAGGCGTTATGTCTGCGCAGTATGCCTACTTGGAAACTGGCAGGTTATGGGTTCGAATCCCGACATCGGCAGTTTGGCAATTATTAAGAAAAAAAAGGGCGATTAATTGGGCGGTTAAAATAAACAATTTCAATATCAATTATCTTGATTATTTGGGACTGGAGTCGAGCCGGATAATCAAACATCCGAATAATTGGATCAATCATGAAAAACTGTAATTTCTTTAAGAAAAAAAAGGTGCTAAATTTGTGATTTTCTCGGAAAATTTGCTTTTTCGCAAATAATCGGCATCTAGGATGGGAATCGAGCTCACGACCTTTGGTATTCTAGACCAATGATCTTCCGCTGAGCTTGGCATGATTTTTAATATCAAGCATTTGATATCAAAGAATATTATTAATGTTCAAATATATTACTTAAATGTCAAATGCAATAAACACTAGTCACATCCGTTGGTATAATATAATCAAAAGCAACGATACCAACAATGGAAATAAATAGACACTAGTTTACAAAAAAAATTTCAAATGGTAGATTTACTTTAAAAAGCTATAGTTAATTAAGGTAATTGTGAAAGCGTAATAGCTGTGAGTTTTACTAATTTCATTTCCGCATAAAGCACAAGCACGCGTTTAACAATAGCTATTTAATTACTAATTTATTGCTTTTAGAGTGCATTATATCTATTTCTAGACAATCTTTTTAAAAGCTCACATTTGAGTTATTAGAAATTATAAGTTTCCGTTTGATAACGTTCGATACTTAAACGAATCATGTTTATATAGTTAATATAATAATAAAAAATTGCGAAGTCCAGTACCGATATTGAAACGGTTGAACATAAAGTAAAAATCGTTTAATAAAGTTCGATACTAGTTTAAATAGTTTTTTTTTTTAAATTTATTTATAAACTTAGATATTTGATATTTACAGAAAATTACTTTAATACTTAATACAATTGTGTCAGCCGTTTTAAACAAAATAGTTTTCCTGATCCTAATAAATACCCGGTATATACTGAGTTTATGATCAATACGTCAACTGGTTTTCTTTTGTACATTTTTACACACCCACAAATACGTTTAGAAACTTTGGGTAAAATAGATAACGGTTAGCAAAAACAGATATTTTCCCTTAGAAGAAGGAGAGGTATGTATGTACCGACTTTGCCTATTCGCGGGCATTGTTTTAGTAACTCTACGAAAAGAAGAGACGGACGGGTGAAAATGGACTAATTAGATCATGTTCAACCGTTTCAAGATCGAGACTACACTTGTAATACCCGTGCCTGACGAGGAATGGTCTCGTCTTAAAGCAATTCAGCTTTAGTAAAGCCCTGTTTCTTTCAGGAAGTACATGATCTGGATTGGACCTAGGGTAGCTGCCCTGATCGTATTTCTTAAATTCCCAGAAATTATTTTGTGTATGAGGGTGTCGCAGTCTATTAGAAGGTGCTGGAATTCCTCAATTTCTCTACAAAACCTGCAGATGTCCTCATTTCCCAAGCCTATCTTCCTATAGTGTCGCCTGAGTCTACAATGCCCCGTACGAGATCTCGTTAGTATCCACAGTCTCTTTTTTTATCTCAGGCCAATGCAAATTTTGTATATTCTGCAGTTAAAGTTCCCGAAAAGATACTTCGTCCGCCTGAGCCCCGAAACGCTCCTCTAGTGTGTGGCTCTCTTAGTGTCTTCTTTCATTCTGATCTCCTCTCGTTGGAGTGGTCACCCAGTCCACAGAATAGCTCCGGTCCTGTAAGGGATGCCGATACTCCATTCCAGACCATCCGCTATCTTACTCACCTCTATTCCCACATGCCCTGGGACCCAGTGGAGAGGTCGTGCATATACATGCTATATAGTAATTTCTATATAAATTGATTAAAAATACAATATGTATATTTATATAAAATATACATAGTATAGAAAAAGTTTGTATAAATTGGTGAATTCACTACGGATATGATGATGGCATTCGATTATATAAATGAAGCTCCATTTGAAGTACATTAGCTCCAATATGTTATTGTTAGTGACTCCAATATGTATTCTTAAATGTAAGGGTTTGTCGTTTGTCCCATGCTGATATCAAACATAGTTAGTACTAACGAGTCACTACTCTAGTTACAAGTCGGGGTCGCCGTCTGTTAGTCACCATTCACACAATAAGATTGATAGTTTTATGTTTGTCCCATAATGTGCGTTTTATTTGTTTAATCTGCGTTTTAAGGAGACCATATACTTCCAGTTATTTCAGAACAGAATTGTTCCGACATTTCTCAAAGTGTTTTTTCATTCAACCTTAATACTCTCCCTCGTATGGAAATCCTTCTTAGACAAATTTACCGGCTTATTGGCTTAGCCGTTGGTGGTAGCAGAGTTTTATCCGTGTGCATTGTAATAAAATAACAATAATCCAGACCCTTACTGAGTGTAAAATGCTTGGGGAAAAATGCCAGTGCCATCAAGGGCAAAGCCTCTGCGTGAAAGAGCCCAAACTGTACAGTTGAACTAAACACTCTGACTTTATACGTCTCTATGACCCTATTATTCATTCAGGAAAGACCCTCTGGAAACCAATGGACTTGGATCGTTTAGTTCTTGTCGTTTTCCTTGTTGATTTCGAAAAAAAAGCCTGTCAGGAAAATACGGTTCAAAAAAAAAAAAGAAACAGATGGCATAAACTTGATGCTTAAGCCTAAAGATTGATTCAAATACTTGCGAATGGACGAAGAAACTGGTAGAATGGAACACTTATATGGTGTCCGTTCGTCTGTCCGTGTATGACAAGCTAGTTTCTCTAAAACTATTCGACGTAATAATTTGAATCTTGGCACAGAGGTAGACTTTGATGGCCCCAGTTATAGACGTAGATTGTACACAGTTGAATTGTGGTAAATTCTCAAGGACATCGTGTAATAGTAATAAGCTAATTCATCACTGATAGAAGGAATTTCTTTCCTCAAGAAAATATATTTTCTTCAAAATATTTGCTACAATAAAGAAACACTTGTTTTCATTCAAGACTACGCAGGCGAACCAAAAACATAAGTTTAGTTGACCGAAAAAACTAAAATTCTTGAACGGCCAAATACTGGTGATTCTTTAGTCAAGAAAATGAAATTCTTGTAAAAAAAAAAGGAATAACTGACAAGGAATTACTAACTGCAAGGAATTACTTCTATCAGTAACAAATACTTTTTTGACATTTTTCGGAAAAAACGTTGAAAAGTTGTTGTACCTCACCTTTCCCTTCTCTACTCAGAGAATCGTCCACAAAAATCTGAAAAAATCTTAAATATTGAAAAATGGTAGCAAATTGAAATAAAATTATCATCAGATTGAAAAATTCTTGCGTGATCAATTGTTATAAACAATTTAAATGTTATTACATTTATACACAAAACATAAATGTATTACGGGTTGCCTTTAAAATCAAAAATAAACGTTCATAGAATTGTTTAAGCTAAACGTATAAACTTGTCTAAACTTAATGCACTACATAATCTTTTAATAAAATTTGACAAGCTACTAGATAGTCGAATTATTCAAATCTCGATTGAATTTCTCGATTGGGAAAATTCATAGAATCAAGGATTACAAAATTAATGAGAATTTGAGTAAAATTAGTTTAGAATTGTTAAATGGGATTGAATTGAATTGGATTCAATAGCATTAAAATGAATGTACTAACTAGTTAGATGGATGACAGATAGATGAGTGCCATATAAGGTGGCTCAGTTGTCGACCTATGATCTATTATTGCGCATATAGTATTTTGGTGTAATATGGTACACGAATAGGTCTTAATATACGTTTGTAATTTATACGTAGAGCGATAACGTATAACGTTTAGAGAACGAGTCAATACAATATCATTTGACACAGGATTTCCGATCAAATTTTATTGGATTTGTTTGTGCTTTAGTAATAGCTTTTAGGAAATTATATAATAGAATAGATTTTCTGGCTTGATTAATAATCCTAACAAAACGTTGTGGTGACTTAAACTATGGCAACATTATTTATAAAAGTTTTACTTTGATACAGAAAAAAACATTTGATAAACAAATGAAAATAACAACTAACTGAGTGAATTGCATAAATACCCGATATACACTATGAAAGCATATTTATACAAAATTTAGAGAGAGAATGATTACTTTGTTATAAATTACCTCGCATTCTAAACGGTCAAAAATTCTGAAAATTCAGGATTTATTAGACAATATTATTTTTAGTCTGCGAAGAAAAAAATTTGCAAAATCTGTCGAAAAATTATTTCATGCTGGAACTCTCTTTAAGCATGGACTTTAAGATGAAAGGTGTGATAAAAAATATGTTTCACTCAATATGTTTCCGTTAGTTTTTACCTAGTTGGCAGAAATAGTAAATCAAATCAATTGGTTATCAATTCAAATCAAATCTTAGTACTAGTAAGCTCGCTTTAATGTTTCCGACAATTTGTCTACGAAAGATAGCAGGAAAAAAGACGTTAGAGGAAATTTTCTTCTGCAAATAACAAAATAATTGAATGAAAAATGAATAATTTTGAATATTACCGTCTGCCAGCGTCTTTCCTATGCTTCGGCATCAGAGAAGGGACTCAAATAAAATCATATGTACCAAAAATGCTGTATACGATACATATTTCTAGTCATTAGAACTTTACTTGTAACTATCTTATGCAGTGTGTCTATTTGAAAAGTTTCTAGTAAAATATTTGTTTTAAATATTTTTTAGAAAAATATCTTTCAAATAAAAGTTTTACAGTTTAAAGGGGAAAAGTTTTATGCATTAATTATATTTTTGTTTCATGCATCGGTGGCCACGTGGTATAAAGTGGGAAAATCTTTAAATGTATAAACTGTTTATCTCAAAAAAAACAAGCTTTTGTTTGAAACTTCTTTTTCATTCATCCCCTAGGTTTGATGTAACGATTCCTTGAAGTATAATCTTGAGGTACATTATTTAAAATTAGCCATTCTGTATAATATACAGGAGGGTACAAAATCAAAACTAATTTATAGCTAAATCTCACTAGTGCATATACCAAATTATTTTGAATCGTTTTGTGAATGAAAAAGCATTAAAGATTCAAAGTAAATGACGCAATGCATTAATTGAAGTACACCAATGATGTATTTTAAAGGTAATGGATATTCGTTGTATTGAAATGAGCTCCAGAGCTATCTCGCCGTGAGCTCGTGGTTGAGCTATTTACCTAAATATATATACACATAATAATATTTGTAAAAGTTGAAACATTTTCATTGGTTACTAGACTGCATTTATAACAAATTACTAGCTCTTTCCCAATTAATCATAACTAGTTGTATACATGGCCATAAAAGTAGCGCCCATTTTTCGAAATATTATAATTGATTTGCAACCTTATTCAATTCATGCAAATATAATAAAAAGCGTAAAGAGAAATTCCTCTCTCATGCTTGAAAGTAAGTAAAACAAGTGGCCGACTCATACTTCCGAGGCAATATAAGTTTTCTATCCCAGATAAAGCAAAGTGGACGGAAGCAACAATGAGCTTCCCGCAAGACTCTCTAGTATGCTATACGTTCCAAGCTAGAAAAGGGTCAATCGAGGGTCAACCGATACGCTACTGTTGTTGTGTGTCAAAAAGAGATTGTGTCAGGCAGAGGTTTATGCCATAGTGTCAGTGGCAAATATGGAGCAAGTAGTGGGTTGTACTAAGCGGTGGGTTTATATCTGCTCGGATAGCCAAGCTGCGCTCTAAGCAATCTGCTCTGCTAAAATAATATCTCTTCTAGTTCTTGAATGCGGAGAATCACAGGACAGCTTGGGACGAACGAAGGAGTTTAGGGCATTTTTATGGGAATACCAGGACACTACGGAGTTTAGGACAACGTAACAGTCGACGAACTCGCCCGTAACACAGAGGCCGTAACCATATATAAGAATAACTAGGAGACAGACTACTTCTGCCCTTAACGAATGGATGGATAAGTCTATGAATAGGAAATGGAGAGATACAGCAGACTGCAGACAAGCCAAACAAATGATAGTTGGGTACAATGCCACGAGGTCAACTTGGCTTATTGGCCAAAACTGGAAAGGCATAAACATTCTGCTTGGAGTGCTTACCGGGCGCTGCAGGCATCTATCCCTCATGAGGGTGGAGGACAGTGCAATCTATCCGGAATGTTTCGGGTTGGATGATACACTCTTCCACCCCTGGCAAAATATCCCTACAGAGCCAAAATGAAGTACCTAGGGGCTATAGGAAATTTACCAGATGTGGTATAGGATAGAAGAGTTTCTTTGGGGTCGGTGCTTGCCAGGATTCGGACTACTACCCCACTATTACTACTACTACTAATACCTTATTCAAACGCTTTTCGAAACAATGAAACGAATACAAATTTATTGACTATCAACTTTTGTTTCGAAACATTTTCTCAAAATCCAAATGTATAAGATGCAAATCAATTAAAAAGTTTTTGATAACTGAGCGGTACTTTTATGACCTTAGTAGTAAGTAGCATATGCATAGCACGTCACAACTCTCATACTTCATAATCTATGTAATACTTGTACAGGTCTTACTAGCGTAGTTAGTAAGAGTATTATTTGCAATCAAAGCAAAGGTAAATGTAATGAGTATTAGTATTAGTATAGTGAGTGTATAGTTGTGTAGTACTTAATGTTCAAGTTTATGTTCTTTTACATTCGCAAATAGTAGAACTCTTTCACATCTCACAAATAGTACTAAAAAACATCAGCAAACTATCTAAACATATTTTTATTTCGTTTTAGTTTTATAATTTTAATTATCATTACCCTAATTATTTTATTTAAATATATTATTATATATAATTCTACATTGCTCTTCAACATATCTCCATAAAAAAAGCATCCACAATTATATGTTTGATGTACATAATCCCGGCGATAGAACACTGTTCATTGTCGATTTCAATCTAAAGCCTTTTCGACTCATTTGCTGGATACGATTTTCGAAGATACCCGTCTATAAAATGAGCTATAAACAATTTTTGACGCGAATTTCGTCTATTTGTTCATTACACTGGTGATCTATCGAACATTCTACCGTAAGATTTCAATCGTTAATTTCTGCCGAGACTATTAAGGCGTTTACAATGGTTGAGTTCACAACAGATAGATCTCGTCTTTACGTATCTGTCGCGTTGTATTTGTATTCACTGTGACGTCATTATATCAGTGTAATCGCATGCGCGTGAATGGTTACGAATTAGCTTTGTGTAAAGTTATAAATTGATCCGGGTGTCATTGCGAAGGGCACAACTAGGATGCAAAGTGACACTAAAATTATTCGCCGAAATATCAGTGAAAATCTGTATGAAACTGATAAAAATTGAAGATTTCGTCTCATATGACGAATCGTAAATATGATTGGAATTATGTGGAAAACTTGTGTCGAAAGGAATTCAACAAACCTAAAAAGCCCAGTCCCGAACGAATACGAGAGCTACGACAGCGTCGAATATGACATGAAAAAACGCCGCAAAGCGATTACATAGCTGACCTATCGGTCATATATAGCAGCCAGAGACCGTTTTCAAAAAAAAATTTCAATAAAATCGAATAAAATATCGCTATGATAGTCAAATATATAAAGCGGCATACATATCTTATTTCAATGTTAATATAATATTCATTGAAATGAAAGTGTACTCATTTACGATTTACGACTGATCAAGGAGGGTGATTAATTCTGTGCCTTATTAATTCATACCTATTTTCCTCAATTTGTATTATACATGTTAATATACATGCTATACATGAATGCCTATATAAAATACTGAGCTGTATAGTGAAAATGATGATGGTGAGAATGGTGATAGCATCAATAAATCAATCGATCAATATTTGTCATAATAATCCATATAATCAGTTCGTATCACATAACTTACATTAAGTACAACCACACCAATTGTGTATCATACTATGATCGTGTGTTGTGTATCGTGTATCTTGTATTGATATCGTCGTGTGTACTCTATATCGAATGATTTGTGTACGCTCCATATTTGAACAAATCCCTTAAGTCATTTACAGATAAATAAATGTAGGTTTGTCATTTTTTAACATGAAAATAAATTATCAAAAAGTTTTTTTTCTGTTTTTTTATGAAAATTTATTGTCCATTTGTTGTCCGAAAAAATAACAAACTATTACAAACTATAACACCCCCCCAACCCCCCCCCCCCCCCAAAAAAATTCTCTTGTATTTTTTAAACATATACAAAACATTGTTTATGTGTACACTTATTTTCAATCAAACTGAACCAACATCAAATATTTATACAAAGAAACTGTCGAATATTTACAAAGCTAGTAAGCTAATTTTTTTGATGATTTGTACCGTATTTATTCGAGGTTTGGGAAAATGTTTGGAATAAAAATTGTTCGTATATTTTTAAAGATACATTTAGGGCGTACATTTACGGAATCGTATCAACCACCCTCATTAGTGAGATTTCAATCGCTAACTTCGACAGTAAGAATGTATTTACAATGGATGAACCCAAAACAGATAGATCATATCTTTACGTATCTATCGGATTATATTTAGTTTGCCTGTGACGTCACCGTGCCAGTGTAGGCGCATGCGCGAGAACGGTTATGAATTAGCTTTGCGTAAAATTATAAATTGGTGTAGCATGGAAACGCGTTTAGATAGGACATTGATTCTAGTGCCATTGTGAAGAAATTGCGGGGCACTACAAGAAGACAAAGTGGGACCATAAACATATTCACCGAAATATAAATGAAAATTGGTATTAAATTGAAAATTACAAAAAAACTTAAGATTTCGTATCATATGACCCTTAAATATTGTCGGAATTATAAAAAAATGCATTTTAGCAAAAAGCTCGCGTCGAAAGGAAACAAACGGGTCTTAAAAGTTAGAGAGCTACGGCAGTTTCGAAAAGAACAACTTTTTTCCGAAGCATTTTTTCAAAAACCGAAGGAATAAGGCACAAATCAATTATAAAAATTTTGAAAAATGACCGGCTACTTTAATGGTCATCTGTACAATCCTATGAATGATCATAAAATATATGCTTAGAACGAAATTTGTTAGTTAGAAATATATAAACGAAGCATCCACAGAATTAATAAGTGAACTAGATCTCGAAAAGGTTCGGAAAGTTAAATAGAACAGTATACAGATTGTTAATAAAAACATTTTATATAATAATCATTAACATTGCAGAAATATTGGACACAAATTATATGACGTAGTAAGTAGATAGATATTTATTAGCAAGTGGAAATAACTACGAAGTGAGTTAATTGCTTAAATACCATGTATAGATTGAGAATGTTATCAATTTTCAGACATAGAACTCAAATGTCAAATTAAGTAAACGCTAGTCACTATAGCTATTATGTTCCGAAAACAAAACGGTAAAACGTGATTTTTTAGCGAATTTCCTGAAAGGAAATAGAGCTATTGGTCCCGTACCGAAGTCAAAATTTCGCAAAAATTTCTTCAAATGTCCATCGATCCTACCTTGTAGATGTCAAAAATCACCATCTGTAAAATTTATATATATATATCTATGGACATATATATATATATATATATATATATATACATATATATATATATATATGTGTCTGTAATCACTCTAGCGGTCACAGTTTTTATTCTATCGGAATGAGATTTGGTATTTAAAGCGCTTTTGGTATTCAAAAGGTCAAGTTCGTTAATGGGTAAAATCGGACCAGGGGAAAGGGGGGTTTAGAGGGAGGGGGAAACAGAAAATTTGACATATCTCCCTTAATATTCGAAAAATCGAAAATTTTATAAGAAGTAAAGTTGTAGGTATTAAGTTTTACTGTAATTTTGTTTCTTATCATTTTTTTTGTAACCCTAATATTTACAAAAATATTGACGGTTTAAGATTGAAAATTAAATTCCTCAATATCTCTGTACGCATTAGAGTTTGAGCAAAAAAGATAAGGTGATGAATTGTAGCAAACATGATTTTCTACAACTTTGTTTCTTACGCATTTTTCGATTGTTCTAATATTAAGAGAGATATTTTATATTTTGTGTTTTCTTCTATCTTTATGCCCCCCTTTCCCCTTGACGTATGTTATTTATTAATAAAATTGGCCATGCAAATACTAAAATCAGATACGACATTTCATTTTGATCAGACTAACATTGTGACCGCTAGAGAGTAATTTATTTATTCCAAGGAAATTCGCTAAGTTGAAGCAGCTCCTGCGTAACGAAATTTTTTTTTAATATTTATTTAATAAATATTCATCGTTACTATCCTAGTTTTTTTTTTTTTAATGCTGTCGAGTATTTTTTTAATACAACAAATTTGGCCGGCATGAAGTTTTACATGCTTCTAATGAGAGATAATTACTTTGTTATTAATAATCTCCCGTTCTAAACGGTAAAAAATTCTGAAACTTCGGAATTTATTAGAAAACGTTATTTTTAGTGAAAAAAAAAATGAGCAAAGTCTGTCGAAAAGTGATTTCATATTGGAACTCCCTTATACGATTTAAAAATGATTGAAAACTACAATCTGTATACGATTGCAGTTGATCTGATTGCTGTTTTGTTTTCATAAACTTTATATTTCGAGTTTCGTTTCGATGTTAGACTTGTTTTGTATGTAACTGTTGTAACAATTACATTGGTACAGATGTTACATAAATTTAATAAAATTTTAATTGTATTACATAGTTATGTAATTAATTACATAACATAACCAGAGTTTTAGTGTATTTGAAAATATTTTATTTTCAATTCAATTGTGTAGTTATTCTGCAGAAGTACAGAATGTCCTACAACATTCTATTTAACATCAAATGCTCTGGATCTTCTTTGGCTACTCTAGACCAAGGGTCTGCCGTTGAGCTATCTGGGTAGTAGAATGCATATGATGTCTCACTATCTTTGATATCGATATATTATTAAGGTAGGTCCAGCATTGTCTTGTATAATGAGGACAAAAAACCGGTTTGCTTTTATTATAAAACAAATACAAATGCACATATATACACACATACATGTATTTATATACACATTAATGTAATTTTGAAAGAAAAAAATATTTTAAATTATATTTATATTTCGAAATCAAGACGGTAAAACGCGATTTAAAAAAAATTATTTAAGGATGTACCAGCATAGTGTACACATACATACACATATTATCGGTACACAGATACTTACACATACTATCAAATATTTCCGGTACGGTGATCTGGCAACGTTGCTCTATGTATATCCCTATTTATTATTATTGCATATGTCAACAGCATATATTCCCACTCTTTACTTGATGCAACTGAGAGAGATTGGCGCACAACGTTGTCAAACGACTATTTACCATAAACGGAATGTGTTATAATTGGACAAAAATAATATTTTAAATGGTATGGTTGAAGTTTATATAACTGAACGTATTGTATTTTGTTACAGATACGAACAAGAGAGTAAGATTCAATTCGTTGTGGATGCTGTATACGCGTTTGGATTGGCTCTCCATCATTTACAATTGGACGTGTGTCACGATCAAGTTGGTCTGTGTCCAGCAATGGCAGCATATGATGGTGGTGATTTCTATCGCAACTACTTACTCAACGTTTCATTTATCGGTAAGTAATTAATTGTACAGACTTTAAACTATATAATAAAAGTGGTAAAAGTGTAATAAAATATGTAAAGTTTAATTATTATGTATTGTATATTTTATTATACTTATAATGATTATAGATTTGGCCGGAAGTGAGGTCAAATTTGATCGACAAGGAGATGGACTGGCACGTTATGACATTCTAAATTACCAAAAATTACCCAATAATGCATCTGGATATCATTATAGGGTAGGTAATATCATATCACACATACACTCCCGTTCATAAAACTTGGACCAGTTAAAACATTCGAAGTGTTACTGTATGTAATATTATACATTTATTCAGTAATATATACGCTGAGAATGTGACTTCTTACTGGTTCAAATATATTGAATGGGAGTGTACATCATCATATCATTTTTTTAAATCATAATGGGGTTCTTTATTCAAAATTTTATAATTTGTGTCTTATGCATTCGATTTTCGGAAAAATTCTTCGAATAAAAGTTGTTCATTATAAACATACTAATAACTTTTATTTGAAACATTTTGACCGAAAACCGGAATAGTTTCGATTAAAATCAACTGCAAAATGTTGAAAAAAGAATACCAATTTGGCTGTCCATTTTACTTACACAACTTTATGTTCACATTGGTCGTGTTCAGAACAAATAATTCCTTGGTACACTAAGTAAGTCTATAGAAAGGACACACTTACTAATTTGTCAGCAGTGTTGCCAAATTGGGGGGGGGGGGGATTTTCTCCCTTAAGTCAAGTGGATTTTATAATATGAAATAGATTTATTAAATCCATTGAATTTATGGACAAAATCCACCAATTTTGCAGCACTTGCTAAGCAAAATGGTGGCACAATCTAAGTTCTTTAGTATCTGTCAAGTGTCCTGGCAATAAACTAAGTTAGATAAACTTAGCAACTTACTTAGTTTACTATTAGGACTTAGTTGATCTGAACACGACCATTTATCAGTGGGAAACAGTTTCACTTTAAACATACTTTAAGGAATGGGTACCAGGAATAATTCGGGAATAACTTTTGTCTACATTTGATCGGGAACTCTGAGATGACAATAGATTTGATATCCAGAACATCTTTGAATTTTTGTTAAGGTAAATGAGATGTATTTCAAAACACAGCGCTCTTGAAAGGTAATTTTAACGTTATACCTCGCACTTTGTGATACATTCTGTACCGAGATAATGCAACAATGATAAAGTTTAACCTAACCAAACTTTTTGTATTCAGTTTAAAACAATCAAAGCTAAAAAATAGTATCCATAATATTTTATTTTGTTCATATAGACAAAATAAATATTCTATTAATTTAAAATGGAAAAATATGGGAACGGTATTTTTCTGGGAAAGATGAACACTTATTAGCCAAGATGAACACCCATAGTTGGTACTCATTAGAAAGCGTGTAAGTGTCCAAGTGTCCAAGACGAATGCATCCAGTATAGAGTATCGAATATGGGATTGTTATTGAATATTTGATTATCGTTTAACTGCGAGTGCGATCCACTTTTCGACCAGCTTTTACTAATCACTTGAAAGCTCGACTTCTAAAAATATTCGAATGAGCTTATCTTACTTGAAAACGAAGAAAACTTGTGTATACCGTGGACGAATGTGGGGAACCCTGATAAAGGATTTCCCAATGCGCTAGGTAGTTATTAAGAAACTAATTTTTCGTACAGTTTCGGCTAAACTGCGAGTCGTCATATATGATAGATTCCAAAAAACCCAGATTTTTGTCCGTCTATTTATTTCGATTACGTTAAAACGTCTAAACCGTTTTTAATGTGATTTTAATCGAACGGTTGGTTGTCCTAAAACGTATTTTTTCAACAGTGCGAGAAAAATACTAAAAAATCTTGATGACTACTTTTTGTTGTTCGTACTCCCAACAGTTCTAGCTTAAATACGAGTCGTCATATAATATAAATATGAATTATAGTTGAAGTGGTTGGTTATTCATAGAACTCGAATCGAATAGAAATAAAAGATGAAAAGAGTGGACCAGGATAGAACAAAAAAAAAGTAGACAGGACCAGAAATGAAAGTAATTAAAACAGCATCATCATTGTGTAACAAACTGATTACCATATTAATAATACGTAGTCCACACCTATTACCATAATATTAAAATGCGTCCGTATATGAAAAATTCGTAGAATAAGCTCCTCTCAGCAGCAACCAACCAGGTACTTCTGTAATTCCTTAATAGACTAAGAGCTGGCTACATAAAAGTGAACTGATAAAACATAGTCGTGATTTTTTCTCATACGTTTCTCATGATATCGTCAAAGCAAGAGCCGCATTTTGCAGGAGTCTCAGGTGAGGCGGAGATTGTGGGGTCAAACGTGTAGAGTTTTGATAAAAAAAAACCGATCGAACATAACAATAGCACAGCGTTCTCAAACGGTCACTCATCCAAATACTGACTGTGTCCAATGTTGCTTAACATTATAAGTAAATACGTACTGTTTTATTTAATATACTACAAAATACTCAATGTGTCAACATAAATAACTCATAATCTAGAGCACGGTAGTGCGCAAGGCCGAGTTTAAGGAACACATTCGGACTTTTCACTACAGTGCTATTACTACAGGAAATATTAGGAGTTGATTTGACTCCGAAATATCTTCCGAACGAAAAGAGCTACAGTGTTGAAATTTCGAATTATCGATACTTTACGGAATTATAAGAACCCGGTTTTTTCAATGATCATTAACGAATTTTAATATATATAAATTTTTTGCGAAAGTTAAATTTTTTATGTATTTAGCCTCACTTTTAGCTTCTGCAAATCTGTGGAAAAGTCTCATTGTATGGTAAACTTGCAGTAAACAAATTTGCAGAACTATGTTCGATCGGTTTTTGTTTATCAAAACTCTACACGTTTGACTCCCCACCCACACTCTTCGCTTCACCTGAGACTTCTGCAAAATGCGATTCTTGCTTTGACGATATCATGTGAAACTTATGAGAAAAAATCACGACTATGTTTTATCAGTTCACTTTTATGTAGCCAGCTCTTAGACCATAACACACAATCACAACATAACCTCACCGAACTTATGAATAATATTATTGTTTTTAAATCATCCATAAATATGATGTTTTTTGTTTGAAAATAACACGTATAAAAAAAAAACACTCATACACACACACACACACACACACAAAACGAGAAAAGTTAAGTAAAACGTTAAGTACTTAACGTGGGGTTTATAAAGTCTCATTTACATATTTGTTAAATCATTTCATTGTTACTTCATTGTAAGTATAGATGAGAATACAATTTATTTTGAAGTTTATATGAATATGAATATATGTGTGCGAATATAGGAATGGTGGGAGTGTGTGGAGGATGGGAGTGCATGTGCTTGTGTGAACACATAATGTTTCATGTAAATTGTGATTAAAATTAACTGTTGTCACTTACGTGTGATTCACCACATATAAAACATATTATTAATTCTTTTTAGTTTTTATTTGTTTTTTTTTTTTTTTATACAGAGTGTTTATTTTCAAAGCATCCCTACAAATAATTTGAACCAGTTGAAAAAGTCTATTAGCTAGTCGGTCGAAAATTATTGTCTTATAAAATACTATCAGATTTCAATCGTTAATCACTTCGAGACTATTAATGCGTTTACAATGGATGAGCCCAAAATAGATAGATCACGTCTCTACGTATCTGGCACGTTGTACTTGTTGTGACGTCATAGTCCCAGTGTAGGTACTACACGTACTACCAGTGTACTACGCATGCACGTGATCGGTTACGAATTGGCTTTGGGTAAAGGCATAAATTGGTGTAGTGTGGAAATGCGTTTAGCTAGGACATGGATTCACTGTGCCACTGTGAAAATAATTGAAGACTTATATGAGCCGTAAATTTGCTCGGAATTATAAAGAACGCATATCAGATAAAAGCTCGCGTCGAAAGGAATCTAACGAATGGTAAAATTGCAGTGCCAAACGAAAACAACAAGCAGCGTCGAAAAGGACAGTCCAAACGTCTACGGATCATGTGCGGGACGTTTTTACGATACAGTGTGGATCCAAACGCTTTTCTTCTTTATACTCTTTCGTTTAAATTGAACTTCGGTCCAAGGTTCGATACCTGGTGAATACATAATTTTTTTTCAATATTAACGAATTATCATAATCGGATCAATAGTACCAGAGATTCGTACAAACTTACAAACGTTACCTTTTTATCGTATTAGTAAAGATTACCATATAGCATGTATATATCATAAAAAATATATGATATTGACTGACTTTGTTATTATATTAATTTTTGTAACACTATTTTACATCTTGTATAATAATGATTGTTCACATTAAAATCAGATATGTATGCCACTATTTTACTTACATAGTTTCTAAATTCCGATATGAAATGATTAAAAAAACCAAACAATCTGTATAAAAAAAATAACTAATAGAATGAGTTTGAATGTATGTTGAACTCAGTTAAAGATATTCGGTATTCGTTATTCGGTATAGTGTAGATATAATACAATATATAAATGTAAACAAAAGAAAATAAGTAGAGAGTCCCTAAAACATGACTGTATTTTATTACAGTATCTAAGACATTAAATTAACTACCTTTTACCTATTTCACACACATCTGCTGTACAAACACAACACAACATTGTGTATTTTATCCTGGATTCTCCCGTCTCCTTCTATCCTGCTAGTATAGTATACTTACTATACCTATATAATAGTATATAGTTAAGCTACGTACACACGGGATAGAAAACTAGCGTAAAATTTTTACTATAAGTATGGTAAACTAGCATGTATGTCCACATGAGCTCTAGTTCTAGTAAGCTATACGCAAAATTTTACTATCCTATAGTCGAACAATTCGCTATACAGAAATATTAGTATACAAGTGGACCACACGAGGAAGAAACAAAACTAGACGTATAGTATATTCGTCTAGTCTTGTCTGCTATCGATAGGTCTGCTAGTTGAATTGTGAGCGTTGCTGTGGTTCAATTTGGTTGAAATGTTTGTAAAAAAAATGTTTGTACCCCTTGGAAAAAATGTGAAAAAAGTGAAGAAAATTTTTGTTCTCGATTTTAATAATAATCATTTTCTAGGCTAATTTCGATCCAAACAGTACGAAAATCAGGTTCATTTTAACGTCCGACCAACACATTTCAAAATTTTGCCTTCTCAATCCATACAGTTTGGAATATTAGCACTATTGGTCTGATACCTTGAAAACCGTTATTCGTATCATATTTTAAACAACGCTATCGTTTTCGCTAAGTCCAAATTAGCTTAAAACCAAGTTTTTATCAAAATCGGAGACATAAAATTTTCCTCTAATTTTAGCAATTTTTTTAAGGGGTACCCCTTGGAAAAAATGTGAAAAAAGTGAAGAAAATTTTTGTTCTCGATTTTAATAATAATCATTTTCTAGGCTAATTTCGATTCAAACAGTACGAAAATCAGGTTCATTTTAACGTGCGACCAACACATTGCGAAATTTTGCCTTCTCAATTCTTGCAGTTTGGAATTTTAGCACTATGGGTCGGATACCTTGAAAACCGTTAATCGTATCGTATTTTAAATAAATATAAATAAATAAAGAAATAAAATACATATATATATATATATATATATATATATATATATATATATATATATATATATATATATATATATATATATATATATATATATATACATATATATAAGCGGAAAACAGTTAGTATTTAATAAAAATGAAATAATAAAAATAAAAATAGTAAGTACCCACACATTTATTTTTCAATCCATTTTCATTTATTTATTTGATATAAAATTTTTAAATTTTATAAAAGCGTGAGTTTTTAATCGAAGATTTGTGAATACCGAAATTATGGCAAACTTATTATAACGAGAAAAAGTAATTTTTCAAAAATTTACACAAAAGTATCTAAAATTTTTTCCGTACATACAAGTGAAAAACACACATAAAAATGAAAAGTTACGTAAAATGTAAGAAATGTAACCTTCTGGCAACACTGCTCCTCTGACCCATCTACTTGGTGGCAGCGCTATCAACTATCAACTATCCGCTATCCATTCTTTTTGGATAGCTGCAAGTTGTCATATTGTCTATAAAGACGTTGTTCACACGGGGATAGTTTTCTACTATACTATAGCTAAAAAAAACTAGCGTATTGTTCAACTATACACATAGTTTAGGGCTATACGGTCACACAGGTATAGCGACACTATCCCAGAACTATACGCTAGTTTTCTATCTCGTGTGTACGTAGCTTTATACATATAGTAGTATACTATACAGTACACAGTAAACACACTAGTTCTAGTATACTATAGCTAGAAGGTTAGAGTCTTTTCTCAATTTTATTTGTTGTTGTTTTTTTTTGTGTTTTTATTCATTTTTAATTTCCATTAAAAACGTATCCGTTTGTTTCTTATTATTAAATGTGCTTACTGCTTTGCTTACTGTTCACTACTCACAGCTTACAGCTAGCTCACTGCTAGGTAGTGTAGTCATGTAGTGTATTCTGTTCACTGTTCTAAATAAAACATTCAACAATCTACATTCTACAACACTATTTTGTATACATTCCATAATTATTATTATATTGTTTATGTTCTATAATCATACCTATTGTAAATAAAACTTCGAAAATAGTACTATGGGTCACAAAAGTAGCGTTCATTAACATTATATAGGCATCAATGTTTTAATATAAAAAAATCTGGACTAGCCTACGTGAACCCTCAGGCTTACTGCTTATTGAAGAGCAGGAGAAGATCTACGAAGATGGTATTGTCAAACAGCAAAAAATGCTTTTGTTTGTCTCGAAGAGATTCGAATGTCTGTCGAAGCTGCATACCATGCGTATGTGGACTTTTGTCCTGATTTAGGCATCAATGTGTTTAAAAAATCTTACAAATCTTAGCTGAGAATTGAATTTAACAGTGTCGGACTGGGCATAGTGTCAAGGTGGCGTTTTCCACCCGGACTCAAGTCTGCGTGACCCCCAGGCTTACTGCCTATTGAAGAGCAGGAATAGATCTACGAAGATGGTTTAGTTCAAACATCAAAGAACGCTTTTGTTTGTCTTGAAGAGATTCGGATGTCTGTCGAAGCTGCATACCATGTGTTAATGGACTTTTGTCCCAATATAACAAGCATATTAATACGTACACCAACTTATATATCGCTTATTGGGTAATCCTCACAATCTTGTTTACGCAAATAACTTACGAGAGGCAAGAATTACTGAACTCGTTGATTATTCTAAACATAGAATCGGTTTTTATCAAGGATTATGACGCTAGCAGCTTTTACGATGGATTTATTGACAATCTAGCTGAAGTTTTTCCTCTATAACAATACAATTTTGATATATCAATGACTAGTCTTCAGGATTACAGCCTGTATATTTTTAAAGGTATTTATAACTTTTATCCCGAGTTTGTAACAATTGAAAATAATGATTGGAGGAAAACTCTTGCCTAAAAGGACCTAGTTACTCGCTTTCTGTAATCCTTCCGTCCGTCTGTCGGTCCATCAACAAGATAACTCAAATTAAAAGAGATAACGAGCTGAAATTGAATGTTTGATGTTGCCACAGTTAATGAATGAATTAATTCTCCCGCCAGGATAGGGAAGGGGAGTTCTCTTAACTTTCAATTATGTATCAAACTTTAGACTCAAGCGCCACATTCTTCGTTCTATAGTTACTTTCAAAAGCTTCTGTCAATCCGCAGATCTTGTTTACTGATAATAAAAAGCTTGGAGCTTGCATTAGTTTCTGTTAATGGTCAGACTTCGGGCTTCACTCAACACCATTGAACGTATGTGTAATTAAATTTATTGGTTTAAATCATTTTATATAAGAATTCTCTGTAACATGTACAGCGTCGAACTGGGCCTAAGGCTTAAAAGCTTCCAGCGTATGTAACATCGTTGTCGATTGTCCATTGTATGAAAAATGTTTTAAGATTCCTGGTATTTAAAACCAACACACTGTTATCGTCTGCGCGAATGAATTCCTGGATACAGCTAGTTCCCACATAAAATGATTTAGCATACAATCGAGTGTTTACAGTTAGCATGTTTACAATGACCATACGGTATTGCATGCCATTATATAATACACAGTATAAACAATTATAAGTTTGTTCATTATAACCTATATCTTGCACAAATGTAGACTAACATTAACATTATCTATTACATTTTATTTTCTATACATTTATCTCTGTCACTCTTCAATTCTGTCACTCTTGTACACTCGTGTATAATTATATATTTTTCTAATCTTATTATTTTCGTTATAAAGTTGGTAACACCCAACCTCATATTAAATGGTATTACTTTCATACCAGTTGGTTATACAATTTCCATTACCAACGTTCAAAACAATCTACAGTTACATATCTATGGGTGATTGGTATCGTATTCGTCATTAAGGTCTGTTTACAATGTATTAAGCGTCGTTTAGACTACAACACTATTCATCGTACACTCATCAATACACCGAGTGTCTACGTGTACACACGGGTGTCTGACATTTATTGTGACATTTATTGCGACACTCTAATTAGTGTCGAATCAGCGACTGTGTAAACATCTTGTGTCCAAGTGTCTCTTCAGGCCTCTTCAAACAGGTTCGACATTTTTTTATACAGTCCATACACATATTATATAGTAATAAATATAGCGTTTACGACGTTGTTTAATTACAATATATGTAGCAATAGCGAGCGTGCGACGCTTATACATGACAACCGAGTTCTTTTGTGTGTGAACAACTCGGTCACAAGTTCCGTACATTTTTATACATTTGTGTCTGGATAGTGCCCAGGCACCAGATATTTAAGTGTGAACAGTAAAGAAATTTGTGTCAGACATTTGTGTCGCAACTTATGTCGTAGTCTAAACGAAGCATTAGGATATCAGAACTCAATCGATTACGTCATCTCATATCAGCTTATTAGTTGAAAGCTCACATTCAAGTAAAGAATCTTAGCTAAAACCAATTCAATTATATACGATATTACCATGGTTACGATATCATCATGTTCGATTGGTCATTGTTGATTCATCGCAATCGTTTGCGAAATAAAACTTAGGGTAGAGGAATGTGTTTGAGATATATAAGCAGATTAAAAACTCGAGCTCGTCATATTTCTCTGGACTATTTGATGATCATTATCATTTAGTTTTGCGAGCAACGGATCTTAAAGCCATAATGCTACCCGGGCCCCTCAGTTCGACGCTGTACTCCCACTTCGACAGCACATATTTTGAAGAGTAAAGATCAATGATTGTGCGTGGGCTTTAAGATCCATTTGAATGAATCAAAACGTAATATATCGATGAAGATATTCGGACAATTGCAATGCATATTCAACAAAAGTTCGAGTGTAGTGTTGGTTGGTGTGCCCCCTTAAAGAAAGATAAATTGTTACAAAACAAATATTTACAATTGGAACTAATTGTTAGCCTGTTGTAGAACGCGTATTAAAAACATATATATAATCTAGCACTAGTATCGATATCGGTGTTGTCAAATCGATTGATTACAATCATTTGATGGAAAAAAGATTGTTGAGGTTTTACGACACACATGATCACACTGACTGACTGCTTTACTATACCTAACATGCGATACTATCAACTTCAAAAGATGCGTACCATATTTCAGAGAATCTAGCAAGGATGAAAGAGGTAATCCTGAGATGTGTTCCGAGCCACTGCCGATTCGAAGACAATGAAACTCTAATATCAGCATTACACTCTCTGCGAAGGACGGTAAGAGTGTACTCGCAGCACTCGATCTGTCTCTTGTCGACTCGCCTCGCCTCAGGAACGCTCTTCGATGTTTTGACCGCAAGCCAAACAAGTGGCGAGTGTGACCGCGCTAAATCACTCTCGTCTACGCTCCTGACATAACGTTGATTTTAACCAATCAGCAACGTATACAACTATCTTATCCATTGACTGAACGGGAACTGTATTGCTGACACAACATCGATGAGATACGGCAAGAATGTACCCAGTTTCACTCGCGGCTCATCGCCTTACGAATTTCTCGTCGAGACAACCGTCGATAGCTCTTGCTGAGAGTAAGACTACTTCAACTGTTAGTATGGAAACCAGTTTAATTCGGTACAAATCGACTGCAAACAAGAAACGCTAGTTATGGAGGTGATAGTAGAAAGTTGGTATGGTGTCGGTGTGTCTGTATGGAATGTTTGAACTTTAACAAACAATTTCACATCACACATTCACCTCCCTCGATAGATAGGTAGATAGATGGATAGATACTATAAGTAGAGAATAGATACTGATAGTGTGTTCACGTATCAGAGAGGGTGTGGGTGTGCAGATGCGAGTATTGGTGCTGGGTGGCACAGATGATTTATAGTCAACATTTTCAAATATATATTATTATTATTATATCTTATATTTTGTAATCTTTTCAAATAGCTAGTCATTTATATAAATATAACACATACAACCGTATACCGTTCTCACTCTTACTTGCACTCACATCTCACACATGGTCTCTCTTCTTTCCTTCATCTGATTCATCTTCCGTCCTCTATCGCTGTACAAGAAACAATCATCCACAATCTAATTTCAATGTTTTTTCTTTCACGATTACATCGATTTATTTCATATAACATTTTAAATCAAAAAATACCTTTCTTATTTACAATACAATACATGTATGTACAGTCACACGCATATAAATTGAACCAGATGACTAAATTCTAAGTGGTACTAAACTGTGACACATCATATTTACACAATCGTTGATATTATCATATAATAACGTATCACACAAGGCATATCATAGCCCATTTTTACACGTCAAAGTTTTGATGAAAGATTTCAATCGCAATAAATGTATGTGATATAACGAGACTTACATCTCTTTGTACATGCAGAAATATATCAATCGCATGTTTTGTTAATAGCTTATAACTCTCGTCTTGCTAAATATTTCTTTCTTTGTCAACCACTGTCATAGTAAACCAATCACAAGGAATGACCGCCACTTTTGTGGCCCATAGTATATCCTTCTGTATACTACAAAAAGGTCACGTGTCTCTGCCTGGCTGTCCGCCAATATGTTTATAACTCGAGAACCGTTGCGCACCGATTGATATGTTTTAGTTTATACATATGCTCTCTGGCAAGGTTTTAGGGTATTTTGACTTGAAAAAGATCTTAGCAGCGAGTTAGTTCATCAAGTTCGATGTATCTGACCAATCGTATTGTACGTGGACATGGGAGTTGGGGGAAAAGATGGACGTGAGGCTGATACAGGTGGGATAATTACTGAGCCCATGCGATTGGCGAATGAATAAGGTATAAATCAATGAAACATTTTTGAAAATGACCGTTACTATTACGACCCATAGTACCTATGTCCGTCAATGTGTTTATAAATCGAGAACCGCTGCTGTAATTGATATTATTTAGTTAAAAGATATGTTTTCTGGCAAGGTTTAAAGGTAATTTGACATGTAAACTTAGAACTTAGCGGCGATTTAGTTCACTTGGTTCGATGTATCAGGTATTGTACGTAGACTTGGTAATCGGGCGGAAAGATGAACGCGAGACTGATAAATGTAGAGTAATTATATTGCGATTGGAAACAAAGATAATTCTCCTTAATCTTTTGATCCATCGTGGTTTCCTGTTTTTTTGTTCTGATTCGACTGGTACAAGACGATTGTTTGTAAAAAGTACTATAGATATAATTGTAACTAACCGTACACATTACACATCCGGTATATCTGTAATAGAAAACAGTACAAGTATTGTGTATCTGATGGGTGATCGTTAAGCCTTGATCGTTGATCGTTGAGCGTATGATTCGTGAATGTGAATGATTTGTTGTTTTTTTTTTTGTTGTTGCCTGATAAAAAGATGAATAGAATCACCTAAATATTTTATGGAAAGTATTTGTATGTATGTATCGGATTCATAAGTGGGTTAGTAACTCTTTCTTTCAAACTTTTGTCGCTTCCTTACGATTTGCGAAAAACCGGATTGGTCATAAATTGACTACAAATTTTTTTAAAAAGAATCACCACTTATGAAACTGATCGTACTAAAATGTAGTTTGTTTGATTCGCTGATCTCTATAAGGTTGGATCAAGTGTCTCGTGTTATCGCTATTAGCCAGACATTATCTTCAACAAGCCAAAGTAGTAAATTTTGCTTCAGAGCACTTCGATAGCGTTTATGTATATGTGGCCTTAGTCACGCAAGCGCACTGAAGCAATATTTCGTACCTTGGCTAGTTGAAACGGCGTATTTCATGTTTAGACCCATAAGGATACTCTATCCAGTAATATAGAGATCATTGATTTTATTATTATTTAATATATATAGATCGAATTTTGAGATATTTTATATTGTAATGACTGTATAGCATGTATATTAACATATAATATACAAATTAAGTGAGTGGGTAATTAATTTGTTCAAACTTAATATAATATTGGTTGACTATAGGTGAATTTTCATATCCGGTATATAATATATGTTCGGGTATATTAAGTTTAGTCCCGTCTTTGTAACGGTTGAAAATATTGGTCGCAGAAAAAAATATCAGTATAGGTGTTCATAAAATGACTTAATTAGTCTATTTCCGCAAAGTTGTTCGTCCGTCCGCCTGCACACACGATAACTCAAAAACGAAAAAAGATACCTAGCTGAAATTTCGTATGGGCAAAATCGGATCATGTTTGGGCAAAATGGGTAAAACTGTTTTTCTTTGAAACCGTAAGAGATAGAATAAAAATTTTAAGACGAAAAATGTAGCTTTTTTAAATTAAACAACTTTTGTTTGAAACTTTTTTTACATAAATTCAGTATATAACGGGTATTTAAGCAAATAACTCAGTTAATTGTTATTTTCACTTATTAATACTTGTTTTTCTAATTTTAATAATGAAAAATATTGTACGAATATTATTTTAACATTGAAATAAGATCCCACGAGAACTATTCTCAACATTATTAATTATTCCTATACAAAATACGATCTGTATATAATTCTGAATGAAATAAATGTTGGTTTTTTTTAAAATCATATTGGTGTAAAAACAATCAGAGTACACATATTTTAATTTTAGACAATATACATAACTATAGAAATGTATAAAAATATTACCAAGTATATTTCTATAGTGTAGAATCAATCATTCAAGTAGCTCAAATCAATTTCGAACTAATAACAATTTTGTCAAATCAAATGTTCACAGATGGTCGGAAAATGGTTAATCAACTCACTAAAATTACAACTGAATGAAATGATCTGGAATAACGGGACGAACACGCCCCCGCCTTCAGACTGCTCTTTACCATGCGAAAAGGGAATGATCAAACGACAACAAGTATTTAAAAAATATTTTCCAAAAAAAAAAAAAATTCATTACTTATTTGAAAAATTTCTTTACAGGGTGATACTTGTTGTTGGATCTGTGACAAGTGTGAAGATTACGAATTCGTTTTCGATGAGTTCACTTGTCGCGATTGTGGACCTGGTTACTGGCCATACCCTGATAAACAAAGCTGCTACGCTTTGGATTCCCGTTACATGCGTTGGGATAGTCCTTTAGCCATTGTTCCAATGGTTATATCATGTTTAGGCATTCTCCTTACACTAGTCGTGGTCGGTCTGTTTATCAAAAACAACGATACTCCATTGGTACGAGCTTCTGGACGCGAATTAAGCTACATGCTGTTGCTCGGCATCATGCTATGCTACTTAAACACGTTCGCTTTGATTGCCCGTCCCTCGATCTATACATGCATCACTCAACGTTTCGGTGTGGGTGTTGGATTCTCCATCATTTACGGCGCTCTCTTAACGAAAACCAATCGCATCTCACGTATATTTGATTCAGCATCGAAATCGGCAGCTCGACCTAGTTATATCAGCCCTAAATCACAAATGGTGATTGCAACTAGTTTGATCTTGGTACAGGTTGTAATAACATTGGTGTGGATGATTGTGGAACCACCTGGTACCCGATACCATTACCCAGATCGTCGTCAGGTCATACTTAAGTGTAAAATACAGGATATGTCATTCTTATGCTCGCAATTATACAATATGCTACTTATTACAATCTGTACTATATACGCGGTGAAAACACGGAAAATTCCAGAAAATTTTAATGAGTCCAAATTTATTGGATTCACCATGTATACAACTTGCATCATCTGGTTGGCTTTTATACCAATTTATTTTGGAACTGGAAATTCATTTGAGGTAAGTCCTATCCATTTGTATTTATGTATCGTATTTTGTTTTATTAAATGAATAAAAATAGAACCATTTGAAACTGCCTAACTGGTACTATATGTAATTTATATCCATCGATTTGAATTGAAAAATAATTAATTATTTAAACTGGTCACAAAAACACTCAAAAACCCGGGTTGTTTTGACAAGATTTTCCATAAGGTGTATTTATGGATGTGACCCCCAAACCAACATCCTAATTATTATGAAACTTAATGGATTTCAATGAATTTTCATCATTCCTTATGCTTAAAAAAAGCTTACAGCTTGCAAAAAATCAAATAAAATGGGAGTGGTTAAAGCTAGATTTATATGAGAGAGTTGACTTCTACCGATTTCATTTTTACGAAAACCAAATGACACAGCAGAAACCAAAAGCACAGTTATAGACCAGAAACTCGTTGACGTGAATATTTGATCCTAGCTCAGCTACGAAAACCGTGCATTTTTAGTGCAGCGTTAAATACTAATATTTTGCTTGTAAACTCTATTTCTAAAAATGATATAATGCGACTTCCTTTCTTGTAAATTGGACCTTGTAATGAGGCTGTCAAGGGCAGGCTTTAGAAGCTAGAGATTTCCGCTTGATATAAATAATTTTGTAGATACACTAAACCAGAGATGGCCAAAGCGTAGACCTCGATAAGCGTAGACTAGTCGACCGCGTAACTATTTTAGTCACCCGTCTGTTAATATGTTAACATATTTGATGTTCGTCGCACTCAGCTTGTGAGACAATCCGTGCGATAGAGATAGCGGGTTGCTATCTCGAAGGAAGGCCCTTGGGTTTCGAGCAGACATGGCTCCATCTGCTCTTGTTCTCGGCTACCGTTTCCAGTTTCCAATTCCCATTTCTCGCAAATCTTTTTCCACTGACTTTATCCAGCTGGTCCTGGGCCAACCTCTCTTTCTTTTTCCGGTATTTCCTCTGATCAGCACTTGTCTCGCCGCTCTATCTTTAGAAGATATATACGAGTATATCTGGACCTAAAAGTCCTCTGCACGAGGGGACAGCAGAGGAGGACAATAGTATTAGCCAATAATGACCACTACATATGTTCCCCCTACTGTTCTTCTGTGCCGGGGTACTACCGCTTCAATGTCCAGCCATTATTCGACGTGTCTTATGATAGACGCTAGACTTATGATCTTACACATTCCCTGGCCATGTTGCAATGAGCTACAACATACATATTAAATAAATTTCAGCTGACTATCTCTTTTTGCTTATTAGTTATCGTGAAAAACAGATGGACACGCGTTTTATATTTTTACAAAAATTTGGAACTAAACTTATACCGTTACAAAGTTGGGACTTTATAAACAGTGTATATAAACAGCGTTGAAATGGTGGATCAGTGATGGTGTTTAAATCTTGAACGTCCTGTAATCCATATATGTATTTAGATGTTGTGTCGATAAAATCAAACATAAATAGTGTATGTGTCAAAATATTTTCTTATTCTAGTCTATTGAATAGGTATAGAGATAGGTCTTATAAAATTGCCACGTAATCAATTTACACTTTAAAAATTCATATATCACTAATAATTTTTCACTTTTACTGCCTTTCACAAGCACAACTCTCTCTTCAGTTATCTTTGTTCAACCGATAAATTATACTTCTCCTTTTTTTATCTATCCACTGTATACTGTGTACTGTACATTGCCTAAACTATGTTCTTATCTTACATAGTGTTCACTGTTCAAATATTCACCAGAAATCTAAGAACTTAAAGCTCGAAAAGCATTCATTGAGCCAGTGTCGGACTGGTCATAAAGTCAGGGTGGCGTTTACTCTGACTCGGGGGGTCCACCCGGGCCCTGGCCTGCGTGGGCTCCCAGGCTGACTACGCAGGCGGTCATGTACGATCCCATAAGTATTCAGTCGAACTGAACAGTTTTGGGTGTATAGTTCCCTCAGGAATACCTTTCAAACCACTGGTGAGCAATGGACACGATAATGGCTAGTTAAATCCTTGTGCATTCGTTATAAAAAAAATAGCCAGAAAAATATGGCTTAGGAGAAGGCATAAACTTTCGAATATGAAGGATGTGCCTAAAGATCCGTACAAAGCTGTATAAAGTTGATCTTTATAAAGCTGTATAAAGTTATTATCCGAAGGCCACTGTTCACTTTTTACTTATAGGAAAATATGAACTTTTCCTTGACTGTTTCACTTGTATTGTTTTAGTTTGATATCCTTTCTAGAATTTATTCTCTTCCCACTCTAACCCTTAGTTGAATATTCATTTAAATTTATGTAGTACAGCCCCGGTATGCATACTCCTTCTGAAAACATTTCAATATATATATATATATATATATATATATATATATATATATATATATGAACGAAAATTCGTTCAGCCTTAACGTTCTCTATCTCTTGAACGCTTCATCCCCTAGGAGATACAGCAAATCCTGGATTATCGGTTTATCTCCTCCTTAATGTTCACTCTGTCATTGACCAGCTATTTCTATAAAATTCACCCTTCTCGGTTCACCATTCTTTGATAAGCTCTGTGAACTAACGTCCGCTAGCGTTGTTGTACTCGAATAGCTCTGATTGGTTTAAAGAGTAGGAGCAAAGTATTGGGCAATATTTATTTTATTATATACCCCTTATCTGTTTCACAATGGTCTGTGAAAGCTGCTACAACAAAATCTCATCTATATTTATAACCTGGACATTCACTGTAAAAATATGTATTCGAAATGAGCATGCAAGTTTATCCTGTTCTAATATTAAATAGGGATTACGCTCTGTGTACCATTCCACTCAGAGGTACACGAAGAAACTTTTGATAAATAAAGAACAAAGCTAATAACCCAACTGCACGATTATACACGAATTTGAATCGAATCATGGAGTTGGCTGAATGTTAAATTTTACCACTAATTTTTAGTAAATTATTTATTTTTAAACAATTTATATAATATTAACAAAACACAGTCAATGGCGGTTCAACTTATATTCAACCGGTTTGTAGAAAAATTCTTCGTTTAAGTTTTTAAAATTCGAAATGAAAAACTACTCACCGAAATTAGTATGAAAAAATTCCATTCCATGTTTTCGAAATTAGTTTTTGTTTTCGTACTCTTCGGGAATTTTTTCTGAAAGAAACGAAATAAATCTGTTTAATATCAAAATACAATTTTATATTTATATAAAGTGGCATATATATCTTATATCAATGTTAAAATCGGAATGAAAATTTATATGTGATGTATTTGAGATATTTGGAAGTTCGTTATGTTCTGTCCAAAAAAAAAAAGAGGAGAAAAAAAAAAGGGGAACTTTAAATTTGGACTTAATATCTTAACATCCATAGGTACAAATGAAAATTTAAAAAAAAAAACCGACATAATAAATTGATTATCGCCAAACATAGTAAAAAATTATGACGGTTAAACCAGTCTTCGAAAAACGTGCGATGCAATGGGTCCATTCATTTGTCATTTGGGAGGCGCGAAGCCACAAACAGACAAAGGTATTAAAAAGAACTTAATTTTAAATTTTACAAACAAATACTTTTGTAAATCGAGTATTTACAGAAATCTTTACGATTTTCATTCCGATTCATAATATTACAACTATTGTCATGATACCAATCCCAGTGGCGTATGCAGTCACATGCGCTCATCTTAAAACCGGAAGGTTGCTGGTTCGATTTCCAATGTTGGCAGTTTGTATAGTTAATGGGTCGATTCATTGACTAAACTGTCGGCATATGGCCAAGAACGGATGACTTACTCTTGTGAAGGTTTTCTGCAGTACACGAACCCCAGATAAATATCGGCAGAGCTCCTACCAAAGTCGGCAGAAGCTGCAAAACCTACCAATTACTAGCATACAATTGTTTGTACTTCACAAAAATAATGTTGATAGTGGCCTCTGTTATACACTGTGAGACTCAGAAATGGAGGTAAAATCCCATTACTATATTATCCCGGAGATAATAATTCTCGGGAATATATTGGAGCCGCCACTAGTGTTTAAGATCGTTGTCACACCATACTGTTTGTTCCAACATAATATCGTCATTGATTAATTGTGAGCTTTTAAAAGTTGGTAAAGTAACGTTAAAATAAAATGTACCAGCTCTATCTATACCTTTAAATCAATTGTACGTTGATTGATTGATTGATTGATTGACTGATTGATTTGATTGATTAACTTCAAACTTGTATCATTAATTAAAAAATGTTCTCGTTTTTTTTTAATAGCCACCCTCTATTTTACTTCCCTACACCTAATTTCGATACATACAATATATATAGCATTGAGTATAGTTCCTCTATATACTCAATGCAAAGCTCATTCAAAGATTTAATGTTGTGCTTGTTGTACCATTATTCTTAAATTCATCTGATTTATAAGATACTAGCATTACCCGTCGCAGCTTCGCCCGCAAAAATTTTGTAACGCCCTTATAACCAAGTAACATAATATTTTCTCCCGTCAAGGACTGATAAATTATACACCTATACATCAATAAATTATACAACTATACCTTCCTCATGAATTATTTTTATAATATTTAAAGACCAATGTATACAAAAATTTGACAAATTATATAGTAAAACCTTCCTCGAAAACCACTCTATCCATTGGCGAAAACAGCATGAAAATCGGTGCAGCAGACAGACAGACAGACGCGGCTGGGGGATTTTATTTTATACTATGTAAGGATGAAGTGTGCCCATATCTCCCCTCCCATGCCCTGCATAATTACTACAGCACCTATGTGTCTCGTCCATCTTCGCCGCAGTTAAATCGCCATAAATATCCTCTATTTCAGGCGTTCATAAAAATGTCCTAACTCAAGAACGAAAACAGATACCGAACAGAAATTGTGAGTGTGTTCTAGAGCTAAAAATTTCGTGAATGAGCAAAAATCGTTCATCCGTTCTCCCGGTTGTTCTTAACGACTGCATGGATATGGCGACACACTAGTCACTGCAAACTGAAGAGGCTCATATTCCTCATGGTGTTGGAGCTCCGCGTGACTTTTCTGGGCTGTAACGGGGCGGATGACACCCCATTTCACTTTCTGATAGAATACCTTACAGAGGTACAATAAGGTACCTAACTTTAGACCGAAGTGGAAGAACCTGAGGTTAAACAATTTAAGGTGAGCTTTGGACTGTAAAGAGGACGGGTATATAGCAAGTGTGGTAGAGGAGAGTTGAGAAGATGGGTTCCTCAGGGGTCGATAAAAAAGGCCTAGAAAGACCGACTAATTCTCTCCCGCTAGGAGGGAAAATCTTTACCTTAATAAAAGCACAAATCATTTATATAATTTTGAAAAATGAGCGGTACTTTTGTGACCCTGTATACCAGACCCATGTAACTATGGCTTTAATATCTGCATATCGAAAGCTCTGTACATACATGTCGATATGAAAACTGAATTCATATGATCGAATTTTATAAGCTTTCAAGAATCTATTCCTTAAGCTCGTATTGAGAAAAGTCTAAATTGAATACACACAACATAGAATTTTAGAAGATAATCGTGAGCAATGATGATTGATAGCTCCGTCTATTTCGATTCGATTTCGGTTCGAAGCAAACAAACAAAACTAATTTCGTATTCAGTGATGGTAGCCACGTAATAATTCTTCATCTTTTCAATAAAATCTTACACATATTAAAATATGTGGGAAAATGCATTGCATTCATCAATGAATGCATTATTAAAAAATATTTGAGTACAAAGATTTTTAGAAAATATTATAAAACCACAATTCACTGTAATATTCTTTTTATGGTAGATATATGTACACAGGAGCGTACAAACTGACGTGAATACATTAGGGGGGGGAATCTTCCTTAATCTCTTCCTTACAAACGAACAATTCGCGAACGGAGTATATTTGCTGTTTAAAATTTAGAAAATATATCGTGGTGGCATGCAGCTCGTTTAACCAATTATATCCAGTTCGTTTAAACATCATGATAGTATATATGGGCCACAAAAGCCTAAGAAATCAATTAGAAAATTTTGAAAAAAGAACGCTAGTTCTGATCATTAAAAGAATACAATTAAATTAAAGCTTAAACTTGAAACAAGCTTTTTCTCAAAATCGTATTTCGCCGCTTTACGGTAATAAAGAGAGTCTCGAAAACCACTATATCGATTTGCATTCAATTTAGTAAACTAAAGCTCGAATTTTAAATTTCAAATATTCCAGCTTCGAGCAATCCTTGTTAATATAAAGCTCTTCGAAAAAATGCGACATCATTTTTTATATTTTTAATTAAAATATTTACAAAAATATCAACAAATAAAAATAATACCCTTTTGTGTGTGACTCCTTACGGTTTTTCGATTTGTCAGAATGTGCTTTTTGTGATCCGGTACTACATTTTTCTTTTGCCATAATTGTATATAACAAGCTCTAGAACTAAAATAGCAAAATTAAATATATCTGATTCCCTCCGGTTAATTTTGTACTTGAAAATAATCTCTCAAACTTTCAAAAATATCACATAAGTGCTTTTTTTCAATGTAATCTGAGAAAAGTTTTCGATGAGTCGGGTGAACGGAAACCACAAATCGGTATGTTTATTGAACGGTTATGATATATTCAAGAATATATTCTATATGATAATATTATTGGGGGTGAGTGCTTTGTCGAAACTCCATTTGAGAGAATATATGTCAATTCATGAATTCAGACAAGCTTCCCACCACATTATACCCGTTCCTGTGTTCCTGTACACAGTATACACACATACATACATACGTATGCGAACATACACTTGATTTGGCACAATGCCATTCAAATGTTTTCACACAAAATTTATTATGAACAAAAATAAAAAATAATAATAGTAATAATAATAATATTTAAACAATTTTATAAACAGGATGATCCAAAACTGTCTAACTTGTCAATACTCAATTGACAAGGTTCGAAACTGCTACCATCTCTAAAGAATGTAAAGAAGTGGGAAAGAAGCTCTTCAGGAGAAGATTGATCGTGAAGGGACCAATATAATGTGGATACTTGGTTTCTCACCGCTCTTCCTTCAACAGCAATCCCCCCACTCGCTTGTAGTAACTTCTAAAACGACCAGAAGTTCCCTAGATTCCTATATCTATGCCTGCTTCTAGTTTCTGTGAACCATGGAGTGTAACAATAAGGATAAGTATTTCTATACTTAAAAAAGGTCGCGAGACTAAGATGACGTTACTATATCAAACAAACAAATCCTACTTCCACTCCTACTCCTTGGCTCTACGGTCCGTGAAGAACCTTGGTCTCACTTAAAGTGTCTTCCAGGCCTTTCTGTCCTGGGCTCTGGCTTTCCAGTTCCCGGTAACATCGCCCATCCATCATAGCCTTGGTCTTCCTACTTGGCATACTTTGGAGGTGCCACAATCTACGTAGCCTGCCTTTCTTAATTTCTGTGACAATGCCTGGGTTTTTGAACAGGTTCGCAAACAAATCTCCCACTATCTGATTCCGCGTACAATTAATCGATCAGTTACATCGAACACTAAATCGTCACAACTATCGCCTCAAAGCAAACAAAACACATGAAAATAGCTAACTGAGAGTTAAATACGCGATATATACTGAGTTCATTATCAATGCGTGAACTGTTTAATTCAGTTTTTTAACTGAAATTGTGGCAAACAAATTTAAATTTTAAATGTGTTGTGTTTAAATGTGTTTAAATTTTTCTGCTATCTCTTACGGTTTCAAAGATGGTCCGATTTTGCCCATTCACGAATCTTATCTGACTTTTTCGCTTTATAACACACATATAAAATTTAGCTCGTTCGGACAGACCTTTTTTGTGATCATGGTCTAATTAGGTCATGACATATGTCATGGTATATGTCAAAAGCATAATGGCATATACCCTATGGGCTGACCAGAATACATATCTATAAACTAAAAGAGAATCACATAAATCGGGGATCGGTGGTTTTCGAGTTAAATAAGCAGATTAATAGACAATAAAATATGTACGGATGAGGTATGTTTGAGCAACCTGTACAAATACACATCCACATAGCACACATATTTTAGTTCCAAATACTTGAGGCTTGGAGCTAGCTAGCTACTAGCTGGCAGCTAGTAGGTTCATCTCATGAATATTAAAATGTTTATATATAATATCGGTGTACTTATATACCTAGAAACAGCTCAAATATTTTACTAACGAAATAAAAACAATTTTCATTATTTTCAAATTTAGTATTTTCCTTTGAGAGTATTTCGTTAAATAATAATAAATATGAGGAAAATTAATTTATATTAGACGAATATCATAATTAAAATGTCGATCGAAGTGTCTGGAAGTACTGAAATAATATTTAATTTTTGTTTCTAAGAACAGTATCCATAGTAACTCACTATTCTCTACAGCACATTAAATTTATCACTTTCACTAGAACCTTGTTATGTTTATGCACCATCGGTTTCAAAAGTCACGTTCGTTATTCATGACTTAGAGTCGATTTATACGCAACGACATGATCTATCTATTGTAGACTCAACCATTGTAAACACATTATTCGTATCGATTAGCGATTGAAATCTGACGGTATTTCGGATTTCAGCGTTGAACTGGGCCAATCAGCTTTTTTTAAAACGAGGATAAATTTCAGCTCGATTATCCATAATACTTCGTGAAGGCTGCTACCGCCCTTATCCTTGATCAAATCCGTTTCTGTGTCTAGGATAATCAATCAGAGATAATGAAGGAGCCCAGCAGTTCTAACCCCGTCGTAGAGAGCGAAGCCTGATATTAATGTGCTTCAGCACTGAAAACCGTCTCTCGCAAATTTCTTACGTAAACAAGAGAATTACGCGACGTACAAATTTGAGAACTTAATTTGCTTGGGACAAAAGTTAACATGCATATGGTATGCAGCTTCGACAAGCATCCGAATCTCTTCGAGACAAGCAAAAGCGTTCTTTGCTGTTTGACCTAAACCATCTTCGTAAATATATTCCTACTCTCCTTCCTTCGTTGTTTTCTTGTATGGACGATTTTGCGTTTAGGTAGTAAGCCTGGGATAAGTCCAACATTGTCACCGACCACCAGTGTAACGAGCGAATAGGCATCAAAAACCTAAACGATAACATCAAACGGTTATGTTTTAGCATAAGATTCACCCGTTCAGTAATCAGTGCATAGATTTGTTTTTTAAATGTTGGACTCTGAGTTGTGTATATTGATGTGCGGAATTCGGCTGTAATAAGTACATGTGCGTGGATATAAACACTTCTTTGGTAGAAATATAAGGTGTTGTTTAGTTCACCCTAAGACATGTAGTAGGTAGTAGACCGAAGCTTGGCAAGTAGGCCTTTCTAGGCGTTTTTCACCGACCCCTAAGAAACCCATCCCCTCATACTCTTCCATCTCTAGACCTGTGGTCGTTGTCAAATCCACCTGTCTTCTTTGTGAATGACAGGGCATAGCTCCACTGTTGTTTTATCTCAGATTCCCCCATTTCGGTTGATCTAAAAGTTAGACACTTTCTGGTATAAGGAAGAAGGGCATATCATCCGCTCCGTCACAGTCCGGACAGATCACACTGCCCTCTAAGCTCATGAGAGATAGATGTCTTTTGAGCCTGTAGTGACCGGTTAGAACTAGGAGATATATCTCCTTGGTTTTTGCCAATAAGCCATTAACATTGCATAAGTATATTAGAACTTTAGAGTTAGAACTTTAGAACTTTAGAAGACAATATTGAACAGCTCTCCCGGGAATTTTTGCACCGGAGCCTCCAAGGCACATGTTCCTTATATAGGGCACATGTCCCCTATACATTACAATATATAGTAGCCTAATATATATGTATAGATGATATGATTATGATTATATGGTAGAAATTGTACCTAATATATGTATATAAAAATAAAAATGGTAAATCTTTGACAAAACTTTTCACTGTTAAAAAGTAAAGTTTCCTTTAGAAAAAGTTTATAGGTAATCCGTTTTGCCTTTATTTTATCTTTCTTCTTCTCCTTTGTATATTGAATTTATTTATTAAGCGAACATTTTATTTTATATACAAACTATTAAATATTCCATCATTTTTTTATATATATTTGATTCTCTATATATTTATCTTTATCTAATGGTCTATTATTGGGTATATCACTCACTCTCTTGCACATTCACATACCGTATAAAGAAGTTTGTAGTAGCTATGTATGTAGATTCAATTTCAAATAAAATGAACCTTTAAAAGTGTTGAAAGCTTCCTCCAAATAATAAATAATAATGATATTCTAAAATTGAATGTATAATATAAATATACAGAAATTGACTATGAATAAACAGATCAATTTTTATACCCTGTGTATACAAATTTAATACAAGTGTATTATAAGTTAAGTCTCGGCTTTCTAAACGCTGGGTCTTCTCAAAACAGAAAACATAATTGGTATAGGTGGTCATAAAATGATCCAATGTTCATTTCTATATATCCATCCGGTAGTCTGTCAGTGAAACAAGGTAACTTATGTCTGGGTAAAATCGGCCCTTGCATCCCCAAAGATAGCAAATATCAAAACCGGCTATACTGACATCGTTTACAAAATGGCAAAGTCCCGACCGAATCCCAATATAAACACCTATGTGAACATACAGTCTATAACAACATCGGATAAAGCGATACATCGCTTAAAGCGACGAATCTTTCATTGGCTATAACGACCAAACGTCATATTTTTTTTCAGTATAACAAAACATTATTTTGAACCATATTCTAATGATTAATAACATAAGAAAATTTATCTTATTATTAACTACGCACTTTCTCCCACCCCATTCGCACCTCTTGAGCGCTCTGTGCCATTTGACCTTGCATATTTTACGACTTATTTAGTGCGCATGGCAATAGTCGATAGGTTATCGTTGTGATTTGATTGTGTAATTTTAATAAGAGTAAGGTTAACAGGAATAAATGTGAATGAAGGAAATTTTAACAAGAGCAATTTCAATATAATTTAAAATTTATTATATTTTAATTTAGTTAATTTTCTATTTTCGACTTTCTATCTATTTCTAATTGTCAAAGAGTAAATTACGACTAGCTAATTTATACTGACGATGACTACATTGTAGTCGAAATACGTATTTATAATACAAAAAAAAAGTGATCTAGGTAAAGGAGACGAATTTGAAATGTTATTTCAAAAACCTAGAGTTCTCATTAATTATCATTTGGATAATATAATGGTTAAAAGTTCTAATAAAATTGTATGATTTCAGACTCAAATCACCACTTTGTGCGTATCCATCAGCTTGAGTGCAACAGTTGCATTGGTCTGTCTCTATTCACCAAAGGTCTACATCGTCGTATTTCATCCAGATAAAAATGTCCGCAAACTAACAATGAATTCTGCTGCTTATCGAAAATCATGTGCCGGTCCAAGCTCTACCGGAGGTACCACAGGAACATCATCAGCTCGGGGTAAGTTGTGTGCTATCATTAACTATCATTCAACTGTTTGATGTGTTGTTGTGACCCTGGTATTTTCTTTATATTACAATTGCAATTACAATTACACAAATTATATAAAATATTTTACACCATAAAACACAATTATACAATCGGATCATTTGAAAAGTTACCACTTTTTAACATAAATATGCAATTCTTTTGATACCCGAGGATATATCTATCTATCTATGTATCTAACAACTTTTGTTTGAAAACTTTTTTCGTACATCCCATAATACTAAATGTGGCGTAAATTTTTTATTTACGCCAGATATATTGGATACATTGAAAAAAAGTGTCAAACAAAAGTTGTTTGTCCTTGTGAGATAAACATTATTTGTATTTAAAGATTTCCCCTTACTTTCACCATTTAAAAGATACACCACGCGGACACGGAACAAAAATATAATTAATACATAATGTTTCCTGGAACTTTTTTTTCTAAAATGCATATTTCAAACAAAATTATTTAAGTAGTAACTTTTTTGAGGTAATCTTTTAATTTTAAAATTATCTTATCCGATTAGTTTCAAAGTTTTTCAAACAGTTTCAAACAGACTGACTTATCTGTTACCTTTTTATTCGTGTTTACTATTTTAATTAACAACAATACAATGTGCTTCAAGTTTGTCGATAATGCTTCAAATTTGTCGGCTTTTTCAAGTTTGTCGATAAATGTTTCGTATAAAATTTGTTGATTATAAAAAAATCAACAAAATTTATTCTGAACATTGTATTTTTCGGAAACCGTATTGATTCGATTCAAATCAACTGCAAATTTTTTTATAAAAATCACTTTCAAAGTTGTTCATTTTTTTTAAATTTTATAGTTGATTTTCGCCTAATTCATTCGGTTTCTTGGGAAAATGTTTGGAATAGAAGTTGTTACTATATTTACAATGAACAACATTGATCCAAAGCATTTTTTTTCGAAAATCAAGTGAATAAAATTCTCAATGAAACTTAGATTACAGTACTTAGTTAAAATTGGTATTGATATTTAAATATCATTTCCTGCCATCTATCTATTGAAATCCAATGGAAATTTTCTCAATTTTCAAAAAATTAAAAGTGCCGACAAGAAGTGTCCCTTTTTTATCGGATGTACACACTTCTGCGAAAAATTTGAACCAATTGAAAACATTCTAAGTATTGTTGTATATAATATATTCAGTAATATTTACGCTTAGAATGTGATTTACTATTTCAAATATATTGCGCTTGTGTGTATGTTCAATGATTTATGGGACCGCGTAAATATTGAGGTCGCTTGTAATACTTTCACAATCCCTACACTAAAAACACACTTACACACATATGAACACACATTTAGTATTTGTGTTTGATGTTTTTCATGAAAATAAAAAGAGATAGTTGACGTTTTGTTTGCGTGTTTTCCACGTATAACTTATAGCTTCGGGTATTTCCTTACATTTCCTCTACGATGTTGCACACATACATACATGCATACAAAAACAAACACACATACCAACATGTATAATTCTTTGTGAATAAAAAAAAAAAAAAAACAAGAATATTTTTTGTCCGTTAGAGAAAGCATGTTCAACAAATTGAATTGAAATAGTCCACATTTAATTCTCTTCCCTGTTTCTTATGTGCTCAACACAAACATTTAAATGTCACAAATGTCATGTACTCTAGTTCTGGTAGCCACTATTTAATGCTTCCCCATGCTAGAATCATCAATCAACATACACATTTGTGATATGTAGTGTTCAAAACTAAAGCTCCATTCCATCTGCTTGTCCCTAGGTCCGGTATCTCTTTTCATGTAATGTACAATGTATACAGTGTGTCTCATTTGAAATATTATATCTGTGAATATTTCCTCAAGGAAGTATCTTTGGAAAAAAAAGATCAGAATTAAAGACCAGAAAATTGGAGGCATCTATTTTTCTCAAAGAATGTAATTTGATCTGTGAAAATCTATTTTTAGCGAGTTTCCTCTTCAATTGGTCTTGTACTGATGTCAAAATTTCGCAAAAATTTCTATTACGAGATTTTTTTTCTTTCTCTATACCTCCCCCATCGTTTCCTCTTGACCTATACCATTTATTAATAAAATTGGCCTCGCAAATAGCAAAGTCATATCAGATACATTTCATTTTGATCAAGTTGTGACCGCTAGAAAGTGATTTATGTATTCTAAGGACGTTCGCTAAGTTGACGCAATTCCTGCGTAATGAACGTTTTTAAACGGTTAATTAAGAAACAAAATTGACATGTTGGTTTTTCTTCAGCTATCCGAATCTGTCCAAAATCAAGGTCCTCATATGATACCCTACTGTAGCTAAAACAAATTTTATTCTGATCATTTTTTTCAAAGATACTTGCAATATTTAGGTGGATTGTTTAAAATGAGCCACTCTGTATACGTAATATACATAAGGATATTATAAATTTAACCTCAAATTATTTATCGTTTCTTCAGCTTGTCCTTAGATCCTGTATACGTTTAAATATATTCTGTGTATTTGTAGGGTTTTATAAGTTTAGTCCCAACTATGCTTATCGCTTCTTCCATTCTTTCTTATATCCTGTATGACTTTTAATATACCCTATACATATGTAAGGACATTATAAGTTTAGTCCCAAGTGTGTTCATCTCTTCTTCTGCTTGTCTTTCTTTAGGCCATGTATCTTCTTATTCTACACTGTGTATATGTGATATGTTTAAGGATGTTATAAATTTAGTCCCCAGTTTTTAACGATTGAAAATATTAAAATTAGAAAAAAATGTGTTAATAAATTGTAGTAATGGTTCCATTACCAAATTTCCATCTGTCGGTTCGACATCAAAATATCTTTTATAACAAAATTTAAATTGGCACCTTTAAACCTAGCAGAAAAACTTAAAAGTTTTGTTTAAAAACAAACAACTTCTGTTTAAAATTTTTGATCATTAACTCCATAGTTTTGCCAAAAACTATTGAGTACAAAAACTATAGTTTTGGAAAATCTGGTATTATTTGTACTATGGGCCACAAAAGTAGGGCTCATTATTTCTCCAAAGTTTTTAGTTGTTTTTTTAACTTATTCATTCGAAAATGTTTCGAATAAAAGTTGTTACTATATTTTGAAAATGAACAACAAATCATTTAGACAAATTTTGGAAAAGGAGCACTACTTCTGTGACCATATGTACAACACAAATCATGTTTTTATTCGTACTTTTATTCGTAGACGTAAATTAAAAACAGTACAAACACTGATAAAAATCTCTAAATTATATGCAGGAAAAATTTGAGTTTGTTTCAATTCTGGGTGTGTTTCATTTTGACCTGATTTTGTTTTCAAGAGAGTAATAAGATCCAGAAAGATCGACATTCCTTGTCAATGACAATGACCACGTTTACAGAATATGGATGAATGATTTAAACAAAGTGTCATTAATATGTTGGGGTTTGGTTGTGGTCAAACAATCCCTTTACCAGTTAATTAGACCACAAATTGACTCTGGTAGTGTAGATTATTATTGTTATTATGATTGTTAAAACAGTTGCATACATAACTCTATTTTTTTTTTTACATAACCACAAAATTAGCTCTCATTTTTCAAAATTTGATAAATGATTTGTGCCATAATCATTCGATTTTCAAAGAAATACTTCGAATTAAAGTTGTTTATTAGATATATACCAACAACTTTTATTCGAAACATTTTCCCAAAAACCGAATGCATAAAGCACAAATCAAGTATTCTTATATTAAAAAAAAAAAAACAGAACGCCACTTTTGTGGAAACATCGAAATCATATAAATATCGGTGAAAATTGATTTTCAAAATTCGAAAATGAGTGTGACTGTACTTTTGAATGCGTTGGTACTTGTAAATGGAAATAAATGAATTAAAAATAATTAACATTTGTTCATTTTAAGGGAGTTCCAGCATGAAATCACTTTTCGGCAGATTTTACTCATTTTTTTTCACAGCCTAAAAATACCGTTTTCTAATAAATCCCGACGTTTCAGAATTTTTGACCGTTTAGAACGCGAAATAATTAATAACAAAGTAATCAATCGCTCTCTCTCTCTCATTAGAAGCTTGTAAAACTTCATTCCCGCCCAACTATTATCTGTTGTATAAAAAAAATACTCGACAGAATTTAAAAAAGAAACGAGGATATTAAAGATAAATATTTATTAAATAATTTTTTTTAAATAAAAACGGCGTTTTACCGTTTTGTTTTCGAAATATAATTTTTTATTTATTTTACAATTACCGGTTTTTTGTTGTGAATGTACAAGACAGTGCTAGAACTACCTTAAATAAATATTGATAGTATTAATTAAATACTCATTTGCATATCTCATATTCAAGTTTTAATATATATTCTTGTATATATTATTGTATTTATTACCTGTCCGATTTGTCACATCATTTAACCACAATGCTCTAACAATACGCAGTTGCAATTGACCACAAATATCAATAATAAACAATCGTTCAGATTCGTTGTGAGACACACATATTTATCCAGTCTCGACTAAGCTGGAAGTTTGAAGAATCTGCAAAATTATGGCCTGTACACGGGCCAGGTATCTCGTAATCTATAAGCACTGTACAATGCTGTATTGTAAAAATGTGAAGTACACCCCGAAAATAGTGGGTTTCAAAAAAAATTTCATTTAAATCAAACAAATTTTAGCTGTGATAGTCGAAAAAGAGATTTTTAAACTTTGTAACGTCATCAAAATTCAAGAGATAATTTTAGGTCTATCGCGGGCATTTATTACCTGATTTGGATGAAATTTTTTTTTAAATCCTCTAAATTTTAGTCAAGGAATTCAATTTTGATAGAAATAATACGTAGCTATATAGAATCCACTCCAAATGTGGCGCATTCCTTTTCATTTAAAAAAAAAATCGTAATCGGAATCGGAATCAACTTTTTGTGAAATTTTTCTAGGGGTTGAGAATCAAAATTTTCAAAGAGACGGGTCGTATAAAAAGAGTTCTTATTTTCATTCAAATCGATGAATAAATAGTTTTTGTGGATTTTTTGGGGGTAATACAAATAATATATATATCGAGTTTTATCGAAATCCGAAACAATTTTTCGTGAATTTGAGTTGGAACTAAAAACATATTAATAGAAAAATAACATCGAAATGGACCGAACCAAACCGTTTTCTGGAATGATAAAAGCTTTGCAACTTGGAAGCTGTGAAAATGAGTACTAAACACTTGATTGCACATTGTATGCAAATGTTGTGAATCTATCTCTTTCACTCATTTAAATTTGAATAATATGCCATGTTGATGGCTGGTTGATGATATATGTGTGAGAGTTAGTGTGAGCTTATGTTACTGCTAGTGAGAGCTGGAGAACTAAAGAGCTACTAGTACAGTTTACAAGTAACAAGTAAATTATTAGATATGATTCATTTAAATAACACTCCAATAATTATAATATGATATACGTACGTACGAACGAACAAACCAGCGAACACTTATGATACATACACACATATGTACAGTTCACGTCACACAAACGTTCACAACATACTCATTAATCATGAATAATGACATGACATTTACATAACTTAATAAATATAAATACGTCTGAAAACATGTATATATCGAGAATATGTTTAAATTATATATTTTTTAATAAATTATATTTACTGTATACTATACGACGGATATACCGAAGGTTCTGGGGTGCAAAATTTAGATCGTTTACACTAGATATAACGCTACTTGGGTGGTTTGTCACAAATGACCTTTTTTCTTCTTACAATATTCTCTTTTTGACGTAAATACGTCTTTAAATTTGCTGCCATAATGCGGGAGACAATTCAGAAAACTGATGATAATGATAATAAAAGGATGCAGTTTCGTATTGCAACTACATATCTATCATCTACATCCAAAATTTAATTATACCATTCGATAGCTAAAGGATCAAAGAATTCGTTACATTGAGTAAGGACTGTGACGTATCGCGCGTGGTGGAGGAGGAACCGCCGCCATTTTGAGGTCGTTTCACTCCCTCACATAATTTTCGTTTAGTATAACTTTTGACTCGGAGAAGCTAGGACGTTCGTTTGGGTTTCAGCTCTCGTCAAGATCTATCGTATGTGTTTTTTTTTACCCTGGTGACGACATCGAAAAAATTGTTTTTAGTCCATCACGGGCATATTTTATCCGATTTTAATGAAATTTTTTATCAAATCTACTAAAATTTAGTCGGGGAATTCATTTTTGAAAGAAAACCCAAGATATCTTTCTGTATATTGTACATAGTATTGTAGAAATGGAAAGTATACCCTAAAAATTGTGAGTTTCAAAAAATTATTATAATTAAAATCGGACCAAGTTTAGCTGTGAGTAGTATAGACTTTTAATGATATATGTTAATATATGCTACACAGTAATTATTCATCTTTTTTACAAAGGCGGTTCTGTACAATACATTCAATTAGAAATAATTCAATTCTTGATGTCCCAATACAAAGAAACAAGCAACATATACACAATAAATTTAAAAGTATTTTGACGTTTGAAGTAAAACAATTGAAAGAGGTTTAATTTTCGAATCAGAGTAGTAAAATCCGTAGTAATATACTAAAAAACAGTGTACAGTGTATAGTATAATACTTACTATACAACTATAGTAAAAACTATAGTAAAAAGAAGTTAGATGGATATAAAAATAAAATTTTATAAAATCACCACAATTTAAAATAAACAACTTTAATGCATTTGGTAAACTCATAAACTGGTTGCCATTCATTATACATACTGATTACTGGTAATACTACTAGCAATAGTAGTATTGGTCTACTGTATACTATATACGGATCGTATTTGGTAGCAGAGTGTATTATTAAAATATAAATAAATATTAATAGCAAGTAAATATTATTAGAGTTCTGACAGGCCTGGTCTTGTTAATATTTCAACCTACTTGTAGTAGTGTCTTAGTTGCTCACCAGAGTGTGAACACGAATTTTTTTTTGTCGAAGAGCATGCCACGCATATTGGGGTACGAAACAGAGATCTATATACTTTAATTTCTAATTTATCTACTAGAAAACCCAGACAGTAACTGAAAAGAGGCCAAAGCATGATAAGTAAGCCTTGTTAGGCTTTTTACCCCATTCCTGTGTTATTTGCAGTGGCCAGTGGTCTCCTTTTTCAAAATTATCAAAAGGATATGTGCCTTATCAGATTTGTTCATTATAAAAATACTAAAAAATTTTATTTGAAACATTTTTTTCAAAAGCAAATGGAAAGCACAGTAAAATTTATAAAAAATAACGAGATTTTTACTATTCATTGTACACTCAAATGCAATATATTTGAACCAGTAAGTAATACATTCTATGCGTAAATGTTACTGAATATATATTTGTAATATTCACAGTAACACTGAGAATGTTTCTGGTTCAAATTGCAGAGGAGCTACATCCCAGGGTTTGTTCACCCGGTCCTGTGGTCGTTATTGAATCCATCTGTCCTGAATAACAGTACAGAGTTCTATTGTTTATCTTCATGAGTCCTTATTTCAATCGAATCAAAGGCTGCATACCTCATTCTGGCTATATAAAGGTATTGTGCTAGAAAGTGAAAGAGCTTATCGACTTAACCATAATGGGTTGAAGTTTTTAGTGCGGAAACTATAGTATGAATATTATTTTAACATTGTAGTAAGATATATATGCCACTTTATACCATATCTTTTTTTGTGTGATCAAAATAACCAATGATATTTGATGTGTGTATTACTAGCGGAGGGAAGATTGAAGCCTGGCAAGTAGGCCTTTCTAGGCCTTTATACCGACCTCTAAAGGACAAGGTATTTTTATGCAAACTAGAAGTTGGTAGGTTGTGAGACTAAAGCCAACATTGATAGGAACTATGTTGATAACCATCTGGAGTTTGTAGAAACAATTTGCAGAAAACCCTCACAAGCATGGCCGGTTACTTTCTAGCAACCTCCCGATTCCGAGCAAAGTGCTTTAAACCAGTGGACCACACGGATTGGTCCAGTTTGTTTGGAGAATGTTTCTCCGAATATCCCACTACAACTAACGTACAACATAAAATGTTACAAAATACCATCTGTATACAATCATCTGCACTGTTGAAAAGACGTGCATTTCTCATACCTCAATACAGTTGATTAAGTCGAGAAAAGAGGCAGTACCAGTACCAATACGAATACGAGTACCAGTACCAGTACCAGCCTCATATGTTCGCTCATTTAGTTTAAAATATATGTGCAGTATTCACTAAATAACCTCACCTCAGTACCTCAGTACCTCACTACCTCAATGCAAATAAAAACGGCTATAACTATAGACTAGATATTCCATGCATGCATGGAACATTTATATTAAATGTGTACAATCAACTCCGAAAGTACTGTTGCATTTGTATAGTCGCTTTGTACCAAATTCCTTCGGTTACCGAAGAAATGTTTCAAATACAAGTTTTTCGTTATAAAAATACTAACAACTTGTGCCCTAAGAATTTATTTAGAAAATCAAAGATCAGCTTTTTCGGAAAACGGAATACCATTTTTGGAGTCGATAGTACAGCATTATGAAGACAAGGCTACTCTAACTTATTCGATTAGCTCTTCACCTATCATACCTAGGTGCCATTCATAAACTATGTAGCCTTATTTTGAAACATTTTACCCCATCACTATCCACTCATGTAAACAACCGTAGAATGGAATCTCCCCCCTACTTATAGAATGGAATGTAGTTTTCTGATCAGTTATACATGCAAAGAAGCAATTTTGATAACATTGTTTGACATCAAATGCCTTGATATGAAAAATCATACACATCTGGGATGGTAATCGAACCCACAACCTGTGGCATTCTAGACCAACGTTCTGCCGTTTTGTAAAACAATCTATGTGGGTATATTGAGAGAATTCGTGCTATGAACTGCGGTTTGTTCGCTACCGTGTTAAAAATTCGGTAAACAAATTTCCTCCAAATGCACAAATGCTTATTTAGAATGAATTTGTCAAAACTCGTAAGATGTAACATAAACGAGCAAAAAGAGTATGTATGGTTAATACGCGCGTTAGAAGTAAAATATTTGTCAAAATTGTATAGCTGATATTCGGTTTTTGAAAAAAAGTTTCGAATAAAAGTTGTTAATATATTTTGTCATATATTACATACAGTAACACTTAGAATGTTCCAACTGGTTCAAGTTGTATAAACAGGAGTGTACGTATACATATTATGATTAAATAGAATAAACATAACTCTGGCATTCTCTTTATGTGTACCTCAAAAAGGGAGAGTATTTGTTGGATAGAAAACGATCAAATAGTAATTTGTTGGGGCGCACAGAGCCGCAAGCTACCTCCAGTTATATTTAATCGTAACATATCATAATCATGTTATAAAATAACATACAATGTTATAAAATAAATATGATCATTATTATCAAATGTTATGTTTATGTATATAGTATTAGTATTGTATAAAACAATACTATAGGCCACAAAAGTAGCATTCATTTATCAAAATTATCTACTTAATTTGTGTCTTATTCATACGATTTTTGGGAAAATGTTTCAGATAAAAGTTGTTAGTATATTTATAATGAACAACTTTCATCCGAAGCATGTTTTTCGTAAACCGAATGAATAAGGCACAAATCAATTAGAAAATTTTGAAAAATGAACGCTACTTTTATGGCCAAGTGTATATTTAGTACATTTAACACTATATAATACATATAAATAAAAACAAGGACAGGGCCGTAATTACAGGATCAAGGTTGTGTGATCAAACGATATAGATACAGATCGTATTATATCGTAGTTATTAACATTGTAGTATTGGGCGGAAAATAATTTTATATGTAGAAAATGGGCCACAAAAGTAACGCTCATTTTTCGCAAATTTTTAGTTGATTTGTATCGTATTCATTCGGTTTTTGGTCCGATAACTTTTCTTCGAAGCATTTTTTCGAAAACCAAATGAAGAAACGTTAATTCACTATCACTAATATCGATATTGTGGACTTGTTATGTTAATATATATACTATACATTAGTTCCTATATAAAATAATTAAAAATACAATCTATATTTATTTATACGTTCTTTATTGAATGGGATTGAAGGAGATGTTGGTACAAATCCACCCCCACTCTCAGTCTTTATACAATACCAATAAGACCTTTTGTGGACTTTGAGAAACGCAGATGTATCTGTGCACATAAATACAGACAGTATCAGACGTAGTGTTAGGGTGGCAGCACCCAGTCCTTAGTCTGCGCAGGCCTCCAGATGATGGTTTCGATCAAACAGCAAAGAACGCTTTTGTTTGTCTCAAAGAGATTCTTTTGTCCCAATATCACAAACACATTAATGCGTACTCCAACTTAGGCATCGCATGTTGGATAATCCTCGCAATCTTGTTTACCTGCATAACTTTCAAGAGACGATTTTCCGCGCTGAAAAGCACTAAGACGAGGCTTCGTTCTCTACGATGGGGCAAGAACTACTGGACTCCTTGATTATCCAAACACAATCGGATCTTATCCAAGATATGGACGATAGCAGCTTTTACGAAAGATTTATTGACAATCTAGCTGAAATTTCTCCTCTTTAGCAAGCAATGTTGATTCGCTAGATTCGGGTATATCATTGGAACTTTTTACATAAAAGCTTACATCTTTGAATATAAAAACTTCCAACAACTCTTGCCTATTTGATTATTATTAACATTTGGTTTGTTACTTGACCTAATGGTATCGTCTACCCCGATCCTAGGTGAGTGGCGGGCCCTTGGTCATCGAAGTCGAACGGGGGCCCCTTAGACCCAGTTCGACTCTGGATACAGATACAAATATAGATACAGCCTGCTTGTATTCTTGTCAAAATATAAATGGTATTACTGTTGCAGTCATTATATTCATCAACAAACGTTTACTGTTCAGTGTTCAGTCAGTCGTCTATCGAATAGTGTACAGGATGTTTGGGAAAAATATTGCAAATTTTTAGTAATAGTGATAGGAAGTTTCTTCTACCGATATGCAATCTTTAAGTAATTACAGATGTCTGATCTAAATTATGGCCATTTGAGTTTATGAAAATTTTTTGTATTTGAACATTTCTTCTATCGTTTATAGTTTAAAAGTAAAATTTTGGGGGGGTTGGTGGAGTATTAAGTGGACCGATTTTACCCAGTCCGAATTAGTCACTTTTTAGTTCTAAGACACGAATTTCGCACTTTGTGACTCAGTAGCTCAATCCCATCCGTTCGGTCAGAAACACTCGCAAAATCTTCCTATCTTTGCCATGCAATCTGTTGCCCCGTTTGCCACAATGAACTTTGGTACTATAGACGAACAAAATAAATTCTTTTGATCAGATACCTAGATACCTTAATCAATCTCGTGTCCGAATTACTTTGTCGCGTGCCATTAATTCGCCATCGCATAAAACCATTTTTCGACAGATTTTGCTCATTTTTTTCACAAGCTAAAAATAATCTTTTCTAATAAATCTTGAAATTTCAAAATTTTTAACCGTTTAGAACGCGAGATAATTAATAACAAAGTTATCATTCTCTCACATTAGAAGCATGTAACACTTCATACCCGCCCAACTCTTATCTGTTGTATTAAAAAATATACCAGACAGAATTTAAAAAAAAAAGGATAGTAAAGATAAATATTTATTAAATAAATTTTGTTTAAAAATTCGCGTTTTACCGTTTTGTTTTCGAAATATAATAGTTAAAATATATTTTTTTTTTTCAAAATTACATTAATTTGTATCTAAATATATGTATATATGTGTATTTGTATTTGTTCTATAATAAAAACCTACCAGTTTTTTGTCCTGATTATATAAGACAATGCTCTGGAACAACCTTAACTATAGTTGAACAGATATTTATGAAAATATACAATTACTTCCAACATACTCTATTTAAATCAAACATACGGTATTCGTAACGACGGTGGATGAAGTACACCAGAATATACACACAATTAGTAGTAGGTAGATGCACAGAGCTCACACACAATGTAGGTAGTGCACACGGTGTACCAGTCAAAGGAAAGCAGTGTTTTTAATGGGTTTGAGAAATAAAAAATGTTACGCCTCGTTACACCATCAATTATTTTTTATATAATTTAATTACATTACGATTACGATTTCGAGTTTACGAGTTTATAACAACCGTACAAGTGTAAGTGTTCAACTCACTGCATGTGCTGTATGTTTGTTTAGTACAAGAGTAAACGGCACCCCCTCTGACAAGACTCACATTCGTATATATATATATATATATATATATATATATATATATAATGTACACTTGGCCACTAAAGTTGATATCATTTTTATAAATTTGATAAGTTGATTTGTGCTTTATTCATTTGATTTTCGAAAAAAATGCTTCGAATAAAAGTTGTTACTATATTTCTAATGAATAACTTTTATTCGAAGCATTTTTTCGAAAAACAATTCAATAACGAATCTATTATATTTCGAAAACAAAACCGTAAAACGCGATTTTTTTATTTTAATTTATTTAATAAATATTTATCTTTACTATCCTAGTTTTTTTTTTTAATTCTGTCGAGTATTTTTTTTTTAATACAACAGATAATAGTTGGACGGACATGAAGTTTTCCATGCTTCTAATGAGAGAGAATGATTACTTTGTTATTAATTATCTCGCGTTCTAAACGATCAAAAATTCTGAAACTTCGGGAAATCTGTCGAAAAGTGATTTCATGCTAATTATTTTTAATTCATTTATTTCCATTTACAAGTACTACCAACACATTCAAAAGTAAAAGTTGTTTCGAATAAAAGTTGTTGGTATATTTATAATGAAAAACTTTTATTCATAAGCATTTTTTTGAAAATCGAATGGATAAGGCACAAATCAATTATGAAATTTTGAAAAATTAGAGCTAATTTTATTGACCATGTAAACAAAGTATAGAGTTATGTATGCAACTGTTTTAATAATCATAATAATAATAATAATAATCTACACTACCAGAGTCAATTTGTGGTCTAATTAACTGGTAAAGGGATTGTTTGACCACAGTTTTACCACAACCAAACCCCAACAAAGAGCTTACATATAAATATTAATGACACTTTGTTTAAATCATTCATTCATATTCTATTAACGTGGTCATTGACATGGTCAAATTACGGGTTTAGTCTTACGTTCATCTATGAAGTTAACATGGAATGCCGATCTTTCTAGATCTTAGTACTCTCTTGAAAACAAAATCAGATCGAAAGGAAACATTACCCAGAAATGTAACAAACTCAGTACGTTTAATTATGAATAAATGTACAAAAACAACAGCCCCAACAAAGAGCTTAAATAAAAATTATTGACACGTGGTTCAAATCATTCATCCATATTCTATTATCATTATCATGGTGAAAGTATTATTGGGATGTTTTCAAATGTGAGTTCAAATGTGTTTGCATGTAAACGGTAAGACGATTGTGAACTATTGTCAGGACCATACTTAGATTTACCAACATTGTCAAACGAAGGAATTGTAGAGTTTATTTATAGATATTTATGTAAATAAACACATAGAACTATAAACTGTACACTGTAGACTGTAGGCGGCTAATGTATATACTTATCTTGTACTAAAGACTATTTTGTTGTTTAGTCAATATATATTAGGGTGCTTTAAAAAAACATTTTTTTTTTGTTTGTTTTATGCCGGCAGTACTCACACGGCGAGAAGCCGCGAGTAGAGTTGTGTACACTCTCGCCGAGTATTCAGCCGGCAATACAGTTTTCGTCAGTTAGTCAACGTAACCTGATCAGAAATTACGTTGGTATACCTGAAAAATGACATTTTTAAATTAAAAATTAGTAATTTTTTTATTAAACTATTGAAATAATTATTATTCAAGGACACTAAAAACATAAAAAAAGTATTCATAAATTCATACAGTTTTTATTTATTTTCGTGTTCTACTATTCAGATTAAGGGGTACAATTAAAGCGGTTGAATATTTAAAAATGGCGGTTGAAAGTTGAATCGAATGTAGACTAGAGTGTCTCTCGTGCTCGTGTCAAATGTATTCACCACTCGCTTTCTTTGACAAAAAAACCTACTTTAAATGGAGCGTAGATGAGACACTAGACAAACGTTGTCTAGTCTTGTCTATGTCTTTCCTTACCTCATCGAGTGTGTACTTCCGGTATTATAGTGTTAAAAATTAGAGTGTGTATAAAAAAAAATATCCTTAAACTCATTTCTACTAAGAACTCAACGAGTAGTCGTTTCCCCATTTGAATTACCGATAAAAAATTCTTTTTGTCGTTCTTTTTTTTTTTTTAAATTTTTTTAAATCGTGAAAATTAATAAAATAAATTTTTTTAAGTGCAGAGGCTTTTAGAAAATTAAATTCTCTACAAAAAATATTCTAAATATTTTCTTCGTAAAAAAGTTTGTTGAACCCATAAATTAAGAATAATTATTTTTATTGCAATTACGATATTTTTTTCAGTGATCTGAAATAATTTGTAAACATATTCGTCTAGCTCTTAGTTGGAATGAGATTTCGAGGTGATGTTTTATGTATATGGGAGAATTTTATGTATACCTAGGAGTAATTTTTAAGATTATAGGGCAAACAAATTCTTTAAATCACCCTAATATATATACAACATCATTTCTTTCATGTAGTAAGCAGCTCAATGTTATAGAATCAGCTCTAGAATAGCTAGCTCTAGTATATTCAGGCAAATAAAGCTTGAAAATTTAAACATTCATCACACAAATATTGCATTCCATAGAAATAGAAAAAGAATAGTTTGTCTTGATTCGAATTCAATAAAATAAACTATTATTGTTTGGGTCTGTTGAATAAAATGTACTATGGATCACACAAGTTGATGTCATTTTTATACCCAGTATATTTGTAAATATACTGGGTATATATATATGAATATATATATATTAATCCTTTGCAAAAATGCTTGACAAAGGTATTCATAAAATGGCCTACTTCGGCCATTTCGGCATGTCCGTCTGTCCGTCTGTGAATCCGATACCTCAAGAACGAAAAGAGATAATGAGCTGATTTTAGCGAATTTCCTGAAAGGAAATAGAGCTATTGGTCTCGTACCGACTTCAAAATTTTGCAAAAATTTCTTCAAATGTCCATCGATCCTATCTATTAGATGTCGTAATCACCATCTGTAAAATTTCTATATATATATATATATATATATATATATATATATATATATATATATATATATATATATATATATCTAGAGCACGGTAGTGCGCAAGGCCGAGTTTTAAGGGACACTTTGGACTTCTCACTACAGTGCTATAACTTATCGTTAATTTAGGCTCATTTTTTGGGTGCTGTATCTTTTGAACGGAAAGAGCTACAGGGTTGATATTTCGAATATAGATACTTTACGGAATTATAAGAACCAATGTTTTCAATCAACGTTAACGAATTAACCGTTAAAAAGTTATTTCACTTCAAAAATGCAAAATTCGCGGGAACGCCTTAAAAAACTTAAGTATTAGATATCAAAATTATGATATATATATATTTGTGTATTCTAAAAATTTCGCTAAGTTGAAGCAGCTCCTGCGTAACGAATTTTTTAAATTTATAATTGATTTGTTCTTTATTGATTCGGTTTTCGAAAAAATGCTTCGGATAAAAGTTGATTCAAAATTTTTTCCCCAAAACCGAATAAATACGGCACAAACTAACTATAAAATTTTTAAAAAAATAACATCAACTTTTGTGGCCTAGTTTACATTGAATAACACACAAATACATCCAAAATAGTCGAATTACACTTACTTACGGAACCTTGAACAATTTACAGTTAAACCTTGAAGTGTTCACTGTGCTCATTGTGTTCGAACCTCCAATCGAATACCAAAAGCATTCAATTCATAGTTATTTTTTATTTGATTATAAGCATTAAATATATACGGATCGCCTTTCGTCATTTTTTTAGAGGGTTTTGAATAGCATTCAAAAGAGTTGTGGTTGGATATTAGAAGAAATATTCATAGTATACACTAAGAGTGTATTCGTTTTGGGTGCTTACACGCTTTCAGCGCCATCAAGCGTTGTTTTTGCTAAAGCGCTCTGTCTACTTGGAACTGGAAGGTTATGGGTTCGAATCCCGACATCGGTAGTTTGTCAATTATTTAAAAAAGATTGTAGAGATCAATACGGTAGGATCAGTTATTCTAACGGATACGCAGTCCTGCCATATCACTAAACGAACTCGCGTGATCATAGTACATGGTGCAATTTGATTGGGTCTATTGATAACTTAGACCTTTAAATCTGAATGAATAAAAGTCTGAATTCGTATGCGAATTGTTGTTTACTGACCCATCATTTCGAATGTGTGATTAATTTTTATATGTTTATTTTTAGTTTTTATTGTTATATTTCTTCTTGTTGTCATTTTTATTGTTTCCATTTGTTATATTCATATTTATAACCAAATAATATGAATAAAAAAATGAAAACGATAGAACAAAGTCGGTATGTTTATATGACATATATATTCTCGTGTTCAGTGCATGTATTTGTTGACATCGATGGACTCTGTAGGTTGAGCTTATTATATATTCACAACTCTGTTGCTACAATTTACTATTTTCATTGCTATCATTTCTAAAATTACAAAAAAAAGGGAGCTTCAATTAACTATTATTTGATTCTTAAGGGGATACCATCTATGAATTTAAATGGTCAGTTGAAACATTCTAAGTATATATATATATATATTCCATATATATATATATATATATATATATATATATATATATATATATATATATATATATATATATATAATGTATATATATATGTCCATAGATATATATATATATATATATATATATATATATATATATATAAATTTTACAGGCGGTGATTTTCGACATCGACTAGGTCATTTGAAGGAATTTTTGCAAAATTTTGAAGCCGGTACGAGACCAATAGCTCTATTTCCTTTCAGGAAATTCGCTAATAATATTCTTACAATGTTCAGAAACAGTGTTAAAAACTATCTCATAACCACACATTCATTCAGTAGTAATATCATTGACTAATTTCATATTATCAATTGCATCCACGTAATTTCTGTATATGTGATGTTAATATATATGCTATACAGTAATTCCTATATAAAATACGATCTGTATAGTGTTGAGTTTATGTTATTTGGTCGATATCTTTTTCAAACGATCAAAAATAATGAGATGTGAATGAATGGGTCATAATAAAATATCGTATGATATTAGATAAAATGTAATCCCGATACTGATATCTCATATCTGATCAATTTTTATCATCTAATTTCTTATCTATCTTTAAATGTTTGTGTTCAATGTTCAATGGTCTCTGTGTCTCAGTGTTCAATGTTGATTTTATGTGGTGTGTCTAAAATTAATATGATAGAATAAGCTATAAATTAATTTAAAAAAAAAAAAAAACACTTGAATACAAGCTTTCATTAATAGGTAACGAAATCTTTGAGCACAGAAATATTCGTCACGTAAATGTTACAAAGACTAGCGAATTTTCTTCATAATGAAAAAGCATCAAATCAAAAGTTACCATGGCGACATTAGTAATATGATGTGATAGGATACAACTGGATAGATTATCAGAGTTGGAAGCACTTTTCAACCAGCCAAGGAACTAAATTTTACTTCAATTCGCCTGCTCGATAATTATGTGTAATAATAGTATGTGTGGATGTCACATGTATTACGTCCGTACACATAAATTTTCTAGTACCTTGGGTTGTAGAGGTGCGCTGATTACCCGTCAGTGTTGTACGTTATTTGACGTTTATACTCATAAGGATACTTAGTCCAGTTGCATAGAGGTCATTTCTAGAAATATTAGAGCTGTTAAAAACTATGGTCGTTTGTTTTCTAAATTAGCGTTTTGTAAACTAGCGTTACCTTTCGATTGTATTATACGAACGGAAGTAACTAGCGTTTACTTAATTTGACATTTAAGTAATATATTCGAACATAACATTCATTGACATCAAATGCTTGAAAAATGAAGAAAAGTCTCAAACACATCAAGGGTGGGAATCGAACCCACGACTTCTGGCATTCTAGACCAACGTTCTCCCTTTGGATAGCCCGCCTCTCCTTTCCCTGTCCCCTTAATCGATTTCTCCCATTAACGAGGTATATGTCACAGATATATGAATATACGGATGGAAGGTAAGTGCCTTTTTAGGCAAGGTAGGGGGGACCCCTTGCGTGGCGTACTATCTCCGGAGGGAAAATATCGCCTTAATATTGTCTACATGTATATATATATATATATATATATATATATATATATATATATATATATATATATGTAAGTGAACTCTCCTGTTAAAAATTTGAACCAGTTGAAACAATCTAAGTGTTACTGTATGTAATATTATACAGTATGTTCATTTGAAAAGTATCCACAGTCTCATGGACCAGTCTGCATGGACCAACAGCCAATTTAAATCAGGGTGAATTTTCCCTCCTCCCGAAGGCTTTCTCCAAACTCACCTTTTGACCTATAATTATGGTCTCGTTCCTATAATTATGGTTTCTAGGACCCGTGAAGTCATTTTCAAAAAAATATTTGACATAGAAAGACATTTGAAAAAAATATTTCCCAAAATCCCATCATTGATACAAAATCAACAGCAAAGAATAGAAAGAAAATTCGTTTACAATAGTGAATTATAAAAGCTTAGAGCTTTTTGTATGAACATAGTGTTATTATTATTACCGTCATAGTTTTCTCAAATTATTTGTTGCGTTTCAGAGATCGTTACCAGTGATAAAAGCTTGTATTTGAATTTAATTTTGTTTTTTAATACTAAAAAAAATCAATTTATTTTCTCATATAATCCAACGTTTCTACCACATGTCTAATTGGGGGATTTTTTCTGAATTCCATGATGAAATCAACTAGAAGAAGCCGAATTATTTACTCTTAATCCGAATTACCTCAGATTTCAATCAAAGCTTCAGCGTGAAAGAATTAGACGACGTGAAAAGAAATGCTGTGAGTTAAAACTTTGAATATAAATTATAATTGTCTAAACGATGATAATTTAATTTATAAACGTATCACCCCCACCCCCACCCCCACCATTTTATTATTTTATATGCATTGATATCAATTGTTATAGACCTTTTCATAGGGTTTTATGCGCATGTGAGTTTCGTACTGTCTACAATAAGATGGAAAAAGACGTAAAGTATTGCTGATTCGTTTCTTCACATTGATTTTTTTGACATCTGTCCGAAACAAAAACAAATCGTGATTTGAAATGAAAAGATCTATTGATGTATCAACAGGGGAAATATCATTAATAAAAAAGAGTGTATGATCGGCTTTATAATTATTTTTCGACATTAATCCAGTCAGTAGGAATAAAAAAAGACCTTTGCTCTACAACAGGTGGTGTAGTAACAATTTTGAAATATGCCGTTAGTGTTTGTACTCTGATCAAAATCCAAGATTGTGACCTCGAGAAGTGGCTGCTCGGGCCGCCATCTTGGATGAAAGGTGCTAAAATCTGTTTTTTTTTTTTCAATATAATACCTCAACGGTTGATCCTACGACTAAAAACGTTCAATACAAACTTGAAGAGAATAAAATTTCACACATATTGGCATAGTTCCTATCATAGTCGGCTGCAGCCGCAAATACTACCAATTCCTAGTCTATATACAAAAATTCCTTCCACTCCACTCACATCCTCACATCCTTAGGCATCACAATGGACCTTATGGTCGAAGTGTCCAAGACAGCATCTACAATCTATCTATCTACCTATGGCTCCGGCTAGACCATCCGCTATCTCATTCCCCTCTATTCGCACATGTCCTGGAACTTAATGGAGGTTGACTTTGCCACTTTTTATGGTGGCTCTAGTGTGTGCTACAATTTGGAACACTTTTTTTACACCATAAAGAACTACAGTCCATATATGGAGGTCAATGGCTTTAGTAAATGGGCATATCCAACAACTTCATTAAATCAACAATCTTTTATCTCTTTGTATTTTAAAACCAATTAAAATCAACAATCAATTGAGTAAAATACAATGTATATACTGAGTTCATATTATAATTACTGTTTATTTTACGATATAAAAAATAGTGCATAAAAATTATGCTTTTGTAATCAAGAGTAATTACAGATGTTTGAGTTGAAGTTGTGGCAAAACTATTCAGTTTATGAAGAAAAAAGATTTCAAACAAAAGTTGTTTGATTTTTAAATAAGATGTATTTTATGTCTTTAGAGTCTGTTTCTATCTCTTACGATTTCAAAGATATTTTTTCTTTTATCACTGCATGCACCGATTTTGTCAATTTACGAACTTGAAATTACATATTATAACAAAATTTCAGTTCGTTTTTGAGATGCGAAAATGAACTAATTAGGTCGTTTTATGTACACTTCAGCCACAAAAGTAGTTCAAGCTCATTTTTCAAAATGTTACAATGGATTTGTATTATTCGGTTATGCTTCGGATAAAACTTGGTCATTATAAACTTTCATTCGAAACATTTTGCCGAATTAATAGGGACCAAATCAACATTTTGAAAGATGGTCGCTACTTGTATGGTCCATACTAATTACACCAATACCAATAACATTTTACTATCTTCTATCGAAAATTTGTGTACATTGTAATTGTATCATTCTGTTCGAAAATTTGCTATCCTACGAGAATGAACCCGAAGGGGAAAGCTTGCATGTGCCGTATGTATTAGTTTATAGGTATGTGTGAACATTGATGTATAAAGCGGAACATATTGTGAACAATATCTATAATTCCAACATCACATATCCATTAGGATCAACGATGAGGGAACATTTAGTACAGGAATTGAGGTATAGATATCATCACTCCTTGAAATAACAATCACATATACATATATATCACAAATAGACATATAAAACCTTTAAAATGTACCCTATATACCTCATTCATGATCCGTAACAGCGTCACACATACACAGCACGTCATATCTACCCCTTCACCCCACCTAACAAGTCCCATAATAACTATAGCAGATGGCATCTTTGTGAGCAAATTTAAATATTAATTAAAAATAAATATTTAAGAGAATTCAATTAACAATTATTTGATTTTATAAAAATAATGCGGTAGAAAGAACCACAGCTATTTATTTGGCACCATTCTGTTGTCCACTTAACAGTTAAACTAACGCATATTTTAGAGAGGGGTTGCGAAAGGAGACCTGCACACTTCAATTTCACAAATTACTCCGGATTACAAATGTTTCAGAAAATATACCAAATCTACATCTCATTACAGGTGGAAACTTTAGGAAAATCTTACAGATATTAAAGGGGACCATCCGTAAACCACGAAATGTGACACTCCCCTGCTAAGTACCACTACGTAGACATTACGCAACTTTTTAAACCAATAAAATTTACGAAATAGCCGAATAAAAACGATAAATAATAACAGCAGCTTTTCTACTCACATTTCGTCAGGCTTTAAATCACATCAGACTTATTGTCCACTTTTTCTTATATCATAGGTATTATCTATGTTACGAACACGAAGTTGCATCCATCCTCCTGGAATCGAAACAGTTGATTATATCGTATCACTGGGAATCGATTTAACAATCAATCACATTTCGTCAGGCTTTGAATCATGTCAGTTTTATTGTCCGTCTCTTTGTAAATTTTTCTTATTAATATTTTGTAAGATATTATCTGCGTAATTAGAACAGTTGGTTGTATTGTATCACTGGGAATCGATTTAACAATCAATCACATTTCGTCGGGCTTTGAATCATGTCAGTTTTCCCATGCGCAAAGAATTTATTCAAAATCGTCTTTTTTTTTGTTGCAATTGTGACTTTATTGAAGGCAATGGTATGATATTTTGCATAGGTTTTTAGCTAGTGTTATCGAACTGAATTGCTTCTAGCGGCTGTAGAACTATCACACCACAACAATGACACCACAAATAAAACAACACACACTCACAACACAAATAAACATAAATTTGCATACTTTTGTAAAAAAAAAAAAATATAAAAAACACAAAAATAAACAAAATTCTCAGGAAAAATTTTAATTAAATATGCTAGAGAATTAGAGTCTGTTTTTCTGCAAAATTGTTTTTATTTATTTTTATTTTTTTGGTTTGGTTTGGTTTAATTTGATTTTGGTAAAACTGATGATAGCACAGATGAATTTTTGATTGATAAAAATAATTTATTTATCTTTTTATAGGTCAAAAATCTAAAATGACCCAAACAGAGCCATTTGAAAAAAAAGGTAGCTCATATTATTAATTTCAATGTGAATTTATTTTTTTTGACATTTCATTTATTTTGCTCTGTGAATTTTGTTCTCCATGTCAATTTTCTTTCATTTTGGACTGGTTGTGCTTTTTGTGATTTTTCAATACATTAGGTCATATTCATATTTGTGTTGTTCAGTGCTTTACTTGTGGAAAAAGTTGCATCAAATAGAAATCATCTCTATTTTGGTAGAACAAAAAACTTACATCAAAGAATAATATTGCGCTTGCTCAGTAAAACAATCGATTGAAAACTTTTACGTGTAAATAAACACCCTTTGTGACTGTCTTGCAGCAACAGTAATTCATACTGATAATGACTAGTTTGTAGTCAAAATGCGTATTTATACAATACAAATAATTTATCTAGGAATTGGAGCAATTTTTGAAAATTCAATATATGTTGTTGTATCGTTGCCATGTTTGTTCTTACAAAAAACTATGGCCAGATTGTAACGGGGTTCGTTGCTGGAACGTTCAGAGACATCTGCATTCGCAATTGTAGCAAAGCTTTCGTTACAAAACTTTGTGGTTGCGAAATAATATCGATTGTGCATGATTGTGATAACACCAATTTGTATAAAGGAAACATACTTCTGACTTAAGTCGTGTTGCATTTTGTAATTTTAGTTTTACGTATCAGCAGATGATCTCAATAAAATCGTCCTTCCCAAACCCCGTTCTGGCAGGTATCGTATTCATTTATCATAAATTCGCTCATTACATTGAAGTCAGCCCTAAGACTATAGTATCAAACTTGGAAATTTCGATTCGAAACATTAATGACCCTATACATTTTTCTTTCTTATGGTAGGATCCATACCATATCACTTTTCCACTCGAAAACATCTTCGTCAAAATGTAAACGTACTCTACCGAAAAAAAAACTATTTCGATATAAAAATCGTTGATAAATGCCCATCACAAACGTGAACGTGTTAGATATAAATAGAAATTGATCGACTAGTCGAAGATAAATTGGCGCATAAGTATAGGAAACTATTCGGCCAAAATTGTTTCCTAGTTGTACCATTTAGATCATGCATTCTTTGACGACCTCTCTGAGTTAAAGTCTACTGGTATCAAAGCCCTATTGCGGTACTTGAACAGCTCCAAATGGTTTAAGAATAGGTCAAATCTTTTGGGTATCACACTGGACTTTATGGGACAGTCCATCCAGGACAATCGCTATAAACTAAGCAAACTTACCCCATGGTAGGTTCACCCATTATTACAATCAATACAAGAACTCCTTAACATAATGTTCTTTTTTGCAAATTTTTACAGTCGATTTGTGACAAATCCATTTGTTTTTCCGAAAAAATGTTCCAGATAATATTTATTCGTTATGCAAATACAGTCGAAATCAGATATAACGACATTGAAGAGACCTCATAACTGAAGACGCTATACCCGATAGTTGAAATAGCACAAAACGTGCAAGAAGTGCGAGTGGAGTGGGAGGAAACAAAATAATCCTTCGTATGTCATTAATCATTAGAATAAGGGTCAATATAATGTTTTGTTTTACCGAAATTTCTATAAAGGTTCGTCGCTTTAAGCGATATACTTCCATTTCCCGACTATATTTCGGGAACGACATGAATTCGGGTTAAATAGGGTACACAGACCGATAGAAGTAGGATTTTTTTCTTCTAAATTTCATACTACAAAACTACAAAATTTTGAAAAAAGAATTACTATTGTGGCCCATAGTACTAGCGCCGATTTATCGTAGACTATACTATCTGTAAAGGACAAATAGATTTATAAATGATGACATAGGTGTCAGTACTGACTGGGCAAAATAAAGTAGTGACTATATGGAACATATACACAATGGAACGCACGTTTAGTTTATTCTCAATTCAGAATTTGTAGTCTATGTCATTGTGAGCGTCACGAAAGGTTTGTCACATTTTAGTGAGTAGACAAGAAAAACATTCTTCTGGAATATTTATAGCTTGTTTTAAACCCACATACATACAATCGCTGGTCTGGTTTAGTGTTCCTGTTGTTTTTAATTTACAGCAACAGATATAAAACATACTTTGTTGTAGATTTTAATGTGCCCCAATATCCTTATACTGAGTGTTCACTAGAAAATGTAACGGATTTTTATCAAATAATAGGGGATAATGTTGGAATACATCTAATTAAGATCTAAGAATTGCTACTAAAAACAAATTGCCTGTTTGTCTATCAACACAATATCTCAAAAACTAATAGAAAATTGTAAATAGTAACTTTAATGTTGTTAGTAAACAAAATCGGTCCATGTATCAAAACCTTCAAATATCTTTGAAAAGAGTGAAAAGAACAATTTAAAGATAAAAAATATTCCTTTTTTTTTTATTTAAACAACTTTTGTTTGAAAGATTTCGTCATAAACTCAAAAGTTGTTCACAATTTCTGCTCAAACATTTGTAATTACTTGATATATATAAAAACAATAATCGGGTTTCTAAACATGTATACTTGTATGGAAGTAATATAAACAGTACACGCATTGATTACAAAAAGCTCAGTATATACAGTGTATTTATTTCATTAACTCAGTTAGGTGTTACTATCAAGTGTTAAAGTGATTCTTTTTTTACAAAGTTTTGCATTCTTCGAATTGTGCCGAATCCATACGGTTTTCGAAAACAAATTGTAGACTTTAAAGAAGACCTTTTTTTCGAATCCCGAATATATTAAGGACAAATAAAGGCTATCGAATTTTGCAAAAAAGGATACAATAAAACTCCAATTATTCACATTGCTCTGAGGAAAAATAGGCGTATTCAAGTGATTTTTTTTCAACAGCGAACATTGACAAACGTTTTTGACGAACAACCGGTATTTAGAATCCGTGACATATCATGAAATCATCACATATTCAAAAGCATTTTCATTCATTGGACAATGTTATTTGTTTAAATAAATAAATCAATGGGGTATTCGATACACACTGACTGGATACATTTTAAAGAGTAGTCACTAGTCAGTCTTTTTACCACTTGCGTTGCTATACACTGGTGTCAAGTGCTGAAACAGTGTCACTAACAATGCACTACGTCTCCACCCGCTGCACTATACTGTACTGCATCCTAGCAGACACATGATTTCTAAACACTCTACAAACAAAATTTAATAATATTGTTAATATCATTTGAATTTCGTATCCCAAACGGAATTTTCGATTGGTTCTCCGCGGAGCTGGGAGTATTACTTTAAATACTAATAAAAAGTACTGAATGCTCGTCAGTATCGTTACTTAAAATACTGTCGAACAATACTGGGAGGAAAATATATCGCAAAAGAAAATCGGGAAAATACTCTTTCGGAATGCATCCAAGAGGCTGTCTCTGCACTCAACCTCAAAGGGGGACATAACCGTAAAGAAAAGGTCGAAGTGCAATACTTTTCATACCCCAAGATTTATCTATCTATATATCTATCTATCTACCTATCTACCTATCTCTATCTATCTATCTATCTATCTATCTATATATCTATCTATCTATCTATTTATCTATCTATCTATCTATCTATCTATCTATCTATCTATCTATCTATCTATCTATCTATCTATCTATCTATCTATCTATCTATCTATCTATCTATCTATCTATCTATCTATCTATATATCTATCTATCTATCTATCTATCTATCTATCTATCTATCTATCTATACCTAAAACTCTTCTAATTCAAGTATAAAATACAAATTTTCTATCATGGGAAAAAGGAGATTGCGGTGAATTGATGTTCTAGCTTCTAAATGTCTCCTCATGTACATCTGAATGTTTAAATGAACGTATTACAACTAATAGTAAATGCGTTATTATGCTCTATAGGCTACTGTTTTCCACCGTGGCATCTAGATTGATTAGTACCCACATTTAGAGCTGCTGCAGTGACGAAAAACTGAAGTATTAGTTTTTGGAATCAAGAGTATCCTATTTGGGCCTCATCTAAAAAATATGTTTGTTTTATTTTAAAAACTTTCTATTTTTAATATTGTTCCATTTTTATGTCTTATAAATATAGGCAATATTATTACAAAATTGTATTAACTGATCGAGAGGTTAATGAACTTTTGTAATAATTTTGCCTATATTACTGCAAATTGAATGTAAACTTATTACATGATTGTATTAGCTATGGCTCGAGTATATTTTTCTCTAAAGCTAATACAGTTTGTAATGATATTGCCTATACTAGTGCAAATGATTACTTGCAATAGTATTGCTTTATTTTTATGTTTTACACAAATTGCATTTTATAAAAATATATGCAAACTTATTACATGAGTGTATTAGTTATGGCTCGAGTACATTTTCGACCAAAGCTAAAACTGTTTTGTAATCATTTTGCCTATACTAGTGCATATAATTTCTTCCAATAATATGACTTTACTTTTATATTTTTTACAATGCGTATACAAATATAGGCAATTTTATTACAAAATTGTATTCACTGTGTCCCGAGTATATTTTAAGATCGAGGTTAATGAATAATTTGACGGTTACTATTACAAATGATTACAAGAGAGCTTTTTTGTGAATAAATAATTTTTTGTAGTAACTTTTACGATATTAAGGGATAAATTTTAAAGCTAAATAGCTGATTTTTTATTCATCTTACATAAAATTTACGTCAACGCTTTGCTACAATGCCTTATTAAATAATTTGATTTACTTAAGTTTTAATAATTTTATTCACATTAATGTTGAGGATTCTATAAAAAAGCATTGAAATAAATTGGTTCGTAACATAAATAGAACAAAAATTCTGACATTTTAAAAGCTATCATCCCATTAATATTAGATCTATGTTGGCTGAAAAAAGATGGCCTCCAAATGGAAAGGACCCCGAAATAACTAAAAATTAAATTATTAAATTATTTACTGAAGAAGATATATTTCGCGTTTTGTATGCTCAACTCATTTGAAGGCCCGCACCACACTTACTTTAAGTTTTCTATGCCCCCAAAACTTGATGATAGAATGATAAAGATGATAAATTTATTAATTTTATATGCAAAATTATGGAATAAATGTATGAATGAATGATATTTGATGATCAATAAAATTAAATAATGGAATTGATTTGACTGGTGTGATTAGATAGAATGTGTAATCAGTATATTAGATATGCATTTATGTTTGGTTTTGTTTCATTTGCAATTCTACGTACAAGTTCTACGCACAAGTTTGCACCGTAAACTGTAAGCTTGAAAGACACTTCGCACATATGACCTAATCTCGAATTGAAACTGTAAATGAAACAAATACGAAAATTTAAATTTATTACTTATGTTGTATATTTATGTAGTAGTACAGACATCTTAGCCTGAAATCGGGCTGAAAGTTTCTTAGGTTTTCTTAAATCAACCGAATATGACACTCCGGTACTCTCTTTCCGAGCAAGGGAATTTCTTCAGAATGGATACATCAGTTCTCTTTTGGAAATAGATATTACTTAACTTTTATTAATGCTGATGGCGACATGTGATCTCTAGATTGGCTACAGACACATAGAACAGTTTTTTTTTCTATCTATTGTAGTTTCTGCAGAAAATCCCGGAAATGTGAGATTTGACTGATATTTGACCCATTTCTCGTAATTTTCGGTCGATTGATTCTAACAAAGCCTAAGAACTAATTTTGTGACATGGTAAAAAATCCCGATTCCAGGATCAAGATGACTAGACTATATCGTGTGTGTTGGAAAGCTTTTCCAATAGAGAATCAATGTTAAATATTATTTATTACTGGCTGGCCGTGTGGTTACTGTGTCAAGTCAGTCAGTACACATGTAATGAGAGTAGGTTAAATATGTTCATTGAATTCTTAACTTTAGTTTGTGAATCACAAAATTCCCACTCTTAAATGACAAACAAACAACCAACGATACGCATACAGTATACCTATACACTATCCAGATGTTTGTATGTATGTGTATTGTATAGGATCTATTCATACCTACATACGACCTATTCATTAATACACAAATATATTAAAAAGGTACATTTTATGCCCCAAATTACCAGCCCAAAATTCCAGAGTATGTATTCAATGTATTGTATGTATTGTATACTTTGTATAATAGTGATCATAAAAAATAGTTGGTATTATTATATTTTTTTTCAGAAAATGTTTTAATTAAAAAAAGAAAATAATAATAATTGGTAGGTACCCTGTATTTACTCTCTCTCTCTCTTCCTATCTCTCACTCAGAGCTGAGTGAAGTCAAACTTTGCCCACCAATGGTATAGGTGTACTGTATAGTAAATATTTTATTTATTTATTAAACATTGATTCTCTATTAGAAATGTTTTTGAAAACGGTCTGTATACTATAATATTTGATAATTTTATATATTGATAGATTTGAAATATTTTCAGGTGGTGATGGTGCAAGTGAAGTTCTGGTCATGCAAACCATGACTGGATGTGGTAATGTAACAGCATCAACCAGTAACGTCCATACAGCACGTGCAAGTACAACGTGCCCAAACTGTTCCACCTGCTCAGCTCAATTACAAATACAAACAACATCGCTCTGTACTCCCGGCTCAACTCCAATCATTAAACAGACCAACACTGTCGGTACTTCCACAAGAAACGAAAATAATTCAACAGTTGGTCACATCGATATGTCAGCATCATCCGATCCGGATATCATTGCATTGCTCTAAATCAACAATCGCCAATCACCTCCTGACACACATCATACTGACACGACACATATGCAATCTACCTAACTCAGTTTTACAGTCGATTTGTGCTGAATCGACACGGTTTTCGAACAAATATTTCGAATAGAAGTTATTCGCCTATAAAAATTCGAACAACTTTAGTTCGAAAATTTTTTTTTAATCCGTATGAATTCGACACAAACTGTAAAATTTTGAAAAAATATTTATTTAAGGATAATTTCATCATCAGCGTTTTTGCCGTTGCAGAAATCGGTATTTTTGTCGCATGCAATATGATCTCAAATGAAACCTTTCGCATGCATTGTTAACTGACAATTGTTGTCCATGTCGAAAATTCTTTATCCTAAGACAGCAACCAATCTCATCAATTTGGTTGTGAAGTAAAATGCCCTAATTGTACAACATGGCCACAAAACTAACGCTCTTTATTCAAAATTCATATGTGAGTCAAAAATGCTTCAATAAAAGTTGTTCATTACAAACAACTTTTATTTTATACTAACAACATCATTTTGAAAAAGGAGCCCTACTTTTGTCGGGTCCATAGTGCATGAAAATCTAACAGGCAACAAATTAAATGTTAAGTGTTAAATGTTTTGATAAATGTTTTTGTTTTAAAAACTAACTAAACCTCACCCCCTACATATACCCTAACAGTAGTAACCATCAAGAAACAAACGTTAAATTAAAACTATTGGAAAATTGTCGAAAAAATTATCTAAAAAATTTATTAAATACATTGCCAGAATGGTATCGACGAAGCCGGCTCTAGAATTGGAGCCACAGGTGCTATTCTTGGCCACCTGGTGATCGCAATGTATATACACTCCCTTGCAACAAAATTGAACCATTTCAAACAAATATATTTCATTTGAGTGTACCATGGAAACCTTATTCTGTTTTTGGGAAAATATTTCAAATAAAAGTTGTTAGTATCTTTAAAATTAACAACTTTTATTCGTAACATTTTCCCAAAAACCAATTGAATAAGGAACAAAATGACTATCCAATTTTGAAAAAAGTACACACGACTTCTGTGGTCCATGGTACACACAAATTCAATATATTTGAAACAACATGTCAAATAATTACATTTCAAATTTTGTCCCAATTCCTAGAACATTTATTTTTATAAATACGTATTTCGACTACAATGTAGTCATCATCAGTATGAAATAGCTAAACGTAACTATCTCTGGGATATGGATTCAGAGATATGTTGTTTGTTGCTAATTTGGTGCGTGTCTCACATATCATATAAAATACAAAACTTTTTAAATATTATTGTGAGACACGCACCAAATTAGCAACAAGCAACATATCTTTGAATCCATATCCCAGGGATAGTTACGATTAGCTAATTCATACTGATGATGACTACCTTGGAGTCGAAATACGTATTTATAAAATACAAACAAATTTTCTAGGAATTGGGGCAAAATTTGAAATGTAATTTCAAAAAACCTAGAGTTCTCTTTGATTATTTTAATAATCTTGATGTCAAATAATACCTACTAGAAAAATACAAATATTATGATGTTATGGCATCTGCCCCTGTCCATAGGACACTGTGTCTAAAACAGAATTCAAACAAATCCTAATTTTTTGATGCCATAACAACGAAACCTAATACCTAGTTTTTTGATGTATAAAAAAAAAAGCAAAAATATAAAAAAAAAAACGAACGAACGGTATTCTTTGCAGCATTTTGTGTCAGGACTTCTGTAGTCCATGGTACACTCAAATGCAATATATTTGAAACAACATGTCAAATAATACCCACTACAATCTATTACGAAATGAACAAAAAATATTAATCCCCGCACACTATCCAAAACCGAATCCAAACACACTCTAGCTTTTTAATGTTATAAAAAAACCTTAAATAATTTTGTGTCAGGACTTCTGTAGTTCGTGGTACACTCAAATGCAATACACTTGAAACAACGTGTCAAATAATACCCACAACAAACATTTACAAAATCAACAAACAAAAAATACAATTATGTCCCCACACTATCCAAAATAGAATCCCTAAACACACCCGAGCTTCTTAATGTTATGAAAAAACTTTAAATATTCAATGTTTTGGTGTCTTATGTGTATGACGCTATTGCTTGGTGTATTTTGTCTCTTAAGAGCATGCAAATATCAAAAAAAAAGTTTTAACAAAAATAGTGGATTCAACTACGTCGAAACGGACCGATATTACTACCTAAGGCCAAATGAATAGCACTTAATCTAAATATCTAAAAATTGGAGTAATTAAACTGATTTTGTTGAACCAACTATATATGGCGTAGTTGGTTACCGAATAACGAGTTATCAAAGCAAATAAACTGAGTTCAATTGTGTGTTTTCAAAATATTATGAAACGCTTCTGAAATACGTGCTATTGTGATAGGTATACATAGTTAGTTATAAAACCAAAACATCCAGTTATGGTCTTATTTGAAGTATATGTAGTGAAAGTGTGCGAACATCATGTATTCAGAGCTAATTCTGCTCTGGCATTATATATTCAAAGCTCTAGCTTCATTCGGTCGCGTTTGTAAATGAACTACGGTTACTTTCAATTTACCCTATTTTATTATGTGTGATAAAATCTACGATATTATTTTGGAGCTCTACTTGTATCTAATCAGTAGAAGTGTTCCTAATACCTACACTTCAATCGACGATTCTATTTCAAATTTCAAAAATAGTTTTGCATCATTTGCGAAAATAAGCTTGTAGATGAAATCTCCTCTTTGGAATGGAGATACTGAATGCGAGTGAGTTTATTCAATAAACTAAAAAGTGCCTGGATTATAAAGAAATATTTAGGAAATGTATTTAAAAAAAAATCACTGGTAATGGAATAAGTGACGTCAGTGAAATATATCGTGTAAACTCGTTTTTAAAATGCAAACGTGATCGGAAATATTTATATTGAATCAATGAATTCATTGAGCGTATCCTTAACAAATTTTGTGAATGTCGTTCAATAAAAATTAATTTTGTGGATTAAATCTCATCTGTGTGTATACCAAATTCGGCATATCAAATTTTAATGAGATACTCGTTTCGAATTGATTGGAAATGAATTTTATGTTGAAATTAAGAAGAAAGCCATCCACTATCAGTTTCAAAAGTTGAGTTTCCTTTTCAAAATTTTGCAGTTGATTTGTGTGTATTGACACAAGGCAAAAGTTTTTAGAATTTTTATAGCCAAATCAATTTAACACACATATTAAACTGTACAAATTTTGAAAAAGGAACATTCACTTTTGGGATGTACTTATCACTCATTCTATAGCAATTGTTTATGATGAATGTGACTAAAGTGTTTGTTTATGTTTTAAATGTGATTTTTGCAGTGATTTCAATGTGTAGTGAAACATTGAATCTTTTTTTTTGGAAATATTAGAATTGATTATTATAAAAAATGTAAGTAATATGGTAGTAAATTACGCCTGTAAATAATTTATTTATTTATAAGACTGAAATAATTTGTAATTAAATAGAGAGAACAAAATATGATATTTAGTGAAGAAAAAAAAAGAAGAAAAATTTTAAATTTAGATAGCTTTCGAACTGAAAATTCAAAAATTAAAACAAACTAATAAAATTGTAATAAATTATAAAATTAATTTTTAAAAAAATGCTCAAAGATTTATTTGTTTTAAAAAAGATTCAATTTTTTATTCGAGTGTTTTATGTGTTGAATAATATTTTATATATAAGTGTCACACAACTTCACATTACAGCTGGACCTAATCTGAACTCAACTTTCAATTATTTCAATGGAAAAAATATATTAAGCTCATTTGATACATCTTGAGCAGAATTGTGATGGGATATTAGAAGAATTTTTTACATAAAAGTTACCGTTGATTTGGTCTCAGCTTTCCATCATTTAAATTGAAAAATCATTTTCGAAGCATTTAATGATTTTCAGTGGGATATTAGAAGCAAATAATCACAAATCTAAATAAAGTGTTTAGCGAATTTAAGAGAAAAACTACAACATCGATCCAACCAAAATGAACACAATATTAGAGACCGTTACAAAGTTGATTTGTGCTGCATCCATTCGATTTACAAAAACATGTTTCGTATAAAAGTTGTTAATATTTTTATAACAAACAACTTTTATTTGAAATATTTTTTCGTAAACTAAATAAATTCGGCACAAATCTACTGGCAAAATTTGCAAAAAAAAAAAGACCATCACTTCTGTAGTACACTCTCCTATTACTTATGCTTTATGTTAATATGCATGCTATATACGATATGTATATAATTAAGCGTGAGTGTGACACTTATATATAAGACGCCCATTTCTCAGTGTGTCTCATTGTTAGTGAATTAGACAAATCTATGTTTTGTTTGCTGGGAATTTATGTTCAGTGTTTCAAAATGCATAATTCATAAATTTTTAATGGGCGATCCAAATTGCTTTAACTGTTGAAGAAAAAAAACTAAGTGTGAATCAATTATTCATTAAAAATGTATTAAAAAAATATAAGATGCCTCAAATTAAATTTTTTATTTTTTATGTAGTTCACGTGATGACGCTAGCATTTGAATGTATACTCGAATACAAAATAATTGAAACGTTATGTCACATTCTAAATGGACGACTTAATGCATAATATATATATATATATATATATATATATATATATATATATATATATATATATATATATATATATAAATAATCACTACTTAAAATGTGATTCAACTGGAACAAATTGTATGTTTTTTAGATGCATTTCACATAAATATATATATATATATATATATATATATATATATATATATATATATATATAAATATATATATATATATATAAATATATATATATATATATATATAGTCAAACCTGAGTAATTGAGAACTGGGTAAGGGAGTAAAATCTATAAATGAGACTGCTACTTATCTGTAATAACTCTATTACAGATCGAGACAGTCGAGCATGTATGAACACCTGCAGCTGCTATTTATGACACATTGTTAAATTTCTTTGAACTTAAAAATGAGTCATCAGTCTCAATTATAGAGGTCCACGCACAGATATCTGAAAGTATATCGTAACCTCTACGAGTGAGAAAGGCCACTCCTGTACCTCTATAAGCTACGAACTCGGATTAGTGAGAAACCTCCATAAGCGAAAAAGAGATGGCGGTCCTTTGAGTTCGCACTTATCCAGGTTCGACCTTATGTATAAGTTCGACCTTATATATATATATATATATATATATATATATATATCAATTTATCTTTAATAAAAGTGAACATGTGTATACTGAAATGCAAAAAAAATTGAACCCGTTGACCACATTCTATTGTTTGAAATATATTGCATTCGAGTATACAGATCAAATAATCGGAAGCAATATTGATTTATTCAGGATAAATAAAAGGAAATTATTTTGAAGCCAATTGATAAAGCTATTCAAACAAATAGCTACACCCAAGTTAGATCAGTTCGATCCACAATATAGCAATTTTCATCCAAATCAATGAATGTGTTTCATGAATTTGAATGATTGAGTTTGTCCCACATATGTTTGATCACACTTGTTATAAAGTATCTCTTCGGGTTTTCAAGTTAGATATTTTGGCACGCCCTTGGCGACGATGGAGTGTGAAAGGGACGATAAACGACTTTGCAAGTTGTTTACTCTCTCCAGATATAGATATTTACGCCCTCCCACCAAAAACACTAAATATTACCTGAAGAAAAAGAAGTCTAGATTACTTTCTGAAAAGTCCTCTACCTGCGGAAATCACAGACGGATTTCGAAATCACGGACAAACACTTCAATTTTCTTTATTCGCATAGATGAGTACTAAGTATGACGTAATATTGAGAGATTTATGCGATAAAACCATGCGCAATGATTATTTGAATGGTATGTAGGGCTTGTGTTCACATAGGATGTATTCGTTTTGGGCGCTTACCCGCTTTCAGTGACACCAAACCTTGTTTTTGTGTTCCTCTTGACGCTGTGTACGCTAACAGAGCAATGGTTGAGTTCCATGCTCACAGACGCTTTATCCATCGATAGGGCAACCAAAGCGTGAACGCCAAATCGTACTAACTCTCAAAACGAATACTGTAAAAGCGTTTGTTTATTTATCTGTCATGCGCACCAGAGAATTTTTTAGTGCATTTCTTTGCATTTTTCAATGTTTTATATCTTTTTTTTTAATAAACAAAAGAACCAACATAATATAGAAAATCGTATTCGAAAAAAATTTGCATTACCAGCATAGTTTTTAAAATTATCAGTTTAAAGGGTTTTGTTTTAATTTTAGGGGCTTCTCACTCAAAAAACCATTATATTGCTTGAGCTAAACTGAAGAATCGAGTAAGCGTTCAAAAGCCAACACGAAGGTCAATAAATTGCGCTTAAAAGCGTAAGCGCCTAAAATGAATACACCCTTAGTATACATGGTAGAAATAGTTTAGTATATAAATCTAATAAATAAACACGCAAGCAATATATTTGCAACCAGCTAATGGTACACTGCACTAGTCGTAGCAAATTCTAAATCACTCATCTGGTTCTTAAGTCACTAATCACCGTCTTGGGCCAACCGTCATCTTACACCAACAAAACATACAATTAGTTTTATTTTGTGTCTAGCTTAAGCACTAGCTCTAACGCAACTGAGCACATGCTCAACATAGCATAACCGCATGTGTGTGCTGATATCTTCTCAAATTTACGTTACGTTTCTGAGAAACATCTGTACTCAGTGTTGCCAATTTGCTATGGAAAACATACAGCATATCCAAGATAGTAAAACCATTGAAAATGTTAAAATTTCTGTAACTTTTCGTAAAGGTTTGAAAACTAAAAAATGGGTTTGGAAGTTTGAACACTCTTCTATGCAATACGGACTCAAACTAAGTTTAAAAAAAATCGCGAAGTGATCTTTATTGCAAAATTATATGTGCAGAATCTAACAGAGCTGAAACCGTATTAAAGACATGATATCACTTTTTCTGGCATGACTTCCAAAATTATGACAAATATTCATAGACTAATTGTTTTCCAAAACGTGATTTTCGCTTGTTGTAAGCATTTTATGGAATAGCGGATAAGCAGAACAAATTATTCCCAATCGATTTTTCACCTAAATAAGATGCTTACAAAGATATTCGCGTCAATAGACGTAAAAGCAGGGCTTCCACACACGTACATTTTGCATTCTCGGATATTTCCTGAGTTTAGCTGAAGTTGTAGGACTGGCGCATACATTCGATTTTAGGATCTATAAAAAAGAATATCTTCCATCAAGTTTTCTCCAAATCTAGGAGGTATTTTCAGCGTAGTCCAAATAGTCTATTGCATTGGAGGGGGAATTCATGAGTTGTCAAAAATCTCTGTGAAATGTTTCCAACATTGTTTGTTCTAAATATCGAGTAAATATTAAACATAGAGATAATATTAAAGATAGAGTGAAAGAAGTGCCATTTGCTTTTCCGATCGAGACAGAAATGAAGAGTTACCTTGTGTACTAAGTTCTCTCTCCTAAATAGGCAGCGTTAACTACTAATCAAAAGCAAGAAGATAGTAATAGAACATCGGGCCACCGATTCTCTTTTTCTTTTAATGTTACACCTCGATCGCTCTTATAAAAAGATTCTCGTGGAAAAAAGTGTTTACAACTAAGGGAAAACCAATTGGGGATACTTACTAGCCTTCTTTCTTCACAAAATCAATCACACAGGGAATAATCTCTGCAGATTTTGCTATGAAGCGGAGGCAACCATAATTCACATTCTATGTGAATGCGAAAGTCTCTCTCATTTGGGATGGACAGATATCCAACCAGATGAACTCAATGAAGTGTCGCCTAGATATATCCTATAACATTTATCAAAACTATAGGACTCCTGGAACATCTTTACAGGAAAAGAGCATGGATACTACACAAGGATACCGAACTCCATGTAAACAAATAATTGGCACACAAAAAAATATCAGTAGTGTCGCTTCTATGCTGGAAACAGTGGTGAGAGTATAAGACGCGAGTTTTAATTGAAAAACATTACGTATTTATAGTATTATTAATATTATTTGCAGCCAAAGTATTTTTTCAATAAAATACTTTTTTTAATAAATGATAAGTAATTTCAATTTTTCGATAAAGAGTTAGTTGAAACAAATTGCATACTTCAAAATAATCACTACGAAATAAAACTGATTACTTGCTTACTTCACACCTATTTATAAAACTATATTCACTTCGGTACGGATTGTAGTACGGATGAACAACTAGCGACGCTAGTGGCATAAAAAGTAAATATTACTATTACCATTTCGTTGCCATATTTTATCAATTCTCCCGTTTGAGTTCGGTATCCTTGTGTGACGTATCCATGGAAAAGAGGTAGAATAGATCAAATTATTCGCAGTACAAAAGCTCTTTATAAGACTTACTACTCATTCGAATCTAATCGAATCTACCTCTATGATCAAATCATGTTGAAATGAATGAACACAATTTTTGGATTGTGGATGAAATAGATTATAACAACTTGATAAGTATTGTGGACGATCTGATTCTTGTGCGAGCATGTGATATATTAAGTAAACAGAAAGTAATAAAAAAAGTACACATTCATTTGCATAGAAAATAAATATGTTATTCTAAATAGAAATAGAGAAAAGTATTTGATGTTTTGATTTGCAAAGAGAAGATTTTAATCATATTTTTATAAAACAGTTAAAGAGTTGTGTATAAATTATCTTTGTAAAAAAATTATGTGTTAAGCTAAAAGCTCAAAATGTTTTGGTATCAAATGATCAAATATAAACATGTTACATGACTTTGGATAAACATACGAAAGTGGACTTGAAACTCTCCTGGCATCAAAACCCTTGAGCAACTTAAGCAGCTTTAAGCAGTTGTAAGGAGTGGTTACACTGACCTCAATTTAACTGGATAGGTTATCCCATGTTACGCCATTAACACGAATTTAATCGCTGTTCAACTAGCCAAGGTACTAATTTTTGCGTCAGCGTGTCTGCGTGGCATGCATGTAAATCTGTATGTTAATGTATATGGAGCTGTCATAAAATTTTAGTATCTTGAGACCATTAGACAGCGTTGCCTTGGGTCCGTTATTTCACGTTTAAACCCATAAGCATACTCTATCCAGTTATGTAGACGTCAGTGGATGGTTATGGTGTAATTGTGTCCCATTTTGGGCAGCCAACCTAATTTAACTGAACTTGAAACGATGTGTGCTAAACTGAAACAATTGACTTGTACGCAGCTTATAGGAAACATGTTCATCGTCTTTCTACATCGTAAGAGATGGCGTAACCATTGATTTGGTACTATGAATCACATAAGTAAAGTTCAGTTTTCAAAATTAGGGGGGGGGGGGCGCCAAAATCATAATATACTGTTTGAAAAAAAAAACTTGTTTCACAAAGAGACTAAGAACTAGCACACGTTGTTTTATCAATTATTCATTTGATTTTAAAACTTTAATTATTCATAAAATTAATAAATTATTTAAATTCAAATTCCCGTGCATTCGAGTGCATTCGACATGTTACAACATCTGTGCAAGCATGACATAAGTATAGCTTTAAGAATATACTGCACATTACCTACGACATCTGCAAGCTGTGAGCGAAGCTTCAGCAAACTGAAAATAATTAAAAGTTATCTGCGTTCAACAATGAGTCAGGAACGTCTATCCTATCTGGCCTCGCGATCCTAGCCATTGAAAATAAAACTGCCTTTGAGGCGGACTTTGATAAGATAATAGATTCTTTCGCACAAAAGAAAGCACGCCGTGTAAAGCTGTAGCAAGATTAGAGAGAAAAGAATGGTGAGACCTAAAGGTTGAATAAATGGTACGGCTGGTTATATGTAAATATGTTTCCTATATTTAATTTTATTTTACACAAATAAAAAAATTATTAGTTAATAGATAATAAAAAGTGCAAATTTATATAAAGAGTACAAAGGGTTCGTATTCGCCCTATCACAAAAAATGCCACCCATTATATATTTGTGAGTTTTTTTTAAACAATTTATCTCCAACGCTGGAGAGAGGGGGTGCCACTATCAAGTTTCTGCCCCGGGGTGCAAAAATCGTAGATCCGGGACTGCCTTTAATTCATACGGTTTTCCAAAAAAAATACTAAAGTCTACTATCTTGACATGAATTGTTACAAATCGCTTCATATTAAGTCACTTATCAAAAAAAGTCTTCTTTATGGAGAGCTTATAAGTGGTACAGAAAGCTGAAAGCTGAAAGCGAACATCAGATAAGTGGAATGAGCGTATGCACAATGTTCGTATGTTTAACCAGAGTCAATAACAAAAATAAAAGTAACGTATTAGAATTTAATGTACCTGTTAGGCTCCGGCCTAATTCATGTTAGGTGCTTAATAGGCGGCAATAAAGAAAGTAGGATAATATTTATTTTTTGTACAAGAAACTTAATGTTTTTGAGTGAAACTGTGCAAACGATAGTACAAACAGTGCCAACACTTGATAAATATAGTGTTGACTCTAAGCTAGATTTGGTATACATTCAACCAACACCATCTAGCAATTGCACAATAAAATTGATTTGAATGAAGAATTCTGATTGATTTTTATATTGATTCGATTCATTCAATAGAGAGTTTCATACAGTGTCGGATTTAGGCACAAAAAAAGGCCACCACAAAATTCAACTCTTCCCAAAATTTCTAAAACTTCTGCGGAAATCAACAATTCAAAGTAAAAAAATATGTCTTTTAATAAAAGTCAACAATTTCGTAAAATTTTTATTTTATTTACGAAACTATAACGTAATGTTTTTGTGATATATTTTTCCGAACTTCCTGAAAGGAAATAGAGCTATTGGTCCCGTACCAACTTCAAAATTTTGCAAAATTTTTTGCAATGTCCATCGATCATACCTAGTAGATGTCGAAAATCACCATCTCTAAAATTTATATATATATATATATATATATATATATATATATATATATATATATATATATATATATATAGATAGATATAGATATATATTGTTGTCTGTAACCACTCTAGCGGTCACAATTTTGATCTGATTGGAATGAAATTTGGTATTTGAGGCGCTTTTGGTATTCAAAAGGTCAAGTTCGTTAATGGGTAAAATCGGACAGGGGGAAAGGGGGGTTTAGAGGGAGAGGGAAACACAAAATTTGACATATCTCTCTTAATATTCGAAAAATCGAAAAATTTATAAGTAGTAAAGTTGTAGGTATTAAGTTTTACTGCAATTTTGTTTCTTATCATTTTTTCTGTTACCCTAATATTTACAGAAATATTGACGGTTTAAGATTGAAAATTAAATTCCTTAATATCTCTGTACACATTAGAGTTTGAGCAAAAATGATAAGGTGATGATTTGTAGCAAACATGATTTTCTACAACTTTATTTCTTACGCATTTTTCGATTGTTCTAATATTAAGAGAGATATTTTATATTTTGTGTTTTCATCTTTCTTTAAGCCCCCCTTTCCCCTTGACGTATATCATTTATTAATAAAATTGGCCTTGCAAATATTAAAATCATAAACGACATTTCATTTTGATCAGACTAAAATTATGACCGCTAGAAAGTGATTTATGTATTTTAAGGAAATTCGCTAAGTTGAAGCAGCTCCTACGTAACGATTTTTTTTTCTTCTTTTCGTTATTTTCAAGATTGCCAGAAAAATTCTTGCTGAACCAGATTTTGTTTTTTTATTTTTTACATATTTATTTTGCTTTCGGTGTGAAAGTTTTTATTGGAAATTTCACAGGGAAAAAAGTGACCAACCTTTGCTCCGTTATTAAGATTAAAGACGAAGAACATCACTTTTCTGAAAATCTATGTGTAGAGACAAAAACGGTCTATATAAAAATTTCAATGAACGAATTGAATATAAAATGAATCAGATTCAGATTAGTTTTAATTGTTACGCTCTCTATTATGTAAGAAAACAATCAAACGAATATTAACAGTTTGGTTTGAATCTAAACTAACATAATTATAAAGTAGGGTAACTGTGGTTTTCAAAATAAATATAATAATATTATGATTATAATATATATTATATGATTATATTTGTTAAAGTAATATTTAGGGTTAATCCACACTATAATGCCAATTGCGGTTCCGATCAATTTCCGATCGAATCGAGAATATAATAATATAATAATAAAATCGATCGGACCGAGAACGAACCGTGATCCGACATTACAGTGTGAATTAACCCTTAAGATACGATTGAAGTTCAAGTTGTCCTTCGATCAAATCATAATGCTGGATCAGAAATAGTTAAAATACATTCAGAATAAATAAATTTAAAAAGAACGATTCAGTTTATTCAATGTTATTTATAATAAATAAATATTTGTTTGATTTTATGGAATACAAAAAAAAAATTATAGCAAAACAAAATCAGTTAATTGTAGAAATTATTAATAAATCAAATAAAATTCAATAAAAATTATCTATGTACAAACGTTTGTATCTAATATTTCCCCTTTGAAACTGTCCTTGAGAGTTATCAAAACAAATCCTATTAAACACGTGTCTAATTCTTTATTTTACAATCGATTTGAGTGTCGAAGACATTCAGTTTACGATAAAAAATGTTTCAAAACAATATTTGTTTCTATTTTAATAAAGAACAATTTTTATTTGAAACCTTTTTAAGCACTGGCCTCTATATAATTGGACAGATTATCCCATGTTACACCATTAGCCTGAATTGAAGCGATCCTCAACTAGCTAAGATACTAATTTTTGCTTCAGTGCGGCTTGTATGCGTGTTAATGTATGTGCGGCTATCACATGTGTTTCCACTACACACATAAAGTTGTTAATCACGCAAACGCACTGAAGCATAGTTTAGTACCTTGGCTTCTTAGCTAATTGTGTCCTTTATTTCACGTTTAGACCCATAAGCATACTCGGCACAAATTTTCGAACAAGGAGAGTAATAAATTTTTTCAGTCATATGAGTTTAGTATTGAATCACATAAGAAAACTTTAATGGTTCCTTCATGTATAATTTAAGATAAATATCTTCGAAAACTCTTGCCAAACACCAAATTTTTTAAGTTAAGAATAATAAAAGGTAATTCTTTGCCCGGATTGTCAGAGCAAAAAGTACAAAAGACAGTACACTAAAAAAATTATTATATGTTACGCATTCACTTCTATATAACTGGACAGAGGTTGCTTATGAGACAGCCACACATACATTAACACACATAATTCTTACACATAAATGACGCTCAAGCGCACTGAAGCAAAAATTAGTACCATGGCTAGTTGATGAGCGCTTCACTTCGAGTTAATGTCTTAACATGGGATAACCTATCCAGTTAAATAGAGATCAGTGATTCATAAGTCTTAGATGAAATTAGCTAGAACGGTTCTTTTTAATTTTGCATATGCTGCAGCCAAGCTCGTCACTCAAAAATTAAGGTAACTATTTCGAGAAAAAAATTTTTTGTACATCTCTGGTTTTGTAAAGTTTACTTTAAAAGAGAGCGTTGATTTAGGAATACTCAAGTGTCTCGCCGTGGGAAAAATATTTGTCTGAACTTATAAAAACCAACTTGGAAAAAAATCTTATATAATTATAGTTGGACGTTTTTATATCTGCAAAAGTCTTTTTCTTCGACGAAAGTTTATTATTTATAACTTAAAATAGCTATAATGAATACTAGATAATTAAAGAAACCACTTGTTTGGTTACCCCATAGTAAATCCGAACATTTTTTTAGTAGTCAATTTTCAACAGGAAGGACTCCCGAGAATTTTAGAACTCAGACCCCCAAAACCATCGATACAGTTCTGGATGCAATCTATAATAAGTCTCAAAGACTCTGAAATATCTTTGGTTTTGCACAGTTGATCTTTTTAAATCTTTTTACCATTCTTTATTGCGGTTTTGCCAATTTCAGAGCTATAAAAAAGAGGTATATTTAGATTTTTGTTGATCTTTTGACGGTCTATAAATTTCAAATATTGTCGAAAAAAAACTATTGAAATTCAATAAGGTAAACCATCCAATCGAGTACTATAGTTTTTGCCACAATATCTGAAATATATAGAACGTCTTTTAGTTTGGGGGCGCATAAATACACAAACCCGATCAACTCGGGGTATGGTTGGAATAGTTATCGACCATTAATATTAAAAATAATATAATCATAATATCGAACCTTTTTGCACAGTTTTTCACAATTTTTATAAATAAACAATTGAAAATGTCGCTCTTTTCCCAGTTCTTATTGATCCAAAGGCCCAAATATATTCCTTTTTTCTCTAAACTAAGTTAGGTCTCTAAACTAATTTTACTACCCCATCCATTATTGCGAATAATCTCTCACAATTCCAGAAAAATATCCTAAGAAAGGGCAGCAGAACTAACTACCATATTTATTCTTTGAATACAATTTTGTTTTGTGTGATATCTCACAAGCAAAAGATCTGACAGTGATAGACTGATGGATAGATAGGTATAGCGATTAGTGATTGGAGTGTGATACTGTAATCGTGATTCGTGACAATGACAGTGACAGCAAGTGAGTATTGAATACCAAATGATTGAATACAAATTGTTTCAACTGCGTTGAACCAATTGAAAGGTATTCAAACAAAATGAGGGCCTCATTACACTCATTACTCATTAATAAGTAATTTGTAAGAGTTTCGAGTACACCTGTGTACGATCACTTCACAGGTACTACATAGCACATACTTGTGGTGCCAGCAGTCAGACTGTCAGTCAGTGCTACCAACCATCCTAACATATTTTATTCAATTGATTGTGTGTGTGTGTGTTCAATGTTATTATGATGTGAATGTTTATCAGAAAATTTTCATAAATATTCAAGTTTGTTTTGTAAATATAGATGAGTTACCCAAAATCATTCAATCAACGTATTTAAAACGTAGCCACATTTTGATTTGATTGGATCAAATGATTAAGTATCAGCTGTATGTGATATGCGACGTAATTAATAATATTGAAGGTAAACATTTGTACGTGATCATATTTATTATTTACAAAGTCACTTTGTCTGAACTATTCATAAGTACTTTTAGAGTGAAGTACTTAAACAGTTAAGTACTTCCAATTTACCTAGATAGTCACAGTATTTGAATTCAGTGTTGCATTTTGATGCATTCATTGATTCACCAATAAGCAATAAATGACCTCCGGATTATTTGAATTATTAAATTTGTATTTAGACCACAAATAATTGTATGACGTCATGTTCAAATTAATATTGGAGTGTTTTTAGTTGAACGTGAAATATCAAATGCAATCGATTCAATTGTCTGAATATGTCGTTATCACAATCCAGAGTTATGTAATCATTATTTAGATATTTAAATTTTTTGGATAACAGTTCTAGTTGGAATATTTACGGAGTATGTACGCAAATGACGATTACAAGGATTTCTGGAATGAGTACAAACTTGTTCAGGAAACAAAACATGCAGCTGCTGTTGAAGATGAGGACCATACAAAATTGGAAGTTGATGGTAAAATTTTTATTTTGTTTTGAGATACAATAGAACTTCAATTCGGATCCAATAAAATATCCAAATCATGAAGAAAGGTCATAAACTATCGATTTTCTTTGCTTTTTCATAAATATTCGACCCTGAAAGAGGGTTTCTCAATGATCGCTGCTGGTTAAAACCACTTGAATATAATTGGAGTTCTACTGTAGTTTTTTTGTTTTGGGATATTAATTTGTAAATTTTTTGGACAGAGGTGGAAAACAATACAGAATTGTTACAAGTGATGGGGATGGGTCATTTAGTGGAAGTATTCAATCAATGTCGTGAAATCACCGAAACGGAATTGGATGTGTCGTTACGACAATTGTCCAGACGACAGGCGGATACTGTACGAAAACGTGTACGGGCGCTGAATTATACAGTGAGATCACGCATACCAGGACGACAGCCCAGAGGGTGGCAACGGAAACCCGATATTCGTAATGTTTTTCGAGATGTTGAGGTAATTTTCATAGAAATCTTGTTTATAATTAATTGTGTTTTCAAAATGTTATAGATCATAGATGTTTATATTCAATCTAAATCGCTAACTTATCATTTAAATTGCTTGAAAACTACCAATGAAATAATGATATTTAGATAGTCCTCCCCGAGTGCCGAGAAATATAAAAGACAGTCGTATATTATGGCTTACACTGTTGAATCTTGTGTATTTTATGAAGATTGTACTTGATAAAACTATCAGTCTATCTGTCCATAGACATAGGCAGTGAATAACTCGAAAACTTTTTTTTTTTAATTCTAGTTCAAAATATAATAAGATTTTTTTTAGCTTTTCGATTTAAAATTTTCTTAAGGAATAACAATGAAATTGACCCAAATACATTATTTAAATTGTAAACTATTTATAACTGATTGAATGTTGTACAGACATCGAGTACGGGTACTCGATCACGGAGTGCCACACCCGATTCATTGGATTCGATTCAAGCTGTACAAATACCATCAATATCCTCACATTGGGAATCAACAAATTGGAATACAACCACAGAATCCGAAACGTCTCCACCAAACAATTTGTAAATATTTTTAATTGGTGCTTTTAGCTGTTCATTAAAATTAGTTACGTTCAATTTTAGAGTTGGAAGTGTTCCCAGTTTTGTAAAAATATTCCATCAACCAGATTCAACAGAACATCCACAAATGACAAGCTCACATCGTAGCAGCAGTGAAAGTGAAAAAGATACGTTACGGCGTACACCAAGTGCCCCTCCAAGTTGTAATCGTGGACATGAATCAGCCGAAGATAGTTGTGATACATCAAACAATAATTTACCATCCATATTACCATCAACCGAAATGTTTGGACGTCCAAATTGGAGTCACTATCGAGGCGCAGTCGCTTCCAACTCAGAGGGTATTGAACTGTTAGGATTTAATCGTATCGGCACAATGTACTGTCCAAGGAATTCCCGAGAGCGTGGGCGATTGTTACGTGAAGCACAAACTGACACACAAGTGGCGTCAAATCGGAACATTGATGCATTAATTGATAGTCCGACCCATCATCGTCCCATCACAGTTCCATCAAATGGTCCAATGAGTTTCGAAATGGCATTCACTAAGAATTCAGTAAAGAAAGACGTGGAACTGGATCAAACGAGTCATCCAATTGCCGATTCGAATGAACGGCTATCTGTAAATAAAGTGACCGATTTGGATTTTAAAGATATGACACCGATTTTATGGTTGGAAGTTTGTATGCTTTTCGATAAACATTCCTTAAAAATCCATCGACGTAAACCGTTAAAACGTAAACGAAAAGAAGGTAAATCAAAATTTTGATACTTAAGGTAGAACTTTCCGAAGAAAAATCGACTGTCCACCCCCCATATCTGGAAAAGTATCCATTTTTCGACCGTGTGATCATGAGAACTTTTGTTCAGCAGCTCAAAAAAAATAACATATCGATTCCAGCGAATTTCACTGAGAGTGGCTTCCCATAAGAAATGTGCGGGGTCTTTTTTTGGTTTGTGTTCAAAAATTATTCAAGGCCTCCACGTCTTCGTTGCCCCAAGACCTCCAAATCTTTAAAATAGTGTAATCCATAATATACAGCAATTTGTACATTGAATACTGTCTTTTATAACTTTTTTTGGGCTATCAGGGAAAAATAATGATTTTGTTAGTACTTTTTGCTCCAAAAATTCTTACCTCCAGAAAATGGCGTTCCTTTTTCAAATTTTATGCAGTCAATTTGTGTCGAATCCATTTGATTTTCGAATAAAAGTTATTAGTTATGACAATATCAAAAACGTGTGCTTTAGACAGGACCAGGAAACAGGAACACCATTTTTGAAGTCAATAGATTTAAAAGATGTGATAAATGTTGATTTGTTTTATTCAAGATGGTAATTTATTTGGTGTAAATTTATCAACATTGGTAATGCGTGATTACCAATTCATCAATGACACCAGTATCATTCCTGTACCATTAATAATACGTGATCTATTGTCACGTTTATCAGTACGAACTCGTCTCTGTGAAGAAGGTCTACTACGTGTTGCTGGCAACAAACAACGTGTTGAAGTACTATGCAACGAATTGGAACAACATTTTTATACCAAACAAGAACATGCCCGAGTATTACTTGATAAATCAACTAGTCATGAATTGGTATCGGTGCTCAAGAAATTACTTCGGGATCTTCCACAACCGTTGTTCACCGTCGAATTAATACATTTATTTTATGAAACGCATGGTAAGAGAACTCACTAATAAGAACTCACAAAACGACGGAGATTTCAATTGATTTTATTTGTTTTCAGCCATCAAAGATGAGAATGACCAATTGAATGCCTTAAATTTGTTAGTACTTTTGTTACCAGATGAAAATCGTACAACTTTATACGCTTTGTTACAATTTTTAATCGATGTGGTCCACCATGAACAGTTCAACAAAATGAATTTGCATAATGTTGCTATGATTATTGCGCCATCTTTATTTCCACCACGGTAACCATTTTAATTACGTTTTAGTAGTAATGGCCTCTCATCCATTACCTTCACATTTTGTGTGAATGTAAAAGCTTCTCTCTCAAAAGACACTCGGGATGGATAGATCTCCAACTATATGAAATCAGTGAAGTGTCGTCTAGAGATATCCTAACGTTTCTCAAGACTATAGAGCTCCTGGAACACCTTTGAAGATCAGGGGGTACAATAGATCAAACTGGTAACAGTATAGAAGTTTTTCCAAGACTTCCTCCCAATTTAAATCTAATCTAACAATGTACCTGGCATGGGAGTGCGACTCCTTTACGCTTCGTTGCCGTCAACCCCGCAGTATCCTGATTAGTTATCATCTTTAAAAAGATAGAAATAGTAAATACGACAATTAACTGACAACAGTGGATGATATGACGTCACGATTTTAAATAAATTTTTTTTTTTTGTTAAATCAAATAATAAGTATTAAAAATAATTTCAGATATATTTTTACAAATCGTACAATGAAAAACGATTTAAATTCCGAGATTGCATTTGCAGCGACATGTTGTAAATTGACTGAAACATTAATACAGGGTGTTCAATTATTACAAACCATTCCAGTGACATTATTTAAACAAGCGAGAAATTGTACATCAGAAACACCGCATTGTTATCGACGTACCAAAATCAGTGTGAACGATCACCAATCGAAACAATTGAATAAACATGTAATTAAAAAGTTTTATTTTAAACTATGATGAACTTACCCTTTGATTAATGTTTATTGATTGTTTTTTTTTTGTTTCAGATAAAATTATTCGCAAAGAAAGATAAAAAATAGATCGCTTCTAACGGATAAGTTTACACTTTCAACAACAAAGAGAACCGTTTTGAACTAAACAATCCAAGACACTTAATATTTATTACAGATTGTATTTTAATTCATTTTATATAGAAATTATTTAACATTGCAGAATAGCTATTTGAATAGCTAATTATTGTACAATGTTTGTGGGGGTCCCGGACTAAAATGCGTTATAAATATTTCAGATATTGTGGCAAAAACTATTGAAATTCACTAAGGTAACTATTCCAACCGAGTGCTATAGTTTTTGCCACAATATCTGAAATATATTGAACGCCTTTTAGTGCGGGGACCCAAAAACATGCAAACCCGATCAGTTGGGCGTATGATCGATCTAGTGAAAGGTTGGAATAGTCATCGACCATAATATCATAATATAATAATAATATGGACCCTTTTTGCACAGTTTTTCACCTATTTTATTAATAAACAATTGAAAATGGCGCTCTGCCACCCCAGTTTTTATTGATCCAGAGGCTCAAATATACTATTAGCTATGAAATTGACTACTGTTAGTCAATAACATAGACTTTTTATGATATATGTTAATATACATGCTATAAAATGATTTAAAATACAATAACTGCTGAAATTGAAATAAACGTTGATTGTGAACATTATTCGAAGCAGGTCGAACAGCGCGTGTCGCCGATCGTTACATTGACGTTAGAACGTATTAATTTTTGTTAACCAATCCCTAGCATTTAAGAAACAAACAGTCTGGTCATTTGAATTAAGATTGATTTTATTAAAATAATTTTACTTAATTTCATTTTTACTTAATTTATGTTTTTTGTTTTGTTTGATTTTTGAATGACAACGAAATCATAGAATTATTACAACGAATTGAATTAATTGATCACAATAATATTTATGATGCTGAAGAATGCAATTCAAGTGCCTTATTTTTCTTATATTTAGTACTAATTATTTTTAGGACAAAATTTGAATAATTAATTATTTAAAAAAAAAAGAATGACAAAGAATTGAAAACAACTTTCATTTATTATGAATTAAATTTTTATTTTAGTTTTTGATTTGAATTATTTAAATCTTTGGAACTGTATTCATCCTTAAAACGATTTTAATTTACATGTAAGTGGACTGTTTACATATGTGTGATATCACTTTTATTGTGATTGGTATACTTTGATCGTGTGACTGACGTAGTTGACAATAAAAGAAGCAACTTTCGACTGTCGGGAAAGAGCTACCTTAAGGATGGTCCAGCATGAAACCACTTTTCGACAGATTTTGCTCTTTTTTTCACAGGCTAAAAATAACGTTTTCTAATTAATCCCGAAGAAAAGTTTTGACCGTTTAAAACGCGATATAATTAATAGCAAAGTTATCATTCTCTCTCACTCTCTCTCATTAGAAGCGTGTAAAACTTCATGCCCGCCAAACTATTATCTGTTATATTAAAAAAAATACTCGACAGAATTTTAAAAAAAACTAGGATAGTAAAGATTTTTTTTTTTAAATTGCATTTTACCGTTTTGTTTTCGAAATATTAAAATTATTATTATTTTTCAAAATTACACTATTTTGTATATATGAAGAGTGAATTTGTCTATGTGTTGTGTATGTATTTGTTATATAATCAAATCAAACCGGTTTTTTTGTCCTGATTATATAACACAGTGCTGGAACCTCCTTAATTCGTCAAGTTTTTGAGATTTGATTTGACACGATATGGCTACATGAATTATTCATTACTAAATATAGTGTTTTGTTTTTCTTTTACGAAATTTGATGATGTACCCATGGAAGTAGCAGTTTGGATACAGGTGCTATTAGAATCGTTGGATAGTTTGAATCCGTACTAATTGTATTGTAAGATAATTCATAAACGTAATGAAGGATGTATTCGTTTTGGGCGCTCACATGCTTTCAGCGCCATCAAACGTTGTTTTTAGTGTTCATCTTGACGCTGTGTATGCTGACAAAGCACGCTAATGGTTGAGTTCCACGATAGATACCAGCTCACAGACGCTTTCTCTATTGAGCTGTATAAACGTTTGTTTATCTGTCGTGTGCACCAGGTTTTTTTTATTCAATTCCATTGCATTTTTTTAATGTTTTAAATCTTTTTTTTCTAAATAAACAAAGAAACTCACATGACATAGGAAAAAATCTACATTAACGGCAAATTTTTTCAAATTATCAGTTTAAGATGTTTTGGTTTGAACTGAAAAAAAAACTAAAAGAACGGCATTTATAAGAGTAACGCAAACGTTCATAAGCCCAAAACGAACGCCAATAGAAAGCGCTTATAAACGTGAACGCTGAGAGCGTGTAAGCGTCCAAAATGAATACACCCGAAATGTTATTGTGATGTAAAGACTATTTTGATATAAAAATATATACGTATGTTAACCAATAAAATTGATTGATTTCAATGTTAAACAGATTTGATGTGATTTCTAACCCACTATCATTGGCAGTCACATCGGCGTAGCTAGTTTACATGCCGATAGGACTCAACATAGAGTCTACAGATCAGTAACAAACATAAATCATTCATTTTATTCTTTTGTATAAAAATTTCTTGTTGCTATTGCAAATAAAATTTATATTTAACGTACTGTTTTGTTTTTGGTTTTATTTTCCAATCATAGATCCTTTTTCCATCGTTTCCCAAAAAGATCCTGCTTCAAATTTTTTTCGTCGATTTGTGCTGAATCCATTTCGTCACTGTTCGTTATAAAAATACTAACAACTTTTGTATTATAAATATTTGTTTTGAAAATCGAATGGATTTGGCACAAATCAACACTTTCGTTAAGGATTGCAGTGTCACAATTATTTGGGTGTCAGGTTTTGAGAAAAACGGAAGTATTAACCGTTTAACGAAGAGGGTTACAGAATCACCCTTTTTAGAATTGGAACCTTTCTTTTGAGTACTCGAGTCCTACTTCAAGAATGCACTAATGTCTTGAATGTACAATGATCCTGCTTTGGGACAAAGACAGGCTAAGATCTTCTTAGACCACTCGTTGAGGAGGGTCAAAATGATTCTGCCACGTGGCAGATCAAACATTAAGATCTTTTCCGAATTTCTGTTTGGACATTGCCCACTGAGGTGTAAGAAAGTAAATCTCGGCAAGACCGAGATTGATACTTGTCGCTCCTATGAAGATGCGATGGAAACAGTGTTCCTGATACTCTACAGCTGTTTAACACATAGCAGCTGTGTACATATTTGCTTGGGTCTACCTTGTTATCTCGCTTCCTAGAGGAGGGGGTTTTTGATCGAACTGACTAGATATAACCCGTTAATAGTAATAATCAGCGTAAAATTAACCGATTTTTAAACTGTTAAAGGAATGACGATTGTGAGATTGTGACCGATTTTGTATCGTACTATACATTACCAAGCACAATAATGCACCGCCATACCTATACAAGTTTGAAAGCTGCGTATTCTTTTTATAATGTAAGCACTCGTACACCATGGACCGATTTGATGAACGATGCGTTAATATCCGCTAAAAATCTGGATTTTGATGTGTTCAATGCCCTCGATCTAATGGACAATCGTGAGTTTTTAGAGCCGCTCAAGTTTGGTATTGGAGATGGTAATTTACAATACTATTTATACAATTGGGGGTGCCCTGGAATGACACCAGAAAAAATTGGTCTGGTACTACATTAAGTCTACAAAATATGTATATTTATAACGGTATCTGTTGAACGGAAGGAACGGCGTTTTCAGTAATTGAAACTTCCTGAAGAAATGAAAGTCTCCTTTCGTCGTTTTGTGAGCTACGTTCTCAAAGGATCTCTATTTGTTGTAGTAACAGTGTCTACTTAATCAGAGGTATATATTTAAATCTTAGTCCATCCTTTTCCAACTACCAATTAAATTATGTTTCGAAATTTCGTACTTTTCAAAATTATTTTTGTATTCGGAGAAACCAAGTCGAAGTAGGAGATATGGGATTATGTGTGTAACATGATGTAAAAAAAATTAAATTGTTGTTTAAATAAAATCAATAAATCGATGTGAAAACAAATTGTTTTAGTTTTATTTATTCAAAGTCATGCTTGTGGTTTATACAAATCGTTTATACTCAATAGATACTAAGAATAATAATTAGAAACAGGTTTAGGGATACCGATGTAAGAAGTGTATGGAAAATATTTTCAAATATTTGGGAAAAAAGGATGAATGATATTGTAAGACGGACATTTAAATGGATGGCTTATTTACAATATCAAACATTATAACAATGGTTTTATATGAAAATATATTATTGAAATCAAATCAATAATTATTTATTTATAATGAACACACGATCACTTACATTTTGAATATGAATAGGACCATTACGGCATTAGCATTTGGTATTCACGAACGATGCATCTGAAAATAATAATTAACTGATTACAATTACTGTAAATACTATCAATAATATTTAAAGACAATATTTACATTAATTTTATTATCTATCAATATCAATTTATTATTGACCAAATTCTGCATTATATTACAAACTTATTACATGAACACAATCATTTACAAACTAATTAATTTGTTGTTTTACTTTAATTTCTATTTAATTTTATTCATTTACATTTTTAATGCACAAACTTATAACTCTGGTTAGCAACAGTTGGTGATACAAAACTTTCAAACTAAGTAGTAAGCGTCCATGCGCGAAAGACCAATCCACGTATATAAAACACTTTTCGTGTATTCGTTCGCGCATTGAACTAAATAGAAGAAACTAAATGCATACAGGGGGCACCACTAGCTAGTGTATCTGAATTTACAATGTAGCGGAATTAAGATGCACTAGCTAGTGGTGCCCCCTGTATGCATTTAGTTTCTTCTATTTAGTTCAATGCGCGAACGAATACACGAAAAGTGTTTTATATACGTGGATTGGTCTTTCGCGCATGGACGCTTACTACTTGTTTGAAAGTTTTGTATCACCAACTGTTGCTAACCAGAGTTATAAGTTTGTGCATTAAAAATGTAAATGAATAAAATTAAATAGAAATTAAAGTAAAACAACAAATTAATTAGTTTGTAAATGATTGTGTTCATGTAATAAGTTTGTAATATAATGCAGAATTTAGTCAATAATAAATTGATATTGATAGATAATAAAATTAATGTAAATATTGTCTTTAAATATTATTGATAGTATTTACAGTAATTGTAATCAGTTAATTATTATTTTCAGATGCATTGTTCGTGAATACCAAATGCTAATGCTGTAATGGTCCTATTCATATTCAAAATGTAAGTGTAAAAGTGACTGCTCAAATCCGTTGGCGACATAGTTAGAGCCCTATGCTCCTAACGAGGAGTTCTAGGACCATATATATATATATATATATATATATATAAAAGTACTAACAGCTTTTATTCGAAACATTTTTTTAAAAGTTTAGTTTGGACTCAAATCGACAGCTAAAATTTTAAACATACTCTTTTTTTCCAAATTTTTGCAGTTGATTTGTGCCGAATTTATTCAGTTTAAGTTTCGATTATAAGTTGTTCGGTATAAAAATACTTACAGTTTTTGTTCTAAAATTTTGAAAAAGGAACCTTATTTGGATGTGAATGATTATTAATTGGGGGTTTTGGATGACAGGTGAATAAAATAAAAACAATTTCAAATGTGAAATAAATTTAATTTATTTGTTGATGATAAATAAAGATCAATTGACACAATCAATGATAATGAAATAACTGATGATAGCTCAACACTAGTTCAATCGTGAGATTCCATCCAAAACAACACCTCATAGATCAACAGTGATGAAATCGATAGATGATAAATAATAACGCAGAAGCGGCGGAAGACCTTGAATAAATGAATTCCCCACTTCATATCCTGCGACGTGGGGAATTTAATTTACCACCCTATCTAAAGTATACCCCAAGCCATTCAAAACCTCGTAATTCAGGGGATTTAATGAGTTTTAGAATAAAAAGAGTAACATTATAATTAATCTAATGGCGGCTTGTCGTAGATTTAGAGCATCGCGATTTCAGCAAGGGTTTTAAACATCTGTCAGCCTATCGGATTTTATTACCGTCTTACGACTCCAGAGTTATTTGATCATTTGAATTAATCAGAGTGGCCACAAAAATAGCAAAATAAAATGACATTTCCATGACTAAAAACGTAACTTTCCAGGTCTATAAATACGTGTCACCGCATGATATTCATTTATAAAAAAGAAACTATCTTCCAACTTCCTGATATTTCCTAGGATTCCAGAAAGTGGCCACCCTAATAATTGTCTGTGATTTACGTTCCTCTTTCGAAAGTTCTCGACAAATTGTATACCCAATCTGGACCTGTTTCGCCGCTCCTTTAACGTAATAGCAATTGAACAAAGCCAAGTAATAGTAGCAGATCGTTCTGTACTTAAAATTTTCAATTCTAGTTCTAAATTTTAAATGTTTTGTTTAAAAGCTTCTTACCTCCTAAAAGTTCATTACAAGAATATCATTTTTTTACACAACTTTTTTACAGTTTGTTCAATTTGTTTGCTTTAAGGATAATCGAACACGGTACCTACAATTAGATTTTTGAAGAGCTAATTGTTTAAATAGAATGTATATACTGAGTTCATTAGCATTGCGTGAATTGTTTATTTTACTTTTTACTATCAGTTCGCTATTTGTCGTCGTTCTTGAGGACGGACCGACGGAAATGGAGTGATTCGAACATTTTATGAACATCTGTACCAAAATGTTTTTTCTACGTTACATATTTCTAACCGTTACAAACTTGGGACTAAACTCATGATACCCTTATGTATATCCATATTAATATATAAAGGGAAAGCATTTATTTGTTTGTTTCGGGTAATTATTTCACTGATAGAAAGCTACATTATTCCCGCGTGACATAGGCTATAAAAGGTTTTTGTTTTAGGCATTCGTGCCCGCGTGAGTTACTATATCCATGTCCCCGTGGCACGCTAAAAACCTAACTTACGATGCGAGATAGACAAAACCTTTACATACAAAAAATATTTATCTAATAAAAACAAACAACTTTTGTTTGAAATATTTTTTCATAAAACCAATAGTTTAAATAAAAACAATTGTAAATCCCATTTGGGAGTTACCTTACTCGAATATCCTTAAGAAAGTTCATTTTTTGTTATAAATTATCTTGCTTTGATTCCAAATGGGTCCCTTTCGAACGTGTGATCATTGATCACCGATGTCTGTATCTGTACTAGAACATCACACCAATAAAGCGAATAAATTTTTGATTAAAATACTTATAGCGCTAGTAGAGCTCTGTAGAGCTTGTAGAGCTAGTGGCAGTAGCAGCAACAGTAGCACTACTAAATAAAACATCTGATTTGATTTATATAAATTAGATTTTACATCAAAACATCTGAATTGAATGTCTAGTATATAGAATTTTTAATATCTAAGTCTATGATTAAATTTATTTATTTCAAATATAATTTATTTGTCTCTATCAAGTCAAGAATTAAAAAAGAAAACGATTCTATCACTCGTAGTTTAATCGTCTCAGTCTGAAATCGGAATTAGGATAAGTTTATAGGGTACTCCCATCCCAGTCCGAACAATAATAGAATAATAATAAATAGGTGAAATACAACCTAATTGTTCGTGATTTTGTCAAAAAACTAACAAAGATACGTAAAAAAAGTTCGAGCTGTAATTTAATACAGAAAAAGTCTTCTAACTCCAATTCCTATTTTCCATAGTTTAGTCGTAAAATGACGATAATGCTCGGAAATTGTTAATTTATTATTTTAGTTTACAATATTCGGAGAAGAAAAGTCCCTTCCAGACCGTAAAAAATTGGTGAATCGATTTTTCCTACATTGAATGAAAAGTTTAATTATTAACATTTTCCTACAATCATCATTATTTTCAGCTAAATTATGACAGAGTTTGAAAGATTTTTTTGGGTAAAATTACAGTCTCCACAAATTTTACTAGAAATTTTTTTTGTTTCACTTATTTATAGGCAAAATTATTACCAAACTGCATTAGCTTTGGTTAAAAATATACTCGAACCAATGCTTATACAAAATTGTAATAAGTTTGCCTATATTGATAGTAATAATTTGCGTTAACATAGACAAAATTATTACAAAAGTTCATTGACCTTTGCTATAAAAATATACTTCGACTAAAGCTAATACAATTATGTAATAATTTTGCCTAAATTTTTAATACAATCCATTTATATAAAAAAATTCGAGCCATAATATTTTGTGTAAAATTACAGCCTCTTTAAATTTTCAAATCTCTTTTAGTTTCCCCTCTTTTAAAATAAGGCGATATTTAGGGCGCGTATATTTCACCTTTCGTCCGGAGTGGGAATACTTTTAACGATATTGTCGATTGATTCTAGCAACTCATGACTGAAATTTTCGTCCATGAAAATCCTGATTTCAGGCTGAGATGACTGAACTATCAGGGACTGTCAACAATGAATTGGCGTGTACATTATTCTCTGAAATCTTGGCTAAATTTCAGTGATTGTTTTTTTTTGTTTAATTGAATCGCTTGAAATTAAATTAGATTTCGAACACAAAATAGTTGGCAGCCCCTGATAATATTTGTATTGATTACGATTTAAACTGTGGTAACGGATAAAAGTCCAATCATTTTGGAGGCAGAACTATTTGTGGGTCGTTGTCCACCATTTACAATCATATCTTGTACGGTTTTAAAGTCGTCAGTGATTGTCGTATCTTTATGTGATTTTTTTCGTAATGATTTTTTATTTTTGATTGTAAATGATGGTGCAGAGATCACTGTTGATGGTGTCCCACTAAACGATGACGATGTTGTAGCTAGTCCACATGTGGTTGGTTCGGTTGCGCGTGTAGCGTCTGGACTAAGTGTGTTCGTATCACTGACACGATGATGACCGCACTTTACACAATTCTTACAACTATCATTTTTATTATTTTTTCGTTCACGTTCCAATATTTGTCGTTTGCGCTCTTCTTTTGTCCAATATCGTCCAATCTACAAACAAAATCAATTCTGGATTACAATCGAGTGAAAATTATACAGTCGAATCAAAAATATTCATCCAACAATTCATTGAATGATTCCAAATTTCAGATTTGTGAATGGAATTCTAATAATCAAAAACGAATTGAAAATTTCATCAGTTTCAATGCGGTTTTTGAACCATTATCTTGTAGTATATCGGAAATCGGATTGGAAAAAATTTCGCGGTTGATTTTGTTAAAAAATATTAAAACGGATTAACAACAGAGGGCAATATGTGTCAGAATTGGTTCGAATTCAGGATTGTTCAAAGGATAATATTGAAACGAATTAAAACGTATTGACGGATTGACAAGAATATATAATTTGGAGAGAGAAAATGATCGTGAATCCGTAATTAAATAAAAACGGGATTCAAACACATGGTTTTTGAATCCGGTTCAATCCCGGAATATATCCGGTATATAATATATACCCGGGTTAATAAGTTTAGTTTCATGTTTGTAACGGTTGAAAACATTGATCGCAGAAAAAAAATTTTGGTGTAGGTTTTCATAAAATGACCTAATTAGTTCATTTCTGCATATCCGTCATTCCGTCTGCCAGTCTAGTTGATTATTCGTTCGATTCACGTGAAGCTTTTCCGTGACTGATATAATAATACAGAGTGTATCATAATTTAATGCCACCAACTACCAACAAACTAAAACCTCAGAACCTCTCGACTCGACCCACTTTCCGTGGACGAAGAGACTTCCCATACATTGGACGAATAATTACGGTGTAAATAAATAGTAGTAATACCTTAATTTCGGAGCATGTATCATCCTCCGTAGTGAATTCAGCAGCACGCTCTTCAATAATTTCTTTAGTACGATTCCGTAAAATACGATTACGAATTGGTCGTCTGGCAATATAACGTGTACCATTTTGCCGTCGTTTAACTTTCCATTCCATTTTCAGCTCTTTGTCGGCACTCCGTTGATGATGAGCATTTGTGGCGGGTGTCGATCGATTACTATTCGTGTTATGATTACTCGTCGATTGAATGGTTGTAGCTCCAGCACCCGGGAATGTCGAACTTGTATTCGAACGAACGGAGAACGGCACTTGTCGTTGTTGATTCAACGCTTGTCGAAACAGTTGCTGTTGTAATAGAATCGTTTGGTGTAGATTCGCCATGTTTGTGTACATTGTATCCGCTGCTATTTGAGCACTTGGTAACGATTTTGAATTGTGCATCATACTACCACCATTTTTACGATTTGATGACACTTTTGGCGTTAAGTTATCGTATCGATAATGACTAGGTGAACACAATTGTAATATTGATCTGAATCATAAGAAATACATACTTTTGAAACACCTGGTGGTATCTTTATGTACAATAGGCTACAAAAGTATCGTCCGTTTTTCAAAATTTTTTTATTGATTTGTACTTTATTCATGGTTCGGGTAAAAGTTGTTAGTATATTTGGTAAAATCATAGTTTAGCGGCTTTTGCCAAAAACAAAAAAATATGATACACATTTTTTGATTCGAAAAAAGGGTATATTTAGGTCTCTAGATAAATAAAAACCTGGGGGAGAGCGACATTTTCAATTGTTTATTTATAAAAATGGTTAAAAACCAATATTAATACTATGATATTTCACCTGATCGCTCATATCCCGACTTGATCGGGTTTGCGTGTTTTTGGGACCCCGCACTAAAAGGCGTTCGATATATTTCAGATATTGTCGCAAAAACTGTAGTACTCGGCTGAAATAGGTACCTTATTGAATTTCGATAGTTTATAGGTAGATAGTTTATAGGTCGCAAAAACTGTAGTACTCGGCTGAAATAGGTACCTTATTGAATTTCGATAGTTTATAGGTAGATAGGGCCCCCAAATACACGCAAATCGGACCAACTCAGGTACAATTCAATTACCAGTCCAAGTAGCCGAACGGTCTAAGGCGTTATGTCTGCGCAGTATGCATACTTGGAAACTGGGAGGTTATGGGTTCGAATCCCGACATAAGCAATTTGTCAATTATAAAAAAAAGGGCGGTTAATTGACTAAACTGTCAGCGTATGGACAAGAACGAAGTAACCGGCTATGCTTAAGAAGGTTTTCTGCAGTTTCCTTCACGAACTCCAGATGAATATCGGCATAGTTCCTATCAGAGTCGGCTGCAGCCGCATATCCTACTAATTCCTAGTCTACTCACAAATTCCTTCCACTCCACTCACATCCTCACATCCTGAGGCATCACAATGGACCTCATGGTCGAAGTGTAGCCCGTCCAGGGCAGGCTCTACATTCTATCTATCTATCTCTACAATTCAATTAGAAAATTTTGATAAATGAGTGTTACTTTTGTGACCCCGTGTAGAATGTTTAGTTGATCGTACCTGTTTGTGTGGTTACAACCGAGTTTAAATGTAAGAGCTGTTGAGGTATGGTGATTACTGTTTGAAGAACCTCCGGTACCGGTGTTGTACGCACTTGACGAATCTCCATCACCTCCTACATCCACTCCCACACCAGATGATGCTGGCAGCTGCACCATCACCAAACCATCACCACTGTTTCCACTGTTGCTGCTTGTTGTCGATATACTTTTGTGTTTGCTGCGTTTCTTCTTGTCAACTGAAACACTGTCAACAATTCACATTGACAAAAATTTACAAATCATTCATCAACAAGGGGCTTAGAATTGTACAAAGATTGGGTATATCTCGAAAACTATTGATTGAATTGTCAAATCAACTGACCTTTTGTACTTTTTATGTCCAAATGACGTTATGACCTAATTAACATTTAAATCGAGGACTCAAACCATTTTTTCGATTTTCTAAAAGACTTCTCGTAAACGATTCTAGGTAATCTGTCTGAAATTGTGCACCAAAGCGTCAAATGAACAATAATTTTGGGTTTTATAACGTTCAAACTAATTTAAATATATTCCAAATGTTATCGAAATTGGAAACAGTTGATTGCGAATTTTTTCTAAACGTTTAATTGGAATTCGAGGCGGAAATCGTACAAAAATGCGTATAGATCATACAAAAGGGGTTATATCTCGAAAAATATCCATCGAATCACCAAACCAACTGTATTTATGTTATTTTTGGATCCCAATTACATTATAAACTAATTTTCATTCAAATTTAAACCTAAATTTTTTTAAATGATTTTCGATATTTTCTAATGAAAAAAAAAGTTTCAAAAATAATTTTGAAAATAGTTTTCCCGATTTGAATGAAAATCACAATATTCGGTAATTTAGACCCAAAAAATAAGAAAATCATGTTCGTTTGGCAATTTAATGAGCGGTTTGAGAGATATGTATTCCACTACCATAATGTATCAGGTAGCTCAGCTGTAGAGCATTAGGCTAAAATGTCAGAGGTCGTGGATTCGATTACCAACCTAGATGTGTATGATTTTTCATATCAAGCATTTGATGTCAAAGAATCCTATCAATGTTCAGACATATTACTTAAATGTCAAATTAAGTAAACGCAAGTCACTTCCGTTGGTATAATATAACCTAAAGGCATCCATACTAACAATAGCGATATAAATAGACGATAGTTTACAAAAAAATATACAAGTTTTAAGTTAAATAAAAGCTTGTAAAAATTACAAATCGATAAAATGAAATCAATCGAATGATAAGAAACAAACAAAAAAATTGAAAAACTATTCATTTGATGAGAAAACATGAAAAATAATGTATTAGAGATAAAGAAAATTTATTGACAACGATAATGGTTTTCATTGAAATGATTCGATCATTCAACACACATTCAACATACAAACTTTTTGATAGTTTGAATTGAACTGCGAGTTAGAACAAGAGGACTATCGACCATCGAGACCATCGTTTACCACTGTTTACCCCTCAATCTCAATCTCAATCAATCATTTTGCTTTTGTTTGGTTTTGTTACATTCGACCATACATCAACATTCAACATGTTTCTAATTCATCAAACGATAACAATTACTTAATTTGATTCCTGTGTCCTATTTACATTTATGGACCATTCGTCAAAACCTACAATGTAAAAAATAAAATACAAGCCAAATGAATACCACTTAAGCGAAATGCCTAAAAGTTGAACTAATGAAACCATTTTTGTCGAGTTGACTACACGGCGTAGTTCAGATTGTATAAAAAATTCGGGAAAATACTGTTTCGGAATGCATCCAAGAGTTTGCCTCTGCATGCACTCAACCTGAGCAGGACACAACTTCGAAAGGTTACCGGATTCATCACCGGACACTACCAACAACGAAAGTAATTGTACACAATAGGACTCCACAATGGATCCATTCCATGAGCAGACTGTGCGGTGAGAAGGAAGAAACATCCAGCCATATCCTCTTTAACGCGAATCCCTCGGTTATAGCAGATATGATCCTTCAGGAAAACGTGCTAAGCAAGCTCCTGGCCATTATCAAGATATGGGAGAAGCGAATCCCGTTAGACTGAAGTAGAAGAGGGCTATAAGGTCGAATACTTTTTATACCCCAAGATATATCTATTTATCTAATACTTCTATAAAATACTCCATTCATTTGCATGTAGCTCGACATGGTGTCGCGTTCTAACAGATCGATTGCCTTAGTAGACGCTCAACTTTATGAATGATATTTATCTAATTAATATTCTATTGCATTCGAACACAATGAGTACGTGAGAGCAGATCTATACTCGCTGTCGTTCGTATCAAATGTTTATTTAGGATACTTTACGCCACATATCAAATACATAAACATGCACTTCTGGCTATGCCAGTGTCTGTTCAACAATGGTAAAGCGAGTCAACATTTTGTGTTGTATAATCAAGTCACAACATTTAAGAATCTCAATAACCAAGAACAAATTAAACCGATTTTAGGAATCCTCATCAAATATTATATCGGATGAAAAAAAACTTTGGATTGAATTCGTTAAGAACTATTGAAATGGACTTACACGGGAAAACAGTGTTGGTCGAAAGTAGACCGGATTGTTCTAAAGTAAAATATATTTTCAACCGTTACAAAAAAGGATTGCCAAGGAACTTTTTATTCCAAAGATCAAAATTGTCTGAAGATTATGTAATAACTGTGGGATTGTGTAAAAAAGTTTTGAGAAACTCTGTGACTATTTATTATATGTATTTAATGTCCGTACTAGCATCTAAATCATTACACAAGCTCTCAACAGACGGACTAAATTGTATTGTATTTTGTTGTAAAAGTATCTCAACTGTATAAGTAAGAGCTACAACTTGTAGTTTTTATTGTAATCTATATCATTTAAATGATTAATGGCTTTATTATTTAGAATGTTTTTCAACATTTATTTATATATTTGATACTTCATTTAATAATCAATAAATACTTTCATTGATTTACTTATTGATTCATACATTTCATTACAATCAGATTTATGTAATAAATTCAATTAATTTTTTAATGTGCGCTACTTTTTAAATTAAGATGCACTAGCTAGTGGTGCCCTCTGTATGCATTTAGTTTCATGTATTTAGTTGAATGCGCGAACGAATACACAAAAAGTGTTTTATATATGTGGATTGGTCTTTCGCGCATGGACGCTTACTACTTAGTTTGAAAGTTTTCTATCTACAACTGTTGCTAACCAGAGTTATAAGTTTGTGCATTAAAAACGTAAATGAATAAAATAAAATAGGAATTGAAGTAAAACAATAAATTAAATAGCTTGTAAATGTGTTCATGTAGTAATATGTTTGTAATATAATGTTTAAGTTGTACATATTAATTACTAACCACAACTAGTCACAGTACTACTTTTGAATATTTACAGGTGTAAACATAACGTATAATAATGCATAATTTAGTCAATAATAAATTGATATTGATAGTAATAAAATTAATGTAAATATTGTCTTTAAATATTACTGATAGTATTTACAGTAATTGTAATCAGTTTATTAATATTTTCAGATGCAGTAAAGGTGATTTCGAATCCCAAATGGTAATGCCGTAATGGTCCTAAACATATTCTAAATGTAAGTGATCGTGTGTTCATTATAATAATTATTGATTTGATTTCAATAAAATATATTTTCATATAAAACTATATTATAATGTATGATATTGTAAATAAGCCATCCATTTAAATGTCCGTCTTACAATATCATTCATCCTTTTTTTCACAAATATTAAAAATTTCCATACATTTCTTACATCGGTGTCCCTAAACCTGTATCTGATTATTTTCATTAGTTTCTATTGAGTATATATTTGTATAAAAGATAAAAATAAACCACAAACATTAGTTTGAAAAAAAAAATGAAACAATTTGTTTTCACATCGATTTATTGATTTTATTAAACAATTTCACTGTTTTAACATCATAATTCCTACTCCTATTTCGACTTGGTTTCCCCGAATACAAATCAATTTTAGGTACGGTATTTCGATATATAATTTAATTGATACCTGAAAAAGTTTGGAATATTTATTGGATTTAAACATTATATACCTCTGGCTAAGTAGACAGCGATACTACAATCCTTTGTCCTGAACCTAAACTTTTAATATTACAACCAACAACCATTTTTTATATCCGGTATATATACTATATACTAGGGTATGTTAGTTCCGACTTTGTACCGGTTGAAAGAACGCAGAAAAAATTAGGTAAAACGAACTAATTAGTTCATTTCTATCCGTTTATCAGTCTGTCCGTCCGTTGATACGATAACTCAAAAACAAAAAGAGATAACACGCCGAAATTTTGCGTGGTTATGTTTTAGAGCTAAAAAGTAAGGCAAAGCTCGTGAATGGACGAAATCGGACTGTGCTTCTTTCTGCAAGGAGAGGAAATATCTATCTTTGAAACCGTACGAAATAGAACAAAAATTTAAAGACAAAAATGCTCTTTTTTGAAAAATAATCAACTTTTGTTTGAAACTCTTTTTCATAAACTTAAATATATACCGGATATTTAAGCAATTAACTCAGTTAGTGGCTATTTTCAGTTGTTTGATGTGGTTTTGTACTGGTTGGTGTGGTAAGTAAATACAACCAAAGTTTTTATATTTATGACCCTGCAACCATTATTACAATGCATAGTTACGACCGCAATTGTATTGTTCAAGGACTTTCGTTTCTAAATAAACATAATTATATTAATTATTAGCTAATTAATAGCTGTCAATGTTTTCAATCAAAATTAAACATCATATTTGTAGATATTTTTCGACTATATCAATGAATAGATAAAATTTGCGAGTAAGACCTTCACGGCGTAAACATTTCAGTAACGATTGTTGCTGAGATGGACTGGATTTTATGGAGTTAGGTCCATGGTATTATCAATTTATAAGTGTTATTCCGATATGTTCTTTTTTACCCAAAAGGCAGGCGCGGATCTAGAGTTAAAGTTTCAGGGGTGGGGCGTCACACACTAAAAAAATAAATTAGAATAAGTAAAAAATTGTAATCCATTGAAAAAATTTTCTAACTAGAGAAGAGTATTAATCTTGGGAAAAGAATTTTTATTATTATTCTTGAAAAAATTTCAAATTATGTATTAGAATTAAAGTAAACTAGGGTTTTAAAACTAATTAAATATTTGAATGGTCAATTTTTACAACTGGGGAAATAAAGTACAGTACAACCTCGATTTACCGGGCCTCGATATACCGTGATTCGGATTTACCGGGGTCATGATGACTCATCAAGAACATCTGCATCGGCGCCAAAACAAAAGTTAATTGTTGGCAGCGACGAGAATCTGGATCCCTGGATCTGCGCTTGCCAGAATGAGGGTAATGCTTTTCGAGTGTATGTACTCTAGAGTAGTCCTTAGGTGTGGGGTAGGGTTTTAACTATGGCGTGTTCGTGTCGTGTTTTTTTTTTAAAATTTTGTTTGTATTATTTTTTCTTGTTTAACGTTTGATTTATGTGGAATCCATTCGGTTTTCGACAAAAATATTTGGAACAAAAATTGTTTGTATTTTTATAACGAATAACTTTTCTCGGAAACATTTTTTCGAAAACCAAATGGGTTCGATACAACAAATTGATTGCGAAAATTTGCTAGTTCATAGTTCCATGCTGGTTCTAAAATTTGTTTCTCTTAACTATTTATAGTTGAGTAATGGTGTTTCATTGATTTGCTCTTGAATGTAAACAAAATGAAAGAAGATGGAGATACAACAAAGATGGGGGGGGGGGGAGAGGTTGGTTGAGTCGTAGTATGATTTATTTGCATGATTTACATAAATAGATTCAAAGCCCAAGATTATACGGATTATTACAAATAGTGACAATAATAAACGATTAAACAATGTTGGGTGTGGTGATTAGGAACACCATTACAAGGGGATAGAGGATACAAAGGAATATGTATCCTATACTCCTCTCATATATGATTGTATATATACGATATACAGCGTGTTTCAGATACATAGTTTTCATAGTTTTAGACAATGCTCTCTCTTCTGTTGTTTTTGAGTTTTTTAATTAACAACCATGGAGCTTTACGGGTCCCATAGAGTTGCAGTTTTGCCTCAACTCTTTGATTTCACATAACATAGATCGAGAATAAGAATTTAGTATAGATTATGGAACAATCTTGGTCTGAGAATTGGTCAGTTATTTTGGATCGGAATCGGAACTATGTTTTTTGGCCGAATACAAAGAAATTTTATCTAGAATAAAAAAAAAAAAACGGTAGTAAAAGTAAAACAAAACAAAAAATCAGGTTTTGTCAATACCCAGGCGAAATTTCAACCGATTTTAATGAATTTTGCTGACTTGAGCCATTATTTCGATACATGGTGTAGCATCAAAATTCATCGGGCTCCAGTACGCCCTTTTACAAAATTTCAGATAATATCTCGTAAACCGCTCGCCAAATTGACAAATAAACATGATTTCTTATTTTTTGGGTACTTCATTTAAATCGAGAACAAAAATCATTTTTAAGATTTTAGGAAAAATCTAATGTTATCGCCAAGTTTAAATTGTTTTTTTGCAATATCTAGACGAAATTTGAACCGATTTTAATGAATTTTTTTTTGAAAAATACTATTTCATATTTTTTATTTTTGGCAGTGTTACTTTGCTGGTTTGCACTATTCTTCCACAGTATGGTTTTTGATATTGCATCCAAATCAATCGTGTTCGAGTTGCGTTGATAGTTAGATATCTAATAAACTGCTCACCAAATCATTAAATGAACATGATTTTCTTCATTTTTGGGTCTAAATTACCTTATACAGTGAATTTCATTCAAATCGGATAAAAAATTATTTTTTCGAATTTTTTCGGTAAGGTACATCCCTTAGAAAAAATCGAAAAAATCAGAACACATTTTTAGTCTTCGATTTGAATGAAAATTAGTTTACTAGGTAATTGGGACCCAAAAATAACAAAAATCCAGTTGGTTTAACGATTCAACGGATAGTTTTCGAGATATTCTCCCTTTTGTATAATTTTAGAAAATTTCAATTTCCAACTCTTAGAACAAATTCGATTTCCAACCCTTGTGCCACTTTTGGTGTGAATTCCGTACAGCCATGTGTTGTTCCTAGCAAAATTGAATTCCTTGACTAAAACTTAGTGGATTTGAAAAAAAATTTCATCCGAATTGAATAAAAAGGGCCTGTGATTGACTAAAAACGGATTTTTTGAATTTTGATGACGTCACCAGGTACAAAAAAAATCAATTTTTTTACTATCACAGCTAAATTTAGTCCGATTTTAATGAAATTTTTTTTGAAACCCACTATTTTTAGGATGCTCTTTTCATTTCTACAATATAGGAATGGATAGCGTTAATCGATTTTGAATCAGAAGTCGTCTCATATCTCAAAAACTACTAAAGATGTCCTGATTTGTCGGTATCTATCTAACAGCGGTATACCTATCTTATTTCAATGTTAACAATAATTATTAAGGATGTACGAGCACTGGATGTACTTGTTAACATGTAGTTGAAGTGCATATAAATCAATTATAAAAGTTTCAGGGGGGTTACGGGGGTCTTGAATTAATTAATGTTAAAGTTAGAGTTTTAATGCGTTGCTCTTATGGAGAAACCCATATTTTCACACTTATTTCGATATTTTTCACTTGGAATAAAATAAGACGAATAAAAAAAAACTACGCAATAGAAAATAGAAATATTAATAAAGAGATTGATCCAATAAAATTCCGGTATGACGGTCCTAAAAAAAAAGATATTTAAGAAAACTGCGATTTCGGGTAAAGTTCATTTGTATCGGCGGTAGCTTAATTACCCAAAATCTCAGGTTTTTTTTCTTAAATTTTCTTAAAGGTTCTTTTTTGTTAGACCCGGTATGATGGGCCTAAATTAAATTTTAATTTTAACTTACGACAAAAAATAATAAACATTATTGTGGATTTTTATGAATTTACTATATTAGATTTTGAAGAATTTTATAAATGGACTATATCTAGTGCTCGTACATCCTTAATACAATGTTTGCATAACTTCATAAAATAGTTTTACAGTTACGTATTGTGTACGATGAGTGAGTGCTCGTGAAACACCCTGTACAAGTATGAGTATTAATACCTAGAATGATAAGTTTAAAACATTTTCATGATAACTTTTATAATTTATCAAAATTCTATCAAAACAAAATTTCGAAGTTTTTAAGAAGAAAACAATTGTCAAATATAATTTGAAATAAGTTTTTAACTTTCTCATTACATTATTTCCGCAATTCATGGTTCTTTCTATATCACATTCGAAGTGAGTGTTTCTACTCCGAATACTTGTACGTGTATGTATGTATGTATGTATGTGTGCACTTGTTTCGATTGTAGTCAATTTAAATGTTATTGTTCAGTTCAAATGCTATTTATATCAAATGCCAGCCATTTCATTTAACTGTTTTAGGTTAGATTCGACTATGTCGACAACGACTCCACTGGATTCGTTTCGATTAACAACATTTGTGTGTATTTAACGGACCGTGTCACTTTTCATTCTCACTACAGTTTCTCTCCCAATCAGTGAATTTTCATCAACGTTTTTCTTCATTTTTTTTTGTGTATCTCAATTTAATTCAATTAAAACATGCTTGTCTTCATCTTGTTGCACACTTCACCACAAACTTGATGTCATTTTTGTAAATTTTATAATTGATTTGCACTCTTATTCGTTCTGTTTTCGAGAACAATTTTCGAATAAAAGTTGTTACTATATTTCTAATGAAGAACTTTTATCCGAAGCATTTTTTCGACAACCGAATCAATAACGCACAATTTTAACAACTGACATCAACTTTTGTGGACCACAGAAGCTGTGACCTTTTTTGAAATTTGCATAGTCATTTTGGGCCTTTTTCATTGGGAGATTGTTTGGAATAAAATTTGTCAGTAAATTCATAATGAACAAGTTTAATTCGAAACATTTTTCCAAAAACCGCATTAATAAGGCACAAAATTGTGGTCCATACGTGCAGAAAGTACTTTCAATCATTTTATATAGGAACTATTAACATATAATCAATTTTGAGAAAAATTATGTGACATATCAGCCGTAGATCTTGGAATTTGGAAGGGAGATCATACCTAATTTTGAGGTGTACTTTCCATTTCTGCCATAAAGAATTGTATAACGTTTATCGGTTTGGACAGACATTATCTCTGTGAAAATTATATCAAAAACTAAAACCGTATCAAAATTGAATTTCTTGACTAAAACTTAGTAGGTTTGAAAAAAAATTTCATTAAAATATGACCTTGGCAGACCAAAATCGTTTTTTTTTATACATTTGGTGACGTTACCAGGTTCAAAAAAAATCATTTTTTGGACTATCACAGCTAAATTTTGTTCGATTTGATTGAAATGTTTTTTGAAACCCACTATTTTTTCAATTCTTTAGTATAGATTTGTCTAGCGATAATCCATTACAAGATTCATGTTCAGGCTATCTCAAAAACTAATAGAACTGTCACAGTTTTTCTATCAAAATTGAATTCCTTCACTAAAACTATTCAAAATCGAATAAAATATACCCGTGATGGACCAAAAACGTCCGGATTGTTATTAGGTAGAAGAAAACTTTCTATATGAAGTAAAAGCGGTATACCTATCTTATTTCAATGTTAACAATAATTAATTATCATACAACGTTTTCGAAACTTCGTGAAATCTAACAGAATTGAATACAGTCAGTCAGTCAGTATCATACACTTTTTATTATACATGTTGTCGTTTATGCTATACAGCTATAAAATTAATTTATGTATATGCAAATATGAATACATGAACGTTATAAATATTGCCTATTATATCCATGCGTTATTAATTGTAAGCAATCTGAGATTTCGTTCAAATAACACAGCTTTCTCAGAAACTGTTATCATTGCATCAATGAACCTAATTTTTGCGATTTAGAACGGTAAAACTATTGTCAGTTTCATCGAAATCGGAAATAGTTTTTTTTAAGGATTATAAATTGAAATTCTGGATTATAAATTGAAGGCCGAAGCCTGGCAAGTAGACTTTTCTAGAAGCAATCAGTCCAAGTTGCCGTGCTGTCAAAGGCGCTTTGCTTGGAGGTTGCGAATTCGATTCCCAACGGTGGCAGTTTGTCAATTAAAAAAAAATGGTTCGGTTAATTGATTAAACTGTCCGCGTATTGTTTAACCCGCTATGCTTGTGAAGGTTTTCTGCATTTTCCTATCACAAACTCCAGATGAATATCGGCATAATTCCTATCAAAGTCGGTTGCAGCCACACAACCCACAAAATTCCTGTACAAATTCGTTATCCTTTAGGAGCCGGTAAAAAAGGCGTTCAAAGCTCTACTTGTCAGGCTACGACTTTCCCTCTGCTACTGCCAATAAGCACCCTGACCATAAGGTTTACCTCTTTCCTGTTTTTGCCAATAAACCAGACTGATCTCGCGACCTATTGTTTGGCTTGTCTGCAGCCTGCAGTCTGTAACCGTCGATTTCCTGTTCATAGACTTATCCACCCAACTTATGTGGAGTAGTTCGACCGAGTGATCGAGCTATTAAAGGCATTCTGCTTGGAAATCGGAGTTTGTTGGTTCGATCTCAATGGTGGTAGTTTGTCCTACAAACAAACTCGTTGTCTTTTAGTAGTCGATAAAAAAGGCCTCTTTCCTTGCTACTATTACTATGTGGAATAGACTATAGTGTGTTGGTTGGTGTACAAAGACAGTTTTGAATGATTCGTAACTGTAAGTAATATCATTTAAACAGCAATAAATTATCAGCAAGTTCATTTAAAATATGAACATCGAACGACACCGAACATGTACTTTATACACCCCCATCAACCCTCAAGCCCCAAGCACATTGAATGCATACACCAACCACCAATCTCACATATCATATCAGTAGTATCAGTATTAGTATCAGTATCACTTCCACTTACTTGTATGTGATTCGGGCTGCCTGGCTGGCTCTGATTCTGAACATCCATTAATTAAGTACCAACAATAATAAGTCTGTTAATGAATTCAAACTTGTGTCAGATTTAAGAAGTACTAGCTCATAGCATATAGTACACTCCTGTTCATTAAAAACTGAACCAATCAGTTGAAACATTCTAAGCTCGTAGGTATATATTACTAAATATGTAAACACTTAGAATGTTTCAACTGGTTCAATTTTTATGAACGGGAGTGTACATAGAACATAGCTCTCATAACTCATGCTCTACACAATTATGAACGATCAATTTTAACAATTGTGATAGCAACCATCAGTGGCGCAGCTACCAACAGTTTTGTTATGCGGCGAATAAAATATTGATTTCAAATTTTAATAAAATTTTCTAGTGGTTGAACTCAAAATCTATAGATACCAAAAATTGAATTTTAATTTTAGAAAATTTTACCCAAATTTAGTAGAATTACATGTTTATAAAAATCGTATCGAATTTGGACTCAGCAGAGCAAAATTGACTTTTTCTTGCATTTTGCTGACGTCATAAAATACAAAAAAAAAACAGTTTTTTCAATATCTTGCGAAAGTTGAACCGATTTGAATGAAATTTTTTTTGAAAACTACTATTTTGAAGTTGAAACTTTCCATTTTTGACAGTGTCATTTCGCTGACTTTCATCATTTTTTCGATGCAAGGTCCATGATATCTCAGACGATCGATTTTATCATCGATTCGAATGAAAATTAGTTTATAACCTAATTGGGACCCAAAAAGTACATAAATCTAGTTGGTTTCGCGATTCGATGAATATTTTTGGGGATTTTCGTCTGAGATAATTGATGCTGAGAAACTTTCATGAAACTTTCATGACGTACTAGTAATAATATTCAAAGTCTAAATCGAATTTCTCTTGAATAGAAAATAATAATAAAGTAGTTATCGAATGTTCTATGTAATTCGAACATTATATTCGAAGGATTATCAAATAGTTATAGATGTTGTGTTGGACCAACAAAGATAAGCCAACTTAATCAGATAAGTGTGAGATTGCTGTCTGTGTTTGATTGTATACACCACCCTCAAACCCAACCGTACCCTACTAGTGAATAGTGACTACACAGCATAGTGTTGTTCACACCATTACAACAACCCCATCCTTGTAAACCCACCCCCACAATTCACTCACTCACAGATTGATAATAGACCTAATGTTAGTAATATTGTTGGTGTAAGGTAAACTCGGATACTTTGGATACAATGTAGGGTAGTGTTGGTATAATTGTATGTTATACTAATAGTAATAGCCTCTGACCGCAATCAATATGCAGATACGTTCGTACATAAACTACTGTGTGAGTGAAACACCCTATCAATGCTTACTTTACTAGATTACTCACTCGTTCTATGTTACTAGAATACTACATACTAGCTAGCATATGTACCGGATGCTTCATTTAACTTGCAACTATCCAGTCGCGGATCTAGAACTATTTTAGGGGAAGTTATATCATGGACTTAAATTTCCTCACTTCTGACCAATCTGATTGGTCCAGTTGTTAAAGGCACTCGGATCTGGGAGGTTGCTGGTTTGATTCTCAACGGCAGCAGTTTGTCAATTATATTAATTTAAAAAAAATTATTGGAGTGGTAAATTGACTAAACTGTTGGCGGATGGAAAGGAAAACGCAAGTAACCGTCAATGCTTGTGAAGGTTTTCTGCAGTTTCCTCTCAGGAACTCCAAATTAATATCGGAATAGTTCCTATCAAAGTCGGCTGCAGTCCCATCCATCATAACCTACCAATACCTATTCAACATGCAAATTCCTTGTTTTGTTAGGAGTCGGTATAAAAGGCCTACTTGCCAGACCTAGACCTCCCCTCCGGTGCTACTACTCCCCAGTTGTAGCCACTATAATTTTGGCTCAAAATGAATATTATGAGTGAAAAGGGTGGTCAAAGTTAGGCTAGTATGACCGTCTAGACCGTTTTTTGCCAAAATCTATGTAAAAAGTGTATTAAGCACTCAGTAAATTAAAAAACTAGCACTAGTAGGTCTATGTTTCGTGACTAACCCTTCGGCCTACAAGTGTCGTCGTATTCGTATTTGGATGAACACCATCGATCACCACCGAGAACTTGAAATTGTTTACCCACCTTAGGATGGCAATAAGTGTAGTGGAAATACATGTGACAGCCACACATACATTACTACATATTCGTATCACACATACATGCCACGCATGCGCACTGAAGGAAAAATTAGTACCTTGGCTAGTTGAAGAACGTTTCAATTCGAATTCATGGCGTAACATGGTATAATCTGTCTAGTTAAATAGAGGTCAGTGATTGGTTCCCACAGCGGCTGTCCGACTACGACACGATGTCGGCCTAATGTGAAACATCTCATTACTTTTTAAAACCCACGTGTCGTGTACCCGGTGGCGTTTACACGATTGTCGGGTTGGTGTGAAATAAGACTTGCTCTTAAATGAAAATTCTATTGTGTTTGTGAATTTATATGAAACACTTGGTAGAAAGAAACCCTTCTACTTGAGCCACTTGGCATCGTACTACATCAGTGACTACAACTATACGAGTATTACTAAACTACCCATCTCCATACTACCATCATCCCTTATCAACTTAAATAGATTACAAATGCCAATATTTGAATATTTATCAGAATATTCTACGCAATTTAATATTGTTTTATGGATGGTTTCATGTGATTCTATAACCCCTTCTCTCACCCCCACTACCACCAATCCAACTAACATTTACACTATTTTACTATCATTTATCTTTACTACGATTTTAGTTTACAAGTAAATGGAGTTTATATACTTTTACTATCGTTTACTTTTTGGTTACTTTTCTCTCATTTTATTTCAAGGTCTAATCAAATTTAAACGATCCGTTTAAAGTTATATTTTCAGGATAAGGACTGTTCAGATATTCTTTAAGGTACAATCAGTGATCAAAAGTTATGTGGAAAATGTCAAACTGTGATTTTATAAGGAATAAAGTAATAAAATATGTTATTAAATATACAATACCTTAAATTTTACATAAATTTTGAAGAGGTTGGCCCAAAAGTATACTTAAATGCCACGTTTATAAAAGTATTTGGATCTTAGCGAAATTTTAACCGATTTTTGATGAAATTTTTTTTGAAAATAACAACTTTTGGCTGACTTATACCATTTTTCCGATACATGGTCCATGATGTTGCATCAAAATCTATCGAGTTCGATTACTCTCTATTATATAATTTCCGATAATATTTCGTAAATCGCTCACCAAATTATGAAATGAACATGGTTTTCTTATTTTTTGAGTCTAAGCTACCTTATAGAGTGAATTTCATTGAAATCGGGAACAAAAATTATTTTTCGGTTTTTTTTTTCTAAGGTACACCCTTAGTACCCTTAGAAAAATCGAAAAATTCAACAAGGTAATTGGGACCCAAAAAGTACAAAAATCTAGTTGATTTGAGAGATAGTTTTCGAGATGTACCCTCTTTTGACGATTTCTGCTTCAAATTACTGCAGATAATACCAAACCAAGAGGAATAGAAAATACCCATGACCAAGATCCTGCAAAGGCTCTTATAAAAAGCTTTATAGAAAAAGGCCTCTAGGCGTTTACAACGAGGAAAAAACCAATTGAGGAGGGCCCAATTACTTAAGGCTCAATTACACCTACCGAGTACTCGGCCGAGACAGCGCACTCGGCCGAGTAAGCCGCAATGTAATCGGCCGAGACAGTACTTGGCCGGTCGGTATCAAATTGGCCGCGGTCCAAAAGCTCTAAGACTTGCACATAATTCGAATCCAATCTAATCTAAAAGGAATAATTTGTATCTATACCAATAGACTTGCATTTGTATCCGAAGGCCAGAACTGTTCATTCTTCAAATTGTGATGTTAAGTTTCCTAATTTTATTATTTTCTTGCCAATAGTTCTAAGACACAATTCTATAAACAACTCCTTGGTGGCCACCAAAAATTTTCCTTATCTAATGAAAATCATTTTGTTTTCCAAAACTTTCTATTTATATCTTTATAAAACACACCAAATGCGTAGTTCATTGCCCCCACCCCTAACTGAAATCTTACATCAATCAATAAACAAAAAAAAAATAGGAAACACAAGTGAAAAGTGTGTTTTTATTTTCGATTATAAACAACTGAAAAAATAAACAACACATTTTCGTGTACTTACGTGTACTGCACAGACACAAGGTGATAGGAGAGAGACTATCATGTGCTATCACCCACCTCTCAAATGTAAAGAAAACCTAAGGGGATGAGTTGAATGTGGGGGACACACGATGGAACGACGTGTGCATTTATGTTATGAGGAAACATGTTGGTGTCTCGTATGAATAATTTAAAATTGGTCATGATTTATTGAAAAACTTATCGTGTAGTAGAAAAAAAAACTTATGTGAAAAACTCACACCATCTCTATGTACAGATTCGATCAGTCCAAGTGGCCGAGCGGTCTAAGGCGTTATGTATGCGCAGAATGCCTACTTGGAAACTGGGAGGTTATGGGTTCGAATCCCGACATCGGCAGTTTGTCAATTATTAGGAAAAATAGGAGCGGTTAATTGACTAAACTGTCGACGTATGGACAAGAACGAAGTAACCGGCTATGCTTGAGAACGTTTTCTACAGTTTCCTTCACGAACTCCAGATGAATATCGGCATAGTTCCTATCATAGTCGGCTGCAGCCGCATATCCTACTAATTCCTAGTCTACACACAAAAATTCCTTCCACTCCACTCACATCCTTAGTTATCACAATGGACCTTATGGTCGAAGTGTATCCCGTCCAAGGCAGCCTCTGCAATCTATCTATCCATCTATGTACACATTCAATCGAATATTTGCACACTCAAATTGATTGTACACATGGTCACAAAAGTAACGTTCATTTTTTCAATTGAATTTTGCCGAATTCGTTCGGGTTTCGAAAACAATACTTCGGTTAAAATTTGTTCATTATAAATATACTAACAATAGTTTTAATTATTCGCATCCATAATTAACAACTTGGGACATTTAATAACAAAGACTTTTATTAATTCAACGTTTCGTTCTCTGTATTGGAACTTCATCAGACTTCTTAAACATAATATTTATTTCTAAAGTAAATATTATTCCTTTGCTTTTTTCTTTTAATTGAAAAAAGGTGAGAGCATTCTAGTTTGTATGTATAGACTTAACAGACTCCTCGTCTGAAGAATAGTTTGTACATAGAGGTCAATAAAAAAAAAGCACATTATATTTTATAAATATTATAAGGTTTTGGAGAATTTGAAACGTTTATGAGAATGCTTGGAGGTGTTTACTCCTCGATATCCATTGGGAATATTATCACATAACATATAAGTTATAAAAAAAAAAAATCGGTCAAGTGTCAAGCTTTACTTGAACAGTAAAAAAACTAGGGTAAATTCAACGTAAACGTAGTTCATACGCGGCATAGTTGAAAGACTTATGCTAAATTTGACGCAAAGAACCCAGCACATTTCTTATGGTAAGCCACCTTCGGTGAAATTGGCTGGGATCGATATATGTTATTCCTTTTGAGATTCTGATTAATAGTTCTCATGGTATCGCAATCGGAAAATGGACAGATTTTCAGATATGGGGTCGCTGTTTGGGTCGCTGATTTTTGATCTGCGTCAGCGCCATCAAGCGGTGTTTTTAGTCTTCATCTTGATACTTTGTATGCTGACAAAGCCAGCTAATAGTTGGGTTCAAACTTTAGACACCACACTTTATTCATCGAGATAGAGCAGCAGTAACATGAGCGCCAAATCGTACTCCCAAAACGAACACTGTATGGCTTTTGTTTATTTATCTGTCATGTGCACAGTACAAGTGTACATAAGCCAATACGAACGCCAATAAATTGCTCTTAAGAGCGCGAGAGCTGGAAGCGTGTAAGCTTCCAAAATGAATACACCCTTAAGTATAAACACACAATTGATTTGTTTTGATAACTCGAAATTCGGCAACCAACTGCGCTATACAGTTGGTTCAACAAAATTAGTTTCATTACTTTAATGTTTAGATCAGAGGTGGGCACAGACAGCTCGTCTGAGCCTTACGGGCTCTCCATAAGCTGGGTGAGAGTAAGTAAAGAAGGTATGTTTTGAAGCAAGACGGAACGATGTTTCAATACAGGTTGTCCTACCGATTATTGCCCAATAATTATATAGTATCGTCTATAGTATAGTCAATATTTTATTTTTTTTGAAAAACAAATTATGCGAAAAATAATTTCCACTACTACAAAAAGTACTTTTCACTTTTTCAATTCAAAGTAGACTAACTCGAAGAACTCAAATTCCCACTTTATGTAAAATTTAACTTAATTCATGAAATTCCCATGACACTATACTGAGCATACTCCATACGAAGAAAAAATAATTAAATCAGGTAAATAATTCTTTATTAGTTCTCGGATATGAATAGTAAAATATTTAGACAAATTATTTGGAATTTCCAAAACTATATTTCTATTTAAATTATCCTTTGCAAAAATTTCCCTCTTTTATTACAATGGTCCAGCGGTAAACTTAAAGGTTCAAAAGATTTATATATATTTTTTATATATTTTTATTTTATTCATACACAAATATGATATATACTAAAAAGGTACATTTTATAACCCAAATTACCAGCCCAAAATTCCAGAGTATGTATTCAATGTATTGTATGTATTGTATACTTTGTATAATAGTGATCATAAAAAATAGTTGGTATTATTATATTTTTTTTTCAGAAAATGTTTTAATTAAAAAAAGAAAATAATAATAATTGGTAGGTACCCTGTATTTACTCTCTCTCTCTCTTCCTATCTCTCACTCAGAGCTGAGTGAAGTCAAACTTTGCCCACCAATGGTATAGGTGTACTGTATAGTACTGTATAGTAAATATTTTATTTATTTATTAAACATTGATTCTCTATAAGAAATGCTTTTGAAAACGGTCTGTATACTATAATATTTGATAATTTTATATATTGATAGATTTGAAATGTTTTCAGGTGGTGATGGTGCAAGTGAAGTTCTGGTCATGCAAACCATGACTGGATGTGGTAATGTAACAGCATCAACCAGTAACGTCCATACAGCACGTGCAAGTACAACGTGCCCAAACTGTTCCACCTGCTCAGCTCAATTACAAATACAAACAACATCGCTCTGTACTCCCGGCTCAACTCCAATCATTAAACAGACCAACACGGTCGGTACTTCCACAAGAAACGAAAATAATTCAACAGTTGGTCAATCAATTCAATGATTGTATGTATTATTTACTTTGTATAATAGTGACCATAAAAAAGATTTGGTATTATTATATTTTTTTCAGAAAATGTTTTAATTGAAAAAAGAAAATATTAATAATTGGTAGGTTACCCTGTATTAACTCTATCTCTCTTCCCTACCTCTCACTCAGAGCTTGGCCGAGTCATCTCCTGCCCACCTCTGGTTTAGGTTTAGATTAATTGCTATTCATTTGTCTGTAGTATTGACCAACTACTAGGCATACCAGTCCAAGTGACCGAGTGGTCTAAGACGTTCTGTCTGCGCAGTATGCCTACTTGGAAACTGGAAGGTTATGGGTTCGAATCCTGACATCGGCAGTTTGTCAATTATTAAGAAAAAAAAGGGGCGGTTAATTGACTAAACTGTCGGCGTATGGACAAGAACGAAATAACCGGCTATACTTGAGAAGGTTTTCTACAGTTTCCTTCACGAACTCCAGATGAATATCGGCATAGTTTCTATCATAGTCGGCTGCAGCCGCATATCCTACCAATTCCTAGTCTATACACACAAATTCCTTCTACTTCACTCACATCCACACATCCTTAGGCATCACAATGGACCTTATGGTCGAAGTGTAGCCCGCCCAGGGCAGCCTCTAAAATCTATCTAACTACCTGGCGTAGTAGGGTCCACTATTTTATTTTTTACAGAGTAGTCTCTGAGAAAAATGTCTGTGAGTTCATAAGTGTTCCGTTTTTATAGAAGTTACGGAATACTAAAAATTTATATGTCTTATACACACTAGAGTAGTCTAGTTACTAGATACTAGTCGAGTAGTATCTAGTAGATAGCACACATACACATACAGGCTCACCACAGCACAGTAAACTGTGTAGCAGTGGGTGCGTACGTGCGTGCACCTATATACACAGTACTCATACACCTAACGCTAATATTCTTGAAATTTAGTATCACACGTTCACTGAATTTTAAAAATGTATAATAAACAGTAGAATTGGATAGATCTGGAGCATTAGATGATACAGATAGATACAGACTCTATCATCACTACAGTTAAACTGTTCAATGAAACACAATTTCTGACGAACATTCAATAAATTTTCAGAAGGAATTTGTTGGCACAAGAAAATATTTTTTCTCCAAAAATATTTGCTTCAATAAAGAAACTCTTGTATTCATTCAAGACTACACAGTCGAACCCTAAACATGTGTTTAGTTGAACGAACAAATTAAAATTCTTGAAAGTTGTTTAATAGTAGAGTTTGTTAGTCTTGGCCTAAGAGAGTTTTTCTTGGCCAAATACTCTTCTGATTCTTTAGTCAAGAAAATGAAATTCTTGTAGAAAAAAAGTATTTTTCGTATTAAAAAATAAATAAAAAAACTCAAGAAAAGAAAGTTTATGCAGCTTCTTTAACTGAAGTATAATATATTTAACCGAAATATATTTAACTGAAGTATATATATATATATATATATATATAAATTGTTTGTATAATAGTATAGGGTTATAATTTCTTCCTCTGAGATAATTCGCGTAGCTTTTACATGTCGATAACCTTCCAATACTACCTTATGATCTCGAGTACGAGTAATTAAACGCTATGGTATGACTACCAGAAACATCACCCACTTCTTTCCCCGATTAAATCGTAGACGCGCGCCTGCATACGATATATATATATATATATATATATATATATATATATATATATATATATATATATATATATATTTTGTTGAATATGCTGACATGATTACAGTGCAATCAATTTAAAATTTGTAAATAATAACAACACATCTGTTTATATTCAGCACATAAGTTTAAAATAAATGAACGATAGCTACTACCCAACCTCATCCCACCTCCATGTAGTATGTTGTATTCATATATGGAATTGTGATGTATATGAATAATAATAGCATTAGCTGTTGTTGTATTTAATATGAAAACTAATAAATAATATAAACCAATAGTTTATGTAATGAATACCATAATATTATCTATATAGTACCATAGTACTATAGTACTATAGTACTTACACTGTAAGTACACGTAGCTAGCTCTCTAGCTCAAGCTACGTGTGTGTTATTAATTCTAAACATTCATCATACATTTGTTCAAATACGTATACATTGTATGTGTGGGTGTGGGTGAGGTGACACCCTGTACTGTGTCATACACTGTCACTGTCACAGCGATCAGCTATACAATCTTGTCGTAACATTATTAAAATATGTTCAGATTACCGCTCATATCAGTGTCGTGTCTAATGATCGTCATCACATGTCACATATCATGTACAAGGTGGCACTCTTTATCTACATGGACACGTCTCTCTGACGTTTATCAAGACCATACGACTCTTGGAACACGTTTGAAGGAAAGGAGAGTACAATAGATGAAATTGGCCGTGATACAAAACCTCTTTATTAAGACTTGCTCCTGACTCGAATCTAATCTAAGTCTTTCTGACGGTATGAGCATTGAGCAGGTCAAACCTAGCTGGCTAACACGAGGTTAAACTTTCAAATAGGTATATATATAGAAGTTTGAAATGCAAAACACGTGTCTAATTATTTAGTTTGAACAGTGTACTATCGGTTGCATAACCAGTCAAAGTGGTCGAACAGTCTAAGGCGTTATGTCTGCGCAGTATGCCTACTTATGGGTTCGCATCCCGACATCGGCAGTTTGTCAATTATTAAGAAAAAAAAAGAAAGGCGGTTAATTGACTAAACTGTTGGCGTATGGGCAAGAACGAAAGTAATCGGCTATGCTTGTGAAGGTTTTCTGCTGTTTCCTTTCACAAACTCTAGATGAATATCGGCATAGTTCCTATCAAAGTCGGCCAACCTACCAATTCCTAGTGTAAGTATAAATTCATTGTCCTTTAGAGGTAAGTAAAAAAAGGTCTACTTGTGGGTTAACTGAGCTACTTATGGGTTAAATTGCTTGTGACTATTATTTTATAAAATTTATGTAATGGGTGGGTGACATCCTGTATTTGTTATTTCCAAAAAGATAATATTGTGGTGTGATTTAATACGACTTATTTACTTATATGGATCCGTTCAATACGACGATGAAACACTGATTTGAAACATTTATTTTAGGGAAATCTCAATTCCTAAGACTACACACATATATATATATATATATATATATATATATATATATATATATATATATATATATATATATAAGTGTGTGTGTGTATAGTATATATCAAACTAATTCTGGAATGTCATATTTAATAATAATATGGGATATAATAATGAGAAGGGAAAGAGAAAGGGGATAGTGGTGTCGGGGGAGCAATGTATACCAATATTATGAGAATGGGAATGTTATTAGTTTACATATAGACGTAACGTTCGTTATGTTACGTTACGTACGTTATAAATAATAATTAAGTAACTTATATTTTATGTATGATATTATAGGTAATAGAAGTTCGTTAAATATTCAAAGTAGATCATCAATCATAAATCATAGACGAGAAAAAAATCTCAATAATTTGTGAAACTCGGAGAATTTCTTATAATTCCGAATCCAAACCTCAGAGGACCTACGTCGCTTATATGCTTGGAAGCTAGAAACCTTTTAATGCACCTTGATTTGCTAGTTCAAAACTACACTACAAAAAATTTAATATTGAATTGGTGTCGGAATGGGGTCTAAGGATCTAGTTGGCAATATGACTAAAAACCTCCTCCAAACCAAATGATAATAATAATCTCTAAGTAGGCAAGAGTTTTTGGAATTTTTTATTTTCAAAGACGCACATTTTTATGTTCAAAGTTCCAATTATTATTAGATTGTTAATAAATCGTTAGTAAAAGCAGCTATCCTCGTTACCCTTGATAAGAATCGATTCTGTGTTTAGAATAATCAACGACTCTAGCAGTTTTTGGCCCTGAAAAGAAGGAATCCTTGTCTTAATGCGCTTCTGCGCGGAAAATCGTCGCTCGCAACGAAATTGTAAGGATTACACAGTAAGCGTGCTTGTGCAACAGGAAAGAATAAAAATTCTAACGTTTATTCAAAATTCGGCCAAGTCAACTGTGAAATTTTGCAAAATGTATAAATTTATTGTTATTCAGTTATAGAACATTTTGAATATTGACGAAACTCCCTGTAATAGTTGTTATTGTATAAAATGAAATACTGAATAAAAAAAATACCTGGTAAGTGTTCGTTGAACGATAATATCCGAATCTGGATCGTATGGTGATGAATAAATAGGTTCAATCTCCGATTCTTGTATTGTCTCGTAAATGTGTTCACAATCCTCCGATTCGAATCCACTACTGTTAACTAATTTCGTTTTTTTTGAATTCACAATATGTATCTTATGCATACGATTATCCAATTCAGCAATTTGTTCGTTAATACTCTGCAATTGGGTACGAATAAACGAATTTGTCGGTGATTTTCCTAAAATTTGATGATGTGAATTATTTTCTTGATCTAACAAATACTCTTCGCTTCCATATTTTGCATTTGCTCCATTCGCCTCGTCCATTGTTGATACCGTTTGCATAGCGTTGTCTTGTAGACCAATTTTCATCTGAATCAAACAAATTAATAAGAAAAATAAATTCTCTGATTGAAATTAATGATTGTACTTAAAGTTAAAATTGATGACACTATACAGTACACCCAACCCTCTGCACACCCTCTCACCCTCTTGTCATGGTTCATTGATCATCCCTCAGTGTCATGGTTTACGTTAAACATGTTATAAAAAATTTATTCTGTTTGGTATAACCCACATTCCATCCATTTCATTTGTGGATAATTCTAATGACAAAAAATACTACGAAAAAAATATCACAAGCAAGCAAGCAAGCACCACACATCGAACATGCGACAAAAAACAATGAGTGGTGGTGGGGGGTGTTGTTAGGGGGAAGAGAAGAGGGAGGGGGTATATACGATACGACAGTACGGTCATCAAATGTGGTCTTTCAGAAAAAATAGCTATGATGCTTCAGAATCGTTGTATGAATGTTTCGTCTGTCATTGTAGTTTGCATGACGATGACTATGAGTACTAGGAGGTGGTTACGAAGAGAACAAGCGTACGCCGAACGCGCTCTCACTATAACATACTGTTTGTTCTAAATACTGTTTCACACTATTGTGATACCAACTCATCATTATTCGTCAATTGTTTTTTTTGTTGTTAACTAGCGTCTATTTATATTCATTGTAGCAACGGAAGTAACACGCGTTTACTTAATTTGGCATTTAAGCTAGTCACTTCCATAGTATAACCTTTATATATTATTTTCTATCTCTAACGGTTTCAAAGATGAATATTGGTCCGATTTTGCCAATTCATGAACCTATGACCGAATTTCAGCGGGTTATCTCGATTCGTTTTCGAGTTATCGTGTCCACGGACAGGCGGACAGAGATGCAGGCGGAAATGAACTAATTAGATCATTTTATGGATACGTATTCCAAACATTTTTTTCTGCGATCAATATTTTCAATCTTTACAACTCACACGAAGTCGCCCGTGTAGAAACCACACTTTCATGTTAGAAACCAGAATTCTATCTAGGAATAAGTAGGAAACAGACTACGCCTGCCTTAAGCAAATAAGGTTGGATAAGTCTATGGATAGGAAAAGGAAAGATAAAGCAGGCTGTAGACAAGCCATACAAATGATAGCTAGGTGCAATGCCACGAGATCAACCTGGCTTATTGGCAAAAACCGTAAAGCGATAAACCTCCTAGTTGGGGTGCTCCCATAATTTTAGAGAAAAGTGTGATCTGTCCGGACTGTGACGGGGCGGATGATACGCCCTTCCACCTTCTGACAGAATGCCCTTTCCGAGCCAGAATGAGGTGTCTAGTCTGCGCCTCAACCGAAATGGGGGAATCTGAGATAAAGCAAATAAAGTGGAGCTTTATCCTGTCATTTGGAAAAAGACAGGTAGATTCGATAACGAACACAAGGCTAGTGGAAACGAACTAGGTGTGGTAGAGGATAGAATAGATTGAAGGGGTGAGTTTCTTAGGGGTCGATGAAAAAACCTAGAAAGGCCAACTTGCCTAGCTTCGGCCCACCTTCTACTACTTTAAAATTTACAAAATTGGGACTAAACTTAATATATACCTTTGTATATATAGTACAGGAAATGGGTTAAAAAAGAGGCATTTTTATGACACTTCTCCATAATATTTGCCTCTTTTTTTCCGTTTCGCCAACTTTGAACGCGTGGCAAAAAAAAATGGGTGGTGAATCGGTAGTTGGAAAATAGTAGGTCTTCATCTGGGCTATCAGCCCTACAAGAATATGCAATACAAGAAGTGTCATGCAAATCTACCCATTTCCTGGCCTAATATTATACATACCGGGTATAAAAAGATGAATGAGGTAATGTGATTAATTGATAGTGTGCAACAGGCATTATACAGTGTAACTAATACAATGTTTTTCTTTTTATGAATCACAGTAATTACTGGAGACATGTAGCATGGTAGCGTGTTGCCTTCGTGCTTGCGATATATACGACCTGTCTATTTTACATATGAATGCCGTGAATTTAAAAATACATATATTTATAGTACAGTGAAACCCTCCCATCTCATAAATATGATTATCACTTTACTTATTTGTTTCGTTCACAGCATCATTGATTTCGTTACACAAAAAAAAAAAAAACGAGAGGAAGAAAAACGAATAGACTTTGGACGAACAATCATTTAACGAAGCACAAGTAGAAAATTTTTTTTATTCTTTTCGTTTTTTGTGTTATTTTCTATTTCGAGCAAAAAAAATATTTCTATATTTGAAGGTAAAAAAAAAAATAGAATAGCAATGAATTGTCTCGGGACATGGATCGAGTCACGTGGGAAAGTGTTACCTTTATGCTTGTTTCATTTGCATGAAAGTATCTGTGAAAATAAATGGTTTTGTACAATACGACATACATTTTGTACCACCATTGTTTGGATAACACATACAAAATAACATTTAAACAGAGTACAGTGAAACCTCATTCAAGTATAGTATACTATCACGAAAGGTCCCCAACCATTTGTAGTTATTCCTTTGAGGAATAGCTAAAAAAATAATAGGTCTGGCCACAAGGGTATAATACGTTCAGGCCAACTGTTCACTTGGTTTGAACTAAAAAATAACAGTTCTGGCCACAAAGGTATGATACGTTCAGACCATCTGTTCACTTAGAGAGATAGATTGTAGAGACTGCCCTGGACGGGCTACACTTTGACCATAAGGTCTATTGTGATGCCTAAGGATGTGAGTGGAGTGGAAGGAATTTGTGAGTAAACTAGGAATTGGTAGGATATGCGGCTGCAGCCGACTCTGATAAGAACTATGTCGATATTCATCTAGAGTTCGTGAAGGAAACTGCAGAAAACCTTCTCAAGCATAGCCGGTTACTTCGTTCTTGTCCATACGCCGACAGTTTAGTCAATTCACCGCCCCTTTTTTATAATTGACAAACTGCCGATGTACACAAAATAATTAAATGTCTGGGACTCTACAAGATAAGTTCGGGGGAGCTACCATCCCTAGACCCAATCCAGATCCTGTACTTCTTTAAGAAAACAGGACTGGATGAGGTGGGGGCACTAGATGGGGGAGCCAATCCCACATCGAGGTCGCAGTGCACCAAATTCCCCTCATTATAATTTATTCAATGAATGCAAATATGCATGTCATAAAGAATACCCATCTTTTGGAATCGCCGTAGTCGGGTAAAAAAAAGATGATTTACTAAGATAGTTACCAGTCCAAATGGCCGAGCGGTCTAAGGCGTTATGTCTGCGCAGTATGCCTACTTGGAAACTGGGAGGTTATGGATTCGAATCCCGACATCGGCAGTTTCTCAATTATTAGGAAAAAAAAAAGGCGGTTAATTGACTAAACTGACGGCGTATGGACAAGAACGAAGTAACCGGCAATGTTTGAGAAGGTTTTTTGCAGTTTCCTCCACGAACTCCAGATGAATATCGGCAATGGATCTTATGGTCGAAGTGTAGCCACTCAAGGACAGCTTTTACAATCTATCTATGTATCTACTAAGATAGTTACCTGTTCAGAAGGAGATGTTGATGTTGTTGCATGCTGTTGATACCACGGACATGGCGATGGCGATGTGGTAAGTTCATGGAAATCTTTGTTAGTACTATGATTTTCCACGATGGCTGCATCCCTCACACTACATCCACTGCCCTCACTGCTACTTTTCCGTGCCATTACCTCCTTGGTTTGCAAATGAAATGAAAAGAAAAATTGTTATTAATAAACATTTTTTTTGTGTTCGTTGTTGTTGCGTACATTTTTCTAAATCATTTTGAGGTTTAATTAGACGCACACAAACACACACACAGGTTTTTCATATATTTTTCACTTTAATGAGAGTTGAGCGAGAAAAAATTACATTTTAAGAATTATTTATTATTAAGAAAGAAGAAAATAAAAAAATTTTCATTTTAAAACATGTTCATTTTTTTTTTTTTTTTTGTATTCTACAAATTTATTACACTCAATTAATTTGAGCTTAGATACCATACAGTGCAGTTGAAGTTGGATACATACATTGGGGCACGCACACTGTAGCTTGCGTTCCTTGCGTTCAATGAATACAATTTATAAATAAATCAACAGGATGTATCAGTGACCGGGAATTTCGGGAGAATCGAGATTCTATATCTATTTATGCTTTGATATAGTATCATTCGCTGGTTATCTAACCAGTCCAAGTAGCCGAGCGGTCTAAGGTGTTATGTCTGCTCAGTATGCGTACTTGGAAACTCGGAGGTTATGGGTTCGAATCCCGACATCGGCAGTTTGTCAATTATTAAAAAAGGGGCGGTTAATTGACTAAACTGTCGGCGTATGGACAAGAACGTAGTAATCGGCTATGCTTGAGAAGGTTTTCTGCAGTTTCCTTCACGAACTCCAGATGAATATCGGCATAGTTCTAGCGAAGACGCGTTGAATAGTTCGTGAAAAAATCCCGAAAAATCTACTTTCCATTTGAAAAATTGTCCATTTTCTGACCGTGTGACCATGCGAACTTTAGATCAGGCACTCAAAAGGAATAGCATATTTCGATTCCAGTGGATTTCAGAGAATTTGAGAGCGGCTTAAGAAATGTGCGGGGCCTTTATGGAAGCATGGCTCAAATATAGTATAATTACATGCCAAGTTGTTTAAAATGGATGAAATTTGGGATTAATCGAGCAAAATTGAATATTTTGATTCTGCTGTCATCACAAATCAGTTTTTGAAGTATCTTGGCGAAATTTGAACCGATTTTAATGAATTTTTTTTTTGCAAACCACTATTTTGAAGTTATATTTTTCATTTTTGATAGTGTTATATCACTGGATTGTTTTATTTTGTCGATACAAGGTTCATGATGTTGCATCGAAATCTGCCGAATTCGAGTACTCCGTATTATAAAATTTCGTAAATCGCTCACCAAATCATGGAATAAACATGATTTTCTTATTTTTTGGGTTTAAGTTACCTAAAATAGAGAATTTCATTCAAATCGGGAACAAAAAATATTTTTCGGTTTTTTTTTCTAAGGTTCATACCCCTTAGAAAAAATCGAAAATTTCACAAAAAATTCTTAGTCTTCGATTTGATTGAAAATTATTTTATAAGGAAATTGAGATCCAAAAAGTACAAAAATCGAATTGGTTTGACAATTCGACGGATATTTTTCGAGATATGCCTGTTTTATACGATCCAATGTCTCCGAATATTCGATTTCAGAAGGTATCTCATAAACCGCTCACAAAATTAACGATTTTCGTATTTTTTTGGTCCAATTTGTCTTAGTGTCAATAGGGAATTTCATCCAAATCCGGGACAAACTCTTTTTCGGTTTTTTTTTTCAACCCTTGGAAAAAAAACGAAAAATTTTCCAAAAATTTTCAATTTGAATGAAAATTCATTTATAAGGTAATTGGGACCCATTAAGTACGAATAACCGGTTGGTTTGACGATCTGACTAATAGTTATCGAAATATGCTCTTTTTATACAATTTGGAGAAGTTCCCTCTTAGTGCCTTCGCAGTCCATAGAATGAGCCATAGAATGAGTCCAGACCATCCACTATCTCATTCCCTTCCACGTCCTGGGACCCACTTTGTTATTCTAGGAGGGTGACTTTGTTATTCTAGCCCAGATTGTAAAATTTGTCTAGACACTCCCATACCAACTCAGCGCTTTGATGGCCGCTTGACTGTCGAAGAGGATAACTCGCTATTCCGATACTTCCTATCTAGGTTAAACTGGGTGCATCTTTCAATAGTCAGGTTCAATAGCTTTTCTAGCAGCTTTCAACAGCTAAATCACTAACCACATTTGAGGCCATATTTCTGGAGGGTCTTTTAATGCAAAAATTAAATCAGTGCCTACCATTAAATTTCTAAAATGATCCTATCAAATGAGTGATCAAACTAACTGATGAATAAAGTATGTTTTTGAAAGTTATTCCAGAATGTTCGGCTTGATCATACCTCTTTCTATAATGTATACACATATTTATTTATTGTACATAATAAGAATAATAAATCTGAATAAAAAGTGAACATAATGTATGATATATGATGTTCAAGTAAAAAACACTTAAGTGGGGATTATCGATTGCATCCATATATACAGCTACACACAGGCACCACATAAAATCATATAAAAGTTGACAGTAATGACGTCGAAATGACGACGCTGTTCTCATGTGGATGCTGAGTTTGTATTTCTTTCATACTAGTTTGTTGTTTATATTGTTTGGATACGGATACTTGATACTATCGAATCCAAAACTGGCGTATTTTTATCCAAACGTTCATTTGTACAGAAACCTCATTTCATTTAAATTTTAATTTCAAATTTTACACCAATTCCTAGAATAATTATTTGTATTTTATAAATACGTATTTCGACTATAAGGTAGTCATCATCAGTATGAATTAGCTAATCGTAAAAGTATCTACATACACAAATTAAGAAAACAGTTAATGAATTTAGACAATGGCCCAATTCTAAATTCTGATTTAATAAAATTAAACCATTTTAGCTTCGATCAACAACCCCCTCACCTTATTGATAATAACAACACTGTATGGTCAGCAAAGGATACCGCCAATAAATGGGTTGGTCTTAATGGGCTTAATTGGCCAGTCAATTAAAATAATCCTTCAGGTATTACCTCAGTCAGATCATATAAAAGACAAAACATTTTTAAAATTATTGTGAGACACGCACCAAACTAGAAACGAGCAACATATCTCTGACTCCATATCCCAGAGATAGTTACGATCAGCTAATTCATACTAATAATGACTACCTTGTAGTCGAAATACGTATTTATAAAATACAAATAATTGTTATAGGAATTGGGACAAAATTTGAAATTTAATTTCAAAAAAAACCTAGAGTTCTCTTTGATTATTTTAATAATCTTTATACTCATTTAATTTGTCGAAAAATGTTTCGAAACATGTTCTCAACATGTTTTCGATCACCGAATTAGTTCAACATAAGTTCAAGTATAAAATTTTTACAAAGGGACGACACTTTTTAAGTCTTTAGTACGATGACCTCCTTTTTCAAATTTGTGCAGTCGACACGAAAACTTGTGCCAGATCCATCCATTTGGTTTTAGAAAAAACGTTTCGATTTGAAGTGATTCGTTATTAAAATACTGACAACTTTTGTTCGAAACTTTTTTTCTTCATGAAAAGTCATTTTACATCACATCTAATCAAAATGCCTCAAATAAGAAATCATATGTCTTTGATTGTTGTGAATCGAAAAGCAGTAATATGTGATTTACTGCCTTTATACTCTGTAACATATTAATTACTGCTTTTCTTAACTGTTTTTTATGTATTATTTTGTCAAAGGTAAAACGCAGTAATTCAAAATAAGTGGGGTTAGAAAAATTAAAATATGTTTACATTTAAAGTTTACAAAGTGTACAAACTCTGTTATGATCATAAAATGAATATGAATAGTTAAAATTAAGAAATTCAATTTTTCTTTCACACATACAACTGACCTCTAATATTATTATTTGGACAAACTATAATCATGACAGGTAATATAATAAAGAGTAAAAAAGCAGTACTTATATATATTTCAGTGGGTAAAAGCAATACAGTTTAAAAACTACTGCTTTTTTACTTTGAAAAATGAATTTACTGCTTGAATAAATCACAAATCACACATAAAATTATGAAAAAAACGTTCATACTATATAAATTCCACAGCACAAGCACGATTTTTAAGTTGTTTTTCTTTCTTAATAGTTTTTTTTTTTTTTTTGTTTCAGGATCCATTTTCGAGGATTAGTGCGCGAAAACAACGCGTATACGTGATGGTTTAACGCGTTCGGGTGCAAAATATTTTTTTTTGACATAATTATTTAAAAATAGCATACAATAGAGTCATTGTTAATAAAATAAAGTGATTAGTTTAACCAGTGCTTTAAGTCGAGTCGTTAAGTAGTGATTTTTTTAAAGTGATTTAAGTGCGTTTCGAGTGTTGTTTGGGTGATGGAATAGTTCCAAATAGTTTGACATTTGCGATGCAGAAATTGTGAATGGGTAAGAATTAACAATTTTTATTGAGAATTGAATTTTTGGTAAAATTCCAGTTTAGCGGTTTTTACCAGTTTCAAAGCTAAAACAATTTGTTATAAAAAAGGGTATATTTGGGCCTCTAGATATTTTAAACTATGTGGCACCGTTTAAATACAGAAAAAAGGCTACTAAGACGGCCGTAAAAGTTATACAGGTTATCAAATAATGATCGACCGATAAAAGAGTGAGTCGTTTCATCTTAAGATCTAGGCAGTGATAGTGTATATGCATTAGCTAATCGTAAAAGTATCTGCATACACAAATTAAGAAAACAGATAATGAATTATGTGATAGTGTATATGTATTAGCTAATCGTAAAAGTATCTACATACACAAATTAAGAAAACAGATAATGAATTTAGACAATGGCCCAATTCTAAATTCGGATTTACTAAAATTAAACCATTTTAGCTTCGATCAACAACCCCCTCACCTTATTGACAATAACAACACCGCATGATGAGCAAAGGATACCGCCAATAAATGGGTTGGTCTTACGGTTTCAAAGATCCATTCAGAAACTTGAAGTGATTTTTTAGGTTTAGAGTTATCGTATTGATGAACATGTTGAAAATGACAATTAAGTTCATTTTATAGTTATACATAGTTATAATATTTCTTTAAAAACTTGGGACTAAACTTATAAAATCCTTAAATATATATGGGATAGTAAAAGGAACGCCAGTTTTGGGATTGATAATACTTGTATTTACAGAACTACAAATGACAAATGATAAATGATAAACAAGTATCAAATATTTTGTTATCATTCATAATAATTATTTAATTATTATTATGAATATGTCTACATGTTTACAAGTCTACAGTCCACCAGTCTACCCATCTACCATGTACACAAATACCATTTTATTTATTTGAGTTAATGGAAAGCTTTTATACAAACTTTTATATCATTTACAAACAAAAAAAAAAACACAAACACACTCTTAAAGAAATGAAAGGACATCAATCTGGAGCTTTTTTTACACTAATTGTGTTATTACAAGTCAAAAGCTTGCGTCCTATTAAATGTCTTCAATCTAAGTGTCTGTCTATGATTTCGAAAAAAAGGCTTTTTATAAAGGTTGTATGGTTATTTGCACGTTACCAAAACACGTTTTTTTTTTTTTTTAATTTTTGTTTGTCAGGCTAATCTCCGAAACGGCTGACCAGATTTTGACTTTTATTAGCAGTTAGAAGACTTTTCAGAGAGCAACCTAGGGTATTTTTTAAACCGGAAATATTAAGGACGATACGCAACTGCCTTTCAAACAGAGGTCTATGCCATAGTGTCAGTTGCAATTATGGAGAAAGCCGGGTTGCACTGAATGGCGGGTTTATATCTGCACGGATAGCCAATCTGCGCTCAAAGCAATCTGCTCTGCTAAACTAACATCTCCTCTGGTTCTCGAATATGTAGAACCACTGGAATGCTTGGAGGAGACGCGGACGAAAGAGGTGAATTTGCCCGTAAAGGAGCCATACAGGAACCATATCTAGGAATAACAAGGAGACAAGCTACCTATAAATATTCAAGATAAAAAATTACTTTTTCCTTCTTTAAAAATAAACAACTTGCAAAGTCGCTCATTACGTGTTCCACTATCAGCCCCGCCAGTGGGTACGAAAATATCTTTAAAACTGTAAGAGATAGAGGAACAAATTTTACACAAACTTTTGTTTGAAACGTTTTTTTTCATATACTAAATAGTTTTGCCACAATTTCTTCGAACTCAAACATCTGCAATTACTCTTGATCACAAAAGTATGTATGTACTACTTTTTTCTTCATTTGTGCGTGTGTAAAACGTAAAGTAAACAGTTGACAAATTGATAATGTATATGCAGGTTATTTAAGTAATTAACTCAGTCAGTTGATATATTCATTTGTTTTTTGATTATATATTTATAATTCGGTTGTTGAATATTAAACATTTAGTCATTAGTTTTAATATTTTGTTGAATTATTGCAACCGCAGTCAGTATTTTATTTATTGATGATCATAATACGTAATTAGTGCTATTATTTTACTTTTTTATGGAAATATATTAATGATAAAAACAATATTTTATAAAAACTAATAAAATAGCAAACGTCGACTCGCACAATTAGGGTTCCGTACCACCAATAGTTTCTAAACGATCATTTCTATTTTATGTTAAAATTAAGACCACTGGACAAAAAGTTATATAAAAATATTTTTGGAACTCATAAAGGTAGATCTTTCAAATGATATCTCACACGATATTTTAATCTAAAAGAATTTATCTTTCCAAACATATGTGCGAGTCGTCAAGACCTACAATAATGCCAAAATTCAATTTCCAACTTTACATAGTTTTTGAGAACAACCTCTGTAACGAACGGCCAGGCGCACACACACGAGAGTGATCTTATAAGTCTTTCTCCATTTTTCCTTGCTTTTAGGTACGGAACAGTAAAATATTTCAAGTCACTCTAGTTCAAAATTTTGACACAAATCCCATCATTCCTAGATAGATAAATCTTGGGGTAGATAGATAGATAGATTGTAGAGGCTGCCCTGGACGGGCTACACATCGACCATAAGGTCCATTGTGATGCCTAAGGATGTGAGGATGTGAGTAGAGTGGAAGGAATATTCGGCTGCAGCCGACTATGATAGGAAGTATGCCGATATTCATCAGGAGTTCGTGAAGGAAACTGCAGAAAACCTTCTCAAGCATAGCCGGTTACTTCGTTCTTGTCTATACGCCGACAGTTTAGTCAATTAACCGCCTTTTTTTCTAATAATTGACAAACTGCCGATGTCAGGATTCGAACCCATAACCTCCAAATTTCCAAGTAGGCATACTGTGCAGACATAACGCCGTACACCGCTCGGCCACTTGAACTGGTTAATCTTGGGGTATGAAAAGTACTGCACTTCGACCTTATGGCTCATTGTGCTCCTCCTACTACTTCAATCTTGCGAGGTTCACTTCTCCCATATCTTGGCAATAGCTAGAATCTTTCTTATTAGGTTTTTCTGAAGGTTAATATATTCTGCACATAATGGATCCATTGTGGAGTCCTATTGTGTACAGATGCTTTCGTAGATGATAATGTCTGGTGATGAATTCGACAACCTTTCGAAGTGGTATCCTGTTCAGCTTGCATAGAGGGACAACGTCTTGGATGTATTCCGAAACACTATTTTTTATTACGGTTTATTTTTCACGGTGTTTAAAGACTAATCCCACTATTAAGATGCATGACTAAAATTTGTATTCGAAATAATTGGGAGAGATTTTGCTGGTTGAGAACTGCAAAACTGGTTGAGACTGTATAGCGTCTAACAATGTGTCATCCTGTATAAACACAATCTTTTTACGGTAACCTTCGATTCCAGATATGATTTTATACGATGGTAGAGAGTTAACTTAACTATATTATGAATACAGTATTGGTTGACTACCGAAGTAGGAGTGGGTGACTACGTTATTGGATTGTGGTTACCCATACCCATCCGTACGTTACCCGTTCGTTCGTTTGATAATATATAAAAATATTATTTTTATTGAAATTCAATTATGGGTTGGTTAAATTATGATATACCTTCGAGGCATACAATCACTCAATCATACCGGCAACCAGATACCATTCGATGCTGGATTGGTTCGATACATGTTTTATTGGTTTTAATCAAACAAAATAATATAATTTTATTTATGTCCATTAGTTCATACTCCATCCATCCTCCCAGTGTCACAGTCCTTCTGTCTACACGTCTCTGTCACAACTCGAATAATTTTATATACAACTGAGTGTGAATCCTGATTGATTTTGTTTGGTCTCTGATTATGCCAAAAATTCCGCGAATATAAGCATTTCACAATTGATTTCTTGATTGATTGATTTATTTATATCGGGGTAAAAAACTATTGCACTTCGACCTTATGACCCATTATGCTCCCCCTTCTACTTCAGCCTGACGAGATTCGCTTCTCTCATCTGGAGCTTGCTTATCAGGTCCTCCCGAAGGTTCATATATTCGGGGTGAGATGCACCGAATATCTTGTATCTGCTGTAACCCAGAAATTCGCAGTCAAAGATCATGTGGCTGGATGTTTCTTCCTCCTCCCCACACAATCTGCACATAATGGACCCGTTATGGAATCCCATTGTGTGCAGATGCTTCCGCAGGGGATAATGTCCGGTAATGAATCCGGTAACCCTGCGCAGTTGCATCTGTTCAGCCTCAGTGTATCGAGAGGTAGCCTCCTTGTTGCACTCTGAAGCAGTACCTTCCCGAGCTATTGCCACGGTACTTTTTCCCAGTGATCACATTGTTTAACATTTGACCACTCGTTGATCATCTGTTTACATGCAGTCCTTGGAATTCCTAAAATAGACTCTGGACCTATGAAGGGCATTCAGACTCCCTTCTTTGCTAAGGTATCTGCTTTTTCGTTTCCTTCGAAACCACTGTGACCCGGCACCCAGATCAATTTAACATTGTTCCATTTTGCCAGTTTCAGAAGTTCCTCCAGAGAATCCTTGACTACCCTTGAGGTGACTTCAATTCCAGACAAGAATTAATTTCTTACTGAAATATTCGAATTGTTTTCATTTCTGGCTGTCCATATCAGTCTAGTCCATACGATAACTCAAATATGAAAAGAGATAACGAAGAGGTAAACAATACCTTGGGTGGGAACATCGGTCCATGCATCTCTCTAAATTCGAAACAGTACCAGACTTTCTAAAAATTTTTAAAATTTGACTATATTTGGGACATAGTTTAAAAAAATTGAGATTAAATTTAAGAACTGTTATAGAATTTGAGATAGCAGCGTCATTGGGGGTTATGACCTCAAAATAGTACGTTCCAACGAAAAAATTACTTAAATCAGATCAAATTTCGCTGAGATATCAAAAAAATTGACTTTTTCAACCTCACGATGTCATCCAGGTCTATAAAACTCAAATTTTATCCGAATTTCATAAATTTGGTACGGAATTCGACTATATTTGGGGCATATTTTTCAAATTTGAGTAATCTCTCTCAAATAATCGAAATCACACTATGAAAACTAGAGGAAAAAAATTCAATCGGATCAAATTTCGCCAAGTTATTAACTTGTTGGCGTTTGATGTTTTGCTTATTATGGCTGTCAGGTGGGAAAAATTACAACAAGTAGTATAAAAACTCTTCTGTAAAGGGTGGGAAACGATATTGGGGGAGGGGGGTGTGTGAAAATCTCATGGCAGAGATTATATTGAAAGGTTTACACAATTCAGAAATGATTACTTTTAATTCATTTTGAATAAGAACTTTTGAAGAGACGATTTTGCGGCCTTGTTATTGTGATCATTTAACAAAAAAAAAAATGATTGATGAACAATGCGAGTGACTGATGATGGTGTGGGGGTGTTCTGTTCGATAGTGAGTGATGATGTTGAATGTAGCGTGTGTGCATCGAGGCTATATAACTGACTGCACTCTGCAAAACTGCACTACATATATATTTTGAATGATGAAGTAAAGTCATGAAGTGTTGTAAATTGTATACTCCCGTTCAAAAAAAAATGAACAGACCTGAAATGTTAATTTGCTTACACTTCAAAAAAACTCTTCACTTTTGTAACTCTCTGTATATTATTTATTGATAGACAATGATAAGTAGTATATTTTTTAAATGTGAAAAAAGAAATGGAAGTTTTATATTTTTTATTTATGTCAACAACAACATTTACTACAAGAATAATCAAAATTGTGAAAGGTTGATTCGGTTTAGATCTGTTCAATTTTATTGAATGGGAGTGTACATTACTATCCATTCCAAAAGTGGTGATCCTTTTTTTAAAAAAAAACTTTACAGTTGATTTGTATCGAATCTATTCGACTTTTGAAAAAATTGTTTGAAATAATAGTTGCTTATATTTTTTTAAATAATAATCAACTTTTATTCGAAACATTTTTTTTGTAAATCTAATGAATTCGACACAAATCGACACTACAATGAATAGAAACACCCGCACTTTTGAGGTCGAGGGTATCATGATATATTGGTCTGTGGGTGAATGCGATGATGCCGATTAAAGGAAATGGTAGTGTTGGTACAAAAAATATGAACCAGTTGAAACATTCCAAGTGTATGTAATACTATACATATATTTAGTAATATATACACTTAGAATGTAACTTCCTGGTTCACATGTATTGGATGGGAGTGTATGTCGTATAATGGTGTGTATATTGTTATGATATGCGGTCTGTAGGCTTTGCTTGCGACTTGTTTTCATAATTAGATGAATTAGCATCAGTGTTGCGGCATGTCGGATGTCACATGTCGTGACATGTTTTGTTTTTGTTATTAGCGAATTTCCTGAAAGGAAATAGAGCTATTAGTCTCGTACCGACTTCAAAATTTTGCAAAAATTTCTTCAAATGTCCATTGATCCTACCTAGTAGATGTTGAAATTCACTATCTGTAAAATTTATATAAATATATATCTATGGACATATATACATATATATATATATATATATATATATATATATATATATATATATATATACATATATATGTGTCTGTAATCGCTCTAGCGTCACAATTTTAATCTGATGGGAATGAAATTTAGTATTTGAGGCGCTTTTGGTATTCAAAAGGTTAAAAGGTTTCAAGTTTGTTAATGGGTGAAATCGTAAAAGGGGAAAGGGGAGTTTAGAGCAAGGGGGAAACACAAAATTTGACATATCTCCCTTAATATTTGAAAAAATAGAAAAATTTATAAGAAGTCACTTATTAAGAAACAAAACAAAGGGGGCGGTTAATTGAATAAACTGTCGGCTTTCGGACAAGAACGAAGTAACCGGCTATGCTTGAGAAGGTTTTCTGCAGTTTCCTTCACGATCTCTTGATGAATATCGGCATAGTTCCTATCATAGCCAGCTGCAGCCGCATATCCTACCAATTCCTAGTCTAGACACAAAAGTTCCTTCCACTCCACTCACATCCTTAGGCATCACAATGGACCTTATGGTCTGGTGAAAGTAAACTATCTATCAAGAAAGTAAAACTTGTCGAAAAACCTAAAATGATGTCCCCTGCAGACGGGGATAGTAGTTTCGACCAGTACTGGCGACAGAAGTGGCAGCTAATGAAACGACCGGACAGTAAGTAGGCTTACATACGAGGACAGTAATGGCTTCCATTATTTGACTGTCAGTTTGGTGTGAACGTGGTGTGTGGTGTATGGGCATGTTGTCTTCGCTTCTTAACTCTGAAGAAGCGAAAACAATCTAGTTCTTCTAGACCGCTTTTTTGACGTCCACTAAACTCAAACCAGCTATCCTGCACACGAGGACAGTAGAGAAATAACTATTAGCGGCCATTACTGTTCACATCTGTAGGGGGCTTAAGAGAAAATACATATTTCTGATGATGAGTGAAATGTGTGGTCCAATGTACACCAGTGGGCGAGCATCCGGTATACAAAAATGTTTGGAATTGTTATGAAAATTGATTGTGAATGAAGAATGAGTTGGATGTAGAGATGATGATGATGATGTTCATTGGATTGTGGATGTTGTTGTTGGATAGGAGATGAAAATAACAAATAATGATGGATAACGGATGTTTCAATTTTCATGGTTATTTACATGAGGTGCTCAATTACCACAAAACACACGAAGCACAAACCCATTCAGTTCGATAGCCAGCATCTCTCTCTAACTAACGCATTGCCGAGCCGTATTGCACTCAACACAGTACTGTTGTCCAAGTACCTAAATCTAATACAAATGTATTGTATTGTATTTTGTTGTGTTTATATAAACATTATAATTTTATTTACAGTCAGTTAAAACGTACAATAAACTATAATACAACACAACACACTGCTACTACTAACACGAACACGAACACGATCATTCAATCGAATATGATTCGATGGACGTTATGTATTTAATATAGTATACATATATTATAAATATTATAGGCTTTAGTCCAGGCAATGCAGATATCTACACCATTATTCGATTATAGTCTGATAAAATTTATATAATTACATCAACATCACTGTAAAATATAATAGACTTTAGTCCAGACAATGCAGATATCTACACCATTATTAGATTATAGTCTGATAAAATTTATATAATTACATCAACATCACTGGAAAATATAATAGACTTTAGTCCAGGCAATGCAGATATCTACACCATTAATAGATTATAGTCTGATGAAATGTATATAATTACATCAACATCACTGATAAATATAATAGACTTTAGTCCAGGCACTGCAGATATCTACATCATTATTAGATTATAGTCTGATCAAATTTATATAATTACATCAACATCGCTGATTCTGATTTATTTTCAAAGAATTAAGACTCTCGTACACGATCAAACAATACATCCAAAAATCTGTCCGATCTATTCAACCCTATTGGTACATACACCTTTCATCTGCTTGTGCAAACCACATTTCATTTGATGGTGTTCTTCAGTCCAAGTGGCCGAGCGGTCTACCGTGCTCAGCTTTGAACTGGGAGGTTTTGGGTTTGAATCCAGTGGCAGTTTGTTAATTAAAATTGAATGAATGATAATGAGGGGAATTTGGTGCACTACGACCTATAAGATCTATTGTGCTACCCCATCTGGTACCTGAAGAGGAATGGTCCCGTCTTAAAACACTTCATCCAGCCTGTTTATTCCAGGAAGTATACGATATGGATTGGGTCTAGGGATGGTAGCTCGCCTGAACGTATCTGACAGACTTCCAGACATTTTATTATTGTGTGAATGAGATCGTCGCAGTCGATTAGGAGATGTTCCACAAAACCTGCAGTTGCCCTCATTTCACAAGGCATCTTCCTAAGATGTCCCCTAAGTCTACAATGCCCCGTAAGAATGCCTCGTCAGTATCCGCAGTCTAGTTTTCCTCAGGACAATGAAAGTTTTGTATCTTTTACGGTTAAAGTTTCCGAGAAGATTCTGTGCCTGCCTGAGCCCCGGAAATTTCCTCCAAAGTGTGGCTCTCTCAGTGTCTTCTTATTTTCTGATCTCTTCTCGGTATAAGTGATCACTCTACTTACTAAAACAATGAAATGTATACTAATATCATGCATTAGGCTGCTAAAGCCGAATCTACCATTAACTAATTTCCATCATGTAACGGGTCTTCCCTAACCTCAAAAACATTCTTGGACAACATCCTACCAAGCCGACATCTACTCTACTTGACATATTTATCCGATCGGGATAAAATTCAATGGTGTAAATTCAAAGGAAGAAGAGGCTTGTGTAAATTCAAAGGAAGAGGTAAAACGTTTGTAATAATGAATATTACAACTATCGCCATGGTCACAACATTGATAAGCATTTTTCCTCTGGGAAAATTCTTTTCAGTCTACGTAGCTCCTACATAACAATTTTTTTCTTTTGGTATGAATGAGTCGATAATGAGAAGGAAGTACTCTGTTGTACTATGGGTCACAAAAATGTCGTTCATTTTTCTTAGTATGTTAGTTGATTTGTACCTTATTAATTCAGTTTTTGGAAAATGTTTCGAATAAAAGTTGTTCATTATAAATATACCATCAACTTTCATTCAGAGCATTTTTTCGAAAACCAAATAAATAAGGCGCAAATCAATGTTAAAATTTGAACAAAAAAGAGCACTACTTTTGTGGCTATGTGTACTCTACAATACACATGACAATACAAGCGATGATTAAACATTGTCGAAGTTAAATGAAAAACAAGGACGTAGCGTCACATTGAATAGAGTGATCACATGTGATGATAATCAGTGATCAGTGATCACTAGTCACTGTACTAACAATCCACCAGAGTATGGTGAGATAAAGGAAACTCTGATACAACAAAATAACTTATAGATTCAGTTTGAGAAAAAAAAAATCGAATTAAATCGAATTGAATCGTACTCTTGTATCGTCTTCTATTCTCTTACATATCTGTATCTGTGTATCTGTGTGTATCTGGATGTAATATAGGCACTTACCTACACAGATATACACATAACTCAACTGTCAAAGCGAACTGAAAGTTGTCGTATCGTATCCGATCTAGTAAGCTAATAAATAAATATAAAACTTATTCGAGATTTATTCTCTTTTTTTTTCCTCGACAACTTTGTTTAAATTTCAAAAAACATGAACGAATTGAATGTAATCGATTTATATACGGTTATAACATACTTCCGTTCATAAAATGTATAAAAATATACTGGGTGACACATTTTTAAATCCTACTAAAGATGTTCTATTTATAAATTAGGTTTTGTCGACAAACCCTCCAGAGCTACAACCCCCAACAGGGCCGGAACTGTGGACTGGGTGATGATTTCTATCGTGAGGAGATGAGAAAGGAAAAGATGGTTGAAGAGTCACATTCTAGAGGAACCTTTCGAGGCTCAGACTCTATTTATACATAAGGTTTCGGCGACAACCCTTATAGGGTCGGAACTGTGGAGTGGGTGATGATTTCTATCGTGAGGAGATGAGAAAGGTAAAAGATGGTTGAAGAGTCACATTCTAGAGGAACCTTTCGAGGCTCAGACTCTATTTATACATAAGGTTTCGGCGACAACCCTTATAGGGTCGGAACTGTGGAGTGGGTGATGATTTCTATCGTGAGGAGATGAGAAAGGTAAAAGATGGTTGAAGAGTCACATTCTAGAGGAACCTTTCGAGGCTCAGACTCTATTTATACATAAGGTTTCGGCGACAACCCTTATAGGGTCGGAACTGTGGAGTGGGTGATGATTTCTATCGTGAGGAGATGAGAAAGGTAAAAGATGCTTGAAGAGTCACATTCTAGAGGAACCTTTCGAGGCTCAGGCTCTATTTATACATAAGGTTTCGGCGACAACCCTTACAGGGCCGGAACTGTGGACTGGGTGATGATTTCTATCGTGAGGAGATCAAAAAGAAGAAAGATGCTTGAAGAGTCACATTCTAGAGGAACCTATCGAGATTCTGGCAGACCAAGAATCTTCTCGGACTTTCAACCGTAAAAGATACATAGCTTGTATTTGCCTGAGAAAAAAAACAGATTGCGGGGTTTCTTATGAAGTATTGCAGATTCAGGGGACATCTTAGAAAGTGAGAGCAACTGCAGATTTCGTGTAGAAAACCGGATCTTAATAGACTGCGACGTCGTTATAAACAAGAGAATAAAATGTTAGATCTAATTCAATTCTTTAAAAGGAAACGGTAACGGGCGAGCTGTAAGCCATTCCTTGGTAGGCACTAGATGGGGAAAAACAATAGATTTTCTAGGTCACAGTGACCCCCCCCCCCATTCCATCAAGTCGTTACAGCTCTGTCCATCCGTTAACACGAAAACAGATCACAAGCAGAAACTTTTGTGCAGATCTCAGTAGATCCGCCGCAGTTTATTTGTATTGAATCCATTTAACAACAACAAAAGTTGCGTAAGGCGCAAGCGGTGAAAGCGTTTAAGCGCCCAAAACGAATGCACCATTAGACTTATTGGGTTCATATATGAATGTTCTAGAGAACAGTCCGTAGCATGTAGCTTGTATCGTGTATCGCATATCGTAGCTCTGTAGTAGTGTATTGTACACTCCCATTCATAATAATTGAACCAGTAACTCACAATCTAAGCTCGTATATATTACTAAATATGTGTATAATATTACATACAGTAACATTTAGAATATTTCAACTGGTTCAATTTTTATGAATGGGAGTGTACATGCAACTTCAATGTATATATGTGGCGTTATGTTATGCTAGACTTAGTTCTAGGTATGTATTGTTGAAGTTTGTGTGTTAAAAAGTTATGAAATAATAAATATCTGATTGAGGTTATTGATATTGAGGTTTACGTTCACTTCGATGTGGGTTAGAATCCAATCCAAGATCCTTTGCTTTGCTTTAGCTTCCACTAACTAATTGGTACCCTAACCAATCTACACACATTAAAACTATAAAAGTTTTTTTTATTTATTATTAAACTTACTAGCAGTTTAATACTATAATACAGCCCATACAAGGGATAGCTCTGAAATACTACACAATATAGTACATAACCTCGAACTAATACGATGACATTATTATGTAATAAATACATTTTTATTATTATATTACATATTATAAAAAAAAAAAAACTCGACTACCATTACAAAACTTACAGTTATAAGTTAGAATTACACTTAATAGTTTTACAGTTGTTGTATTTTGTTTGTTCAACTGTATCGTTCGATACATCGTGTTAAAAATTGTTAAGGTGGTTGGGTAATTTGAGCACAAAATGTTAAAAAGTCTATTTGAAATCAATGAAATATTGTTTCATACAAAAGTTGTTTAAATTTTAAAAAAGAAACATTTTTTGTCTATGTCTTACGGCTTCGAAGATGAATTTTACCTTTCTCCCTCTACCTGTTCGGGGAAGGTTTGTGCACAAATCATGAGAAATCTATTGAGTTTATGAAAAAAAGAAAATTATCTTCTATCTTTTACGGTTTCAAAGGTGGGTATTTTAGCACCCGACGGGGATAAAATATCGTGTTGTCGGATAACGGAAATGAGCTAATTAGGTTCATTTTATAAACCCATCAGTCTCTCACAATTTTGATTATTCTTAGAGTAAATGATTTATTTACATAATTTGTTTACATAAATAAAAAATATAATACTTATCTTTGTTTGTAAATAAATAATATACAGAGAGTTACAAAAGTGAGGAGTTTTATGAAATGTAAGCAAATTAACATTTCAGGTCTGTGCATTGTTTTTGAACGGGAGTGTACTTTATATACTAAAATGACATAAGGATTTTAGAATCATCTGTACTTGAAAGACGGTATTCAGACGTTACGTACTTCATCGTGTATACTCGGATCCTACGTATAATGGTGATCGTACATTTTCGAATATCATAAATTTGAATTATTAATACAACTACTAGTTAATTATGATGTAATTTAGATTTAATAAATTTAATACTTGATGATTAAGGTCGTTGGGTCGTTTCATCCTAAAATCATTAAAACCAATTGTTCGGTTATAATATCAATTACATTTTCGCAACAACGTTTGGAAAAGCAATTATTCTGAAGTGAACATTAATTAATAATTTATTCATAATCCATAACATTTTACTAATAATTCGTATTATAAACATTATCAAACGGTTAAGGACGTTGAATCCCTTCACTGAATACAACATTGTCAAATTAACAAAACTGATAAACTGTATCTTAATGATCCTTACTATACAGGGATACAACGTCCTTAATATAATAGAAAATTATTATTAAATTCTATTTATTTATCAAAAACTAATTATGAATGAATTGAATACTTACCACTTGAATACTTGAATACTTCAATTCAAAATCAATCAATTCCATTTCAAATTAAGTAGCTATATAGATTGTATTAGAAATTTATTTTACTAATAATTATCAATAAAATTGTATTCACATTATATATGTGATTTTATCTTTAAGGTTATTCGCGCATGTTCGAGAAAGATAGAGCGAATTCACGAAACATGCAAAGATCAATATATATTCCATATAGATCAATCGATATAGACAGATATTTTTAGTTGTTTATATCAAAATATGCTGAAAACTACACGTCAGAAGACTTTGTTTAAACTTTTAACATAATCTATTATAATTTAAGGTTGTTGTAAAACTGGTGAGGGAAAATAGGGGTGGTGAAAGTATAGTAAAAAGCATTTACTACAAGAATAATCAAAATTGTAAGAGACTGATTCGATTCAGATCTGTTCAATTTTATTGAACGGGAGTGTACAACTTTTATCCGAAGTATTTTTTCTCAAACCGAATGAATATGGTACAAATCAATTATAGAATTTTGAAAAATGAGCAGTACTTTTGAGGCCATAAGTACTATATACTTCATCGCCAAGTGCATGGCAGCCTTTATATTTGTGAAATATCCAATTTCAAGTAGGTCGAGATAAATATATTTTTAACCAGACTTCAAAAAGGAGGAGGTTCTCAATTCGTCTGTTTGTTGCTTCTTTTTTTTTTTAATTAACGAATTGCTGTAAAAAAATGGCTAAAGAAAATAGAAACAATATTCTCAAATAAAGTCAAGCGGATTGAGGCTTAAGAGTCAAACTTGGCCTTGTAGTCCTAACCGAATATCATGGCTGTCCAGTTTTCCCCCCAAGTACATGGAAGCCTTTATGCAAGTAAATATCTTTTTTTTAAGACCCGATATGACGGGAATTAAATTTTAATTTTAACTTACGACAAAAAATAATAAACTGTATTGCGGACTTTTATGGAATGTACCACATAAGATTTTGAAGAATTTTATAAAGAGACTATATATATATATATATACAGACTGTGTTGGAATGCTTTTACAATAGAGAATCAATGTTAAATATTATTTATTACTGGCAGGCCGTCTGGTTACTGTGCGGATTCAGTCAGTACACATGTAATGAGTACACACTCACTCTTAAATGAGTCAGTACACACTCTTAAATGACAAACAAGCTACCATACGCATATGAGATGACTACATGTGTACTGACTGACTCCGTACAGTAACCAGACGGCCTGACAGTAATAAATAATATTTAACATTGATTCTCTTTTGGAAAAGCATTCCAACAGAGTCTGTATAGTGCTCGTACATCCTTAAACAGTTTTTCGAAAACCGAATACTTGCGACTTGAATCTGTGAAACGATTCTATACTTTTAGACTCACATTCAACAATTTCTGGGCCATCCTATAGATACTAGATAGTAATTATTCTGATAGAAAGACAAGATGATTGAGGGAAAACTTATAAAATAAAATAAAAATTTGATGTATTGTTTACTTAAAATACTTTGCAATAACAAACAAACAGATCGGACCAATACCAGACCGTACCGTTATTAGAGTGGGGGGTAGTGCGGTGTTGCGGTTGGGATGCGATGGGTATATAGTTTTGTGGTTACAGGGACATGCTCGTCAACCAAAAACCATCCATGTTCATGCTGCAGCACTAGGGCTGGGCTAGATGGTGAATAATTATTATTATATTTTGAATAGCTACATTTTTTTATTATTTGTGTTGTGTTTGTGTTTGTTCAAGTCCAACTGAAGTGCATAATTATGAAAAGCTTTTATTATTATTTTGTGTGAGCAACACAGCAATTGCAGAGAGTACGCCCGTCCATTCAATGCGCATTGATGAGTGCATTTTAATGGAAATTCCATTTATTTTTTTGGATTACCCACCCTATCCTATCCAACTCACCCTACTCTCTATCTTCTATATATATATATATATATATATTGTTTAAATAAACATTATCGTTATCTATACTATTTATACTCTACGACAGAGGTGGGCACAGACAGCTCGTCTGAGCCTTACGGGCTCTCCATAAGCTGGGTGAGAGTAAGTAAAGAAGGTATGTTTTGAAGCAAGACGGAACGATGTTTCAATACAGGTTGTCCCCTACCGATTATTGCCCAATAATTATATAGTATCGTCTATAGTATAGTCAATATTTTATTTTTTTTGAAAAACAAATTATGCGAAAAATAATTTCCATTACTACAAAAAGTACTTTTCACTTTTTCAATTCAAAGTAGACTAACTCGAAGAACTCAAATTCCCACTTTATGTAAAATTTAACTTAATTCATCAAATTCCCATGACACTATACTGAGCATACTCCATACGAAGAAAAAATAATTAAATCAGGTAAATAATTCTTTATTAGTTCTCGGATATGAATAGTAAAATATTTAGACAAATTATTTGGAATTTCCAAAACTATATTTCTATTTAAATTATCCTTTGCAAAAATTTCCCTCTTTTATTACAATGGTCCAGCGGTAAACTTAAAGGTTCAAAAGATTTTTATATATTTTTATTTTATTCATACACAAATATGATATATACTAAAAAGGTACATTTTATGACCCTAATTACCAGCCCAAAATTCCAGAGTATGTATTGAATGATTGTATGTTTTATTTACTTTGTATAATAGTGACCATAAAAAAGATTTGGTATTATTATATTTTTTTCAGAAAATGTTTTAATTAAAAAAAGAAAATATTAATAATTGGTAGTTACCCTGTATTATCTCTATCTCTCTTCCCTACCTCTCACTCAGAGCTTGGCGGAGTCAACTCCTGCCCACCTCTGCTCTACGATCATATCCATACTACATACTGTCTTTTGTACTAAAGAAATTCACCCACAAATGAAATAAATTCACTTCAAATATTCACTCAGTTTTACCCCAACCATTACTCCCCCTCTTTTACAAGTAATTACCTACCAAACCACTAAATCTAGCATTATGGATGACAGGACTTGCAGAAGTAGAGAGAAATGAGTCAGGGGACGCTCTGGCAAGGAAAGGGGAATTATACGAGATCGAAGTCCTTCCGTGGACTTTGAGACCACATCGAAAAGAGTCTCACTCTGGAGAACTATTCCGGGATTGATGTTTTGATCCATCATGAGGCATTGTTAACTCATCAGTTTTACCCCATGCTGATGCCTCCCTCTGTTTACAAAAATTTACATATCAATTTGGAGACCACATTCAAAAGAGATAAAAAGAGTCACGCTCTGGAGATCTGTTCCGGGACTGACACAAGTCTGAACAAAGGCTTCTTCACTTGTTAACTCAAAGAATAATAAAATAAGCTGCGGGAATTCGGGGGAAATGTCGGAAAACTTACTGACGGACTGTGGCGCTCGAATGAACAATTCCTAAATTCCTTCCAGATTCTAGAAAAAACTCGACTGGAAAGGGTGTTCCAATCGAGAACCCTCGATCTGTACCTAATGAGAGAAGCACAATAGATTTTTCAGTATATCATTTGAGCTACCCAGACGCTTTCAGCTGGCAAAGCATTGGTCCGGAAATTGATACCATCTGGATAGGTCAGTTGGTACAGCACTGATCCGGAAATCCACAGCCTAGCTGTGTATGATTTTGTGTCCACAGCCTAGTTGTGTCGTATCAAACATTGATGTCAAATGAATGTCACTTATGTTCAGATATAACTTTAAAAGTCAAAGTAAACACCAGTCATCTCCGTTAAGATAACATAACCGAATGGCAACCATACTAACGATGCCACGATTGACACGTTTATAAAAACAATTAAAATTATATACATTTAAAACTAGAATTGTTTGTTTTTGATAAAACTCTGCCCGGTCGATTATGTAATATTGTACACTCCCGTTCATAAATATTGAACCAGTTGAAACATTCAAAGCGTTACTGTATGTAATTGTATACATATATTTTGTAATGTGACTTATTGGTTCAATTGTTATGAACGGGAGTGTACATCAAATTGCATATGTTAATTTCTGTAACATTGTATGACAATTATGACATCTGGTGGTGTATCTCATAACATAACAGCTGAGATCAGCTTACAATCCCTCATTTATTTTACAAAATGTCAGTATAGAGAGATTTAATTTTGATTTTAGAGGGGACTTTTCAAATCAGGGGTTGGAAAGGCGACCCTGTTATCAAATTTAAAACAGTTGTCTTTTACTTTAAACAAACAAACCTATTTCTAGTTTTTAATATAAAAAATAAAATGAGTTCGTTTTGCAAACAACCTAAAATTGATGTAGATAGAGCCCATACGTATTTGTAAAAGATGAGAGGGTGTTGGGGGGGGGGGGTTTGGATGATTGATGTGGAATCGGTACAGAAGAAATGAGTACACACACACTTCAGATAATATGTGATGGGTTTGTTATAGGAGGGTGGGTAGTGGTGAGGACCATTTAGTTGTTGTAGATTGTAGAACATATTGACAGCATTGAACAAACACAGTATGTTCGAGTTAGATATGTGAGCACCTACAGATTGAATTTGAATCATACACACATCACCATTTGTAGTATCCCACCAATCTGAGGGTGCATCCTAGTGGTGTGTCTCGGTAGTATCTCTGCATGGAGGGAGGATGATGCTGATGTAGCCAACGAAACCCATCAACCACTTATAAAGTTTCAAGTCTCTATATAGATAGTTTCGTTGTTTACATTACCATGATGCTGCTATCAATATTTATACACTGCATGATTTTTAAGTAACTGACTAAATTTCTAAAAAAATGTCATTAAATCGATCCGATCTAGTATATATATATGTCTATAGCAGAGGTGGGCACAGACAGCTCGTCTGAGCCTTACGAGCTCTCCATAAGCTGGGTGAGAGTAAGTAAAGAAGGTATGTTTTGAAGCAAGACGGAACGATGTTTCAATACAGGTTGCCTACCGATTATTGCCCAATAATTTATTCAATCAATTTAGAAATAGTTTTATAAAATATTTATTGTTTAAATAATATCTTTTACAGTATGGAGAGATACACCAAAAAACATAATAATAATAATAATAACAATAATGATAATAATAACAATAATAATAATAATCTGAACTTATCCAAGACTGCTTGCGATGTCTTCTCCATTATTAAATTCACTACTTTTATTTTTTTTGAAAAACAAATTATGCGAAAAATAATTTCCACTACTACAAATAGTACTTTTCACTTTTTCAATTCAAAGTAGACTAACTCGAAGAACTCAAATTCCCACTTTATGTAAAATTTAACTTAATTCATCAAATTCCCATGACACTATACTGAGCATACTCCATACGAAGAAAAAATAATTAAATCAGGTAAATAATTCTTTATTAGTTCTCGGATATGAATAGTAAAATATTTAGACAAATTATTTGGAATTTCCAAAACTTTAATTCTATTTAAAATTATCCTTTGCAAAAATTTCCCTCTTTTATTACAATGGTCCAGCGGTAAACTTAAAGGTTCAAAAGATTTATATATATTTTTTATATATTTTTATTTTATTTATACACAAATATGATATATACTAAAAAGGTACATTTTATGATCCTAATTACCAGCCCAAAATTCCAGAGTATGTATTGAATGATTGCTTGTATTATTTACTTTGTATAATAGTGACCATAAAAAAGATTTGGTATTATTATATTTTTTTCAGAAAATGTTTTAATTAAAAAAAGAAAATATTAATAATTGGTAGGTTACCCTGTATTAACTCTATCTCTCTTCCCTACCTCTCACTCAGAGCTTGGCCGAGTCATCTCCTGCCCACCTCTGGTCTATAGCCACTCTAGCGTGCAGTTTTAATCGGATTGGAATGAATTTTGATATGTGAGATGCTTTTGGTATTTGAAAAGTTCGTTAATAGGCAAAATAGGACCCCAGACTAAGGAGGGAGAAGAGCGGGAATAGATCTACGAAGATGGTTTAGCTCAAACAGCAAAGGACGCTATTGTTTGCCTCGACGGTATTCGTATGTTTTGTCCCAATATAACTGCGTTCTTCAACTTGTTGCTTATTGTGTAATCCTCACAATCTTGTTTACGTAAATAACTTGCAAGAAACGATTTTGAGCACTGAAGCGTACTAAGCCGAGGGGTGATTCTCTACGAGGGGACAAGAATTGCTGAACTCGTTGATTATCCAAACACAGAATCGGATCTTATCAAGGATAAGGACGTTAGCAGCTTTTACGAAGGATTTATTGACAAACTAGATAAAACTTCTCCTCTTTTAAAAAAACGATAGATTAGCTGGATTAGGGTATAAATAATTGGAACTTTTAACATTAAAGTGTACGTTTTTAAATCTAAAAATTTTCTTGACCTAATGGTGGTGTCTACTCCAATCCTAAGTGAGTGGCGGCCCTTTGGTCATAATGTTACACTGGCCCCTTAGACCCAGCCCAACACTGATCACAGGTCGCCATAAACATTATTAAAAGTTAATTAAGATCTATTTCCAGAAGAGAAGTTATGTATTTATTTTGAAGAAATTCGCTAAGTTGACGCAGTTCCTGCGTAACGAATTTATTTTTTGTAAGAAGTAAATTATTCAAAAGATTCCATTCGAAAATCAAATGATTTCTTCTTGTTTAAAATGTCGTAAAAGGGCCACCATTTATGGCAGTGATAATAGCAGTGATTTGGTATGTAAATGAATTTATGAATCGCATTCTCATGGGTAAATTTAAATTAAGTGGAAGTATTCCAGGTAGAGATGTTTGATGATGTTTTGTTAATGGTTTTAGGAAATCACTGCTAGGTTGGGTGGTACCCCCACCATCTCATACATCTATCTCTGTTTCCACTGCACCGCTCGCACCGTTTTCAAACCACATACATACATTCCTTAAAAGTTATTTATAAGATATGTCATTCAGCATCCTTACTACCCTTACTCCGCACTTCACCCTCAACCCACCAACTATTCAATATTATAATAGTTTTTTTTTTTTACAGATACATTTCCTGTCTTCGTAAGTAATGTTCACACCATTTTTAAATTTCATTTGCAAAACTATAAAGGTCGATTCACACATTCATTAATACTTATAAGGACGCGCGTTAGAAGTGAAAATTTGTACTTGTAAATATATTTTTGCTAACTTTGCCACTTGTTTTTTTGGTGGCAAATTTTTAACCTTTAATTGATGTTGGGAATTATTTTTTTTCCAAACGAATACGAGGTACATCTAAACTTAAATGTGATGAATGCTTCGAAAATGCTTTGAACAATATAAAAGTTAAGGATTGGAAAACCAGGATGCCAAGTCATTGAGGAACAAGATGAAAGATTCACACAGTAAGTGGTGAAAGATTTTATTCCTATTGGATTATAAAACTTCTATAATACTATTGGTTGTTTCTTTTATGTAATTATAATTATAAAAGCCAACGACCCTTATCAAAAGGAGTGTCCGCTCCAGAATCTCAGATTAAATTATCGAGAGTATTTTTAGTACATTTAATCAGGCCCATCGATCGTGGGCCAGTCTCATCTAAGAGCTTCCGGCGTATCTCCTAAATGGGTCAGTCCATCTAGTATGTTGTCTACCACGACATCTTTTTCCATCGAAAGCGTTTGACATCCATACGTTAGAATCGAAGTAATGCATGCGTCAAAAAGTTTTGTTTTAATAGTTTGAGGTAGGTCAGACTTAAACACATGTTCAAGGGACCAGTATCTTAACCATGAAGTCGTAAATCTTCGCTGAATATCTATATTCTGCTTTCCAGAGCAAGAAATCAACTGGCCTAGATAAATATATCCGTCGACATATCCCAGTTCTAAATTGTCTAACAGAATTGGTCATTTTACACTTCTTGTAAGAATTTTAGTCTTCTTTTATTTATTTATATATTAATTATTCTGCTCCAAAATGGGTATCGTAACATTCATATTTCTCAAAATGTACTAATAGTTAAGGGAGGTGATTTAAGGGAGGAGGAGAGTTGTATTTTTAAACCAACATTTCATTTTTAGGTAAAATAGATATGTGTTCATTCTTAAATCGTGGAAAATTATGGTAAAGGGGGTGGGGTGTAAGTTGAACATACTCCAAAGACCCTCATGCATATACCCCTGAATCGAATATATAGTAAACAGAAATTTAAAACATTTGAAAATAGGAAAAATTGATGACGGCAAATATGATTTTGTCGACCATGTGATCATACTCATAGATCTGGTGGTAAGTGAACAGTAAACGCAAGGGATGAACATGATTTAAGGGTTGTTATGTTGTATTACACACATTTTATAAAATTTACACTAAAATAATTATTTAAAATAAAATTATGTTGAACGATAAAAGATTCATTCGTAATGACAGTTCTTATATAGATATTTTCAATTTAATTACTATTTTAGAAGGGTTGTTGGCTTTCTTCTCCATACAAATACAACTACAACAACACGTTCGATTCAACCCTACACGACGAACGAAGCCAACCAACCCTAAACATACATACAACATAGTGTGTAGTGTGTACAACAACAAGTAGTGACTCAACTCAGACTCTGCTGCTACAATACGACCCTCTACCCTTTCACTCAGTCAGTCGTTTCAGTAGTCACTAAACACACACTAAATGCATGCCTCGTGTCACTTCTCTCAAGCTCAACTTACAATATTTATATATTAAAATTTTAACGCGTACCTAAAGAATGCTTTACACATCAAATAATGCAAATGTGTTCATAAATCTACTCACTAGTCCCACTACAAGCAAGCGAGCTATATCTATCTCTACAATACCTTTATACTGTATGTCGTACGGTGTCGTATCGTGTCGTGTCGTGTCTTTTTATACAGGATAATTCATTTTTAGTCTGGGAGTCACGGAACTTTTCATAGCCTATTGAGGTCCAATAGCTGTAGTGAAGAGGAGGCCAAAGCCTAGCAAATAGACCTTTCTAGAACTTTTATACCGACTTCTAAGGAATCCATCCCCATAAACTCTTATTTCCTTTACCACTGGTCCGTTTTCTCTAGCCTGTGTTTGTTCTCAAACTAACCATCTTTTTTTGCGAATGACAAGACGAAGCTCCTCCACTTTAATTGTTGTACCTCATATACTCCCATTACGGTTGACCCGAAGGCTGGATATCTCATTCTGGCTCTGTAAAGATATTCTGCCAGAAGGTGGTTACCTTGTCCAGACAGGTCAAAGTGTCCTCCAACCTCATGAAGGATAGATTGAGTCTGTAGTGGCCGGTAAGCACTCCAACCAGAAGGTTTATGTCATTCCGATTGTTGCCAATAAATCAGGTTTGCGACTTAAGTTGGTCCAAGGCTGCACCAAAGTTTTTGATCTTTAGAATTTTTTTTTTCTGGGTTTTACGAAAAGATCACAAGGTATTTTTTTGCGTAAACTGAGTCAAAATATCAGAAAAATGTATGCCAAAAACATTTCATTTTCTTAGTTTATCCCAAAAAATAAATTGTTTATAACAATTTATAGTCCCATTTTATTGAAAATCTTTGATGCCATCTTGGACCTCTATCGGCTACGAAAAGCGCCTTGGTTTCCAGACTATTTTAAGAATATTGCTCTTTTTCTTCAAATATATTGGCTAGGTGCATAGTTGCATTAGGGACAAAACGGCAAAAATGTGTAATAATAGGCCAATTGACACTTTGGCGAATTGTATAATAATAATAATCAGAAAGAGGGGTACCGCAAACGGGTCCCTACCACCTAGACCAAGGGGTCCTCTGTTCCCTCCTTGAGAACAAACTGTGACCCGAAGGCGAGACGCCTCCGGGTAAGAGGTGCTATTTTAAGCAGATAAAGCTATAGGATTCAGTGGAGGCCAGACGCCACACAGAAGGCCCACAACTTCTTCGCCAGGATTGCTCCCAGGATTGATGGATCCAAAGTTTCGGATCCAAACATTCTATATCTGACTAGGCAGATACATAGACATATAAATGTTTCAAACTTATTTAGATCTAAAAAATCAGATTTCAAGGGCAGATACACAGGACATATAAAGGTTTCATATAAAAGGTTTCATATAAAAGTAATTTTGACCCTGAAGTGTGCTCGTGATAGATGTTGAGACACCTAGTAGTCGAAGAGTTGAATACTTGATTGGAATATAAAATTGTGAACAGAGTGAAAAAAAAAACTGCAATTGATTTATGTTAAGAAATAATTTACAAATGAAATGAGAATTTCATAAGTAAGTTAATTATCAAACCATAATTGGAATAAAAAAAACTTCGTCTAGTTCTAGTTGAACAGAAAAACTAGACGATTCGAAAGTTTTTCCCACAAGCTCACAACACAATTCAAGTAAATTATTAAAGCGTATTGAAAACTTTTTATTTTCATAATTTGTTTTTATTATTATTTTATAAATTTTATTAAAATCAAAACTGCAGTTGCAATGAAGTTCACAACTAATAAAATTTCATTCGAACATATTTCACCTACTCCTCTCCCCACCCTCCTTCTGCCTTCTCAAGTTTTTCTCAATCGATGGAGTCATCTAATTCCCTGAACTGATACAATCTAAACATTGTGAATATGCGAAGATGCGCAAAGCAAATTCACACTAACTGATAAATCAGGTGATGATACTGTTCATACCGGGTGATAAAACTTTCATACATCTATAATTAAAAATATTGATCAAAGAATAAAATTTTTGGTAAAGATGTTCATAAAATGACCTAATTAGTCCATTTCCGAAAAGTCTGGTGGGAGTACTCACCGGTCACTACAAGCTCAAGAGACATTTATCCCTCATAGAGTTGGAGGAGGCCAGCGCAATTTGTCCTGATTGTAACAGAGTGGATGATACGCACCTTCACCTTTGTGGCAGATTGTCCTTATAGAGCCAGAATTAGGTACCTCGCCTTCGGCTCAACCAAACTGATGGAACCTGAGATAAAGCAATTAAAGTGGAACTCTGTTCTGTCGTCTGCAAAGACGACGAGTAAATTCGGCGTCGACAACCACTGGAAAGGCATACTTTCCAAGCTTTTGCTTCCCCTCCACTATTCTTTACTACTATCACTGATCTGAAATTTTGTTTCTAGAACTAAAAAGTAACTTCAATTTCGTGAATGGGTAAAATCGGACCGTGGTTTTTTTTTTAAATTCTGCTAATTTTCCTTCAACCTATACCTTATAGGTATTAACTAAGCTTCAGTATTAACTCTGAGTGCATAATGTTCTCACTTACACTCACTTATCTGTACTCGTGATTTTATTCAAAATTTTCCCAGCGATATATTTGGAGATACGCTGGGAGACGGTGGCAACAATTTCCAAGCTATGTTGAATATAACGTTCCCAAATTGAACGTGACTGTATATACGAATACAACGTCCTTAAAAACAAATTTGAGAGTAAATCTCAGTAGTGCGTTTTTTATAAAATGAAGCTGAGCTTGTAATTAAAAGACGATTATTAGTAATCTGTACTAATAATATAATGAAGAGATAAAGTTGCTTGTAAGTTTGTATGAGAAAATCTCTGGAACTATGATCGAATTCTTTCACTGATAGAAAGCTACACTATTCTCGAGTCGCATAAGCTTTAAAAAGTTTGCATCTAATGTATCCGTGTCCCCGAGGCAGCTACACTCAAATCCTAACAGCGCGAGAAACAGAAAATCTTAACTAATAGAAACAAACAACCTTTTTATGAAACATTTTTTCATAGACTGATAGAAGGAATTTCTTTCCTCAAGAATATATATATTCTTCAAAATATTTGCTTCAATAAAGAAACCCTTGTTTTCATTCAAGACTACGCGCAGTCGAACCAAAAACATGTGTTTAGGTGAGCGAACAAACTAAAATTCTTGAACGGTGTTTAAAATTCGAACGGTGTTTTGCTCTTAGAAAGTCTTTCTTGGCCAAATACTCTTGTGATTCTTTAGTCAAGAAAATTAAATTCTTGTAAAAAAAAAGTATTTTTCTTATACAAAAAATAAAAAACTCAAGAAGATAAAGTTTATGCAGCTTTTTTAACTGAAGTATATATATTTAACTGAAATTATATCATTACTTCTTTAAAAAGTTTCATTTGTTTGAATTAAACAAATATTTATTTTGGTCCGAAATTTTAGCATCTTGGTCCAAGGAAATCACCATTTCAGTTGAAGAATTTCGAGTTTCTTGAGTCAAGAATCAGTTGATCTTTAGTTAAGATAGTTTTCTCAAGTCAAAACTATAGATGTCAAGATATTTATTTTCTTATACCAAATATATATGATTTTCCCTATATATGAGAGTCGGAAATTCTTGGTTTAAACATTTTTTTCTCACTGCAAGGAATTACTTCTATCAGTACCAATACTTTAGGCACAATTTCAATGCGAAACCTATGCGGGTAATTGATTGCTAATGAATAGTAAACAGTACAGTGTGTGTAAGATAAAATGACGTACGATGGATATAAGTATGTAAAATTAGGTAGACACTGTAGTTTTTATGTATGACCTAAATAAAATAAAAATTTAATTAAATAGCGATTTTCAAACAGTTATCTTCATTTAAAAGATTTTATAACATGGTATTACTTAAAGACCTTTTGTGTGACAACAGTTTGTAGATGTATAAAATTTAATATAATATTATCCACATTCACGTCAACATCGATTCCTTTCCGATACGTGCATGTATGTATTCAATATTTGAATTTGAATATCAAGAATGTTACATAGTCAGCATATCTGTCATATCAACCATAGCCTACCATCTCTGATATCATCATATTATATCATACCATTCATTTAACATTACCATTAACCATATCAGAGCTATTCCCATTATAATCATTCTAACGAATTTAACGACATTTTATTAAAAGAATAATATCTACTTAATTCTTATCTTAGTCTACTTAGGGCCGGGTTGCTACCAATCCCTCGATAAGCTTATCGGACTGTTTAAATTGTAATTTGCGTTGTTCCAACTATTTAACTGACAGTTGCTGCTAACCGATAGTTTGAAAAGTACCATGTAAGTTGGCAAACTGCTAGTTAAAATGTGTAGGGGACTATGGTGGGGGTAATTGAATCATATTTTTTTTTGGAAATGAAAGATTACGGGTTCGATTACTATCCGTGGCAGGTGTGCCACCTTAGAGTGCGAAAAGCTCAAAAAAATAAATAATAAAAGAATTGGCTGTACAGCGTGAGTCCAACCATTCTTGGGTAAATACTCATAGCCAAGATCATTCAAAGGCTCTTATAAAAAGCTCTCATGGGAAAAGGTCTCTGAGCGTTTACAACTCGGAAAAAATTGGCCTTCTAAACTGGCCATTGCAAACTGAATAAACATCTGCACACAATCAATCTCACAGGGACTGATCTCAGCAGATTTTGTCATGAAGAGGAGGAAATGCGAAAGTCTCAAAAGACACTATCATTTGGGATGGACAGATATCCAATCAGATGAAATTAATGAAGTGTCGCCAAGAGATATCCTGACGTTTATCAAGACCATCGGAGTTTTGGAACATCTTTGAAGGAAAAGAAGTACAATAGATCAAATAAGCTCTTTATAACACTTATTCTTGATTCGAATCTAATCTAATTTTTCAAACACACAATTTAACAAAATTTGTTTGCTTTGATAACTTGTTATTCAACAAAAGTAGTTTCATTTCTTTGATGTTCAGGTATTAAGCTTATTGATTTTGATTGATTTTTATATTGGGGTCTAAAACTATTGCACTTCGATCTTATGGTCGGTCCATTGTGACCCGACACCCAGATCAATTTAACATTGTTCCGTTTTGCCAGTTTCAGAAGTTCCTATTTAGCTTAAGTTCCTATTTATTTGCTTGTAGACAGTATCGACACATTACCTAGCGTATAGTTGGATCCACTATTTGATTTTTGAAAGTGTGGATATTGGTGATCAGAAGCGTGATAACATAAAAGATAAATCCTTACCTCTAGATTAATATGATAAAGACAATCTTCAATCTCGTCCAACCAATTCAATGCTGTGAGATGCGTTTGTACTGATCGCGAAACAGTTTGTTGACTTTTTGAGCACTGTTCAGCCGAAATTTGGCAATATTCACAACCAATACATTTATTTACAATACATCCATTCTGATATAATATTTCATCAATGTCTACATCCTCTTCGCGTGCCTCGTATTCCTCATCCTCTTCATCCGGTTCATCATCGTGTGGATCGTCTGGTGATCTAGATCTCGACCCTCCATTCATATCAATATATTGTCCATTTTGCGTTGTGGTCTGTTCGTCGATAATTGATTTATTCGTATAGATGGGTGATTCAACATTAAACGATGTCGCAGTCTCAAATTGATTTGAATCCTTTGTGGTTTCGTTACAAATTGACGAGGTTGTACTGGAACATGAACGTGGCTCTGAATGCTCTTCGGATGATGTGGGTGTTTGTTTGGCATTCGATGCAGAGACACGTCGTATCACTTCCACAACGATCGGCTCATCGGCAGCCAGAAATTCTCGAACCGCATCTGCATGCGTTGACGAACTCACATCAGTGCCATTCACCTGAAAATATTATGCATAATCAAAAAAATATATCAAAAAAAAAGTAAATTTGTACCATCAATACCATAAATGGTGTCTGTTTTTTTTTTTTTTGTCAAATTTTTCGTGATTTGTGTCGAATCTATTTAGTTTTCGATAAAATATTTCGTATGAAAGTTGTTCGTTATAAGAATATTAACAAATTTTGTTCGAAGTATTTTTGTCGAAAACTGAATGAATTCGGTCGAAATTTGGTGTAAAATTTCTGAAAAAATTGACGACAGTTATGGCAATGTTAGTACCATACGTATACATATGTAAACAAACAAATCAAATATTCAGTGAAGAAAATATATGAATTTTTCTTTCAATATTTTCTCCAATATATGGTATTTTGCATGTATGCTTTTGAACACGGAAAAAAACATTGAACAGGAGTGACGGTGATACACCAACTGAACACTTCGCGTATGTAAACAGGGTGTCACTCCAATCATTATTGTATTTGCAAAAGAAATTCTTCAGTACTTTCTTCGAACTTTTTTGAACTTCGAATTTCAGATGATCTCGTAAACCATTCGTCAAATCATCAAATGAATACGATTTTCTAAATTATTGGGTTAAAGTTACTTTATACAGTCAATTTGATTCAAATCGGATACAAAATTATTTTTTCGGTTTTTTTTTCTAAGGTACCCCTTAAAAAATATCGAAAAATTTTACAAAAATTTTTGGTCATCGATTTGAATGAAAATTCGATTATAAGATAATTAAGACCTAAAAAGTACAAAAATCCAACTGGTTTGACGATTCGATGGATAGTTTTCGAGATATACCCCTTTTTATAGGACTTTATGGCTTCTTTTATACGATTTCTGACAATATATCGCTATATTGTAAACCGGTCACCAAATCGTCAAATTAACAGGATTTTCTTAATATTTGGGTCAAAGTTACCTTATACAGTCAATTTGATTCAAATCGGATACAAAATTATTTTTTCGGTTTTTTTTTTTCTAAGGTACACCCCTTAGAAAAAAATCGAAAAATTTACAAAAATTTTTGGTCATCGATTTGAATGAAAATTCGTTTATAAGGTAATTCGGACCCAAAAAGTACAAAAATCTACTTGATTTGGTGATCTGATGAATAGTTTATATGATTCGTACGATTTTCCTACCTTTTTTTGTAAGATTCCCACTTCAGATCACTGCAGAAGCAAAGGTTAAATTAGATTCATAATCTTTTAGAAAAAATAAATCAAATTGGTTCCAAAAAACATAACAAATCCAGTGTGTTTGACGATATTTTTGTGGGTGGGGGGACACCCGTTACGTTACAAACGGTAGTGAAGGTGTATGAAAGGGAGTTGGAGGTGTACGTAAAGGATGAGTTTGTCCCTACATATATTGTATTTTCCTATGAAAGGAGGTACTTAATATCAAAGAAAATGAAAATACTAGCAAAGAAAAATGTATATAAACAAATATTTATAGAAAATTCTATTTTAAGTAGTCCCTCGTTCGAATTCAACATCATCTAATTCTAAAATCTTCTACATTCAAATGTATACATAAATTTTCCATTTGTCTTGTAAATAATGAAATTATAATGAATAAATGAAAACCACACCTGAAAACACTCATTTTCACTCCTTTATTTGCCAGAACATAGACAATAAATAAACTGACAATAATCTTGAGTACAGTCATTAGTTCGGCCTGCGTAGGCCACTAAATTTGCATAATCAGCATGTACTTATCCGATACATAAGTGATTTGTGGACTAAAAGATAACTACGAGATCGTAAACGGTCAACATTAGTTGATGTGTTCCATCGTCAGGGGAATAAATATCTATCTTGAAAAGCTAGATGAAAATTTACTAACAAAAAAATCGATTGTTTAAAAACACGTCAATTTTAGTTTAAAATTTTTTTCAGGTGAAACATGTTGAAGCTGACATGCCATAATTTCAGCTCAAACATGTGTAATTACTTCAGATTACAGAAGTTTACATTCTTTGGTTATGGGGTGGTTAATTGACTAAACAGTCAGCGTATGTACATAAGAACGAAAGTAACCGGATATGCTTTGTGAATGTTTTCTGTAGTTTCCTATCACAAACTCCAGATGAATATTGACATAGTTCCTATTAAAATCGGCTGACAATCGCACAACCTACCAATTCTTAGTCTACATACAAATTTCTTGTCCTTTAGGGGTCGATCAAAAAGGCCTAGAAAGACCTACTTGCCAAGATTATTCTACTACTATTATCTTGGTTATATTTGTCACTGCAAAGTTTGCAGTGATGTTTGTAGCAGTTACGTTTCGAAAAAATGTTTTAATAATAAAAAAAGTCATGCCGTAAAGTTTTCTACAACTTTTCGATTGTTTTGTGGGAATTTCGGTATATTTATAATTATCTTTGCTGATACGAGATTCCCAAGTGACGACAGCAATGCAAAATTGGAAGAAGTAATTGACAAAAATTTTTAATTAGTTTGAAATTAGTAAATTACAATAATTTCATTACTGCACAGCAATTGATTGTGAATTGCTTCAACAAAAAAGCTCATCGAACTTTATGTTCTTTGCTTTGGCGAATTTACATATTTATTAGAAGTAGACCGTAAAATTTTTACCGCCTGTATAGAATGCCCTATCTGCCATCCTATAGACCTTAGCTTACTCGACCTATTACAAATTCACTGGTTACAACGCTTGTAAACTGCAGGCTAACAAATACATAATAATTGCAGGTTTCAGATATCCGAAGAATAGGACTATTACCATATTTTTCAAAGTATTTCTTACTTCAGCTTCAATAATCTCTCTGTCACACATTCTTTCGGATGTGCTTTTGATGAAAAACTCTACAGTTGCAACCGTGATAATAGAGGGAAGTTATAGTTGTTATGCAACAGATAAAAATGATGAACAAAATTATAATAATAATTTAATGATGAAGGGACACCGCTACAGACTAAACAATCTTTTCCAGTTGCCTAATAAGTTCACTCAAGAATACCTTTTAGTAGCAGCCTGATGAGCAATGAAAGTGGCAGACATTAATTTAGCTCTCGTCGATTTTGATGCATGGCTAAAGAGTCAAACTTGGCCTTGCAGTTATATCCGAAGACCATGGCTGTCCAGTTTTTCCCCCAAGTACATGGAAGCCCCTTTATGCAAGTAAAACGGCAAAAATAGACAGTCTTTTCGATGCATGAATTGTTGTAATTAGTTCAGCGACTGAACTATATACCTTGATTGACCGCGAACAACATAAGACGCGTCGCGGCGCTACAAGATAACAAACAATGTATTCATCAGTCATCGTAACATGAATAAACGGCATGAACATCTAACTCATACGATTCAGTGCGTCCATACATACCTCTATGTAAACGACAACGCCTACAACTGACTCTCTGCTGATTGTGGTTACAACGCTCACCTCGTCTTCTTCTGCTGCTATTCTATGAATTTTCTTTACAAATTTTCGTTTGTTGTTTGTGTGGGGATGTTTTGTGTACACGTTTAAACACGTCTAACATCTAACGTCGTTCGTCATGCACTCAAAATCCTACTAGACCAATCCAATATTACACTACTATAGTATAGCATAGTATAGTACTACTATATCATACGCTAGTAGTAGGTACTATTCAGTTGTCCTTGGTGCGATACTTAACGATACGATATACAACAGAGGTGGGCAAGAGTTGACTCGGCTAAGCTCTGAATGAGAGGTAGGGAAGAGAGATAGAGTTAATACAGGGTAACCTACCAATTATTAATATTTTCTTTTTTTAATTATAACATTTTCTGAAAAAATATAATAATACCAAATCTTTTTTATGGTCACTATTATACAAAGTAAATAATACATACAATCATTCAATACATACTCTGGAATTTTGGGCTGGTAATTTGGGTTATAAAATGTACCTTTTTAGTATATATCATATTTGTGTATGAATAAAATAAAAATATATAAAAAATATATATAAATCTTTTGAACCTTTAAGTTTACCGCTGGACCATTGTAATAAAAGAGGGAAATTTTTGCAAAGGATAATTTAAATAGAAATATAGTTTTGGAAATTCCAAATAATTTGTCTAAATATTTTACTATTCATATCCGAGAACTAATAAAGAATTATTTACCTGATTTAATTATTTTTTCTTCGTATGGAGTATGCTCAGTATAGTGTCATGGGAATTTGATGAATTAAGTTAAATTTTACATAAAGTGGGAATTTGAGTTCTTCGAGTTAGTCTACTTTGAATTGAAAAAGTGAAAAGTACTATTTGTAGTAGTGGAAATTATTTTTCGCATAATTTGTTTTTCAAAAAAAATAAAATATTGACTATACTATAGACTATACTATATTAATTATTGGGCAATAATCGGTAGGACAACCTGTATTGAAACATCGTTCCGTCTTGCTTCAAAACATACCTTCTTTACTTACTCTCACCCAGCTTATGGAGAGCCCGTAAGGCTCAGACGAGCTGTCTGTGCCCACCTCTGATATACAACAACCGCAAACGTCTATGTTTATTACAAAAGACATGTACGAGTACGTGTATAATGTGTAACAAGTTAAATTTGAACTCAGCAACTAATAATTATATCCTGTATATTACGGGTGTATTCTTTTAAGACGCTTCTACTGCTCTAACACCAGCGACTGGCAACGTTGAACAAACTAAATGGTGCAAACTAACATACTTCCGCCCCATGCACAAATAAAATCACTAGAGAATTAAGGCACCACAACCTAAAAACAGCGCTTGTTAGTAAAAATAAAATCAAACAGTTACTGGGCAACCCTAAGGATAAGTAATGAAAAACAATCGGACACAAATATGGCGTCAGTTGTCAAAACTGTTCGAAAATTTACGTTGGTCAAAGTCGTCATCAAATCGGAATTCGACACAAAGAACATCTGACTCATGTGAAATTTGGGAGAACCGAAAAGTCGTGTATAGCTGTGCATATTATTGAGAACAACCACAAAATTGATAAATCGAATCTAAAACTACTGAAATCGGTACAAAACCCCACAGAATTAAATGTATACGAAAGTATCTACATATACAAATTGAGAAAATAGATAATGAATTTAGACAATGGCCCAAATTCCAAATTCTGATTTAATAAAATAAAACCATTTTCAAAAAAATCATGCCCGCCTGTCTGTCCATCTAGTCAACACGATAACCAAAACAGGCAAAATCATTGAAAAATGTGTGTTTTTATTCTTTAGTTTTAATAAAATATACCTGTCATCGCATTTCGTTGTACACCCTGTACATACAAAGTACAATATGAACAATAAACATCTAAACAGACATTTGATGATTATATTACCACTACAGCGATGGGGTTTACTGGGGAAAATAAATACAGCAAAAATTTCTTTGACCTTTGTAATTTAACTTAAACTGAACTGAACTTAAAATAAACGACAATAGTTAACTAAAACAAATGATAACATTGCAGTGAAAACTGTCTAAAACAATAACAGATATGTAAATATCTGTTATTGTTTGTTTTAGACAGTTTTCACTATAATTTTGTTTTCATTTGTTTCGTACATATACAAAAAATTTATATGTAAATGCATACATCCGTGTTGCGTGCGCAAAATCTACGCTAAAAAGTCTCAAAAAATAATAAATGAGTTTTGCCCTATTTCGGGTAAATTTTATCCAATTTTGATGAAACTAATTTTCAAATCCACTAAATTTTAGTCAAAAAATTCAATTTTGAAAAATAAAAGATGGCGTATACATGGATCTTGTGCCTCGGAATCGATATTCCTCAAAAATAGTGGATTTCAAAAAAATTCCATTAGAATCGGACAAAATTTAGCTGTGATAATCAAAAAAACTGATTATTTATTTAAATATTTATCTAATGGGAATAAATTTAAATACACAGATTACATTGATAAATAAATAAAAATTGAACATCTGCTAATGGGAATCGTAATCTATTTTTAATATATTGTACCATCTGCTAGTTGGCCATAACGTTTTCGAAATCCCTCAAAAAGTTGGTTTTCTCCCAACACAGTCATATTTAATCCAATTTAAATCAGATTTTAGATTTACGGATTCGAAAACTGCGGTCTTATACATCTGATAAAATTGTGAATATAAGTGAATTTCTACTACAAGAAATGAAAAATTACTGGTATGCCTACTTGGAAAAACTGTCGCCGTATGGACAAGAACGAGGTAACCGGCTATGCTTGAGAAGGTTTTCTGCAGTTTCCTTCACGAACTCCAGATGAATATCGGCGTAGTTTCTATCATAGTCGGCTGCAGCCGCATATCCTACCAATTCCTAGTCTATACACATAATAAACATAAATTCTTTCCACTCCACTCACATCCTTAGGCATGTGATGACAATGGACCTTATGGTCGAAGTGTAGCCAGTCCAGGGAAGCCTCTACAATCTATCTATCTAGTAAAAAAAGGGTAAATTAAAATTAACCGTAGTTGATTCAACGCACGGTGGGTATAAATACGTCGAACCGAATCAATCAGTTCCCTGAACTACGCGGCCTATTTCATACCTTTTATCAAATTATGATCTAATTCTCTATACTTCGAGTTGCGACTTGAATTGGTCACTGATCTCTATAATATCTCTGGCTACATAATTCAGTTAAAGTATTAACTCTCAATACATGATGTTCACATACACTCACTACATATACTTACAGTAAGATCATAAATAACTGTTTTGGTTTGATAACTATCTATGAGTATATCTATTACAATGGAACATGTCATATTATTTTATACCGATTACTAATAGTTTCATAATATTTTGAAACTATTTATTTATTATTTCAGAATAAACACAGAATTTAACAAAATTGATTTGTGTTGATAACTCGCAATTCGGTAACCAACTACGCCATGCAGTTGGTTCAACAAAATTAGAGTCATTACTTTAATATAATGTTTAGGTATTTAGCTTAAGTGCTACTCATTTGCCTGTAGGTAGGTGATCGACCAACTATCTGGTGTAGTCGGGTCCACTATTTTATTTTTTATAGTGTACTCTCATGAATGCCATTCAAATGATTTGGACGAATCAGAATTACAGTAAAACTGTATAAAATCTGATTGAAATGTATAATAAGCAAGTTGACTATAGAGAACGTTTCTGAACAATTAAACAAAACAAAACAAAAAAGTTTAAGAGTTGAATTGAGTTCCCAAATGAAGTATTATGTATGAAAATAATAATAATTTTCGTGAAAATGAAATGTAAAAGTTATTAAAAGTTACATAAATACATTATTTTGTTACGGGTATGTAACTGTGTACTCACTAGATGTATTCATTTAATAATAATACTACCAAATACTCATGGTCACAAAAATACCGTTCATTTTTCTCAAATTTTTGTGCCTTCATTCATTCGGCTTATAACACCGAACAAATCAACTATGCCTTAAAGAATAAAGGTGCATGATTCGCAGACGTTTGGGCTATCGCTGGCCGCTGTACACCAGACGGGCAAGCTACGTAACTTCATTACGCCGGTTTTCCATTTCCTATTCGACGCTGAACTTTTTAAGCTCAATGGATTCTTTTTGACGGTAGGTTTCCTCTAATATGTGTTTTCTGTAATTCCGAGCATATTTCATATAAGATGAAATCTGCAAGCTCTTCACAATGACACCGGAATCAATGTTCTAGCTAAACGCGTTTCCACGCTACAACAATTTATATCTTTACACAAAGCTAATTCATAATCATTCACGTGCATGCGCCTACACTGGTACAATGACGTCATAGGCAAAACAAATACAGCGCGACAGACACATACAGTCATGATTTATCTGTTGTGGGGTCAACCATTGTAAATGAATTCTTAGTCTCGAAATTGTTAGCGATTGAAATCCGATGGTATTTCATCACACGAGAATGCTCAACCGACCACCAGTGTAACGAAAGAATAGATGTTCTCATTTCAAAATGCTTCGAATAACAGTTTCTCATTATAAATATACCAACAATTTTTGAAAAATTTTCTTGATAATCGATTGATAAGAAGATCGCTACTTTTGTGGGCCATGGTACCCAACCCAACAATACAAATACTTTTTAAAGTGTGATCTTTTTATGTATAACTAACAAATATTAAATATATATGTTCAAGTGTGTCTCTTTTAAATTGTCTATGCTATGGTTCAGTTGTAACATGTATAAAAAAAAACTAACACTTTTTAAATTTGAGTCCTTAATAAGGTTTTGCAGCATCGATTAACCATTTAGTGTGCCTAACATCACTTCATTTGATATATTTTTATTTTACTAACTACAGCTTGAATGGGGACCCCACTTCAGACATGTCATAAATGTGACACTATATTTGAGTTCTGCCTCTGTACTGCATTTGTCTGCCCCCCCCCTCCAAATTCTGGCAGTGGCATTAAAATTTATGTAATCGACTTGTGTTTCGAAAAATGTCTAAAATAAAAGTTGTTCTCGTCATAGAAGCTTTTGTTCTTAACACTGCACGAATCCACTATGCTTTTTAAAAAAGAACGCTACTCTTGCTGTCGATTATACAGCTTCAAAGGTGTTCCAGGACCCATATGGTCTTGAAAAACGTTAGGATATCTCTAGGCGACACTTCACTGATTTCATCTGTCTTGAGATCTGTCCATCCCAAATGATAGTGTGTTTTGAGAGAGAGGCTTTCGAATTCACACAGAATGCGAATTCCGGTTTCCTCCTTTTCTTGACAAAATCTGCATCATTCCCTGTGAGATATACACCCTAAACTTCGACCAGAGAACATATCTATAAACTAGAAAAAAAAACCATATCAACCGGATGAGAAGTTCTTGAGTTATAGCCACATTTATGATCGCAAACTACCTACAACCGCTTTGGTAACGGTTTGACTGTATACGGTATACTTAAAACGAGTTTCGTGAATAATATCTGATCCATGATACTTGAACTTTGAGGAAAACAAAAGGTTTATATAAATTATTTGAGTTGAATGTTGATGTTGAATGAGGCCTCTGGCCAGAACACAACTAAGACAAACTTTTTCCAAATATTGTATTTGGATTGCCATTGTTTTTATTGTTTGCGATCATTATTCAAAATAATAAATACAAGTATTTTCATCACTAAACCCAACAAACAATTTCAAATAACACTACTATTGTTCATAAATATCTACCTGTACACTACGTACACTACCGTTCATTTTAAATTATCCAACCATGCCAAATAAATATATAAAGAATCTTTACTTTACTATGTAATGAAATTTTGGATTTTAAAACCATTTGGAATATAAATTTGAGTTGCTTGTAACATAAAACTCCCATGAGTTAAGATAGTCCAATTGTACTAAGCCTTCGGCAAATGGTCGGGAAATTTTTAAAACGTCTGAAAATTTATTAAAATTGCGATTCGGGATACTCTTGAGTAGCTCAGAGTGGCCACAGCTGGAAACCTTGGAATATTCATGGAATTTGACTTGGCAAAACCTGGAAATATTTTGTTTATGGAAAATATTATATCGCTAAAAGGTAGTTTTAGAAGATAATAAATTAGGTATGAAAACAATCGAAATGCGTGAGCATTATATTATTAATTTCGGACATCTAGGTCCAATATCTCAAATTCAAATATGGACAAAATTTGGCTTATCAAAAAAATTGACGCTATCAAAATAGATTGATGGGTTATCTCATGCATATTATCTTCAATTTTGATGAAAATTTTTTTCCAAATCCACTAAATTTTTTTCAGAGATGTCAATTTTGGTAGCAAAACCGAGATATCTCAATTAGTTTATGAGATAGCCTATGTGTGGGTGTTAAAATCCGATAAAATTTAGCTGTGATAGTCAAAAAACTGTTTTTTGTACCTTGTGACGTCATCAAAATCCAAAAAAATCGTTGTTGGTCTGACAATGCCATATTTTATCCGATTTTTATGAAATTTTTTTTCAAATCCACTAAATTTTAGTCAAGAAATTCAATTTTGATAGAAAACCCAAGAGATCTTTATTAGTTTTTGAGATGATCTGTACATGAGAGTTGTATTACAAAATTGGTAAACGCCATACAATTTTTTATTATAAAAATGAAAAAAACACCCCAAAAATAGTGGGTTTCAAACAAAATTTCATTAAAATCGGACAAAATTTAGCTGTGATAGTCAAAAAAAAGATTTTTTTTAATCTGGTGACGTCATCAAAATATAAAAAAACTGGTTTTGGATCTATATTGGTCATATTTTATCGGACTTGCATATTATCGGTTGCATTTTCTTGTTTTATTTTCTAAATAACAAGTTATTCTCGATATACGAGGGCAAACAACTAGTTGTCTAAACCCTGTCTAAATTGGGTCCGATGAGATCTGTAGTACCACCACCACGCGATCTTGTTTACTTGTTGTTGTGAAATTTCAGGTAGCTTAATTGTTTTTATGAATGAAAAAGCTTTTAAAACTTCAGTACGGTTAAATTTTATTAAAATAGGTTAAACAATATATTTTGTACAATATAGTTAAAGTAAATGAAATAAAAACTTGTAAACAAAAAATTAAACCGACGACATAAGAAAGGAACTGAAAAGCGAAAAATAAAATCTTTTAAATAAACAATTAAACCTGGGTCTGCCATCTTCAGCTGAGCAGCATAAAGTGATGACTCTCAGACTTAAACACCTGAATCATTAATAGATTTCATTTGATTTGAGAAAGTTCAACAACACACTGTACATGCCTATAAAATTGGAGGATTTCCCTAGATTTCCATGGGATCCTCTCATTAGATTGTGACTTGGTGACAATGAGACGGACCACCTCGAGAGTATACCCTTTCAAACAAAAAAAGAATTTTCAAAATCGATCCACAATTGACGGAGAAATCGGTGAACATACGTAAAATGAGAATTGCCCTCGATTTCCATGAAATCCGCTCATCAGAATATGACTAGGTGACAATGGGACCGCCTCGAGAGTATACCCTATCCAATAAATAAAGAATTATCGAAATCGGGCTACTATGCACAGACACACTACAGACTACCCCCACTATTTTTATTTCTTTATGAAGCATTGTGTAGTTACAATAGTAAATAATATTTAACATTGATTCTATATTAGCAAAGCTTCCCAAAACAGACGATATATATATATATATATATATATATATATATATATATATATGGGTTGACTTTGAGAACTTCCTCCGTTTTTTTTCGTCGGTTATTGAATGATGATTGTAAACAGATGGACAAATGTGCCTGTGCCAACAATAAAACGTATACGATAAAAATATAAATAAAATGTATAGAAAATATGATAATACTTAAAGAATTATTATTGTTTAATTACTGTGTGAGAATTATTGCAAATGGTTTTTTAATCCTTCGCTTTTAATAATAATTAATTACGTTTTTTTTTTTTTTTACTTTTTTATAAAAACAAAACAACACTACTGACAACTCAACCGTTCGTGTTTTTTTTTTAATGTTTTTGTTTCATACTTAGGTATATAAATCATGTTTACAAAAACATACCGAATGTCGTAAATATTATTGTTTTAATTCTGTTATCTTCACTAAAAATACATCTCTGGAAGCTCTAACACTCTAAATATAGTATCGGATTTACGTATCATCCGAGAAAAAACAACTGGTTGATGAAAATCTCTTGATGAGGGTCCTCGATTTTAATTTTTTTTCAATGAAAACAGGTTTGTTTTTAAGATACCCAGTCGGTCACAACAAATAGTAGAGTAGAATAGGTAGAAGGCATCCTCTGCGGTGAAATTCGCTGGAATTGATATATGTTATTCCTTTTGACCTCACCGAATTTGAAATCCATGACCCTTGCCTATATGCTGATACTCGTGTTCCGGTAAATAAAAGGTTGACAGGGCTATTGGCAGTTGTCAACTGTCAAATGCTAGTTTCGACATCAGATTCGAAATCAGAAACTAGCAAAGACGCATTTAATGGACCAAAAATAGACTCTCCACCCCCCCATATCTGGGATACTGCCATTTTCCTATACATTTACAATTGATTTCTGCCTTATTAATTCCGTTTTTGAGAAAATGTTTCGAATAAAAGTTGTTAGTATACATTCAATTTCATTTGATGTATTAATCTTTGTTTTATTGCATATCTTGTATCGAATTATTAACAAATCACTACGAGTTGCAACTTGAATTAGTCACTGATCCCTATACTATCACAGTTTTAACTGTGAATACATGATGTTCGCATACATTTACTATATCTACTTAAAATAAGACCATAACTAACTGGTTTGGTTTGATACCAATATATACATAGCACAATATAACATGTCACAAGCGGAAAGAGTATATTTTTGGTGCTATTTTATACCGATTAATAATAGATTGATAATATTATGAAACTATTTATATAATATTTAAGTTGATTTATTTGTTTTGATAATTCGGTAACAAACTACGCCGTATAGTTGGTTCAACAAAATCACTTGAATTACTGTTTAGATATTTAGTGCTGTTCATTTGCTAGTAGATAGTATTGGTGAACTACCTGGCTTAGTTGGGTCCATTATGTTATGTTTTACAATGTAAGAATATGTCTGGGTCTCACCCTGTATTACAGTATGCGTAAAAAAATGTTCTAAACAGAGCAACCAAAAAAAAAAAAAAAATGGTTTAAAAAATATTGTTTAAAATACTTGAAAACTATAAATAATTGATGAATAGGGATGGATATCGATGTAGAAATTGGATATAGGTATGGAACAATTTGATTGTCGACCACTGAATTTAATGAACTCCCACGATCACCATTCTATGTTCAATTACCTTGTCAATTGTATCAATATTTTATTATTGTTTAATATTGAAGCGTGCCCCATCCCCAATCTGCCCGACTAATAATGCACTCGTATATCGTAAATATAGATACCACCACAAGTATCAGTTACAGATATCTATCATGAAATAGATACCGATCTACCGCAGATATACAGATACACACATATATATATATATATATATATATATATATATATAGGTTGTTCTGAAATTCATTCAAGAAAACAATACCACTGTGTAGAGCTGGAAAAAAACAAACAAAGTTTAATAAAGTTTTTCGATTTGACGCTTAGTTTTTGAGATAAAATTAATTAAACATTAATAATAAATTCAACCAATCACATTTGCATTTTTGAATTTTTGCGGGTGTCGCTACACTTATTGAGAATTCTGATTGTCGCTACTGTAGCATGCTCTACTGTGGCCCACCTCCTTACACTATGCGCTCTGTGATTGATGGAGTAGGGCGGCCACGGTAGAGCATGCTTGAGTAGCGACAACCAGAATTCTCAATAAGTGTAACGATACCCGCAAAAATTCAAAAATGCAAATATGATTGATTGAATTTATTAATGTTTAATTAATTATGACTCAAAAACGTCAATCGAAAAACTTTATTAAACTTTTTTGTTTGTTTTTTTGTAGCTTTACACCATGGTATAGTTTTTCTGAATGAATTTCAGAACACCTGTATATATATATATATATATATATATATATATATATATATATATATATATATATATATATATATATATGTATATATATATATATATATATAATGCTTTTAGTTTTCCAAACATTGGTAAACATTCCGTAACAAAAATTACTTTAATGAAACAACAAAAACAGTGTTTTAAATTTTTCAAATTTGGATGTTTCAAATTTATTGCAAAAAATGTTTCAAATAAAGGTTGTTTTTTGTATAAATACTAACAAATTTTATTCGAAACCGAATAAATTTGGCACAAAATGTCTGACAATAATTACAATTAACTATTTACAGTATAACTTCAATTATCCGGAATGTTTTGAGGAAAAATCAGGGCCGTATTCAAGTGGATTTTGAAATAGCGAGTATTAGGCAACCCTCTTTCAAAATCGATTATTTACGAAAAAGCAAAACTTTGAACCGAGAAAATTGACAATTTGCCTTTATTCTTCATCAGTTTACAGGAAAAAATTAATTCATTCGCCAGGTATCGAACCCTTAGATTCGCTACTTGCATTACACCACAGATAATAAGCTTGATGAGATGCTTTTTCTCATATCCTTGACACTATTAATTCGAAGTCAACATTAATTTATTATTCGAACATAATACTTAATTTTAAATGTGACAATTTGATTGACGCTAGAACCATTGATTGCATCGAATGGATGGTCACTTGATCGATCATGTTTTTTTATTGGAACACAGTAAATTACAGGAATAGCAAATAGCATACAATAAATTCATTCGTATATGCGTTATTCAGTTTTGGTAGCGAGTGTAAAAATACACTACTGTTGTATGAAAAACGAATTAACCGGAAAAAAAAAACTGATAATCGGTTTTCGATACCTATTTTTTCATTCGGCCTGAATACTGAATAGTGATTGTTACAACATACATGAGAACGTCCTTTCAAACGAACATTACATTATAAAAAGTTGCACGAGGTGATTCGAGCTTCATCATATCCATGGTGTTAACTTACCATTAACATTAAAAGCTCCTAAATCTAGGCAAATGGAGTCACTAATGAAGTCAAATCGTTTAAGGTGTATTTTTTCCCAGTTGTTTCCTTAGATAAGGAATACGATAACGCAGAAAACGAGTTCATTATCAATGCGTGAACTGTTTATTGCAGTTTTTGAGCTAAAATTGTGGCAAAACTATCCAGTTTGTAAAAAAAAGTTTCAAACTGGATTATTTTTATAATCGGAACATTTTTTGCTTTTAAAAATTTTCTTCTATCTTTTACGGCTTCAAAATTCCTTTGGCGGGTAGATTCATGGTCCGATTTTGCCTATTCACTTGATCTTGATCTCACTTTATAACATCAGAACAAAAAATTTCAATTCGCTATCAATTTTTGAGTTATTAGACGGACATTCGGACTAATTAGGTCATTTAATGCACACCAACACCAACAGTCTTTTTCTGCGATCAATATTTTCAACTTTTACAAGGCCGGGGCTAAACTTTGTAATTCGTTAATGCTAGAATTATATATATTTTTTAGTTAACGTTGTATAATCCATATAATCTGGGAGATGTAATTAATTCGGTTCCAGACCGAAGAAACTCGATAGAACATGACGTTTTACTGAAACAACTACAGGTAATTTGTGTACAATCGACTATATTATCGTATAATTCGGGCATTTAGTTCAGTAAAATAAATTTTAAGTATTTTTCGAAATGTCCCGAAAAAAAAGTGTTTGTTTAGAATGGACAACCCTAACTGTATCGAGGAGTGGATACTTTAGTAAGTAAAAATGAACAAAACAAAATAATCGTTTCCTATTACGTGCGTGTGACAAGTTCACCACACATAAATTACAATTACAATGATTGTAGGTATGATCACTAGTGATTTCCGGTACACATATTTTATGAACATCTGTAGTGCACGACTCCAAAACTAAAATTGTTCAAAACTAAACACTACAATTTATTGTGTATTACATCAATAGGTTGATTCATAAGTTCTTTTACATGCCAAAATAAACAAATTAATCATACCATTGACATCAAAGATAGTGAAAAATCATAAGCATTCCACTACCATAACATCACAGGTCGTGGATTCGATCTCCATCCTAGATGTGTATGATTTTTTCATATCACGACATCAAAGAATGTTATCAATGTTCAGACATATTACTTAAATGTCAAATTAAGCAAACGCTACTCAATTTAAACAATTAACTCAGTCAATTGTTATTTAGAGTTCTTTTGAAACCAAAGCAATGTTTTCTAGAATAAATGATTTGAATTCATTAATAAATATACACACTATATACAGAGTATTTAAACAATTAACTCAGTGAGGTGTAACATTTCTTGTTATTTAAAGATGTTTGTTTGATTTTGAGATCAAAGCCATTTTTCTAGAACGAAAAATGTAGATGTTTTAAATTTATTCCACATGAATAATTCAATATACACAAGGTATATAAACAATTAACTCAGTTAGTTGTAGCATTTCTTGTTTGGTGCTTTTTGATTTGATATAAATGATTTGAATTCATTCTGTATAAATACTCAGTAAACACAGGATATTTGAAACAATTAAGGTAGTAATCGTGGCAAATGGGAATAAAATGTTCCAAATTATTTGCACACTTATTAAGGGTATTATTACCCACTCAAACTTAAAATTTAAAATCGTCTTGACCGTCTCAAACTCGAGAAAAAATTAATTGAAGTTCGAATAAATAACATGGGGAGCAAAGGAGACGACCTCCTTTTAAACAGTATTTCTACCAGTTTTTTATTTTTAATAAAAATGACACTTCAGGAGAATTATTGACCGTCTCATTGTTTAGTTATAACAACGCAAAGTGAAGTATTTTATTTAAATAAATATACGTGTCGGCATGCTGAACAGATACAACTTGACGTCAATACTGTACGTCACTAAACGCTGTACTATTAGAGTATGTAAACAAACAGTATATTAACTGGCGGAATATAAGCGACGTTGCCGGATTGCAAAAATGTTAGGTAGTATTTGTATATACGTGTAGACAAGTATCGTATGTGTAACGTGTCTACCGGTACAGTCTTGGACTAAAGTTATGACTTATTATGCTATACGTTCCGTATATTAACAACTATACGCATGCGCTCCACAACTTTTTGACAAGATTGTATCACGACAACATCAGTTAGTTATTACATTTCTTGCTATTTGAAACTTATTTGCTTTACATTTTGACCCTTGTTAAATAGGTGCAGAGCCTATTTAAGGAAATCCAAAGCCTGCATGTAAACAGGTGATCAACGAGTGGGAAAATGTACCGCAGCAAAAGCTCGGTAATACTTCGGAGTGCATCCAAGAAGCTGTCCCTCGGTGCTGAACCTGTACAGGATACAGCTGCGACAGGTTACCGGATTGATCACTGGGCATTGTCCCCTGCGGAAGCATCTGCACACAATGGGACTCCATAACGGATCCGTTGTGCGCAGGCTGTGTGGTAAGGAGGAAGAAACACTCAGCCACATTATCTTTAACTGCGAATCTCTAGATTACAGCAGATACAAGATATTCGGTGCATCTCAACCCGAATATATAAACCTTCAGGAAGATCTGATCAGCAGACTCCTGGCTATTGCTAAGGTATGGGAGAAGCGAATCTCATCAGACTGAAGTAGAAAGGGGACCACAATGAGCCATAAGGTCACGTGCAATACTTTTTAGACCCCTATTTATCTATCTATCTATCTATACGCAGATTGTATCGCAAGATTGTATCACGACAACCACCTTAAATCAGTTAGTTATAAAACATTTCTTGCTATTTGAAACTTATTTGTTTAATTTTGAGAATAATAAAAAAAAAATGGTTGAGATAATTGAAATTCAGTCTGTATTAAAAATACTGAATATTGTATTTAAAAAGAGATTTATCAAAGTGTAGAAAGCTTAACTAGTTGTAATACACAGCTGCCTGCTTCTATTTGCCTTCCATTATTTTATATCTCATTCGCGTTCATATTATCATCATGTTGGTCGATTTGTGTCGACACGGTGCGGCTCACGGTCTGGCGCGGCATCTCTCATCTCTCATCGTTCCAAGAATTATCTTTTTATATTTATTTGTGTAAATTCAAACACTACCACCCATCATAACAATCCGAACAACTATATAACACTCACCACACCGCATCCTTGTAATATGTCTGGTGGTCATGTTGTCAAATCTCTAAAAGCATCATCAATAATACGTAGACCTTACAACCTACATTCGAATATAATTTATAGACGGTTATATGGTCTATCGATCATTCAACGATAGTATGGAGGGATGGAGGGTGGGGGGGGGGGGTGTGTGTGCTATAATTTTATATTAAATAACAAAGAACAAATTGAGAAATGTTGCACTAAAACTGTACTCGAATAGAAATATAATACAGTATTTATGAACTGGGCAAAGTACTGGAAAATAGTACTCTAAGTAGTGAAAACAATAACAAAACTTCGGGAAAATATTGTTTTCGAATGAATCGAAGAGGTGGTCTATCAATGCACTCAACCTGAGCAGGATACAACTTCGAAAGATTACCTGACTCATCATCGGACATTATCATCAACGAAAGCATTGGCACACAATAGGACTCCACAGTGGATCCATTATGTGAAGACTGTGTTGCGCGGAAGAAGAAAGCCAACAGCCGTATCGTCTTTAACTGCGAATCTCTCGATTACAGCAGATACAAAATATTCAGTGCATCTAACCATGAATATATAAACCTTCAGGAAAACTTGATAGATGGATAGATTGTAGATTCTGCCCTGGGCGGGCTACACTTCGACCATAAGGTCCAATGTGATACGTAAGGATGTGAGTGGAGTGGAAGGAATTTGTGAGTAGACTAGGAATTGGTAGGATATGCGGCTGCAGCCGACTATGATAGGAACTATGCCGATATTCATCTGGAGTTCGTGAAGGAAACTGCAGAAAACCTTCTCAAGCATAGCCGGTTACTTCGTTCTTGTCCGACAGTTTAGTCAATTAACCGCCTTTTTTTTTTGTTTAATAATTGACAAACTGCCGATGTCGGGATTCGAACCCATAACCTCCCAGTTTCCAAGTAGGCATACTGCGCAGACATAACGCTTTAGACCGCTCGGCCATCTGGACTGGTAGGAAAACCTGATAAGGAAGCTTCTGATTATTGACAAGATATGGAAGAAGCAACCTCAGACTGAAGTAGAAGGGGGAACACAATGGACCATAAGGTCGAAGTGAAATACTTTTCACTTCAGAAATAATAGGGAATATGCATGAAAATTTTTTTTCACATTTATTTTCAGAATATGAAAATACTGTAATAATATTTAAAAACGAAATTAATTAAAATCCGACAAATATCAAGAAAGCTATAAGCTTTTAAAGATTATTATCTGTCTCTTTCTTACAAAAATACTAAAAACGGAGTTTTACGTGTACTTTAAATGGTGAAAGTGTAATATGACGTCACATAACATATCAAGAGGGCTATCACCTTCTTTGTCTAATCGGGAATTTCAATCATTCATATCTCGCTTACTTTTAAAGTTATTTAAAAAGTAATTTTACCTTGATATTTGTCAAGTAAACATGCTTCAATTCAAGTGAACAAAAATTTTCATGCATATTCCCTATTTTAGTATTTATTTTCGATATATTTCAGAAGTAGTTAGTTGAAGTACTGCCCAGCGCTGACAGTTGTTATGTTTTATTGTGAACTAAATTAAAATTTATGTTTTTCGAAGATTTCTATATAAAATATCGTTTTAATCGTAAATGATACTGTGCGTGTTCACGGCAACAAAAGATCATCTATTTAATGTCTATGTTTCATGATGCTGAATCATTTGTGATTTGAACTATTATTAGGTTGTTTTAGACACTTACAATCCTATGCATGACCACAAAAGTAGCGTTGAGCAAAAACCGAATGAATATGACAAAAAGCAATGAAATTTTTTTTAAAAACAACACCAGTAATTTTGTGGCCCATAGTATAATGGACCGAAAAAGTGACATTCACAAACACAGTTGATTTGTGCCGAATTCAATCGATTTACGAAAAAATTATTTCAAATAATAGTTTTTAGTATATTTATATTTGCAACATTTTCTCGAAATCCAAATGGATTAAACCCACATCTGCTACTTCAAAATTATGTAAAAACAACATACTTGCTGTCGATAGTAGTATCTGATTCGTAGCGTCCGTTTTTATGCCAAATAAATTTGTATTTCGAATAAAATAGTAATTTTTATAGAAAACCGAAACGATTTTGTACAACTGTAAAATTTGTAAAAAGAACGCCACTTATGCAACCGATTGTAATTTAAAATACATTTATTCCATTATCTAAAATGTTTAAAGCACCAACCCAACCCATCTAGCACTTGTTTCATCAGCAATATACAAAGCTTTCATATGTTTGTGCTTTATTTATAATATACACTAATCACGCACTAAGGGCGCATATCAATATTCAACAAGGACTTTAGTCCTTCAAATAAATCGAATCTCAAGAACTTAAAGACCCAAATCCGAAGAGCTTTGTTCTAGATATACGTTCCGTGGCTAAGACAAGCCAAAAAATTTTCTCGAAATTTTCACCGATGAAGATTCAAAGCATGCTTTCTTCAATTTCCTCAAAAGGTCATTGTATACTCAAGGAACATCTTTGGAAGCTGAGATTAGAAATCGACAGCAGTTTGTGCCCTAATACACATGAGAACCAGGCATCCGTTTGTCTGAGAAAAATCTAGAAAGGATGTTCTATCTCAAAATTCTTTCGGCCTGCATTAAAGAATTAAGCCAATAATTTTCTCGAAATTTTCACCGAAAAAGATACAAAGTATGTGGTCTCAAATTTCCTCAAAGTGCATTATAAACTCAAAGAACATCTCTGGAAGCTGAGTGTCCCACTGTCCCGTTATACATGAGGTAGTGCTCCAATATACATGAGAATCAAATGGATGCCTACCAGGTGACTATTTATGATTCCTTCCGCCTCCTCTTGATAGAGGAAATAGAATAAACAAATCTATAAGGGATATTATAGTTCAGAATTCCTTCGCCTCCTCTTGGCACAGGGAATGGAAGAGACCTTTTTAATGTGATATCATAAGTTATCGAAAATATGTGTATAGCAGAGCTATTAACATATTTTCGATGTTTCTATTGCGGAAACGAGGATAATATATATATATATTAATAATAATTTTATACTTGGTTAAAATTGACCATATCATTTGATTTGATGAAGGACCTATTTCCCCTAATAAATAATATATGAATCGCATCCCCTTGTTGTTGAATGATGATTTCATATGATAACACGAGTAGATATAGTGCAGTCTAGTCTAACATAACTCTCTCTCCCCACCGAATGTTAGGTAAAAGTATGAAGAACCTTTTTATAGTAAACGTATAGTAAAACCACTGATAATTGAATTATGACTGAATAAATAACTAAATTTTGAGTTATAAAGCTAATGGTTGAAGTTTACATGTAAGTAACACTCATTCAGTCACTCGAAGAGCTAAGAGCATCACTCATGAAGATGCTCCGACTGATGTAAGTATTGCGTGTGTAGTGTGTACCTCACTGACTTCCATATATACGGCTTAACTGTCCTATAGGTTGTAAGAAATGAGACAATTTGTATTATTTATTAGCGCAGACTAGGGCAGAAGTCCATAGTATGAAAAGATTTAAATTAATTGATCCAATTGATCCTTTGCAAAAAGATAGCCCAACCACGTATCAATTTGGGACAGTTTTACTTTTAACGCCATAAAGAACTGCAGGGGATGCTTCCTCCACACTGAGTGATCATCTATAGCCTTTACAAGGCTGAAGCCATTCTGTGGACTCGAAGATCCCTTCAATCGAGAGGATATCAGAAAGTAAGAAGACACTGAGAAAGCCACACTCTGGAGAAATGTTCCAAGACTCAGGCAGGCCAAGAATCTTTTCGGGAACATTTAACGCCATAAAGAACAGCATGGGATGCTCCCTCCACACTGAGGGATCATCTATATCCTTTACAAGGCTGGAGCCATTCTGTGGACTCGAAGATCCCTTCAATCGAGAGGATATCAGAAAGTAAGAAGACACTGAGAAAGCCACACTCTGGAGAAATGTTCCAAGACTCAGACAGGCCAAAAATCTTTTCGGGAACTTTAACCTGGATTGACCTGAGCAAGAATAGACTGCGGGTATTAACGAGGTTTCTTACCGGGCATTGTAGACTCAGGGGACACCTTAATGAGGGTAACTGCAGGTTGCATGCAGTATTTCTGCAATATATTTTATAGGTCGCAGTGTACCAGATCTCCTCTCCCCCTTCAATTATCATTCATGCATTCAGTCATCCATTCTTGGTAATCATCATTCGCCAAGCTTGATGTAGATGTAGGCACTTGGTTTGATGGCTCTAGTGTATACTGCAATTTGAGACAGTTTTTTCTTTCACGGCATAAAGAACCGCAGTCCATATATGGAGGTTAGTGAGTGTTGTACTTACCTACAATGTATAATTTCTGTTAGGTAGGTTGGGTACCCTGACACTGATATTGTGGTGGAACTGATACGAGGGTGGTAAAATGAATCTGTAGTTAAATGTTGGACGGCCTCTAATAGTCACCAATCTAATAAAACCAATTACTTCTACAAAGGCATTTTAATTATTTGTTAATTATGAAATATCAATTCATTTTAATGTAATATTACACTGATAACACACGACTACTGTCGGTTGGAGAGGGTGACTGGCTGGTGATGCGCACTCGTATTGTATTGCTCGCATTGCACAAGCATTCTTTTTTAATTGAAGTCTGAGAATAACAAAAGCAAATGCTCATATATTTATTGTTAGATCCGTTTTTCCAATTCAATTAGTTGAGTTATTCTTTTGATACATAAATAGTACTCATCTTTACTATCAGTTTCATAAGTGACGTTTCTTCTTTTTGCGATTTTTTTTTTTTGCATCAGTGGCGTTTTAAAAATATTTATAACTTTTGTTGTAAACATTTTTTTTGGAAATCGAATGAATAGGGAATATGTATGAAAATTTTTTATCACTTGAATTGAAGCATGTTTACTTGACAAATATCAAGGTAAAATTACTTTTTAAATAACTTTAAAAATAAGCGAGATATGAATGATTGAAATTCCCGATTAGACAAAGAGGGTGATAGCTCTCTTGATATGTTATGTGACGTCATATTACACTTTCACCATTTAAAATATACGTAAAACTCCGTTTTTAGTATTTTTGCAAGAAAGAGACAGATAATAATCTTTAAAAGCTTATAGCTTCCTTGATATTTGTCGGATTTTAATTTCGTTTTTAAACATTATTACAGTATTAACAGTATTTTCTTATTCTGAAAATAAATGTGAAAAAAAATGTTCATGCATATTCCCTATTTGACACAAATCTATGAAATCCTTTATCCTTGAACTGCGACTTGAATTAGTTACACATCTCTCTATATTGCCTCCATCTAATCTGTTCAGTTTCAATTCTGAATACATGATGTTCACACATGCACTCAATACATATACTAACAAAAAGACCATAACTCACTGGTTGGGTTTGATAACTATATACCTACCTATAATATAATATGTAACAAGTGGGTCCATAGTGGGTCCCTTCATTTATTTTTACAATATAATTAATTGAATTATGTCGAATTCATGTTAGTTTTCGATTAAAAGTTATTCAGTAAAAAATACTAAAACTACTTTTGTTCTAAACATTTTTTCGAAAATTGAATAGATTCGGTCCAAATCAACTATAAAGTTTAGGGAAAAAAGAAACACCTCTTATAAAGCGTATAGTAAGCTTTCATTCATTTATTTTTTTTTGTAAAAATAGGTACATTTACAATTAGTTACATCCTGTACACGGTATCTGTGTGTATGTATGTCAATTTTAGACATACATTGGCTGCGCATACTAAACAGATGTAGTTTAGTATAATTATGTGTACAGATTGTAATTTAAACATTTTATTTAACAACTATTAATCTCTCACCACGACTTTGTCCATATTTGAGCCAATATAATTGAGTATGTGGTGAAATGTCTCAAACGAAAGTTGTCTGTTTTCCAAACATTTTTTGTATTTAAAGAATTTCTCTAGCTCGCACTGTTTAAAAGTTACGTTTTCAAAGAATATAAATTTTTTTAGTCTATATATTATCCGACAGAATTCTCTATCGTCCGGTAAAAAACGCATAAAAATCGGTTCAATCGTTTCAATGCATTGCGGTAACAAACACAATTTTTGAAAACATTTTTTTTTTTTTGCAATTAATCTGCAAATTCACTTTTATTGTATATATGCTACACAATAATTCCTATATAGAATGCTTTAAAAATACAATCTGTATATTTTTTTAATGTGATTTTATTTCGATCATTTCAAAATCAATCACAAACTTTTGTTTATTTTATTTATCTTTAGATCAACTGAAATATTTATTTAAAACGTTTCCAAATCAAATTTCTATTTGTATACACAATACACAAAACATTTCTGAAATCGAATTCGATCAAACTTTTTTTACAATACTTCATTTTAAGTCTAACGAATCAAAAAAAAACAGTTTGTATATCACCTGACAATTCTATTCTAGAAAGTACGGCGATTTGACATAGCTATTGGCAGCTGCTAATTGTAAAATGCCATTTCTAACACCGTATTTGAAATCAGCGACCCAAAAGCCCACCTTGTCTATGTGCTGATACTTCTGTTTCGGTAAATAAAGCGAAGTGCTATTGGCAACACTGTCCAATGTTACTTTCGACATTAGATTCGAAATCAGCGACTCGAAAAAAACCCCAGTAGAAAACGAGCGAAGACACGTTCAATGAACATAGCTCCATACTCTTAGTGAAAAATCGACCCATACCTAGAAAACTGTCCATTTTCCGACCGTGTGACAACGAGAACTTTTGATCATGAGCTCAAAAGAAATGACAAATATCGATTCCAACGATTTTCACCGAGGACGGCTTCAGAAATGTGCAGTGCGTTCAATTTATTCTGAGAAAATACGCTGAAGTTGACAACACAGCTCCTGCTTTTAGCGAATATTGGAATTTCGTAAAAATTTCTTCAAATGTCCATCGATCCTACCTACTAGATGTTAAAAATCACTATCGCTAAAATTTTCTGTCTGTGGGCTCTCTAGTGGTCACAGTTTTATTCCGATTGAAATGAAATTTGGTATTTGATGCGCTTTTGGTATTCTAAAGGTTAAGATCGTTAATGGCTAAAATCGGACAAGGTGAAAGGGGGGTTTAGAGAGAGGGGGAAACACAAAATTTGATATAACTCCCTTAATATTTGAAAAATCGAAAAATTTATCAGGAGTGAAGTTGTAGGTACTAAGTTTTACTGTAATTTTGTTTCTTATCATTTTTCTGTCACACTAATATTTACAGAAATATTTACAATTAACGATTGAAAGTTAAAATTCAAAATATCTCTATACACATTCGAGTTTGGAAAAAAGTAATGAATTGTAGCAAACATGATTTTCTACAACTTTACTCGTTATATATTTTTCGATTGTTCCAATATTAAGACAGATATTTTATATTTTATGTTTTCATCTATCTTTATGCCCCCCTTTCCCCTTGACGTATGCCATTTATTACAAAAATTGGCCTTGAAAATATTAAAATGATATCAGATACAATTCATTTTGATCAGACTTAAATTGTGACTAAAGATATTTTTGTATTCTAAGGAAATTCGCTAAGTTGACGCAGCTCCTGCGTAACGAATAATTTTTATTTAGCAATACTATCATGCACATTAAATTCTCAGAATGCGAGCGCACAGATATTTACGAATATTATGATCATTTTTTAATATCTGTAAATTCATTGAATTGTAAATAATTGATAAGAATGGAATGAATTCATCTTCTTGGTTGTATGCTTCAACAGATGATGCTTCAACATTCTTACAGTATGCAGACACAACAGACATATCTATCTACCTAGCAAGCTTCTTCACGTCTCAAAGATTGTGAATATCAGACTAGCCTAGTCTAGTCTATCTAGATAGTATATTTATTACCTATATTTATTCATTAGACCTGTATTCCTACTCAATGATGCAACTGTGACTGTGAGCAAGGGCGTCGCCAAGGGGGGGGGGGCAGGTAGGGACAGTTTCCCCCACCTAGAGATTCAAACACAATGAATGACTCATTGTTTTTGAATGAGATATGAGCTGAATTCACTGAACTTGTTATGCGCGTAAAGGGAACTTAATTAAAAGTAGAAGGACAACTTATTTAACCTTATTTTAATAATGACCATTTCTTCGAGGTGAAATATTATAGAAATTGCATCTCATAATTTTTATAAGCTAAAAAAGAATCTAAAAGATTTACCCAGTTTTATGATTTATCTAACATAAAAAATGAAATGTGGCAGCGATTGTGGTATGATAAACCCAACCCAACAAATCTGACCGTTGTTGATGTCCTAAAAAATGAATGTTGAAAATTTTGATCGCTCTAACGTTCACAACGTGTACGGTAGAGCGATCGTTTAGCAGCCTCAGGAGACTAAAAACCTGGTTAAGAAGCACTATGGGGGAAAATCGCCTCAATGGTCTGGCCATGATGCGTGTGCACAGAAAAATTATTAATGAAAACTTACAAGATTTTCATTATAAAGTGGTCGAAAAAACCCCCGAAGATTGTGTTTCAATTAACTTAATAAAAAAAAAGAATCTCGCTCGACTACTTTATTTATTAAAATCTTGTAATTGTCAATGTTCTATATTTTGTCCCAAATCCTTTTTTTTTCTATTATTCTAATAATTATAATAACTAACTATAATAAATATAATAATATAATAAAATGTGCTTTTGATACTTTCATACTTTTCCCATCTTCCATATATCAACTTGCTGCTACCCCCCCCCCCCCCTGGACCATCGGCTGGCGACGCCCGTGACTGTGAGCGCACTATGTTTGTGTATTTATTATAGCTAATGTATATTAAATGCTCAACTCATTGCACGTCTGAATTCTTTCTGTCTATCCAATATCTTCATCGAAAAATCTATCGAACTCTATCGATATTCCAATTTAATATTAATTATTATGTTTAATATTCATATTATCTATCTATTTCATATTTGATCGAGTTTATCATTCCATAGTGTGTGTACCCTACAAGTAGTACATAGCTCTAGCTATACATTACAGAATAATTACAGTCAAACCTCTATAAAATGCATTAATTCGAAATGATGTAAACACAAATGCAATTCGTAATTTAAAACATTAAAGCAGAATTCGAGAAACCAGTATGTGACTTTATAGAAAAATATTTATATAAGATCGGCATACATATCTTATGTTAAGAATAATTACAATGTTTGTATTTAAAAGCTATAATTCTTAAATCTGCTACAGATTCAGTACTTCTTAAAGGAGATAGGCGCTCCGGAAAAGATGCTCTAGCAAGATATTTCAGGTCGCACTGTGATATCATTCCTCAATTAGTCATAGATGGATCGGATCATCGCCATTACCTAGTAAAGTTAAGATTGAATAGGGAATATGCATGCAAATTTTTTTTCACATTTATTTTCAGAATATGAAAATACTGTTAATACTGTAATAATATTTAAAAACGAAATTAAAATCCGACAAATATCAAGGAAGCTATAAGCTTTTAAAGATTATTATCTATCTCTTTCTAGCAAAAATACTAAAAACGGAGTTTTACGTGTACTTTAAATGGTGAAAGTGTAATATGACGTCACATAACACTTCAAGAGAGCTATCACCCTCTTTGTCTAATCGGGAATTTCAATCATTCATATCTCGCTTATTTTTAAAGTTTTTTAAAAAGTAATTATACAAAACCTTGATATTTGTCAAGTAAACATGCTTCAATTCAAGTGAACAAAAATTTTCATGCATATTCCCTATTGGGCAACTGATACGAGTTAGACACATGTTAGACACTGTTAGTTAGAGGTTTCACTGTAACATAAATGAAAGCACAATGCCATTTATATATAGGCAGACGTTGACGTGTCACAATAAGTTGATACAAGATACACAATATTATAGAAAATTATTATGTATAATATTTAATATGGGGTGGTAATGGATGGATGTCTAGTATGGGTGTGGATGGGTGCTGGGGGGTTGATATTTATGATACAGCTCATATGTTATGTTATGTTCCGTTAATGTTTGTAACTAGCTCTTTTAACTGACTACTTGTATTGTTGTACTTGTGCATATGTTAGGTAAATAGAAATGAATCAAACATACAATTGTTATTACACACGGGGGTTCACAGGGGTTCCTGTAAAATTGCTTACTCACTATTTCTAAGTAGTTTTCTAGTGATCCGTACCAAAAACAAAGACCACATCACATATCATCAACATATTTATTTTTATTAATTATCGTCTATTTACACATCCATTGATAGTATGGTCGCCTTTCGGTTATATTATACCAACGGAAGTGACTAGCGTTTACTTCATTTGACATTTAACTAATATGTCTGAACATTGATAACATTCTTATGGTTTGATATGAAAAATCATACATATATTGGATGGGATTCGAACCCACAACCTCTGGCATTCTAGATCAATGCTCTGCTGTTGAGGCTACCTGAGATGTTAGGGCAGTGGAATACATATGATCTTTCACTAATAAGAGTAACTTTTATTCGAAAATCAAATGCATTCGGCACAACTGGATTGTATTAATTTCAAGAAGAAACCCCCTTTTTCGAAATTGATTGTACCCTTCCTACAAAAGAGTTCATTTCCCAAAAATTGCAAGTAATCTAGTAGTGTCAATGGATCTGAAAATCATTTATATCAGTGCAATCTTTGTTGAAAGCAACTTCCATTGTTTTTGAACAGGCATAGAAATAGACGTCCTTACAAATGTAAAATATTAAAGGATGAATTTAGGAAATGTTAGGAAAGAGGCTTGGGGTAGTTATTTTTGTCCCATTTTGAACAAAATTTCTAATTAAATTTCGATATGAAAAAATTAACTCGTCAACCTCGGTGTATCGAACCTCGGGCCTTTGGATATCTAGTCCAGCGTGCTACGGCTACACCAAAGACGCCTCTGACGCTTTAGTATACTCAAATAAATATATGAATGTACAAAATTTTATTCAGAAGTACCATAAAATTTTTTTATGGGTGGAAACAGATGATTTTTTCGAAATCTCATGGAGACAGTGACCTTTCTCTTGAAGTGTGCAACATTTGATCAAGCTAGAAAAAGAAGCTAGTAGACTAAAACAAACAAGCAAATATACATATGACATATGACCTAAAATACGACACCCTTGCAGTTGTGAGTAAACTATCGACTTAACTAAAAAAATTTTTCAACATCAAATGATATAGTTGAATTTATTGAAGAGAGATAGATAAACAAAACAAGTAGTAGGTAAATGCGCGAGTAGGTACTGTGCCACTGCGAGTATTCATATGTACAGGTAATTAGGTATTATTTTTAAATAAAGGGGGGGGGGGGGTGGTGTATCATTCATACATATGGAGTGTCGTGATCACGCTCACTGTACTACGGAACGGACTCAAAGCGACGTAGATGATATAACAAATTATAATATGTTATGAGTTATGAAAATAGTCACACATGTTACATGTCGGTTCTAGGTCTATTGATATCATTGAGACATTCATTCAGGTCAGAGATGGATTTACGTGGATATATACCACACATTTGAAATTATATATGAATGGCTTCTCTTGGATATTTCTCAAGAAACACTTTTTCAATACTATCTCCACCATACTACACTATCAGGAATAGGGAATATGCATGAAAATTTTTTTTCACATTTATTTTCAGAATATGTCAATACTGTTAATACTGTAATAATATTTAAAAACGAAATTAAAATCCAACAAATATCAAGGAAGCTATAAGCTTTTAAAGATTATTATCTGTCTCTTTCTTGCAAAAATACTAAAAACGGAGTTTTACGTGTACTTTAAATGGTGAAAGTGTAATATGACGTCACATAACATATAAAGAGAGCTATCACTCTCTTTGTCTAATCGGGAATTTCAATCATTCATATCTCGCTTATTTTTAAAGTTATTTAAAAAGTAATTTTACCTTGATATTTGTCAAGTAAACATACTTCAATTCAAGTGAAAAAAAATTTCATACATATTCCCTATTGAACTGAACAGTCCAACAGCTAAGAGTCAGTCAGTTCAGTCGTACACATTGGACTCGACCTCAAGGTTAAAAAGGTTACATAAAAGATAATTTTCTCACATAATTTTTCGGGATTGAAGGTTGTCCCTAAGGATTTGATACAATTGCATACGAATGCACAAATCTTTTTTCGATTATGAATTTATCTGCCAAAAGTATGGATCCACTACCAATCTATAATCTCTATCAGATGGATAATCTTTAAAAAAAACTCTTCGCAATTCAGTTTTTTTTTTTTCAATTTTAATCGAGTTCAGTTTAGTTTTAACTGCCAGTTATATCTGAATAGTCTTCAAATCAATTGAACAATTGACCTAATCGTACAATATACACTTGCCATTATATTCAAAAGAACTATTCAGATTTCGTCAAAGTATTGTTTACTCTGAATAATCTATCCTGAAAATTGCCTGAATACTCTCTTCGCTACATACTATCCAGAAATCCTTCAAGAAATAACTAAACAGTTAAGGAATAACTATGAATTTGATCAGGCCTGGAATAAATGCAATCATAAAATGACCGCAGACTAACCATAAAACTTCAAAGGCCATACAGTTTGGTTTTTCTTGGTTAGAAGACGACGCTTTTAGCGAATTTCCTGAAAGGAAATAGAGCTATTGGTCCCGTACCGAAGTCAAAATTTCGCAAAAATTTCTTCAAATGTCCATCGATCCTACCTTGTAGATGTCAAAAATCACCATCTGTAAAATTTATATATATATATCTATGGACATATATATATATATATATATATATATATATATATATATATATGTCTGTAATCACTCTAGCGGTCACAGTTTTCATTTTATTGGAATGAGATTTGGTATTTGAGGCGCTTTTGGTATTCAAAAGGTCAAGTTCGTTAATGGGTAAAATCGGACAAGGGGAAAGGAGGGTTTAGAGGGAGGGGGAAACACAAAAATTGACATATCTCTCTTAATATTTGAAAAATCGAAAAATTTATAAGGAGTAAAGTTGTAGGTACTAAGTTTTACTGTAATTTTGTTTCTTATCATTTTTTCTGTTACACTAATATTTACAGAAATATTGACGGTTTAAGATTGAAAATTAAATTCCTTAATATCTCTGTACACATTAGAGTTTGAGCAAAAATGATAAGGTGATGAATTGTAGCAAACATGATTTTCTACAACTTTATTCCTTACGCTTTTTTCGATTGTTCTAATATTAAGAGAGATATTTTATATTTTGTGTTTTCTTCTTTCATTATACCCCGCCCTTCCCCTAGACGTATGTCATTTATTAATAAAATTGGACTTGCGAATACTAAAATCATAAACGACATGTATTCTAAGGAATTAATATTCTATTTATGTATTCTAAGGAAATTCGCTAAGTTGAAGCAGCTCCTGCGTAACGAATTTTTTTTAAAGTTCATAATGAACATCAGTCTAACAAAATCTCTTACTTAATCTGGTAAGGAACTAAATGAGAAAGAAAGGTAATAAACTTTTTGTTGAAATGGGTGATGCTTGTAAATTTGACAATGATTCAGAGGCATATTGTTTTAAGGTGTAAGGCTTAATCTTACTAGACTTGTTTGGGCTGAAATAGCGCATACATGTAAATCCAACTCTGGCACAGAGAAATGTAGGTGTTCGGCGTGTATTTAATAGACATAAGGCGATACATATAAATACGATGCAATGATAGATAGATAGATCTCAGTTCTAGTGAGTAGTCAATGAACAATAACTATCAAAACGATAGTAAGTGGTAAAGTGGTAATGGTTGGGTAGTCGTATTCGTTCGTAAGTATAAATTGAAATAGATGCGACATGCGGTATATGATTGCAATAAATGAACAAAACTAAGTGCACTTCACTCCATGTTTGCCGTAGTGTTGGTGTTGCTGCTATCTTTGTCTCAATCTAAACGTCGTACACCGCGACACCGTCGTAATGTATGCAAATAAAAAGCGTATTTTTTAAGAGAGTTGAAATGAAAGATTTTGTTTCTAAGTACAGTTAAAACAATTTACATAAGGTAGGTAGGTAGGTAGGTAGGTGTTCAATGTTCGCCGTGTTCATGGTGTTCATGTACACAAGAAAACATTTCTTATAGCTGCAGTTTGTTGGTGCTCTGCTACCATTACTGCTACTCACTTCAATTTCTTAGATTCTGTCTCGATTATTATTATTCATCTACATCTTTTGTAAAGTATACTTGTACTTGTTTGTAAGAGTGTCACAATTGTTTTGTACCTCACCTCATTTTAGCCTCCCTCCCCCCCCCGGGCCCCTCTCACCACCTATTCTATTGCAGTATACAGGTGGTGCATCGAATTGCACTATCAATGCACTACAATCACTGTTAAAGGTCTCCATACACATATTGAAAGGTATTTCTGAGTGAACTACTTTTCAGTCAAAACTGTACAGTTATTCATCCTGACTTTTGGACTGTGTTCAATCCAATTGTTCGAAATTCCTCCTGAATAGTTTGGCAGAGTCTTTAGCAATGCGAGTAGTCAAGCTGTCAAAGGCGCTCTGCTCAGAACTGGGGGGTTGCTGGTACGATTTCCAACGGATTTAATTGATTAAACTATCTGAAGATTTTCTGCAGTTTCATTTCACAAACTCCAGATGAATATCGGCATAGTTCCAATCAAAGTCGGCTACAATCGCACAACCAAAAAATTTCTAGTTTACATAAAAATTCCTTGTCCTTTAGGAATCGGTAACAAAAGGCCTAGAAACGCCTACTTGCCAGGCGCCGACCTCCTCTCCGATACTATGACTGCTTGCTAAGTAGCCATGCTTTTGAGTATATAAGAAAAAATTAGTTTTTTAAGTATCTTGGCGACATTTGAACCGATTTTATTCCGAAGTCATATTTTCTATTTTTGGCAGAATTATTTTGCTGGCAAGCACTATTTTTCCGATACAGAAGTATCCATAGTTTGATATCTCCAAAACCGCTCACCAAATCATCAAATGGATATCATTTTCTTATTTTTTTGGGTCTAATATACCTTGTAAATTTTATTCAAATCAGATACAAAAATTATTTTTTGAATTTTTTTTCTAAGGTCACACCCTTAGAAAAAATCGAAAAATTTACGAAAAAAATTTTAGTTATCTATTGGATTGAAAATTAGTTTCTAAGGTAATTGAGATCCAAAAAATACAAAAATCTAGTTGGTTTAACGATACAATAGATAATTTTTCAGTTATACTCATTTTTTCACGATTTTATACAATTTTAGACAATATTTCACTATCTTGTAAACCAAATCTTCAAATCAATAGAATTTTCTATATTTTTGGGTCAAAAAAACCTTGATTAATAATAAAAACACAATTTTTATTTGCCAATTCCACTTGTAGTTATTTATTTAAAATAAATGTTAACGATCGTTTCATCTTCTTTGAGACATTTTCAAAACAATATTTATATTTCAAAAGAACAACGGAGATCTGTCTCAAAGAAGATGAAACGATCGTTAACATTTATTTTAAATAAATAACTACAAGTGGAATTAGCAAATAAAAATTGTGTTTTTATTATTAATCATTATGGAATTCCACAAATTAAAGCTCAACACAATTAATAAAAAAAACCTTGGTTAATAAATTTCATTCAAATCCAGTAACATAATTATATTTCGATTTTTAGAAAAAATGAGGATAAGGTGCTGAAATTTCGTGTGTGTGTTCTAAAGCTAAAAAATAAGATCCAATTCGTGAATGGACAAAATCGGACCATGTTTGGGCAAAATGGGTAGAACTATCTTTGAAACCGTAAGAGATAGAACAAAAATGCAAATGGAAAAAATGCTCTTCCTTTAAAAATAAACAAAAGTTGTTTATTTTTAAAATAGGAGCATTTTTCTATTTTCACTGTTAAAAACACCCTTTCCAAGACCCGAATCGGCTCCGATTCCATTTAAATCCGACTAATCGGAGTTCTGCTGTATACCTTCAAGTTTATGGGTCTCCTTAAAAATAAAATACCGTGTTCAAGGAGTAAAATGAAGAAGAAGTATTAAAGTATAAGTATACATTTTATAAATTATGTTTTTGAATAATTTTCAATTAATCAATAAAATACGTTGAAAACATTTATTTAAAAGTGGTATGATGAGATGTAGAAGGAGGGGGTACCGTCGATGTACTATATATATACATACTGATTGTACGCTGAGGGTGAGGGTGTATACACACCAACACATGTAGTACCTACAGCTATTCGACAGATACGTGGGGAATGAGTGATGCAAGGGTGATTGTGAAGGTGTGAAGGCTCACTTTACTACAGATAGATACCTGCACTTACATGTAATGCATAACATCAAAGAGATAGATATAGATGATGGGATTTGGTGTTGGAGATGACAAACGACTACCTTTACACATGTTGTTACAGACATGGTACTGTACAGTACTGTACAGTACTGTACGATACTGTACACAGTCTACTGAGTACTGCTAGTACTAGCTAGTGTGTACTAACAGTGGTATTGGTAGCAGAGCAGAGCAAAGCAGCGACTGTTGGATGAGAGCGCTTTTCTTTGCATCAAGATGAAATGATAGTTAGTTAGTTAGTTAGTATAAGCATCGTATACTTATCGTCTAGAAACGCGTTTCACTTAATAGTTATTTTCGATTATAACTACTACCCCTTCTATCTAAATCTATATGTGTACGTGTCTATATCCGATAGTTTATAACACTCATACAACCTCTATGTACATTAAATCATACTTCACACAAGTTAATTCTTTCCTAAAAAACAAGTAAAAATAATAACTAACTGAGTTAATTGCTTAAATACCCGGTATATACTAAATTTATGAAAAAAAGTTTTAAACAAAAGTTGTTTGTTTTTAAAAAAGACATTATTTGTCTTTAATTTTCTCTTAATAATCTCTTACGGTTTCAAAGATAGGCAATTTTGTCCATTTTACCCAAATATGGTCACAAAGGTGTATTAAGGTTAGTCCGGATTTTGTTATTGACCCTAATAAGTTCATTTCCGTAAATTGGATCGTCTGTCTATCCGTAGATAACTGCAAAACGCAAGGGATAACGAGCTAAAACACACACTTATGTGTATGGCCTAGAGCCAAATAGTAGGGACAAGTTCGTGAATGAGCAAAATCGTATTATGGTTCTCCTTGCCTGGTGGATATCGATCTTGGACACCGTAAGAGATAATACAAAAATTTAAAGATAAAGAAATATTCCTTTTTTAGCAATAAACAACTTTTGTTTGAAACTAAACTGGGTATTTAAGTATTCTGTTATACTGGGTATTCTGTTAGTTGATTTTTCGTTTATTTTTAAAGAAATTTTGAATAGAAAGGTTTGAACAGCACGGATTTCAAAATTTGGGCTATTGTGCTTGTTTTACTAATTTCAATGAAGTTTCATTTAGTTTCTTCGTAAACTAAAGAGGCCCATTCACTAGGCGATATTAAAGCATCCTGGTTGAGCAATTTGATTACTGTAAAATTGCTAGCAACTGCTACAATTTGGTTGTTCTGGGTGATGCCCATTCACTAGGCGCCATTCGAGCAATTTGATTGTCAACCGTCGAATTTCTCCTGTATTTTGTTCATGATTTTATTCAGTTAGTTGAAAGTAGATTTTTCTTCTCCTATATCTTGGCATTAGCCAGGAGTTTGCTTATCAGGTTTTCCTGGAGGTTTATATTTTCGGGGTGAGATGCACCGAATATATCGTATCCACTGTGTAATCGAGAAATTCGCAGTTAAAGATGATGTGGCAGGATGTTTCATCCTCCGCGCCCCAAAGTCTGCATATAATGGAACCATTGTGGAATCCAATGGAACCATAGGTGATAATGTCGGGTGATGAATCTGGTAACCTTACGACATTGTATCTTGTTTTGTAAATGTGATTTGTATATAGAGGTCATAACAAACCCAAAACTTATAATTACATAGATTTGATTTTTTTTTTCTGAACAAATTCAAACACTCAATTGAATACCAAATTATACAAAAGTTGTTGAAGTTAGGTTGAAGTAACGACTAACGACCCTAGCCTAGCACTACCTATCTAGCTGTAGTAGATTCAACGTACTGATAATTATTTTGATGAATTCAAGAGAATGATAATTATCGAACGAGGCACGAACTTACCATCGGTGGTACAAGATCTTATTCTCAGATACAAAATACAGATATACAGAGTTTCGAAGAAAAACATCTAAGGAAAGGTCATTTTTATCAATGTCTACAATCATCATGAAATATCTTTTAGTATACGAAAAATTGTTACATCGAATTCGACCAGTCGTTCGTTTAATAGAGATTACGTTTCTAAAGTTTCTACGAAAATCCTAAATCTATTTCTAATCAGTTTTACAGGTGGTGTATTTTTTTATTGTTTTTTTTTGTAAACTAGCGTCTATTTATATCTGTTGTTAGTATAGTTGCCTTTACCAGTGGCCGAGTGGTCTAAGGCCGTTATGTCTGCGCAGTATGCCTACTTGGAAACTGGGAGGGAAACTAGGAGGAAACTGGGAAAGGGGGTGGTTAATTGACTAAACTATCGACGTATGGACGTCGATATGTTTGAGAAGAATTTCTGCAATTTCCTTCACGAACTCCAGATGAATATCGGCATAGTTCCTATCTTAGTCGGCTGCAGCTGCATATCCTACCAATTTCTAGTCTATACACAAAAATTCCTTCCACTCCACTCACATCCTCACATCCTTAGGCATCACAATGGACCTTATGGTCGAAGTATAGCCCGTCCAGGGCAGCCTCTACAACCTATCTATCTATCTATGGTTCGGTTATATTATACCAACGGAAGTGACTAGCTTCTATTTAATTTGACATTTAACTAATATGCCTGAACATTGAAAACATTCTTTGGCATCTACTAAATGCTTCATATGAAAATATATACAACTTTTGTTCGAAACATATTTTTCGTAGAGTGATCGTTTCTATTCCAATATTCTCTTTAATGAGCAAACTCATTTCGGATTCCTTTAAGGATATCTGACTGAAAGACTCTTAATATCTCTTATAAAAAAATTCGTTACGCAGGAGCTGCTTCAACTTAGCGAATTTCCTTAAAATATATAAATCACTTTCTAGCGATCACAATTTTAGTCTGATCAAAATGAAATGTCGTATCTGATTTTACTATTTGCAAGGCTAATTTTATTAATAAATGACATACGTCAAGGGGAAATGGGCGCCTAAAGAAAGAAGAAAACACAAAATATCTCTCTTCATATTAGGACAATCGAAAAATGCGTAAGGAATAAAGTTGTAGAAAATCGTGTGTGCTACAATTCATCACCTTATCATTTTTGCTCAAACTCTAATGTGTACAGAGATAGTGAGGAATTTAATTTTCAATCTTAAACCGTCAATATTTCTGTAAATATTAGTGTAACAGAAAAAATGATAAGAAACAAAACTATAGTAAAACTTAGTACCTACAACTTCGCTTCTTATAAATTTTTCGATTTTTTGAATATTAAGGGAGATATGTCAAATTTTGTTTTTCCCCTTCCCTTTAAACCCCCCTTTCCCCTTATCCGATTTTACCCATTAACGAACTTGACCTTTTGAATACCAAAAGCGCCTCAAATACCAAATTACATTCCGATAAAATGAAATCTGTGACCGCTAGAGTGATTACAGACACATATATATATATATATATATATATATGTATATATATATATATATATATATATATATATATATATATGTCCATAGATATATATATATAAATTTTACAGATGGGGATTTTTGACATCTACTAGGTAGGATCGATGGACATTTGAAGAAATTTTTGCGAAATTTTGACTTCGGTACGGGACCAATAGCTCTATTTCCTTTCAGGAAATTCGCTAAAAACTCAGTATATACGAAGGATTTAAGCAGATAATTCACGTTAGTTATTACGTATCCTGTTTTAAATAAGTGATTATTAACTTTCACAGAATCTCATCTGTTTCGGTTTGGTCGGACACAAAATATAATAAACAAAACAAAACGCTTACAATAATGTTAGATCGTTAGGTACACATAAATTCATAAAAAATTGAATCATCTGAAATAATTCATCTTGAAGTAACAAAGTGTAGCTTTGCTTGCTTAACGTTAAAGAGATTGGCTTGTAATGTACTTACGACTAGATATGTCTCTTAGTTAGCCTTTAGTCTAATACAGTCCCTAGGATACACTTGGAAACCACCAACAATCTTGCATATTGACTATTAAATATTGAGGGTAAAACTAAACATTGGTTTTAAGTCCACAGAATCGAACATTTCTAATGGAAATTCACTGGAATCGATATATGTTATTCCTTTTGATCCCTGATCAAAAGTTTTCATAGGCACACAGTCGGAAAATGGATAGTTTTCCAGACATGGGGGGAGGAAAGTCGATTTTTCGGGATTTTTTCACTAAGAGTATGAAGCTATGGTCCACTCAATGAGTCTTCGCTCGTTTTCTACTGGCGTTTTTCGGGTCGTTGATTTCGAATCTGATGTCGAAAGTAGCATATGACAGTTGACAGCTGCCAATTGCATTGACCACTTACTTTATTTACCGGAACAGGAGTATCTGCATAAAAACAAGGGTTTTTTTGTCGCTAATTTCAAATCCGGTGTCAGAAGTGGATATAGAAATCTAAATGATCGATATCCCAAATGTTGTTCGTAATTTTCGAATAGGAGTGTACTGTAATGTATACTAATATTTGACCATTCGAACACAGGGCCATTGAACAATTGTTGGAAACAAAGCAAAATTCAACGAATTCGTATGAGTAAAGTAAAGTTGATCCCTAAAAAGGTTTGATTGCAGTTTTGTTTGATAGAACATTAGCTAGGCAGGGAGTAGCCACCAACCACCTCCCGACAATAAAATAGAACAACAACAACAACAACAATGACAATAGACTGCTGGATGGTATATATGGGTACACTTTTGTGTCTTGGGTACCTACCGTGACTCCAACTGAATGATATTAAAATTTAAATAAATTGTTTACCATTTCCCTGAACTTTGTTCAAAACTATTTTGTTTTAACGTTCATTTAAATGCTAATTTTAAATATGCAATCATTCACAAATTATTATTTATTTTCATCGCACCTATCTGTACACTCATGTACATATTAACTGCATCATCCTCCTCATTCAGAATCGAACTGGCCATAGAGGCAGATTAGTCAGGGTGTTGTTTTCCAAAAACACTTGAATATTTGATTATTATTATTATCATTTGGTACAGCAGGAGATGAGTCCTTAGAGTCATAATGCCATCCAGACCGCTTAAGCCTAATCCGACGCTGCCCTCATTACATACAAATCTTTGTAATCAGATTTCATTGTGCTGTTGTCTTCCTGTTGCTAAAGCACACTTATCTAGTAAACAAAAAGAACTTTAAAATAAAAAAAGTTGACTGTACCAGAACTAGAGCTATTTAATTACAAAATTTGAGCTTTTAAGCATGTTATATACTGCAGCATAGTCAGTTCCGGGTCAAAAATACCGTTCATACAAATTACATAAAAATTAGTTTCAGGGAGACCAATCTTTGCTCGGAACAGATGTGAGTTTACTCAATACCACCACATCAATGTCTTACAAGATGCCTACCATTAACGTAAGTTTCAAGCAATTTCATTGTCTGTAAATAACCGGAAAAACCAGTGGTTCGACCACCCTCCTCACAGAATACCTAAAACAAGTTTACGAAGATAAACATGGGTGGCACGAAGGAACTCGTTCCAGAGGACGGCCATGTACCAATTGGAAGGACAACATCGCAACTTCCCTCAAAACTAGAGACATTGCGTGGACAGAAGCATAAAAACTTTCACCAGACAGAAAGATCTGGAAGTCTTTCCACCTGCGAAACCTCACCACCTGCGAATTCAAGAGGACTGATTAAGTAAATAAGTAAGAAGATGTAAACAATTCTTTAATGAGTACAAGGATATGAAGTTTCTTTTCTTTTACGAGTACACTCAACTTATATTTCCATTGCTGAGCTTACTTTGTCTAGACTGTAAATACACCTGCACCGTTATTAGTTAATACAGGACCCCTCCTATGACGTAGAATATAAATGCAAATATTAGTAATTTAATTAAAAATATTTTCCATATGAACAATTAATATTTAAAAAACAATAAAAAATGTTTAATAATAAAAAATACAAAGCATTCTTCGTAAAAATGAAAACAATGATTATTATTAATCAAATCGGACCAAGCAAAATACATTCGAAAATTGGCCATCCTGATTATGAATATGGTGAGTACACATGGTCACATAAGTAGTGCTCGCTTGAAAATGTTGATCGCAGAAAACTATTTTTGGTATAGGTGTTCATAAAATAATCGGGTTAGTCCTGCCTTTCTATCTGTCCATAGACGCGATAACTCAAAACGAAAAGAGATAACCTGCTTCCTGACCCTGTCCCTGCTTTCCCCCATTCGGGAGGGGGGGGGGAGATAATCCATCTTTAAAACCGTAAGAGATAGATTTAGAAATTTAAACAAAAATAAACAACTTTTGTTTGAAACTTCTTTTCATAAACGCAGTATATAACGGGTATTTCAGTTGTTATTTCCATTTTTCATGCCTTATTTATTCGGATTTCGAGAAAAATGCTTCGGATACAAGTTCAAATCATTATAATAAATCATTATAAATATACAAACGTTTTATTCGAAACATTTTCCCAAAAACCAAATAAACGATGCACAAATTAACGAAAAAATTTTGAAAAATGAACGCTACTTTTGTGGCCCTTAGTACTGGTCACTACAGAGTATACACCCTTTCATTTTTTTTAAATAAAATGTACTATCCTCTCCATAAATGGCGTTACATTTACAAAATTCGGATTTGTGTCGAATCTATTAGATTTTCGAAAAAAAAATTTCGAATAAAAGTTGTTCATTATAAAAATACTAACATACTTGTTCAAGATATTTTTTCGAAAATCGAATAGATTCGGTATAAATCAACTGTAAAATATACCGCCATTTATGTAGTCGATAATACTCTTAATATATTTATATTTTTTATATTTATATAAAAGAATGAATGTCAATGGGGGGAGTTTGGTTCACTGCGACCTATAACATCCATTGTGCTCCAACATCTGGTGCCTAACGAGGAATGGTATCGACTAAAAGCACCTCATCCAGCCCTGTTTCTTTCAGGAAGGACCTGGATTGGAAAGGATAGGATCCCTCGAATGTATCTGGTAGACTCCCAGAAATTTTATTATTTTGTGTATAAGGACATCGCAGTCTATTAGGAGGTATTCTGGAGTTTCCTCCATTTCTCCACAAAGCCTGCAGTTGCCCTCATTGCTCAAGCCTATCTTTCTAGGATGTTCCCTGCGTCTACAATGCCCCATATGAAACCTCGTCAGTATCCATAGTCTATTTATGCTCAGACGAAATCAGGTTTTGTATCTTTTGCAGTTGAACTTCCCGAGACGATTCTTGGACTGTATGAGCTCTGGAAAGATCCTCCAGAATGTGAATGTTCCTCCTATAATGATCCTAAATTCTAACGTTTTTTCTCGTAAATCGTGAATTCGATATAAATCAACTGTAAATTGTTTGGAACGCCATTTATGTAGTCGATAGTACTCGTAATATATTTTTATTTATAATATTTTTTTAGTTATTACCCAGAGAGAGAGTTTATTATGAGAAGTATAAGAGGTAGAACTGCGGAGTATTAAATGTATACAGTATACATAACCAAAGCGCACCAAAGCTTACCAATTGTGTGTGCTTTAAAAAGATGTAAAATGCTTTGGTGGGTACGGTAAGCCTCTCACTCCACATTATGACCAACTTATATAATAATATCACAATGATTAATTAATGTTTTAATTAGTCCTTTGTGGTGCCCCCTATTTTTTTTTTTTAAATTACCTACACGAAAATCTTCTCATTTTTATAATAATTTTATTTTGTTTTTATGAAAATTATATCGTATAAATTTCATTTTCATAATAATAATGGCTTCCATATTTTTAATGAGTTTATATGGCATTATTTATATCATCATATTTAATAAGAACCGTGTGAATTCACCTTTTGTGTGTGAGTGCCAACCTAATTATTAAAAATTATTTGATTTTATTAGGTTTGCAGTCTACGATCTTAACATCTGCTACATCCATCTTAATTTATCGTATGTTTTAATCTTCCGTCGGGTGCATTTGATCTGCCAAGCACACGACTGCTATTTTGTCACTTTACTTTGGGCCTATGCGATGGTTTCCACTTGGTAATTCCAGTAGCTGTTGGGATTGAATGGGTTACTCTACGTAACCTATTCATTTAGTTTCACTTTAACCTTTATTTCGAAAAGTTATTCACGTTTTGTTCAGTTTAAGTTCATTGCGCCCAATTCCGTCACATTTTTTAAAGAGGCCTCTATCCTGGAAGATAAGGTGACCCTATCTTGGAAGATTAATATAGATATAAATACTGGGAATATTTTTCACTATTTCTTACCTTAAGTACACTGCGCCCGACTCAGCAGTCTACGTATTGCGCCTGACGGAATATTAAAGAATCTCTCAGAGTTCAATATTTTGTTTGGATACCAAGACTTGAAAGATCTTTCCTTGGTGGCCCTAACGAACTCACTAGATTCTTCAAGAATTAACTTTTTTTCCCTCGGTAAAGTTTAACATAACAATTTGAGCAAAAATAACGAAGTCACCCTCAGGACATATGAGAATAGAGGGGAAATGAGATGCGGATGGTTTGACGAGGAAGGGAGCATCAACATCCCTTACAGGGCCGGAGCCATTGGTGCCGGGTGATCACGAGAAAGGTAGAAGACACTCAGAATCTTCTCGGGAACTTTAGCCGCCTGCATTGACCTGAGCATAAAATGACCGCGGATACTGATGAAGTTTCTTACGGGTCATTATAGACTCAATGCCTTCTGGGGAAATGGAGAAAACTTTGGAACACCTCCTAATAGACTGCGAAGCCCTCATACACAATAATGAGATGTCTGGGAATCTACCAGATACGTTCAGAAGAGCTACAATATCTAGACCTGTACTTCCTGAAAGAAATAAATCATATATAGGACATTTTCACGAAAAATCTATGACATGGACCCAAATTACACCGTTCTTCTTTTATGTATTAATGATTATCATAAAATTCATTTAACCGTAAAATTATCCATGGCCTTAACTACCTTAATTCCTCTAATCAGATTACCAACAATATTATAAAAATTGTACATGATGTTCATTATTGTAAAATACAATTTACAATAATTGATAAATTTTCGTTAAAAAAAAAAAAAAAAAAAACCGAATTAAATAAATTGTTATCATAATAATAATAATAATAATAATATCGAACATAAAATTGAATTTTATAATTGAAAATATTATAGAAAAAGTTCCAAATCGAATATTATATCGAATATTCTATAGGATTTATATTTGAAAAGTATCTACTTTCTAAATACCATATTGTATATCACAATAGAGAATCTACAAAAGATATACTTATTTTTTTTATAAAAAAAAAAAAAAAAGAACTTTGTATAGGTTGAATTAAATCAACAAATTGGTTACGATAAGAAGGGTGCATGTCTTTTATCTACAGACACATAAAAGACACACTAAAACGTGTATTTAGTCACGCAAAAATGTAATAACAATAATTTGAATCACACACACTTACTTTCATGTCGAAACAACAACACACGTGTACATACAATATGGTGTGTACACTGTTCGATGACTCGATCATTCGATTATGAATTTTTGGTGGTGTTTTTGTTAAGGACTTTCCCCAGCACTGTGTTATGCAATCAGTACAACAAACCGGTTTGATTTTATTATAGCACCAATACATAAACACACATATACAACACATAGACATATAACTGGTTCACATATACAAAATAATGTTATGTTGAAGAAAAGGAATAATTTTAAATTTTTATATTTCGAAAACAAAACGGTAACACATGAATTTTTTTTTTAATTTAAAAAAAAAAATCATTCAAAAGCTTTTATAAAAAGGTCTCATGGGAAAAGGTCTCTGAGCGTTTACAACTCAGAAAAAATTGAGGATACTTACTGGCCTTCTAACTGGCCACTGCAAACTCAATAAACATCTTTGTGCAGATCTCACAGGTCTGATCTTTGAAGAGTCTCTCTCTCTCTCTTTCTAAAAAGACACTATCATTTGGGATGAACAGATCTCCAAGCAGATAAAATAAAATGAACTGTCACCAAGAGATATCCTAACATATATCCAGACTATAGGACTCCTAAAACATCTTGAAGAAAAGGATGTACAATACATCAAATTGGTGGTAGTAAAAAAGCTCTTTGTCGATCTCTCCCCATTTTTCCAATACGTGGGTCATGGTCCTGCGTTCTTAAATATCCTTAAGCCTTATCTTGAATATAAGACAAAATTCAAAAAATATAACCTTAAGTTAGTATAAATCCACTCTTTATTTATTTAAATCGGATAACATTTTGCTGCTATAGAAGAAAATTCGTATTTTGGATTTTAAGGAAATAATTAACTAACTGGTAGTGGATGAAATCACGTGACTAAATATATCGTATAAACTCGTATTCAATATAAAATATGTCGAATATAATTTCAATTTAAAACATTTTAATTCTATTAATTAATAAATCATTAAAACTGTATGAATAAATACTATTTAACAATTCAAATTAAATGTGTGATTGAATCTCACTTATGCATCAATCATATTAATTATGGTCGGTGCATATTATAGTCGTGGACCACAAAAATAACGCTCATTTTTCAAAATTTTTTATATGATTTGTTTCATTTATTCAAATGTTTCGTATAAAAGGTGTTCATTAAAAATATACTAACAACTTTTATTCGAAAAATTTTCTTAAAAACTGAATGAATTAGGTACAAATCAACTTACAAGTTTTTGAAAAATGACCGTTACTTTTGTGAATAAATGTAAATAAAATAAATAAGTTTCTATTAAAAAAACCATTTTTAAAAACAAGCTTTTTATAGTAAAACTATTTTTCTACAACTTTACTTCTTATGTGTTTTTCAATTTTTTCAATATTAAGAGAGATATACGAAATTTTGTGTTTCCCCCTTCCTCTAAACCCCCCTTTCCCCTTGTCGATTCTTGTCAAGCTTGCCATAAAAATGCATTGTCATCGAAACTGCACCAACATGTAAAAATTAAACTCCGTAGGATAAGAGGAAGTGGTTCTACATACATACATACATACATACATTGCAAGTTAAATAAAAGCTTGTAAAATTGTAATAATATTTCAAAATAAAATAAAATCGAAAAGAAAAAACGCGAGTACGACCATTATTATTGATTATTATTGTAGAAAATAATAGAGTTGTGTGATTTCAAATAAACATTAAATGAATGAATTCATTTAATACGATTTGAAATAAAATTAAGTAACATAAAGCACATTTTACACTAACTCAAAAATTTGATTCAATCAAATGAATCAAAAAGAATCAAATCGACTCTCATTCAAAATTTTACAGTTGAATTATGTCGAAAATCTAGCTGAACTAGCTGAATTCCCCGACGTCTGGGGTCACGTCTTTTAATTTTTCCCAGAACCTATACCAAATTATAGAGTAATTGTTAATTACAGAATAATTGTTATTATTGTTAATAACTTGGCTACATCGCACCTATCGGATCCTAGAATGAACCATTGTCTCGAAAACACTAATATATTGTGTGAATATGACCTCAATTGGTCAAGCCGTTCAGAAGTTACACGACCACTAACCAAACTGTTTACATATGTATTGGATCAAAAAAATTCGAATCGCCGTGTGGGAGGAACATTCGCTGTACCAACTACCGAACTTGGAACGAGCGTTCGTAGCATCGTGTAGAACAGGCTTTAAAGTGGAGTCGTCCCTGAATAACTCCTAGAAAAACAGGGCTCTCAGTTGAACTCACTTCCAAATTTAGTTACGTAAAGATATCAATCAACATGAAAACGTGACGAAAAACTGCAACATATTATGGCTTATTCTAAACACAAAAATAGCATCTTTTCTTTCTTATTCATCAAAAAGTCAACAATTTTTATTTGAAAAAGAAGAAAACCATATACTACAATTTTAAAAATATTTCAAATGAAATCGGTTATGATTTGTGGTGGGGGTTGAGGAAGGGAGTACGTTACGCTATGGTATAGTATAGACTAAGAATGCTATATGAATAGTAGTACTACAGTTAAACCTGAGTAAGTGAGAATTGGGTAAGCGTGAAAACTCAATTAATGAGAGTAATTACCTGGTCCCGTCATTTTTAGTCTCTAAAACCTCTATGAGTGAAAAATAGAAGCCTCTATAAGAGAGAGTCGTGGATCCTCAGATATCTGTGCGTAGACCTCTATAATTGAGACTGCTACTTATCTGTAACTCTATAAGAGACAGTCGAGCATGTATGAACACCTGCAGCTGCTATTTGTGACACATTCTTAAATTCCTTTGAACTTAACAATGAGTCATAAATAGCAGCTGCAGGTGTTCATACATGCTCGACTGTCTCTTATACAGTTACAGATAAGTAGCAGTCTCAATTGTAGAGGTCCACACACAGATATCTGAAGGTATGTCGTTTATTAACCTCTACGAGTGAGAAAGACCACTCCTGTACCTTTAAGCTAGGCACTCAGGTTAATGAAAAAAACTCCATAACCGCAAAAGAGATCGCGGTCCCCTGAGCTCTCATTTATCCAGGTTCGACTGTATATAGATAGAATTGAACGTTTTATGCTGATTGTTGATGTAAATATTGTATAACTGTACATGTACAAACGACTCCAAAAGTGGCGTAACATTTACAAAATTTTTACACTTAATTTATACTGAACTCAGCTTTCGAAAAAAATGTATAAAACAAAATTTTCTTGATATTTTTATACCGATCAACTGTTATGCGAATCATTTTTTCGCATATGAAGAACGAAGTAACCGGCTATACTTGAGAAGGTTTTCTGCAGTTTCATTCACGAACTCCAGATGAATATCGGCATAGTTCCTATCAGAGTCGGCTGCAACCGCATATCCTACCAATTTCTAGTCTACTCACAAATTCCTTCCACTCCACTCATATCCTCACATCCTTAGGTATCACAATGGACGAAGTGTAACCCGTCTAGGGCAGTCTCTACAATCTATCTATCGTAAACGCGGGATTAGTCTCGAATTTATTAGCGATTGATACCTGGAGACGTCTCGCCTTCGGGTGACAGGTTGTTCATAAGGAGGGCACAGAGAACCCTTTGGTCTAGGTGCTAGGGACCCGTTTGCAGTACCCCTCTATCTAATTATTATTAGCGATTGAAATCTTACAGTGTATCGAGTGAAATGACGTTTTCACGCCAGAAGGAACGCCACTTATGGAGCTGATAGTATATATTTATATAGTTTAAATGTTCAACAAACTGCATGGAAGAGATTGTATGCTATACAGTATACAACTATACACACAGAGACATCTGCATTTAACTTCTTTTTTTTTTTTCTACACAAATTTGAATCGAGACACGACCAATACCTACCATTTGTGACACGTTTGTCTTGGAAATAACTTATAGAAACAAACGTAACTTGAATTGAAATGAGGGTTGATCGTGAGTCGTACACTAGCTACGGCGGTAGGCTACAGTAGGCTACATACAGTGCGACTACAATGCGATCTCTATGCACATTTAACCCACTTTGAATATTATTGTTTTATATGTTTGTTGTACTAGCTATTCGGCATTGCCTGTGCTTTACAAGTTGCGAAAGGGGGATGAAGTTGTTGGTTTTTTTTTTAAAGTCAAATGTAGACAGTAATTTTCCTGTTATTTTGATCGTAAAAATGAGCAAAATTTCGGAACAAAAAAAGGTTTTCCAAATCGCATATAGAACGTCGTGACGTTCCTCTTGTTTTAAAGGTCAAATGTGCAAACTTTCATGAAGCTAGGAATAAAAACTGTTGAACTTCTTATTTGTATTAGAATTACTGTACAACATGCATACTAACATTTACCATAAGAAGACTGTAATATTAACTGGCAACAGTCAGTTTTGATAGCTGAGATGTTGATGCTTAATAGGGAATATGCATGAAAATTTTTTTTCACATTTATTTTCAGAATATGAAAATACTGTTAATATTGTAATAATATTTAAAAACGAAATTAAAATACGACAAATATCAAGGAAGCTATAAGCTTTTAAAGATTATTATCTGTCTCTTTCTTGCAAAAATACTAAAAACAGAGTTTTACGTGTATTTTAAATGGTGAAAGTGTAATATGACGTCACATAACATATCAAGAGGGTTATCACCCTCTTTGTCTAATCGGGAATTTCAATCATTCATATCTCGCTTATTTTTAAAGTTATTTAAAAAGTAATTTTACCTTGATATTTGTCAAGTAAACATGCTTCAATTCAAGCGAAAAAGAATTTTCATGCATATTCCCTATTGTGTAACACTATTTCACATAGTTTTGCAAACAATGTATAATTATTAGTATTAACATTGAAATAATATATGTATGCCACTTTATATTGTTTTTTTTTTCTTCCTAAAAAAAAAATCACTTAAGTTTTCTGAATTTCTAACCAATGATCTAGATAAACATTAGGATATCTCTCTAGACGACACTTCATTGATTTCATTTGGCTGGAGATCTGTCCATCCCAAATGACAGTGTCTTTTGAGATAGAGGTTTTCGCATTCACACAGAATTTGAATTATGGTTTCCACTGTGTTCGAATGCATCCAAGAGGTGGTCTCTCAATGCACTCAACCTGAATAGGATACAACTTCGAAGGATTACCTGATTCATCATCGGACATTATCATCAACGAAAGTATTGGTACACAATAGAACTCCACAGTGGATCCATTATGTGCAGACTGTGTGGCGCGGAAGAAGAAAGCCAACAGCCGCATCATCTTTAACTGCGAATCTCTCGATTACAGCAGATACAAGATATTCAGTGCATCTAACCATGAATATATGAACCTTCAAGAAAACCTGATAGATAGATAGATAGATTGTAGAGGCTGCCCTGGACAGCTACACTTCGACCATAAGGTCCATTGTGCTACCTAAGGATGTGAGTGGAGTGGAAGGAGTTTTTGTGTATAGACTAGGAATTGGTAGGATATGCGGCTGCAGCCGACTATGATAGGATCTATGCCGATAGAGTTCGTGAAGGAAACTGTAGAAAACCTTCTCAATCATAGCCGGTTACTTCATTCTTGTCCATACGCCGACAGTTTAGTCAATTAACCGCCCAATTTTTTAATAATTGACAAACTGCCGATGTCGAGATTAGAACCCATAACCTTCCAGTTTCCAAGTAGGCGTACTGCGCAGACATAACGCCGTAGACCGCTCGGCTACTTGGATTGGTCTGCGCTGCTGCTAAACTATCGGACAAAATAAGATCACATCTAGATACACAATTTAAGGAACTGCCTGTAGTACAGATATAAAATTTAACTCAATATGCAATATATTTTCAGTGTTTTCATTTTAAATTTGTTTTTTCTTTAAACGAAGCACATGTTACATAAACCACCAGCAACCATGAAATGACTTCTGTACCAAATATTGGCATTATCTAACACAAAATTACATAAATATTGTATGCATGAACTATGTAAGTCTCTGTGCGGTATGTATGCATGTATTTGTATGCCTTGCCAGGTAATATTTGTCTGTACACAAAAGAAGCGCTCATTTTTCAATAGATTTGTACTGGTTTTTTTTTTTTGGAAAAATGTTTTGAATAAGAGTTATTAGTTTATAATGATAAATTTTTATCCGAATAATTATTTTCGAAAACCGATTGAATAAGGCACTAATCAAGTATAAAATTTTAAAAACTGACATCAACTTTTGTGGCCAATAGTATCAAAAATAAGAATATTTTAAGTTAAATATGAAAACGGTATGACTATGTACTTTGAATTTTATTAAATACTTCAAACCATGGAATGAGCAGGCAATGAGGACTCACTCACTCACTCACTCACCTAATACCTATCTTATGAACAAATATTTCACATGTCTTATTTGTTATGGCTTTCAGGTCTACTGCAATCATATCTTATCTCGCTTCGAATGTTATTTGGGCACTAAACTATCTAAAAAGGTTCAATACACCCACCATTATATACAAAGGTGTAATCCTAAAGATTAACAGGGACATACATTTATTTGTAACAAGGAAACGAGACCCGGTTATGTATTAAATCAACAATTATAAAAATATATCTACATTATAACAAATACAGTGTTGCATTTGTGATATCCCAATGGCTAATCTTCAGGATTACAGGCTGTATATATCAGAGGTGGGCACAGACAGCTCGTCTGAGCCTTACGAGCTCTCCATAAGCTGGGTGAGAGTCAGTAAAGAAGGTATGTTTTGAAGCAAGACGGAACGATGTTTCAATACAGGTTGACCTACCGATTATTGCCCAATAATTATATAGTATCGTCTATAGTATAGCCAATATTTTATTTTTTTTGAAAAACAAATTATGCGAAAAATAATTTCCACTACTACAAATAGTACTTTTCACTTTTTCAATTCAAAGTAGACTAACTCGAAGAACTCAAATTCCCACTTTATGTAAAATTTAACTTAATTCATCAAATTCCCATGACACTATACTGAGCATACTCCATACGAAGAAAAAATAATTAAATCAGGTAAATAATTCTTTATTAGTTCTCGGATATGAATAGTAAAATATTTAGACAAATTATTTGGAATTTCAAAAACTATATTTCTATTTAAATTATCCTTTGCAAAAATTTCCCTCTTTTATTACAATGGTCCAGCGGTAAACTTAAAGGTTCAAAAGATTTATATATATTTTTTATATATTTTTATTTTATTCATACACAAATATGATATATACTAAAAAGGTACATTTTATGACCCAAATTACCAGCCCAAAATTCCAGAGTATGTATTGAATGATTGTATGTATTATTTACTTTGTATAATAGTGACCATAAAAAAGATTTGGTATTATTATATTTTTTTCAGAAAATGTTTTAATTAAAAAAAGAAAATATTAATAATTGGTAGGTTACCCTGTATTAACTCTATCTCTCTTCCCTACCTCTCACTCAGAGCTTGACCGAGTCAACTCTTGCCCACCTCTGGTATATATGACATGGTTTGTCAGATATTTCTTAAGATATTTTTTTATTCGGAAGAAATAAAAGAACAGTTGTACTGAAAAGTCCAAAAAGCCCAGAGGAATAGGCAGTTGTTGATTTTAAAAGAAATTGAACTATTCAGTTAAAACAGAAGAGTCCTCAATCCTTCTGAATAGTTGGACCGATTGTACCACACACTTGTAGTCACAGCAGAACTTCAATTATCCGTACCACTTTGAAGAAAACAACGGTCACATTCAAGTAGTTTGGGCACCAGTGAGAATTGGGAAATCCACTTTCAGGGTCGATCATTTGCGAACAAGCATAACTTTTTTCCGAGAACATCGATAATTTGTTTTCATTCTTAGTTCTTACATACAAATTTAGCATCTTTTTTTATGTAAGAATTCCTTTTTTTTCATTATTTATTCAACTATTCGGATCGAGTTCGGTCCAAATTAATTCGGACAATAGGGAATATGCATGAAAATTTCTTTTCACATTTATTTTCCGAATATGAAAATTCTGTTAATACTGTAATAATATTTAAAAACGAAATTAAAATCCGACAAATATCAAGGAAGCTATAAGCTTTTAAAGATTATTATCTGTCTCTTTCTTGCAAAAATACTAAAAACGGAGTTTTACGTGTATTTTAAATGGTGAAAGTGTAATATGACGTCACATAACATATCAAGAGGGCTTTCACCCTCTTTGTCTAATCGGGAATTTCAATCATTCATATCTCGCTTATTTTTAAAGTTATTTAAAAAGTAATTTTACCTTGAAATTTGTTAAGTAAACATGCTTCAATTCAAGTGAAAAAAAATTTTCATGCATATTCCCTATTGCAGCGAGGACAGTTCAGTTATTTCTCAAACATTGATGAAAACTACCGACAAACCGTATTCCAATTCGCTTTATATCAAGCCGACAAACTATTGAAAGTTATTGTGTTAAGTTTACATTAATTAACTTCCATACATGTTATATGCACCTGCAGAAGTCTGCAGGGGATCAGATATAGAATGTTTGGGTCCGAAACTTTGGATCCATCAATCCTGGGAGCAATCCCGGTGGAGAAGTTATGGGCCTTATGGCCTCGACAGAATCCTATAGCTTCATCTGCTTAAAATAGCAGCTCTTACCCGGAGGCGTCTCGCCTTCGGGTGACAGGTTGTTCTCATGGAGGTCACAGAGGACCCCTTGATCTAGGTGCTAGGGACCGGTTTGCGGTACCCCTCTTTCTGATTATTATTATTATTATTGCATTAATTATGCAACAAATAATATTATTAAAGCTTGACTTGTCGTAGGTAAGATGATGAAATGAATGCCCAGATCATATACAAGAATATGTTATCTCTAAACTGGTGCGTTCCATTCTTTATGAATGATGGTATGTATGTGTATGTGTGTCGGCCGCAATCATATTATACCATGTATTGACATAAGATTTCAACGTGTACAAGATATCTTCAACCCCCACAAGTTAGTCCTCACACCTCAGTCCACATAACACATTCAATACTGTGTAGTGTTGTAACATAATGTTGTGCTATCTTCGCTGTAAATTTAGTGGTGACTCAGTCACTGAAATTGATTTAACTTGACTCAAGTAATAAAAACATATTCATATGTTTAATATTATGTCTGCTTTATTTACGATTACCATATATACATTTATGAAGTAGTGTGGTCTATGGCCTTTGGCTTTGTCCGTGTTTAATTTTTATATTCGCCACTATTCATCACATTTTAAAATCTATTTAAGCTAAAAATACTAAGAGCTAGGTATTTGGTAGCTAAAGGGCCATTCATAAACTGCGTAACCGAATTTTGGCCAACTTTTAACTCCCCCATGTATACAGCCGTGGTTTTTTGTTCAAACTAACCCCTCCCTCCCCATGTATGCAAATACAAAAATTATGTACTATACATAAAACAAAATTCTTGAAGTATTCGAACCATGATCTGCGGATTGTTTGCTAACATCAAATTGTAATTATTGCGCGCGTTATTTGAAAATAAATGTATTTTTACCATGGTAACTTAGAAATAGACCCCTCTCTTCCCCCCGGCGGCCCAGTTAAGCTTTTAAAGCCCTACCCTTCACTTCGTGGGCCATGTAATTTATGATCGGCCCCTAAAACAGAGATGTCTAAATTACGAACTACGTAAAATACAAGTACATTCACTTGTTTTCAAGTACATTGACGATAAATAGAAAAGTACTTCAAATATATTTTTATGTCTTATCGACTTCATAAACGGTTTTCCTTTTTCAAAAATTTACAGTTGATTTGTGCTGAAACCATTTGAAAAGTCAAAACTTTTGTTCAAAACATTTTTTTTCAAAAATTAAAATTAAATTCGGAGCAAATCTATTATAAAATTTTGAAATAGGAATGCCAGTTTTGCAATTGATAGTACAAAATCTCGAATTGGTATTTCGTCTAATTGTTAATCGAGTATTGATCATCTCTGTCTGTATTATCTAATTCGCTAAATTATTAGAAGATGATGCGATGCTTATATAAGTTTTCAGAGACTTCGGATTATCTAGAGCACGGTAGTGCGTAAGGCCGAGTTTAAGGGACACATCGGACTTTTCACTACAGTGCTATTACTTAAGGAAATATTAGAACACTGTTTGATCGCGAAATATCTTCTGAACGAAAAGAGCTACAGTGTTCGAGGAATAAGAATCTGTTATTTAGTAAATTATAGAAAAATGGAAAAAATTTATGAAGTCTTTTGCAAATTATCTAAAATAGCAAAATCTTGCTGTGTTGAATCAAACAAAAACATTGTCTAATGAAATTAACATTTTCGAGTATATATTAAGAAGATATTTGTATTTGATTTGTTTATGTAAACATTTAAAATTTAATTTGTATACACACGGCCAAATAAGTAGCGTTCATTTTTCAAAACTTTATAATTGATTTGTTATTTATTCATTCGCATTTCGAAAAAATGTTTCGAATAAAAATTGTTCATTATGAACATATCAACAACTTTAATTCGAAACATTTTCCCACAAACCAAAAAAAATAAACTACAAATCAACCATAAAACATTTTTTTGTAATGAGCACTACTTTGGTGGCCCATAGAATACAATAAATATTTATATATTGTTATTACTTACCTTCAATATTATAAAATCCATGCATTCCATAACGGAATTTCGAAAGGACAAAGAACTGCTGACAGGTCACAACAAGTCACTGGACACACCACCGCACGCACAGTTCAAATATTTGTTTATTTAAAACTGCATAATAAATAGCGTCCTTCGTTTCAACGTAAAAGTTTCAATCACAACACACACAAAAAATGTATTCACAACTCTTATAAGGAAAAACTAGGTCTAACTAGATGATTCCAATGTCACTGGTTAACTAATTCATTCATGCCTCAGTACATGATCAAAATCCTATTCGAAAATTCAAATTGAAAATGAAAGCCAGTTCCATTAACATACTTTATACCGCTTTCATTTTCAACAGCACTGCGCTAAACAGCTAAGCTATCAAAACACACGATTTGTTATTGAGAAAAGTAACTCAAAAACCTAAAGCATGTGTGTATTTATGTTTGTTTTGAATGGTAAACTAAACTAATGTAAACTTAAAACGTAAACGTAGCGAGCGTTGTCGCACAGATGTTCAAATCAAAGTTAAAACTGTACACATTAGTTAGTTAATAAAATCGAAAAGTTTATGAATCAAACCGACAACTCTCTCATCTCATCTCATCGATACACATCCACACAGTCTAAAACCAAGTACAACAATAATCAAATATTAGTTTAGTAAGGGTAAGCATCCGTTACGTCACGTACGATACGATGATACGATGTTTCAACAATCAAATGTATACGTAGACTCAACGACTATACACAACAATGGTCGAAGTCTTGTTTCGACGGATGTCGACGAACAACTGACAATCTGAATAAATTGAATCGGTAGTAACAACGATGTATGTTATACTCTGAACGCAATACAACAACGTATGTATGTTCGTTGAACAAACTCTAATCCGAACTGCAAGAATTGAGAATAATAACACAACTGAATACAGGAACAGAACGAACAGACGACAGTCATATAAACTTTCCAAACACTCATAACATCAGACCAATGCTAAACATGTAGGATATAGGATGTGTTAGTGCTAAACTATATTGTACTATGTAGTATACTAACTATGTACTATACTGTATGTATAGTAACGAGAACGCCTAACGATACTTATTCTTGCGTGTATGTCTGTCGCCATGCCTCTTGCTTGCTATGTCCCTGTCCTCAGTCGCTTAATGCATGGAGTTTACTTAAAACGGCCTACAAGAGTGATTCATTGAAATTTGTACTCTTTTAGAAGCATCTCAATATTCGCTTGGGACACTACATGGTCACAGAGAGACAGAGAAAGACTTTAAACTTATCTTGTGTTGCGAAGTTCTGGGATAAATATTTTATTTAACATTTTCTAGCTTTTTCGCTTCTTAAAGATCCCTACATTGCCAAAGATCCCAAACATCCCTACATCCCAAATTTTCACTCACATCACACTTTTAGCATTCATATGTCTAGACGAATTAAGCTCAACAATCCAAATAATATAATAACCAAAACATTTACAAGTCGAATGCAAAAGAAAAGAAACGCCATTCAAACATTTGTTTTTATACTGCTTAAAAGCTAGATCTTGAACTTCAATATTAGCTTCAATTAGCAATCTTAGCCTCAATTTTTAATAATTAATGAGCAAGTTTGTTCGTGTTTACCAAGTGTAATCTAGGAACTTATTATATTGTCTAGATATTGAAGTCCAAGATCTATTCGCGAGTACACTACAATTTCTATAAATTTTCTGATATTCCTATTTCGACCTAAATACTCTCTCAGTCATACTCTATTCAAAAGTCCTTTAAGAAATAGTTTTAAACGAGACAGTCCAAAAGTGGAGAGGAATAACTGTGAAAAGTTGGTTTGGCCACTTTTGATGTTCCCTCAGAAATACCGCTTAGGACGATAGCTTAGGTTTTATCGGTTTTGTATTACATCGCAAGAAAAATATGGTCCAAGCAAAGGGAATAATTTTGTAACATTCACTTACTACTGGAGTTGAATGGACGAAATACGAAAACGAAGTTCAATTCTCGTTCAGTCAATGGACGAAATAGTTGTAGACGTTGCTGATTGGTCAAAAAACAGACTCGAAGTGGAACGCTCCCAAGGCAAGTCGACACTAACACTGCGAGTACACTCTCGTGTACTGCAGGCATAATCGATTCTAAATCGGTTCAGTTACAATTAAACATTTGTCACAACATTTTTTTTTGAAAACCGAATGGATTCAGCTCAAAATCGAATATACTTGCAGTGATATCCGAAGTCCAGGTCTATGCAGTTTTGTCTCCAAGGAATAAACACTAGTGTGTGCCATGAGAACCTGAAATATTGATACAGATGAGTGATGCTGATGAGTCACAATGTCTGTGTGTATAGTCAGTAGTGTATATACATATAAACAACATACAACATAGTATGTGCATATACATAGTTGAAGTTAAACAAAACAGTATGTACAAACAAATCTTACATATATAAATGTATAAATGTATGAATGTATGATCTAATATTGCTATCTTTTATTATACATATTATTATTGTATTTGTCCTTTATTTAAACACAACAAAAGTTATCAACCAAAAACTACATTCAGAGTAACTCCAACTTACTACTACTCCGCTACACTGACAATCAGTACCGTGAGTACAGTTGTGTGCATCAAATAGTATACAATGCGATGTTTACATCTATCTCCTCATGTACTCCATGTACCCATGTACCCATGTACCCATGTACTGCATGCTACAATCTAGATATGCATACTGTATGTGAATCGAATTGAGTTTATTCATTCAATATGCACAATGCACTTTTTATTTTATGTTGTACCTCTTGTTATTGTTCACTCTCACGTTTTAAGCGATACCTCGAAACTAGTCGCTGTTAAATATATCGAAAATTCTAAATATCAATAACTCTGCTATAGTAAGCAGTTCAAGTGGCCGAGCGGTCTAAGGCGTTATGTCTGCGCAGTATGCCTACTTGGAAACTGGGAGGTTACGGGTTCGAATCCCGACATCAGCAGTTTGTCAATTATTATTATTGACTAAACTGTCAGCGTATGGACAAGAACGAAGTAACCGGCTATGCTTGAGAAGGTTTTCTGCAGTTTCCTTCACGAACTCCAGATGAATATCGGCATAGTTCCTATCATAGTCGGCTGCAGCCGTATATCCTACCAATTTCTAGGCTAGACATCACAATGGACCTTATGGTCGAAGTGTAGCCCGTCCAGGGCAGCCTTCACAATCTATCTATCTATCTGCTACAATAGAACTCCAATTATCCGAACTACACTGAATAGTGAAGTGTGGCAACTTAGGCGAGGTGTCATCCTGGGTTTTATCAAGGAACTGAAACTGGACCATTGAAATATCACGAAAGATCTTTTAGGTCACAGTGACGAAGGACTTTGTGAGGTATCTCTTATCTCTTCTGTCAATTTTGTAAATACAGTAGAGCTTCAATTTTCGGAACTTCAATTATCCGGATTGCCTTGACGAAATAAAGGCCGTATTGAAGTGGTTTTTGGCAGCAGCGAGCATTGGGAAACTCTCAAATTTTAGGGTAGATTATTAGCAAAAATGCATATCTTTTCGTCGAGAAAATCGACAGTTTGTCTTCATTTTTCATTAGTAGCTTCATTACTTATCTATCAAGCAATAGAGAAAAAAAGTTTGGAAATCGATTAATAAATAAAAAACTTACAGGTTTCTCCAAGCTAATTCTCAAGATAATTTAATTGTAATTACCATGGATATACCTTATTATGACGTCACTTTAACTATACTACCATCTTTGTTGTATATTTTAAAACTTTATATTTCTCTTAATATTTCGTGTACGAAAGATATTTATCAGGAAAAGCCTAGTTGCATCCATCTTCCCCAGTCTCCAAGTTTGCATAACAATCGATGCGAAATGTTTTAGTTAACTCGTTTTCATAAAAATTCATTAATTTTTTTTGATTCAGATATTTGGTTACAGGAATGGACATTTTCGAACCGAATACTCTGGTAAGTTGAAAATTATTTCCATATAATATTGGCGGAAAAGTATTATATTCTCATATTAAAAATTTAAACAATTATATATGGACTAGTTGTGCCCGTGGTTTTCGCGCTCGAATGGACTATTACGCTTCACCCCACATTGTGCTATCACTGTGCTTGTACTTGATATACTAAATGCCACCCCCTTTTTCATGTCCAAATTTGACGGTATATATCTTAAAACCCGACCAGAGAACGTATCAAGTACATAAATCGGACCACCGGACAGGGTAGTTAGACAGACGTTACGTTTTTATAATGTAAGGATGATACAAAATTTGGCTATGATTTGACCAAAATCATTCTTTATAAAATTAGTTTAAGTGTCACGACCAGTCTCTTTTTACTAATTTTGAACTATAAATTGTATGAGATAAGGGTTGTTTTTTTTTTGCCGATAACGGAACCCTAAACAAAAAGTGGACGTATAAAAACAGAGACATTAGATAGAGGAAAGTCATTTCTTAGTTTAGTAATTGTGACCAGTGAAATGAAATTTATATGCAAAACACGATGCTCCAAAATCATCATCGCATCGGCTGCGTTGTCAACTGGTGTAGTTGTGTGTTGTTGGCTAGAAGGTGTTGATATCAGCCTCCATAGTCCATAGTCCATCGTGGCAGACCAAAGCAAGTGTATAGTGTCTACACTCACTAGCGACAACTTAGAATTACTATTATTATGTTATACTGTCTATTAGGAATAGGATTGACCTATGGAGTGTAGAAATAAAGGAGACTTCTCTCAAATAGGATTTTAGTTGCAATATTGGTTCATAGTAGTTCAATAAGTACCCAGAATGGCGCTAGTAGGCAATTAGGGTTAGCTGTAGGTCTAGAGTATGGACAAGAACGAAAGTAACCGGCTCTGCTTATGACGGTTGTTAGTATATTTATAAGGAACAACTTTTATCCAAATCATTTTTTCGAAAACGGAATGAATAAAACACTAATCAATTATCAAGTTTTTGAAAAATGAGCGCTAGTTATTTGGCGATAGCATATATTTATCCTTTAATGATGACCATATCCAGAAGCGACACAAGCGGCACAAGTGTGTCGCTAGTTTTTATGCATGGAAACACTTCTCCTTGATATCTACACTTTATAGAGTATAGATAGACCATAGACCATAGAGGCGATATGACATAATGGCACAGAATCATCACCCCCTTCTTTGTATGTATACAGTATAGTATATCGTTCGTATGATACTACGATAGTATGGTATGGTATGAGTCATCCAACCCAAGCGTCATTCTTAATCATTTCCGAACAAGGACTACAATAAATAAATATTTCTCTATAATCGAAATTAGTTTTTTTTACTATTACGTAATATGTAATATTGTCGTTATCACTCAATTGTGTCATTAGCCTTGTTCTTCGGCATTCAACATTTTTGGTGAAATTATCCTGCACATCTCTATGGTCCATATCACTTTAATGCACTCCGATTAGTTTCAAGATTGGTAAATAATTGGAACAATAATTTTTAAACACCTACAGATTTTTTACAAAACAAAAAAGAGTGTACGCGGTTGTGAAGCGACTTTAATTTTATGTTACACAAATAAAAAGTTATTAGTTAATAGATAATAAAGAGTGCAAATTTATATACAGTGAGTACAAAGGGTTCTTATTCTCCCCGTCACAAAAAATGCCATCCATTATATTACCCACTATCATGTTTCTGCCCCGGGGCGCAAAAATCGTAGATACGGGGCTGTGAAGCGTGTTGGAAGTGAAACTTTCAAGATGATTTAGTTCCTAGCCATTGCCAAGATATGGAAGAAAGGAGTCCTGTCAAACTGAAGTAAAAGGGGGGAGCACAATGGGCCATACGGTCGAAGAGCAATATTGTCGCTAATCACGACCAACATGTCAATATCAGACTGTGCACATAGCCACTACCAGATATTCATACCTGTATTAGACTATTCATACTTATAGACTGGAACATATTGAATATTTTTAGAGAATTCAGTGATAGTCAAAGTTTTAGGTAGTTAACCTTTTAAATAGTTAACATTTAGTTGTTGTTAATTAGATTGAAATTTGAGCAGAGATGTAGTAAAGAGATGTAGAGCGAAAACTAAAACAACTCTAGAAATTTAATTATACATTTAATATTATTGCAATCTCATACGTATATAAGACCCAAACACACATACGTATACATATATACATATACATTACCTTACATTAATGTTGGACTGAATCTGAACTCAACACCTATGATTTATTGATTCAATCAGAGATCCGTTAACAGAATCAAAGTCATAAATAAGTGAGTCATTATGAGCTTTTATTAGGCTTGAGTCGTTCGCAGTGCCACAGGCTGAAAGTGGCGTTTTCCACGCGGGGCTTAACGTGTGTGGGCTCACGGAGGCTTACTACACGGAAAAAAGTGCATATATGGGGAAGGGAGGAAGAAAGGCAGGGTGAAATCGATGAAGATGGTGGTTTAACGCTATTTGTTGGTCTTGAAGAGATTCGGATGCCTCCCGAAGTTGCAAACCATGTGCATGGGTGTGTTTTTCCTAATATAGCAAGTACATTGGTACGTACTCCAACTAAGATGACACTTGAAAAGTTGACACTTGAACTACGAAATCCCCTGCACCTGAGAATCATACCCAATAAATATATACCAATAATTTTCTCACTTTTGTTTGTCACAAAACTTGACACTACTTTTGTAGATGAACATTTTTGTTTTTACTGGGATATCAATATTTTGTTTTTTGTCGGATGGAAATTTATTGAAAGCATTGGTGGTAACATATGGGAAATATGGTTAGTTCATTTTTTTTTTCATAAAGAACAAAACTAAAACCAGCTTTTATTTTAATGAATAGTGCGCGGACTCTAAAAAACATTAATAATTAACTAGACACACTTTTACAATTATGATCTAACTAAACTTTACTTTTAGCGTGCATTTCCTATCAAATTAAAAATTTTCGTTTTTGTAAAAATATCTAGAGCACGGAAGTGCGCAAGGGGACGAGTTTAAGGGATTTTCGGCCTTCGTACGTACAGTGCTATTACTACAGTGCTTAATTCAGAGACAATTTGAACCCCGAAATATCTTCTGAACGAAAATTATATATATTAATGAATTCTTGGAACTGATTTAGTCCAACACTAATATGATCCAATAAATCTACAGCACAAACTCTCAAATGAATAGTACTGTACTGATGTACTGATGATGCAAGTATCATATGTGTGCAAAAACGACCTTCAATCAAATGATAGTATTTTCAATTTCAAATACAAACGTATACAGATTGTTATTTCAAACCATTATTTCTAATCGTATAATCAATGGTTTTGCCAAGTTCCAATCAATGTTCCAGTCAATCAGTAAATATAGACGAAGTAGTGGGTTGCACTGAACGGTGGATCTATATCTGCTCAGATAGCCAAGCTGCGTCCAAAGCAATCTGCTCCGCTAAAAGATCATCTGTTCTGGTTCTCGAATGCGCATAATAACGGGAAAGTCACCTTGATGTGGGTACCAGGACACTGCGAGCCTTGCATCCTCGCATCCATGCACTGCAGGGTTGAGAGCAATGAAACGGGCAACAAACTCGCCCGTGTAGAAGCTGCACTCCCATGTCGGGGACCAGAACCATATCTAGGAATAACTAGATGACTGACTACGTCTGCCCTAAGCGAATGAGTGGATAAATCTTTGGACAGGAAATGGAAAGATATAGCAGGCTACAGACAAGCAATTGATAGCTGGGTACAATACCACGAGGTCAAGCTGGCTTATTCCCAAAAACCGGAAAGAGATAAACTTCCTAGTTGGGATGCTTACCAGTCACTGCAGGCTAAATGGCATCTATCTTTCATGAGTTTAGAGGAGAGTGCGATTTTTCCGGACTGTGACGGATGATACGCCCTTCCAGCTTTTGGCAAAATGTCCTTTCAGAGCCAGAATGAGGTATCTAGCCCTCGGCTCAATCGAAATGGAGGAATTTGAGATAAAAAAACGAAAGTGGAGCTCCGTCCTATCATTCGCAAAGAGGGCGGGTAGGCTTGACAAGGAACACAAGGCTAGAGGAATCGAATCAAACGTGGTCGAGAAGAGTATGAAGGGATGGATTTCTTAAGAGACGGTAGAAAGATCTATTTGCCAGGCTTCGGCCAGCCCTTTACGACTACGACTACTGTTAATACATATTATATACTTTTAATGATATATGTTAATATACATGCTATAAAATGATTTAAAATACAATCTGTATAGTACGTGAACGTAAACAGTAGTTAGTATTAGTATTAGATGTTGATGAGATTTAGTTGGGTTTGTTGAAAAGTTAGTTAATTCTGTTTATTGTGATTTCCCTTCAAGCATTTTATTACTAACGAAAAACTACTCTACTGTGAGGCTGTGACGACTGTGATGGCTGTGTCTCATTCACTCTGTACTCTATAACAGAGGTGGGCAGGAGATGACTCGGCCAAGCTCTGAGTGAGAGGTAGGGAAGAGAGATAGAGTTAATACAGGGTAACCTACCAATTATTAATATTTTCTTTTTTTAATTAAAACATTTTCTGAAAAAAATATAATAATACCAAATCTTTTTTATGGTCACTATTATACAAAGTAAATAATACAAGCAATCATTCAATACATACTCTGGAATTTTGGGCTGGTAATTAGGGTCATTAAATGTACCTTTTTAGTATATATCATATTTGTGTATGAATAAAATAAAAATATATAAAAAATATATATAAATCTTTTGAACCTTTAAGTTTACCGCTGGACCATTGTAATAAAAGAGGGAAATTTTTGCAAAGGATAATTTAAATAGAATTAAAGTTTTGTAAATTCCAATTGATTTGTCTAAATATTTTACTATTCATATCCGAGAACTAATAAAGAATTATTTACCTGATTTAATTATTTTTTCTTCGTATGGAGTATGCTCAGTATAGTGTCATGGGAATTTGATGAATGAAGTTAAATTTTACATAAAGTGGGAATTTGAGTTCTTCGAGTTAGTCTACTTTGAATTGAAAAAGTGAAAAGTACTATTTGTAGTAGTGGAAATTATTTTTCGCATAATTTGTTTTTCAAAAAAAATAAAAGTAGTGAATTTAATAATGGAGAAGACATCGCAAGCAGTCTTGGATAAGTTCAGATTATTATTATTATTATTGTTATTATTATCATTATTGTTATTATTATTATTATTATTATTATGTTTTTTGGTGTATCTCTCCATACTGTAAAAGATATTATTTAAACAATAAATATTTTATAAAACTATTTCTAAATTGATTGAATAAATTATTGGGCAATAATCGGTAGGCAACCTGTATTGAAACATCGTTCCGTCTTGCTTCAAAACATACCTTCTTTACTTACTCTCACCCAGCTTATGGAGAGCTCGTAAGGCTCAGACGAGCTGTCTGTGCCCACCTCTGCTCTATAAGTCTGTACTCGGTAGTGTTAGTGAGTTAGTCTGTCTGTATTGTATGTTCAATTGTATTGCAATTGTTTCATTTATACCTTCTATTGCAATCAATCTAAATATCTTATTGTTATTTTTCATTTTCAATTCACTCTTATTTCTGCCAATAAATCCGAATTATTAGTATGGTATACTCAAGCTACACAGTCCAGCCATATAAACAAACGAAATATCGTGATCATAACGCGTGGTGTTGTTGTATACCATGATATTGTATTCTATCGTGGATATCGAAATACTCGAATTACCTTTTATACAATTTCAGACGATCTACTAAACCGCTTATTAAAGCATGAAATCAATGCGATTTTCGTGATTTTTGGATCAAAGTTACCTTGTACGATGAATTTCATTCAAATCGAGTTACAAAATTATGTTCCAGTTTTTTTTTTCCCTTAGAAGAAAAAAAAACGAAAAATTTGGAATAAATTTTTAATCATTGATTTACATAAAAATTAGTTTATAAAGTAATTGAGACCAAAAAAGGACAAACGACGGATACTTTCGACGGATAGTTTTCGAAATATACCCCTTTTTACGCCCTTATATTGATACAGTTTAAGATAACATAAATATAACCAACAAGAGACTAGTTTTTAGTGAATTTCCTGTAAGGAAATAGAGCTATTGGTCTCGTACCGACTTTTGCAAAAATTTTTTCAAATGTCCATCGATCCTACCTGTAGATGTCGAAAATCACCATCTGTAAAATTTATATATATATATATCTATGGATATATATATATATATATATATATATATATATATATATATATATATATGTATATATAAATATGTCTGACATTTCATTTTGATCAGACTAAAATTGTGACCGCTAGAGAGTGATTTATGTATTCTAAGGAAATTCGCTAAGCAGCTCCTACGTAACGAATTTTTTTCTAATCCAGAGTAAATTTAATAATTTTTATGTAACAAAAATTCTTTCAAATTGTGATCTTGGTCAAAAAAAATTGTACTGAGTGTACAAAAAATGATAGAATCTACGGATATTTAAGAAAATGAAAGAAATGAAAGAATAATATTAATAAAAAAAGTTTTTTTTTTTTGATAGCTTTTAAAAGGAACTAGTAAATATCATGATCGGAAAATAATTTGAATGTGAAATGACAATATTATATATATGCCTATATATAGGCAATTGATGTAAATGAATATGTCTGCCTAAAGAGAGGGTAGAATGCACCCCATAACTAATATTAAGTTTGTGATCGAATTTCATAAGAATTGTTATTTAGTGCGGACCCTCTGAGCATTTCATCACACTGAACATAACGATAACATACTGCTCTGCTCTGCTACCATATAGAAAACATGATATGTATTTTTAAAAGCTACATAACATAACCTCAACGACAACATATCCGACACACGACCACCATAACCTCCCCCTCCCCCCTTCATTGACTCATACGAATGAAGGATAAAGCAGTAGCAAGTCAGTCACCAAGCAGTAACCCGCCACCACCTAACCACCCGTCGTGTCGTCATTACCTCATATTATTCCGTTCCGCTACAAATAAGCAAAAAAAGGAAAATGTACGACAATGGAAAAACATTCAAAACTTTTTTTTTGCGTGCGTGTAGAAAAATATCCTTTTTAAAATGACCTCACTGAATCTACCACTGAAAAAAAAAATATAGAAAAAAATTATACAAACTAAATCGAATCATATACTTTTCAGATTTCTTTGCAGGTTACGTCATCATATTTATATCCTTTGCATACAGGTTAGATAGATTGTAAAGGCTGCCCTGAACGGGCTACACTTCGACCATAAGGTCCATTGTGATGCCTAAGGATGTAAGGATGTGAATGGAGTGGAAGGAATTTTTGTGTATAGACTAGGAATTAGTAGGATATGCGGCTGCAGCCGACTATGATAGGAACTATGCCGATATTAATTTGGAGTTCGTGAAGGAAACTGCAGAAAACCTTCTCAAGCATAGCCGGTTACTTTGTTCTTGTACATACGCCGACAGTTTAGTCTATTAAGCGCCCCTTTTTTTTTTCTTAATAATTGACAAATTGCCGATGTCGGGATTCGAACCCATAACCTCCCAGTTTCCAAGTAGGCATACTGCGCAAATATGACGCCTTAGACCACTCGGCCACTTAGACTGGTTTGCATACAGGTTCCTATACACTTGTAGTTAAATCTGAAGGATAGGTCTATTAAGATATTCCTCAAGATATTTATTTAGGAATCTTCTCTCTTAATTCAACGTCAAGAGGAATATTCTCACATACACAGCGGCTTTATCGTCGGCGGTATCGGAAATCTAATCAAAAGGACCATTTCAAACGTAGTGCGGTTCAGCATCTTTGCCTTTACCACTTTATAACATTGGACGCGGCAAAACTGACGGGTTTGCCGACGACAAACCGCTGAATATGAAGGCTTTCTAACTATTCAATTGGATTGGACAGTATTGGCATCTATAGTTCAGTCAGGAATACCTTTCTATACGCTGATGAGAAATCGGCAAAATAATATAAACTTACTTTCCAAATCGAAGGTTGTGTCTAAAGATTGGTAACTGCGAATCGACGAAGAAATTGTAGTCATAACTGAACAGCCCTCAATCCAATTGGACAGTTGGTCTGATCGCTGGTTATTACTCGAAGGATTAACTATGTGTTATTCAAGCTTAAGTAAATCTTCTAGAGTTTCATTTACCTGTTCGTGGCATATTAATTTCTCATAGCCGCCAAGTTCCAGCTTTCTAAAATGTATCCTGAAAGCATGACATATTCTTGGCAGCTTGGTTTCATTTTGAGTAAAAAATTGATAAGAAAATTTTCGGGCTGTCCAAAAAGTGTCAGAATCCTGATCCTGAGTATAAAAAAGTATAAGTACAAAAAATGTATAATCTATTCATATATTTGTTATATATGATGCGGTTTCTGAGCCGAAACTTTTCAATATGATTACCGTAAGTGAGGACTACTTTAATTGCAAAACAAAACGTTCCACACTTTGAAAAATGAATTTAATTAGTTGTTTTTTTTTTTGCTTTTAGATTGCATTACCTTCTAACAAAAGCTTGTATTCTAGTTTAAATTATAAATTGTATACACATTTATAGAATTTTAATTGACTAGAGTAATGATTTTGATTGTTTTGTGGTGTATTCGAACTAGAATTCTGAGTATCATGTAATTAATTTATTCAAAAATAGTATGAACTGTAATTGTTATATACACTGTAAAAATAATGGACCCAATTACGCCATTTAGTTGGCCGATATTATCGAAAGGCAAATCAATAGCACTTAAACTAAATACCTAAACATTGAAGACTATTTTTGTTGAATAAACTACATGGCGTAGTTGGTTACCAAATTACGAGTTATCAAAACAAATACATTTGGTTCAATTCTGTGTTTATACTGAAATATTAAATAAATAGTTACAAAATATTATTAAACAGCTCCTCAAACTCCTTGAGAACAACCTGTCACCCGAAGGCGCGACACCTCCGGGTAAGAGGTGCACCGGTTCTCCTGATGAAATTGTCACCAAATTAGCGACGAGTAACATATCCCGAGACAATATAAGAGTAACTTTAATAAGAGTAAGGTAACAGGAATAAATGTGAATGAAAGAAATTTTAACCAGAGTACTTTCAATCTAATTTAAAATTTATTATATTTTAAATTTAGTATATTTTAATTTAGTTAAGTTTCTATTTATTTTTAATCCGACTTCAAAAAAGGAGGATGGTTCTCAATTCGTCTGTATTTTTTTTTTTTTTTTGTCTATTGATCTCGATTTTCTATCTATTTCTAATTGTCAAAGAGTAAATAAATTACGACTAACTAATTTATACTGATGATGACTACATTGTAGTCGAAATACGTATTTATAATACAAAAAAAACTGATCTAGGTAAAAGGGGGCGAATTTGAAATTTTATTTTAAATTCCTTAGTATCTCTGTACACATTAGAGTTTGAGCAAAAATAATGTGGTGATGAATTGTAGCAAACATGATTTTCTACAACTTTATTTCTTACGCATTTTTCGATTGTTCTAATATTAAGACAGATATTTTATATTTTGTGTTTTCTTCTTTCTTTATGCCCCCTTTCCCCTTGACGTATGTCATTTATTAATAAAATTGGCCTTGCAAATACTAAAATCATATCAGATACGACATTTCATTTTGATCAAACTTAAATTGTGACCGCTAGCGAGTGATTTATGTATTCTAAGGAAATTCGCTAAGTTGAAGCGGCTCCTGCGTAACGAATTTTTTTGTAATCTATATACATGCACTTGAACTACAACGTATACTTTGAATTTACCCAATCGTTTTTACTGTGTAGAGATTGGTCGTGCTTGTCGAGTAGCATTACAATGAACGTTGTAACTGGTAATTAGGTAAAATATTGTTACATTAGGTATAGAGCTGTACACGAGTCAGGCATGATTGATGTGAGTCATGTCATCACTCATATGATTCATGCTGCTATGAATGCCAGTCTCAAGCCCCGTTTCATACACTTTACATTACATTACATTTGCAATTAATTATGTCAATAATTAAAAAAAGAAAAAAAAAGAAATGTGCTTTAAATATTTATTGAAATATGTTTAAAAAAAACACAACATTCCCTACATTATCACACTCATGCTACCCCCTACACTCGTATCACACAAAAAGTACAGCCAATTATCGAGAGAACCTGTGAAATATATCACTATAGTATAATATTACTCTCGTCTCCAAAAGTGGTGTACTGATTTTGTAAAATTTCAAAGTTGATTTGCTCTGAATCTATTCAAATTTTGAAAAAATTGTTTAGAATAAAAGTTGTTAGTATTTTCAAGGGGTACAACTTTTGTATGAAACATTTTTTTGAAAAGCGAATGGATTCGATGCAAATTGAGTGATTTAGTTGATATTATATGTTGTTTAGATATAACTAGCTATTGACACTTACCTGTATGCATGTACGTTTGCTAATTACTTCTCTTTATGGATTATTGTGTTTGTCTAGTATTAATATTAGTATTATACTTACTAATAGTGTTTGTAGTCCAGTATGAGATAGTGCATCTATAGTGCAAAAATAAGATCTGGAAAAAAAATCGAATACCTGAATATCAAGGTTAGCTTCGATACCCTCACTTTAGTGACAAAACAAACGCCTCATAGTCACCAAAGAATACCGTCAATAAATAGGTGGGGCTCTTCACGCACTTAACCCGTTAGTCAGTCAACTCAAATAATCCTCAGGTCAGATTATACTCTCAGTCAAATCGTATAAAAGGCAGAAGTTTTTTAATGTCATTGTGAGACATGCACCAAATTAGCAACAAGCAACATATCTCTGATCCATATCCCAGAGATAGTTACTTCCGATTAGCTAATTCATACTGACGATGACTACATTGTAGTCGAAATACGTATTTATAAAATACAAACAAATGTTCTAGGAATTGGGGCAAAATTTGGCAATAGTAGTTTTATAACACACACTTAAACTTCTCTTTATAATTCGAATTTTCGAATCTTAAAAGCTTTAAAGCTAAATTTCGGTTAAAAATGAAGCTGGGACGCTGCCAATTGGAGTTCTAACCAAGTGGAGTGAAGCAACTTCCAGATTAAAACCTATATTTTATCAAGATCTTGGGCCTGATCTGGGAATCCTAATAAAGAAGGGGAATGTCACAATAGACCTTTCAGATCGCAGGAAAGAGAGGCTTTGCCTCGAACCCCCACCAATCGATAATCTTATCTCTTCTGTTAATTTTTTAAATACAGTAGAACTCCAATTATCGAAACTTTAACTAACCGGATCGGCTTGAGGGAAAAAGAGCCATATTTAAGTGGTTTTTTCAAGCTTTGGGAAACTTTACAAAGTCTGATTGCGACAAAGCAAAAATTTTAGCCTAGAAATCGATAGTTTGTAATGGCTTTTTTCATGCTTTATAAAATGATCCAGATATATGATCATCCGGGTTGGGTCCGATTCCAATTAATCTAGTTAACAGTACTTTTTTGTATTTGAAGTGTAAAACAATTTTTTTCAGATTTCCTATTTGAACATACCTTCGGTTTTCGGTAGAAAGTATGAAATTTAATACTGTACTAGATTGACTAGCAGTAACAGGTAGTAAATGAATGTATCCTTATTACTAATGCCAATTAAAATCACACAAAAATCTTATCCATTTTCAACAATTGACATAATAACTTCAAGCAAAAGCTGGGCACTATTGGCTGTACTATAGCAGAAATCGTTCTGTTATTCACACAGAGAAAATTATAGCAACCATTACTATATGACATAGTATTCACAGTCCACGGAAAAAAGGAAAGAGTTCTTTACTTACATAAGGGAGATCATTCTACCTTTGTAGTTTCGCTGAAGGTTCTCGATTGTACATCTATTATGGCATACACTTAAGTCTAGAATATCTAGGCGAATTTACCAAGCATGACATAGGTATTCGAATTTGATCGCTCAGACTATAGCCTTGATCCTACTCAAGTATCGGTTTTGGATCCATCTTAATAGCAGATTATATATTGACTGTCCAAGAGGATTTCGCCATTCTCCCATGATGATCTGTCATATGTTTAGTAATGGTTACTATTGGGATCTCTGACAGGGGTAGAGCTTAATATTTCAACCAACTGGTAGTAGCTTCTAAGTTGCTCCTCAGAGTATGATCATGAAACTGGTAGGCCGAAGGGTATATCAAAGGGGCAGGAAACATAGACCTACTTTCTCTACCGTCCAAGTAGCCGAGCGGTCTAAGGCGTTATATCTACTTGGAACTGTGAGGTAATGGGTTCGAATCTCGACATCGGCAGTTTGTCAATTATTAAGAAGAAAAAAAAGGGGTCGGTTAATTGACTAAACTGTCGGCGTATGGACAAGCATAAAGTAACCGGCTATGCTTGTGAAGGTTTTCTGCAGTTTACTTCACGAACTCCAGATGAATATCGGCGCATAGTTCCTAACAGAGTCACCTGCAGTCGCACATTCTACCAAGTCTACATACAAAAATTCCTTCTACTCCACTCACATCCACACGCATCACAATGGACCTTATGGTCGAAGTGTAGCCCGTTCAGGGCCATCGCTACAATCAATAATTAGATTCTAATCTATCTACTAACTCTAGTTTCTAATTTATCCATCAGAGTATATATCTTAGAGCTAGATTTCCAAATACTTTTCTCTTCGTGATAGTAACATTAACTGTAAACTCTTCTCCAAGTGTATTGATGAAGATAATGAAATGTTCCCACCGACGGCATCAGACAAAGTGGCGAGATAGTTATGAAACAAAACATTGTAAGAATAAGATCTAATCTCTTGTCTATTATGTATCTATTATGTGTCGAGTAGGCAACTGTGGTGCGTGACTGCACAATAGAAATATGCGGACTATGTCTTTGTCTATTATATTTAGATATAATTCATTTTTGTTGTTGGTGATGGGGATGATGTTATGCCCTCTTTTATAAAATTTTACTAAAAATCTGCTAAACTGCTCACCAAATCATCAAATGAATATGGTTTTCTTTTTTTTTTTTTTTGTCAAAGTTACTTATCTAAAATTGTGAATTTTATCCAATTCGGAAACATTATTTATGAATTTTAGCGAATTTCCTGAAAGGAAATTGAGCTATTGGTCCCCTCCGAAGGCAAAATTTCTTCAAATTGATTTATACAGGAATTGAGACCCAAAAAGTTCAAAAATCCAGTTGATTCGATGATTTGATGGTTAATTTTTGAGATATACCTCTTTTTGATGTCCGATTATTAGTCTATACTTTCAGTCAGGTGCAAAAGCGACTTTTTTACACCCTTAGATGGATACAGTTTATAATGTGTTGTTGATAGGTGTTCAATGTTAGTTATTTAACACCAAATACATCAGACACCAGATTGATATAGGAGCATCCACCTTCATAATCATATGCGTTGCGTAACACATTTAATGAAAAGTATACATTTATTTATGACATGACATGACACTCGATCACTTTGTCTGAATGAAGTGCATTGCATACAGCAACCAGAGCTGGGCAATAGTTTAAGTAAAGTACCTATAAAAATCACTCTTACAAAATATTCGGTGCATCTCACCGCGAATATATAAAACTTCAGGATAATCTGACATGCAAGCTCCTGACCTATGCCACGATATGAGAGAACCTAACCTCGTTATATTGAAGTAGAAGGGGGACCACAATAGGTCATAACATCACATAAAACCTATTTTGACAAAATGGAAACCCGACTTCAAAAATCAAATTTTCTATAACAAAAAATGCACTAAAAAATAAAAAAATAATTGCATATTCTTGTGCCAATTTTAGTTCACCTAAGCAAAAATTTTTAAATATATATGTACAATTATTGTTATTTTTGGAGGCGGTGTCTGTATAGAGAAATTCACATAACTTTTGGACACCGCCTAGAAGTCGGTTTTTAAAAAAATTTTCTTATTTTTCCATTATAAATGAGTATACCCTTTCAAAAAAACAAAAAATCGCAAAAATCAGTTATCACATATAAAATGAGGATTTTCCTCGATTTCCAGGGGATCTCCTAACCAGAATGCGATTTGGTACAATGGGACCAATCTAAAATCAAACCCTTTAAAACAAAAAAAAATTCAAAATCGGTTCATAAATGACGGAGTTCTGAGGTGACAAACATTAAAAACATAAACTATATTTTGACAAAATGGAAACCCGACTTCAAAAATCAAATATTCTATAACAAAAAATGCACTAAAAAGTAAAAAAATAATTGCATATTCTTGTGCCAATTTTAGTTCACCTAAGTAAAAATTTTTAAATATATATGTACAATTATTGTTATTTTTGGAGGCGGTGTCAGCATAGAGAAATTCACATAATTTTTGGACACCGCCTCCAAAAATAACAATAATTGTACATATATATTTAAAAATTTTTGCTTAGGTGAACTAAAATTGGCACAAGAATATGCAATTATTTTTTTACTTTTTAGTGCATTTTTTGTTATAGAATATTTGATTTTTGAAGTCGGGTTTCCATTTTGTCAAAATATAGTTTATTTCTCGCTTTTTAGTGACTCAAAAGTTCTATAACTAGTTTTATTTATCTAAATATGGGTAGACCTACTTAAACGACTAATTTTTAGTGAATTTTTTTATAACACATTTTTTTTTTACCCGGTTTTTTTTTTTTTAATTTTAAGAGCATTTTTTTATAACAGATTTTCAATTTTATTTACATGCATTTTGTTTTTTTTTTGTAAAAATTTTTTTTTTTGGGGTCGGTTTTTTTTTTGTAAAACATTTTTTTTTTTACCCGTTTTTTTTTTTTTTTTTTAATTTTCAGAGCATTTTTTTATAACAGATTTTCAATTTTATTTACATGCATTTTGTTTTTTTTTTGTAAAAATTTTTTTTTTTGGGGTCTTTTTTTTTTTGTAAAAAAAATTTTTTTGAAGTCGGTTTTTAAAAAAATTTTCTTATTTTCCCATTATGAATGAGTATACCCTTTCAAAAAAAAAAAAAAATTTCGCAAAAATCGGTTATCACATATAAAATGAGGATTTTCCTCGAATTTCCGGGGATCCCCTCATCAGAATGCGATTTGGTGCCAATGGGACCAATGGGAAACCAAACCCTTTAAAACAAAAAAAAAAAATTCAAAATCGGTTCATAAATGTTGGAGTTCTGAGGTGACACACATAAAAAAAAAAAAAAAAAAAAAAAAAAAAAAAAAAAAAAAAAAAAAAAAATACAGACGAATTGAGAACCATCCTCCTTTTTTGAAGTCGGGTTAAAAATACAAACGAATTGAGAACCATCCTCCTTTTTGAAGTCTGGTTAAAAATAGCAACACTTTTCATACCACCAAATTTAATTAAAATTCAATGACATTTGTCTATAAAGTATACGCCAGTCTTCTAGAATTTGTCTTACTTAACCTAAATAGAATTTGGACAAACATTGTATTGTTGACACTTAAGTATACAAAAATAAATATCCTAACGTTTATCAAGACCATAGGACTCCTAGAACACCTTTGAACAAAAGAAGAGTACAATAGATCAATTTAGTCGCAGTACAAACGCCATATAAGACTTGCTCCAGACTCGAATCGAATCTAATCTAGAGTGCTGTTTCCCGGTACTTCGCCCAGCTCTAGATGTAGTACACAGCAACCCTTATTGTTGCTCATGCACCGTGTCTAAGCGGTAACTGGTGAGCAGTACTGACTATAGTGCCTAGTGTTATAGAATTGCACGCATTCGAATATACACAACTCACATAACACATTCATAATGTGATCGTTAACGCTTCTAAATCTGTTTTTATGATCTTTTCTTTTTTTTTTTATTTGAAATATGGAAATTTTTTGAGAAAATAAAAGATAAAAAAAAAAAAAAAAACAGATGATTTTGAATGCGATGCTGCGATACGATACGATGCAAGTGTTGTGTTGTCTGTTTGTGTCTGTTTGTGTCTGTTCTCTCTAGTATTCAAACTTCAATAATATATTCTTTCTTATTCATGGACTATGAACTATGAAATATATGTATAATGAAGTTGATTTTTCTTATATTTTTTAGTAGGGTGGAAAAACTATTAAAATGTGAATAAGAAAATGTTGTGCAATTTATTCAACAACATTCAAAATAAATCTCAATCATCGTCATAATACTATATGTAGATGTTGTTCTGTTAATTCAATATATCTGTGAACTTGATAATATATCTCTATCAGAACTACGTCTGTGGAGTTCAATCTCTCTTTTTTTAATACCATTCTTATTTTTAAATATTATCAATCATATTTCATGACAAATTCTTTAATTTATTCCATACATAATGTCTTTCAACTCATAAATGAATGAGGGATGGTATATACGATCTGAAAAATCTATTGTGTAACCCTGATCGAATACTCTGAATATCCTCCACTGGGTCCCTGGGACATAGAGGGTAATGAGATAGTGGATGGTCTGATGAGGAAAGTATCCCTTACAGAGGTAGTCATCTTGTCGACTGGGTGATCACTTCTAGATGAGATGAATATGGAAGAAGGTACTAAGAGAGCCACGCTCTGGTGGAACCATCCGGGGCTCAGACAGGTCCAGTGTCGGACTGGGCCGAAACGGCCCGGGTGGCTCCCCACAAGCCCAGGGCCCGGAACGAGATTATGATAGATGGGATACTATCGGAAAATGTTAATTATCAACTATATATATAATTAGGTAAATATAGTTCCAATTACTTATAATGTAACAAATTGGAAGCCAGCCAATCAAAATTTTTTTTAATAGAGGAGATGTTTCAGCTAAGCTGTCAATAATTCGATCGTGAAAGCTGTTATTCTCGTCATCCTTGATAAGATTTGATTCTATGTTTAATATAAACAACGAATCCAACAATTCTTGCCCCAATAGAGACCGAAGTCTTGTTTTAATGCGCTGAAAATCGTCTCCCACAAGTCACTTGCGTGAACGAAATTACACAATATGCAACATATAAGATGGTGTACGTGCTGATGTGCATGTTATATTGTGAGAAAAGTTTTCATGCACATGGTATGCAACTTTGGCAGACGTTCGAACCGCTTCGGGAAAAATACATGGCGTCCTTTGCAGTTTGGTCTAAGATATCTTCGTCGTCTTTTTCCTTACTCTGAGAATCTGAGCCATTCATGTCTTGCTGTCTACGTGGCAAATCCCGCAAGCCAGGTCCGTGGGGAGCCCGCGCAGGCTAGGGACCGGCTGGCAATCGCCAGCTTGACCATATGATCAGTCTGACGCTGGGCAGGTCAAGAATCGTCTTGGGAACTTTAACCGCAAAAGATACAAAACCTGCATTGGCTTGTGCAAAAATAGACATTGTAGACTCTGGGAACCGCTAGACTTGGGAAATAAGGTCAACTGCTGGTTTTGTGGAGAAATGGAGGAAACTGTGGACCACTTCCTAATAGACTGCGATGCCGTCAAACGGAAAACAATAAAATATCCGTCCTATCTATACGCTTACCCATACAACCCTTAATGTTAAAATCACATAATTTATGTTTAATAAACATGCTATACAGTAATTCCAACATAAAATACAATCTGTATATAGAATAAGTCGAATGAATTCGACAATTCGTTGATATGATCGCCTACCAAAATCTTTATCATATCATGGTATCATGTTTATGGTAGAAAACTTTTTTCGAATTATATTCTAGTGATGATCGAGATAAAGATGGGTTGGGGAGGATCGGGGATGGAGGATGATGTAGAACGAACAACACGTACACAACTAGTAGGGTGGAGAATGGTAGGCGATGTATTATAGAGGGTTCAATTCATATTATCATGATCTACTTATCATATTGTGACTTGGAGCTATGAATATGACTACGAACACTGTGAACAGAATGATGTCTACTTTACAGCTCCCAACAATCGTATGAAAAAGGATGCAAGATGATAACAAAAACCTATCGAAAAATGAAAACGAATAGTTTGTTATATTTACAACAAAAAAAATATATGTTTTTATTTATATGTACACTGAACTCTCTTTGAAAACTTAGTCTCAGTTACTTTCATTCGAAATTAGCACTTACTAAAACCAAACGTAGGTACTATCGATACCGAATAGAGGCTATCCATAGGTCCCTTAACATATTTTATGGTTCGTGAAGGAAACTGCAGAAAACCTTCTCAAACATAGCCGGTTACTTCGTTCTTGTCCATACGCTGACAGTTTAGTCAATTAACCGCCCCTTTTTAGCGAATTTCCTGAAAGGAAATAGAGCTATTGGTCCCGTACCGAAGTCAAAATTGCGCAAAAATTTCTTCAAATGTCCATCGATCCTACCTTGTAGATGTCAAAAATCACCATCTGTAAAATTTATATATATATATCTATGGACATATATATATATATATATATATATATATATATACATATATATATATATATACATATATATATATATATGTGTCTGTAATCACTCTAGCGGTCACAGTTTTCATTTTATCGGAATGAGATTTGGTATTTGAGGCGCTTTTGGTATTCAAAAGGTCAAGTTCGTTAATGGGTAAAATCGGACTAGGGGAAAAGGGGGTTTAGAGGGAGGGGGAAACACAAAATTTGACATATCTCCCTTAATATTCGAAAAATCGAAAATTTTATAAGAAGTAAAGTTGTAGGTATTAAGTTTTACTGTAATTTTGTTTCTAATCATTTTTTCTGTAACCCTAATATTTACAAAAATATTGACGGTTTAAGATTGAAAATTAAATTCCTCAATATCTCTGTACGCATTAGAGTTTGAGCAAAAATGATAAGGTGATGAATTATAGCAAACATGATTTTCTACAACTTTGTTTCTTACGCATTTTTCAATTGTTCTAATATTAAGAGAGATATTTTATATTTTGTGTTTTCTTCTATCTTTATGCCCCCCTTTCCCCTTGACGTATGTTATTTATTAATAAAATTGGCCATGCAAATACTAAAATCAGATACGACATTTCATTTTGATCAGACTAACATTGTGACCGCTAGAGAGTAGTTTATTTATTCCAAGGAAATTCGCTAAGTTGAAGCAGCTCCTGCGTAACGAAGTTTTTTTTCTTAATAATTGACAAACTGCCGATGTCGGTATTCGAACCCATATCCTCCCAGTTTCCAAGTAGGCATACTGCGCAGACATAACGCCTTAGACCGCTCGGCCACTTGGCCTGGATGTGTTCCGGCCAACAACTTAGCTCAGTACCCTGACTAACTTACTTAGTTTACTAAGGACTTTGTTCGGCCGAACACGCCAATGATTTGTGTTTGGAAAGAATGCGTTGATTGACAATTTGAGTTCACTGGATATGGACAGAGGGATGACACATCGAACAATTTCGATGAAGACACACACAAGTCGTTCTTCCCTTTTTATACAAATAAAATAAAGCGTAGTATAGAAAGCTTCTCTCTTTGAAAATGTTCCTTTTCATAGTAATAGTAAAAATAAAATAAAAATCATATTTACGAATTTATGTTTAATATAATTTTTATCTAAAACCAAAAGTTTTCATCCAATCCCAATTCTTTTTTCACAAACTCATGGACAACTTTTTAAGTAATGCTTTGAATAAGCATAAAAGAATACAAATTTATCATGTCACATACAAAACCTCAATACATGAACGTAGACTACACACCATGAGGATCAGTTGTGATTCATTTCAAACTTCTTTTATTTAGATCAAAGTTTCCCAATTCCAATTCTCTTAGGGAATATTTTGAAAATCCTGGACTTTTTGAATTATTTTAATTTTAAATCAAAACTACTGCAGGCTTTTTTTCTCCGGAAGTTTGACGTCGATATGTTGGCGCTCATGTGAAATTTGGGAGAACCGAAAAATTGTGTATAGTTGCGCACGTTATTGAGAACAACCACAAAATGACTGATTGTACTGAAATCGGTACAAAACCCCACAGAATTAGATGCGTACGAAAGTATCTACATATACAAATTGAGAAAACAGATAATGAATTTAGACAATGGCCCAATTCCAAATTCTAATAAAATTAAACCATTTTCAAAAAATCTAATACCTGAATATCAAGGTTAGCTTCGATACCCTCACTTTAGTGACAAAAACAACGCCGCATAAAAGGATACCGACAATAAATAGGTGGGGCTTTTCAGAAACCTAATCCGTTAGTCAGGTAACTCAAATAAACCTTAGGTGAGATCTCAGTCAAATCGTATAAAAGACAGAACTTTTTTCAAATCATTGTGAGACATGCACCAAATTAGCAACAAACAACATATCTCTGAATCCATATCCCAGAGATAGTTACGATTAGCTAATTCATACTGATGATGACTACATTGTAGTCGAAATACGTATTTATAAAATACAAACAAATGTTCTAAGAATTTGGGCAAAATTTGAAATGTAATTACTAAAATCATGTTCAATCCACGATTTGATTATTTTAGAGATATGGCCTTTTCGTATACCGTTTTCTTCGATTGTCGCACCAAAAACACTGTCCCGTATAAAAACACTCTTAGATGTAATAATAACACTGGAGGAGTACACCCTGTACTATGTGTATTTAAATAAATAAAAAATAAATTACACTCAACCGTAATCTTTAATACGTATTACGTATAGGTAGACAACGCATCGTAACGCAACGTTAGCTTGAAGTAAAGAGTCGCAAGCACTCGCCCACACCCCGACAACCAAATGTATTCAATTTTTTTTTTCTTGTACTCAAATCGTTCATTGAATCGAAACATTACATTATAAATTTCTATACATAATATTTGTATACAGGATGTATTATGAAAAATGCACTCAAATGTTTGTGTGAACATTATTATACCCAGTATACAATGTAAATATACAATGTATATTAAGTTTAGTCCCGACTTTGTAACGCTTGAAAATATTAATCCTTGACAAAAATGCTTCACAACGGTTGTCATAAAATGGCCTAATTTGGCCATTTCCGCATGTCCGTACGTCTGTCCGTCTATCCGTGAAGCCGATAACTCAAAAACGAAGAGATAACAAGCTGAAAATTTTTTTGTGAGCAAAAACGTAAGGTCAAGTTCGTTAATGGGCAAAATCGGAATGTGCCCCCCCCCCTGCGCTAGGAGGGACATCCTCACATGGTGATGCCTATGTGAGGATGTGAGTTGAATGGAAGGAATTTTTGTGTATAGACTAGGAATTGGTAGGATATGCGGCTGCAGCCGACTATGGTAGGAACTATACCGATATTCAGCTGGAGTTTCGTGAAGGAAACTGCAGAAAACCTTCTCAAGCATAGCCGGTTACTTCGTTTTTGTCCATACGCCGACAGTTTAGTCAATTAACCGCCCTTTTTTTTTCTTAATAATTGACAAACTGCCGATGTCGGGATTCGAACCCATAACCTCCCAATTTCCAAGTAGACATACTGCGCAGACATAACGTCTTAGACCGCACGGCCACTTGGATTGGTACAACATACGTTTAGTATAGAAGTAAAAAACTTGCAAATGAATTAAAAATTGTACACATAGTCATGAAACACACTGTACTGTATATAATACATAATATATTATACAATTAAAAAGAGTACAAGTAGAAGAAATAGAAGTAGAATAGATAAATGTATTAAATCAATCCAAATAATTATAATACGCATAACATCACACGTCAAATACACACAACGATCAATGATCAACGACTACCAAGTGGAGTACTGGAGTGTAGATACACAAGACACACAACATACAAGTATCTACTACAAGTACATGTAGAGAGTATAGAGATTGTACGTAGAGACTGTCGAGTAAGCTTTCTTATGCAAATCGACAAACGTAGTACAACGGACGCTATCTACGACTGCTAATGCTATCACTGATGTATACAATCTCAATTAGATGATAACTCATCCATCAATGATACAATGATCGTCTGAACTGATGCTGGCGTGGCGTGGCATGGCATGGCGACGATGAGTGATGGAGATGGAGATGTTCGCTCGCCATCCACCATCTAATTAATTATTCATTATTAAACGTTTTTTTTTATTTTTATTTTACATAATTATTGCATGTACGACATCATACTATCAGCTTCATAAGTGACGGCGCGTCGAAACTTAACACTTATGATTTGTGTCGAATACATGTGCTTTGACGAAAAAGCTTTTCGAACAAAAGTTGTTAGTTTTTGTATAACGAATAAGTTTTATTTGAAACATTTTTTCATAAACATAATAGATTCGACACAAATTTGAAAAATGTACACTACTTATGAAATCTACAGAGTTATTCGATTGTCATTGTACCTGATTGTAACTCTGAGTTGGATATGGATTAGGAATCAACAAAAAAAATTAGGGACAGTGAAAAACTTGGGGTAGGTGGTGAGTATCCTCCTTCTCTGTGACTCCCCTCGTGAAAGCTGCATCCAAAACTATCTAACCCGTTGCAACCCAAAGGCGAGAGCTTAAAATTGAAACATTTCTTTAATAGGCAAGATAACCAACAATAACCCACATTCTCCATAGCCATAGGGTTTATGCTTGGTTTTAAACATAAATTGGCCTATCGGATTTAAAATCGGCTCCAGGGTTAAGAGATTATTAGGATTTTGGGACTAATTCTAACTATGGTTTAACCTCCATGAAAGCTGTCAAGAAATTCCCCTTGAGGGGAATTGGGGAGGGGAGAGGATTATTTATGTAAAATTTCAACTAAATATATTCAGCGAAATTAAAAGTAGTTTTAATCGTTTTATGAATCTGAATCTTGTACCAAAAAGTTTTTTCTGGGATCAATATTTACAACCTTTACAAACTAGGGACGATTAAACTTAACATACCCTTGTATATATTATATATACACGGGGTATGAAAAATGAGTGAACTATCCTTAAATAGTTCAGAGTATAAAAATATCGTTAAATACGTTCGTATGAAGTGAACTGAACTGAATTGTGTATTCTTTCACTCAATAATTGTGATTAATGAGTATTGGAGAATTACTTGAACAGTGAACACTCACTCACACAGTGAACAGTACTATCTAAGGTCGGCCACTCACGTTGCGATCAAACTGCACAGGTTCATCTGCTTGTTTTTGTAGTTTCAGTTGCTATTTTTTAAAAGAATACGCTTTAAATATAAATTTTTGAAATATAACAAATATTAATATTTTATACAGCTTGTAAAAAAAAAAATTAAAAAATTTTGACTAATTAATTCTAAAAATTCATAAAAATTTCATCAATATTGGTGAATTCCCTTTTAATATAAATTTGAAGTACATCCCCCCGCTTCGATGTGATCCGGCCAACTGGTACTAAGTTCTGCCAGAGTACAGTTTGTTGTGCTGATAATGGCACTAAATACCGAAATCGAACAGCTATTGTCATCTAGTGGTCAGCATACACACTAAAAATTTTAAGTGACACAAAAATCGTACTTATACGCTTCTATGTATATTGTATTCTTTGGATCAACAATCATTTGCAGTTAAGGAGAATTGGAAATTGATGTCTCAGTTCATCTCAGATGAGTTGATCTGAGACTTTAACTATACAGTTATAGCAGAGGTGGGCACAGACAGCTCGTCTGAGCCTTACAAGCTCTCCATAAGCTGGGTGAGAGTAAGTAAAGAAGGTATGTTTTGAAGCAAGACGGAACGATGTTTCAATACAGGTTGTCCTACCGATTATTGCCCAATAATTTATTCAATCATTTTAGAAATAGTTTTATAAAATATTTATTGTTTAAATAATATCTTTTACAGTATGGAGAGATACACCAAAAAACATAATAATAATAATAATAACAATAATGATAATAATAACAATAATAATAATAATAATCTGAACTTATCCAAGACTGCTTGCGATGTCTTCTCCATTATTAAATTCACTACTACAAATAATTTCCACTACTACAAATAGTACTTTTCACTTTTTCAATTCAAAGTAGACTAACTCGAAGAACTCAAATTCCCACTTTATGTAAAATTTAACTTAATTCATCAAATTCCCATGACACTATACTGAGCATACTCCATACGAAGAAAAAATAATTAAATCAGGTAAATAATTCTTTATTAGTTCTCGGATATGAATAGTAAAATATTTAGACAAATCATTTGGAATTTCCAAAACTTTAATTCTATTTAAATTATCCTTTGCAAAAATTTCCCTCTTTTATTACAATGGTCCAGCGGTAAACTTAAAGGTTCAAAAGATTTATATATATTTTTTATATATTTTTATTTTATTCATACACAAATATGATATATACTAAAAAGGTATATTTTATGACCCAAATTACCAGCCCAAAATTCCAGAGTATGTATTGAATGATTGTATGTATTATTTACTTTGTATAATAGTGACCATAAAAAAGATTTGGTATTATTATATTTTTTTCAGAAAATGTTTTAATTAAAAAAAGAAAATATTAATAATTGGTAGGTTACCCTGTATTAACTCTATCTCTCTTCCCTACCTCTCACTCAGAGCTTGGCCGAGTCATCTCCTGCCCACCTCTGAGTTATAGGCACACACGTTATGATTTACCAACGAAAGTGACTAGCGTTTACTTCATTTGACATTTAAGTAGTATGTCTGAACATTGATAACATTCTTTGACATTAAATCTGTGCAGTTAGATCAGTTAGATAGATCGTAACGTGAGTGGTCGACCTTACTTAATATTATGTGATTAATGTTAATGTTAATTTATGTTAATTTGAATGTTAATGTTAAAACATAGATTGAGTTAGATAACTATAAACAGATATATCAGATCTAATACACACATAGTCTACATACAGTCTACTAGACTCTACAGACAGTACACAACACTTCATAGTGTGATCATTCTGAGTTGTCGGCCCATTCGAATGTATAATTACTTTACTTTCCAGTTACTTGATTCAATCCACACATTCATACTATAGGCCAGAGGTGGGCACAGACAGCTCGTCTGAGCCTTACGGGCTCTCCATAAGCTGGGTGAGAGTAAGTAAAGAAGGTATGTTTTGAAGCAAGACGGAACGATGTTTCAATACAGGTTGTCCTACCGATTATTGCCCAATAATTATATAGTATCGTCTATAGTATAGTCAATATTTTATTTTTTTTGAAAAACAAATTATGCGAAAAATAATTTCCACTACTACAAAAAGTACTTTTCACTTTTTCAATTCAAAGTAGACTAACTCGAAGAACTCAAATTCCCACTTTATGTAAAATTTAACTTAATTCATCAAATTCCCATGACACTATACTGAGCATACTCCATACGAAGAAAAAATAATTAAATCAGGTAAATAATTCTTTATTAGTTCTCGGATATGAATAGTAAAATATTTAGACAAATTATTTGAAATTTCCAAAACTATATTTCTATTTAAATTATCCTTTGCAAAAATTTCCCTCTTTTATTACAATGGTCCAGCGGTAAACTTAAAGGTTCAAAAGATTTATATATATTTTTATTTTATTCATACACAAATATGATATATACTAAAAAGGTACATTTTATAACCCAAATTACCAGCCCAAAATTCCAGAGTATGTATTGAAGATTGTATGTATTATTTACTTTGTATAATAGTGACCATAAAAAAGATTTGGTATTATTATATTTTTTTCAGAAAATGTTTTAATTAAAAAAAGAAAATATTAATAATTGGTAGGTACCCTGTATTAACTCTATTTCTCTTCCCTACCTCTCACTCAGAGCTTGGCCGAGTCATCTCCTGCCCACCTCTGCTATATGCATACAGACGCAACGTTAACACCCATGTATGTACAGTCAAATATATTAAATGGTCATCAATATAGCAGCCAGAACAAGGATGATTTTAAATTCAAATTTAAAAATAGTAAATGAATCAGACTTTTTATTGCCCTCAGCACCATAAAATTTTGGTGTTATTATGAATTATTATAAAGATATACTATTTGAATGTCGATTATTAGATACGTAACCACATCTAAATATTATGGCTCTGAGACCAATATAATTCTCATTCTTTTAATATTTTAAGTGTGAATTTTAAGTCACACTCCTATTCTGGCCGCCTTATCGATCACCATTTAATGTATTTAACAGTACTATGGGCCACAAAAGTAGCGTTCTTTTTTCAAAATTTTATAAATGATTTGTAGTCTTATTCATTCGGTTTTTGGGAAAATTTTTCAAATAAAAGTTATTCATTACAATTACGAATTACAATTTTCAACCATAACGATAACTATTTGAATGTCGATTATTAGATACGTGACCACATCTAAATTTAATGGCTCTGAGACCAATATAATTCTTATTCTTTTAATATTTTAAGTGTGAATTTTAAGTCACACTCCTATTCTGGCCGCCTTATCGATCACCATTTAATGTATTTAACTGTACTATGGGCCACAAAAGTAGCGTTCTTTTTTCAAAATTTTATAAATGATTTGTAGTCTTATTCATTCGGTTTTTGGGAAAATTTTTCAAATAAAAGTTATTCATTACAATTACGAATTACAATTTTCAACCATAACGATATTTGAATTGTTTACCTTTTCTTTAAAATTTGCCTTTTGCCAATATTTTATGCTCAGTTAACGGTACTCAAAAATTATATATTTTTTCAGGTATCATACGATTTACCATCATGATTCTGGTTCATCAAAGAAACTTCAAGGTAAGATTAAAACTTTTTGTTTATTTCAATTCAATCTTAATACAACTGTATAACATGTATATTAACATATGTCATAAAAAGTTTATGATACTGGCACTGAGAGTAGTCAGTTCCGTTAACTAAGATGCTGATACTAATTTTTGTAACACTATTTCAAATACAAACAAGCCTACTTGCCAGGCTTCGATCCCTTCGCTACGATTACATGCTGAACAAGTTTTATTCGATAGATTTTCTACCATACAATTTTGTAAAAAAGAACGATACTTTTGCCACCATATGTACAATAGTTATTGATAACATTGAAATAAGATTTGAATGCCGCTTTATATAAATAGTTTTCTTCTAGTTCAATAGTATAATTCTGCAATGTTAATATATAATTATTATATAAAATGATTTAAAATACCGATCTGTATATATATATATATATATATGTTGAGTGTTGTAGTCTACAATTAAAATCATTCTCCCTAACCCCTATCAATAATGAACAAGAGACCTATATACCTACCTACCTCCCTACCGAACACCCCTTCAATCTACATACATGAATGCATGCATGTATGCATGTATGACTTATTATCTTATCGTAATAATATGTATAAATACATAATACTGATAAATACTGATACCGATACCGATTCATCACCAATTTACGCATTTCTATATCGAATACATTGTTGTCATATTTATTGCAAGCTTTATAGCACGTATTGTGTTACTTTAACGTCAGAATACTTTAATATACGTCTTGTATAGTGTGACTGAGTATTTATTATCTTATGAGCTCGTATTTACCATGAGGATTGATGTACTTTCGTTTCCAAAACTGACGTTCTTTTTTTGTCATAGTTGCGTTGTCCCAAATCCATTTAATTTTCAAGAAAAAAATATTTTGAACGAAAGTCGTTTTGATTTTTTATAAGAAACAACTTTTATTCGAAATATTTTGTCGTAAACCAAATAAATTCGATATAAAGATTGACGCAGGTGATTCTCACTTGAATTACAATATCAAATATAAGAAAAGGCTATCTAGTATACAAATGGATTCGAAATCGATACTGGAATAGGATCAGGACTATATCTTGAGCGACCAAGTCCGAATATCTTTGTCAGTCTTGGTACATACACCTTGATATTCCAGGCTAAAGTGTATGCCATAAATAGATGTGGAATCGAAAATCTTCAGCGAAACTACAAAGGTAGAATAATATACATTTTATCCGATAATCAGGCGGCGCTTAAAATGGCCCTGGAGTAAATCGAGTCACTAAAAAATCTAGGTAAACATAACCAAGTCACTTTTGGCTGGGCGCCTGGACACTCAGAAATCAATAGAAACGAAAAGGCTGATGAATTAGCCGGAATGGGTGGTAGTACTCCAATATACGGCCTCGAACCGTTTCTCGGAGTACCGAAAAGCACAATAAAATATAAAATAAAAGAATGGGTGGTACACAAGGCCAATCATTCTTGGGTAAATACTCATGTACGAGATCATGCAAAGGCTCTTATAAAAAAGCTTCGAATTATTCGAAAGTTTCGAATTATTCATGCATCATGCATTATCAAAATGATTTTAGTTATGTTTTTTATGAGAATATAAATTTTTAAAATTTGATATGCCTGTGATTCGTCATAATGTAATGTAAAGTGTAAGCTTTGTAAATATAGAGAGATGTACTTACTACTTAGATAGACATAAATAATGAAGTAATACGAGTGAAAATTATTCTTATCTACAATCATAAGACAAACATTCCAACACTTACTCTCACATCCATCCGTTTACATCCACTGGTGTGCAATGTAAACACTGCGTGGTACCAGTGGTGTGGTGTGCGGTGCGGTGGTTGGTGAGTTGACTATGTCGTTTAAAAGCTCGTTTCAAATAAATATGAAAGCTCTATCCAATATATGTGTGTGTGTTTTGTTTCAATGCAATGCAATGATAGTTTTTTGTTTGTTTAGTTGTATAGAGATAAGAAAGAATTAGTGATTATGGACGCCTATCTCTAGTATCTAGTATCGTATCTGCTATCTGCTATCTAGTATATCAAGCCAACGACCTTTTTATCGCGCGCGCAATAAATTTTAACTATTCGTGAAGCTATCTAATGAGTAATGAGTTATGAAGTACAGCGAACAGTTTAGTTTGCACTCATACCTGACACCAACTCACCGTTTGTAATGCACAACTCACTATCTAAGATAAGATGCTGCCTGCATTGCATTAAAGAATCAATTCAAAAGATGTTTTTATCTACAGTTTTTAATTACTCGCATAGTTAATAGCACGAATGTGACACGTTAAAAACCAACACTGATGGACATACTAAAAACCAACTAAACATTGTCAATAGCCAGTGAAGTTCATCAACATTTTAGTGTTATCACAAGGGAAGGTAGTTCGTCTATAAAAAGAACTATCTTACATTATTTTTTAAACTTTGAAATATCTCGGGTTTTTTATCAAAATTAAATTTCTTCACTAAAATTTAGTAGATATGAACAAAAATTCCATCAAAATTGAATAAAACATGCCTTTGATATACCAAAAACAATTTTTTAGATTTTCCTGACGTCACCAGGGTCAGAAAATTAATTTTTTTACTATCACAGCTAAATTTTATCCAATTTCAATGGAATTTTTTTTTAAATCTACTATTTTTAGGGTCTATTATCCATTTTTGTTATATAAATTTGTCTAGCAATTACCAACTTTGAGATACAAGATTCATTTAAACACCATCGAATAAAAATATGTCAGTTTTTCTATCAAAATTGAATTTCTTGACTAAAATTTAGAGCACTTGAAAAAAATTTCACCGAAATCCGATAAAATATGCCTTTGATAGACCAAAAACTATTTTGTACATAACAAGTAGTCATATATATAGTACTATATACTTGGTAGACGCACTACCGTGCTATAGATATGCAAGCTTATATAAAAAGCTCAAATAATTAAATTTTTTAATTAATTTTCATAATAAATTAAATTTTGATTCTGTACAGTTAATTTTTAGTAATATGTTAACCATTTTATCAAAATTTCTGTAAGATTATACTCTCAAAATTTCGAAAATATCTCAAGAAAATACTTTTGATGGAAAAACTATGTTATCACAAAAGTATTTACGAAATTAGCGATATCTATAAAACCAAAATAAATACTTCATAAAGTTCTCTACAAACTTACTAAAATTGTACTAATCAATACAATAATACTATCACAGCTTTAAACATACTATTGTATTGTTATATAAACTGTTCGCTAGATGGTAGTAATGTGTAGTATATAACTCACTGACCTCTATATAACTGGATAGTTATCCGATGTTACGCCATTAACCCCAATTTAAGCGCTCCTCAACTACTCAAGGTACTCATTTTTTCTTCACGCGCCTGCGCGGCAAGTATGTGTGTGTGGCTGCCACATGTATTTCCACTACACATAAAGTTTTAGTACCTTGGCTAGTTGAGGCGGTTAGACAGCACTGAATTAGCTCGTATTATATCCCATAAGCATATTCTGTCCAGTTATATAGAGGTCAGTACTTGAACTATTCACTAATAGATGGCAGTAACGTACATAAAAATAAGCAAAATATGATATATTAGTATAAATGAAAGACCAACTTAAATGAAATTAAAGTAAATTTCCCTTGAATTCTAAAATAGTGGGTAATTTAAAACAATTTTTAAAGATGAATACTTATGTATTTAAAAACAAGATGACCATCTTTTTTCAAATAAAAATTAAATTATAGGTCAGTGAAGCAATCTATTTGAGTACAGATCGCCAGTGATCACTGATCAGTGAATAACTATTGAAGATAACAATAAAATGGTACTAGTGTGTCTGTATTTGTTGTCGGATACAACAAAGTGAAGTAGTAGCTTGTACTAGTACTAACATAGTACTCTAGTATAGTATTAGTATAGTAATTAGTTGATAACACCACTAGTGTTAAGTGTTTGTTTGTTATGCTATTATGATGGCAATAGTTAGATTTGACACATAACACTTATCACCACAGCCATGAATGAAGTAATAAGTGTACTGTTGTGATGTGATCTATGTGACTGTGACTGGTGAGTGCTCTGTGACTGTGTTCTGTTGTGTTATGTGTGTTTGAATTGCCAACACGACATAACAAATAACAAACGACTAACGACAATTCTATTTATTTACATTTAGAACTAATATAACCGGACCGAAAAAAACTAACCGGTTGCAAGATAAACCTATTGGTTTTGTGCTTGTTATATATGTGATAATGATGTGGGTGGACGTGTACGTACAGTGAACACTAAACAATATACATTTGTACCGAATACAATTTTCTCAACAAAACAATGGCATATGATCCGCGTACTTCACAGAATTCTGAAGTATTGAAAAAGTTTATTGAAACATTGCAAAATGATTTTAAGAATTTATCTTCTGAAACCAAAAAGAAATATCCACAGATTCGTGAGGTAAGAGTTGGAAGTCAACACTATAACCTAACACTTAGGGTATTTATGAATGTTTTCGTTTGACAGTCATGTGAAGAGGCGATCGGTAAATTGAGATGTGCTACAAATGTTCCAAGACCTACACTCTATGCTGTTATTAATCAAATTTTATATCCTTTGGTACAAGGATGTGAATCCAAAGATTTAAAAATTATCAAGGTAATTGACACACTTCAATTGTGAATAATCAACTACGATACCAGATAAGAAAACTATCAAGTTGTATAGTAGAATCGACACGTACTATTTATTTCTAGCTGCAGAAAATCTAATTAGAGCCACCTTAATTTTCGAAATATTTAAAAAGTTTGGTCTCTTATTTTTAGCAAATTTTCGTTCTGCTTAGAGGGAGCGGGAAACATAAAAACTTCAATTTCTCTGTTAATATGAGTAAATTGAAAAAAATGTTGATGAGTAAAGTTGTAGAAAACAAATTTTACTACAATTTCTTACTTGGTCCTATTTTCTGGAACTCGAATATTTGCAATTTTAATGTTTTAATAATAATTAATATTATAATTGCAACTATAATAACTTGATTTGATATTCATTAATTTTTTCCTCTATGAAAATTAGCTTACTCTACGTAGATCCTACGTGACGAATATTTTAGACAAAAAACTGAAATCTGTTCGATATCGAGCAAATTGATTTCTAATTCGAATTTTTAACTTTGAACTTCTATAGTTTAAAGACCTTAGCGCCCCACACAAAGAGTATTATTAACTTGAAGCATTATTGGCGCAATTATCTATTCCAATTTGGCGTGTTAAACTTTGTGCCAAAGTGAAGCCGGCGTTTTGGCCAACAGTCCAAGTTTCTTCCTGAATATTACCTTGAAGCTTAATCTTAATGATGCGATTTTATTAAAAAAGCTCGCGGAATGAAGCTAGACGAAATATGAAGTTATTCTAAATACAACCTTCAACTTAGTAAGAATTCGACGTTCGATCTAGCAATGGGAGAATGGTATCGTAATTGATCACACACCTTATACTTACAATCCATTCCCTAAAGTGATGCTTCTTTTGAAAATTTTTGCAGTCGATTTGTGTCGAATCTATTAGATTTTCGAAAAAATGTTTCAAATAAAAGTTGTTCCTTATAAACTTACTAACAACTTTTGTTCTGAATATTTTTTCGAAAATCGAATGAATTTCGACACAAATCAATTGCAAAGGTTTGAAAAAGAGACCTCACTTAATACCTATATAATTTTGGGGTATGTTTGTATAGTTTTGCCTGGGGATGATGCAAAGATTAATTACACATCAAGTAATTGATCAAAAAGGAGCTCGATACATCACAGACACACTGTGGACCCTGATGGAAGCTGGTACAGAAGAAGTGAAGATATTACAATCAGTGACGCTACTCTTAACAACAAATACAATTGTACACGGTGAAACATTAGCGAAAACCTTAGTTCTATGTTTTCGTTTACATTTTACTCGTAACTCAACGACAATAAATACTGCTGGTGCTACTGTACGACAATTAGTATCGTTAGTGTTCGAACGTGTTGTGGTCGAAGACAACGTCACCGAACAGAATAACGATCATGTGTCGAGTACAACAAATATTGAGGAATTGAAAGCACCTAGTGGACAACCTCCAAGAGGTTTACAGCCATGTGCTGCCGATGCTTATCTTATGTTCCAAGTAGGTTCTACTATCTTGAAAATATCTAGTTCTAAGAATTCTAAGCTTTGATTATTCTATTTTAGGATTTAGTGCAATTAGTGAACGCAGATCAACCGTATTGGTTGATTGGTATGACTGAGATGACTCGTACCTTTGGATTAGAATTATTAGAATCAGTTTTAGCAAATTTTGCACCTGTCTTTTATAAACATCCAGAGTTTAGTTTTCTGTTGAAGGAGCGTGTGTGTGCGTTAGTCATCAAACTATTCTCACCGAATATTAAATATCGCAGTGGACAGTCAGCATCGTTACAACATGTGACGCCGTTGGACAAGCCTTATTTTCCAATTAGTATGAGATTATTGCGTGTTGTTTCGATTCTCATACAAAAGTATCACAGTTTACTGGTAATTATTTGTTATCCAGATTCATGTCAGTGTCCTTGCTAATGCTGCTAACACAAGTCTTTCAACTTTCATCAAAAAAGTTCCAAATCATCAAGTATTTTAAAAGCAGTTTTTTGATTATCACAGCCAAATTTTGTACAATTTTAATGAAATTTTTTTTTAAATCTACTATTTTTAGGGTGTTTTTTCCATTTTTGCTGTAAAAAATTGTCTAGCGTTTATCGATTTTGAGATACAAGATCCATGTAGCCACCATCTCAAAAACTAATAGAGATATGTCGGTTTTTCTATCAAAATTGAGTTTCTTGACTAAAATTTAGTGGGTCTGAAAAAGAATTTCATCAAAATCGGATAAAATATAACTTTGATGGACCAAAAACAATTTTTTAGATTTTCGTGACGTCACCAGGGTCAAAAAAATCAATTTTTTTACTATCAAAGCTAAATTTTGTCCGATTTTAATAAATTTTTTTTTTAAATCTACTATTTTTAGGGTATACTTTTCATTTCTGTTATAAAAAATAGTCTAGCGTTTATCTATTTTGAGATACAAGATCCTTGTAGACACCATCTCTAAAACTAATAAAAAGATGTCGGTTTGTCTCTTAAAATTAAATTTCTTGGCTAAATTTTAGTGGATTTGGAAAAAAAAGCATTAACATCGGACAAAATATAACCGAAATAGGCCAAAAACCATTTATCGAATTTTGATATCTATGATTTTATCTGTAAGGGCCCAAATCCTTCGATTTTTCCAAACCTATGTTTCAATTGAATATATCGTAATTTTTAAAGTAAATGCATAGGTTAAACACTGTTTTTAAATTGGAGACCATTTATTTGGTCTAAAATTGTGAATCTGACACTGTTGGCATCTGAAAGACTTGGGAGCCGGATTAGTATGGATATGAAAATAACCATAAAAATATTAATGAAGAAAATAACTTTTTAGATAACAGAATGTGAGATATTTCTATCATTAATAGTAAAATTTTTGGATCCGGATAAACCGACGTGGCAACGAGCGCTTGCCTTAGAAATGCTCCATCGTATGACCGTTCAACCGGACTTACTAAAATCGTTTTGTGAATGTTACGATTTAAAAGCGCATGCGACAAACATCTTTCAAGACATTGTCAATTCATTGGGCACATATGTACAATCATTGTTCTTGAATCCACAATTAATTGGGCAATCGTCTGGAACAGGGGCAACAAATTTATCAGCTGCCGCTGTTCAAGGTCATCCACCAGCTCTATTAGCTGGTTTACCAGTTGGTCCTGGTGTTTCACCACAACGTGGATTCTTTTCACGTGGTGTTTGGCTACCAGTTGTGGCCACCTTTGCAAGTGGACAAGCAAAATCGACTTAGTAAGAAACATATGGATTCTAGAATTAATAAAATTCTACTTGACTAATTTGTTTTTTAGTTTGGAAATGTTGGATAAAATTGATCCGCCGCCGATACCCGACGGTTATGGAATATCAATTGCATACGCATGCTTATTAGACATTATACGTTCTCTATCAATTATCATACAGGGTGTTCAACAATTGACGGATGATCAAACTCAAAATCAACAGCAAAATGCTTTGCCAATGAAGTATACAGCTCGGGACGAGAATGAAGCTGCACTTCACTGTCAATTAATTAACTCAAGTTGGTGTGGCTTGTTAGCGGCTCTGTGTCCATTAATTGATGCATGTACTGATGAACAAGCATCTGAGAATGTACTCAAAGCTATGCAAACATTTGCATCACTCTGCGGCATGTTAGATCTACGCATTCCACGGGATGCATTCATAACAGCCATTTGCAAAGCCTCTTTACCTCCGCATTATGCGTTAACTGTGTTAAATACCGCAACACCACCCACATCGAATTCAATTCGAGGTCATTCGAGATCGGGTAGTCAGGATATGAATACACATGCCCAATATATGTCGGTTTATAACAATGCAGCCGAATCAGATTTTCGACCACAAATAGTTGTAGTTGGGACTCCATTACCAACATCCTCGCTCCCAATCGGTGCTCATCAAGGTCCAGTTATGTTGACGAACAAAAATTTACAATGTATGCGAGCATTGCTAGTTCTAGCACACTGTCATGGTAGTATTTTGGGTACAGCTTGGCATTTAGTATTGGCTACGTTGCAACATTTGGTATGGATTCTTGGTTTGAAACCATCGACGGGGGGTTCATTAAAAGCCGGTCGACCTACACCCGAAACAAATGCGGTTATCACAAATGCCGTGATGGCTGATTTACCCGTATTATCTGTAATGCTCAGCCGATTATTTGAATCCAGTCAATATTTGGATGATGTTGCACTTCATCATTTAATCGATGCGCTATGTAAATTATCGCATGAAGCTATGGAATTAGCATGCTCAAATCGTGAACCATCGTTGTTTGCGGTTGCGAAATTATTAGAAACTGGTTTAGTGAATTTACCACGTGTGGAAGTACTATGGCGTCCACTGACCAATCATTTGTTAGAAGTGTGCCATCATCCACATATACGGATGCGTGAGTGGGGCGTTGAAGCGATAACATATCTTGTAAAAGCTGCGTTGCAATATAAATATAACGTACCGTTAAAAGACAATCAAAAATTACAAACGTTATTATTGAGTCCGTTATCAGAGCTGTCATCAGTGCCGCATGGAGATGTACGCCAACGTCAATTAGAGTGTGTTCTTCAAGTCTTACATGGGACTGGTGAATCCTTAACCCATGGTTGGCCATTAGTTTTGGGGATTATTGGCGCTGTTTCTAGTCATCAAGGGTAAATACATTTTTAGTGTAGAATCAGCTCCAACAGTGACGTTTTTCATTTGATTTGTGTCGAATTCTTTCGGCTTACGAAAAAATGATTTCGCCACTTCTGGAGTCAATTCGACAGAGTGTTTTCAATACAATATGATTATGTTTTAGTGAAAGTTTAATTCGGGTTGCGTTTCAATGTTTACAATTGGTTGTTACGGATTTCCTACCAATAATGCCTTGGCGATGTTTGCCCCAATGTGTAGATACTGTTAATAAATTTGGTTTCCAAACCGAAGAGTTAAATATTTCCTTAACAGCTGTTGGACTCATGGTAAATATATTTTGAGAGCAGCACATTTTGATTGAAATATAATTAATTTTACAAATATTTCAGTGGAATATCTCCGATTACTTTCATCAAAATCGTAATAAATTATCTGAAACACAAATGGAAGAGAATTCAGTATTACCCGACATACCGGGTATCCCAAATATGTCGAACTTTGATAAACTTTGGATGTGTCTGTACATAAGATTAGGCGATTTATGTGTAGATTCACGACCGGCTGTTCGTAAATCCGCCGGTCAAACATTATTCTCAACAATTACAGCCCATGGTAGTTTACTTATGCAAACAACATGGCAAGCAGTTGTTTGGCAAGTATTGTTCCCTCTATTGGATAAAGTACGAATACTATCGAGTTCCGCCAGTAATGAGAAATTCGATACAGGCGGTAACATTTTAATACATCATACACGGAATACAGCCCAAAAACAGTGGGCTGAAACTCAGGTACTCACATTATCGGGCGTTGCTCGTGTATTTAATACAAAACGGCAATTACTTCAAACGTTATCCGATTATTCGAATGCATGGTCACTGTTGCTAGAATTTATTGAACATTCCGCGTTAAGTAAAAACGATGAAGTCTCATTGGCTGCACTCAAATCATTCCAAGAAGTTTTATATTTGAATAAAATCAATGGAAATTTGGACGATGTGGATGAACTGAATAGCACACATCATGAAGGCACTCATAGTGAGCACGATATGTGGAGCGTGGCATGGAAACGTTGGTTAAACATTGCCTTAAAAAGTACAGCGGCACCAACAGAACCAGTTCCACATGCGAATTCAGATGAGGCAGTATCGTATACAGATCCTTACATCCCGACACAAGCATTTTTGACCACATTAATACAAATTTTCCCAGCCATATATCGCCATATAAATAAAAAGTAAGTATCTGTGTTTGTATCTAAATCTTACAGAAATGTATCTCACTTTTGTGTATCTGAATTTTCACAGTTTCACAAATCAAGATGTTAAACAGTTGTGTGAAGTGTTACTAAATGCGGTTACCGTTCCAATGCAAGGTGAATCAGCTCCATATATTCTATCAACGCTATCGGATTCCTCACTCACGCCATTACATGATTCTGTGTTACATGCAATTGATTTGCTAACGATTGAAGCGGCCTCAAATCCAGATATGTTGCCCCATATATTCAAACAACTACTAGCGTTTAGTAAATTAGCGTGTAAATTCCCGTATTATGGAAACTGTGAGGTGCGTTTTGTACGTTCCACAAAACCAAATCCATCAGAATTTAATTCGTTAAATTACATCCCCTTCGGTGAGAAATCACTGAAAATGGCGGTTAACTTATATGAAAATAATGCATCAGTGACGACAGTCATACGTGCTCAAGTTTTGCACGCGATTATTGAAGCGTTGCATGTACCGTTGGCGTTAAAATATAATTGCCCGTCATCGAGTACATGGAAATTAGCTGCAGAAAGTTTATTATCAGTATTACGGATTGGATTACCCGTTGCCAGTAAGAATATGTCATATTTCCAAAGTGAATTGTGGACGGAACTAGCGAATACCTTAAAAGATTTTCTATTTCCGAAAAGTGAAGCACCATCAGATCGTGGCCTTGATGAATTAGTACAAGATGAAGCAATCGATTGTCAAATCATTGATTTACTACGCAACGAATTACTACCATTCTCCCGTGACTTACCCAAAGATTTTATCATGAGTTTAATTGTGTTGTTAAACAAAGGTTCCATACATTCCACATCCAATTCGATTGTGGATTGTGAAACCGAATTAACGATACGTGAAGAGTTCGCAAAAACGTGTTTTGAAACACTGTTACATTTCTCACTATTTCACAAAGTTGATCCCACATTAGAGTATGAAAAGACTGAAGCTGAAACAGCTGGACGATTGGCAATTACCACATTGTTGCATCGCTTTAAAGAGGTTGTGAAAAAATTCAACGAGGATGAATTACAGAGTGGTAAATGTCCGTTGCCGAGATTTCGATTGTCTGAAATATCGTTTGTTTTGAAAGCGATTACCACATTAGTTGGGATGATGAAACAAGCTACATCTGCACAAGGTAATCAAAACTATGTATAAGCTCTATATTATAAGTTTAGTCTCAAATTTGTAACTCTTAGAAATATAAATCGCTCATCTGTCTGTCCGATAAAACAAAAACGAAAAGAGATAGCGAACTGAAATTTATTTTGCGTGTTCTAGAACTAAAAAGTAATTTCAAATACGTAATTGAGCTAAATCGATGCGTATATTCCCCCATAAAATCTACCTTTGAAATCGTAAGACATAGAAAAACTATTAAAATACAAAAAAATGTTCCTTGCTTTAAATTAAACAACATTTGTTTGAACATTTTTTTTTTTCATAAACTGAATAGTTTTGCCACAATTTCCGCTTGAACCCAGTGAGGCCTTTAGCCTTGGCTTCGCATCGTAGACAGAACATATCTAGAAGATGCAAAAAATCGCATCCTTCTAGCATGTCTAAAAGTTAGTGGGTTAGATTTTGTATAGATGAGTCAGTGAGTTACAGATAGAGCTGTATTTATACATATAGAGATAAAGAACTCAATATATACTGAATATTTAACCAATTAACTCAATTGCCAGATTTTTTATTTTATGTTACAGTGAGTCCAAATGCATGGGATCAACTGATTGATTTATATCCACATCTGGTTGAATGTACGACAACTGGATCCCTACAAGTATCACGTCCGTTACGTGACGCGCTACTCCAATACCGTGATTTATTACAACCACCCACAACGTATACGTTATTACCGAAAGGTACGCCGTCAACGTCAATCAATACGAATAGTAGTGATAACCAACACAACTCTAGTGATTACAAATAACATTTTTACATTTTACAGAGCAATTATATAACTAATGTAATTGTTAAGAGAGATCATTATCACTTTTATTTCATTTGTTTCATCCAAAACAAAATAAAATTGTCAAGTGTGAAACGTACTTTATTAATTATTATTAATTATATAATTCTTTCGAAAAATCGACCACACAAGATATTTCATTCAAATTCGTACAATTTTACTTACATACTCTTTTACATATGAAACTTTTTTACAAACCACATTGAATATTGGCTACAGAAGTCAGTGACAAGTTTGGAGTTGGACGAACATCTGCTGTTAATCGTGAAAGAATCGCGCACTGCTGACATTGGCCGTTCGGCTTTGTTGTATCATAGTTAAATATTAAGTGCAATATATTTATACAAAATATGGTGTATACTCGGTCGGTCAATTTTTCGAAAGAAAATTAAAATTTTATGTTTTTAAAAATATATTTAATTCTGTTTTGAAATGTTTTCGATGATCGCTTCATCATAACTCACTTCGATATCGAAGTCGATCTCGTTAAACAAATAAATTTCATTTTAGAAACTTGTTAAAATTTGATTAAAAAAAATATAATAAATATTTCAAATGTTCCTCAATAATTTTTCACCAATTTTCTCATATTTTTCTATTTAATTTCTAAGTTCAGTGATCAATTCGTGTGAATTACAGGATGTATAGCTTTGAGTACATCTTCAAGTTTCAATTTTAAAGGCTCGATTCAAATAATTTGCTTATCTGTGAGATTTCGACTAGAAATGTCAAGGTAAATTGCAGGATGAGTTGTCTGGGCTCCTAAAATCAATCGACAATGCCAGTAAGGAGGTTCCCACTCCGGGTAAGGAATTCCACACACCAAAATTCACTTTTAGGTGATTTTCTCAAAAACTAAAAGATATACGAAAAAACTGTTTGAGTAAAATTTGTGCATGATGTAATTTTACATAAAGAAGTTTTTAACTCCAATCCCTATATGTCATAATTTAGCCGTAAACTGATTGAATCTACACATGAAAAGTTAATAAAAAGTCAGGGGTCGGTGTCACATTACTGTACAGGAGAGAGGCAGGGTAAAGTTCGCGCTTACTCGTGCCATTCATAATTTTTCAGCTCATGTCCAGGGGTGAGAACAATTTTCTTGACATTGTCGATCAATTCTAGAAACCCTAAGTTTTTCCTGAAATTTTCCGTCATGATGAAAAATTTCAGGGCGAAGCAACGATAATTTGTATACAGAACTACGAATCTGAACGTTTATCATAAATAAGGTCATTTAAAAATAGCACAAATTTGAGTGAAAAACATTTTATTAAATTTGATTCAACAAAATTCTCTATAATACTTGTTACGCATCATGCACAGCATTTATAAAAGTTTGGACCGCGTCTGTTGGAGCATCCGGATAAATACCATGCCCTAAATTCGCAATATATCTTTGATTTCCAAAACCAGTTTTCATAGTCTTTGTTAACTTCTCAATGTGAGCGGCTGGTGCTTGTAACGCAACTGGATCTAAATTACCCTGTAACGTAATATTTGGACCGACAATTTGCCGGGCCATACTTGGATCCACCGTCCAATCAATACCCAAAACATTGTAACCTAATTTTGTTTGTTCCTTCAAACAAAATAATCCACCTTTACAAAATAAAATCTACAAACAAAAATTACATACATATAGTGTGAATATGACTTTAGTTTTTAGAAAGTCTATACATACCAATGGAATATCCTTGAAGCCTTGTGAACGGATTGCACTTGAAATTTGTTGTAAGGTGGGTGCGACGATTGTATTGAATAAATCTAAAGATAAATGTTCGCAATGCGATTCGAAGACTTGAATTAATTGTGCGCCCGATTTGATTTGCATGATCAAATAATCGATTGTGGCGTCTGTTACGATTTTTAATAATTTCCGGCTCTCTTCGGGATACTTGTAAAGCCATTTCTTTGAGTTGGCCATTGTTTTGCTTCCTCCTCCTTCAATCATATACGACATAATTGTCCACTGAAACCAAAATTGCAATCAATTTAATTTGATGATGACTATAACTTTGTAGTCGAATTACATATTTATAAAATACAAATAATTGATTTAGGAATTTGGGCAAAAATTTGGGAATTTTAATTTAATTAGCATGGTTTAGCAAACAAGGTTCCTTACCGGTGCACCGGCAAATCCAATCAATGGAACTTTCCCCTCGAGATTCTTCCTAGTAAGTGTAATAGCTTCTCCAACATATTTTAATCGAGACACAACATCTGTTGTATTTAATTTATCTAGATCTGATGGATCTTTTAAAGGTTCTGGAAAAACAGGACCCTAAAACATAAATTTTATATAATTATGGTAGCTAAATTTGAATGATACTTTCAACTTACAACTGATGGTTTCATAATAACTTCCATTCCCAACGCCTGTGGAATGACAAGGATATCAGAGAATATAATCGCTGCATCCAAATCGTAGCGTCTAATTGGCATTAGCGTAATCTCACATGCGAGTTTTGGTGTTTGGCATATTTCGAAGAATTCATGTTCTTTACGAAATGCTTGGAATTCTACATGAAAAAACTCAATTATTTCAGAGACTTTTGAATTATTTTAAATAGGAATTACTGTATAGCATTAACATATACATTATTTTATTAACATTGAAATAAGATTATGCTGCTTTATGTAAATAATTTTCTTCTCCTTTATAAAATCACAGTAATTCCTATATAAAATGATTTCAAATAACAACCTACCTGGTAAATAGCGTCCAGCTTGTCTCATTACCCATACCGGAATTTTATCAACAGGTTCGCCACGAGCCGCTTTTAAAATACGATCATTTTTCAATGCTGGAAAATCCTTTAAATAAAATTTCCATAAGTATGACGTGAAAATGAATGAATTTATCAATATTTTGAATGAACTTACTTGATCGGAGTTAGCCATTATGCAAGAGTTAATTCAAGTTGACAATGACAAAACAAAAAACATATCAATATTCAACTATTTATTAATTCAAGATAAATTATAAACATTAATTAGTAATTACATTTACATTACGTTACGCGTGTGACATTTATTACATATACTTCAAACATATGCTAAAGCTATATTCACATATAATCATTCTAAATACATGACACATTAACATTTACTAAAAATTCGAGTCTAGTTTTCATTATTGTTGAATATCTGATTCACCAATTGATTCATTTCAATCAAAAATATCATATAAAATCATCATTTAGTACTATTGGTGTTATTTTTTCGAATTTGTGCCGAATCTATTAGGTTTTCAAAGGAACTGCAAAAATTTGACAATGCTTGTAGTTTCTCTACAATATCGAACTTAAGGCATTTATCAAAAACTTGGGGTAGAATATTCTTAAGTAATTAGCCCTATAGTTCAGAATTCAATAAGGATAAATATTGTGACGTTCAAGGACCTTTGTATTTAATCTCCTTTTCATGGGAAAAAGGTAAATTATGATATACTAGCCATCGTTTTGGGTCGCTTACAATACGGTTTTGTACTTTTGAAAATTTTAATTTCGCACCATATATATCATCTTCTATTATTCCATTCTAAAATCTATTTTGGAAAAAACATTTGGAGTCTAAATCATGATGGGAAAGTCAAATCTATACTAATAAAACAATCTGAACTTTTTTAAGCTAAAATTTATACAAAAAATGTATTGGGAATTCTAGCACTTGGATGTCTTCTCTGGTAGGTAAACTATAAATTAGAGCTCGTAGGTCGATGTTTTCTGTCCCAACTCTCGTGACATACTCTTCGGCCTACAAGTTTCATGATCGCACTCTGGCGAAGAAATTGGTAACTACTGTTAGTAGGTTGAAATATTAAGCTCCATCCCCTGCTAGAGATCCCAATGAATGGGTAAAATTTGTTTAATTATGAGGAGTGAAAGCCATGACTTACATGAATCTCTCTGGATCAAGACTGACTTAAAATGACTAAGAATTATAAAATTTGATTGTGGGTACTCTTTTATCGAATTATGCCGAATATATTCGATTTTCGAAAAAATTTTCAGTTATTTTATAACAAACAACTTTTATTTAAAACATTTTTTCGAAAACTAAATGGATTCGACACAAATCGACTATGAGAAACATCTACATGTAAATTGGCCTTTAGATGAATCTTGTTTGATTCGTATAAATTCGTATTATTAACCGAACAAAAACCAAAGGAGTGAGTGAGCGACGTTTGATAACATTTGTTTTTAATTTTTGATAACTGCTGTAGTTGGTAGTAGTTGATGTTTGGTAGTTAGAGTTGGTACTCCGTATTAAGATGGCGTTCGTTGTACGTTCATGAACACACTAACTCGCACTAGTAGTAGTGGTGTGCAGCCCAATCTATCTATAGCAGACTACTAGTTTAGTATTAGTAGTATATACATGAATTTATATAAAAACATGTTATTATTATACAATACACTACCAATGAATACTAATATTGATTATTATTGGAAATAAATGTGAATGTTTTTGTTAATGTTATTAAAAATCGCATTGATTGATTGATGATTAATTAAATAACATTGTTGTGATAGAATTGTATAATCAAATTAAATAAATATTTGCGAAGTCACAAAATCTAAACACGAATGAATGACTTGAAAGTGATCCGTAAATCAAACGTAATTATTAAAATGATTATTGATCGTTACTTCTTAAAAGTGATTGAGTTAACATCTACAACTAAACACCTTTACAATTACAACTAAAACAGTTTACTGTTGAAGCTCTCAGTTAGCAGTCATCAGTCAGTACGGTCTCTATTCACTGGACTGCACTGTTTCAATTTTCAGTACTACACCAGAGAAAACGAACAACGTTTTTACTACACCATCATGAGTGAATAAATAAACGACGGAGTCTCAGAAAAAAAAAATTCTCAGTGTTTTTGTTTTGTTTTTTGTAAATTTTTGTTGATTTTTTTGTTTAATTTTGATTTTGTTTGAAACCGAAATCTTTAAAAATGGATGAAACTGAATTCGAAATAAAATCTCCGATAAAGAGACTTGGATCGACTCGAAAACTTCTCATCTTTAACAGTACGTTTATTTATTTTTTGTTTTGATTTGTTTTTTTTTTTTTTTTTAAACTAATATCAGTTTTTGCTTTTGTTTTTGTATAAAGACTTTTATTAACCCTTTGAATTAGAGAGCTTTTTGTATAACCAAAACGGTGCGGTTTTTTTGATGTAGTTTTTTAGACTTTTAGAGTGACAGATATGCATACTTACTACTCCTGTAATCTTAACGATTGTGTAGTTTTTTTTTTGGTATATGTGTATATACATTCCAAAGTAGTTTTTTTGAATTTGAATCCAGGTACCACAGGTACACAATACCCAAACAAAGACCCAACAAATACCCCTGTTATCCTTTCAAACACTGAATAGAAGTATTTATTTTGAAATTGTTTATCCTTTATCATATGTTACGCATATCACATAAATGCATTTGTGGAATTTAATCTGTACTTATCTAGTGCGGACACGACGGTAGTTGTAGCTGATTCGATAACTCCATTTCAATTTCCTTCCAATCGTTTTGTATTTCACGCTTACAATGTCCAATCAATTAATTTGTGGCGATATTGGTGACAACTTATACGATAGGGAACAGCGAAAATAACTTTTCCCACGTTTCTAGAAAAAGCATCCATAAGTAGGAGATCCAACTCTTTTTAAAACTGGGAAAACCGGAACACTTTAAATTTACTAGCCTAAAATAATTAAAGGAAAGTAGCTTTTGGGTCCTTACCATTTAGGCTTATACATCATGAATGCCTTGTTTGAGGGTGACCCACTCATTGCATTCACCGTCATATTTCTTAGTAACAGTTGAAACATTTGAAACTAGACTTCTCGAAATATTCAGGGATCTGAATATCGGCTACGAGACACTATAAGCCAAAATAAGGTTCCAGGACCTGGAACTTTCTTCTTTAAATTAATCATTGGAGTAATTTCAATGAAAAAAGCGACGTAGCAATCTGGAAAATGTTCAATGCTAAAGCGGTTATATCCGCTAGTCTGCCCAAGTCCACTTACCAGTGTGAGGATTAAAAGGTTTCGCCAATCCTTCTTACATGATCTTTAAGTGAGAACAGAAACGTTGAAGTTATGATAATTCTAATGTTAACACTTTTCTTAACTCCGGTCTTATTAACCCTAGCTATGGCACAATTGAGTCGCTTAGAATGTGTCCAAGTCCAAGTGTGACTATGGTTCAAACATTCTCTGATTTGGAACATATTGATCTGGAAATGATAGTCTCAATTAAGGTAATCTATGCAATGTTAATGAATCTGCTATCCCAATCGCCTTTAAACGTCATTGTGGGATCCTCGTATCCAAATCAAGCACACTAGCCTAACATTGACCGGTGGGTACAATGCTTAAATACTCGTTTTTAAAAAAAAATTTGTATTAATTGTTCGACTTCAAAATTGGCGCACTTTTTTTCAAAATTGTACAATTGATTTCTGCCGAATCCATTCCAGAAAATATTTCAAATAAAAGTTGTTAGTATATTTATAATGAACAACTTTTATTCGAAACATTTTCCTAAAAACCGATTGACGAAGGCCCAAAATGACTGTACAATTTTGTAAAAAATGGACACGACTTTTGTGGCCCATAGTACTCTACTTAGCTGAGAAGTGTTAAATGATGTTTATTTACAAATTTGTAAAATAAATAATAAACTAATTAGTAATTACTGAACATAGTGTTGTTTTAGTAGTGTTTTGAATTAATTGAATTAATTAATTAGTCTATAATCTATAATTTTAAAGTTTGTTATGTAAGCTGTAAATATAAGCATAAATAATATCGTGTTTAATTATTTAATATGATTATCTAATTAATTCAGATATAAATCGCATCGTTAGCACTTCACAATATCCAACATTTATAATTAAAATTCACAAATCTGTTTTTACATACAATTTTAATATATTTTTATGCAAAAATACATGTTTAAAAAAAAAATGATAAAAATTTATTAATTCAACAAAAAGTGTATATTTGGGGTTTGGGATCAATAAAAACCGGGGGGAGAGCGCGACAAAACTGTGCAAAAACGGTCGATATTAACATTATATTATTTTTGATATTATGGTCGATGACTATTCCAACCGAATACTACAATCTTCCACTTCATCGGGCATACCCTGAGTTGGTCGGGTTTGTGTATTTTTGGGTCCCCTAAAAGGCGTTCTGTATGATTCAGATATTGTGGTAAAAACTATAGTATTTGTTTGGAGTAGTTACCGTATTGAATTTCAATAATTTTTGCCACAATATCAGAAATAAATAAATACGTTTGAAATTATGGCAAAACTGCTCAGTTTTTGAAAATAATTAAATTTAAAAAAAAAATTGTATTTTTTTAAGGAAGTCGACATTTTTTTATTTTTTTTCTATCTATTACGGTTTTTATGATAAATAATATGCAACCCCAACACGTTCCACATGCACGGACGTATTTTCACCCGTTTACAGGCGTTAAGGAGCTAAACGTTTCACAAAAGAAGGTTCCGTGGATCAATTTCTGTTGAGTTGAAAATAAATTTAATCGAAAATGCTAAGAATATGTTTGTGATAAGTCAAAACCATTTTTGTGGATCTTGATTACGTCATCAAGTTAAAAATGAAGGAAGGTGCCGTTCGGGTTCGTGTCGTAGATTTTTCGTGAAAATGTCCTGTACATGATTGGTAGACTTTTGGACTGTCGCCGGCTACTGTATGTCCAATAGGCCAGCTACGTAACGGCTTTGCGTCGTTTCTTCATTTTCTTTTCGACGCTGCCGTAGCTCTCACATCCGTTGGGCGTTTTTAGGCTCGCCTTTCGTCGTGAACATTCACTCTGATATGCGTTTTCTATAATTTTTGCGGATCTTGATGATGTAAATAGTGGCCGCCCCTCAACTGATATTCTAGAATGTGCTCTTAGAAAGATTGGGGACACCTGATCTAGATGGTACTCAAGTATTCTATTGTCATCAGAATGCATACAATTTCAGCTCGATCAGATATTTGGATACTGACCCGATTCGACCTCACTTCAAATTACATATATATATATAAAAACGCATGTTTCAATTAAAACAAGACCTTGTGTCTTGCTGAATCAAAACAAAATAAATCGTTATTTAGTCGTGGATGGTGGGTACTCCCTCGTCGATTAAACGAACCTTTTGTAAATGGGGGGAATTTAATTTTTAAATATATATAGATACACGGATATGTATTTATATTGCGTCCCCTTTGGTTAATAGTCAATTGGTGCGCTCCTTTTATCAACTGTATTTAATTTTTAATATAAATTTTAATTATTAATTTGACATTGGCAAAACTTATTAAAATAATAATCGTTGCTATTTCTATATCATGCTATTTGCACTTTCAATTTCAAATGATTGGCCAGGGAGTGCTACAGTGCGCGGTGAGCGGTGCAGAGCTGTGCAATTCTATAAAAAACAAAACATGAATCACTCGAATTTACTTCCATAATAATTATTTCTAAGTAGCCATATAAATAACTACTTCAGTTACATCAACCTAAAATCGGGCTTGATACTTTCAGAATAAGCTCTTTGAGTTGATTTCCAAGTAGTCTTATAAATAAATACTTCAGTTGCATCAGCCTAAAATTGGGTTTGAAAATTTCATGATAAGCTCTTTGAGTTGGTAGAATCCATCGGCTATGTCGTAAGGGGTGAAATATCAAAACACCCTAAATCTTACTTTTCTGTGATTTTTTGCATCAGCCTAAAATCGAGATTTTTTAGTATGGCTGAAAATTTCAGTATAAGCTCTCAATCGACAATGACGCAAGAGGTGAAATATCAATGGAATAAGAAATTAAAAAATTCGAGTTGTATCGAAAGAAAATTTCGAATTGTATCTCATAGCTGAGAGATATTGGAATTGAAGGGATTCCTGTTTTAAAGAGACCAGGAAGTTTTTCAAAGAAAAATACGAAAGGAAAGTTGGAATAAAATTTGTAGGAGCTGTAATTTTACCCAAAAACTCTTTACTTGAAACCTTATCACTCATAGTTTAACTGTAAAATTTCGATGAAAATGTTTACGATTGAGGAAACATGATAGAACGCTTCTTTTTTTCTGGTGAAAGAAAATGATTTTCCTACGTATAAAGTCATTTTACGAAAGTTAATAGACCTTTTTTGTATAAAATTGCAGTCTTTACAATTTTTTTTCTTGTTTATGATAAAAATTACGGAAAAGTAAGATTTTGGGGGGTGTTTTTACTTGTATATTATTTCATCCCTCTTTAGCATTGTCTATTAATTTGAGTAACTCTAATCTTCAGACGTATCAAAAACTTACAGGCTGTAATGACTGTACTACAATTAGATCTTTTTTGTTGTTGTTAAAGACCATTCAAAGTCGTTTAAATTTATTTTCAAGATGTTTTAGTTATTGTAAATGTGAACAACAGAACACCAGGACACCATGCATACATACATAGATACAAGAGAGGGTGGATGTGTTGCGGGGTGCAGTGCGGTGTGGTGTGATGCCGTGAACGGTCATATGTTGTTTGTTTTGAAAAGGGGAATCGAATCGTTATGGACTACAGACAGATTGATATCGTAGCGTGTTAACTGATGAAAATAAAACCCTCCTAGAACGACGTGTCTATAAAAACATGACCATTTACATATTTCGTTTTTATTTTGATATTATTTACAATTTTTTTTTAAATAAAATATTAGACCATACTAATAGTTTTTTTAACTAGGACATATTTAACAAAATGTATGGCCTTTTGCAATGCAAATAATGGCCTTTTTCTGGTTTGAAAGAAGCATTTCTCGAACATCGTAATGCACAAATCAATCATAAAATTTTTTTAAATGAGCACTACTTTCGCGGCCATGTTTATATACACTCCAATGCATTGTATTGGAAACAAAAGTTCACATTCTAAGCGTAAATATTACTGAATCCTATAATATATATAACCCTTTTTGTAGCTGACTCATCTATACAAAATCTAACCCACTTCTAGACATGCTAGAAAGATGCAGTTTTTTGCATGCGACGCGGAAAACTTTAATTGTCTTAACGTCCGCCTCCGTAAATGGTAAAAACCCCTTCAAAAATATGTTATTTCTATATATGCTAGAAGGTTGCGGTTTTTTGCTTTCGACGTGACATACTTTAGCAAGGCTAAAGGACCGGAGGTCAAGATTTCGAGTATATATATAAAATTACTGGCAATAACACTTAGAATGTTTGACCTGTGTCAAATTTTTTGTATGGAAGTGTACACGCAAAAATATCGATTTCGTAAAAATGCAAAGTTCTTAAACTTTCTTTAGAGTTTACTCCTCAGTTTTTTATCAGTGCGTGTACTTCTATTTCTATACACGCATTGATGTATAAAAACATGGCTTGTGTTTTATATACAGCAGAACTTCAATTATCCACATCGCTTTGGGAAAAAAAAAGGGATAGTAGGGAAACCACTTATCAAAGTTTATGAAAAAACTTTTAAACAAAAGTTGTTTATTTTAAAAAAAAAGAACATTATGGTGATGGGTAATTCCCCTACTATCGGGGGAAGCACGATCCGATTTTGCCCGTTGTTCATGAGCTTGTTTTAGCTCTAGAAAACCCACATAATACTTCAGGCCATTATCTTTTTGAGTTGTCGTATCCACGGACTTACGGAAATGGAGGTATTAGGTCATTTTATGAACACCTCTACCAAAGATTTTTTTTCTGTGATCAATATTTTCAACCGTTACAAAGTCGGGACTAAATTTAATACATCCTTCTGTATATTATATATACCAGGTATAAAAGTTTAATTTGGTCTGTTGACTACTAACTGTATTATTGGTACGGAACCCCAATTGTACGAACGCTCTTGGCCGGTTTGTTTTAAAGAAATTCCTTTTTCATGATTTATTCAGGATCGGGTTTGGTTCCAATTAATCTGGATAATTGGAATAAGAATGCCATAAATTGTTGAAAACACTATGATATGATATTGAGTAAGTAGGGTCTTCATACAGCAATTACACTGTAATTGATAAAACATAACCAGATGAAAAATAAAAGAGAACATATAAAAAAAGATCACATAAAAACAAAAACACTGTGAAATGTTGTTGTTTTTATGAATAATTTTTAAACAAACAAACAGAAATGACTGACATGGATTTATTTTTGATTACATAACCAACATTTGATTTCATAATTATCAGCTATCTATTCATTATATGGTGTGAACTAATCTTTAACATACAAATCATAGCACTGTACTTACAGCTACAAAAGTAGCGCTCATTTTTTTTTTTAAATTTATGAGTTGATTTGTATCCTTATTCATTCGGTTTTTGGGAAAATGTTTCGAATAATAATTGTTCGAAAACCGATCACTTTGAGGTTGCGTCTTAAATTAGTCACTGATCTGTATACTATCTTTGTCTATAGACTACAGTTCTAGTATTCAGTATTCTATATCGATACAATAAGATCATAACTATATTATATAATTTTGATAACAATATATACGTATCATAATAGAACATGTCACAAGCGAGAGTCCACAATTATATTTATGACAAATTAAATTATAACTACTATAATTTTAGATTACAGAGAGGTTTAACTGTAATAATTATGAAAAATAATTTTCATATCAAGTAGAAAGTAGGAAACGATTTTCTATTCTAATACTTCAATGAACTGTTATTAATTTTGTTTGATGTTCAATTGATTACATAATTTTTATAATCATTTGGGTCATTGTGTCATCTTAGAGATACTAAACGACCTATATTCAAGCTACCCTAAGAGCAAAACATTTATATTTATTAAGACTTGTATTAGTTGGTGACTCACTCTAAAAGCGTGAGGCAAATTTCGTGAAAAGAAATCCTTATAAAACCGCGATTTTCTTTGTTCGATTTTGCCCATTAATATACATATATGCAGTGTGCTCATTTGAAAAGTTTCCAGCAAAATATATTTTTAAATATGCATTTCAGAAAAAAATGTTTCTAACAAAATTTTCACAATTTAAAACATAATGCAATAATATTTGTGTTCAATAAGTCCGTGCCGCATGGTGGTATAACTTATCTTTTAAACGGTGCAAGATAGGGAAAATCTTTAAATGCAGTCCCCCCTTTTTTTTTAATAATTGACAAACGGCCGATGTTGGGATTTGAACCCATAACTTCCCAGTCCCAAGTAGAGCGCCTTAAGATTACAAAAGCTCAACCTGTCGTTTCTTAGCTCGTTTACTAATCAGAGTATATTGAGAGTAATTAAATTGTATCATTAGCATACGTACATCTTTCTTTGTCACTCACAGCCACTTACACATCCATCTTATTCAGTCTCTCCCATACAATATTGCTTAAAAATATGAATATACATAATATGACAAACAGATGAACAGATAGACAGATAGACGCATATAGGCATATAGGACAAACGAGATACAAGAGGTCATTACACAGAACGCATAATATACAGTGGTACACATGGCCACAAAAGTAGCGCTCATTTTTCCAAAATTGTTTAATCGATTTGTACTTTATTCATTCGGATTTCTAAAAAATGCTTCGGATAAAAGTTGTTTATTATAAATATACTAACAATATTTATTCGAAACATTTTCTCACAAATCGAATGAATAGGGAACAAATTAACTACAAAAATTTTGAAAAATGAACACTACTTTTGTGGCCTATAGTAAACATTTACAAATATACCGGATGTTCTGTTTAAGAGTAACGTAAATACCCACCACACGCTGCAGCATCTTAGTCATTTCTTATAGCTTATAGTCAGCCCTCGCCGAAACCGACTCCTTTATATTTAACTTGCGACGATCATTAATCATTTCATTATGATGTACACTTCCGTTCATAAAAATTAAACCACCAGTAAGTCACATTCTAAACGTATATATTACTAAATATATAAACAACGCTTAGAATGTTTCAATTGGTTCAATTTTTATGAACGGAGTGTATATTCTAAAGCTGCTACTATACATTCTACTTTTATGTTCTTGATACATGCTGTATCTTAATTGTTTTTGACATTTTATGTCTAAAATTAAGGATGTACGAGCACTAGATATATAAAATATCCATTTATAAAATTATTCAAAATCTTATATAGTACATTCATAAAAGTCCACAATCAAGTTTACTGTTTTTTGTCGTAAGTTACAATTAAAATTTAATTTAGGCTCGTCATACCGCGCCTTAAAAAAAGATATTTAAGAAAAAACCTGAGATTTCGGGTAATTAAGCTACCGCCGATAGAAATAAAATTTACCCGAAATCTCAGTTGTTTTCATATCTGTTTTTGAGGCCCGTCATACCGGAATTTTATTGGATCTCTTAATATTTCTATTTTCTATTGCGCAGTTTTTTTTTTATTCGTCTTATTTTATTCCAAGTGAAAATTATCAAAATATGTCGACGCTCACGGGTTTCTCCACAAGAGCAATGCATTAAAACTCGAACTTTAACATTAAATAATAACCCCCTCCCCCCTGAAACTTTTATAATTGATTTATATGCACTTCAACTAAATGTTAACAAAAAATCAAGCCTTAATCTTTTTGAAGCTTCAGTGTTCGTACATCCTTAACTGAAGTCACAATCAACTGATCCAGATTTAAATCAAAGTTGATCTGAATTGAATAATTGTAAAGAATTGACTTTGTCAACTACACACTCGATCATTTGTTTTAGAGTTACAAGAAGTATCACATTACAATTACCCCTCATTATCTTAAGTGAGTCTAATGTAATGCACTTACCACAGAGTACACCCACAGATCAACAAATATATTCAATTTAAAATACCATATAGCACGGTAGTGCATCGGACCAAGTATAAACATACCATACTATGTTTTACAGGAAGGATTAGAGATGATTAGTAGGCCTCTGTATCTGAGGAACCAAAACAGCTTATAAAAATATTACATCTTTAATATTTTCTAATTTATTTAACCCTAAAAAATCGACATTTTGGGGACTGTCTCACTCACTAACTCATCGTCAATATTCTAAGGTACTTCCAGTTGTAGTAAAAAAACTTTACAAAAAGTAATGATATCCGATAAAAACATACATGTGAGAGGAATCAAGTTTTCGCATACGAAAAGTATTGCAATCCCAGCAAAAACAAAAATTTTTGCCTTCAAAAGTAGTGAAATTAATGTAAGGACCAAATTTTTGTAACAAAAATGAGAAAATGATTGGTATATATTTATGGGGTAAGTTTCTTAGGTGCAGGGTATTTCATATTTTACTTGGTTTATTCCTTTGTATATTAAGTGTAATCTGGCAAATATGAAATATCCTGCACTTGAAAAACTTACCCAATAAATATATACTAATCATTTTCACACCTTTGTTAAAAAACTTGGTTCTTACGTAGATTTCACTAATTTTGAAGGCGAATTTTTTTGTTTTTGTAGGGATTGCAATGTTTTTTGTATGCGAAAACTTGGCCCCCCTTCGCACATGTATGTTTTTTGTCGGATATTGTGTAGTACCTACTTCACAGTTCAGTTACATCATACAACATTTGATATGGATATGAGGGTACAGTTTAATTCGAGTAGATTATTATTAGTAGCTACTTGAGAAATGACTCCGTTTTTTACCCTAACACTTGGTACTTAGTGTCATGTTTAACCAACAAACACACGGTTAACAAAGACCCAGTAGACTGGTAATGAATATGAATCTTGATTGTGGTGTTGATTCAATTTATGACTCCATCATTGATTTTAATTGGCTCATCAAAAATGATTCACTAGTCAATGGCTTTTTGTTTTAACATTGCAAATTTTCGAAGAAAATGTAATATTAGGAAAATCGTAAAATGTATGAGAAATAAAGTTATAGAAAATTTATCTTACTACAATTTTGTTTCTTATTATTTTTTTTTTGTGTGTGTTTATTTTGTGTTTACGCCAGAAATATTGGATGCATGGCCAAAAAGTTTTTTGTTTTTATGAGATCAACATTTTGCATTTAAAGATTTTCCCTATCTTGTACCGTCCAAAAGATAAGTTTTACCACGCGGACACGGATGCATGAACTAAAAATGTGATTATTGCATTATGTTTCCCTCCTTTAAACTGTGCAACTTTTGTTTGAAACATTTTTTTCTAAAATGCATATTTAAAAAAATATTTTAGTGGTAACTTTTTAAATTGTCATACGGTATATTCGAGTTTAGAAAAAAAATGATCAGGTCATGAAATTTAGTCAAGTTGATTTTCTGCAACTTAACTACGAATATATTTTACGATTTTTCTAATATTAAGAAAGATATTCTAAATTTTGTGTTTTCTTCTTTCTCTAATACCTCTCCCCCCCCCCCCCTTCTTGGCCGATTCTACTCATTATGAACTTGGCCTTTCAAATATTAAAAGCATTTCAAATACAAAATTTTACTTTAATCGGAACAAATATAACAATAAAAACTAAAAATAAATATTTAAAAAAAATCGCTAAAATGATAGCAGTAAAAAACATTTCGCATTCGAATGAATTGGCGCTTATATTAATTCAAATTTAAAGGTGAAAGTACCAAAGGAACCAATCGTATTACACCATGTGCTATGATCATCTGATTTTGTCGGTTTATAATCCTATAAATTATTTTGTTTGCTACTCCAAGCTAGAGAGTCCATCCAGGACTCTCTAGCTTGAGTATATTAGCCAAATGAATGAGGAGTGCTAGTTTAGTTTTTAGTAAACACTCTATACATTAGGTGTAGTACCATGATGCTATAATGATTTGTTTACTATAGAATATAGACGGTAGCAGCTGTAGGTAGAGGTATTTTATGATTTGTGTACGGTCTGTTGTGTGTACACTGTATACAGTGTACTGTGTACACAGCTTACTCTCATAGTCAAAACTAATAACTAAATTAATGAATGAATTTTACTACAAATAATACCTTTATTTTATACCGGGTGTTTATTGTACAAATACATCACCAGCAAAAGTGGCGTCTCATTTTTCAAAATTTTATAATGGATTTTTACCTTACTCATTCGATTTTCGAAAAAAAATTTCTGTTGTTCATTATAAATATACTGACAATTTTCATTCGAAATATTTGCCCAAAAATCGAATGAATAAGGGTACAAATCTACAAACTCACTGACAGAGAACTCACAGACTAAACCGGTGGATCTAGATGCATGAAATTTTGCATAGAAGTTTTTTATATAACGTAGTGGAGCACTAAGAACGGATTTTTGAAAATTTATCCCCTAAAGGGCTCAAATAGGGGATAAAAGTTTGTATAGAAGTTCGTTATTTTCGAAGTTAGAAATATGGAAATTAGTGGTTAGGCTTCTGTTTACAAATTAAAGTCAGTTGTATCAACGTTTTTGAAAATTCATCCCCTAAGGGGATAAAATAAGGGACAAAAGTTTGTGTAAGAAGTACGTCATTTTTGAAGTTAGAAAAACGTGAAAGTTGATATTTAGGCTTTTTACATTTGAAAAAAGTTGGATGGTTTTTGAGATGTTGCCGATGGGAAATCCCATCGGGCACACGGCTAGTCGAACTATAAAATTTTGAAAAGTGAGTCCTACTTTTGCGACCACACATCAGTCTAAAAGTTCTTAAATAGTTTCTTACGATTAATCCGTAGGTCAGGACACTTTTCGTAGCCGATTGAGGTCCAACGATTTTCTTCGATGTATTTTGAGTCCAACGATTTTCGAATGGGTTCTAAAATGAGACGATCAATTATTATAAATAATTTATCGTCTAATAAGTTGTCGACAAATAAGAAAATGTAATGTTTTAGCATAAATAGTTTTCTGGTAACTTTGATAATCGCTGGTACTTTGAGCGCAAATTATGGTATCATCTAATAGAAATTTGATTAAAAATAATTTATGTTTTCAACAAACTAATTAAGTAGGTAATAAAAGATTAGAGTAATTCAATAATAAATCGTAAAAGCATTTCTCTGTAAAATTTTCTAACACACTGTTTCAATAAATATTTCCTGTTTTTTTTTATTCTTTTTTTTTTTAATGCAATTATTTATTTTATAAAAGCTCGCTCATGTTGTGAATTGATATTGAAAATATAAAATGCTTTTTTCTTTTTTAATTTAATTAAAATATAATTTTCATTATTTTTATAAATCAATAATGGAACATTGAACATGAAAATTGAGCTTGTTAACATTGAATGTATATATACATGTATACATACATATATATATATATATATATATATATAATTCCATTTTATATTCAATGGAATATGAAAAAACAAATACAGGAATCACATCATTTTCTAGTTCAAGTCCGAGTTCGTGAATACATGCGCGACTATACGTATGCTACAGTCTAGTATACATACTACTATACTTTACTATACCGTAACATAGTTACAATCTATGCATTCAATTAGTACTTTTAGCGAATTTCCTCTACATAAATCTATATATATATATATATCACTTTTTTTCAAAAGTGATATCGAAAATATTAATCCAAATAACGAAAAAAACATGCTAGCAAAGTTTGAGCTCTTAATATTAATATTAAGAGGTAATTTTTGATTCATGTCGATTTTCTATTTACTATTTGAAATAACATAAGAAACATTTTATTTGAAATTTTGTAACTTGTTAACGGATTAATATGACCATTTTTGTAGGGTATTGAACCCTCTACATAAAAGGTCTCTTAACATTTCTTGATAAATCGACTCTTTCAAAAGTTATTCAAGGTCAAAGTTGAAATTTCTAGAATTTTCTACTTTTGCCGCCAAACTATCAAACTTATCGCAAAATTTTATAGGACCTTTTTTGGCAGAACAGGTTGTATTTCCATCAAATTATTTCTGACAAAGTTTTTGAATGCTCTGAAGGATTTTTAGTTATTTGCTGTTAAAAGTACATTTATTTTGAAAAATCTTATTTTAACCGTTTTAATAAATTTACATTTAAATGCAAATACCTAAAGATCTTTCAGGAATTTCGAAAACTTTGTTGGAGATAATTTGATAGAAATACAACGTTCTACAAAAAAGGTCCTATAGAATTTTGCGATAAGGTTGATAGTTTCGCGGGAAAAGTAGAAAATTCTTGATATTTACTGTAAATACAACTTTGACCCTGAATAACTTTTGAAAGAGTAGATTTAACAAACAATGATTTTTGGACCTTTTTTGTAGAACGTTCAATTTCCTATAAAAATTTTTTTATCAAAAATATGAAACTTATTATTCGATTCGAATTATTCGATTTTTTGAGAATATGATCGTCATGTTTTGAAGATTTGACTGAGTCAATTTCGAATGGTATCGAAACATTTTAACTCAAAAACGAAATAGATAACATACATTTCTAAGATTATGATTCATATTCAGGAATTGAATACGTTACGTTGGTAGTTGTGTCAATGTAACCACCCAAATACATCTCTTCCTTGTACACATACAAATGAGGCTGTCTGGAATAGGAACAGAAATAGACAAAGATAGCGCACACACATACTACTCGTTTCAATCCACCCTCAACTCATATGCATAGTTCTATATATTCATAGACTAAACATACATATATATAGACGAGTACCTTCAGGGTACATTTTTCGAAAATTTGTCACGATTTGTGTCCAATCCGATGGATATACGAAAAAATGTTTCAATTAATAATTGCACGTTATACAAATATTAACAACTTTTGTTTGAAACATTTTTTCGTATACCAAATGGATTTGATTTAAAATCAATTTGTATAGTTTTGAGAAAAGGAATACCACCACTTATGGGCGTCAATGGTTCCCATTGTATACTTGTGCAGTCATCCCATCCAATTCAATTTTGTATTCACTATTGTATTGTATATAATATATGTATAATACCAGTATGCGTGCGCATATTATACATGTATTGTATATTCTTTATACTATACTGGTTTTTTGAAAATAATCATATTTTACTTCTTCATATCTCATCAACAAAACAGTAGCGTCGCGTACTAACTATCCCTTTAAGTACTAGAATAACCTTATAGGGTCTGGTAACATTTCTTTGAGAATTAATCATTTTATTCTATCACAACCATTCCCGGAAAATGCCTAAAACTTAAGTTGATCTTTCCGCCCCTCAGACAACAAGCGCATTTGCCAGTGGGTGGACTTATTCACCACTTGGCCTGAAAAGGCTAGAGCGTAAGGAATTTTCGGAAAGAGCGTAAAACTTAAAGTGGATGTATCTACCCCTAAGGCAACGAGCAGATTTGCCAGTGGGTGAACTTATTCGCCACTTGGCCTGAAAAGGCTAGAGTGTAAACAATTTCTTGAAAATGTGTAAAACTAATGTGGATATATCCGACCTTCAGGCAACGAGTACATTTGCCCTGGGTGGATTTATCCGCCACTTCGCTTTTAATAAGACACAACTATTAATATTAAAGGCTCTCATATGTGTGTAGTTTTATCTGGAGGCTAGGAGCGTTTGATGATTTCTAGATTTGGTTTGAATATCCTATCAGCCATATACTTTCCGAAAATTCTTTGAGGAATAATTGGAATAATGCAATAGTTACTATCAATATTAAGAGAAATCTGGAAAATTACACTCTTTTGGTTCAAAATTCAAGTTGGTTTGACGATTCGATGAATAGTTTTCGAGTTATACGATTTTATCCCGCTTTTTTTACTATTTCAGACAATATCTGGTAAATCGCTCATCAAATCATCAAATGAACACGATATTTGTGTTTTTTGGGTCTAATTGACCATATATAGTAAATATCATTGAAATCGGGAACTATAAATATTTCTCGATTTTTTGGAATTTTGTCAAGGGTAAAAAAAAATAAAAAAATAATAAGAAAAAATCGAAAAAATTGACAAAAATTTTTAGTTATCGATTTGAATGAAAATTAGTTTATAAAGTAAACGGGGCCCAAAAAATACAAAAATCTACTTGGTTTGACGATTTGAAGGATAGTTTCCGAGATAAACCATGTTGAACATAATTGAATTGATAAGGAAATAATCTTTTTTCCTACAGAATTGTTAGGGCATAAACAGAGAAAAGTCAGGGAATTGTAGAACACCATTTCAATCGGTATCCTGAAAGTTATTCCTTAAAAATGGATTTGACACAAATCGACTTCAAAATTTAGAAACAAAGTGGCATTCTTTCGATTGGTGTCTAATCCTCAATTTAGTTTTTGAAAAAATGCCTCAATTAAAATTTGCTCGTCATAAAAATATGAACAACTTTTATTCTAAACATTTTTTCGTTCAGGGCCACAAAAGTAGCGCTCATTTTTAGCGCAAAAATACTTCTGATAAAAGTTATTCATTGTAAATGAACTAACAACTTTTATTCAAAACATTTTCCCAATAACCGAATGAATAAGGCACATATTAACTGATAAAAAAGCGTTCCAATTTGAGATAAACAAAAAAACTATTCTAAGTGAAAATTCATTGTTCCGTGATGACGTAGTTATCGATATTACCTCAACAGAGTATAGTAAATCTCTTGTAGTTGTTTGTAGTTAAAGTACTAGACACTAGACTCACTAGTAGTCCATAGTCATTCTCTACCATTCGCTCACTCTAGCCAGTGCCTAGTGCTGCGATACCTAACATCGATAGCACATACAATTTAACGTAACGTTAAACAAAGACAATGATAATAAAATAATATTCATCGTATTTAATACACGTCATGCGTATACCATAAACTACATTCACTTATCTCTATCTAACACATTGCAATTAAATAAAGATAGATATATAAATATATAAAATACATTTTAAATAAAAAAAAGGAGAATTCGTTTTGGTGGGTTCATGTTTATACTTGATGTTAATGTGTCTAAATGTCTAATGTCTGTTCAGTGACTAGAGAGACTAGTGTTCACTGTTCAAGACTAAGAAGCTACTATTGAAGAGATGAGTGCTTTCTTTTTAAGTTAAAAATTTTGTGTACAGTGAAAATAAATAAATCTTGAATTGATCTCGAAAACAGTGGTTCGAAAGCAACGAACTCACACATAGTCTTTCTTGCGGTTGTCGTTATAAGAATACGATTTGTGTGAGTTACAAACAAATATGGCTTTGATTTCGTCTAAATAAAAAAACAATGTATCGATATCGATTTAGTATGATTTATTGAGTGTGGTTTTTTTTATTTTTATTTTGAGTGAGTGTTTTTGTTTATAAAAATACTTCAACGACAACAACATGTTCCAATGTATCATTCAGCAACGGAATGGTTGGATTCATGCTCCAATTCCTGAATTGAAAGATGTACATCCAGGTATGCAAAACGATCCAATTCCATACTTTAGAAAAACCCGATTTGTTTTGGAGCGTGGAGGTTCCCAGGTAAAGGGTTCTGATGCATGTATATGCACCACCCTTGTTTTCATGTATGTTTACGCTAAAAATTGCATGGTATTTTAGGGGTGTGTTGTACTATACGGTTTTCTCGCATGTTTGAGTAAATTTTTTGGTGAATGAATTAGAAATCTTAGCATGTATAATTGATTCATTGTTTTTTTTAATCCGTTTACTTTTTATTATTAATGAGTCCAATGAGTATAGCTAAGAGTCTTAGGGTCTTTACATATTGCGTTTATTTAACTTGAAAATAAGTCCATTCGGTTCAATATTTGTACTCATATTCGAACTACTTTCTATTTATCTGATCGAGATGAATTTTTTTTCGAAATACTATTTTAGTACTATAGTCAACAAAAGTAGCGCTCAATTATCAACATTTTTTAGTTGATTTGTACCTTAGTCATTCGGTTTTTGAGAAAATGTTTCGAATGAAAGTTGTTAGTATGTTTATACAAAACAACTTTCATCCGAAATATTTTTTTCGAAAATCGCATGCATGTACAGCAGAAATCAATTATAAAATCTCGAATGATAGTCCATAATTCTTCGAAATTTGGTGGAAGTTTTTATCAGTATGGGAAAATAAATTGATGTCATTTAACTTGAGTTTAAATCGTGCTTTTGTATAGATATAAATTTACCATATTTTGTAGAGCTTTTTCAAAATTCAATGAAACTGAATTGTCGTGAACATTGAACTTATTATCCAAGATTATTATTTTATTTATGTTTTTGTATATAAATTTGCCACACTTCGTAGAGCTTTTAGAAAATCGTGTAATTCCTAGACACTGGATATTCAGTGAATACTGAGCTTGTGTTCAATATTGTTCTTTTATTACAAGCTTAAGTGATATTTCCTTTTTAGTTATTTATTATTTTCAAGCTTTTGTCAATGTTTTTTATTAAAAACGCCTTCATGTATACCATATTTGATTTGTATATACACTCCTGTTCATAAAAATTGAACCAGTTCAAAACATTCTAAGTGTTATTGTATGTAATATTATACATATATTTAGTAATATATACGTTTAGAATGTGACTTACTGGTTCAGTTTTTATGAACGGGAGTATATGTTTCGCTGTTTTCTATGTACAATATTGCCGGTTGTTATAATGCGAGATGCGTATGTCTAACTTATTAGTATGTGCTTCGAATGCAAACAATTAAACCGGAACAAGTCTTCACTCATAATATCTGTCGCTGTGGACGATAGCTTTTTCCATAAATGGCAATAACTACCATAATTGAAAGAATCACTTGCAATTCAGTGTAACGAGGAAAACCTATACAATTAAGGGAAATTTTTTCAGCAATTGACAGACTTGAATGTATATTTTCGTGAGATTTTTCTTCCTAACATGATTGGGAAAAATGGTAAGGCTATTCTAATCGACTTCATAAATGGTGTTCTTTTTACAAAATATTTGCAATCGATTTATGCCGAATCCATTTCGAAAAAATGTTTCTAATAAAAGTTGTTATAAAATTCTAATTAAAAGTATAGATTCGACTAAAACCAACTGTGGCGTGGTGGTGAAAGTGGAAGGTCTGTAGCAATAAAATATTGGACAATGTGGACACAGTCATAGGACTTTTCCTGCAATGATTGAACATTTATGAGATGCGTCATTTATTATTGTGTCACATACTTATAAATATAATATAGCTGTGTCAGTGTAGCATTCAACAGTCCCCTAATCCACTCACTGTCCATGGTGTGCCACACACTACACATATGTATCACAATTAAAACATAAACTATAGAGTGGTCCTAATGAAAAAGTTATTTATAGGGTGTAAAAGTTTGAAATACAGTAAAACCTGTAATTATTCGAATAGCTTTGAGTTTGGAAGCGGTATTTACAGGAGCAAGCATTGGAAAACTTTTCGGGCTGATTATTTGCGAAAAAACAAAATTTTTAACCGTGAAAATCGGCTGTTTGTGTTCATTCTTTTACACCTTTTTTCATTACTTATTAAATTATCAATCCAGCTATTTGATTCTCCAGATCGGATCCGGTCTCAACTAATCTCAAGGTAATATTCCTTATTGACCGTACGACCTTGTGGTAAGAACTCCTGATGCACTACGCCACCGTAATCGAAGAAAACAGTGAGCAAAAGCGTCAAGAGCGAGATTCGTCATTGGCATCTTCTCGGCCTTCTTGGAAGAGCTTGTACCACTTATAAACACTTTTTTTACTCAGAGTAGACTCACCGTATGCCACTACCAACATTTCGAGTGTTTCGGAGCACTGTATTTCATTTTTTACACAAAATTTGATGCAAATTCTTTGATCCATTTTTTTCGACAGCAGAAAATCACCGAGCACCCCAAACACTTCTAACCTTTGTCTTTCACAAACAAACAAAGAATGCTATACGAGTTGAAACTGTGAACATATGCTCAAGACAAATGTACCAACACAACAAAATAAACAAATCGAAAATCGAATGTACGTAGCCCGTGAAATTTAAAAAGTTACCTTACTTTATGAACACACCTCGTACGCTTAGAATGTGACCAAAAACTTACTTTTCTCGCTTGTGACATGTTCTATTATGCTAGGTATGTAAAGTAGGTTTTTATGATCTTATTTATTGTATACATAGTGAGTGTATGTGTAAACATCATGTATTCAAAATTAATACTAAAACTGAACAGAGATAGTATAGGGATCAGTGACTAATTCAAGTCACAATCCAAAATGAATTTACTCAAATTTTACAAAGATTTAAAATATAATCTGTAATATGAATTATGAAGTATTTTTAAGATAATTATGATCGGATCAGATATATATCCAAACAAAGAGCAAACAAGCCAATAGATGGTTATCTGATGTTGATTGGTATTTCTGCTTCAATTAATTATTATTTAAAATCAAACGCATATCAAAAACGGTTGTTTTAATAAATATTTGAATGAATTGTAATCTAAATATGATTTTTAATTAGACTTTCTAATTAAGTTAAACAGACCAAGATAATCGTATTTTAAACTTGAATGTACATAGTTTTGAAGTGTTCATGGTACTTAGATTGTATACACTCAGTATACAGTCATCCATCTCTTATTATTACTTAGTTACTTTCTTTTAAAAATACTGATTTAAACACGTTCAAATTCGATTTTCACTTGTAACATGAAAATTATTTGTTATCCAGTCCAAAAAATCGCTCGCTAATGGATAATAATACATAATTTTTTATACCAGAAAATCTAAGATATCTAAAATTTGCATTCGAATCCGATAAAATTTGGCTGTGATAGTTAGAAAACTGTTCATCAAAATCAAATAAATAGTTTTTTTGTCCATTAAGGATGTACTGAAGCTTCAAAAAGATTAAGGCTTGATTTTTGTTAACATGTAGTTGAAGTGCATATAAATAAATTATAAAAGTTTCAGGGGGGAGTACGGGGGTCTTGAATTAATTATTTAATGTTAAAGTTCGAGTTTTAATGCGTTGCTCTTATGGAGAAACCCATATTTTTATACATATTTTGATAATTTTCACTTGGAATCAAATAAGACGAATAAAAAATAAACTACGCAATAGAAAATAGAAATATTAATAAAGAGATTGATCCAATAAAATTCCGGTATGACGGATCTAAAAAAAGATATTTAAGAAAACAACTGAGATTTCGGGTAAATTTTATTTCTGTCGGCGATAGCTTAAGTACCCTAAATCTTAGGTTTTTTTCTTATATATCTTTTTTGTTAGGCCCGGTATGACGGACCTAAATTAAATTTTAATTGTAACTTACGACATAAAATAATCAACATTATTGCGGACTTTTATGAATATACTATATAAGATTTTGAAGAATTTTATAAATGGACTATACATTAGTGCTCCTACATCTTTAAAGGCATATTTTATCTGATTTTGATGGAATTTTTTTTCAAATCTACTAAATTTTAGTTAAGCAATTCGATTTTGATAGAAAAACCGACATATCTTTATTAGTTTTTGATACCCTCTACATTAATCTTGTATCTCGAAATTGACAAACGCTAGGCAATTTTCTATAGCGTAAATGAAAAGTACACCCTAAAAATAGTAGTTTTCAAAAAAAAATTTCATTAAAATCGGATAAAATCTGACTGTGATAGTCAAAAAATAGGTTTTTTGTACCTGGTGACGTCATTAAAATTAAAAAAATTGTTTTTTGTCCATCAAACACACATTTTATCCGATTTTGATGAAGTTTTCTTTCAAATCCACTAACTTTTAGTTAAGAAATTCGATTTTGATAAAAAAAACCGACATATCTCTTTAGTTTTTGAGATCTCGTATCTCAAAATTGATATCCGCTAGACAATTTTTTATAATAAAAATGGAAAGTAGACCTTAAAAATACAAGGTTTCAAAAAAAAAATTCATTAAAATCGGATAAAATCTGACTGTGATGGTAAAAAATTAGTTTTTTTTGTACCTGGTGACGTCATTAAAATCAAAAACAATTGTTTTTTATCCATCAAAGGCATATTTGATCCGATTTTAATGGAATTTTTTTTCAAATCCACTTACTTTTAGCTATTAAATTCAATTTTAATAGAAAAACTAATGTACACTCCCGTTCATAAAAAATGAACCAGTTGAAACATTTTAAGTGTTACTGTACATATAATATTATACGCTTAGATTGTTGTTAGTTACTGATTCAATTTTTATGAACGGAAGTGTATCTCTATTAGTTTTTGCGATGGCTTCTAAAAATACACATAAATGAATTGTAAACTACTCTTCTAGCAAGGAAAGTAGCGAACTTACGGGGATATTATTATAAGGACCTTTTTCAGGGATAAAGAGTTTTTTTCTCGAGTTAATAGTTTATCTGTTAGAAATTCATGTATAGAATAGATTGAATTAAAACGTATGCAAAGTCAGCGTCGACTTCCTGTAATTTCCGCATTACTTATCACCTCCTATTCGTATTAAATTTCCGATATCGATATCGTAACTGATAAAACAAACTCATTCAATAATTAATTATTATTATTCTCTCAATATTAAAAAAAAAAACCAATTGGTTGATAATTAATAAACATATTCGCATTTGCATATGAATCATAATAATTATACAATAGTTTTTTTTTTATCAATTTTAAAAATAAGTATTCCATTGTGGTTTTACAATTAATTAATCGCCACCAGAGCTGGGCAGTACTCTATGTAAAGTACTTATAAAAAGCACTTCCGTAATACTGAGTACATGTACTTGAATAATACTTCATACTTTTAATCAAGATGGACAGAGATTAGATTCGAGTCAGGAGCAAGTTTTATTGAGAGTTTTGTATCGCGACCAATTTGATCTATTGTACTCTCCTTTCGTTCAAAGGTGTTCCAGGAGTGCCCTATGATCTTGATAAACGTTTAGGGTATCTCTAGGCGACACCTCATTGATTTTATTCAGCCGGATAAATAACATCAACTTTTCTGACCAAGTGACCTCCCTTTCTTCAAAAGTCTCCCAGGAATCCTGTAGTCTGGATAAACGTTAGGATATCTCTAAGAGACACCTTATTGAATTTATCCTGCTGGAGATCTGTCCATCTCAAATGATAGTGTCTTTTGAGAGAGAGACTTTCGTATTCACACAGAATGCGAATTCCTGTTTCCTCCTCTTCGTGACAAAATCTGCAGTGATTATTCTCTGTGAGATTGATTTTGCAGTGACCAGTAAGATGGCCAGTTAGTATCCTCAATTGGTGTTTTCCTAGTTGTAAATGCTTAGAGGCCTTATTCCATGAGAAGATGGATAGATTGGGCTATACTTCGACCATAAGGTACATTGTGATGCCTAAGGATGTGTGTGGAGTGGAAGGAATTTTTGTGTATAGACTAGGAATTGGTAGGATATGGGACTGCAGCGACTATGGTAGGAACTATGCCGATATTTCGTGAAGGAAACTGCAGAAAACCTTCTCAAGCATAGCCGGTTACTTCGATCTTGTCCATACGCCGACAGTTTAGTCAATTAACCGCCCCTTTTTTTTTCCTTAATAATTGACAAACTGCCGATGTCGGGATTCGAACCCATAACCTCCTAGTTTCCAAGTAGGCATACTGCGCAGACATAACGCCTTACACCGCTCGGCCACTTGGACTAGTTGTTCCATGAGAAGCTTTTTTATAAGAGTTTTTGCATGATCTTACCCAAGAATGGTTGGACTCTTGTACCGCCATTAAGAACACCGACCCTTGTACCGCCACGTGACCCTGTTACTTTGTGTGTCCACTAAACTCAAGCCTGGTGCCCCTAGTACCTCTGTACACGACGACAGTAGAGGGATAACTACTAGTGGCCATTAATTGGTAGTACTACTAGTGGCAACTACTGTCCTCGTCTGCATGGGGCTTTAGAGTACTGTTTTCCGGTAATTTGCCCAGCTTTGGTTGTAATGTTATTAGCTACTCTATTGTGGCGATGTTAGTAAATTGTTAGTTGTGTGCCAAACTCTTGGACCGACGCATTTTTTTTAAATTGTTAATCTAGAAAAAAAAACAGTCAATATTAATTGTTCAATACTGTTCAATACTAAAATACGTTCAATACTGTGAGATGTGTCCAGCCGTAATGAGAGGTGTGTATATGTAGATACACAAGGTCACAAAAGTATCGCTCATTTTTTTTAAATTTATAATCGATTTGTACCTTATTCATTCGATTTTCGAAAAATGGCTTCGGATAAAAGTTATTCATTATAAATATACTAACAACTTTTATTCGAAACATTTTCCCCGAAACCGAATGAATAAGATACAAATCAACCAAGTAAAATTAAGAAAAATAATCGCTACTTATGTGGGGCCTATAGTACATATAATCATTTAAGTGACGTTCTATATTAAAAATTGTGCAGTCGATTTGTGTTGAATCTATTCGGTTTTCGAAAAACAAAAGTTGTTAGAAATTTTTTAGAGGAACAATTTTTGATATTATTTCGATGGATTCGACCACAATATATAGATTGGTGTTCTTTAAAAAAATTAAAATGAATGTCATTTAAGTGTGGTTGTTTCATTTGTTTTTTTGAATTGGTTATCGAAATTGAAAGTGTTTTAATTGATTCGAGATCCAATCCAAAGATTCATTGTGCAAATTTAATTATTTATTATTATTATTTTATAACAAAACAAAAACAAATTCTAATATTATAAATATTTTTATCTTTTATCGCTTATTATTTTATTTATATACAGATTGTTAATAATTTGTTTTATATAGGAATTATTAACATTGAAGGGTTGGAGACAAATTCAGTTGTGATTCACTTTAAGCTTCTTCTATTATAGGACTATACATAAACAACATAACGCGTTTTTCGTTTCTTTTTTAATTCCCCAATCCTCCCCCCTCTTCTCCCCAATACAACACTCTGTAGACATTAAGATCATCCCCTTCTTGAACCAACTACTACTCTTTCCTCTACTAGTCAGTGCAAGAAATATTTAACAATTAATCACATTTCGTCAGGCTTTGTTGTATAAAGAGGGTATATCTCGGAAACTATTCATCAAATCGTCAAACCAACCTGATTTTTGTATTTTTTGGGTCCATTTTATTTTATAAACTAAGTTTCATTCAAATCGATAACTAAAAATTTTTCGTCATTTTTTCGATATTTTCTAAGGGGTACCCCTTAGAAAAAAAATAGCAAAAATCGGGAAATATTTTTTGTTACCGATTTGTATGAAATTCACTATATATGGTAAATTGGACCCAAAAAACACGAAAATCGCAATTATTTAACGATTTGTTAAGCGATTTACGAGATATCGCCTGAAATTGTAAAAATTGTGGCATAAAATCGCACAAAGTGGGCATATCTCGTAAACTATTCATCAAACCGTCAAACCAACCAGATTTTTGTATTTTTTGGGTCCATTTTAGTTTATAAACTAAATTTCATTCAAATCGATAACTAAAAATTTTTCGTCATTTTTTCGATATTTTCTAAGGGGTACCCCTTAGAAAAAATAGCAAAAATCGGGAAATATTTTTTGTTACCGATTTGTATGAAATTCACTATATATGGTAAATTGGACCCAAAAAACACGAAAATCGCGTTTATTTAACGATTAGGTGAATGATTTGCGAGATATCGCCTAAAATCGTATAAAAGACGCCATAAAATCGAATAAAAAGTACATATCTCGAAAACTATTAATCAAATCGTCAAACCAACCAGATTTTTATATTTTTTGTGTCCAATTTACTATATAAACTAATTTTCAACCGTACTGACTATTGCCAGTCAGTATCATGAATTTCTTATGATAAATGTTAATATACAAGCTATACAGTAATTCCCTATCAAAAATAATTTCTAATACAATCTGTATACTACCTACTAGTGTTGTGAAAGGAAATAGCTTACGGTTTTAGTGCTAGAGGGGAAACAAGGGAGGGGTTCTCTCTCACATAAGTCTATTATTATTATTATGATTATTATAATAATTATTATGTTGATGAATAGAAAAAAAGGAAGGATCTTCCTAATTATAGTCTCTTTTTTTTAAAATTCTTAATGAAAACAACAAAACAAAAAAAAGAAAGTAAAAGTATAATTATTAAGTAAGACGGAAGGGAAGGGGTAGATCTTTGGATACTCTTAGTAATGTTATTTAGTTGAATGTTTGTTGGCGCATGGCATCCCCAACTCTCTCTGTCGTATCACACTGCTGAGTGGAGCAAGCAGTCAATGACATTTTGATAATTATATGCAATATGCAAATTTTGTAATTTGAAATATCTGAATCTCAGTATCTCTCTATCAGATAAATTTAATTAAAATCTCACTATAACAAATGTACTTACCTACCACAAACTTAATCAATCAATTGTTTTTAATAGTGTGTGTACTGTTTATATAATATGAAGTGTTTTATATACCAAGGTACTGTAATATATGTATGTATATTAGGGTGATTTGAAGAAAAAAACAAGTGATATTAACAACTAATTGAGTTAATTGCTTAAATACCCGGTATATTGAATTAATGAAAAAAAAGTATATTACAAAAGTTGTTTATTTTTAAAAAAGGAACATTTTTTGTCTTAACATTTTTGTTCTATCTTTTATGGTTTCAAAGATGGATAGTTTTTCCCATTTTGCCCAAACATGATCCGATTTCGCCCATTCACAAATTTGACCATATTTTTTTGCTCTAAAACACGCATACAAAATTTCAGCTCGTTATCTCTTTTCGTTTTCGATTCGGCACAAATTGACTGCAAAAAATTTCAAAAGGAATTCCAGCTTTAAAGCTGAAATCTCAAATGTAATATATTTGAAACAGTAAGTCACATTCTTAGAATGTTTTAACTGATTCAAATTTTTTGAAGGCGAGTGTACGTGTAATGTTTGTGTTTATATTGTTGAGTTCTTTATTAATTGTTTTTTTAATTTCTTTCCAGATATTCGTTTACAACTCAACGAGCAGTTACGATGTCTGGATGTACGAATGGAAGCCCAAGTGGCTCTAGTTACCGAATTGCAAGATTTTTTTCGTCGACGTGGTGAACTAGAACTTGATTACTCCAAAAATTTAGACAAATTAGCCAAATCATTACAATTACGTCATAAGGAACAGAAACAAAAGTACGTTTCCTCAAAATTGCGTGAATACAAATCTTTTTTATTGATTTCATGAATTTTTTTAGACGAGAAAATTGGCCGTTATTTTCAAGTTTTGCTTGTTGGCATCAATTGGTCACACAAACACGAAATTTAAGTCGAGATCATGCCACACTATCTGAAATCTATTCGTCACATCTGGTATCACGACTCTCACAAGTTATGGAGGATGTTCAACGTATTTATCGACGTGTAAGTCAATATTTATGTACTCGTATTCAACGCTACAGTCCTTGAAGAACCCTGGCTTCTTCTGCCAAAACTTTCCATTCTCCTCGGTTAATTACTAGTCCTCATCCATTTCCCAGTCCTTGAAGAACTTTGACATTCTCTGCCAGGGTTCTTCCAGGACCGTAGCGAAAACTTTCCATTCGTCTCGATTAATTACCAGTCCTCATCCTTCTCGACATCCTCTAGCCACCCTTTCCACAGGACTACTCTTTAACTCTCCTCTTTTCTGATATTCGACAAAACTGACCCAACTGACCTATTGAAATAATTCTTCGTAGTCGCCAGATCATCTTTTCATTCACGATTCCAAAGATTTTCCTCAGAATCCTGCTCTCTTACTTATCCTCATCCTGAAACTTAACTCCTGGATCTAATGAAAACTGTTCTTAATCCAATATTTAATTATTTTTCAGTGTCGTGAAATTGGTTACGAAACACATGAAGAAATTCTACGTGTGCTCCATGAACTTCACACCACCATGAAAACATTTCACAGTTATCACAATGAGAGTCGACAGGCTGAAACGAAATTACGTTTAGCTGAAGCAACGCGTGGCAAGTTAGAACAGACAACGCCACCAGAAAAACTACAACGTTCAAAGAAATATCGACTTATCGAAAAAGAAATATCGAAACGTAAAAGTAAATATACGGACGCACAATTGAAAGCTTTGAAAGCACGTAATGAATATTTATTGTGCTTGGAAGCTTCGAATACAACTATTCATAAGTATTTTGTAGATGATCTCTCTGATTTAATAGACGTGAGTATTTCAGTGTTCAGAATCTATTTAGAGGAGTTCTCATACTAAAACTGTCTATACTGAGTTCTTTGTCAGTGCGTGTATTGTTTATTTCTACTTACTTTAAAGTGTAATTGCAGATTTTTGTGTTGGAATTGTGGCAAAACTATTAAGTTCATGAAAAAGAATTTCAAACAAAAGTTGTTTATCTTTTAAAAAGGAACATTTTTTTTTATTTAAATTTTTCTTCTATCTGTAATGGTTTAAATGATATCTTTTTGAGAATTTTCTGGGGTGTTGCAAAGATTGGCTTGATTCGTTCACGAATTTGAAGTCGCTTTTTAGCTCTTAACAGAATGCAGACGGACAGAAATGGAATAATTAAAACCGTTACTTGGGGTTAAACTTGTGCGAAAGTCTCTCTCTTTCAAAACACAGATCTCCAAATAGATGAAATCAATGAAATGTCGCTAAGAGATATCCTAACGTTTATCAAGACTAGAACTCCTGGAACACCTTTGAACGAAAGGAGAGTACAATAGATCAAACTGGTCGCAGTACAAAACTTCTTTTAAGACTTTCTCCTAATTCGAATCTAATCTGGGGATAAACCTTTTAATATCCTTGCAGATCCGATTAGAAAGCGTAAGCTTCATCTATTCTTGCTTAGATTGATTTATTCGCCATTGCTGAAAAAATTTTCAACGTGTTTGAACCGTAGAGCAGTAGAAACGTAAGGCCCAGCCTTTTGTTTTCTAATCACATCTGATTTTTGTTAAATTGAGCATAAAAATGTTTGAGAACTCCTGATTTATTTTGACTAGACGTATAAAATATATAATAAACAATTGGTTTTTAGTGTATGGACTTTGGTTTTCATAATTGTATATCCCGTGCATTATTAATGCATGTATCCGCCGAAGAAGGTCGACAAAAGTCTGTCCAAAATGGTATGGACGCGTTGACATCATGCATCGGTTCTCTAGATTCACGATTAGACAAACAAAGATTCCTAGAAAGTAACCATCAAGCATTCATGATACCAAAAAAACTAGAATTTCAAGGACAACGTGCAGATGAACCACCTGAACCAGAAATACAACGGGTTCTGCATCAGGAAATGGAGACACGCTTATCACAATTACGGGAACGTGTGACCAATCTACGTGCGGAATCCGATGAAGTATGGAAAACATTGGAAACGGCTGAATCAACCTTACTAGAAATGTTAACTGCCCACGATTACGATTGTTCGCATTATTTCGGACCAAATGAGACCACCAGTCAAGCAAATGTATCGTCCTCTCTTTCTAATCCACTACATTCACATGTTGGTACTAATATAGCAGCTCACTTAGGTGGCAGCACAGTTGCTGTCACTTCTAAACCACCGGAAACATTATCCTTAAAGCTACGTGCTGATCGTCATGAAACTGAAGAATTTTACTTAACTGTAAGTTTTCCTTAACTGTAATTGTAAATACTAGTGAAGGGGAGGCCTTATCTAAACTTTTTTATCAACCCCTGGAATTCCATTCCCTCAACCTCTTTCTACCTTACCTGATTCGTTTCCTCTAGACCTGTGATCGTCAATGAACCTACCCTCTTTGCGAATGACCAAACAGAGCTCTACTTATGGTTTCCCCCCATTTCATTCGAGCCAATTGTGCCAGAAGGTGAAAGGGCATTTGCAGTTGATTTGTGTCGATTCCATTCGGTTTTCAAAAAATTGTTTAGAAAAAAAGTTGTTTGTATGTTTATAATGAACAACTTTTATTCGAAACATTTTTTCGAAAATCGAATAGATTCGGCACAAATTGATTATTAAAATATTGAAAAAAGAACGTCACTTTTAAAGCCAATTTCACATTTTTGTTGTTGTAGAAATTTCGAGAATATTTATTGGGTACAACTCGAATAGCTCGATTGGATGCCAAACAAGAATTTTTACGTCAATGCTTAGCATCGGCGAGTGGAAGTGGTGGGGGTTGTGATACTGGTAATAATGCTGTCGATATTGCAAACAAACCACGTCGAAAACGTATCGGTCGCTTGCACATAAATGGTCAACCAAAACTATTCGGCGGTAGTTTAGAAGAATACTTGGAATCGACAAACCAAGAGATTCCATTAATTATGAAGTCATGTATACGAGTCATCAATCTGTATGGTTTACATCATCAAGGTATTTTCCGAGTATCCGGATCACAGGTGGAAATCAATAATTTTCGTGAATGGTTTGAACGTGGTGAAGATCCATTAGCGGATATGACGGATGCATCGGATATTAACAGTGTTGCTGGAGTGCTCAAACTTTATTTACGTGAATTACGTGAACCATTGTTTCCTATTATTTATTTTGAACATTTCATGGAACTTGCTCGTAAGTTTTTTGAACTTGTTTGGTTTCCTTTTTAAAGCTCAGTTCAATTAATTTGTACTTTTGATTTTTGTTTCAAGAATTGGAATCAAAACACGAGTTTGTAATCAAAATGCGAGATTTAATCCAAAGTTTACCTCGCACTGTGGTCATAGTGATGCGTTATCTGTTTGCCTTCTTAAATCAGTGAGTGATTCGCAAAGTTGCTAAACCCAGAAATTGGGATTTTACAGCTAAAAATTTCAGGATAAATTCTTAGAGTTGTTGCCAATAAGACTTGCTCTATCCTCAGACAAGGAGTTAAATATAACTTGAAATTTTTAGGGGGGGTTTTCTCAAAAACTAGAACATAGAAAAATGTGTATGCTGCAATTTTTGTCAAACAGCCATTTTTAGTCGTAAAAAATGATGGATTCTAGAAATTCTAAGAGATTATCCTGAAATTTTCAGCCATGCTAAATATTCCAATTGAAGTATAATGCTAAAGTAAATATAAAAAAACGTTTCGATTTTTAGTTTATCCGAATTTTCGGATGAGAACATGATGGATCCATATAATTTAGCAATTTGTTTTGGACCAACTTTAGTGCCAGTGCCAGATGATAAGGACCAAGTACAATATCAAAACCAAGTCAATGAATTAATTAAGAACATAATTATGTTTAACGATGAAATCTTTCCAAATGATGGCGGCATTTTATACGAAAAATACATATCACAAGAACCGGAAGATAAGTAAGTCACTGTAGCCAAGTCCGTAGACACAGGAAGGTCTTTTCAATAGATTTAGACAAAAAATGGTGATTCATATAGTTAGAAAATATACTGAATATTTTGGACCTAAAATTAGACCGATCATTCGAAGATTTTCCTCTATCGTATACTTTATCTACGGACCTTATCACCGTACTAAGATCCGTAGTTGAACTGTTGGATAAAGAGAGATCTTTCCAATAGATTTTTATTTTTGGACTAAAAACGGAGATTTATAGACTTTTGGATCAATGCTACCGATCATGCGAAGACCTTCCTTTTTCCGATAGTCAATCTGCGGACCTTAGTCAATCAATTAGCTAACTGTCATTTTTTACTTCTTTTTGTAGTGATGTTGAAGATTCTCCATCTGATCACGTTCAAGATGATGTTGATTCAGAAGTTTATCCGTCTGAAGATGGTATGCGGTTATATCTTATTTTATCTAAATGCAATTTTCAGTTTTATAAAGCTCTGTTTTTAATTGTTAACCATTTCGTTTTGTAGAATCTGAGAATATGGAAGGAACCGTACAATTTGATTTTATTGCACGTAGTGATCGTGAATTGTCGTTGAAGAAAGGTGATGTGGTCACGCTATATTCACAAGTGTCAAATGATTGGTGGCGTGGAGCGGTCAATGGTCACGAAGGTCTAATACCAGATAAATATATATCATTAAAAATGAAGTAAGTCAATGACTTCAACTTAACGTTATGGTCTATGGTCCGGCATTACCGGAAAAACCTTCCCTCATCTGTTAATTGATTGAAATTTTATTGAAAACGATTATTGCAATTGAAACAATTTGGTAATGTAATGTCCGCCAGGGTAGTTCTGCTGCAATTAACATTAATTAATTTAAAAAAAATACCTTGTAGAGAGAGAGAGACTATTGCATTATTCCACGTAACAAACAAGGAAAGTATATGATTCATGCGTATGTAGAGTGTACTCCATTTATCTTGAACTTTGCATTCTCTATACAATACCACTATTAGTATAAATACACTTATAAATGGAGTACACTCTACATACGCATGAATCATATACTTTCCTTGTTTGTTACGTGGAATAATGCAAAAGTCTCTCTCTCTACAAGGTATTTTTTTTTAGATTCTATTATTTAAAAATTTTCTTATACAGTCTGCAATTGATTTTAATGGATTTTAAGATGGCTGCCAGTTATGGATGTATTCTAATTATTCTAAACTTTTAATTTAGCTAAATATTTTTCAATTAACATATGAGGGAAGTAAGTTAAGTTTACTTTAAGTTTGAACACCTGGCTGCAGGTAACCGCAGCCATACGATTTGTCGTATCGTATACTATGTTATTTAACAAGCCAAATTCTATTAACACATGAGGGATTTAATTATAAAAAAATAAATTTTTAATTAATGTTAATTGCAGCAGAACTACCCTGGCAGACATTACATTGCCAAATTGTTTATATTGCAATAAGCGTTTTCAATAATATTTCAATCAATTAACAGATGAGGGAAGGTTTTTCTAATGCCGGATCTTAAACCATTAAGGGTAGTTCTTCTCTGATAATCAGAGAACACATAGTCTAAAATAAAAAAAAGTATAATCGTACAAACGATTTTCTATTCAAAATTTCTGTTTAAAGTTTCAAAAATATTGTAAGGAAATTTTGGGAGAAGTATTACGTTTAAACTTTTTACGTAAAGTGTTTATTTATTAAATGGCTGTTCCAGAGACGATGATCGAGACAAACACGATCACTTGAAGTCCAGTTCCAGTGAAGAATCAATGCGTCGACGTGCATCTAGTTCAAACGATTCAGTATTATCAGAACCGACTGGTACTGCACATCATCGAGGTGCGACTGGTGGTGGCGGTGGTGGGACTGGATCAACAGGATCATCTGGTGGTGCTACCTGGCCAGTGAACACATCTACATACCATCATCATCATCATTCAACGTCGTCCGCCTCCGATGTTCTAAAAACGAATCGAGAGGTACTCGAAACTACAGTTTGATTCATTCAAATGTTCTGTTGTTGTCTCTGTTTCATGCATGTAAGTCTGCAATTGTTTGTAATTCGTTGTCTTTTTTTTATTCTATTCTACTACTCCTGTCAATCTTATCCCACTCAAATCACCAAACAACAAATCTGATCAGGTTTTTAATCTAAACTACGGTCAACACTTTTTTTTATTTATTTTGGGAACTAAGTATTTTCCATAAATAGTCCTTTCATACACTTGCAGTTATATCTGCGAACCAAGACTGTTTAGTTTTCTTATTCGGCCTAAATATTCTATTCGGTATGTAGTAGTAGTAATAGTAGCGGGGGGAGGTCGAAGCCTTGCAAGTAGACCTTTTTTTTACCGAACCTTAAAGGAGAAGGAATTTGTATGAAGAATAGTAATTGCGATTGTTTCCGTGTTTCCTTGTGAAAGGAAACTGCAGAAAACCTTCATAAGCATTACGTTTGTTCTTGTCCATACGCCGATAGATTAGTCAATTAACCGACCCCATTAATTATTTTTTTAATTAATTAATTTAATAAACTCCCAGTTGCGAGTAGAGCGCTTTTAACAACTGGACCACAACACGGACTGATTTATCCGGCATGCATTATTCGAAAATCCTTTGGAGATTAATTAAACAGTCGGATTGAATAGTCCAAAAGCCAAGAGGAATAACTTTGCAATTAGGATATCGACTCTATAGTTCACCCAGGAATAACCTTATGTTCACTACCGTAACGGACGTTTCTGGAATAGGTAGGGAATTTGATGTTATTGAAGTCGAAATTTTTTTTCTTGACTGTACTCTTTGAGCTCTTCGACTTGGGATCTCTAAACAGTCGTCTTCTGAAAACAATATCTTCGGATTTTTCAATGTTTTTTAGCGAAAACTTAAAAATATACTCGATAAATGGGATTTTAATCAAAGTTTGGGAATTTGGAAATACATTTTTAGATCGCCACCCTGAAATCGTAAAAGAAGGGTGGTTTTAGAGCAATAGACACTGGACACTTAATAAAATGTTTTGTTTCCTAGATAATAAAATTACAACATAGCGTAACGTTACGTACGCGTTGAGTTGGTCAAGTTTTCGATTGAACACCTGCTATTTTGTTAAGTACAGCCCCAATTGTTTTTTTTTTAAATAAAACATTCGTAATTCCACAAATATTTATTTTAGTTCATTTTTTTATTCACTCGATAGTACTGATCAAGTACTATCAGCTTCATAAGTGGTGTTTCTTTTACAAATTTTTGCAATCAATTTGTACCGAATCATTCCTTTTTTCAAAAGAATAAAAGTTGTTCGCAATTTTTGTTCGCATTTATATCGAAAACTGAATAAATTCGGCGCAAATCAACTGTTGAAATTAATAAAAACGGTATTTATGAGGCCGATAGTATTAATATCGACTCCTTTTTCAAATATTTGTGCAATCGATTTAGATCGAATTATATTGATTTTCGAAAACCGAATATATTTGACACAAATCGACTCCAAATATTTTGAAAAAACCAACCCTACTTTTGAAACCGATAGATTCATTCAGTACAGTCACTGTCATTTAACTTGTTCCAATGTTAATCGGTCATAATTTCGTAATTGTAATCCAATTTTCAAAGTACTTCCAATTTATTATATTATATAAATAATTTTTGTTTTCGGTAAACATTTCACAAAAATAAAAATCGATGGTGTTGGTAATTAGAACAAATTTTTTATTTTATTTCGCTTTGATATATTTTTCGAGATCACTTTTATTGATTCTATCATTTAAATTTTCCATTTTGTTGTTGTTGTTTTTTTTTTTAGTGTGTTTGATGTATAAATTTATCATTTTTATTCATAATCAAAATAATCACCAATTCATTTTCTTTCCACAAATTGATTTATGCTTTTAGATGATATCACATTCTGGTACACACTGTAGTACTTACATTGTATATAATAATCATTGGATTTTTGTTGTAACTAAAATCGTAAATCAAATTCTATTCACTTGTGTCGTTCACTTTGGAAACAATTCGAAAGCTCACTTTATTCATAGTAGAATCCTTCTCGTTCAAAACTTTGAATTATTTTTGTTTAATTTATGTAATCGATTTTTGACGAATCCAATTAGTTGTCAAAAAAATGTTTCTAATAAAAGTTGTTGGTTATAAAAATATTAACAACTTTTGTTCTAAACATTTTATTCGAAAACCGAATGGTTTCGTTACAAAACAACTTCAAACGTCATTCTTCTGTCAACTATTTTTTGTAGTCAATTTTTGGCGAATCCATTTGGTTATCAAAAAAATGTCTCGGATAAAAGTTGTTTCTTATATAAAGACTAACAACTTTTGTTCTAAACATTTTATTCGAAAACCGAATGGATCCGGCACAAATCAACTATGAAATTTTGTTCTGTCGACTATACGTTTAATCAAAGTTTTCTCGAAAATTATTGATCTAATTTCGATAAACCTTTGTGAGTTGCTCTGGCGAGGCGTCATAAAAACGGTTCAATCAAATTATTTGAAATGGAATTCCCTTGAAATTAAAAGTTTTGGTTAAAGAAGATCGTCGGTTTTCTTGTTAACTTTCTGGTTGAAAATTTATAGATTGTCTGGATGATTGTTTCCAAATTTTTCGACGCGAAGAAGGAAGAACTGTTTTAGACTATAGATAAGAATTATTTAGTGAATAGTTTTTTAAGGGAATCAATTACAAAGCTCAGACTAGCCTCACGTTATTTATTGTTGGTGTGGTTTTGTAATGTGTATGCATGTTGGTACTTAAACTATTTCATAGATGGTGTTGTGTGGTGTGGTGGACGTGTGTGCGCTGACTGACTGCTGAGCTAGTGTAGAGTAGTGTAGCCCATAGCATAGCCATACATTTGTTATCATCTAACAGAGCTCACCTACAATTCATTTTGTGTTGTTTTCAATTAAATTTTATATGTAGTTGTAGTTTTAAATTCGTTCTCAAAAATTTGTATTTTTATTCACCCTTTTTCCCGGCAAAAGTATGAAAAAAAAATCACTAGTGGCAGCACAATTAAGAGGGGGGAGAAACAAACCTTTCGGTTTTGCTGTTCTTAAATAATAGTCAAAGATATATATCTGGTACGAAATTGAAGAACATATTGAGTGACCTAAAACGATGGCGTAGATAATAAGGATTCTTTCACAGGGCATTTTTGCCGTCCCCGAGGTAATATTAAAGATAGAGTGAGCACAAGGTGTGGGTATTCGGTTAAGTGGAGTTTTCTCGCTCGTAGAAAGGGAATCCGTGAGGCCACCACATAATAGCGTGAGGCCACCGATTCTCTTTCTCCCGATTCGGCCAAGCAATTGGCCTCTCGCTCACTATCATTAATACTACCTATCGCTTCAAAAATGCCGATGCCGTCGACGGCAAAATTACTGTGTCTGATAGCTCTTAAAGTGTCTTAATAGAGAGGTTAATCGTTGATAATTATTTGTCTTATTGGAATCTTTGGTAGGGGGCGAAGCTTTGTTGTTCAACCTACTAGCAAGTAAGAGAGCGACCACGAAACTTGTAGGGTATGCAAGGGGGCAGCAAACGTCGACTTACTAGTTCTAGTTTATTATTTACCCACCAGAGAGCATATCCTAGTGCTAAAGTTTCCAATAACAGTCAGTATCTTATCATTTGTGATACATTTCTTGAAAACAAAGTAAAGCTTGAGGTTAATAAAGGACTATTCTCTCTACCAAGCCTGGAATAAGGTAACTACAGCATTGCTGGCCCCTCACAATCCGTGCTGCCCCTGGTGGTATTGTTTTATACCATTCCAGGAAAAAAGGTTAATTTGGTATTCAAAACAGTTTACGATGTTCATGGTTTATTGATTCAAGTTCATCATTTATTAAATTAGAAGCAAATGTACCCCTTTTGTAAACTAACTCAAATTTGAGTAGTCAATTTTTTTAATAACAAAATGTCATTCAATTATTGTAAAGCTTGGACCAAAGTTGGTTCAAATAATTTTCGATTGAGACCCTTTAAACTATAAATGATGGACATGGCATGGGGATGGGTTTAAAATAAATGGGGTATGGTTTGAAGTAGTTATAAATGTTTATTAAAGTATTGGAATATTTACAGAGACAAGAATCTACAATAGGGCAATCACCTCGCCTCAAACATGCCTCGACTCCGAACAATCCAAACTCTTCTATTGGCGGTGGTGACCAGCACTCAGCCAACAGCACCCCACATAAAGTACAAGCCCATTCGAATGAGTCCTCAGATAATGACGATAGTCTATCCGTGCCAGTATTTATGGAAGCAAATGTTGGTGGCAATGTACAGAGTGTATCAAGTACAGGATGTACAGATGTATTAATAACCACAGCGTCATCGATGGATGGTCATGGATATAATCGGATGGGTTGTGAGAGTTCATCCCGTTCAACGTCACCCATAAATGTTGAGTTACGCAATCAGAATGGTCAAAAGGGTCATTGGAAATCACAGAGTGTTAGTGAAATATCAACGGAAGAGGTGAATGTTAGTTTTAGTCAAAATCGTGAACTATGGCAAAAACGTGCCAGTTCACAATCCGTTATGAAGATGTCTTCCTTATCAACAAATAATACAGTACCAATCACGAACACAAACCGACATTCGACAGAGAGTTGGAAACATCCAAAACATACGCCAGACTTAGTTATGGATCTACCATTAACTGGAAATTCTAGTCCAAAAGATTCAACGAAAAAAATTTTATCGAGTTCAACGCAATCCTTAAGCGATCTTGATGATACACCACGTACCGATTCATTAGATACACCCCCAATTGTTGCTAATATTGGGACAGCAGCACAATTGGGTCCAGAAAGTCCAGATATGAGTACAGCAGCCGAACGATTCGCCAAACAGAATCAATGTACGCTCAAAAAGAATACAAAATTACATCAAGATACCAATGAAATGGTGCAAACGCTAAATATAACTGAGACCACGGATACATCGATGGGAGGTGCTACACCCCCCGGTGGTGATATCACACCACCAGTTCTACCAACACGTAGTCCAGTACCAACACGGGTCACTCATAAATTCGCTGCAAAATTTGCAGATATGCATTTGACTGGTAGTTTTAAGCCACAAGTCATGGCCAAACCGCCACAATTGTTGCGCAAACCCGTAATATCATTAACGAGCCAATCTTCGCCAGAAATGCAACGCAAAGAAAAGTAAATTTTTGATCCAAATATCAATTTAGTTTTTGTTTTTAATTTGTACAAGGGGTGGTGTTTAATTCACGAATCATTTTTATTTACATTACACATGTAAACAAATATGAAGTCGTGTGTAATTATGCCCAACCGTATATTTCTCACTGCATACTCAATACTAGTCGACTGGTGGTTGTTTATTAGGCCACTTTGAATTGATGGAGTGGCCCCAATATGACAACACAATTTTAACAAAACATAATCAAAAAAACAATTTCTTTTGATTTTTCGAATTTGAATAGGAAAATATTTTTATAAAAAGTGTTTTAGGGCAGAATTTTTAAATTTTGAGAGAAATTTAACTTTGTCAGTATTTTAGCACAAATATTATAAAAAATATTTATTAACGATTTAAAACACGATTTGTGAGCCAAACTTAATTTTTGTATTATGGAATCTTGTATTTTTTTACACAAAGTATATTTCTAGGAGTCTAGGAGCCCAATTTAACAGACAATAAAAAAAAACACACACACACAACAAAACATTATTGTATGTAAGACAGCCCCTTAATTAGATTGTAAGATTGAAATGCTTGAATTTGTGTAATAATCATCGAATTTAAAATTAATTTAAACAAAAACAAACGAACGAATGAGATATTAACGTAAGGGGTTTCTAGAATATAAATTTTAACTTTTAGTTTGTTTTTTTTTTTAATTTCAATTCAATCGAATAGAATTATTGTGCTCAACATACGAGGTGTGTTCAAAAAGTAACTTGGCTTTTCAATTTTCACGGGCTATGTACATTCGATTTTCGATTTTTTTATTTTGTTGTGTTGGTACACTCATCCCGAACATATGTTCACAGTTTCAATTCGTATAGCATTCTTTGTTTGTTTGTGAGAGGCATAACGGTTAGAGGTGTTTGTCTGATTATCTTCTCAATCGTTGTAAATCTCCGTCCTTTCATGGGTCTCTTCAGTTTTGGGAACAGGAAAAAGTCGTAGGGGGCTAAATTCGGTGAATATGGTGGCTGAGGCATGATTGTGGTGTTGTTTTTGGTCAAAAAATCACGCACAAACGATGATGAATTGTTTTTCCACAATTCTGGACGTTTTTTTTCGTATCGCTTCCGGCGCATAACTTCAAGGTAATACTCCTTATTGACCGTTCGACCTTGTGGTAAGAACTCTTGGTGCACTACGGCACGGTAATCGAAGAAAACAGTGAGCAAAACCTTGACAGAGTGAGGTTCGTCATTGTCATCTTTTCGGCCTTCCTGAAAGAGCTTGTATAAACGTTTTTTTACTCGAGTAGACTCACCGTATGCCACTGTCAACATTTCAAGTATTTTGGACCATTTTTTACACAAAATTTGATGCAAATTCTTTGAAAAAAAAAAATCGCCGAGCACACCAAACACTTCTAACATTTATGCCTCTCACAAATAAACAAAGAATGCTATACGAATTGAAACTGTGAACATATGTTCGGGACGAGTGTACCAACACAACAAAATAAAAAAATCGAATATACGTTGCCCGTGAAAATTGAACAGTCACCTTACCTTTTGAACACCTCGTATTCATTCATTCATTCATGAATTGAAAACGTTTTCTGAATCTTGAATCTCATCTAGTTCTTTAGTTGTAGATCTAGGGACTAGATCACTGCATCCATTATATATATAGTTCATTATATAATCACTTATAATTAGAAGAGTAACTGAGCGACTCTGGTTGCCTCTGTCGTCTATAAACTGTATTAATTCAATATCAAATTCATTTTTATAGTCCAGTTCAACTGACTCGGATTTTAGATATCACCAATTTGGCTATTGCGAATTATTAAGTAAGGTTTCATTTTATTGAGGAATAAGTCTAGGTTCGTAGGGGAGAAGAGTAAAAATAAAAACCATCTCGAATTTATGCTTTTTTATCAAAAACTATAAATAGATGTGAAAAAAAAAGTTTCAAATCAAAGTTATATTTTATGGAAAAAAAGTATTATTGTCTTTACTGAAGTGGTGGAGCTCTGTCCTGTCATTCGCAAAGAGGATGGATAAGTTCGACAACGGGAGGAAGCGGTACAGAAGTGGCTGAAGATAGAAGAGGTTGAGGGTACGGGTTTCTTAGAGGTCGGTAATAAAGGTGTACATGCCAGGCTTCGACCTCCCCTCCAAGGCTACTATTACATTCTTGCCTTTTAATCGTGTCTTTCATAGATAGCAAGTTTTGTGCACTCGAATGCAATATATTTGAAACAGCTACAAATAATAAATATTTATGTAATATTACATATAATAATAGTTTAACTGGTTCAATTTTTTTGATATTAACTGTACAATGTAAGTTCCAGAACTGGCACGAACTCAAAAATACTATTTGTTCATCCCTCTCTATGGATGGCCGAGACATTTTAAAGTATTAATTTCGACACCGTGAGGTTTTTTTTTCTTTTCAAAAGTTTATAGGTGATTTGAGCCGAATCTATTCGGTTTTCGTAAAAATGTTTCAAATAAATGTTGTTAGTATGTTTATAATGAACAACTTTGATTTGAAACATTTTTTCGATACTCAAATAGATTCGGCACAAATCGACTGTAAATTAACCGATAGTCTAGTTTAGAACCAATCAAATTTCACCATGTTCTATGATCACGCAATTTCATTTGTTGATTGATTTGAGGCACAAATCAACTATAATATTTTGAAATGAAACGCCATTTTAGGCAGTCGATAGTACTATCAATTAGTAAAATGACTTTCCTTTTGAAAATTTTTGCAATTGATTTGTTCCATTTGACTTTCAAATAAAAGTTGTTTGTTATAAAATTACTAACAACTTTTGTTCTTAACATTTTTTTTTTAGAAAACCAAATGGAAAGGACACCATTTTTGCAATCGACTTTCCGAAATAAATAATATTTTATAAATTCGTTTCGCCAATTGGTGATATGATGTAATATCCGTTTCACTTGATTGGAGTAGTTAGTATTGTATTTTCAATCAACTGTACCGATTTTGAACAGAGTGTCCACAAGTATTGATTGACAAATATAAAGAAACTACATAAAACTCACACTGTTGCCGTCACACATTTCAAATCAAAGTGTACATAAAATATATTTTTATAATTTTATTTGTTAGCTTAGCTAAGAAAGATGTGCAAATATTTTTTTATCGTCAAATTCATCGTCATTCCATCCAAACTCTAGTTTTCGTCTTACGACTAACAGTTCAGTGATATCCGTTAGTTACTCTTCTAGTTAACTCGTGTACAAATTTTATAAAATATCGTTTGATCTGTGTGCGTGTGCTACAAGCCCGTTAGGGGCCAGCTACACACATCTTAAATATTATTCATAAATTTATTCAATACAGGGATGATCATATTTGGTGCTTCATATTTTTTTTTTTGTAAGATATTTTTTTTAGAGATCAACTTTATTTGAACACACTGTAGTACTTTATATATTGGTTTTGCGTCCAATCTATAATATGGTACTCATCGGCTTTCATTTGAAAAATTGCAACAAACAACATGTTCGTAGCGATATGTGGGGTCTGAGAGACAGACCTAGAGGTTTTGAAATCACGTCTAAAGTAGATGGAATTAAGAAGTGATGCTAGCGCATCGCTTTGAGTCCTAAGATTCCATCTGTTGCGGGTCGTAAGTATATTTTTTGATATGTTACAAAGTTTAGAGTCTTGTTTGGTGTTCCAACACTTTTTGGAGTATTTAGATCTAGCGAAATAGATTTGAAAGTTTTGTAGATTATTGACCAGACAGAAGATGGCGTGCTTTTGGTATTTAATAAATGTCAAGTTCGTTAATGGGCAAAATCGATTAAAAAAGGGCTTTAAGGGAGGAAAAAACACAAACGGTGGGATATTTCTCTATAATATTAGTAAAATGGAAAATTTGATCAAGCGTTAATTGACCATTTATTCTAATATTTACAAATTTTAATGTTCTAATACTTATAATAATGAATATGACAACTCTCGCCATTACGTAGCTCCTACATTCTAGATATAGGAAGATAAACAGCTGCGATCCTTTTGATACAAATTATATCGTTCATCTTTGGGTCTGTTGGATCCCACATGTTGTTTCACCATCTTTTTCACCTGTCCATGCTAAAATTAAGTTCAACTATTGAGTCGGTGTACATTTTACAATCGATTTGTGCCGTATCTATTCGATTTTCGACAAAAATATGTAGAACAAAAATTGTTAGTATTTCCATAACGGACAACTTTTATTTGAAACATTTTTTCGAAAACCTAATAAATTCGGCCCAAATCCATCAATAGTACACTCAACCACTCAAGTTTTTTTTTTTTAGATTTTGTAAGCGATTTGTGTCGAATCCATCCTGTTTTCGAAAAAAATGATTAGAACAAAGATTTTTCTAAGGAACAACTTCTATTTGAAACATTTTTTCAAAAACTTAATAGATTCGGTACAAATTAACACGCTACAATTTGGTGGGCACTCTAGGTGCACTCCAGGTGAATAAAGTACACGCAAGTCAAGTACCATATGTAATTAATAAATAAATGAAATCAGATTCATTTATTGTGAGTGTTTCAAATGAATTATATTTGTTTTTTTTTGGTTAAAATCATAATAATATATTTTAAACGTGAATGTCATCAATTTGTATTAAATAGTCATATATGTCATGTGTCATGCCATCCATCATTGTCATTGTTATTGTCATTGTAATACATATACGATACGTCTATATAAACTCTTATTATATACGATGTGATACACACTGATACTGGTACACACAGTACCAGTATGTGTTGTATTACATGTAATTGTTTTACTTTTTTTTTTATAAAAAAAAACTAGTCAAATGATTTTTACTAAATAGTTTAGTCAACAAGTTAAAAAACGTGTTAATTCTTGCTACTACGAATTAAAATACGTGCGATAGGGTCGTTAAACTTGTTATGACGTCTAGAAAAATGTGCAAAAATTTCAAACCCGCACAGAAACAATTTATCCAAAAAATAAAAGGGGTTTTTGTTTTTTGGAAATATCTCAGAAACTATTGCAGATATCGGAAATCGAAAAAAAGATTCTTAAAGAGCAGGAAATTTCCTAAAAATAAGTCCAACGTCCCGGAACTGTACCACTAATATTTATAATTTTAATTAAGAGATGAAAATAGGGCTTGTGATTCGGCAAATTTAAAAAATTCAATTTTTTCATTAACAAAGATACGGAAAAATTCAAAACTGAGATATTTGTAAAAAACAAAACCCTTTTTTTTTTATAAATTGTTTATAACTTTTGCAATTGTTTATGTGCGGGTTTGAAATTTTTGCACACTTTTCTAGACGTTAAAACGAGTTCAACGAACTAATCGCACGTATTTTAATTCGCAGTAGTAAGAATTAATACGTTTTTTAACTTGAGGACTAGAGTAAAAGAAAAATAAATACAATTATTAAAAATAAATATCCTTTTTTGTTTTAAAAATAGAAATACATAATATTGTATATTATTAATTAATTATAAATTAATGGAGATTTATTATTCATTAATTATATTAACCATTGATTGATTAATGTGGTGTCTTCTTATTAATTACACAACATTTTTTATTAATCCATCATCATGTACTTCTGTAATTCTTCGCTCTTATTGTTTAAAGTTGTGCTTCTTCATTTTTAGTTTTTATTTTCTTTATTGTATTATATAACCCAACACATCGATCTACATCCATGTACAATACTACTTTTATGTAAGTCTTTATAGTAACTATGTGTCTGCAATTTTATGATCACTTTACACTAAACTTACGATTCACTACGCGTGAAACTTTCATGTAGATCATCGTCTCAGCTTAAAATGGGAATTTTTCAGTATCAATGAAATTTTAGGAAAAGTTCTTTTTATGTAAACTAGGATCATTGTATGAATTTTTCATGTTAAGTTGTTAAGGTTCCCATCTGTTCCAACTCCGGATAAGGGATGAAATATCAGTAAAATCATATCTAAAATTCCAGTTTTTCGCAATTTTCTCAAAATCTATGAGAGATACGAAATCAAATCAATTAATTTCAAACATTTTTCAACCTTCATCGTTACTTTTCGTCCAAACTATTAAAAGCTGTAACTGAGCTTTACGGAGCAGAGTGAAACGTAAAAGAAATGGTCATCACAATTATTGAGATTTATTCTTTATTTTAATATAAACAAGAGATGGAGATTGAAGCTACTGGACCATTTTTATGTATAATTAAAATCTCTACAAATTTTCCTCGGAACTTTGGTTTCGTATCTCTTATATAAAGGGGTGGCTGAAACAAGCTCATCTCGATTACTGGGACTTTGAGCAGGGCATGCAATAGGCCAAGTTGTGCATAAACACAGCTAGGCCATTCGACTGTGCTCGATTGAAACTCAATAGAATGCAGTTGAGAAGTGTGGTGGGGCTTTTGACAGGACACTGTCGATTGAACTACCACCTACATAACTTGAGGATCTCTGATGATCCCACTTGTAGGGCCTGTATGGAGGACGATGAGACCTCCGTACATGTTATATGCACCTGCAGGGTATCAGATATAGAATGTTTGGGTCCGAAACCTTGAACGCCTTGGATGGCACCTCTTACCCGGAGATTTCTCGCCTTCGGGTGACAGGTTGTTCTCAAGGAGGGTACAGAGGAACCCTTGGTCTAGGTGCTAGGAACCTACTTGCGGTACCTCTCTTTCTAATTATTATTATTATTCGTATCTCTTTTAGTTTTTAAGAAAAATTGTGGAACAGTGAGATTTGGTATGGTCTTTTACTCTGATATTCCAATCTTTGACCGAGATGGGTGCACTCGTATTGGCATTGTTGATTGATTCTAGCAACCCCAAGAACTTATTCTACAATTGTCATCTATTTTGATTAACAAATCCTGATTTCAGACTGAGTTGATTGGATTCTTGTATTACTTATGGAACGTACGAATACGCCATAAGGTCACTCACAGCACTTAGTTACTGTAAACACGATCAATTATCAATAATCAATGTTCAAATAATTGTTGAATTGTGCTTATAAAAGCTCAGTAGTAGATTGAACAACAATAATCAGATTCTAACTTCGTATTTTCTTATGTTAACGAACCAAATCCAACCAGAATCAATTTGTAAAGAGTGTTTCAAAATGTGGCAAATAGTAAGGCGTCTTAGGCGTCTTTACTGTTCTGCATCTATGAGACGCATCGAAATTCGAAAATAAAGGAACAATTGTTATCTTGTCTACTATTGAACTTTTATAAACAATTTTGGATTCGTTTATTTTGAAACCACCCTCTATATATTTTTTATTATTTTAATGTATTTCTAAATATGCAAATTATGAGTCCTAAAGTCCTCTCGCTATAGTTTTTTAGATCTCAAAATTTACGATGTTTTGTTTTTAAGTTTACGTACTTATTATGTTTCTTTTTTTTGGATTTAGAATTTTAAGGAATTTATTTTTGGATTTGAATCTCAAATGACACATTTGGTTGTACAAAAAAAAAGTTTTATTTTAGAATTGTTTAATCATTTTTATTTGTTTTTTTTTTTTTAAAGAAATTTATTGTACATTTTTTTTTTTATTTCAAATGAAAAACAAATTGCAAATTAGTTTTTGCATTTTATTCAGCGAATATTCTTCGCCAATCCACATACACTCAAATAATCGATCGAATATTTTTCCAAGTCCAGATACAATCTGTTTGGATCATTTGGATTTTGATGAAGTGTCTTCCAATGTTCAGTGGGGGTACTTAAGAAGCTGTCTTGGTTTTTTTCGACATTAATTCGACGCTGATTTTAATTTTTAATTAGACATCGAATTTATATTTGGATTTTGCACCATTATACAAATTTTGGCTAAATTTTTAGATTGAATAATCTTTTTGGAAAATGGATGAAATCGATTGTTTGAGCAAGTGAACAGCATTGAGCGTACTCAGTACTATCAATAATATGGAAAATTCTGTTGGTATGCGCTAATCTGGTCTAAAATTGAAAACTATTGAAATAGAAGCCAACTGGATGTATTTTTTTAGTTTAAAGTAAATTGGCTTATTCTAATGTTTCAGAATCTCTCAAAAGATGGCTGCTCAAAAGTGTGCTCGATCCATGACAATTAGCCTATTATCTTAAGGTAGTATAGGAATTTAAAAGTGATACATTTTTGGCAGTCGATTTGTATCGAATCCACTTTCTTTTCGAAAAAATGTTTCAAACAAAAGTTATTCACTAGTAAAGTATCAACAACTTTTATTCGAAACACTTTTTTTGATAACCGAATGGATTCGGCACAAATCAATGATTTTTGAAATATTTTAGCAGTTGATAGTACTATCGGCTTCATAAGTGATTGATTTGTATCGATTCTATTTTATTTTCGAAAAAATGTTTCAAACAAAAGTTGTTCATTACTAAAATATTAACAACTTTTATTCGAAACATTTTTTTGATAACCATATGGATTCGGTACAAATCAATGATTTTTGAAATATTTAGCCGTTGATAGTACTATCATAAGTGATTGATTTGTGTCGAATTCACTTTGTTATCGAAAAAATGTTTCAAACAAAAGTTGTTTGGCTTAAAAATACTAACAAATTTTGTTCGAAAATTTTTTTCAAAAACCGAATGAATTCGTTATAAAATCAATTGTAAAACATAACGGCACTTTAGTTGTTCTAATCCGTATTAAACAATGTACAGTGTGTCACCACATAAAATCACAACAAATCAACTATTTAGCGCATACTTCTTAATTTCATTTGAAATTTTTCGAACAGTATTTTATTTTTTTTAAATAATTTGAATGCTATAACTGGAATTGTTTGCTTTTAAATGCACAAATCGATTATTTGTAATCGATTGTATACGAAGGTGATAATTATCTATCGTTGCTATTTGTACAAAATATATAAATATTAAAGTATATATATATATATATATAATTATGGGTACTAATTAATATGTAATTATATTGATTATTAATTAAATGTTGGACAGAACCGAACAACTAAAGCAATCAAAGTGAATTGAATGTGGAGATTTTTGGTTGATTTGGTGATCGATCCAACATGATTTTATTTATATATATTGATTATTGAAAATATTATTAATCACAAATCATTGATTGATGATTGTTGATGTTTTTTTTTTTATTTTAAACTAAATAGATATTATTCGACTTTTTGGACTCAACTGAACTGAAGTGAACTCAAAATAAATAAAGTAAAAAAATAAAAATGAAATGAAATCAATGTTGAATTCAAACATTTAACAAAAAAAAAAAAACTATTTGTCTATTCTAACTAACCAATTCTCTATTCAACAAAAAAAAATCAATTTTATCAAACTAAAACTAAAAACTTAACTACTTACTACTACATTACACATACATACACTCCCGTTCATAAATATTGAACCAGTAAGTCACATTCCAAGCGTATATATTACTAAATAATGGGTGATTCATTTGGAGGTACTTTTTTCAAAAATAAAAAAAAACAAATTTATGGGGTTATCTTTATTATCATACAAAAGAACCATTCTTTACAATTTATTTTTTAAAGATTATTTCTTTCAAATGTTGTCCGTAACTGCGGTTAACATGGCCCATCCTGCAGTTTCAATTTTCGATGATGCGTCCGAGTATTCCAAGTGGTATTTGGCGAGTAACGCGAGTAATGTTGGTTTCCAGTTTGGACCAAAAGAAAAATTTTAGGGGTGAGATGTCGCAGGGTCTAGGCGGCCACAACTCACCGTCCGAAGCGCGAAATTAACTGTTCACCAAATTGTTCTCGCATTAAAGCCATGGTTTCATGTGCTGTGTGGCAAGTAGCGCCGTCTTGTTGGTACTAAATGTCCTAGAGATCACGGGCTTCAATTTCGGGAAACAAATAGTTCGTTATCATGGCACGATAACGGTCTCGATTGACAGTTACGCTCTGGTCGGCCTCAATGATTCCACCGGCCCATAAATCACATCAAACCGTTGTTTTGTCTGGATGTAATGGCAGCTCTTGAATCTCTTCAGGTTGCTCTTCAGACCAAATACGGCAATTTTGTTTGTTGACATATCCATTAAGCCAGAAATGTGTCTCATCACTAAACAAAATTTTTGTCGAAAACAGTGGATTTTCTTCAAGAATGAATCGGTGACGGACTAAGTCTTTCCATAGGTTAACACGACTCACGCTTCATCTGTCTAAAAAGTGCCTCTAAATGAATCACTCATTATTTGTGTAATATAACACTTAGAATGTTTCAACTGGTTCAATTTTCATAAACGGGAGTGTGCATACATACAAATACATATACATTTTACATCAATTACTAATGGTCGTGTTCAGAATAACTAAGTTCCTAGTCAACTTACTAACAATGTGACGCCAAGGGTGTGGGATATTCGGATTGGAAAACGCTTTTACGAGTTAGTAATCGAAATGAATAGTTATTTATTGTCGAGAAAAAACGCCCCTTAAGTTTCAAAGAAACCTAAACTAACATATACATCAATTAATTGATGTATAACCTGATTGCCTGCTGTTTTAGAGGTCCGCCACGTCGTCATGACCCTTGAATCGACAACTATCTGATACATATGCTAATGTAGGTTTGTTCGAAACTTTAAGGACTAAATTCTCGACAACGGCTCAGTAGTGCGGCCTACTTTTCTAGTAAAAATAAGTGCGTATACCGAGACTAACTACACGTGAAAGCCCGTTCCAATTTGAATACCCCACACCCTTGCCATTTCCTTGTAAGTATATCTAACTTTTTTTTTGCTTAGTTGTATATCTAGCCATTTTGCTTAGTAAGTGCTGTCAGATTGGATGATTTTACCATAAATGTAAGCCTAATTAGGGGGAAAATCTCCCAATTTGGCAACACTGCTGATAAGTTAGTAAATGTGTCCTGAGAGAAACACACTAAACTTAGATGCTCAGAAGTAAAATTGATTGTCGAACTTACTTAGTTTAAACTAAGGACTTAGTTGTTCTGAACACGACCAATTACAATTAAATATTATCATTGACTTCAAATATTAATTATTTCAAATCGAAATCGATCTAATTAATCAGGGGTCTCGTTGAATAGTTCGTCTCAATTCCAAAAAAATAATTTGATATCTTTTTGGGTTTTTAAAAGGAACTAAACTTTTAATAGCTGATATCTAGAGCACGGTTGCGTAAGGCCGAGAAGCAACCCTGAATATAGAGTCGTGTAAGATTTACGTGACGTACCTACCTTACAGTTTAACCGTCACATCTCCCTTGGGAAGGGATACGCGCAATCAGCGCGTCCTGGTGTCTTAGATCAACCAGAACTACCAATTGTTCCTTAGATGTAAGCCTAGGGAACACCTTGGGAGGGTTCGAGGCTATCTAACCTCTATTAGTTCTGCAAACTAACACCCGAGCTGAAATCGAAGAATAGAAATTTGGTCAATAGGTCATGGAATTTGAATCGGAGTCAGGGAAAAACAACTCAGAAGGTCAACCGTAGCATCAGAGCTCACTGTCAATCAATTTTCTTATCATGGATTCACTTGGAGAACCATAAGGACGACGATAGACTCGTTGTGACGGTAGGCTCTTTTTTCTCAGTTGTAAATTTTTCCATAATGAATTTCCAGGATGTTCTTTATTTTATAAAACCTTAATTATTAAATCAAACAAATATTTGAGATTGTCGTAACAATATTTTTATTATGACTATAGTTTCGCAATCACTGTTGCTTCTTCAGAAAATGTATAAGAAACAACAGTGATTGCAAAACTATAGTCAAAATTAAATATTACTGCGAAAATCTCCTGAAATATTTGTCAGATTTTCATCAAGCAACAAAAATGTTGTTAGTTCACCCGGTGTATAATCGAAGAATACAAATTTTGGTCAATAGGTCTGGGATTTTATTCGAAGGGAAAAATAAAGTTTTGAAATCATTTTTTGGTCGCCACCTTGCTGAATTGTCTTAAAATCTAGATCAAAACTTCAACGTTGCTGTTTTTGAGATATTTATTGATTTGATTGATATGAATGGTGTTTTTTGATTCGATAATATTGAATTGTAAACAAAATAATAATTAAACAAATTATAATCAACTAATTAATTATATATTTATGAATTATAATCAACAAAATATATTTGTATACAATTTTTAAACATAATGATTGTCAATAATGATATAATAGATCATCTGATCAATCACTGTTCTTTGTACACCCTGTACAATGTACACTGTAGTACTACACGTATTTTAATTATTTTTTATATTGTTTAGTTCAATTCTCAACAAACAAACAAATTTGTAAAACCTAACCCCTTTTTTGTTTTGTTTAATAAGACTGATTTTAATTATTCAACTCAAATTTTATAACAAATGCTCAAAAAAAAAGAGTTGTTTTAGTTCGAATATTGCTGTATAGCTGTCTCTCTCTCTCTCTCGCTCTCTGTATTTCAATGTGACTTGTGAATCTCACTCATGTCCTGTGGCCAGTCACCAGTGATCACACCACTGATTAGTTTGTAGTGAATCTTGGAAAATAAAACGCTTAAACTATTTTTAAGTCTAGACTCTATTGTTTGTTGTATAGATTAAACGTCAATTTTTTTAAATAAATCGATCGAATCAGGATCCGGATTTGGACTCTCAATCCAATCAAATGTATAGTCGATTACAAATTGGAATTCTTTTTACAAAATTATATTGCTCTTTTGGTTTTCGATTAAATGTTGAGCACAAAAGTTGTTACTTTTTAGTATACCGGACAACTTTTATTCGAAACAGGACATGTCTAACAGTTGATTTACGATCGGCTTCTTATTAAGTGGTCGATTTGTATCGAATCCATTTTGTTTTCGAAAAAATGTTTCACATAAAAGTTGTTTGTTATAAAAATAGTAATAAATTTTGTTTGAAAATCGAATAAATTCGGCTCAAATCGACAGCAAAATTTTGTTTAAAAAAATATCGTCATTTGATAGTACTATCGACTTTGTCAGTTGTCGATTTGTGTCGAATCCATTTAATTTTCGAAAAAATGATTCAAATAAAAGTTATTCGTTATCAAACTACTAACAACTTTTGTTCAAAACATTTGTTCGAAAACCTAATGTTTCGGTAAAAATCAACTGAAAAATTAAATTTTAAATATTGGCTTCATAAGTGGTCGATTCCATTTTATTTTCCAAAAAATGTTTCAAACAAAAGTTCATTGTTATTAAAATACTAACAACATTTGTTCGAAAACCGAATAAATTCGATATAAATCAATTTTGAAAAAAGAACATCCGTTTATATTGTTCTAATCCGTACTAAATAATATACAGCGTGTTACAACGAAATCTTCGATAATATTTTTTTCGAATTAACTCTAATTTTAAAAAGTCGTAAACATTTTTCCGAAATTGTAGATATATTAATAAAAAAAATTACGGCCAATTCTAAGATAAATTCGAAAAAAATTCTTCTATCCATTTTTAATTTTGTTTAGGTGTATAGAATAGATAGATACGTTCCTGTATAGCGCACTATAATTTATTATGATACCCAAGCTTGAGCTTTACGACACGCCTCAAAACTGTCCTCGATCCGATCCTGAAAACTGTAGTATCTCTAGTAATTCCCATGTATATCCAAATCGAAAAATTGTATTTACAGGAATTTTTGACAACGACATATTCTTTCTCTCGATTATTCTATTTGCATTTCTAGAAACTGCCTCAATAAATATTCTAGACTTGTGTACAGATAGACGGACCACACTCGTAAATCATAATCATTAGATAATATTTAGAAAATATTCGAAGTGTATAAAGAAAACTAAAAGCGTAAAATTCTAAATTGAGTGGCCAAGGAGATGAGAGAGTTTAATTTACAATTAAATAAAATGCTCAAAATTTTTCTCGTGTAAGATAAAATGTAAACAAGAATCTCATTTCAAAACGACATTTTCTTTTTTTTTTTTAAATCATTCATTTTTTTTAAATCATAAATCCATAGTTTGATGATAGTTGGTCGTGTTTAGACTAACTCACCGTTGTTGAAGGGTGTCCGAGGTATGTAAACACGACCAATGACCATTGTGTGTGACCTTTGTTTATAAGTTTGAAATGAAGCAAACGACACGACATTTATGTGTCGTTTTTCGTATTACTTTTAATAAGTATTTTAGTTGTTTATTTCTTTTAAATAACGAAACTATCTGTATTTGAAAATAAATATTATTTTCAATCAATTTTGTTTCTCATTTTAAGATCATCTCCATCCAAATTTAAATCCTCCAACTCCTGGACTACATAAGGTCATCCCAAGTAATTCCTTTACTACTAGAGAAAACAATTCAAGGTCATGACTATCGGTAAGTATTATAATGAAATATCTCACTTAGCGTTTAAATATTGAAGTACCAATCTAAAATATGGATTCCTTGAATTTATATCAATGCAAATCGACATCAAAATCGGAACAAATTTAGAGCTTAACCCCTTTAGCGTTTTATTTATTTTATAAAAACTATCCAAAAACATTCATTTAAGGATGTTTCAGTATAAAACCACTTTTCGACAGATTTTACTCATTTTTTTTCTCAGGCTAAAAATAACGTTTTCTAATAAATCCCGAAGTTTCAGAATTGTTGAGCGTTTAGAACGTGAGATAATTAATATCAAAGTTATCATTCTCTCTCACTCTCTCTCATTAGAAGCATTTAAAACTTGATGCCCGCCCAACTATTATCTGTTGTATTAAAAAAATAGTCGGCAGAATTAAAAAAAAAAAACTTGGATAGTAAAGATAAATATTTATTAAATAAATTTAAAAAATAAAAAACGCGTTTTACCGTTTTGTTTTCGAAATATAAAAGTTTAAAATTATTTTTTATTTCAAAATTTCATTCATCCACCAATATCATGCGCACTTTCAAACTGACGCATTCTCAGTTTGAATGAAAACGGTTATACAAAAACAGAAGCATGTCACCAGTTAATTGTTATTTATTTAATAAAACAAGTTGAATTTGACGAAAGAACCTAAGAAATTTCTTCAGTCATCTATAGTAAAATTTCATAAACTAAAGCATTCTACAATTTAAAAAAAATCATCGAAAAAATAACATCTAAAAAACTTAGGTTAGATATAGTACATGTCGTAAATCAAGTATGAAAGGTTAGTTACAGTACATGTCGTAAATAAAGTATCAAGAGTGTTTTAAAATATATAACAGTATATTTATTATGTATATTATTATGAAATTGTTTGTAAAATACAATTGAAGACAATAAATAAATAATACATTACAATTACAAAATGATTATACAATTGTGAATTGTAATGAAACAACTAAACAAAATATGGATTGTTCATCTCTTTATTAATTTACAAAAATGGTTTCGTTTTTATTATTATTTTTGTTTGTTTAAAAATAAGCAGCATTCAGCATAGGTACATTATTATACATACATGACCAGATTAAATTTTTTTTTTTTTAATTTTATTAATTATTATTTATTAATTAAATCATTTATTATTAATTATGATTATAATTAATTTGTTTATTGAATTTATTACAATATATTATTTGCAGGTACCCATTGAAATATCAAATACTATGTACTAACATACAAATGACTACTAAAACTAACCGATAAATTCGAAAAAACAATCTGAATACTAAGATGAAAAAAGAGGATTCTACACACACGATCTCTCGATAACATCTCGATTCAGTGTTCAATCACTAGGATTTTTATTTGACTTGTAATTTCGTAATTTTGTCACACACTCAACCAAAACCACGTCTCATTATTCAAAATTTTAAAATATCTAACAGACATCATCACGTCTTAATCTTGTTGTAGTACTCTCGGTTTTATAAGTGGGTAGATTTGTTCCGAATCTATTTAAAAATTTTAAAATGTTTCAAATAAAAGTTGTTGATATTTTTATAACGAATAAGTTTTATTTGAAACATTTTTTCGTAAATCAGATAAATTTGGCACAAATCGACTACAAAAAATTTGTTAAACCGATTGTACAACAAACACTAACTATTCAATTCAGTTTCGTTCAGTCGAATAGGTTGATTTAAGGACCTTTTCACACAAACTGGTAAAACTGGAGCTGATTCTCGACACGTGTTTTTCGACTTTCGATAATGTGTTTCACGTATCGCCTCGACACAAATCGAGATAAAAAAGTTTAACCGTCGAATTTCTGGTTTTTCGCGACAGTAATATTTATAAAATAATGTAATATTGTTTGAAAAAGTAAACAAAAACCTAACCGACATGACAAAAACGTATTCTGTGTGAAATCAAGGTTGGAAGGGCTTCGGACTGTAAATAGTCCAGTCGTCTAACTGTGAAATTGACATTTCTCAGCATGGCTGGAATTTTTAGAGAGTCTTAGGGCTACTAGAAACAAGAATAATAAAAATAAGGGCGCTCCGATAGTAACAAGTACCCTAATCGTTTTAACGATACGAACCGGTTAGTTTGGTTATTCTAATGATAATAGATGTTAAAAAACTTCTCTCTTCCCTAATTTCATGGTTAAACCATACATTTTGATGGGGTTTTTATCCGATGGTAGATAATTTTACCAGATCAGTATCGCATGACATCTTTGCAGTTACTTTAAAACGTATAATATTCTTTAATACAAATTTTGTATAAAATACTTTTTGAACTGAACTGAATTGATAACATATATTAAGTACACATAACCTTACATAACAATTAAAAATAAATAAACAATTAAAAAACAAAATAAATATTGATAATCAGTAATGGTCGATTGAGTTAATGACAAACTGGTCCCGTAGTTCACCTTTATTTATTTTTTATTGAATTAGATCCTAGCCATTGAATAGAATACAGTGTGTTACACAGTACGTTATCATACCATGTACATGTCTTGGTATCATCGTTAAGGTTCGTATAGACTACGACACTAGACATTGTACACTCAGTGTATACACTGAGTGTCTATGTGTGCACACTAGTGTCTCTAGTTGTGACATTTATTGCAACACTATAATTACTGCCGAAGCAGCGGCTGTGAAACACCTTGTGTCCAAGTGTCTCTTCAGGTTTTCAAACAAATTCGACATTTTTCATACATTTCATATACATATTATATAGTAATATATATAGCGTTTAGGTCGTTGTTTAATTACAATATAAGCAGAAATAATTGCTTTTGTATGTGAACAGATCAGACAATAGTTCCGTACATTTGTGTCTGGCTAGGGTCCAGATACCAAAAAGCTGTTTAAGTGTGAACGGTAAAGAAATTTATGTCTGACATTTGTGCCGCAACTTATGTCGTAGTCTAAATGAATTTTATCTGTTTATTATTATTTACAATTTGAAATCGAATAAAAAATGTTTAAAAGAGTTTTTTTGTTTTGAATTAGAATAAGTAATAAGTATGTTTGCTTCGCTACAAATTTAATGATTGTCATAGAACATTGTTCAGTTAAATAGTTTAAATAGATAATCAGATAATTGTTTAAATAGATTAATTAATTAGTTCAATTGGTTTGTTTTCAAAATAACTATTATTATTAAAAACACATGGTAATCATTATTTTAATTAAATTATTCATATTATTACAATATTTTTGAATACGTGTGTACCATCGATTCCGTAGATTGTGCTCCTTTTCTTTGATGTCGATTTGTATCGAATCTATTTGATTAATGTTTTAAATAAAAGTTGTTTCTTTATACAAACTTTTATCCGAAATATTTTGTTGTATAGAAAGCTCAACTTTTGAAAACGATAGTACATTTGAACAGTAAAAACAGTACAAAGCTGTGTGTAATTATAATTAATATAACTTTATTTTAAATGTTTCTAAAATATATGCGATAAATTTTCTTGGAGCTTTTTATTTTCAAGTAGAATAGCTTTATTCATATTCCGTTGCGAGTAGGAAATAAATGTGATAAAGGGGCTTCTTAAAAAGTACAATACTTTTTGTAGTTTTAATAAATATTAAATTATTATTACTATCCCCAGGAATCAAGAAAAAAGGGACGCCCTCGTTGAATTAACTGATTTAATTAGGAGTAGGTTTTGTACTCTCCTTTCGTTCAAAAGTGTTCCAGGATTCCTATAGTCTTGATAAACGTTAGGATACCTCTAGACGACACTTCTTGAAAGTTCTTCGCATATATTTTCAGAAATATCCGGTATTATTATGAAGCTTGAATCGAAAGCTATTATAAAACTAAATGAATGAATTCAATTTACATTTACAATTCCTACAACAAATCCCCAAATCTTTCGTAATTATTCAATTATAAAAAAATATCCTTTTTTTTTTAAACTAAGGCAATTCCATAAATATCTGAGTTTTTGTTTTTTTTTACGATGTACATCTAGCTACAAAAGTAATGCTCATTTTTTTAAATTTTCTAATTGATTTGTGCGTCTTATTCATTCGATTTTCGAAAAAAATGCTTCGAATAAAACTTTTATTTGAAACATTTTCCCAATATCTGAATAAATAAGGTACAAATCTAATAAATTTTTTTTAAATGAGCGTTACTTTTGTAGCCCATAGTACAATACATAACAACAGCTAATAATGTGACACTTAGCACTTTGTTATGTATACTACCGTTCATAAAAATTGAACCAGTCGAAACATTCTAAGTATTATGGTTCGTTTAGACTACGACACTAGACACCGCACACTCAGTGTATACACCGAGTGTCTATGTGTGCACACGAGTGTCTCTAGTTGTGACATTTATTGCAACACTATAATTAGTGTCGAAGCAGCGGCTGTGTAAACACCTTGTGTCTGAGTATCCAAGTGTCTCTTCAGGTTTTCAAACAGATTCGACATTTTTTCATACACTATATGCATATTATATAGTAATATATATATAGCGTTTACGTCGTTGTTTAATTACAATATAAGCAGCAATAATTGCTTTTGTGTGTGAACAGATCAGACAATAGTTCCGTACATTTGTGTCTGGCTAGGGTCCAGACACCAAAAATCTGTTGAAGTTGAAGTGTGAACAGTAAAGAAATTTAGGTCTGACATTTGTGCCGCAACTTATGTCGTAGTCTAAACGAAGCATTATCTGTATGCAATATTATACATATCGTTAGTAATATATACGCTTAGAATGTGACTTACTGGTTCAAGTTTTTATATAACGGAGTTAATATTAAATGTAAATATCAAGTGTAGTGAAGTGTAGTTTTTTTTTATTTCAAGTGTACAACGTTGTGTGAATAAAATGACTCATATAAGTTGAGTATTGAAATTTGAAGTAATCTAATAATTCTAGAATTACTCACTTCGTATTGAATTTGAATTAATTTGAGCACTGACCTCTATATAACTGGGCAGAGTATCTCTATGATCTTAAACGTGAAACAACGTACAAAATTGAAAGATAGACAGCGCCAAGGTATTAAAAACTTTATGTGTGAACTGAATGTAACATATACTAACATAAACGCCGTTCAGGCACACTGAATCAAAATTTAATTCCTTGGGCTAGTTGAAGAACGCCAGCCAAGTTAATCTGTCCAGTTATATAGATGTCAATGAATTAAAAACATATCTACCTATCTACCTAATACTTATAATACTTATTTTAATAACATATGAAATGTGTTGAGCATATGTGTCTCTCAACTGAACGCATCCATCAATTTTATTTGAAATATGGTACAATTCAAACACACACAAAATGAACCACTACAAAAACATTCTAAATTACCTACTCGAATACAGATTTGTATTTGAAATCATTTGATCTAGTTTCAGGGTCATATACAGCCAAAACCGACATCGGTTTACAACGACGGATCTAGCGTCCTTAGTTATGCGGTCCCTCCAATGTTGTTATATCCGGTTTTGACTGTATTAGCATGTATCATAAAAAGTCCAAATTCTGATAGCTGACATGCTGATGCTAATGTTTGTAATACTATTTCACATAGTTTTTTTAAATACAAACATTGTTTAATAATTATTTTAACATTGAAATAAGATATGTTTGCTTCTATTTAATTATAACAATCACATAATTTTTTTTCTACAATTCTGCAATGTTAATAATAATTATATAAAAATGTTTAAAATTACAATTTGCATACTGTGGTCGAAAGTTGAACCGAGACACGATTCGAGTCTAATGAAACCATACTTGTCCACACCATGTCCGTATGATTGGCTCGGAAATTTATTGATAGCTTGGAAGATCTTGACTGGCATGTTTTGTTATTTGAAAGACATTGATTTGGGAACTATTGCATTTGTATTGGAGGAAAAGGGTTGGAGAAAAACATATACAAGTTGGAAATTAAGTCTCTTTCCGAAATCGTACCGTCTCGGTACGATGTCAGTGTGGGTATGTAGATCCGGTTTCATGGCAGAGACAACAAGAATAGAATTATTTTTTCAAATTTGTTTCGAATCCATTCGGTTTGCGAAAGAAATGTTTTGAACAAATTTATTAGTATTTTTATAACGAACAACTTTTATTCGAAACATTTTTTTGGAAACCGAATAGATTCGATAAAAATTTTAAAAAATAACACCATTATGATGGACCACAAAGCATTAGCGTTCATTTTTCAATAAATTGATTTGTACCTTATTCATTCGGTTTTCGAGAAAATGTTTTTAATAAAAGTTGTACCGAATAAATATGACACAAATAATATTATTTTGAAAAATGAGTGCTTTTGTTGTGACCATGTATACAATTTTTTCAACACGAATTGATCTCGGTGTCCAACTAGACCTAAATACGAATGTGATTTAGTGTTTCATAAATATTGCATTTGAGTGTACTCCACTACTTATTATTTAAATAGAATTCAAATCATGCAATGCATTCAATTGTTTGAGTAATATATTACAAAGCAGCAGTCATACTTATACTTATAACACACTGACCTCCATATATTTATGAAGGTCAGTGATACTTAGGGTGTATTCGTTTTGGACACTTACAACGCTTTCAGCACCATCAAGTGTTTATCTGTTATATGCTCCGGCGTTTTTCTTTACTGTATTCCAATGCATTTTTTGAATGTTTTAAGGACGTTCATTTGCTACGCTAAAGTCAAATGAGTACTATCTTTAATAAAATTTATTTAGGATTTGAAAAAAGTTGTAAAGTATATCAATAATCGTACAACGATTCATAACCTGTTTTTATTTGTCCTAAATATTTTAAAAGTATTTATTGCCAAATATCTGGAAATATAAATTAGAAATTGATTTGACTTGATGTGACAGATCTGACAATAAACTATGTTGTATATTTGTATGTATATGGTGGCAAAAACAAACCTAACAAAAAAGTTTTAATTTTATTAAATAATTAATTCAAACGCCCGTCAACACCATTTTTTTAATACAATTATATAAACTGCATATTTCAAAGAATAATTATAAACATTATTTATTACGGTGTCTACTTTAATTAATATAGTTATTCTAATTTTAAGTACAAACAAATTCTGTTCTCCATAAGACGCTGTGTTCAAAGTTTGATTTTTAATCGATAATTAATTACTCTTTGAAATGATCGTCAACAGGTTTTAAATTTTTGAAGGAGGATGACTACTGAATTGAGCTATTCAATTCACTATAAAAAAAATTTGTATTTACTGTTAAGCCTCATGTATGAACGTCCTTAATTCATTTTTTTTACTGTATAAACAAAAATAACCATTAAACATACAAAATCTCGATATATTTTATCAAATTGTCAGTTTAGGAGATTTCGAATTGATTTTAGGGGCTATTGAAGTCAATCAAACAAACATTCTATTGCTTGAAAAACAGCTTAACTGTTTTCAACCGCCATATTGAATATTGATGCAACTGACGCTTACACATACTTATAATGCCTGAAACGAACGGCATTGTCAAGAGTAACGTAAGCGTTCATAAGCCAAAACGAACGCCAATATATTCACAACGAATATACCCTTATACACCACACCATCTGGCAGCCGATTCTGTATTTTAAGTGAGAGTGCTCACTTCTCGCATTTTCATCTCACGTGAGTTTGTTCGACTGATTCTGTAAGGTTGTAGTGAAAATTCGAAATTACTGCGTGAGATGATATGGAATATTGTTTTTTCTCAGACTGTACTTTGACACATCATAGATAAAATATAGTAGTTATCTCTATGAATATAGTAGTGTTTGACATTGACATCCGAGTAAAAATAAACAGCTGTGCTTTGATTTAAAATTTCCAATTCGCCCCCTTTGTCTAGATCAGTTTTTTTTTTTATATTATAAATACGTATTTCGACTACAAAGTAGTCATAATCAGTTAGCTAGTACATTAGCTAGTCGTAATTTACTCTTTGACAATTAGAAATAGATAGAAAGTCGAGATCAATAGACAAAATTTAAAATAAATAGAAAATTAACTAAATTAAAATATACTAGATTTAAAATTTTAAATTATATTGAAATTACTCTTGTTAAAATTTCCTTCATTCACATTTATTCCTGTTAACTTTACTCTTATATTGTCTCAGGATATGATACTCGTCGCTAATTTGATGACAATTTCACCAAATTGATGATGACTACATTGCAGTCGAAATACGTATTTATAATACAGAAAAACTGATCTAGGAAAAGGCGGCGAATTTGAAATTTTATTTCAAAAACCTAGAGTTCTCATTAATTATCATTCGATAATATAATGTTTGTGCTTTGATTGTTTAATTTTCATAGAGAATATATTAATTTTTCAGTCAACATGAATGTGACTGAAAAACAAAAGCAAATAAATTTCATGAAATTAAACTACTCCAAAACACATTACCATGCGTCGTTTTAAACCATTGATTATTTCTCTCTCTCTCTACTTCTTTCCTATCTCTCTTGGATACGTTAAAAATATTCCTTGTCGAACAAACTCCCGTCAGATGGCTCACATTTTCACAATAGTGAAAGTTACGGAATCGAGAGAACTGCTCACATTATTTTCACCAGATTTCAGTTACAGAATCGCTACCCAGCATCATCTTGTTGTATTATGAACATGATTATTATTATATGTCAACAATGGATTGTCAATGGGCCTGCCATCTTTTAATTTTATTTAATAATATTTAAAGGCAATGAAATCACAACAAATGTGTGTTGTAATACTATTTAATTAATACTTGTTTTTTTTTTTTATTGAATTATTCGAGTATAATATTAATGTGTCTATTCACATGCATCACATTCATTATTTGTACCAGTCTAAGTCTATGAACTAACCAAACAACCATCCCATCATCTGTAACACACTTCAATTCAGGTATTAGATATGGTACATCTACTATAGACCACTAAAGTACTATTCTTCTCTCAAAATTTTATAATTGGGTCTTATTTATACGGTTTTACCACCCTCCACTGGGTCCCAGGACATGTAGAGGGGAATGAGATAGTCATCGACATCCTTTATAGACTAGGAGTTGGCTACATAAAAGTGAATTGATCGAACATAGTCGTGATTTTTTTTCTCATAAGTTTCCAATGATATCGTCAAAGCAAGAGCTGCATGTAGGTTCTCAGAAGTGTAGGTTGAGGCCCAACCGCTCCCAGAAGCGGTAAAGTACTTAACTTTGAGTTGAAATTGAACTCATAAAACATAGTTCTGTAAATTTGTTGACTGCAAGTTTACAATACAATTAGACTTTTCAGAAATTTGCAAAAGTTAAGAGTGAGGTTAAATGACCAAAAAATTTAACTTTCCGAAAAAATTTATATGTATTAAACCATTATGAATTATTTAATATAGATGTATTATGACGATATCATTGGAAACTTATGAGAAAAAATCACGACTTTGTTCGATCAGTTCACTTTTATGTAGCTCTTAGACCATTACCAAGGGGCCAAACTTAGACCATTCTAATTACAGTTGATTTGTGACGAATCTATTCGGTTTTCGAAACAAGTGTCTAGAATAAAAGTTGTTTGGTTTTGAATAACGAACAACTTTTATTCGAAACATTTTTTCGAAAAACAAGTAGATTCGGCGAAAATCAATTGCATAAATTTTTAAAAAAATAACATCACTTATGGAGTCAATATTAATAGTATCATTTAGAATGTTTCAATTGATTCAATTTTTTTTGTTTTTATTCAGTTTTGCACTCGTGATGCTGATGAAGATGGAATTAATACATTCAAGTACTCAAATTTGGAATATTGACAAATATTTATATAAAAACAAATGAAGGGAGCTCTCTATATTGCAATCAACAATTTGAGTTCCTTACAGGACACAAGAAAAACCACTGTTTCTTCGAAAAAATTTATCATTTTGTTCAATTATTGTTGGAGCTCCAGCACTAATTTTCTTAAAATTTCCTAAATAAAGAATCTCTAAATCCTTTTAGAGGTTCAATCAAATCGGTTCAGCTCAATTCAAATAAACGTGGAAGGTGTAGTTTGAGTACGACCAACAAAGCCGATGCCGGTGCCAGCGCCGTCCAAGGTGTATTTTCACACACACCGGTAAAATTGTGGTCGACACCACTCAGAGCAGAGTTTATTTTCACATACAACAACAAAGTCGGAGCTAGCAACAACACGTTAATAGATTTAAGTGATTTTTTATAAATTACAACGGACCCTATGGTCCAAGTGTGTCTCACCAAAGGACAGCCACTCTAACATAACCTATGATTTTCATTACAAACATTCGATGTCAAAGACTGTTATCAATGTTCAGACATATTACTTAAATGTCAAATTAAGTAATCGCCAGTCACTTCCGTTGGTATAATATAACCGAAAGGCAGCCGTACTACCAATTGATAGACGCATTAAAAACAAAAAAAAACAGTTAAAAACATGGAACATATTTGCAAATACTAAATTTGATATTATTTGATCCGTTGCATTCGGCACCGGCTTCGGTGTATGTAAAAGTGCTCTAGTCGATGGACTGGATACAAATGGAGACAAGTGATTAACATGAAAATAGACACATCTAACACCATAAATGTTAGGTTGTTAGTTTTAAAAATTAACGAATCAAATAATTATGAATATCTATATATTTATTGGTGTATTGGATTTGATGGATAAAATTGCAGTTTAGCGGATTTTGTCCAAAAAAAAAGATAAGAAATATTTGATTCGAAAAAGGAGTTTATAACCCTCTTTTTTGTAACAATTTTTGTTTACCTCTGAAATTGACAAAAGTTGCTAAACTGCAATTTTACTATTTGATGAAATAAATAAGCTCATTCATTTAACGATTTAACTAACAGTGGCACCCACACACACACACACACTCACACCCACAGACACTCATATCACACACACGAACACGCCATTTTAACTTAATATCATAATAAAAATGTGGTTTGATATGTTACTTATGTAAGCATTCTACATAGTACAGTCAATAGAGAAGCATTGCACTAAATTACAGGAGTTATTTTTTTTTAAATTAGGTTCAGTATCATGTACTGAATGTAAATTAACAAAATCCTTACAAATTTCGATCCCGGAAGTTCCGCCATTTTGAGAAAAACTGTATCGGTCTATATCTCCATTATCGTGCACTTTAGGCCAAAAATGGTAATAACCTTTGTTGTACATAATTGAATTTCCTATTTTTTTTGTTTTTTAATTTTTTTTGTATCATTTACCGTTTAAGACTTATACGACTATTACTATTTATTTATTGACTTTTTGACCGATATATCTTCTAATAATTGTTCAGAAAGAAAATTATTGATTGTTAATTCAGTCACTATCATTCATATTTCTTAACATATTTATTGAATTTTCATCATTTTACTATGCATACCTCGTTTTTATTAACCTTACACCCGGTAGTGCAACATAACTTTAAAAATATTAATTTTAGATAAAAAAGTTTTAAATAAAAGTTGTAGGTAATTTGTAGATTTAAAAGTTAAGTAATTAGCATTTTATTGTTTAAACAATTATTAGAAGAGATATCGGTCAAAAAGTCAATAAATAAATAGTATTAGTCGTATAACTCGTAAACGGTAAGTGATACAAAAAAAAATTAATAAACAAAAAAAATAGAAAATCCAATTATCTACAAGAAAGATTATTATCATTTATAGCCTAAAGGCCACGGTAATGGAGATATTGGCCTATATCTACAGTTTTTCTCAAAATAGCGTCACTTCCGGTCCGGGGTCGAAACGTGATACTGAACCTAATTTTAAAAAAAAGTAACTCCTGTAATTTACTGCAGCGCATTATTCTGTATTGATTGTACTAACATATGATTGATCAAACGATAACAATGACAATGACCATGACCAATTCTGTTTAATGTGTATTTGACTAGTTTTACTGTTTTGGTTTTGTTTTTTTTTTTTGGTCAAATGATTATTATTATTGCACAAAAAGAAACCCGTACATATCATTATTAATATTTGTTATTGCAGATTCCAAAAGTAGCGTCCCTTTTTTTTTTTATTGAAATTATGACAAATCTATTCGGTTTTCGAAAAAACGTTTCAAATCTTCGTTAAAAATACTAACAAGTTTATGGTCGTGCTAAACTTCATTTACTGTCTTTTATTAATTTTGATACTAATAAATGTTTTGAATAGTTCGAAGGATTGGGACAAAATCACATAAAAAGGGACGACACTTATGAAACTAACGAGTAGAATAATACTTTTGACTCACTCATTTCTTTGAACACATTAAACAAATGGTATACAATTGATTATTATATTCAATAAAATAATTATCATTTAGGTATAAAGGTCGTTTCACATCTATGTGACTGAATTTATAAAACACTTTTAGCTGTACGAGAGAGATTGTACGTAACCTTACTGCCATAATGACAATCAGACGTCATCGTTGTTTTGCACATCACTTAAGTATCTATGGTTATGGAATGCAAAACAACGATGACATTTCATATTTATTATGACAGTGATGATACGATTTAAAACAATATGGCCGTTCAATGATTTGAATGACAGGTAAAAAAAATTTTCTGGTTTATGTTGATGAGTGAAAACCAACATATTTCGATTTCATAGTACCTTTTTACACGTGTTACCCTTTTTTACCACAGCTATTCACTTATAATTCCCTTCTTATTTAATATTTCCTTCTTTGTCAACTGCATCAATCACATGGTCCAAGCACTGACCACTACATAACGTGAAATAACGGACACAATTGAAGCCCTGTCTGACCGTCTCAACTAGCCGAGGTATTAAATTTTGCTTCAGTGCGCTTGCGTGACTAATAACTTTATGTGTATTGTGGTTTATGTGCGCAGGCTCGCTGAAACAAAATTTAGTATCTTGGGTAGTAAAGGAGCGCGTCAACTTGAGCTAATGGTGTTAAATGGGATAATCTGTCCAGTTATATAAAGGTCAGTGGGTCAAAGTATACCAATTACAAGAAAGGAGATATCACAAATACGTAAACAGTGCACTTACATATAAAATAGCATCAAAATAGAAACTGTCTCTATTTTAATATAACTAAAAACTTACATAAATAAATAATACTGCGCTTGCTCAGTAAAACAATCGATTGAAAACTTTCACGTGTAAAAAGAGTATTAGAGAATAAAATATATATAAATAAATCATTAGTCTTAAACTAAAATAAAAATAAATATTTGACACACTACATTCCATATTATGAAACGACCTTTAATAATTATGTAAACAGTACAATGTGCTTCAAAAATGACTTTAAACATACCGTGTAATGACTTTTGATGCACTTTGTTTGTAGTATATACAATTGTGGTTTTAAAATAATAATAATAGTGGAGGATAAACGAACACGAATTCAACCAGATAAACGATATGTAAATTATGTTTTGCGTAGTGATTTTTAAATAGAGAGCGATGATCGATGTATTTAAAACATAAAGCTAACTAAAAACATTTAAAAACTGTTCACCAATTTATAGACGAGAGTAGAGAGGAGTTAGTTCACTTCGAACATTCATTTACATGAATCAAATGAATCACTGAATCAACAACAATGTCTAAATGTACAATGTTTTGTTACTACTTACAACAACAATCACACGCTGACATACGTATTGTATTATACGTATCGTATCACGTAACGTAACACGGCTAGAATATCACCTTTTTGAGGTCAACGAGATTTGTTGTACCATATTTAACCATATCTAACGGTTGGGACCGTTCATTCTTCTTCGTTTGAGTATGCCACACTAATACCTAAAAAACGGTACTAATTAATTATTGATATAAAAAAGAAAAGATGAAAGGCGCAGTTCGGGTCCATGCCGTCGAGTGAAAACATCCTGCACATGATCCGTAGACGTTTGGACTGTCCCCGTCTCGAGATGGGCTAGCTACGTAATCGCTTTACGCCGTTTTTGCTTTTCTTTTTCGACGCTGCCGTAGCTCTCGCAACAGTTCGGAAATGGACTTTTTAGGCTAGTTGGATTCCTTTCGACGTGAGCTTTACTCTGATATGCGTTTTCTACAATTCGGAGCATATTTACGAGGCATATGAGAAGAAATCTTCAATTATTTTGTAATTTTCAATTTAATATCGATTTTCACTTATATTTCGGCGAATATTTTTTGGGTCCTAAAAGTGCTCCGCAAGCTCTTCACAATGACACTAGAATCCATGCCCTAGCTAAACGCGTTTCCACGCAACACCAATTTATAACTTTACACTAAGCGAATTCGTAACCACGCACGCGCATGTGCATACATCGGTACGATGACGTCACAGACAAAACAAATATAGTGCAACAGTCAAGTAATCTGTTGTGGACTCAACCATTGTAAACGCATTAATAGTCGTAAAGTTATTAGCGATTGAAGTCTTTATTTCATCATACAAGAATGTTCGAACGACCACCAGTGTAACGAGCGACCCATTGAATCAGAGAAAAAAGATGTGTGAAAAGTTATTTGCAGCAGTTTTAGATCCAGAAATACGCCAAAGAAATTTCAACTCGTTATCCCTTTTAGCTTTTGAGTTATTGTGTTGACGGACTGACAGACAGACTGGAAATCCATCTGGAAATGGAATAATTAAAACATTTAATGAATACAAAAGTTTTGCTTCCTGATTAATATTTCCAACTGTTACAAACATGGATGGGACTAAACTTATAATAGCCCACTAACCTTTGTACAATTCGATGCTAACAATTCAATATCTTTTGGTTCAAATGGTGCTAAACTACGTAAAAATCCATCCTCTTCAAATCCCGGTTTGAATGGCATCGTTGCATTCGGCCGTTCTAATAAAAATTTAACGGATACTGCAAAGCCAGCCATATCAACGGGAAACTTTCGACCAGCAATCCAACCATCGTAGAAGCCATCAAATGTACCATTACGAACAATCGGTGAACTGACTCCCAGTTTTGTGATTAAACCCACAGGCCACATGGAAACTTTTTTAGTGAAACGCATCTCTTGGAACAAGCGTAGATCATAGGTGTTGTCATCATCAGCGAAATAGAAAACACCGTTTGTAGCGTGTTCGCGTATCCATTGCAAGCCTCGATTACGATTCGATACGCCGCGAGGTTTCACTTTACGCTTTTTATATTTGTCGGGCATTGGTGCAACTAAATGATCAAACTTGAGTGTGGTCCGGTGTAACAGTTCACTGACCAGTGGCGATTTGATACGGGCATCTTCAATCACCAACCAGTACACGTTTGGTACCAACATTAATGTATGCGATAAGCGTGTTAGTTCGGGCAGTTGTTCAGCACGATGGTATGTTGGTGTGATTATGTACAGTGGTGGCAACCCTCCAACTGCACCCATTCCATCTGCTGCAACCATTTCTTCTTTCCCATTTGGTATTTCATTAGCCTATAACAAACAATATCATTTTATCTACACATTATACATCTAACACCCTGTACATATACAGTAAAACGTGCATATAAGTTTTACAATTGATTTGTGCCGAATCTATTAGGTTTACGAAAAAACATTAAACATTTAATCGGTTTTAAAAGAAATGTTCTTTTCAAAACTTTACAGTTGTGCCGAATCCATTCGATTTTCGAAAAAATGTTAAGAACAAAAGTTGTTGGTATTTTTATAAAGAACAACTTTTGTTCGAAACATTTTTTCGAAAACCATATGTATTCGGCATAAATCAATAGTATGCCGATAGTACATTCCAGTTCATAAAAATTTAACCACCAGTAAGTCACATTCTAAGCGTATATATAAATATATTACATATAGTAACACTTAGATTGTTCAACTGGTTCCATTTTTATTAACGGGAGTGTACTTATAATATTATTTAAATGTTTGACGACTGCTGTTGTTTTTGTTCGATATTTAAAAAAATAACTAATAACAAATAACTGATTATTTATAAATTTGTTTATTATAAACAATTGTATTTGTTATCAAATTATTGTCGTAGGTCATTAAATGCTAATCAGAAGGATATTTCAATAAAGCTTTGTAACACTTGACCACGCCTTTAAATAACTTTTACTATCATAATTAATATTTATTTTAATTGCAGTGATATTGAAGATTTTCCATCGGAACAAGTTCAAGATGCCGTTGATTCAGAAGTTTTGACGATGGTATGTGAAATATTTTTTTTATTTAATGTAATTGTAAAGCTCTGTTTCATAAAGCTTTGCCATGTATGCCTTTTTGTTGAAAAAAACAAAAGACAAACGTTACTGTATCGCTTTAAAATTTCTTTCTAGTGTGTTTTATATTACGAAAGTAATTTAACATCATCGTCAAATGTGATAAAGCTTTATGAATTTGAACAAAAGAAAAACCACAACTATATTTATATACTAAGGTTTCCTCAAACGCTCTTCCGGAAATCCTCGGAGAAATAACCCAACCTATTTAAATAGAATTTAAAAGAAAACTGGAGTGATGTTGGTTCAGTTCAGGCTTGGTCTGAAATGAATCCTGTTGAAATTCCCAAAGCCTAGTATTATATTTTTTAATACCGGATTGTAACTTTAGTCTCAAGAAATTTTGTATTCTCGAACTAAAAAGTGACATCGAGTTCATGAATGGACGAAATCAGTCCATGTATTCCACCAAAAATTCCCACAAAAATCTATCTTTTAAACCGTAAGAGATAGAAGAAAAGCTCTAATACAAAAACTGTTCCTTTTTTTTTCCTTATTCATACGGTTTTTGGGAAAATGTTTCGAATAAAAGTTGTTAATATATTTATAATGAAAATGTACCAAAAAAGTAAGGCAACTGTTTAGGGCGGTGAATTATCTTAATCCGCCTCTGATGATAGGAAAACTATATTTTTATATCCGGTATATATATAATATATACAAGAGTATATTTAGTTTTGTCCCGACTTTGTAACGGTTAAAAATATTGATAGGAGAAAAAAATTTTGATCTATATGTTTATAAAATGACGTAATTAATCCATTTCCGCCCGACAATGGAGTTAAAACTGGCCACGTTACCGATTATCACGTGACCTATTTCAACGTCTAGTGCCAACGTCCATATGAAATTGTTTCTTAAAAAGATGTGGCGGCAATTTTTCAACTGCCTAGGCCGACGAATTGTCTAATCCACCTCTGAGCACAGACTCTGCTAACAAAACTCAGTGCGCACAAAGATTTTTGACGACTGTATATAGAGCATAAAACGATCGTAAATCTAACGTTTAAATGAACGATCAGTGATCGCAATTAAAGCTGTGATACTCACCTCAATTCGTACGACTAATGTATTCGACAAATGTGATTGATAGAATATGATTGCAGCCCCAATGATCACCAACACACACATCTTAATAGAACCTCTCATTGTGTTTTTTATGTTCCATTCAAACTAATTACAAAAAAACAAATCAAAACAAACATTAGATAACTTTAGATTTAAATAAAAAAAGTAATTATAATTTAATTAACATCAAAAAAAGATCAAAGGCTTTAAAAGGTCAGAAATATAATTTATTTAAATGTTTCAAATGATAAAAAATTTATTTCTTTGAATCAGTGAATCTCAAACAGTGACAAATTGATAAGAGATTAAATCGTGTGGGTAGTTTTTAAAAAGCATAGATCTGAAAAAAAAATCAAAAGCAAAAATTATTGTATTATAAGTGTTGACTTACCACTTGAACAAATTGAATAAATTTTTTTATTTTGTTGCTGTATTTGAAGAATTATTATATTCGTCGAATAATCATTTTTCAAAAAGATTGTATTTGTATTGCTTATCGAACAACTGCACAAATTAAATGTTATCATTTAATAGCCTTTTTTTTTTGGTCTGTTTATCAATATCAGCATTTAGTTTTGAAGAACGTTTCTTTTTTTGTGTATGTAAAGTTTGCTATTGCTATTGTTAGTACTTTAGTAGTGTTTAGTTGTTAGGAAGTGAACCTAACCTTCTTGTAATGCTATTTCAAAGATCATTTTTATATAAATCCACATTTTGTTTTAGTAATCAAATCGAATCTAATACTCGACCATTCAACAATCCATCATAGTTTTTGCTGCAATACTGTTTTTTTTTTGTTGTTAACAATGTGTACAATTATTAATCAAGACATATTCCTTTGCTTATGTCATTTTATTTGATACTACAAGTCTATTTCTATAGAATTCTAGTGCACCACTAGAATGTCGTTCAGTATTTACAGCTGGACAGTACCATGAACTACATAAATGGTGATACTGTATTCCAAGTGGATTTGTACGCGAATCTATTTCGTTTTCGAAAAAAATTGTCTGAACAAAAGTTGCTTGTATTTTTATAATGAACAACTTTTAATTGAAACATTTCTTCGAAAAGTGAATGGATTCGATGCTAATCGATTGTAAAGTGTTGAAGAAGGGATGCCTACTTTGGGGGTGGATAGTAGTACTTAATACTACCTCAATGTAATCAATGTTTTATATATAGAAAGTGTTGTATTTATACGGATTGTATCTTTAAATTATTTTATATACGAATTACTGTATAGCATATCATAAAAAGTTTATGATATAGACTGATAGTAGTCATTTATGATAGTTTTCAATACGATTTAAATATACATTGAAATAAGATATGTCCCTTTATATTAAACAATTTTCTTCTATTTAATATTAAAATCACATGATTCTCTGCAATGTTAATAATTAATATATAAAATGTTTTTAATTACAATCTGTATGTATTATCTATATATTAAATGTGTGTGATAACTTTGGCCCAGAGTCCAGGCATGCTTTTAAATTTTTACGTGAGTAATAATGAGTAAACTTTTCGATGATAAGACCTAGTTAGATCTGAAATAATATAATAATCTGAAAGTAATGAGTTGGTGATTTCCAAGCTATCTTTGTCATTCGCGGATCTAGACTTACATTTGGAAGTGGGGGGTGGACCTATGTGGGTCTTTTTTTTCCCAAAATCTATGTAAAAATGTATAGATTTGTGTACACTTACACATGGAAAAAGAGGACAGTAATAACGATTAAGTGCATCAAATTCTAAGTATGCGAACTTGGAGATTGGGGGAAAGACTGAAATGGCACAGAAGTATGTAGGGGAGGGGTGGCGGAACCACAATAATTATGTAGTCACGAGCGGAGCCACGAGTAATGCTAGTTTTGAAATTTAGTGTACATTTTATGGACACAATATCGCATATTTTCAAAATTTTGTACCTTATTCATTCGGTTTTCGAAAAAATGTTTCAGATAAAAGTTGTTCATTATAAATATACTAACAACTTTTATTTGAAACATTTTTTCCATAACCGAATGAATAAGGTACAAATCAACTATATACACAAATCAACCCATTGTCATTGTCAATAATAATAATTAGAAAGAGGTGTACCGCAAGTGGGTCCCTAGCACCTAGACCAAGGGGTCCTCTGTGCCCGTCATTGTCAATAACTTTTATGGTACGGATATTTCGCCTAAAATCCCACTATAACTTTTCTCAACATGATAAATAAATATAAAAATTCTATAAAATACAATCTGTATAGTATATATAAAAAAAACAAGAAACGCTATATTATACTTAAAATTAGTTGCATGTGTAGTACGGATATGATTATATGGATATGGATATGAATTTCCCCCCTTATTTCTACAAAAATTTGTTATCGTGATTCAATTAAATACACCCCACATACAAACAACAACCACACGAGCACGATAAACAAACCAACAGCTTTTATAATAAAAATTATTTGGATTTTTCTAAAAACATTATCTACTATAAGGACCACAAAAGTTGATGTCATTTTTATTAAATTTTATAATTGATTCGGTGCCTTATTGATTCGGTTTTCGAAACAAATGCTTCGGATAAAAGTTGTTCATTAGAAATATATTAATAACTTTTATTCGAAAATATTTTTCGAAAACCGAATGAATGCGATACAAATCAACTATAAAATTTAAAAAAATAACATCAACTTTGGTGGCAAAGTGTACAATCGATAGCAAAATTTTTTTCAAAACTTTATAGTTGATTTGTGCCGAATCTATTCGATTTTCGAAAAAATAAAAGTTTCGAATAAAAGTTGTTGGAATTTTTATAACAAACAACTTTTATTCTAAACATTTTTTTCGAAAAGTGAATTTGAACCAGTTAAAACATTCTAAGTTCGTGAAAGGACAGAATTTGTGTATGTATATTTATATATAAAACCGTAAGAGATAGAAGAAAAATTTAAAGAAAAATAAAGCCCCTTTTTAAAAGATAAACAACTTTTGTTTGAAACTTTTTTTCATAAACTTAATAGTATTGCCACAAATTCATTTCAAACATCTATAATTAGTGTAGATTACAAAAGCTTTCGTATATATATTCACATTAATATACAGTACCTTGGTATGTATAAAAACTAGTGATATTTTTATACATCTGTGCGTGTGTAAAAAGTAATATATAACAGCTCACGCATTAATAACATAACTTAGTATATATAAGACGTTAAACAATTGACACAGTTATTATTTTCACTTGTTTGACTTGATATTGATATCATTATAAACACTATTAGACTGAACTCAATGCACTAAACACACTAAATAACTGATGTTTGTTGGAAGTTTATCGAGCATTCTTTTATGGAATTCCATCTGAATAATAAAAACAAATTAAACCATAGAAATTTTGCAATTTTTGATCACTATGTTTCTTTTCAAATAAAATACAGTTTTAAACAAAATTGTTTCCAATCCATTTACGGGCATTTTAAATAAATAATAAAATTTACATTTCATTTTTATTATTATTTAGAGAGCTTACATAATAGTTTAGTCGCTTCAGCATGCAAGCCTGAAAAACTTGAATGTCTTAAAATTGCTCAGTTTTCAGCAATTTTTTCAAAAACTAAAAGACATACGTAAAAAAAAGTTCAAGTAAAATTTATAGAGGGAGTAATTTTATATAAAAAAAAAGTCCTTTAGTTGAGCTTTCTCTCTCTCTCATAGTTTAGCCGTTAAATAACCATGAAGTTTTACTCGTATTTATCCCAGGTGGAAATATCCTTACTGACATTGCAAATTGATTCTGGCAACCCTAAAAATTTGCGACTGCACTGAAAAAATTACGTTTTCAGGTTGCAGCGACTGGACTAAATATGTATTACACATTCATTAAATACTGCACGTGGCTCCGCTCGCGTGAATTACATAATTATATCTTAATATTCCAATAAAATACGTTATATAGCTTCATCCAATTTTAAAAGTGGAAATCCATATTTAGAAAATATGAAAACGTTTTTATATAGCTTCAATCTATTTTAAAAGTGGAAATCCATATTGAGAAAAAGAGAAAACATTTTAAATAATGCAATTTTTAATGTTTTATTATTTTTCTCATTACATAAATGTTATGCAAATTGCATATATAATTGTACAACTGTTTGGTGTTGCACCATCTAACAGTGAACAGTGGTACTATATGGTTTTTACGTTTAGTTAGTATATGCAAAGCATACATATATACATCTTTGGTATATGCAATTTGTATGGCACTTATGTATATAATGGAAAACACTTTAAAAGTAATTACGGATATCAATTGGGTAATAAAGGCCTAGAAAGGCCTACTTGTCAGGCTTCGGCCTTTCCATCCACTACTACTACTACTTCAACAGAACAGATAATCTGTAATAAGCTATCATCTGTAAAACTATTTTACTATGGTTAGCTAGTGTATGCAATTTGTATAACAGTTCTGTATATACTGTTACCGCAGGTGAAGGTATTACAGATACCTGTAATCAGTTACCTACCATTTGTATAACTACTTCAGTGTATGCAATTTGTATAACAGTTTTGTATATCCTGTTACCGTAAGTGAAGGTATTACAGATCCCTGCAATAAGTTACCTATCATCTGCATAGCTACTTTAGTGTATGCAATTTGTATAACAGTTCTGTAAATGTTGTTGCCATAAGTGAAGGTAATACAGATCCCTGTAATAACTTACCTACCATCTGTATGTGATAAAACGAACTACAAGAAACTGAATTTGAATGATTTCATATGTAATATATGCATTGAAAAAAAGACTTATTAAATATTTATTTTACTTTTTTGTAGTTGTTAAAATATGTAAATAGATAAAAAAAAATAACAAAACCTACACACTTTTTAATTATTTTGATTACTTTTTAATTACAAATATAATAAAATTTAATCTTTTCTAATCTAAAATATTTAATTTTGTTATTTATGACTAAATAAATTTTCATTTTTTTATTTGTTTTTTAATGTATAATTATAGGTAATTTAAAATTTAATTTGATACATTCTAATTACTATCCATGGATAATTTTTATAATTAACCTTCACTTTATGGAATTTTTTCGAAATCATTTGTAAAAAATTTTGAAGCTATCAAATATCGATTCACAAATGATTTGAAATCCTTTTTAATGAACTAGAAGTCCACTTATGGATTTGGTTGTGATAATGGTGGAATGATATTCGTATTTAAAGAAATTGCGGCTCGTGTCTTGAGATTCTTTTGGGTATTTCCTAAGATTTAAAGTATGTTATGCAATATTAAAAGTAGTTTTTACCACTATTATATAATGCCCTCAATTTAAATGTTGATTGCCTAAAGGTCTTGAATTGATACATAAGTGCGTCCGGACCTTTATTAGTGAAAGTACGCTAGACTTGTTTTTATTTTTTGGGAAATTAAGGGGAGTTTTTTTTTATTCTTGTTTTCGATCAATATTTTTAATATTTATGCAATCAAATATTTAAAACGGTTTATTAATAAAAAAACACAGGTTACAAAGGATTTCACAAAGGTTTATTATTTCACGAATCAAAATTTGTAAAACAAGAGTAAAATATTTTTCAAAATTTTATAATATATCGGTTTTATCATTAATAATTTAGTTCCAAATTTGTAACGGTTAGAAATATGGATCACAGACAAAAAGGTTTAGTCTACCCATGAACACGATAACTCAAAAATAAATATAGATAGCGTGCTGACATTTTTTGTGCGTGTTGTAGACCTAAAAATTAATTCCAAGGTCGTAAATGAATAAAATCGGTCAATGCAAAAAATAGTTAAAAATCTATCTTTTCAACCGTAAGAGATAGAGAAAAAGTTTAAATACAGAAAAAGCTCTCGTTTTGTTTGAAACATTTTTTCATACACTCAATAGTTTTACCATTTGTTAGCTCAAACATTTGCAAATACTTTTAGAACTGGCTATACCGTGTTTATTTGAAAAGTTACCACCTAAATATTTAAAAAACTATGCATTTTAGAAAAAAATGTTTCAAACAAAAGTTTCACTGCAGTATAAAGGGGAAAACATAATGCAATAATATTTTTGTTCCATGCATCCGTCCGCCGCGTGATATTACTTATATTTTAAACGATGCAAAATAGGGAAAATCTTTAAATACAAAAAATGTTGATCTCATAAAAACAACTTTTGTTTGAAACTTTTTTTCACACATTCAATATTTCTGGCATAAATACAAAATTTACGCCTCCCCCGTTTCAAATAAAAGTCAATTCACGAACTTAAAATATTTCAACTGGTTCAAACTAAACTTTTTTTACTGTCTCGATTACAAAAGTTTATTACTAAATAATAATAAAATGAATAATGAATTTAACCAAATATAGAAGACTGTACGGTAATCTATGATGATGAGTCGTATTCACTCGTAGTCGTATAGTTTTGTTCGTCCTCCTTACCAAAAAAAAAAAAATACAAAAACTGTATTTATTTTGATATCTGGTGCTCTGATGTTCATGCATCAATTATTTTTCATGACACCATCAGCATAGCATCGCCATCACATACGACTGACTACCAAGTACCTACTATGTGTCACAAAAGTATCGTTCATTTTTTAAAACAAGTTGATTTGCACCTTACTCATTCGGTTTTTGAGAAAATGTGTCGAATAAAAGTTGTTAGTATATTTATAATGAACAACTTTCATCCGAAGCATTTTTTTCGCAAATCGAATGATTACGGTACAAATCAATAATATATAAATTTTTTGTAAAAATGAGCACCTACTTTTGTGAGTGTGTGTAGCAGGACTGAGTGGATGGTTGCAGCAATCAATGTTAAATATTATAATATTATAATGTTTAACGGTATGTTACAATAATAAGGTTCTTAGGAAATCGTATTATTATTTCAAAAAAAAAATACTTTTCTTACAATTTCTTATGGTCAGGTAATAATACTTTTATGATGGTCAGTGGGCAAATCATTTTATTCATTGATATATACAACTATACTAGATCGGCTCACATTTTAAGTTTACTTTTTTTACATCGCGTACATTTAGCAAAGTTGTTCAGTTTTGACGTAAAAATGTCTAATGGTTCGTTACAGTGATAATCGGTTGAACTTGTTTTAATGCGGTCGAAATTTTTTAAACATTCCTTTTAACCTGTATATATACGTAATAACATTGAAAGGTTTTTGACGTGTAAACTTCTATTCGCTTGTTACACTCACTGGTGATCGAAAAAAAGTTTCAAACAAAAGTTGTTTGTTTTTTGAGATCAACATTTTTTGTATTTAAAGATTTTCCCTATTTTGCATCGTTTAAAATATAAATAATATCACGCGGCGGACGGATGCATGGAACAAAAATATAATTGCATTATGTTTTCCCCTTTATACTGCAGTGAAACTTTTGTTTGAAACATTTTTTTCTAAAATGCATAGTTTTTTAAATATTTAGGTGGTAACTTTTCAAATAAACACGGTATAGCCAGTTCTAAAAGTATTTGCAGATGTTTGAGCTAACACATGGTAAAACTATTGAGTGTATGAAAAAATGTTTCAAACAAAACGAGAGCTTTTTCTGTATTTAAACTTTTTCTCTATCTCTTACAGTTGAAAAGATGGATTTTTAACTATTTTTTTACATTGACCGATTTTATTCATTTACGACCTTGAAATTAATTTTTAGGTCTACAACATGCACAAAAAATGTCAGCACGCTATCTATATTTATTTTTGAGTTATCGTGTTCATGGGTAGACTAAACCTTTTTCCTTGAATGCGTTCCAGAGCTAAAAAATGTCTACGAGCTTGCTAATGTGCTCAAATCGGTCCAAATATGTATCTGAGTGAAGTTTAAAAATATACATTTTCTAAAATAAACAACTTTTGTTTAAAACTTTTTTTTGTTCACTAACTGGTTTTACGACAATTTCAGCTCAAAATCAGATACATATATATACGGTACCTTGGTATATAAAATAGTCATGTGTGCCACCTAGTTAAAATAATCGGATCTGGTTTGATTCACTCTTAATCTGCCCACAAATTTTCATTCAAATCGGTTCGATAGAATTTTTTGGAAAATCACAGAACGTCAAAAATTTGTCATTCGTTTTTCTCTGAAACTATTATTACTAATAAAAATATAAAGTTCTATCTAGTAAAAAATTATCAGAAAGACCTTGAAAAATATTGTGGGGCCTGTTGTAATTTGTATTATCCAGTGAGTAAGATTTATAGCTCGTGGTAAATCGACATTACTTCATTGTTGAGTTCATCATTACAAAATTATTGTTTTGTAATTAAAGTCAAGGACGTATTTTGGATCTAGATCATAACTACTGGAAGTCTTATTGAAAATAACTATTGGTTCGACCCCGCTTTTTTATTTTTAGACTACGACACTCTTACGTGTGTGCCTGAAGCCTAACTATTACACCTAAACTTTAAGCTATGTCCCTGGCATTCAAACTTTTTGAAAATTCTTAAATAATTAGAAAATTGAATTAGTTGATCAAAAATCATAAAATTTATTTATAAAATATATCGGTCAAAAGCGAGTTGAACTCGCAAAAACAGGGTTCCGTACCAACAAATTGGTCTTAATAGTAAGAGTGGTTTTTAACACAAAAACAATAATTTTTTTCAGTAGTTATGAAATTGACAGAAAAGAGCGACAATGTTTTTATTATCTATGATTGAATACCTAAAACTATCCTGAAACTATCGAAATTTTAGCTTGGGATCCTAGAAGATCTGAAGGGAAACGACATTTATTTCGCATATTTGGGGCTCTATTAGTTTATTCGAAAATTTTTCGAAATCGTTGAAAGTATCTATTTAAAACGATACCCTACATGATACAAAAAACTTTCTTTGAGATACAGCATCCTAAATAATTAAACCTTGAGTTTCACATCCGTCGAAAATTTATCAATTTTTTTTTTAGTACCATAACAATCGGTACAAAATTTGATTATAGAAACCGCTGAACATTTGGTAAGATTATTTTCGATATAAATATCGCCAATAACAGATAAAACAATCGTATGAAGGTAGGGGGAAGGGGGGGGGGGAGAAAATGTAGTCATAGCAATACAGGAATTTCGGGCATTAACGATCTCGAAATAACTTTTCATGTTTCACGTTTTTATTTCTTTCAGTTAGTGTGAGTCACCAACGGCTGGAGAGAATGTGTCACATGTGTGTTTGACTAATAATAATTAGATCATTTTATGAAACTGTGTACAGCATGTTCCAGAAAAATCTGTGAAAAGAGTAAGGTCAATCAAGTTGTTCTGAAATGTCTTTCTTAAATTCAAAGTTCTTGGGGTATACATAAGTGTAAATAACAACTAACTGAGTTAATTGCTTAAATACACAGTATATACTGAGATTATGAAAAAAGATTTATCCATTCACGAACTTGACTTTCTAGTTCTAAATCATACACACACAAAACTTCTGCTAGTTATCTCTTTTTATTTTTGGGTTACAGTGTTAACGGACAGAAATGAACTAATTACGTCATTTTAATCTAGATCAAAATATTTTATTCCAACCAATGTTTCCAACCCTTACAAAGCCAGGACTAAACTGAATATACTCTTGTATATATTATGTATACATACACTGGGTATAAAAATATAGTTCCAATCACCAGGGGCGCATTAAGACAAGTCGCCGCTCTAGACAGTATTAAAATTGCCGGCCCCTTCTTGTTTTGATACATTTTCATATGTTCGATGCTCAAAACAAACGCTGACACCAAAACGTTGACGCCAAAAAACAGAGTCGACGCTCGGGTGACAAATTGGATCATGCGATAAAATTATAACTATTCTCACCTACTTTTTATTTAACGACATTTATTTCGCATATTTGGGGCTCTATTAGTTCATTAGAAAATTTTTCGAAATCGTTGAAAGTATCTCTTTAAAACGATACCCTACATGATACAAAAAACTTGCGTCTGAGATACAGCACCCTAAATAATTAAACCTTGAGTTTCCCATCCGTCGAAAATTTATCAATTTTTTTTTAGTACCATAACAATCGGTACAAAATTTGATTATAGAAATCGCTGAACATTTGGTAAGATTATTTTCGATATAAATATCGCCAATAACAGATAAAACAATCGTATGAAGGTAGGAGGAAGAGGGGGCAATGTAGTGTGATGTGGATCAAAACTTTCTGCCCTAGGATCATGAATCCTTAAACATTCTGTATTCGTAGAATTGTTTTTATTTATAAATAACACCGGATACATTGGTTTGTTGATTAAAAACAAAACATTAGAATTAAAATTTGATAGTATTTACAGAAACTACTTCATTACCACCCTACTCAAAACAAGCTCTCTAGTATGTTTACACATTTCAAGGTACTCAAATAACAAAAAACTATCTAAAAAAAAAGTGATTAAAAAAAAATTTGTTTTTTCATAAATGTAAATAAATAAACATACGTCTATTAAAAAATAATCAAGAATAATAATTACTAGAAAAAAAATCAAATATTAATTAGTTCGATTTTTGTTGTTGTCGATTATTTTGGATAAATAATCAATAATAGTGGAGTTAAGTCATTTTGACGATTTGAAATTGTTGGTGTACTCACTGTTGTGAGTAGGTCCGTTCACCTTTACTTAATATCCAGGTTATGATATTTCACTGTACTTATTGTAAACAGGTGTATTTGATTTCAGTATGATTTCAGTAATTATTGAAATCAAATGTTTATTACACATAACTTTTATTATTAATTAATAATTCAGATGTAGGTGTTTAATAACTTCCAATCCAAGGATATAGTATGAGGTTTTTTCATAAAAAAAAATTTTATAAAAACGTCTACCTACTACATTCTCATACAAAAATTTAAATATCAAGAAAAATAAATAGTTTTTTTTGTAAATATGTTTTTATCAAAACCTAAGTGTAAAAATTATATTTGTGTTCAGACCTGTTTGATTTTGTGTGTGAAAAATTTATTAGTGGTACGTAAATAAAGTGTTTTTTTTGTGTGTGTGTGTGAAGAATCCACAGTTTCGGTTTTTGGTTGGGTTTTTCTTCTTCTGGAGAACAATTCTCGGTTATGCGTCTTTTTAAAAGACATTTCTCGGATTCGAGTCCACGTCTAGTCAGTTTATCGCCACTCTGTGATCAAGTTCATGAAAATAGTGATGAAATTCGTGTACCCGAACAAAATTTAGCGTCAACAACATCTTCGGCACAAACTACACAAAAATCGTATAAAAATGGTAAATATTTTTGATGTTTTGTGGGTTGTTCGCTTTGGTGATGGTTTGTCTAAACTTTTTTTTTACTAAATCTAGCGAAAACTTTCCATTGAAATCGTCCTAAAGGAATCATTACGAAAATTTTGGTTGACCTTAATAATCTTTCACTCTGGTATTGGAAGTACTTCTAAAAGTCGTGATTTTTTGTAAGAAAATTTGGGATGTTTTGATTGGCAATATTTAGATCTAGATTGGGTCGAAAATGATTTGAACCCAGTTTCGTGAGCCCTTAAAGAAATGTTTCTGTCTAAATCTAGCGATTTTTGAAAATTTTGGATCTTAAATATATTTTCTGTGTTTTGATAAATTATTTCCAAGAAAGTTTTATAGAAGAAAATATTTATTATCATGATTTTTTTACACTGTCAAAGTTTTAGAAGTTTGTCGTGGTCAAGGTATTTTGGACCCAATTGTAAAGTGGGTCAAAAATGTCAAAATTTTAATAACGACCGTAAAAGTATTTTTCAACTTAGTTTTTTAAGAACCATCATTTTGTTAACTAAGTTTGGTGGTTTTTGTAAATTTTATGCCCTAAATATGTGCGTTTTCTGTTTTTTTTACAACCCATTTTCAAGTCAGTTTTATTCAAGTCAGCTTCAAAATTTTGCCTTCGTCGAGAAAATATTGAACAAGGTGAAACTTTCATTACGATTTTTGGAAACTATTAAAAAGTTGGTCACGGTTTGTTAAATTTTATCTGTTCATTAACAAAGTTGTGTTTTACTTACATGGAAGGAAGCTTTTGTAAATTTTGGGCCTTAACCATGTGCTTGAATGCATCGTCATTCTATCTATAAATTTATTTAGATTTTTTGTAATGTCAAATCTGCCCACGGTTTACTAAACTTCTTTGTCTGTCAAATTTTCAAATTCGTGCTAATTTTTTGAACCCTATTGACAAAAATTTTTAAGTAGAAGCAACATTCACTTTAACTTTTTGTTAAAAGCTTTATTAACTAAATCTATCACACAGCGCTTATTTTTATAAATTTTAAACCCTAAACATCTATGTCTGTCAAATTCATGGGCGAAAACTGGCCCGAAAATTACGAATTACTTTTAAAATCCATTTGCCCTTACTGAGGAAAGGAAATTTTATAAATTCTGAACTCTAAACAAATAAGTACTTGTTACGTTTTTCAGTCAATTTTGCTGCCCTAAAACAGTCCTTTTTCTAATTTGAGAAGAGTGATTTCAACCTTAAAATAGAAATTAATGTTGATTTTTGTTTTGTTTCAGGCTTATCTACTTGGAGTAAAAAAGTTGGACGAAAATGGGATCAATTAAAACGTAGTGATTCAACCGAATTCCTTTCAATATCAGCTGGCCGCACTGGACAATGGTCACCAAGTCCATTCAACATTGCATCCAGCTCGGAAACATCTCTAGGTGGAACAGCTCAACGTATCCGAAAACGAATCTCCCGCGTTGAGTCCCTACGTAACCTATTTTTGAAACATGATCGTAGCTCATCATCCGAGAATGGGGATCGATTTTCCACATCAGATCCAATGGAATCAAGTAAATTTAGTCCATTTTCCACACGAAACTTAAATAAGAAACGTAATTCTCAAATTAATGAAAACATTAATTTATCTGAGAAACAGTTAGTTGATTATTTACTGTTGTGTCAGCCTTCGGATCGACATCGAATTGTACGCGAATTAATAGAAACCATCTCCAATAATGACGAAACAACGTCAAACTCACGAAAAAGTCACCAATCTTTATCATCCCCCTTTCGAAGTAGCACCTACAAAAAGAATTTCAAGTCAGTCAAGAATTTTTTTAAGCGAAGCTTATCCGAAGGAAGTATCGCTAGTACTACGGCGCTCAGTTCCATGTTATCCAATCAAAATTTAACCTCCATGGATGAGCTGTGTTCGGTACTAAATAAAATTTTAATCGATAGCGAAGATGATTTTATGCGAAGTTCAGATACACTGGAAAGTCAACCGGGATCAATTGGAGATGAAATGATTGAAATGCGACGTTCAAACAGTTCGGGAAGCTTTTCAAGTCACAATTACGATCTGAAAAGTGAGTATGCATCGATACCTGAACGTTTAGTTGGCCCCGGAGATGATACTGACAGTTGTGATGATGAAATGTTTAAATCGAATTTATTACAATCGCAAGGTAGTTTAAAACGCTTACGAAAGTCGAGCAACTCAGTTGAATCGATACACAAACGACAGATTGTTAACTATAGCTTTAAATCCGATGCAGATCAAGTTTGTTACATTGACAAGGAGTTCAAATGTATACGAATTACCGCAAATGAAGCCCAATCAATTGTGTTCACATGCCAAAAAAGTAATCCGCATAGCGGTTGTTCCGAATTTGTAATAACATCCATTTTACCAAATTGTGAGGCGGAAAAATATGGTAAAATATGTTTGGGTGATCAAATTGTTAAAATAAATGGACAACGGTTGCGTGGCTTGTCGATGGGGGATGTAGAAAATTTAATTCGTCAATCGACAGGATATATTGAAATTGTTTTATCTAGAGAACCAAAAAGTTGTAATAAGTCACTGCCAAATGAAACAATTGCTGAAAATCATCAATTTAAAGTACCCAGAGCGAAAATCGATGAAGCTCCAAGTTCCGTTGCTGCCACGTCCACGTCGAATGGTGGCATCAAACGAAATAAAATTAGGCAATCATTGTTACCACAAAGTTCGTATGTTGAGAATAATAATACGGCTTTGCCACCGACAACGGGGATGAAGAAATTTTTGACGCCGCGACGACGAAGTATTGCCGTGGAACAACCATCAAAAGTTAATCGACGGTGAGTTGGAATTTCTCGTTTTATCCATGTTTTTTATAGAGTTAATTAAGTACTAGTGTGGGGGAGATCGAAGCCTAGCAAGAAAGCCTTTTTAGGCTATTTTTACCAACCCCTGAGGAATCTATCCCTTCAACCTCCTCTATCACACCTGGTTTGTTTTCTCTAGCCCTGTGTTCGTTGACGAGTCTATCCGACTTCTTTGCGAATTACTGGACCGAGTTCCACTTTAGTTGTTTTATCTAAGAATTCCTTATTTAAATTTGCTTGGAGCCTGCTCTGTCTTTCCATTTCCAGTTCATAGACTTATCCACTCATTCGATAGGGGGCAGAGGTAGTCTGTCTCCTAGTTATTCCTAGATATGGCTCTTATCCCTTACATAGATGGCAGTGCGGATCTTCTACGGGCGAGTTCGTTGTCCGTTTCGTTGCCCTCAACGCCGCAGTGTCCTACATCAAAATGACATCTTTTGCCAATTTGCTCCAAATGTTATTTTATTCTCTTTTGGGTACCAGAATTTTGAGTTGCAGTCCATTAACCCTCTCTGAACCCATTTTTTCCTACAAAATTTACCTACTACAGCCAGTGGGACATACAGCCCACAATTTGAATAAAAAACTTATTGTTTTTTATTTTTTGTTTCAGATCGTGTGGTGGGAGTATTGTTGGAAGACCTAAATCAATATGTTCGGAATTAAAAGTGAAATTTGAAAAAGGACCCGGACGTAAATCACTTGGTTTTTCAGTTGTTGGAGGTTGTGATTCACCACGTGGAAATATTGGGATATATGTTAAAACAGTGTTTGCACGTGGCCAAGCCTCGGACGAAGGTACTTTACAAGCTGGTGAGTACAATTTTCTAGTAAGAATTTTCAACACGTGTTTTGTCTCTCCATATTTTTAAGATCCACTTAAAGTAACGAGGAATTGTTCAGGAACTCATTATCCAATGTTGTTATAAGCGGTATGTTTACATAGGTGTTTATATGGGGATTCGGCGGGATTCGATGTCGGTAAAGCCGATTTGACTGTATCTTGATTATTAATTTAATAAATTTGCAGGTGATGAAATTATTTCGGTGAATGGAATCGCGTTACACGGTTTAACTCATGCCGACGCAATCAACGTTTTTAAAAATATCAAAAGTGGTGAAGTGATTCTTGAAATACTCCGACGTGATTCAGCTCATCATTATCAATAATTTCATTATAAAGGTTCAATTACACGTCCTCATCTATATTATTTATTATTTCCAAAAAAAAAAAAAGAAAACAACCCATTTTCGATTGTGTTTATACCGCTTTGCTACAGTAACAAAGTTGCTTAAACGTCAAATTTTGTGTATTCAGGACTTTGAATATGACGCTGATATCGTGTAGTTGCGCCTTTATAAATACCAATTGTAGCAATTTATACTAATATGTGATAAAGTTTGAAAAAAACAGATTTATCTTCCTTTTTTTTTTTGTTATATGAATTTATGATTATTATTTATTTTATAAACAAATTGTATTTTTCAATTTAACCTATCAATTTGGGCGGACGGGATGGAGACCTCTCCTCTTCCTCTCTGGATTGCAGCGTATTACCGTTTGGGTGTTCATTTGAAGATCTATGAATCGTCACGGATTTGTAATGATGAAGCCATTCTTTCAAATTTGTGAAGATTTCTCATCAATTGAGATGATTATTTTTAAATTATCGTCGGGTAATTCGAATTTTTGAATAAATATTTTTTCATCGTGTAGACATATCTTTATAATTGACTAAAATTGATAGATTGAATTGAATTTTGTGTGTAGAATTTGGCTAGAAGGATGCAATTTTAAAGCTAAGATTTCAAAAGTTTTGACATTTTTTCAAAAATAACTGTTTTCCAACATTCTCAATTTTGAATCTCGCGCTTTTTTTTTTAGAGACAAATATTGGAATTTTAGCTTTCAAATGACAATCTATAGAAAGAAAAATAGAAATCGAATTATTTTTTATGTATACATATATTCGAAAACATTTACTCAGATCATTTTTGTTCTAAAAGACAGTACACAAATTAATGTGGACACAATCCCCCCCCCCCTCCTTTAAATCAAGTTTTTTTAAATATAATTTTCCAAATATTTTTAAAAAGCCCGCCTTGAACCACAGACAACATACAAGTAATTGCAGAAATGTATGCCATTTTAATAATTCCATAATTGGAGGCTAAGACGGGTAAAATTTCCATGGATACAGTATTGGACAACAAAAATTATCAAAATACTAAGAGTTTTTGTTAGTAAATAAGTTAGTATGAAATAAAAGTAATATCCCTGAATAGGTTAGGTTTTGTAAAATTCCTAACATTCCAAAAATGGCGTAAGTTTTTAACCTAATATGATGGTGTTATTAAATATGGCATGAATTTCTCTAAAAATCATTATTTTAAGCTCAACGATCATATTAAAATTAAATTTCTTTCAGTGACAGTTAGAATCTTAGACCTTATATTACATGGAAACTGAATGCACCATTGACAGTTATGATCATAGACCTTATAAACATAGAAAAGACATCCCTTATCCATTGTATACGTAAATATAGATTAAAGAGAATATTTTCAAGTGCAATTTTCCAATAATAGTTTGGATCATGATGGACCTTACAGACATGCAAAAGCTCTATTCAACATATCTCTGATTTAAACAAGTGCGAATAGTCAATGAAGTTCGTATTTTACAAAAACGCTCATGTAATTTAAGTTAACGATCCCTTTACTGTGTGTGTGTGTGCGTTTTATAATTTAGATGTTCACCAAAATATGCATTCAAAGATGGTAGTCACTATTTTGTGCAACTGTCATGAATGGAGCTTCAACTATATTTGAAATGTTATCTGGTGGGATTTTTGAATATTTTTTCAAACTAATAGAAACTTTGGTGCTATTTTTGTTTCAAATAAAGTATTAACTTACCAATTTAGAAAAAAAAAAGAAATTTATTGTAAGATATATTTATATATACATATATATATATATATATATATATATATTTAAAAACAATCCCAAAGGTAAAATAATGTTTATTTGTGTTAGAAAACAAACAGCCATCTCCAAAAATGAAATTTTTGAAAGAATCGTTACAGTAAAACTTAATTATTAAAAACTTAATTATTTTAGTTGTTTGCTATTAATTAGCTTAATATTTTGATATAAAACACTTCAATAGGAAATAGTAGCTTCAATAGTAAGTCATAAAATAATCAGCGTCTAAAATCATCCAAGAAGGCAGGCTCAATGTATCTGAAGTCATCCATTGCTCTCGAAATCAAAATCATGCAAATTTTTTGCATATCTTTTCATGCAAAAATTTTTCTGATTTTCTTTTTTTTATAAAAATTAAGTTGAATGAGTTTTAAAGTAAATTTGCTTCGATTTCAATGAATGTGAGACCGGCTTTTGACTATTTTTATGTCCTCCAATTCACTTAAAAAACAAAAATTATACGTAAACAAGATCAAACGAACAAAACAAAAAAATATTCGAAATTCGAATGTTGGACTTCGTATTCATTAGTCATGATTTACGTACTTGAAAAGGGCTTCCAAACCAAACACAAAACGTTCCAAAATTGTAAAATACATTTTTGGCATCAATTAGGGTAGGGTATGTTTTTAAACCGACTTCAAAAAGGAGGATGGATGGTTCTCAATTCGTTTGTATTTTTTTTTTTTTTATATATAAATTCACCAAGAATTTTTGGTGGTCTAGTTTTTGTAATAGATGGAAAATTTTGAAAGGTTTTTTTTTTCTGTGTGTTAAAACCGAATAACCTAATTTTTGCAATAAAAGACATGGCTGTGTGAGGTTAAATTTAGTTTAATAAATTGTTATTGGAAAGGGATTAAATATTTTTTTTTTGTTATATATTTTGTATAAATAAAGTTTAGATTGTAAATTAAAACCAAACATTGTTATTATTTTTTTAAACCCTGAACCTATCCAGCGTCAGTTTCAGCAGAGGAAAAATGGACAAGCTCTGATGGTATTTCTCAGGTAAAAATCGGCAATTTCCAGAGGCACAAAAACTGTAATTAATAACACAAATAAAGGGGTATATAATTTGGCAGCACAAATTATGAATTACGCCAAAATATAAAAAAATTAATTCCTAGGTGAACGTTTTAAAATGACAACAAATTTCCATCATATCATGTTCTCCTAATGAAAATACGAATAAATTTATTAATTTTACACATAAATCAAAATCTTCTTATGTTTTTTTAACAATTTTGTTTAAATTTTTTATCATTTATGGACAAAATTGACAAATTTTCTTGTATTTTCATTAGGAAAACTATAATGGAAATTTTTTGTCATTTTTAAAAACTACACAGTTTATACTTGAAAATAAGAAAAAAAAGTTTACACCTTATTATGTTCTCCTAGTAGAAATGTGATTTTTTTTCGAAATTTTTTTCACATTTTTTATGATTTTTGGACAAAATTCATAACTTTGTTCGTATTTTCATTAGGAAAACATGGTATGATGGAAATTTTTTGTCATTTTCAAAAACTACACAATTTATACATGAAAATAGCAAAAAAAAATGTACAGCTATTATGTTCTCCTAGTAGAAATGTGATTTTTTTAAACAATTTTTTTCACATTTTTTATGATTTTTGGACAAAATTCATAAATTTGTTCGTATTTTCATTAGGAAAACATGGTATGATGGAAATTTTTTGTCATTTTCAAAAACTACACAATTTATACATGAAAATAAGAAAAAAAAAATTACACCATATTATGTTCTCCTAGTAGAAATGTAAATTTTTTTCAACGATTTTGTTCACATTTTTGATAATTTATGGCAAAAATTCATATAATTGTTCGTACTTTCAGTAGAAGAACATGATATGATGGAAATTTCTTGTCAAGTACACAACTTTTCCTTTAAAATGAGGTAAACAATTTACACCTTTTTATGTTAACAACTATGTTAATAAATACTTTATACATTTTTTCCAAAAAATTTTGTCCTCTCACTAGTGACATGTTGACATCTACTCGATTTATATACTTATAAAAAAAAATTTTTCAGTCATTAATATTTGCTTGAATTTATTATCGTTATTTTTGAGGGTGTAATCATCTCGTCTTGTGGCGTAGGGTAAGAGAGCATGACTTCGATACGAAAGTATCACGGTTCAAATCTCGATGCTACCGTTACAATTCGTGAATTGTTCAATCAATTAGGCGTAAGATTAGATGTCGCTATCTAGTTGTGATTACTCTGATGAACGTACTACTATGAGCGTAGATGGCATAGTTCCAGGTCTTCTTGACCCACTGCCCCGCCAGTGTAACTGGTAGACTGACACTACGGTGTCGATAGGGGAGTGTACCTCGACAATAGTACAAATAAGAAGAGTGATTCCAAATCAGCCGAGGTCTGTGGCTAGATGTGGTGCATTAAATTGAAGAACATTCATTGAAATTCAAAAATTTTATTTTTTCGAATTTTCTTCATAAATTTTCATTGTTGTGTAAATAAATACTCATATTTTAATTTTGTTTTATTTTTTCCAGGTAGTGGAAGGGCGCTATCCAATATGTTGATAATTATTAACGATTTATTAATCAAACTCAAATTGATTGTAGCTAAGGTGTTGAATAAAATGTGATTGAAACATAAAATTACCATTTTGATTTCATTTATGTATTACCTCTATACACTTCATTATTACATAATCCTCATATTCCATCAAACCAAATACACTTCATTTTCTTTCAGGATCTTTTATTTTCAGTTGTGGGCAGGAGATAAGTCTATTCTGATTGGTAAGTAAAGATGAAGTCCCATATTTGATATCTTCTAGGTAGGTAAAAAATTGATATCATCTAGGTAGGTAAGAAATTAATATAATCAAGGTAGGTATCATGTTCTCCTAGTAAAAATGTGATTTTTTTAAACAATTTTTTTCACATTTTTTATGATTTTTGGACAAAATTGATAAATTTGTTCGTATTTTCACTAGGAAAACATGGAATGATGGAAAATTTTTGTCATTTTCATAAACTACACAATTTATACTTGAAAATAAGAAAAAAAAATTTACAGCTATCATGTTCTCCTAGTAGAAATGTGATTTTTTTTAACAATTTTTTTCTCATTTTTTATGATTTTTGGACAAAATTGATAAATTTGTTCGTATTTTCACTAGGAAAACATGGTATGATGGAAATTTTTTGTCATTTTCAAAAACTACACAATTTATACTTGAAAATAAGAAAAAAAAATTTACAGCTATCATGTTCTCCTAGTAGAAATGTGATTTTTTTTAACAATTTTTTTCTCATTTTTTATGATTTTTGGACAAAATTGATAAATTTGTTCGTATTTTCACTAGGAAAACATGGTTTGATGGAAATTTTTTGTCATTTTCATAAACTACACAATTTATACTTGAAAATAAGAAAAAAAAATTTACAGCTATCATGTTCTCCTAGTAGAAATGTGATTTTTTTAAACAATTTTTTTCACATTTTTTATGATTTTTGGACAAAATTGATAAATTTGTTCGTATTTTCACTAGGAAAACATGGAATGATGGAAATTTTTTGTCATTTTCAAAAACTATACAATTTGTACTTGAAAATAAGAAAAAAAAATTTACAGCTATCATGTTCTCCTAGTAGAAATGTGATTTTTTTAAACAATTTTTTTCTCATTTTTTATGATTTTTGGACAAAATTGATAAATTTGTTCGTATTTTCACTAGGAAAACATGGTATGATGGAAATTTTTTGTCATTTTCATAAACTACACAATTTATACTTGAAAATAAGAAAAAAAAATTTACAGCTATCATGTTCTCCTAGTAGAAATGTGATTTTTTTTAACAATTTTTTTCTCATTTTTTATGATTTTTGGACAAAATTGATAAATTTGTTCGTATTTTCACTAGGAAAACATGGTATGATGGCAATTTTTTGTCATTTTCATAAACTACACAATTTATACTTGAAAATAAGAAAAAAAAATTTACAGCTATTATGTTCTCCTAGTAGAAATGTGATTTTTTTAAACAATTTTTTTCTCATTTTTTATGATTTTTGGACAAAATTGATAAATTTGTTCGTATTTTCACTAGGAAAACATGGTATGATGGAAATTTTTTGTCATTTTCAAAAACTACACAATTTATACTTGAAAATAAGAAAAAAAATTTACAGCTATCATGTTCTCCTAGTAGAAATGTGATTTTTTTTAACAATTTTTTTCTCATTTTTTATGATTTTTGGACAAAATTGATAAATTTGTTCGTATTTTCACTAGGAAAACATGGTATGATGGAAATTTTTTGTCATTTTCAAAAACTACACAATTTATACTTGAAAATAAGAAAAAAAAATTTACAGCTATCATGTTCTCCTAGTAGAAATGTGATTTTTTTAAACAATTTTTTTCTCATTTTTTATGATTTTTGGACAAAATTGATAAATTTGTTCGTATTTTCACATGGAAAACATGGTTTGATGGAAATTTTTTGTCATTTTCATAAACTACACAATTTATACTTGAAAATAAGAAAAACAAATTTACAGCTATCATGTTCTCCTAGTAGAAATGTGATTTTTTTTAACAATTTTTTTCTCATTTTTTATGATTTTTGGACAAAATTGATAAATTTGTTCGTATTTTCACTAGGAAAACATGGTTTGATGGAAATTTTTTGTCATTTTCATAAACTACACAATTTATACTTGAAAATAAGAAAAAAAACTTTACAGCTATCATGTTCTCCTAGTAGAAATGTGATTTTTTTTAACAATTTTTTTCACATTTTTTATGATTTTTGGACAAAATTGATAAATTTGTTCGTATTTTCACTAGGAAAACATGGTATGATGGAAATTTTCTGTCATTTTCTTAAACTACACAATTTATACTTGAAAATAAGAAAAAAAAATTTACAGCTATCATGTTCTCCTAGTAGAAATGTGATTTTTTTTAACAATTTTTTTCTCATTTTTTATGATTTTTGGACAAAATTGATAAATTTGTTCGTATTTTCACTAGGAAAACATGGTTTGATGGAAATTTTTTGTCATTTTCATAAACTACACAATTTATACTTGAAAATAAGAAAAAAAAATTTACAGCTATCATGTTCTCCTAGTAGAAATGTGATTTTTTTAAACAATTTTTTTCACATTTTTTATGATTTTTGGACAAAATTGATAAATTTGTTCGTATTTTCACTAGGAAAACATGGAATGATGGAAATTTTTTGTCATTTTCAAAAACTATACAATTTGTACTTGAAAATAAGAAAAAAAAATTTACAGCTATCATGTTCTCCTAGTAGAAATGTGATTTTTTTAAACAATTTTTTTCTCATTTTTTATGATTTTTGGACAAAATTGATAAATTTGTTCGTATTTTCACTAGGAAAACATGGTATGATGGAAATTTTTTGTCATTTTCATAAACTACACAATTTATACTTGAAAATAAGAAAAAAAAATTTACAGCTATCATGTTCTCCTAGTAGAAATGTGATTTTTTTTAACAATTTTTTTCTCATTTTTTATGATTTTTGGACAAAATTGATAAATTTGTTCGTATTTTCACTAGGAAAACATGGTATGATGGCAATTTTTTGTCATTTTCATAAACTACACAATTTATACTTGAAAATAAGAAAAAAAAATTTACAGCTATTATGTTCTCCTAGTAGAAATGTGATTTTTTTAAACAATTTTTTTCTCATTTTTTATGATTTTTGGACAAAATTGATAAATTTGTTCGTATTTTCACTAGGAAAACATGGTATGATGGAAATTTTTTGTCATTTTCAAAAACTACACAATTTATACTTGAAAATAAGAAAAAAAATTTACAGCTATCATGTTCTCCTAGTAGAAATGTGATTTTTTTTAACAATTTTTTTCTCATTTTTTATGATTTTTGGACAAAATTGATAAATTTGTTCGTATTTTCACTAGGAAAACATGGTATGATGGAAATTTTTTGTCATTTTCAAAAACTACACAATTTATACTTGAAAATAAGAAAAAAAAATTTACAGCTATCATGTTCTCCTAGTAGAAATGTGATTTTTTTAAACAATTTTTTTCTCATTTTTTATGATTTTTGGACAAAATTGATAAATTTGTTCGTATTTTCACATGGAAAACATGGTTTGATGGAAATTTTTTGTCATTTTCATAAACTACACAATTTATACTTGAAAATAAGAAAAACAAATTTACAGCTATCATGTTCTCCTAGTAGAAATGTGATTTTTTTTAACAATTTTTTTCTCATTTTTTATGATTTTTGGACAAAATTGATAAATTTGTTCGTATTTTCACTAGGAAAACATGGTTTGATGGAAATTTTTTGTCATTTTCATAAACTACACAATTTATACTTGAAAATAAGAAAAAAAACTTTACAGCTATCATGTTCTCCTAGTAGAAATGTGATTTTTTTTAACAATTTTTTTCACATTTTTTATGATTTTTGGACAAAATTGATAAATTTGTTCGTATTTTCACTAGGAAAACATGGTATGATGGAAATTTTCTGTCATTTTCATAAACTACACAATTTATACTTGAAAATAAGAAAAAAAAATTTACAGCTATCATGTTCTCCTAGTAGAAATGTGATTTTTTTTAACAATTTTTTTCTCATTTTTTATGATTTTTGGACAAAATTGATAAATTTGTTCGTATTTTCACTAGGAAAACATGGTATGATGGAAATTTTTTGTCATTTTCAAAAACTACACAATTTATACTTGAAAATAAGAAAAAAAAATTTACAGCTATCATGTTCTCCTAGTAGAAATGTGATTTTTTTTTACAATTTTTTTCTCATTTTTTATGATTTTTGGACAAAATTGATAAATTTGTTCGTATTTTCACTAGAAAAACATGGTTTGATGGAAATTTTTTGTCATTTTCATAAACTACACAATTTATACTTGAAAATAAGAAAAACAAATTTACAGCTATCATGTTCTCCTAGTAGAAATGTGATTTTTTTAAACAATTTTTTTCTCATTTTTTATGATTTTTGGACAAAATTGATAAATTTGTTCGTATTTTCACTAGGAAAACATGGTTTGATGGAAATTTTTTGTCATTTTCATAAACTACACAATTTATACTTGAAAATAAGAAAAAAAATTTACAGCTATCATGTTCTCCTAGTAGAAATGTGATTTTTTTTAACAATTTTTTTCACATTTTTTATGAATTTTGGACAAAATTGATAAATTTGTTCGTATTTTCACTAGGAAAACATGGTATGATGGAAATTTTTTGTCATTTTCATAAACTACACAATTTATACTTGAAAATAAGAAAAAAAAATTTACAGCTATCATGTTCTCCTAGTAGAAATGTGATTTTTTTTAACAATTTTTTTCTCATTTTTTATGATTTTTGGACAAAATTGATAAATTTGTTCGTATTTTCACTAGGAAAACATGGTATGATGGCAATTTTTTGTCATTTTCATAAACTACACATATTATACTTGAAAATAAGAAAAAAAAATTTACAGCTATTATGTTCTCCTAGTAGAAATGTGATTTTTTTAAACAATTTTTTTCTCATTTTTTATGATTTTTGGACAAAATTGATAAATTTGTTCGTATTTTCACTAGGAAAACATGGTATGATGGAAATTTTTTGTCATTTTCAAAAACTACACAATTTATACTTGAAAATAAGAAAAAAAATTTACAGCTATCATGTTCTCCTAGTAGAAATGTGATTTTTTTTAACAATTTTTTTCTCTTTTTTTATGATTTTTGGACAAAATTGATAAATTTGTTCGTATTTTCACTAGGAAAGCATGGTATGATGGAAATTTTTTGTCATTTTCAAAAACTACACAATTTATACTTGAAAATAAGAAAAAAAAATTTACAGCTATCATGTTCTCCTAGTAGAAATGTGATTTTTTTAAACAATTTTTTTCTCATTTTTTATGATTTTTGGACAAAATTGATAAATTTGTTCGTATTTTCACATGGAAAACATGGTTTGATGGAAATTTTTTGTCATTTTCATAAACTACACAATTTATACTTGAAAATAAGAAAAACAAATTTACAGCTATCATGTTCTCCTAGTAGAAATGTGATTTTTTTTAACAATTTTTTTCTCATTTTTTATGATTTTTGGACAAAATTGATAAATTTGTTCGTATTTTCACTAGGAAAACATGGTATGATGGAAATTTTTTGTCATTTTCAAAAACTACACAATTTATACTTGAAAATAAGAAAAAAAAATTTACAGCTATCATGTTCTCCTAGTAGAAATGTGATTTTTTTTTACAATTTTTTTCTCATTTTTTATGATTTTTGGACAAAATTGATAAATTTGTTCGTATTTTCACTAGAAAAACATGGTTTGATGGAAATTTTTTGTCATTTTCATAAACTACACAATTTATACTTGAAAATAAGAAAAACAAATTTACAGCTATCATGTTCTCCTAGTAGAAATGTGATTTTTTTAAACAATTTTTTTCTCATTTTTTATGATTTTTGGACAAAATTGATAAATTTGTTCGTATTTTCACTAGGAAAACATGGTTTGATGGAAATTTTTTGTCATTTTCATAAACTACACAATTTATACTTGAAAATAAGAAAAAAAATTTACAGCTATCATGTTCTCCTAGTAGAAATGTGATTTTTTTTAACAATTTTTTTCACATTTTTTATGAATTTTGGACAAAATTGATAAATTTGTTCGTATTTTCACTAGGAAAACATGGTATGATGGAAATTTTTTGTCATTTTCATAAACTACACAATTTATACTTGAAAATAAGAAAAAAAAATTTACAGCTATCATGTTCTCCTAGTAGAAATGTGATTTTTTTTAACAATTTTTTTCTCATTTTTTATGATTTTTGGACAAAATTGATAAATTTGTTCGTATTTTCACTAGGAAAACATGGTATGATGGCAATTTTTTGTCATTTTCATAAACTACACATATTATACTTGAAAATAAGAAAAAAAAATTTACAGCTATTATGTTCTCCTAGTAGAAATGTGATTTTTTTAAACAATTTTTTTCTCATTTTTTATGATTTTTGGACAAAATTGATAAATTTGTTCGTATTTTCACTAGGAAAACATGGTATGATGGAAATTTTTTGTCATTTTCAAAAACTACACAATTTATACTTGAAAATAAGAAAAAAAATTTACAGCTATCATGTTCTCCTAGTAGAAATGTGATTTTTTTTAACAATTTTTTTCTCATTTTTTATGATTTTTGGACAAAATTGATAAATTTGTTCGTATTTTCACTAGGAAAGCATGGTATGATGGAAATTTTTTGTCATTTTCAAAAACTACACAATTTATACTTGAAAATAAGAAAAAAAAATTTACAGCTATCATGTTCTCCTAGTAGAAATGTGATTTTTTTAAACAATTTTTTTCTCATTTTTTATGATTTTTGGACAAAATTGATAAATTTGTTCGTATTTTCACATGGAAAACATGGTTTGATGGAAATTTTTTGTCATTTTCATAAACTACACAATTTATACTTGAAAATAAGAAAAACAAATTTACAGCTATCATGTTCTCCTAGTAGAAATGTGATTTTTTTTAACAATTTTTTTCTCATTTTTTATGATTTTTGGACAAAATTGATAAATTTGTTCGTATTTTCACTAGGAAAACATGGTATGATGGAAATTTTTTGTCATTTTCATAAACTACACAATTTATACTTGAAAATAAGAAAAAAAAATTTACAGCTTTCATGTTCTCCTAGTAGAAATGTGATTTTTTTTAACAATTTTTTTCTCATTTTTTATGATTTTTGGACAAAATTGATAAATTTGTTCGTATTTTCACATGGAAAACATGGTTTGATGGAAATTTTTTGTCATTTTCATAAACTACACAATTTATACTTGAAAATAAGAAAAATAACTTTACAGCTATCATGTTCTCTTAGTAGAAATGTGATTTTTTTTAACAATTTTTTTCACATTTTTTATGATTTTTGGACAAAATTGATAAATTTGTTCGTATTTTCACTAGTAAAACATGGTATGATGGAAATTTTCTGTCATTTTCATAAACTACACAATTTATACATGAAAATAAGAAAAAAAAATTTACAGCTATCATGTTCTCCTAGTAGAAATGTGATTTTTTTTAACAATTTTTTTGACATTTTATATGATTTTTGGACAAAATTCATAAATTTGTTCGTATTTTCATTAGGAAAATATGGTATGGTGGAAATTTTTTGTCATTTTCAAAAACTACACAATTTATATTTGAAAATAAGAAAAAAAAAATTACAGCTATTATGTTCTCCTAGTAGAAATGTGATTTTTTTAAACAATTTTTTTCACATTTTTATGATTTTTGGACAAAATTCATAAATTTGTTCGTATTTTCATTAGGAAAACATGGTATGATGAAAATTTTTTGTCATTTTCAAAAACAACACAATTTATACTTGAAAATAAGAAAACAAAATTTACAGCTATCATGTTCTCCTAGTAGAAATGTGATTTTTTTAAACAATTTTTTTCTCATTTTTTATGATTTTTGGACAAAATTGATAAATTTGTTCGTATTTTCACTAGGAAAACATGGTATGATGGAAATTTTTTGTCATTTTCAAAAACTGCACAATTTATACTTGAAAATAAGAAAAACAATTTTACAGCTATTATGTTCTCCTAGTAGAAATGTGATTTTTTTTAACAATTTTTTTCACATTTTTTATGATTTTTGGACAAAATTCATAAATTTGTTCGTATATTCATTAGGAAAACTTGGTATGATGGAAATTTTTTGTCATTTTCAAAAACAACACAATTTATACTTGAAAATAAGAAAAAAAAATTTACAGCTATTATGTTCTCCTAGTAGAAATGTGATTTTTTTAACAATTTTTTTCACATTTTTTATGATTTTTGGACAAAATTCATAAATTTGTTCGTATATTCATTAGGAAAACTTGGTATGATGGAAATTTTTTGTCATTTTCAAAAACAACACAATTTATACTTGAAAATAAGAAAAAAAAATTTACAGCTATTATGTTCTCCTAGTAGAAATGTGATTTTTTTAACAATTTTTTTCTCATTTTTTATGATTTTTGGACAAAATTGATAAATTTGTTCGTGTTTTCACTAGGAAAACATGGTATGATGGAAATTTTTTGTCATTTTCAAAAACTACACAATTTATACTTGAAAATAAGAAAAAAACCTTACAGCTATTATGTTCTCCTAGTAGAAATGTGATTTTTTTTAACAATTTTTTTGACATTTTATATGATTTTTGGACAAAATTCATAAATTTGTTCGTATTTTCATTAGGAAAACATGGTATGATGGAAATTTTTTTTCATTTTCACAAAAAACTCAATTTATACATGAAAATAAGAAAAAAAAATCAAGTATAAATTGTGTTGTTTTTGAAAATGACAAAAAATTTCCATCATACCATGTTTTCCTAATGAATATACGAACAAATTTATGAATTTTGTCCAAAAATCATAAAAAATGTCAAAAAACTTGTTTAAAAAAATCACATTTCTACTAGGAGAACATAATAGCTGTTAATTTTTTTTTCTTATTTTCAAGTTAAAATTGTGTAGTTTTTGAAAATGACAAAAAATTTCCAATATACCATGTTTTCCTAATGAAAATACGAACAAATTTATGAATTTTGTCCAAAAATCATAAAAAATGTCAAAAAACTTGTTTAAAAAAATCACATTTCTACTAGGAGAACATAATAGCTGTTAATTTTTTTTTCTTATTTTCAAGTATAAATTGTGTAGTTTTTGAAAATGACAAAAAATTTCCATCATACCATATTTTCCTAATGAAAATACGAACAAATTTATGAATTTTGTCCAAAAATCATAAAAAATGTCAAAAAAATTGTTAAAAAAAATCACATTTCTACTAGGAGAACATAATAGCTGTAATTTTTTTTTCTTATTTTCAAGTATAAATTGTGTAGTGTTTGAAAATGACAAAAAATTTCCATCATACCATGTTTTCCTAGTGAAAATACGAACAAATTTATGAATTTTGTCCAAAAATCATAAAAAATGTCAAAAAAATTGTTAAAAAAAATCACATTTCTACTAGGAGAACATAATAGCTGTAAATTTTTTTTTCTTATTTTCAAATATAAATTGTGTAGTTTTTGAAAATGACAAAAAATTTCCATCATACCATGTTTTCCTAATGAAAATACGAACAAATTTATGAATTTTGTCCAAAAATCATAAAAAATGTCAAAAAAATTGTTAAAAAAAATCACATTTCTACTAGGAGAACATAAAAGCTGTAAATTTTTTTTTCTTATTTTCAAGTATAAATTGTGTAGTTTTTGAAAATGACAAAAAATTTCCATCATACCATGTTTTCCTAATGAAAATACGAACAAATTTATGAATTTTGTCCAAAAATCATAAAAAATGTCAAAAAAATTGTTTAAAAAAATCACATTTCTACTAGGAGAACATAATAGCTGAAAATTTTTTTTTCTTATTTTCAAATATAAATTGTGTAGTTTTTGAAAATGACAAAAAATTTCCATCATACCATGTTTTCCTAATGAATATACGAACAAATTTATGAATTTTGTCCAAAAATCATAAAAAATGTCAAAAAAATTGTTTAAAAAAATCACATTTCTACTAGGAGAACATAATAGCTGTAAATTTTTTTTTCTTATTTTCAAGTATAAATTGTGTAGTTTTTGAAAATGACAAAAAATTTCCATCATACCATGTTTTCCTAATGAAAATACGAACAAATTTATGAATTTTGTCCAAAAATCATAAAAAATGTCAAAAAAATTGTTAAAAAAAATCACATTTCTACTAGGAGAACATAATAGCTGTAAATTTTTTTTTCTTATTTTCAAATATAAATTGTGTAGTTTTTGAAAATGACAAAAAATTTCCATCATACCATGTTTTCCTAATGAAAATACGAACAAATTTATGAATTTTGTCCAAAAATCATAAAAAATGTCAAAAAAATTGTTAAAAAAAATCACATTTCTACTAGGAGAACATAAAAGCTGTAAATTTTTTTTTCTTATTTTCAAGTATAAATTGTGTAGTTTTTGAAAATGACAAAAAATTTCCATCATACCATGTTTTCCTAATGAAAATACGAACAAATTTATGAATTTTGTCCAAAAATCATAAAAAATGTCAAAAAAATTGTTAAAAAAAATCACATTTCTACTAGGAGAACATAATAGCTGTAATTTTTTTTTCTTATTTTCAAGTATAAATTGTGTAGTTTTTGAAAATGACAAAAAATTTCCATCATACCATGTTCTCCTAATGAATATACGAACAAATTTATGAATTTTGTCCAAAAATCATAAAAAATGTCAAAAAAATTGTTTAAAAAAATAACATTTCTACTAGGAGAACATAATAGCTGTAAATTTTTTTTCTTATTTTCAAGTATAAATTGTATAGTTTTTGAAAATGACAAAAAATTTCCATCATACCATGTTTTCCTAATGAAAATACGAACAAATTTATGAATTTTGTCCAAAAATCATAAAAAATGTCAAAAAAATTGTTAAAAAAAATCACATTTCTACTAGGAGAACATAATAGCTGTAAATTTTTTTTTCTTATTTTCAAATATTAATTGTGTAGTTTTTGAAAATGACAAAAAATTTCCATCATACCATGTTTTCCTAATGAAAATACGAACAAATTTATGAATTTTGTCCAAAAATCATAAAAAATGTCAAAAAAATTGTTAAAAAAAATCACATTTCTACTAGGAGAACATAAAAGCTGTAAATTTTTTTTTCTTATTTTCAAGTATAAATTGTGTAGTTTTTGAAAATGACAAAAAATTTCCATCATACCATGTTTTCCTAATGAAAATACGAACAAATTTATGAATTTTGTCCAAAAATCATAAAAAATGTCAAAAAAATTGTTAAAAAAAATCACATTTCTACTAGGAGAACATAATAGCTGTAAATTTTTTTTTCTTATTTTCAAGTATAAATTGTGTAGTTTTTGAAAATGACAAAAAATTTCCATCATACCATGTTTTCCTAATGAATATACGAACAAATTTATGAATTTTGTCCAAAAATCATCAAAAATGTCAAAAAACTTGTTTAAAAAAATCACATTTCTACTAGGAGAACATAATAGCTGTAAATTTTTTTTTCTTATTTTCAAGTATAAATTGTGTAGTTTTTGAAAATGACAAAAAATTTCCATCATATCATGTTTTCCTAATGAAAATACGAACAAATTTATGAATTTTGTCCAAAAATCATAAAAAATGTCAAAAAAATTGTTTAAAAAAATCACATTTCTACTAGGAGAACATAATAGCTGTAAATTTTTTTTTCTTATTTTCAAATATAAATTGTGTAGTTTTTGAAAATGACAAAAAATTTCCATCATACCATGTTTTCCTAATGAAAATACGAACAAATTTATGAATTTTGTCCAAAAATCATAAAAAATGTCAAAAAAATTGTTAAAAAAAATCACATTTCTACTAGGAGAACATAAAAGCTGTAAATTTTTTTTTCTTATTTTCAAGTATAAATTGTGTAGTTTTTGAAAATGACAAAAAATTTCCATCATACCATGTTTTCCTAATGAAAATACGAACAAATTTATGAATTTTGTCCAAAAATCATAAAAAATGTCAAAAAAATTGTTAAAAAAAATCACATTTCTACTAGGAGAACATAATAGCTGTAAATTTTTTTTTCTTATTTTCAAGTATAAATTGTGTAGTTTTTGAAAATGACAAAAAATTTCCATCATACCATGTTTTCCTAATGAAAATACGAACAAATTTATGAATTTTGTCCAAAAATCATAAAAAATGTCAAAAAAATTGTTAAAAAAAATCACATTTCTACTAGGAGAACATAATAGCTGTAAATTTTTTTTTCTTATTTTCAAGTATAAATTGTGTAGTTTTTGAAAATGACAAAAAATTTCCATCATACCATGTTTTCCTAATGAAAATACGAACAAATTTATGAATTTTGTCCAAAAATCATAAAAAATGTCAAAAAAATTGTTTAAAAAAATCACATTTCTACTAGGAGAACATAATAGCTGTAAATTTTTTTTTCTTATTTTCAAATATAAATTGTGTAGTTTTTGAAAATGACAAAAAATTTCCATCATACCATGTTTTCCTAATGAAAATACGAACAAATTTATGAATTTTGTCCAAAAATCATAAAAAATGTCAAAAAAATTGTTAAAAAAAATCACATTTCTACTAGGAGAACATAATAGCTGTAATTTTTTTTTTCTTATTTTCAAGTATAAATTGTGTAGTGTTTGAAAATGTTAAAAAATTTCCATCATACCATGTTTTCCTAATGAAAATACGAACAAATTTATGAATTTTATCCAAAAATCATCAAAAATGTCAAAAAAATTGTGAAAAAAAATCACATTTCTACTAGGAGAACATAATAGCTGTAAATTTTTTTTTCTTATTTTCAAATATAAATTGTGTAGTTTTTGAAAATGACAAAAAATTTCCATCATACCATGTTTTCCTAATGAAAATACGAACAAATTTATGAATTTTGTCCAAAAATCATAAAAAATGTCAAAAAAATTGTTTAAAAAAATCACATTTCTACTAGGAGAACATAATAGCTGTAAATTTTTTTTTCTTATTTTCAAATATAAATTGTGTAGTTTTTGAAAATGACAAAAAATTTCCATCATACCATGTTTTCCTAATGAATATACGAACAAATTTATGAATTTTGTCCAAAAATCATAAAAAATGTCAAAAAAATTGTTTAAAAAAATCACATTTCTACTAGGAGAACATAATAGCTGTAAATTTTTTTTTCTTATTTTCAAGTATAAATTGTGTAGTTTTTGAAAATGACAAAAAATTTCCATCATACCATGTTTTCCTAATGAAAATACGAACAAATTTATGAATTTTGTCCAAAAATCATAATAAATGTCAAAAAAATTGTTAAAAAAAATCACATTTCTACTAGGAGAACATAATAGCTGTAAATTTTTTTTTCTTATTTTCAAATATAAATTGTGTAGTTTTTGAAAATGACAAAAAATTTCCATCATACCATGTTTTCCTAATGAAAATACGAACAAATTTATGAATTTTGTCCAAAAATCGTAAAAAATGTCAAAAAAATTGTTAAAAAAAATCACATTTCTACTAGGAGAACATAAAAGCTGTAAATTTTTTTTTCTTATTTTCAAGTATAAATTGTGTAGTTTTTGAAAATGACAAAAAATTTCCATCATACCATGTTTTCCTAATGAAAATACGAACAAATTTATGAATTTTGTCCAAAAATCATAAAAAATGTCAAAAAAATTGTTTAAAAAAATCACATTTCTACTAGGAGAACATAATAGCTGTAAATTTTTTTTTCTTATTTTCAAGTATAAATTGTGTAGTTTTTGAAAATGACAAAAAATTTCCATCATACCATGTTTTCCTAATGAAAATACGAACAAATTTATGAATTTTGTCCAAAAATCATAAAAAATGTCAAAAAAATTGTTAAAAAAAATCACATTTCTACTAGGAGAACATAAAAGCTGTAAATTTTTTTTTCTTATTTTCAAGTATAAATTGTGTAGTTTTTGAAAATGACAAAAAATTTCCATCATACCATGTTTTCCTAATGAAAATACGAACAAATTTATGAATTTTGTCCAAAAATCATAAAAAATGTCAAAAAAATTGTTTAAAAAAATCACATTTCTACTAGGAGAACATAATAGCTGTAAATTTTTTTTTCTTATTTTCAAGTATAAATTGTGTAGTTTTTGAAAATGACAAAAAATTTCCATCATACCATGTTTTCCTAATGAAAATACGAACAAATTTATGAATTTTGTCCAAAAATCATAAAAAATGTCAAAAAAATTGTTTAAAAAAATCACATTTCTACTAGGAGAACATAATAGCTGTAAATTTTTTTTTCTTATTTTCAAATATAAATTGTGTAGTTTTTGAAAATGACAAAAAATTTCCATCATACCATGTTTTCCTAATGAATATACGAACAAATTTATGAATTTTGTCCAAAAATCATAAAAAATGTCAAAAAAATTGTTTAAAAAAATCACATTTCTACTAGGAGAACATAATAGCTGTAAATTTTTTTTTCTTATTTTCAAGTATAAATTGTGTAGTTTTTGAAAATGACAAAAAATTTCCATCATACCATGTTTTCCTAATGAAAATACGAACAAATTTATGAATTTTGTCCAAAAATCATAAAAAATGTCAAAAAAATTGTTAAAAAAAATCACATTTCTACTAGGAGAACATAATAGCTGTAAATTTTTTTTTCTTATTTTCAAATATAAATTGTGTAGTTTTTGAAAATGACAAAAAATTTCCATCATACCATGTTTTCCTAATGAAAATACGAACAAATTTATGAATTTTGTCCAAAAATCGTAAAAAATGTCAAAAAAATTGTTAAAAAAAATCACATTTCTACTAGGAGAACATAAAAGCTGTAAATTTTTTTTTCTTATTTTCAAGTATAAATTGTGTAGTTTTTGAAAATGACAAAAAATTTCCATCATACCATGTTTTCCTAATGAAAATACGAACAAATTTATGAATTTTGTCCAAAAATCATAAAAAATGTCAAAAAAATTGTTTAAAAAAATCACATTTCTACTAGGAGAACATAATAGCTGTAAATTTTTTTTTCTTATTTTCAAGTATAAATTGTGTAGTTTTTGAAAATGACAAAAAATTTCCATCATACCATGTTTTCCTAATGAAAATACGAACAAATTTATGAATTTTGTCCAAAAATCATAAAAAATGTCAAAAAAATTGTTAAAAAAAATCACATTTCTACTAGGAGAACATAAAAGCTGTAAATTTTTTTTTCTTATTTTCAAGTATAAATTGTGTAGTTTTTGAAAATGACAAAAAATTTCCATCATACCATGTTTTCCTAATGAAAATACGAACAAATTTATGAATTTTGTCCAAAAATCATAAAAAATGTCAAAAAAATTGTTTAAAAAAATCACATTTCTACTAGGAGAACATAATAGCTGTAAATTTTTTTTTCTTATTTTCAAGTATAAATTGTTTAGTTTTTGAAAATGACAAAAAATTTCCATCATACCATGTTTTCCTAATGAAAATACGAACAAATTTATGAATTTTGTCCAAAAATCATAAAAAATGTCAAAAAAATTGTTTAAAAAAATCACATTTCTACTAGGAGAACATAATAGCTGTAAATTTTTTTTTCTTATTTTCAAATATAAATTGTGTAGTTTTTGAAAATGACAAAAAATTTCCATCATACCATGTTTTCCTAATGAATATACGAACAAATTTATGAATTTTGTCCAAAAATCATAAAAAATGTCAAAAAAATTGTTTAAAAAAATCACATTTCTACTAGGAGAACATAATAGCTGTAAATTTTTTTTTCTTATTTTCAAGTATAAATTGTGTAGTTTTTGAAAATGACAAAAAATTTCCATCATACCATGTTTTCCTAATGAAAATACGAACAAATTTATGAATTTTGTCCAAAAATCATAAAAAATGTCAAAAAAATTGTTAAAAAAAATCACATTTCTACTAGGAGAACATAATAGCTGTAAATTTTTTTTTCTTATTTTCAAATATAAATTGTGTAGTTTTTGAAAATGACAAAAAATTTCCATCATACCATGTTTTCCTAATGAAAATACGAACAAATTTATGAATTTTGTCCAAAAATCGTAAAAAATGTCAAAAAAATTGTTAAAAAAAATCACATTTCTACTAGGAGAACATAAAAGCTGTAAATTTTTTTTTCTTATTTTCAAGTATAAATTGTGTAGTTTTTGAAAATGACAAAAAATTTCCATCATACCATGTTTTCCTAATGAAAATACGAACAAATTTATGAATTTTGTCCAAAAATCATAAAAAATGTCAAAAAAATTGTTTAAAAAAATCACATTTCTACTAGGAGAACATAATAGCTGTAAATTTTTTTTTCTTATTTTCAAGTATAAATTGTGTAGTTTTTGAAAATGACAAAAAATTTCCATCATACCATGTTTTCCTAATGAAAATACGAACAAATTTATGAATTTTGTCCAAAAATCATAAAAAATGTCAAAAAAATTGTTAAAAAAAATCACATTTCTACTAGGAGAACATAATAGCTGTAAATTTTTTTTTCTTATTTTCAAGTATAAATTGTGTAGTTTTTGAAAATGACAAAAAATTTCCATCATACCATGTTTTCCTAATGAAAATACGAACAAATTTATGAATTTTGTCCAAAAATCGTAAAAAATGTCAAAAAAATTGTTTAAAAAAATCACATTTCTACTAGAAGAACATAATAGCTGTAAATTTTTTTTTCTTATTTTCAAGTATAAATTGTGTAGTTTTTGAAAATGACAAAAAATTTCCATCATACCATGTTTTCCTAATGAAAATACGAACAAATTTATGAATTTTGTCCAAAAATCATAAAAAATGTCAAAAAAATTGTTAAAAAAAATCACATTTCTACTAGGAGAACATAATAGCTGTAAATTTTTTTTTCTTATTTTCAAGTATAAATTGTGTAGTTTTTGAAAATGACAAAAAATTTCCATCATACCATGTTTTCCTAATGAAAATACGAACAAATTTATGAATTTTGTCCAAAAATCATAAAAAATGTCAAAAAAATTGTTAAAAAAAATCACATTTCTACTAGGAGAACATAATAGCTGTAAATTTTTTTTTCTTATTTTCAAGTATAAATTGTGTAGTTTTTGAAAATGACAAAAAATTTCCATCATACCATGTTTTCCTAATGAAAATACGAACAAATTTATGAATTTTGTCCAAAAATCATAAAAAATGTCAAAAAAATTGTTAAAAAAAATCACATTTCTACTAGGAGAACATAATAGCTGTAAATTTTTTTTTCTTATTTTCAAATATAAATTGTGTAGTTTTTGAAAATGACAAAAAATTTCCATCATACCATGTTTTCCTAATGAAAATACGAACAAATTTATGAATTTTGTCCAAAAATCATAAAAAATGTCAAAAAAATTGTTAAAAAAAATCACATTTCTACTAGGAGAACATAATAGCTGTAAATTTTTTTTTCTTATTTTCAAATATAAATTGTGTAGTTTTTGAAAATGACAAAAAATTTCCATCATACCATGTTTTCCTAATGAAAATACGAACAAATTTATGAATTTTGTCCAAAAATCATAAAAAATGTCAAAAAAATTGTTAAAAAAAATCACATTTCTACTAGGAGAACATAATAGCTGTAAATTTTTTCTTCTTATTTTCAAGTATAAATTGTGTAGTTTTTGAAAATGACAAAAAATTTCCATCATACCATGTTTTCCTAATGAAAATACGAACAAATTTATGAATTTTGTCCAAAAATCATAAAAAATGTCAAAAAAATTGTAAAAAAAAATCACATTTCTACTAGGAGAACATAATAGCTGTAAATTTTTTTTTCTTATTTTCAAGTATAAATTGTGTCTAAAGGTCTTTTAGTGTTTTACCTAGATTTTATACATGACTTTACTTAATGCACAAAATTTATGGAAAAATCCTCCAACCTGGCACAGTACTTACCTAGCAAGTTATCCTGGCGAAGTTTTAAGGTTAGATATATATATATATATATATATATATATATATATATATATATATATATATATATATATATATAAATATATATATATATATATATATATATATATATATATATGTGTGTATATATTTATATATATATATATAAATCTATATATGTATTATTTACTTACGTAATTTACTTATCGGAGGACTTAGCGATCGTTTCGAACGTCTATAAATCTGCAAAGAAATATTTAGGATGTGGTTGCGAGGAAATAGGATAAAGGATCAACAACAAATAAAGAGCCCAGCATATAAAATAATCCACATTTATTATTTTGAACAATCTATTGAATATACGTGAACGTAGTCTGTCTACGTCTACGTCTACGTACATTTACATATATATGAAAGCAGAATATGTTCTCGTATCATCATTATCATATCAATATAATTATTAACAAGGCCATTTATCTGTACATCAACCATTTTACATAATCGATATCGATCATCGAACAGAAATTCTAACATCAATTGATATTTGTAAATTTTTAAATACGTCCATCGTTTCCACCAATTCTTGTAATCATTTCTTTAAAAAATATATTTTAGTTTTTATATTTGAATAGAGAACCAAACTTAATAATCAATAATAAACCTTTGTAAACGAGTCTGATTCTAGATAATAAACGATCGTCAACTATTCCCCCCCCCCGTTTCTCCATAAATATATTGCCAGAGGCTTGTCTCGTATCATGTCAAAATTTTGAGAAGTAAAAACACAAATAGATAGATAGAAAATCAATCTGAATGGCGGGACACGATTTTTATTTACGAAAATAAGCCCTTAAATTAGGGCTACCAAAAGCCGGAAATTTTCAAGTTTGTTTCTCTGTTCAAAAAAATTGTTAATTATTTAGTAACACAATAAATATTATACGGCTATCGAAATTATTCCATAAAAAATACCGATACGTTATTTAACATCGCTACGAACTTTAACATCAATGTTTATTTCTGAATTGCGTATCGATATTTCGATTGGAACAATTCCGTCATATTGATAAAACCAGAAAATTTGACAAGAAAATGATTACTCCTGATATCAATCGAATGTCGAGATCTTCCTTAACACATGAACACGAAACACTTATAAATCCAATCATGTGACGTGTCAAAATATAAATAAAGCATTTCTCATTTAAAAAACAGTGCCCGTAAATTCATTAGAATGGCATACTTTTTCCATTCACACCTGTCGCCATTTATTTACCAATTAGCCCGTATTGTCAAAGATAACCAAAAATTCTTTAACGCTCAATTAACATATATTATTTATAGTTTTAGTAAACTTTTTCTCTCGATCCATTTATTGTTGGTATGGTTATATTATACTAACGGATGTGACTATCGTTTACTTAATTTGACATTTAACTGAATACTTAATATGTCTGAACATGTTACACTTTGTATATCATATTAATAATACAATCGATAATAAATTGGCGACGAGGATAACAAACAATGTGATGCAACTCTAGTAAATATACGGACACTGTTGAATAGAAAATTATAGAGCCATCTGATTCAATAAATATTAACTAAAACAAATTAATTATTTGGCACTAAAAAATTTCTTAACACATATTTATTAATGAGAATAATTCGAATTTTCCAATACAGAAAAAAAAAGGAAAATTCAAAATTTGTGAAGCTGATTTTTTTGTGTGTTCGAAATAAAATTCGTTGTATTTTATAAATAATTGAGTGAATTAAATTTTGTTTTGTTTAAAAAAGAAAAAAAAACAAACATGATAAGAGGCCGTTAAAAATAAAAAATAAATATTCTCTTAAAATTTAAAAAGACTATAATATAATACAGTGTGTTTATTCATTAATAAGACATTCAACGTTTTAACTGAAAATGTTTTATGAAAAATTGTTTACTGTCATTAGTATTGTCTCGATTATTTTGTTTATACAGATATGGATTGCGAACATTATCCATTGTTGGTCACATACATATCGGAGATTTGAAGCCTAGCTAAGCCTCCTGCACACGGACACAGTAGTTGCGGCTAGGGAAATGGCCGGACAGAAGGTAATGAGAACAGTTATGGTTTCCATTATTTGATAAGCAGTAGCCAGTTTTATGTGAACGTGACGAGTTCAACATGGTCAGAGGATATGTGAGAACATGAGTCTGACACGTCCCATAATGACTGCCATTAGGCCACGTGACAATGCTACTGCTCCTTTGCATTCCCTAGACTCAAACCTGCTTGAGTTTGGTGGCCACCAGTAGCCAACTGGAAGCGGAAGTATCCCTGTACACAGGGACATGCACCCAATTCCGTTTGTTCAATTATATATCGTTGCCAGATTTGAAACTTCCCTCTCATTCTAATTACTCCAAAATAGCAAACATTTAAGTCAGTCATGTTGGTTTAGTACCAGACTCTCACGAAGGTTTGTTTTAAAAATCGCCGATTATCTCCGGTGGTAACATCTGCATCGGAAAATTAGACGCATGGTGTGAAATTCAAGGTATACTAACTTCTGACTAACAAGACGCAATTAACTTAAAACTCTGAGGGGTTTTAAGATAGGAAGACGCAATCCAAATCTGTATGCCTAATTTTAGAAAGTATGAAATCCAAACGTAAAATAGCCCGTAATATCACATAAATTTTCATGGTAATATAAAATGAATTATTTCGTAATACTTAAAAATTCGATACTGATAATAATAATTAGCTCCATTTATCTAGGTCGTAAAAATCTCTTTGAACAAAACAATAAAATACTGTCTAGCAAAATTCAAAATACTGTCAAAATTAATACCTATAGGACTTTGTACAGAGTGATTAGTAAATAATTGACATTACATAATACACTTGTCGATTGTGTAGATGTCACTAGTGTGCGGAAATTTTGACCAGTCTGTAAATGGTTTATTTTTGAGATAGTTTTACAGCACGTTCTACGATAGCGGGACATTGACTTGAGTACCACAAATTTGTGATCGATCGTATTTAAGGACGTTCATTTGCTACGCTAAAGTCAAATGAGTACTATATTTAATAAAATTTATTTAGAATTTGAAAAAAAGTTGTAAAGTATATCAATAATCTTACAACGATTTATAATCTTTTTTTTATTTGTCAAAAATATTTTAGAAGTATTTATTGGAAAATATCTGGAAATATAAATTAAAAATTGATTTGACTTGATCTGACAGATCTGACAATAAACTATGTTGTATATTTGTGTGTATATTTTTTTACTGTGCCCAGTCGCCAGTTTTCAAAATATGGTGGCAAAAACAAACCTAACAAAACAGTTTTAATTTTGTTAAATAATTAATTCAAACGTTCGTCAACATCATTTTTTTAATGCAATTATATAAACTGCATATTTCTAAGAATATTTATAAACATTATTTATTATGATGTTTACTTTAAATAATATAGTTGTTATAATTTTAAGTACAAACAAATTATGTTCACCATAAGACGCTGTGTTCAAAGTTTGATTTTTAATAGATAATTACTCTTTGAAATGATTGTCAACAGGTTTTAAATTTTTGAAGGAGGATGACTACTCAATTGAGCTATCCAATTCACTAAAAAAAAATTTGTTATCTACTATCAAGCCTCATGTATATGAACGTCCTTAATGTCAATTATTTATTTAAAAAAAAACACTCGTTTTATTAGACCTTTTGTTTCATACAAAATAATCGAAACTACGAGAAAAACCGAAATTTCCTTAATATCGTGCAATAGTTGTATATAATTACGATTACATTATCAATATACGTTTAAAAAAAAAAAACAAAAAAGATGAAAAAAATTAGTTAATACAAAAATTTAGTCCACAGAAAGTTTCTAAACATTAATTAAAATACCCTGACAAATATTCTTATTGAAGAGAGAGAACATCATGTACATTGATCAAATGCAGCGCCTCTCACGGTGGAATCATGTAACTGAAGCAAGTCGTCTTATTAGTTCAAAATAATTAAAAATTAGCGAATTACTTCAAAATAAATACAGAAGTTATTTGAAATAGAATCCTCAACTTGGGGAAATATGCCACAGTCTTTCAAGCAGAAGTCTACGCCATACGGGCTTGCGTCTGTGAGAACCAGTCAGTCGGCCAGTCAAGCTGCTCTAAAAGCCTTGTCTGGAACTGAGATCACCTCAGGGGTAGTCAAAATCTGGTGGCCGTCACAGTGGTTTCGAAGGAAACGAAAAAGCAGATACCTAACCAAAGAAGGGAGTCGGAATACCCTTCATAGGCCCAGAGCCTATTTTCGAAATTCCAAGGACTGCATGTAAACAGGTGATCAACGAGTGGATAGATGCTAAACACCGTGATCACTGGTAAAATGTACCGCAGCAAAAGCTCGGGAAAATGCTGCTTCGGAATGCAACCAAGAGGCTATCTATCGATGCACTGAAGCTGAACAGGATGCAACATTACCGGACATTATCCTCTGCGGAGGCATCTACACACTATGGGACTCCATAACGGGTCCATTGTGTGTAGATTGTGTGGCGGGAGGCAAAAACATCCAGCCACATTATCTTTGTCCGCTAACCTCTGGGTTACAGCAGATACAAATATTCGGTGCATCTCACACCAAATATATGAACCTTCAGGAGGACTTGATAGGCAAGCTCCTGGCCATTGCCAACATATGGGAGAAGCGAATCTCGTCAGACTGAAGTAGATGGGTGAGCACATTGGACCATAAGGTCGACGTGTAATACTTTTTAGACCCCAAGATATATCTATCTATCTATCTAAAGCAAGTCATCTTATGGTTATTATTTATTCGAAAGTTAACTGTCAAAAAGTAATTAAAAATTAGCGAATTACTTTAAAATAAATATAGAATAAATTACATTCCGATCGGATTAAAACTGTGACCGCTCGAGTGGTACATATCGCTAAAAAGTGAAAATGAATATCAGAGAAATGATTTCAATTTAAAACCCAAAGTCCAATAAACACTGTTTACAAAATAAGACGACTCTCTTCGGTTTGTCGGCACTGTCATATTCGCAAACTATTTCGTCGATAGTTACTTTCCAATTAAATTTTTATTGATGACGAAATATTCAATAATTACAGTAAAAAGAATTAATGTTTCTTTTTTTGGAAAATAAAAAAAAATTTACGTAACTGTTTCGTAACGAAGACAGTATGCAAATTAAAAGCAGTCATTTTCAAAAGCACGCGCGCCTAATTTTTCAATTGTTTGTTCGTGGACGTATATATATATATTTATATATTTGGTATATGATTGAACTAAACAAATTGTTTTTTTATATATAAATTCATACAAAGATTAATAAATTAAATAAAAAATATAAAATTTTCCGACTTTGATAAAGTAATAATAACTTTTCTTTTTTGAATATTGATCAGAGTTTCTCAAAATGAATATTATTTATTATGAAAAAAAAAAAAAAAAAAAAACGTTGGTACTGAACCCTTAAAAATAAACGTATACAAATTATGAACAATTTCGGAGATAGACTCTTCCGACAATTTTCATTGAAATCACAATTGAATAAAAAGTATAAAAACCAGTAGCGTGTCGTTAAAATTTCCGGACAATGCTATCTACGGCAGGACTATATCGGGCCAAATGATCTTATAGAGCCAGAATGAGGCACCTAGCCTACGGCTCAACTGAAATGAAGGAAGCTGAGGTAAAACAACTCAAGTGGGACTTTGTCCTGTCATTCGCAAAGAGGAATGACAGGAATAAAGAGTCGGTAAAAGAAAAGTCTATTTGCCAGGCTTCGGCTACAAAGGTGGACCATAAAGGTTCTTGAATTACTACGGAAACCTAAAACAAAAAGTTTATATAAAATTTTCAATTCACCCCCTTTGCCTAGATCGGTTTTTTTTTGTATTATAAATACGTATTTCGACTACAATGTAGTCATCATCAATTTGGTGAAATTGTCAGCAAATTAGCGACGAGTATCATATCCTGAGACAATATAAGAGTAAAGTTAACAGGAATAAATGTGAATGAAGGAAATTTTAACAAGAGTAATTTCAATAAAATTTATTATAATTTAATTTAGATAATTTTCTAGTTATTTTTATTTTTGTCTATTGATCTCGACTTTCTATCTATTTCTAATTGTCAAAGAGTAAATTACGACTAGCTAATTTATACTGATGATGACTACATTGTAGTCGAAATACGTATTTATAATACAAAAAAAAACTGATCTAGGCAAAGGGGACGAATTGGAAATTTTATTTCAAAAACCTAGAGTTCTTACTAATTATCATTCGATAATATGTTTAAAAAGTTTATACTTTCGCAAAATGAATAAGCCAAGAACATTTTTTTTTTTGTAACACCCTGTAATATTGACAAAACTATAAACGAAAAAAATTTCGAGACAAGTTTGAGAAACACTGATCAAATCATAAATATTGGGATATGGTAACTATATAAGTATATTAAAAATTAATTACAATATGTATAATTTCTCAGAACCTGAGTGTTGCATACTATGAGCGGCATTTTACAAAGTGTGCGTTTTTTTTTTTTTTTTAATTGATTTATGTTATTTGAGCGCACGTAATAATATAGCAAATGGAAAAAAAAAATTTTATTTTTAATATACACAATATGATCCAAAACACCCTGTACAACAACAAAAACCGATTTGATTTGTGTGAGGGGTAACGAGGTGGATTATTTAAATAAAATTAAAAAAAACAAAAATTAACAAATTCCCCCCACCAAATAACAATTGAAGTATCTTGTGTGTACGTTTGTTATGGATCACCCTCTATATAAATAATATACAGGTTGGTCGATCAGAGTGCTTTGATGCCACACACTTCTAGGTAAAAACACGTACAAATCTACACACATCTCACTACCGAAAAACAAAACAAATTTTGCGATAAGTATTAAAAAGTTCTCTAAACAATCCGTTCTACTGTCTATCTGTCTGGCTGGCTTGTTCGCTCGCTCGCTCTCTCTCACACACACGTTAATTGTGGGGAGGAGAAATTATGTCTGATCGACCAAAATATTTTTGTATATATATATTGGGTGTATATGAAAAAATGACTAGATATAAGTTTTTTTTTATGTAAAATATACATTTTTGAATACATTTAAAGACGATGATCCGGTTTTTTTTTTGAGACTAGGTCACGTACCGCTAGCCCGATTATTTCGAGCCATCTGAAACAAATACAAATCATCAATTACTTACCTACATTTTAGAGACACTCTATATACAAGTCAGTAAAACTTATAAAGTAACGGGGTTTTTTTCAAAATTTGATTTGTGCCGAATCCATTTGGTTTACGAAAAAATTGTTTGAACAAAAGTTGTTCATATTTTTATTATGAACAACTTTTATTCGGAACATTTTTTTCGAAAACCAAATGGATTCGGTTAAAATTCAATGCACAAAGATAAAATATTATACATACATAATGTTTTCAAGTTTTGTGCAATCGATTTGTGCCGAATCCCATCGGTTTTCGGAAAAATGGTTACAATAAAAGTTGTCCGTGTATTCATAACGCACAACTTTTATTCGGAACATTTTTTCGAAAACCAAATGGATTCAATATAAATTGAATACAGATAAAGTTTAAAATATCAGATCTTTTAAACTAGGTCAGGCAGGCACAGTTCAGACCTAATTATAAGGCAATTTTTGAAAAAAAAATCTGCAAATATTTTCTCGATATTTGAATCAACTATTAAAAGTTTTGCAAAATATTTAAAAAAATGCATCGAACAACTTAAAATTTTTATTGTATACTCCCGTTCAATAAAATTGAACAGATCTGAATCGAATCAGTCTCTCACAATTTTGATTATTCTTGTAGTAAATGTTGTTTACTATACTTCCATTTCTTTTTTCACACTTAAAATATATACTAGTTATCTTTGTTTATAAATAAATAATTATACAGAGAGTCACAAAAGTGAGGAGTTTTATGAAATGTAAGAAAATTAACATTTCAGGTCTGTACAATTTTATTGAACAGGAGTATACGTTGAATACAAAATTTTGGTGTAATCAAACGTGACTGTATCCTACCAAAAGTGTCCTAACATGAACGTAAATGACTTTTTTGATATTATAAAATGTGAATACTTACAACGCTGTGCGTGTTATATAATATTTGTGACAAAGTTGAGTAATAATTATATAAAAATGAGTTTAGTTAATCCGGCAACATATGCACAAAACTAATTGGAAACATTCCTCTCCGACTGGGATCTGTTTCAACGACACCCTCCATCCAATTCTCATCGTCAGTATGTTCATTCAATACCAGAATCACTTCACCCTCATGAAATGACAATTCATCATCGTTGTCCGCCTCACAATCGTACAAAGCACGACATCGTCGAATTGGTACACCGCCCGAACCTTGTACAGTGGTATCGGATGCCCCACCACGACGATTTAACCACTGCTCGCTGATTGCTAACTGTTGTGAGTTTGTGGATTGATCTGCGCATGTACCAGCTCCAGGCTGTATACAACATATACATGGCTATTGTTGCCAACGATAATATATATAAAAATAAAACAACCAAAAAAAAAAACCAAATCAGAAACTTAACGAACACAGAACCAGAAAATGTGAGAACAAAACAAAACACTAACGAAATATTTAGTTTTAGAAAGGAAACAAATTTAAACAATTGAATGGATATCAAGGCCGTATTTAAGATTTTAGGCGTCTCTACGATTGACGCTGCTCTGCAGAGGCGTTAGCAAAAGGTGTCCCGGGTGGACCAAGGCTATACGAGTATACTGGCCCATCCAGTTGTTCATTTCGTAACTACGTTTCTTTCCCTTCGCCAAACACTACAAATAGCCCAGTGAAATAGTACCTTTTTTTGCAAGTGAGAATTTCGTAACGGACTTTTTGCTATGTTTTAGCATAGTGCCGAAACGAAGAGAATTCCATTGGAATATCTCCACATGGACTATCTGATTGAGTCAAAATGGGTAACTTTGAGTTATTAAGGACTTTCATTTGCTACGCTAGAGTCAAATGAGTGAGTACTATCTTTAATAAAATTTATTTAGGATTTAAAAAAAGTTTTAATCTTATAACGATTTATAACCTTTTTTTATTTGTCCTAAATATTTAAAAGTATTTATTGGAAAATATCTGGAAATGTAAATTAGAAATTGTTTGACTTGATGTGACAGATCTGACAATAAACTATGTTGAATATTTGTGTGTATGTGTATATTTTTTTTACTGTACGCAGTCGCCAGTTTTCAAAATATGGTGGCAAAAACAAACCTAATAAAACAGTTTTAATTTTATTAAATAATTAATTCTAACGTTCGTCAACATCATTTTTTTAATGCAAATATATAAACTGCAATCTATATTTTCATAACCGTCACAAACCGTCTGAAACCCGGTCTAAAGACTAGTTACTCCTGGCAACTATAAAATATATATTTCAATCTGCCTATTAGTAAATACGGCCCTGTAAACGATACTTCTAATTGAAAATTTTACTAGTGGGGGTGTAAAAGGGATAAATTTTTGTTTTAGACGAATATTTCATTTTAAAAATTGTACTTTTGAGAATAGATATTATAAAAGAGTCTTTGAACCGGAATAATTTCGTTATCGATCGAACAAATCTAAATACCGTTTCGACAAAAAACCTACATGTTTAAAAATACATTTCATTTTTCATGAATCACCCTGTATATCTATTCTGTACCAAAGCACATATTTAAATATTGGGAACTCTAGCACTTGGATAGGCTCTCTGGTGGATAAGTTATAAACTAGAGCTAGCAAGTCGATGTTTCCACGTGACATACCCTTTAGCCTACTCTGGTGCACAAATTAGAAACTATTGCTAGGAATTTGAACTATTAAGCTTCGCCCCTGCCAGAGATCCCAATAATAGAATGAAATCATAGATTCAAAATCAACACTAGATAGATTTATGGAGGAGGAAACTATGAAAAATCCACAAAACAAAACAAAAATGGTTCATGCAAAAATGAAAATCCCGCTAAAGGAGACATCATTTTGTTCACTAATTTGTAAAAAATAAAACAAAAAAGGGGGGGCCACAGAGATGTGTATAAATTTGTATATAATAAATAATGAATTCCATGCAAATTCCCATGCATGTGAGACATGGATTTTATGTTACCAAGGGTGTGATCGTATCAACAAACTCCTCTGCATAATTTGGAAGACGTGTTTGTTCCTTTCTCTGAAACCGTTGTTTTTTGCACTAACATTTCATTTGTTTTTGAGTTTGAGTAGTGTGAGTAGTGTGAATGATTTTGAGTTAGAGAGAGAAAGCATATTAAAATTCAAATGAATAATCAATGATCAATAATGATGAATTCAAAAATAATATTATGATTTATCAACTAATGACATCTATCTATGGCCATGTTTATTGAACTTTCAACGGGGGGCTTTATTATATATCCCTGATGATCAAATCAATGAGAAACCGGCTTTATAATTGGGGTATTTTTGTAATCGAATTGTACCACATCCATTTGATTTTCGAAAACATTCCATCCGTCCCCCATTGTGACATTCCGTGACACTCGATTGTGTCTCCCGCCTAAATATTACGTGACCCCCCCTGTATTTTAACTATTACAAGAGTTTACTATTACAAGTTAATGTGACGTGAAGAGCCTTCGAAAGAAAGCGATCCATTGACGAATAGCAAGGCAGGTGGCAAAGCTCCAGCACAGGCAGATGGACAGCTAGACTGATCCCGAACATTAACATCTGGTTAGAGTGCGAGCATGCTGAAAACAACTTCATTCTCACGCAGTTCCTAACTGGCCATGGCTGTTTCAACAAATACCTGCACCAGTTGGAAACCTGAAGCAGTCCAACCTGTATGTACTGCCCTGAGGAAGACGATGTTTCCCACACATTTTTAGTCTGTCAAAGATGGTCCCAGGACAGGAACACAGCCTGGGAGACGTGTTCCTTCATAGCGACAATGACAAAGCACAAGAAAGCCTGAAATGCCATGAAACACTACGCAGAAGCTGTCTTGAAAACTAAAAGCGCCGACGAGTCTACGATCGCAGGCGCTTAACATCGCACCCAGGGTAGGCTGAAGTAATGCGAGAGCGGTTTCCAGTCTGACCACCTTCCCACAAGAAGGGAAGAAAGAAGATTATTTATAGTCAGTAAAAATCTGACTCCTGATTCCATCTTGTTGGTATCTTTAGAAAATTTGTTAACCTCTTTTAAAAAAAAAATTAATGTCAAGGGCGCAAACTCTTACCCTAACCTTTCTAACCCTCCTCTAGTAGCGTCACGTGTTTTGTGAACGGTCTCTAAAAGAGTTTTGTTCTAAATATTTTTTCGAAAACCAAATGAATTCGACACAAATCAAGGAGTGTCCCATTTAAAGTGATTTAATTTGATGTAAAAATCTAAAACTGATAATGTTGAGTTTGTTTACATGTGTAATTTGTATAGTAAATAATTCTGATAAAAATGGCCACTAAAGGATGTCATGATAAAGCCTATGTCACACTATACAGGTTTGAATTGATCATGACAAAACGATCAAATAGTGTGATATAAACCGTTTCCAAAATAAATATTATAGAAATTCAGATGAAAACTTACTTTTCGTGGTGGTGGAATTGGATTATTTGGACCCTGATCAACTTCTGACGACATTGATGAAATACTTTCATTTGAACGACCATTTGATAATCGATTACTGGGACTTGGCGTCGGTGGTGGCGGATTTAATGGACGTTTTACTACATTACCACCAGCGACTGATTTTGGATCTAAATAAATCAAACAAATATTATGGATTTATACGCATCGAAATCTTCTAAAATGTTTCTCAAGTATCCAAATACTCCCAAAGTGAAATTACGTGTGCAGTTCAGTTCAATAGATTATAATTTAGTTACCTGTTACATGCTGTATAGATTTATTAGAACTAGAATCCGACGATGGTGATCGCTTATGATGGCATAGTGTTAAATATGGCGGTTGTGCTGGCATCATTGGATCTGATATTGTCCGACTGTGACTGCTAGGTAACGTCCCGTACAAAGACGAACCAGGCGGTAAAGGTGCAATACGTTTCTTTAAGCTTCCATGGACATTTACTACAAAACAAAATGAAATACACAATTGAGTGTCACACAATTTTCAAACCACAACGTTTGTTTTTCGTACTTACCAATTACTGGTTTTCTTATCTGTGGTGGCGGTGGAGGGGGCATTTGTCGATTACCACTATTCGGACTCGATCCAGACTGTAGACTATCACAAGTGGATGAACGAGAGCGCAGAGTGACTGGAGAATCACTGCCGCCTGTGTAACTTGGCGGTCGTGATCGATTCTTTTTCTCTGGTGTTAACGAACCATTCTAAAATATAACAAACAGATTATTTACTATATGAGAGGATGGATATTGGAACAATCGGAAAGCTGTTGTCAAAAACGGAACTGTACGAGGAAGTTGAAGGGAAATTTAAACAAAATAAGTAATGTAACAACTAACTGAGTTAATTGTTTTAATATCCAGTATATACTGAGTTTATGGGAAAAAAATTTTCAAACAAATGTTGTTTATTTTAAAGAGAAGAAGATTTTTTGTTTTTAAACTTTTGTTATATCTCTGACGGTTTCAAAGATAAACAGTTTTGCCCATTTTGCCCAAACATAGTCCGATTTTGTCCATTAACGAACTTGACTTGACTTTTTTGCTCTAGAACACACACACAAAATTTCAGCTCGTTATCTCTTTTCGTTCTTAAGTTATCGTGTTCACAGACAGACAGACGGAAATGGACTAATTAAATAATTTTATGGACACTTGTCAAAAACAGAACTGTACGAGGAAGCTGAAAGAAAATTAAACAACAACAAAAAAACTTACCCGATCATCAACAATTGTCTCATCTTCGGAGAAATCCGTAGATCCATCATCGTGAGTTAAATTCCAATCGATATTGATATTATCGAAATTACTTTTTTGTCTCTGCATTGCGTTCGTTAGCTAGAAAATAAAATTTCTAGATGTAATATGCGAAACTAGAAATAATATACTTTAGCACTTACTAGATCGACACAAGTATGATGTCCCATTTCCTGTGCAATGTCCATGGGTGTTTTCCCATCAGCATTACGTAGTTCAGTGTTAGCACCACTACGCAACAGCAATTTCATGCATTCAGTTTTATTATGCAGAGCGCATATATGTAACGCCGTATTACTACCCGAATGTTCGGGAATCGTTGGTGGCGCTGTCACTTTATCAATACCCTGCGACGGCATATTCTGTACAAGAAAATCAACTAACGGTAACGAATCACCCATTTCTCGAGCGACCACTAAATGTAGGGCAGTTTCAGCGTCATCGGAGCTGGGTAACGGTGCCGATAAATCCACATTTTCAGCGAATACTTGTAACAATTGTTGTAGATCTTTGTTGTTGACAGCATGCTCCAATTCGCACAACAGATCACGTTCATCTTCACATGTGCGCAACACAAAACGTTTGTCCACGTATTTAGCACGTATGTATTCGTAGCGGGATTCCATTGAACTGGACGGATCTAATTTCATGCCATAGTTTAATGTGGCTTCCATCACTTCATTGAAAGCTTGATTTGTCATGAAGCGTGCTAATAGTAACTGACTGGTGCACAGGTTATCGAGGGTTAGCGATTGGATACGTGATATATGAACACCCATGTCACGATGTATACCCGAACACTCGATGCAGACTAATATACCAAAATTTGTTGATAGCCATGTTGCATCTGAAAATATATATGTTCATTTAATCCTTAAATTCATCTGGAATTTGGGTAATTCTTTCTTTGGGAAGTTCGTCACTTTCGAGTTATGTATAAAGCTCTTATAAGGATGAGAGATTTCATTTCTTTATGTAGTGCTATTTCTTGAACGGTTAAAATCGTCAAATATAAGCACTGTACATGGAAATTTTTTCTGGATAGCTAGGAAACACTCTGAGCCCTCGAAGCATCGATATTCATTTGGTACAGAATCACATTGGCGTTAAAAAGGGTTCTTTTCCTATAAGCTTGGGTTTCTGAGTATTCCACAGAAAGTTTCAAAACTATTTAGACGACTGATAACCAAGAGGCTATCTCTCGATGCACTGAAGCTGAATAGGATGCAACTGCGGAGGATTACCGGATTCATTACCGGGCATTATCCCCTGCGGAAGCATCTGCAAACAATGGGACTCCATAACGGGTCCATTGTGTGGCGAGGAGGAAGAAATATCCAGCCACATTATCTTTGACTGCGAACCTCTGGGTTACAGCAGATACAAGATGTTCGGTGCATCTCACCCCGAATATATGGACCTTCAGGAAGACCTGATAAGGAAGCTCCTGGCTATTGCCAACATCTGGGAGAAGCGAATCTTGTCGGACTGATGAAGAAGGGGGAGCACAATGGACCATAAGGTCGAAGTGCAATACTTTTTAGACCCCAGGATATATCTATCTATCTATACGACTGATTGAAACAATTGATCAAATGAAATATAAAAAGAAATTTGACAAACCATTTTGTGAATTACAGTCGCAGCAACGATCATTTCCTGGCAAACGTTGAATGTATCGAATAATTGCTTCCTGAAGTTCTAATAGACTAGCATTAACTTTCTCATTACCAGCACCAGAGGTTCCACCACTGTGAATTGTTTTCTTCATCGATAGTTCTTTACAATTAACTAGGACAGACATCCATGCACGTTGATCAATTTCATCTTCTGCTTGAAAATGATATGTTCGATTATCTGGAACAGACAAAACACGAAATTACCAAATCGAATTGACGCGTCTCTGACCAGAATACCAAAATGAGTTTATCACACTTACAAGAAACTAAATCAAAGCCACGTTTATCTTCGATAACAGGTTTTATTTGACAGGTGAGTAAATGGACTTGAGTGGGTGGTTTCGATTCGTCAGCATGGCAAATGTAAAAGAAACCATCGGCCAACACTTGACACTTTCGTTTTTGCCAAACACGACGCATTTTACCTTCGGATTTTTTCAATAAGTGTCCGCTACGTGTTATACCTAGATTTCGATCACCTTGTAACTGATGTAACGAATAACCGGTTTCCTTTTCTTTACCACTTGAGCACTTCAAAGTTAAAACAAAAGAATACATTTAATTATTTTTTATGGTTCTGTACCAAAATCATATAAAAAGTATGTATATACCTCCTTATCAATTCCTGGAGCATTTCGTAACAATGATTTTAAATCCATTAAGCGTCGACGTTCTTCGTCCTGTTTTTGTCGAATTTTTTGTAATTTGACACTTAAATCAGCTACATAACCTCCAAAATGTTCAATGGTTTTTAAACCATCTTGAAAATAACTATCAGAAAAAATATGTGAAAATAACATCTGAGTTAAATTTTTTAAATACCCGGTTTATAAAAATAAGTTTCAAACAAGAGTTATGTATTTTTAGAAAAGGAACATTTTTGGTATTTAAATTTTTGTTCTATCTCTTACGGTTTCAAAGTTGGATATTTTCCTCCCTGATGGGGAGAAGCACGATCCGTTTATACCCATTCACTTGCCCTTACTTTTTAGTTCTAGAGCACACAATTTCAACTCGTTATCTCTTTTCGATTTAGAGTTATCGTGTCTACAGACGGACATACGGAAATGTACTAATTAGGTCATTTTAAAACCACCTATGCCAAACATTTATGTCTACGATCAATATTTTCAACCGTTACAAAGTCGGGACTAAGCTTAATATACCCTTAAACAATATTAAAAATTTTCTTGAATACCCTACTTTGAGAAGAAACTTAATTTTTCAGGGTTCCGTAGCGCAAAAAACACGATTCCCTTATAATTTCGTCATGATTCCTTTTTTTTTCGAAGGTCTTAAGAACCCACAAATTTTCTATCTAAAGTGTGAAAGATTTGTTTTGAAAACAAAAATTTGTACTTACTTGGTTTGTGCGTGATAATATTCCACTAAATGTTGTAATAATTCAATTCCTTTTTTCGTTTTAATTTCGTTAAATTTTAGTAAATACTAAAAGAAAGAAAGGACATAGTTAACCTATTTTTGAAACACTTTGTACCTACACAAAGTAAGGATCATTCGATTCCACAAGGGATCTGATTTATTTTTGCATTCAATTTGTACACATAGCCAACAAAAGTAGCGCTCAGTTTTGAAAATTTTAGAAATGATTTGTTACCTTATTCATTCGGTTTTTCCATTGGGTCCCAGGACATGTGGGGATAGGAGGGAATGAAAAACTGGAGCCATTCTGCGGACTGGGTGATCCCTTCTATCGAGAGGAGATCAGAAAGGAAGAAGGCAATAAGAGAGCCACACTTTGGAGGAACCTTCCGGGGCTCAGGTAGGCCAAGAATCTTCTCGGGATCTTTAAAAGATATAAAATCTGCATTGGTCTGAGTAAAAATAGATTGCGGCTACTGACGAGGTGTTTTACTCATACTTATTGCAGATTCAGTGGACACCTTAGGAAGCTAGACTTGGGAGATGAGGGCAACTGCAGGTTTTGAGGAGAATTGGAGGAACACCTCGTAATAGGCGGTGATGCCCATACACAACATAATAAGATGTCAAATCAACTGCATATATTGTAAGAATTAGAACACGAATTATGATTCGAACTTACTTCACACATTTGTAATTGAAATAATCGACGTTCTTTTTCCATTTCGTCAGCAATCTCAGCACTGGTAACTTCTGTACGTATTAAACCTGCCTCTTTCGCTTGTTGTTTCTTCTCCTTTTCAATTTTCACATACTTTGATTCGTAATCTTTCCATGCTTTATCGAATGGTCGTTTTAAATCACCTTTCACTCCCCGTAAATCACCTTTTAATAAACTATCCAATGGGAACATTACTATATTATTTATATTTTGCATCTGAAAAACACACATTTTTTTTAGGATATTCAATTTGGGACTGATTTAAATTTTTCAAACATAAATATTGGATTTTCCAAATTATATACAAAAACTTTGGGTATTATGATAACAATTATATATATTAGAGTGTGTCGATTTTTTATTAATTTGAGAATGCAAGATATACTAGTATTATTATATGTTTGAACGCGTTAATCTCAGGAATTCTCAGTCCGATTTGAAAAATTCTTTTTGCGTTAGATAGAACGAATGAAGCTCATCTCGATTACTGGGACTTTGCACAGGGCATGCGACAGGCCAAGTTGTGCGTAAATACAGCTATTCGACTGTGCTCGGTTAAAACTCAATAGAATACAGTTGACAAGGGTGGTGGGGCTCTTGACAGGACACTGTCGATTGAACTACCACCTTCATAACTTGGGAATCTCTGATGATCCCACTTGTAGGGCCTTTCAATAAAAAAAATATTTATCTAGTATTAACAAACAACTTTTGTATGAAAGATTTATTCATCCTACAAATTCATACACATCTATCAAATAAACAAATTAATTGTACATCGACATCAAAGATAGTAAAAAATCATTTGGATTCCACTAGTATAACATCTGATAGCTCAGAGGCAGAGCGTTGGTCTAGAGTGCCCCATAGGTCGTGGGTTCCTATCCTAGATGTGTATGATTTTTCATATCAAACATTTGATGTCAAAGAATTTTATCAATGTTTCAGACATATTGCTTAAATGTCAAATTAAGTAAACGCTAGTTACTTCCGTTGGTATAACATAACCGAAAGGCAATCATACCAACAATGGATAGACGATAGTTTACTAAAAAAACAATTTAAAAAGTTTAGGCACAATTTCAGTGACTTTTAATAATAATATATTTCAATGGAAAATCCAATTTGTTTAAAAATTAATTGAAATAAAAATGAATTACCAATGTTTTCATCAAAGCTGATAATTCTTTGGTGACAACAGCAAATTTTAAAAAAGCAGCACCAATATCCGGTTCTTGATCGCGATTCATGGCATTGTTACCTAATTTTTCTAAAGCTCGTGCTAAATACATTTCATTATCTACATGAGCTGCGGGGAAAACATTTCAAACATCATTAGTCTAGATGAAATTTTACTTTTTTAAAGGCAGCTTCACATCAATCAATATTTACGTTGGATGCAACAAAACAAATTACCATATATGCGTCGAATTTCACGTACGTCAACATTTGAAAAGTTGATCGAACGCAAATGTATATTAATGTGAGTCCGGTTTTGGATGTTAGGATTATTTAATTCTGTGTGTTTCCAAAATGTTTTCAACACTCCTGTTTACCTCTATATACACATTACAATATTGAAAGGTTCTGGGGGGTCGGTCGAACATTCTCGCGTGACGAAATACCAGTCAGAAACAGAAGTAAAACCCCATTATTATATTAAAAAAAACATCAACAAAATCAGAAAATGCCCAAATATTAAAATTTAATTCTATCAAAGATTGTCAATAATATCTTGGCTGAAATACATTAATCCGAATTTTCTCAAAAACGAGTTAAATGATAAAATTTTGAATTGCTTTTCGAAGATTCTACAATATCATTTTTCTAACTCACTTCGAAATGAATGAAAATCCTAATAAAGTGAAAACTTGACAAGCTGAATTCTAGTGACGTGTATATAGAGGTCATGTGAGATTTTCACAACTCATTTATGGAAGATTATTATTTTGCTACGATTAGAAATATTAAAAAGATTAGTAATAGTGTTAGCCTTAAATGACCTAATTTTTAAATTTCCATATTTACCTTTGTCTATTCGTCCCCAAATTTGACGATTTAAAAGCTTATAAAATAAATAAGAAAAGAAGATTAAATTCTGTGAAGTTATTCAAGAGAACTATCATATTCAAGGAAACAAAATTAATTTAAATCGTCAAACCGGACCAGATATTTTGCTGAAGGCTTTTTTTAGTTTTTAAGAACTGACAAATCAGTCTTACTTATCACCCGTTGGGGTAATTTAGGACAAAGGTTCGAATGTTACACGAGTTAATTCTGTTCTCGAAATATATCCACACAGATCAATGACTGAAAATGCTATTTTGGTACCAAAACATTAAGGTCGGGTAAAACCTCAACATAACCTTTTATTATCAATGTTGTAGTTTGTATATATAGAGGTAAAAATTTATAAGAATTTGTTTTGAAATCTAATCGTCCCCGATTTGTAATTTTGGTCCTAAAGATTGTAAATAAGTTTAGAAAACACTGACCTAGAATCAATCCCCAAATCTAAAAATTATGAAAATAAACAAGACTCTTACAATTGCCAGAATTATGTATGGCCTTAATGGCCTTCTTCATTTTCATCAAGCCATCGCGATCGAAATCTAAACTCTACAACAGAAAAAACAAAACACAAAAAATTAGAACAAAGAAATTTCCAAACACTAAACACCAAAAATTTACTTCTTCTAGAGATGCAATTGTATTTCGACATTGTGGCATTCGAGATACAAATGTCGATGTAGTCGGAGAATTATAATCTTCACGAGTTTCCTCCACAAACTCAATAACTCGAATTAAACCAGGCATCTTTTAATCCGAAAACACACACAACCTATTTTTTATTATGTTGTTTTCGTTTGAAAAATAAATAAATTTTTACAATTTGCACAGAATTTCGTGAATTTTGTGAATAGATTTTTTTTCAACCACTTTCATTTAAAAAACACATTTTGGGTTTTGTTTTGTGGGGTAATTGGTTTGAGTTATTTACATTTGACACACTAATTGAAATATTTAGAAAATTTTATTATTTTTTTTTTTAGTATAATTCTGATTTGTTATACTTTTGCAAATTTATTTAGATCGTAGTAAAATTTTTGATCATTGTATGATTTTACATCTTAACGAAACAATTTTTTCAATATTCTAATTAATTGTTATGCCATTTATAAAAATTGTTTGATTTTAATTTGTTGATTTTGATTATTTTTGCTATCAAATTTGTTAAATTATAATACTTTTTTGCGGACAGCATAACATACTTAATGCGATGAATATTAACTACGACATACGTTATGCTTATGTCACATTCATATCAGCTATGTGCGGATATACGATAATACGCTCAGAGTTTTGTAATGTCACGGAAACAATCTCTCTCATATATATTAACTATTCACCTTCTTTTAATTATATGTAAACAAATTATTATCCCCGCTATATACATAATATATACAAGGCCATATTATATTTAGTCCCGACTTTGTAATGGTTGAAAAAACTTGTGAACGGGCAAAATCAACGCGCATAACTTCCGTTACACGCTGAAAACACTCTCATCATTAAAGACGAAAAATGTTCCTCTTTTTATAAACAACTTTTGTCATAAACTCAGTATACACTAGATATTTAAGCAATTAACTCAGTTAGTTGTTATTTTCACTTGTTTGATATTAGAAATAAACAAGATCTCTAACGCTATCAAACTTGGTAATCGTTATTTATAGAATTTGTCAAACATTTGTAATGTTATTTCCGTTTAAATATCGGTTGTCTCAAATCGAATTTCCAACCGAAAGGAAACTTACTCAAACCCTATATGAAATCTGGGATTTCCGAAAAATTTCTATTAATCAGTTATAGAAAAATATACCGTATAACTTCCGGAATTTGCGGTTACTTTTGCAAGGGGGTATTTTATATATCAACACCAGAACCTCAATACGGACGGAATTTATTGGTCGGATTCTACGTCGTTTGAGAATTCAAATGAAAAACCTAAAGTTTGTTTACGACGCTATTAGATAAATTTATTTTATATTTATTTATACATAAAATAAACTGATCACTTAGATACCATTCAGAATAAAATCGGAATCTGAACCATCTGACAAGATGAGTGACTCACAGCGTATATCGGAACATACCTCAAATTACTAAAATAAGATCTAAGGTTGATTTAATATATTTAATTTTTCGTTTAATTATAAGTAAGATATTTGTAGCAAATTTTTGTAAAATCGAAATAAAATTTACTTTGATAAAAAAAAAAAACAGATTATAAATGTCAAAATTGATATGAGATAGACAATTATTATTTGGAACATTTGTCTTTACTTATCGTATCGACTTTATTTGGCTATCAAGCTTCTTTTTTTATAAAGGTGAGCACACACGTTCTAGTCTAAACAATACACTATTGTTTATTTCCATTGAATCAATTTTATTTTTAAAATTTTAATATTTTCAAATAAATAAAATCTGATTAAAAAAAAAAATACCATAAAATTTTATAGATTTTCTTAGTATTGTAGGCAAATTTTATCAAAAACTAAAAATTGTTGTGGTTTTTGTGGTCAGCCTGTGTTAATTGAGGACATATTTGTATAGTGAAGTATTTTAGTATCGTATAAAACATATATTAAATCAACAAACGGATAGATATTCCTTAAATGATTACATATTTCGTAATAAATACAAAGTGATTCTAAAATACGATCAGTTACATAAACATTCCGTACCTTTTATATTCGTCTGTAAATAGGAAATATTATTTAGGTACTGGTTTTTAAAAATATATAACTTTTGCAAAGGATGTATAACTTGGATGGGATATTTTCAACGAGTAAATGAATTGAATTATTTGACAGAAGTGTAAAGGGGTGGGGTTACAAATCGATTACTTTTGAAAATAATCGAATTCGGCCATCCAAAATATTGAATTATCTCATATATAAGTAGTGTATGGATTTTCGTTAAAATTAGTTAAACAGTTTTTGAGACAATCGATCAAAAGTGAAAATTCATAGACAGCTATAAAGATTAAGGTCTAGATGAATTTGTTAAGGGTCACACTTGTGACGCTATGAGAATCCACCACAAATCTGCCTTGTTGCATAACTTTTTTTAGTTTTAGATTTCTCCACTTTAAATGGGTTCAATTTTGAAAGTTGTTTTTTAGTTTAGAATTTCGTATATTTATATAATATCACTGATTTTTAAATCACTTTGTATGTAACAAAAATGTATTTATTTTGAAATAAAAAACATTTGTTTAGCTATTTAATGTATTTAGAAACGACAAATTTATAATTTTATTGATAAGTTATCAGTAACGTTAATTAAATCTAATGTTTGTTTAATTGGTCGAGAAATATTTGTAATTCAATCATTATTGGGGGCAGTTCTCACATTCGCCCCTTTTTACTGAAAATAGTCCATGCACTCTTTTTACGATTTATATTCATAGAATGATCACTGTTTTGAAAATCCTATATCCGATTGCATTTTCGCCATCTAGATAACGTTTGGATTATAACTATCTTTTTTCACCAAAAGTATTGTGTGGCAAAGTATTGTGATCCGAAAAGTTTCAAATAAGAGAGTGACTGCGACAAGTCAAGGCTGACTCATCCAACCATTACCAAGTGTGTTCAGATTGACTTGAGAGGTTGTGGGTCCTTTGATTCGATTTACTAAAATTTCTTATGATCCCATTTGTAGAGCATGCTTGGAAAAATACAAAATCTGTATTCAAATCACCGGTTGAAATCTAGAAGGGAGTAAATACAGAATTGGGTCCAGGGGTTATGAGCTCGTGTGTTATAAGAAGAATTCTGGCGAAGAAACTGTAATGGGCGTTTATCCACTACTTTTTAGTTAGAAATTAATAATGTAATCGGGATTTTTGTATTTTAAATATAGAACTTGTAAAAAAAGATAAATGAATGTGTGATACGCGAATATTAACGTCAATTATGACGTTTTAGACATATTTGGCAAGTGAATAATAAATAAAATGTTTACTCGAAATATGTACAGCGTACTCATTATTAAATATATAAAAGCTTTCAAGTCGAATTAGCTTTTGAAAGTTCTGTTGTAACTATATGAAATATTATTAAATGACGTGGTTAAGTAATTTATTATATCAGTGACTCACTTCAATACTATTTTATCAATGAATTATTAATAGTCAACGATTTTGTTTCTGCATTATCATAACTAATTATGGAATTGTTACCATTTATAAAATAATTTAAATTTCAATATTTTATTTGTTCCTTATTTGTTGTAAACATCCTTTTTAGAATAAATTATTTACATATTTATACATACAAACACATAAAATGGCGTCATTTGTGTGAAGTATACTTCAGATTGGAACCTTGTATTGTAGTTCTAACTTATTGTTTACATATTATGCAAAGTTTTATTTTCTGTCTCTTTCTCGAAATAATTCCTAAAGGAAACACTCTATCTGATTCTTGTCACATCTTTGTCTACCGCTCAATTTTAAAGTCTTATATCTTTGCCGATTTTGTAAATATTTCAAAGATTTTTAGGATTCTATAGGCAAAGAAGGAACTCTAATAGTCAAAGCCTAGATTTTAGGAACGATTATGGACTATAGGTCTTGAAATTTGATAAACATACAAATATTTGTAGTCATTAGTAGGTTAGGTTTGGTCGCAGTGGCTGTCCGGGTGGACACACTTAAGCCATAAAGCCCATTGTGACACCTGCGAAGGGAGCCACTACTCTTTAAACCATTTGGAGCTGTTTGACTGAACAACAAGAGAGATTTGACGTTGACAGATTTTAGTTCAAAGAATGGCTGACCCAAGCGTGTCAGTGTGTTTCTTCTTCCTCCTCATTGTGACAACTTCTGCGATAGTCGTGGTGCACTGGTAGGCCCATGCACTCAGCATGTTTGCTTCCCAGCCAGTGGCCCGCAATGGCTGCTACTGTATTGTTAATGGAAGGCCTTCGAAGGGAGAACTGAGAACTTTTTAACTGTTTTATATATATATATATACATATATATATATATATATATATATATATATATATATATATATATATATATATATATATATATATATATATATATATATATATATATATATATCGGATACATGGAAATTGGAATCCAAAAGTTTTCTTACGTATTCCCTGGTATATGAAAAATTCAGCTCTTAAGTGGCCAGTTTTGAGATCTGCGCCTCGAGGCTATGTTGTTGTATATTTTATTTTAATGTTAATGAAACGGAATTAAATTGACCTAATAATATTAAATAAAAATCACACAATGCATGTTCATACCCCAAATAACGCTCCAATCTATTGAAAAATTTATCTTCCAGTCTTATTTCCATTAGAAAATCGATACCGATGTTTTTCATTAATCTCTAAATACATACATTTCTTCGTCCTGCCCGATGATACTATCACGAAAAATGGCCTTCTTTAAGGAAATCCCTTCTTTAAATGCCCTTAACGTAAGTTTTATCACACGGTTCAAATTTTACTTCGAAAACACTAATAGATAAAGGAAAATTTTTATTAACAAAATTCTTTCTTATGAAGTTAAACTTTTGTTTGAAACACTTTTTCGACAATTCATCAAAAACCGTTTACAAATAGTTTTGAGTGTCAATTAAAAAAATAAATTACAATTAAAATACTCACCGATTTAAAAATGGTGTTGAAGAACTGAATCATTTTCGAGTTTCAAAATTGAAATAAATACAAATTTGATTGTTGTCAATTGACGCTCATTTGTGTTTAAATTTGATACCAGATAGCGATGATATCGTCTCTATCCTCCATATTGCTTTCTCTATTTATTCTTTGATTGTGAGCACTGACCTCCATATAAGTGGGTGTTCTTTTGGGCCTAAACGTGAAAAAAACATTTAAAATCAAAAGGATAGACAGCGCCACCTCAAAAAGCCCATGTAATAAATTTTGCTTCAGTGCGTTTGCGTGACTAAAGACTTTACGTGTGTTAGTGGAAATACATGTGACAGCCACACAAACATTAGTACAAATAATATTTCACATAAATACCGCGCAGGCACACCGAAGCAAAGTTATTACCTTGCCTAGTTGAAGCGGCGCTGATCACATAAGAAATTCGGTCCAGTTATATAGAGGTCAGTGATTGTAAGTGTAATGAATAAATCCGAATTGGAAACACAAATAGTGAGGAAATATTTTTACAGTGTCCAAATATTTGTATCATTTTAACTGTTTACTGAAAAAATTTCTCAAGAATTATAATAATATTTATTAAAAATATGAATATTCAATTGCAATATTGATGTTTGCATTCAAAAATCTATAAAATCTGGTTAATTCTCCAGTGTAAGGAATAAACCCGAATCATAAGTAAATTTTTTTTACAGTGTCCTAAATAAGAAACAATCTGACATTCAAAAGTTGAGGGCGTTAGCTACAGAATTTTGTGGGGAAAAAAATGTCGAATTATACATTTCTTGATGTAAATATTCCAATCAAAAATGAAAATATCAAAATCGAACAACAAGATATCCATACAGAATTAATAATCAAGGAAGAAGATATCGATACAATCTTAAAAGAGCCGTATTCCTGTAGTGTTTGTGATAAAACATTCACCGAAGAGAATCATTTACTCCAACATCAACAAACTTACGGCGATAAAAATCATTATTCATGTAATTTCTGTGATAAAACCTTTATCAACAACAGCGATTTGGTTCGACATAAACGCATTCACACTGGTGAGAAACCGTTTTCCTGTGACATTTGTGACAAAACATTTACGGTTCACAACCATGTCGTGGAACATAAACGAACGCATACAGGTGAAAAACCGTTTTCGTGTGATGTCTGCGATAAAACATTCACACAGAAAAGTAATTTATTAACACATAAACGAATTCATACGGGCGAGAGACCATTCTCATGTGATGTTTGTGATAAATCATTTACCGTCCATAGTCACTTAGTTGGCCATAAACGAACTCATTGCGGCGATAAACCATTTTCGTGTGATGTATGTGATAAACCGTTTGCGCAGAAAATTAATTTAGATCGACATAAACGAATTCATACCGGTTTAAAACCGTATTCATGTGATGTTTGTGATAAATTGTTTACAAATCAAGGCAATTTACGTGTCCATAAATTCATTCATACCGGGCAAAAACCGTTCTCTTGTGATGTTTGCAACAAAACATTTACACAGCAAAGTAATTTACGGGTACATAAGTTAGTGCATAGCGATCAAAAACCATTTTCATGTAGTGTTTGTGATAAAACGTTTACGCAACAAAGTAATTTGCTCAGTCATAAACGAACGCATATAAAACGAGCTTTCATGTTAGAAAATAAAGCTTTTAAACAAAAAATTTCCAACAAAAATGTTTAAGATCGTTTGACACATTTCGAGCGAACACCATCTTAACAAGAGAGTTTAGTGGTACACTTGGCCACAAAAGTAACGCTCATTTTGCAAAATTTTCTAATTGATTTGATAATAAATTTTTGCATATTTTTAAGAGCTCCTTAAAAATTCCACGTAAATTCTGGAACTCCTGGTACTCTTGAATGTAACAATTATAAAAGAATGCTTATTTCTATATTGCAATTAAATAAATTATATTTAAATAAAAAAGACCGTATTTTTCTAAAATCATATCAACCACTAATCCTCCCCCCCCCCCCCCAATATCATTTTATATAGGAATTGTATAGCTTGTATCATACTGATCGACGACAGTAGTCAATTTTGTTCGCTGAGATGCTGATGATAATTTTTATGACACTATTTCACAAACATTGAAATAAGATATGTATGCCGCTTTAAGATGAGGTGTATGCTTGAAGTTAAGATAAGATGACATTCCGATTTGAAATTGAGAGGGGAAATTGGATTATGGATTAAGTAAGATAACTAAGTATTGGGATCACTGGCAGACTACGGTACTTAATATTTCAACCTACTAACAGTAGTTAATAAGTTGTACACCAGAGCACGAACACAAAACTCGTAGACTGAAGGGTATGTCACAGGGGATGGGGCAGGAAACATCACCTACTAGCCTTAGTTTATAATTTACCCACAACAGGGCATATCTAAGGGCTAGAGTTCCAAATATTTAATTTAGTTATTTGCCAGGACACTTGACAGATACTAAGCAATTTAGCTTATGACGCCATTTTGCTTAGATAGGGCTGAATATTTCCGAAATTCAGTGGATTTAATAAAGCCTAATAGAAAATCTAGGTGATTTATTCTTAGGATTGTCGTTTTTTTTTAAATCAAGTGGAATGTAACAAATCAGAATGCAAAATATTTATTTATACTCGATCTAGGGGAATCCTCTAAATTTAGGGGAAAATCCACCAATTTGGCAACGCTGCTGACAATTTAGTAAGTGTGTCCTGAGAGAAACACGTTGAACTTAGATGCTCAGGAGTAAATTTATTTAAAACTGACTGACTTACTTAGTTGACTAAGGACTTGGTTGTTCTGAACACGATCCATCTGAATACGTTGAATAACTGTACACCTGTCTGTTCACCAATGATCTCCATCTAATAAAGTACATATGAAAAATACAACTAAAAACATTTATTCAACAGTTTGAATGTTATCGTACACATTAATCACTTCCGTAATAGTATCTAATTTTTCACATAATTTATCATAAACCGTTAAATCGTCGTCGTCAATTTGCACATACTGTTTAGCAAAATATTCGGCTGATTTTGAGGAACATACATAGCTAAAATCATTTTCTAAAGTAGCTGCCACTGAATTCACTTGATTTGGGTCGCATACAAATCGTATTAATCTGGTTTTCTCATCAATCTGAATGGTTTCAACATCTTCGGCGCCAGCATAGATTGCATGATCTGTACAAATTTCATGAATTTCATCGTTCGATTTATTCGACAGGTTGGAAGGAATTTCACAATCTACAATCCCCTAAAAATCATAATTGAAAATGATTATTCATGTATTATTTATACCTTGTGATCATTTGAAAAGTAACCACTTAAATATTTTTTAAGGATGTACGAGCACTGAATTTCCCCCTATTTTTTGTGTTAACTATTAAAAAATGTTTTAACAGACGATTTGACTATTCGGACACACGCGTGTCATACCCCGAGTTGATCGGGTTTACGTGTTTTTGTGGCTTTATATATATTTCACATATTGTGGCAAAAACTAAAGTAGGTACTTGGTTGGAATAGTTACCTTATTTAATTTCAACAGTTTTTGCCACAATATCTGAATGTTAGTTTAATCTAAATATTAACTCACGCTAGAGACCCGCTTGTGTCCGAATAACACGGCCCTTTAATAGATTCCCAACCTTGTGAAGCTTTTTTTCCTGACGATCTGTGACAATTCGCAAATAGGTAGGTAAAATCGTAAAATTTTACCTTATAGTCAAAAATATGTTTGGCCCCACTATCTGCATATTTGGTATTTAATTTTTTCATAAATGTAGCTAATATTTGCTTACATCTTGTTAAATTATCGGTAAATAATTCGACTAAAATAATACAACCACCCGGTCCCCTAAAAGTAATATATCCAAAATTTAAAAAACAAATAAACAATATTTGATGTGAAGTGATCCAAATTTTGCGTACCTTAATTCTACTAAATGTTTTTTCGCATCATTTTTATTAATTTGACTAGTTTTTAATACATTTTGTATGGATGCTACAGGCATATTTAATCGTTTCGCTTGTTCAATGACTTGTGCTAATTTGGAATTTGCTTCAGGATTTATTGATTTACCCTCTTGTATTGCCACTTTCAGTAACCGGGACATTCGTGTAAAGTTTTGTGCTTTTTGGGCATCTTTTAAACCTTTGACATGCTTAATATTTGCCCATTTTGAATGACCAGCAAATCGTTTATTTAAATAATTTTGTAGACCATTTGTTTGGCTAAATTTAATGAATCTAAACATTTTTAAATTTAATTTAAACAAATTATACGATTTATTTAAATTAAACTATCATATTTGATAGGTTATGTTTAAGAAATTTTTATGTAATCTATGTTTCGTAACGCATAGTCTTAAAACTGTTACAATTTGAAGCCGAACAAAATACAATATGTTCCGTCTAATTTTCGTAATAATAGAGAAAATTTATTTTTCAAATGGGTATGATTAAGATGATTTTATACCTAAAGATCCTAATAGGTATGTTTAAGCTTCACGGTTTATTAAATTAAGTCCAAAGAACTCCTCACAAAAAAAATGTAAAAGAGTTCAGTTTATGGATATGGAGGTCAGTAGTACATAGGAAGAATCTCTGAAAATGGACAGATCTAGGGTATATTCGTTTTGGGCGATTAAGATAGTTTAATACTATGAATATATTGTAATTAATAATTTAATTAAAAAGTAATAGAATGTTTGTTTGGGTGATTTCAAAAGCCCCAAAATCAAACCAAAATCCACTACACTGGCAATTTGAAAATGTATGTCGAAAAGTGAGCGTCGATTCTATGGTTGACCGTTGAACTCAACCATTAGCAGCGCTCTTTGTCAGCAAACACAGCTAATTCATACCCTAGCTAATTCATACTGTTGATGACTGTTTTGTAATCAAAATTTATCAAAAACCTTGAATTCTCTTTGATTATCCTTGTTATAAAAACATTGACATTTTCATTTCGTTCTTATAACAGCGCTTATTTTTGACAACTCCATGGAAACGCTTGAATTTGACGTATAAACCTCTAACGGAAAAACTGTCCATTTTTTGAACATTCTATCTATAAAGACACATGAAACAACTATTCCATTTTATTTATGCGGGCTGGGGTGGGGTCATTTATAATAACTTCAAAACATCACTGCATCCAGGGTTGCCAGATTGTGCTCCTTTTCCCAAACTAGGCTATTTTTTATATGCTTGAGCTACTTAGGCTCTTTTTTACGCGCCACTGTATATGTTATTATTATAGGTTGAAAACAATTAGACGCTTTGAGTACTACCTTAGGCTCCTTTTCAATACAGATGGGGCTACTAGATAGAAATTATTCTGGCAACCCTGACTGTATCACGTGTTATGATTTAAAAACTGTTTAGGTGCACTGGTATGCGCTTATTTTTTTGACGCATACGCGACGAGTCATTATTTTACATTCGGAATAAAATCTAATGGCAGATTAGTACATAAAAAAGTTGTAAGATATTATCCTGAAAGAGGTGGTAACGATTATTCAGTATAAATTTTTAAAAATTTAATAAAATTTGTACTTAATAGTCGGAGATTGAGGCATACATTATAGAAAAATGACAAGTAAGTTATTTAACTTTACATATTTTCATCGATTTTTCTAAACAATTAAAAATTTACAACGTTTTCAAATGGAACATTCTAGAAAAGTAATAACCTAATTTTTTTTTGTTATCTTTTCAGTAATTTATCGAAAGTATAATGCTAATGATATTGAATTTTTTCTAGGAGGTAATCAGCGCGATTTAGCACGTCAAAAGAACCAAAAAAAACAACAAGAAATAGCTAAAGGTAATAAAAAGGATAAGGATGGTTTGACGGTGGAACAACGTAAATTTAGGTGAGATACACTTCATATTATTTATTAAAATCAAGGGGTCAATTCTGTTTTTGGATAACAAATTACAAATTAACGTATTTTTGTCCGGCATGATATTTTCGATTAATTAACATTCGACGAGGTAAAGATCGTAGATTATGTAGACGACCATGGGTTTATTCGCTTATCTCAGTTTTATGGTAAACAAGTGAAAATAACAACTGAGTTTGCTTAAGAATGTTCCAGCATGAAACCACTTTACGACAGATTTTGCTCATTTGTTTATCACAGGCTAAAAATAACGTTTTCTAATACTCTTTCTCATTAGAAGCATGTAAAACTTCATGCCCGCCCAAATATTATCTGTTGTATGCAAAATTATACTCGACAGAATTAAAAAAAAAAAAAACTAGGAAAGTAAAGATAATTATTTATTAATTAAATTTTTTTTTAAATCGCGTTTTACCGTTTTGTTTTCGAAATACAATAGTTTAAAATTATTTAATGACATTTATTTGTATATATGAATAGTGAATATATCTATGTGTTATGTGTAAAAGCAAACCGGTTTTTTGTCCTTTTTATATAAGACAGTGCTGGAACCTCCTTAAATACCTGGAATATTCCTGGTTTATGAAAAAAGTTTCAAAAAACAGTTGTTTGTTTTTAAAAAAGGAACTTTTTTTTCTATCTTACCGTTTTAAAGATGGATGTTTCCCCTGACGGGAGAAGCTCGGTCCGATTTTGCCCATTCATGAACTTGCCCAGTTTTTAGATCTAGAACACACATACCAAATTTCAGCTCGTCATCTCTTTTTCATTTTTGAGTCATCGTATCTACGGACAGACAGGCGGAAATTAACTAATTAGGTCATTTTATGAACACCTAAAAAACACCTTTTTTTCTACCATCATTATTTTCAATCGTTACAAGCCGGGACTAAACTTATAGTACCCTTATATATATAATGTATCCCCGGTATAAAAAAAATTTTGAAGTCGTTACGAGACCAATAGCTCTATTTTCTTTCTGGAAATTCGCTAAAACTACGTAGCTTTGACGTAGTTGCCCCTCCATCACGCGTGCTATCGTTGATTTTCATTGTACCCCTTTGCAGACCACATAGTTTATCGTTGAATGGTCCCTAATTTCTCCATTTTTGTTACAGAGATGCCGAAATGATGCGAGAGAAACAAAAGAAGAAGGAGCAGGATGCACTGGCGGCGAAGGCGAAAAATAAATAAATGGTTTTTTTTTCTATTAGTGCCAATTATGATACAAAATTTAAAAAACAAGTTTACAATAATTAATTTACACAATATTTAATATTTAAAAAAAACAACAAAAATTCATTAACGAAAAAATTTAACTAAGTTTTACAAAGTATCAAAAATCACGTTTACAGTGTTTCTCAACATGTTTTTGCTTTGATATTATTTCGCATACATTGGTCGTGTTCAGAACAACTTAAGTCCTTAGTAAACGAATGGTGTATTCGTTTAGGGGGCTTACACGCTTATAAGCGCTATTTATTGGCTTACGAATTTTTGCGCGTTACTCTTGAAAATGCCGTTCGGTTCAGGCATTACAAGTACGTGTAAGCGTCCGTTGAATATACTCGATACAGGATGACATGCATTATTTCATATTATTAAATCCATTTTAATTTAGGGGAGAATCTCTCAATTTTGGCAACACTGATATGATAAGGTAGTAACTGTGTCTTGAGAGAAACACTCTGAACTAAGATGTTCTGAAAATTTATAGCGAGACTATACAAGATTTTATATAGGGGAGTGAAATAAGATTTCAGATTATACAATATCACGTTTTTTTTGTAACGATCGGTTATCATCGGCATTGTTAAGATAGGAGATATCCATTCGTGTGTGTCAATCAATCACATCATGCTGTGTCTGAGTCCCAGACTCAACTTACTTAGTTTATCAAGGACTTAGTTGTTTTCAAATAGCAGGACCATTCTTTTCGAAAGTTTCATGAAACACTGTAGATGAATTTTAAGAAAACAAAAGCATGCTTACCAATTTTAAATAGTTACGGATAAAAAAAAAAAACAATTTAGATATTGATTCGATGAAATGTTTAATTCTTAAGTTCAATTAAATGCGGGATGTCTCAGTAAGAACGGAATTTATGTACGCATCATCTATCAGGGCCCAAGTCTTCCTATATCGTACTTGTCGACTTTCGATTGCCATCAAAATTCTAGGTCGTGTTGAGACATCCTTTATCATCTGACGGACAAGACAATTATTTAAATAAATAATAAATAAACCACAATTATGCCTTAAAAACGTTAGAAAATTTTTGTCAATAGCTTTCAATTCTCATAATCGAGTGTTTTGTTCATGGAGACTAGACAAGGAATCCGAACTCCATGTAAACAAATAGTTGACAAAAATAAGATGTCAGTAGTGTTCCTTTTGCACCGGAGACAGTAGAGGGAGTATGAGACGCAAGTTTGAATTGAAAAACATGACGCATTTATGTAGCATTATAAAAATGATTTGCAACCAAAGTATTTTTTCCAATAAATTACTTTCTAGTCGCTGTGCTATTTCTTATATCTTATTCCTTTTTTTTCATTGTGTAATGGCCTTAAGTGATAGTTAAAAATTCGCAAAATAATTACATAACAATAAAAAACAAAATAATTATAAAACATCGAATAATTAAATAGTTATCTGTAAAGTGGGAATTGTAAAAATGCAAATAAATTAGGTAGAAATGAATATTATTAAAATCTATCCAGAAGATTATTGAATCAGATATTACATTAAATTTTTATTTATTAATAAGTGTAAAAAAATGTTAAGTATATACTTCACTCCTATTTATTATACTATTTTCACTTCGGTGCAAAAGGAAAACTAGCGATGCTAGTGGTACAAAAAGTAAATATAATTTCTACCATTATATATTTTGTCAATTCTTCCGTTTGAGTTCGGTCTCCTTGTCTAGTCTCCATGGTTTTGTTTTTAGGGGACAATCTCTCTCTCTCGCTTTTTGTTTGGTTTTTTTAAATATAATTTTGTTTTTTTTTTTTTGGAGTCATACATTTATTTTACACAAACATATAAAAATAAATCATCATAAAATTTTAAATAAATAAAAAATTGTCGATTTGTTTTTTTTTTTCGTTGGGTTTTTTTTTTTTTACAATTTTTGTACACATTGTACTCTGTGATAGACATACAAACTTTTGATTATGTAACAAAACATATGTTCGAAATAAATTTTTTAATTATTATATGAATGTGTATTTTTTTTTAATCGAAACCAGGTATCTGGTTTTCCATCCCCCATATCTGGAAAAATGTCTATTTTCAGACCGTGTGGCCACGGGAACTTTTGATCAGGAGCTCAAAAAGTATAGTATATATCGATTCCAGTGAATTTCCCCGAGGGCGACTTCCCATAAGAAATGTGCGGGTCTTTTAGCTGTGATAGTCAGTAAATTTATTATTTGTATCTGATGACGTACCCATCTCAGGCATAATTTATTCGATTTTGATAAAAATTTTTTTCAAATCCACTAAACTTAGTTCGAATTCAATTTTAATAGAAAAATCAAGATATCTTTAATGGTTTTTAGGATGATATGTATACACGCCGTCAAAAGTCGCGCTATCATACATGGAATAATTATAACACATCTGGGTTAAAAATAACGAAGTCATTTGATTACTTTATTTTATTAAATAAGAATTAATTATTAATATATACGTATATGTTGTATTATTATAAATTAAAATCATGAATTTTCATATCTATTAGAAGAATTAAGTAAAAAAATTATTCTTACACTACTTTGACTCATTAGTTCCATTCGAACCACCTTAAATCTTTTGGCAAAATTTCCTGAAAAATCCCTGGCGATGTTTTTGGTTCGTGTAAATTTGATTCGTTTTAGTTTTCGAAAAAACGATTGTTGAACTGAACTGAAAACTTTTATTAGACGTTTCACAAAATCATCGGTGAGATGCACCGAATATCTTGTGCCTCCTGTAACCGAGAGATTCGCTATTAAAGATGATGTGGCTGGATGTTTCTTCTTCCTTGCCGCACAATCTGCATATAATGGATCTATTGTGGAGTCCTTTTGTGTGTAGATGCTTTCGTAGGTGATAATATCCGGTAACCTTTCGAAGTTGTATCCTGTTCAGGTTGAGTGCAACGAAAAACGGTATTTTTCCGAGTGTTTGCTGCGGTAGATTTTCGCAGTGATCATAATGTTTAACGTTTATTCACTTGTTGATCATTTGCGTTCTTTGAAGTTCTTAAATGGACGATCAGAACAACTGTACAGCCAGTTGAACTCCTTACTCAGCCGAATTAATTTCCAGAAAGAGTTGTTGCTCCCTTAATTTGTAATTTCTTCATATGACTTAATTTATGTCGATATAAAGTACTTGAACGTGTATACGTTTTACCACAAAAAGCACATGAAAATGGTTTTTCTCCCGTATGCAATAGTTTATGCACATTTAAAGAACTTTTTAATGAAAATGTTTTATCACACAGATCACATGAAAATGGTTTTTCTCCAGTATGACTTCGTTTATGATCAGATAAATTTGTTTTTCTTGCGAATGTTTTATCACACAGATCACATGCATAAGGTTTTTCTCCGGTATGAATTCGTTTATGATCAGATAAATGACTTTGAACGGTAAATTTCTTATCACAAACATCACATGAATACGGTCGTTCTCTGGTATGAATTCGTTTATGGACGTATAAACTGCTGATTTGAACAAATGTCTTATTACATATTTCACATACAAATGGTTTTTCTCCGGTATGACTTCGATTATGTCGAATCAAATCCCTACGAATGGTAAATGTTCGATCACAAAAATCACATGAAAAATGATTTTTCCCGGCATAGATTTCTTGATGTTGATGTAAACAGCTTACGCTGGTGAATATTTTATCACACACATCACATGAATATTCTTCGAGGATTTCTGTTTTGATATCTTTTGGTTCGACTTTAATATTTACATCTTCGACTATTGATTCGGTTTTGATATCTTGTTGCTCAATTTTAATATTTTCCTCTTTGATTAACACTTGATTGTTTACATCAAGAAATGAAAAATTCGACATGTTTTTCACTTTAAACTTTTCACTTTTCTGTCAAATAAATTATAATGTTTTGAAATTCGATTTAATTCCTTACTCATTCAATTACAGAGTGGGCCACATACAGAGTGTCATCATCCATTTGTCTCTAAATAACGACTACAATATAAATTCTTGATTGTATTTTAAAAATACACCAATTTTTTTATACATAATTGGTCGGGTTCAGAACTAAGTCCTTAGTATACCTAATTTAGTTCTTTGCCAGGATACTTGACAGATACTAACTTAAATTCTGACGCCATTTTACTTAGTAAGTGCTGCCAGATTGAGGAATTTTTTCTTAAATTTAGTGAATTTAATAAGAAAATCTAGGTGATTTATTCTTGAGATTGTCGTATTTTTAAATTTTTTATTTCAAGTTGCATTTCGTCAGAGTACAACTCAAGACGTTCCGAAGATATTATCTCTTTACGGAAATCTTCTGTAGGCAACCTTAAAGCAGCCATCTCAGGAAACTGGCTGGGCGGCAGACTGTGTGCTCTATTATATGAAGAGCCCAGCTCTTACTATGAAGAGACTCAACCTTTTGGGTCAACCATTCTTTGACGACCTCTCTGAGCTTAAGTCTACCGGCGTCAATTGCTGTATCTACACAGCTCTAAATTGTTCAATGAGTAGTGACGATGATGGGTCAGCACCATTTCGACATCAAAACGGACCTCGCGGTCTAAGTGTATCCCATAAGGGCAGCCGCTACAACCTAACCTATTCTAAGTTGAATATAACGAATCAGAATACAAAATGTTTATTTGTACTCGATACAGAATGGCACACAATATTTCATATTATCCACTTAACTAGGGGAAAATCTCCCAAATTGACAACACTGCTGACAAGTTAGTGTGTCCTGAGAGAAACACAACTTAGATGCTCAGGAGTAAATTTATTTTAGACTGGCTTTAGTTGTTTTAAACACGACCATTACCTGAGAATTGTTTTAAAAACCTGCATAATTTGTCTTCGAGTATCTCGCTTCGTTTTAGTCCCTCTTTTTCTCATATTCTTTACCATTTAGTTTGTGCGCAAGGTCCTGTGAAGAATTTTCATAAGAAGAATACTTGCAGAATCGGTTGCAATGCTCACGTTCCACATTTTCAGTTTCACATCAATCCATTTGGTATTTTCTATATATAGAGGTTCGTGTGTGACTTTCACAAGAGGTTTACCTAGGTTGATATTCAATTACGGACACAAATTTAAGGAAAAAAGTATTATAATTTATTGAAAGAAAAAATTAAATATAAAATTGGACGTCCAAAATATTTTTTTTCAAAATACTTCATTTCCAATCAAGAAAAATGATATTTTTTTTGTTTGTTGTTTTGGGCGCAATTCCGAGAAAATAAAGTATTTTGAAATGACGACATTCTGTGTTTTAATAGGAGAAAAAAATCCCAAAAATTTAAAAACGAAGATAAAATTCTAAAAACAATTTGAAAAGTAATAACAACAAAATTTTCTCCTTTTTTTTAAAAAAAAAAAAAACATATTTTACAAAAAAAAAAAAAAAGGAAAATAATAATAAAAGACGGAGACAAAACTTAAAGAGGAAAATGCATGTGTGTATGTGTGTGGCAGTTGAAAAAATAATTTGGAAACAAAATCGAGTTTAAAATTTTCTTTCTTCACACAATTTATAAACCAATCAATTTTTTTTTTTTTTTTTTTGTAAATATTTTTCTTGTGACAATTATATTTTTACATTAAGAAAACACTTGGAAAAGTGTTTCTAATAAAATTTCCATCTATTTAATTTTCTTCAAACATTTTCATAATTGTTCATTTAGTTATGAGGGAAGAATTTAGTTTTTCCGTTTAACATTTCCTTGAAACCACGTAAATGTTATTGATTTAACCTTGGATATCCTTCGGGTTCTAAATACGCAAATTATACTAATTTTATGGTGATCCAACAAAATAGTGACATTATCGATTAGATTTCAGAACTTTTACCTACTGAAAACAACATCGAACTTACGTCTATTCATCCATTGTTAGTATGGTTGCCTTTCGGTTTTATTATACTAACGGAGGTTACTAGCATGTACTAACTTTGACATTTAAGTAATACGTCTGAACATTGATAACATTTTTTGACATCAAATGCTTGATATGAAAAATCATATACTTCTCGGATGGGAATCGAGTCCACGACCTCTCGCATTCTAGACCATTGCTCTGCTTATGATCTGCGACATACTATTTTTCATATCAAGCATTTGATGACAAAGAATGTTAGCATCGAAGTTTTTACAAGAGAATGTTTTCACGAAATCAGGATCACCTTCAACATGTCAAATACTCGATTAGTTAAAAACAAAAATGTGTGCAAAATTTCAAAACAAAAATGTCCGTTATTAATAAAAACAAAACTCTAAGAGTCAATAAGTTACACTGAACTTCAATCAAATTGAAATAAAAACGAGTCATTAAATGAATCATTCAAGTTATTAATAAAGCCGTTAGATGGCATGGTAATCAAATATATTGTACTCTTAATTACGTAGTTTACGTAAGTTATTTTTTTGATGCCGTTAATCTTGTTTCAAGATTCAATAAGGGATTAGTTTTGATTTGATACCTCAATGACTATCGTATTCACAAGTTTGGTTTTTAACCCGTACAAGATTTTTAGTGAATTAACAAATTGGGACAACAACAAATTTTGGCATGGAATAAAAAAACCCTAAATTTATTCATATAAAAGAGTCAATCACCCTATACCGTGGTTTTATGATTGCAACGCCAACAAGGTCATGGACAAATTAAACGAAGTCGTCTTATAGTGCAGTGATAAATTACACCTGGGGATATTAACTCAACATTTGGAGTTAGATGAATTGAATTAGAAAAAAGACTGAGCCAAGTCTAAAATTTCTATAGACGAATAACTACAAAATAAGCTACAAGTCGACTTGCTTTAGTAACATGTTTTGGCATCGGAGGCGCACTGACGTAGTATGATTTGATCTGTCAGTTTATGTGGTAGGGAAAGAATAAAAATAAAAAATAAAATTTTTATACAATTAAAACTGATAGAAAAATTTTATTTTCTTCCCAAATATGAACGAATTTTGTCATCTGTTTGTCATTAAGGTTGACCGGCCAGTACAGTACATTTCATAATAAACAGAAACACTCTTTTTAACAGAAATTAAACATTTTAATCTGTAAATTAAATATTTAAATTTAGATAGCATCTAACATCACTAGTAATCGGATTTATGTAATTAATTACTAAAAAATAATATATAATCGTCTTTTGACGATTTGACGAAAATTTTCGTGAATTTTTTATCTTTTTAATTAAGATATTTACAAAACTCTTCGTTAGACTTTTTTTTTTTTAAATTTTAACGTAATGTACGAGATTTCATTTATAAAAGTAGAAGTTTTTTTACTTTTTAATCTATCTAGAAGGTGGACCAACATTATCCAAAATGTATGCGTTCATTCAACATTTGCTGTTCACAACATGTTAAAATTCCAATTTTTAATGATGAATTACATGAAAATCCTTCGTCTTTTCAAAAAATTATTTTATACGTATGAGTTAGCAATTAATAACATATCAAAAAGTTCAGATTTTGATCTATACATTGACGATTTTACCTACACATGTGTCCGATCAACCTTAAGTGTTAAATACATTCGTCACAAAAACGTTTCCAACTTACATATTATTTATATTTTAATATATAATAATATTTTAACTTATGTATGTTTATTTTTTTTACATGATACATGCTGTACAATTTTTCATAATTTGTTTTAGGTACACTTTGTTTCCAAAAATCACATTCAATATAATAAACTTACAAGAGGAAAAATGTATCAGTGTTTCCTAAACTGTTTTTCATTGAATTTGTACAAGAAATAAATAACATTTTTTTATTGGTTTTTTTTTTTTTTTTTAATTTTTACGTTTTTTTTTTAATGTTGTCAACACTGATCATTTTTCTTTTACGCTTAGAAATAATTTCTTACTATTAGAATTTATTACATTTACAAAAACAGAACAAATTTTCACACAATTAGAAGCGACATTGTTTTTTTCTTTCTTTAAATAGTCAATTTTCACTCATTTCATTACTTTGGCTTGTAATCATAAAACTTTTATACATAGAAAAGGAATACTTCAAATTATTAGTTCAGAAATACTTATACCAACAAGGTATTCGACCTTTTTGGAGAAGGATTTTCTAGTGTTTTACCAACAACCCTTTAATTTGAGTAAAATTCTCTTCTCTGATATTTTTTTGTGTTGCTATCGTAGCGAGATATACATACCAGTTTTTAGGTCTAATCATACCAGTTCGAGCTGTTTAAGACACTTAGTTCGGAACTGGGAGGTTGCTGGGTCGATTCCTAATGGTGACAGTTTTTCAATTAAGTTATTTAAAAAAAAAAACATTAATGAGGCGGTTAATTAAATTAACCGAATATACTTCTGGAGGTTTTCTACAGTTTCCTTTCACAAACTTCAGCTAATTATCGGCATAGTTCCTATCAAAGGTTGTCTTCATCCTTGTCCTTTAGGGGTCAGTAAAAAAGCCTCCTACTTGCTAGGCTTCGACCTCCCCTCCGCTACTACTACTAAGTCTAATCATAAGCTTTTAAACATAAAACAAGTTACATCAAAATCGATCCAGCAGTTTTTGCGTGATGCTCGAACAAACAGACAATTACAATTAAATAATAATAGACTGTATTTTGTTTAGGCATATTTAATACGATGTAAAGTTAAAATATTAAGAAATCGACGATGAGACATTCCCTATCTATGTATTACAAGTTCTATGTTTGTAAACACATTTATTACAGTAGAATCTTTATAATCGGACACGATTTATGTGGAGACTGCACTATTATGTTTGGCAGTGTTGGGATTAACTGAAATGTGCATATCAGACTACAAAAAAAAAAACTCGACTTGGAAAGTGATTCTAAAAGTAAGAAATACATTAAATCGTTACATTTCAGAACATTTCACTACAATTAAAAAACCATTTTATAATTACGATCGTATTTAACAGATCTGGATTTATTCTATGGAGGCTCCAGAAGACCTGCGTATATACGATCGTCTTTTATTTATTTATTTATGAACATTTAAAAAGAAAATTGAAAAATTACAATAATAAATACGGCTAAAATATATATAAATTGATTAAAAGGGCAGTGAACAAAGTATTATGTTTTTCTTTATACAACTTTTAGCTTAAAAATGTTTTAAACGCTCGCGCTAATTTTTGAAATTGATTCATGAGGTGGATTTGTTGTTTGAGGCGTAACAGAGGCATATTATGAATTTTTATTTTGTTCAACCAAATGTGTTGTAAGTTTAGATCAGCTTAAATGGCAAGCTTTCATCAGACAAATTTATTTTTCTAATTTTGAACTGAATTACAAATTTGGATATTTGTCTTACAAATATCAAAAGTATCTTACATATCAAATTTTGCCATCGGTAAAAGAGATTCTTTTGTCTCTGTTAATGAAAAAATCGTTAATCAAATTGATACCGCTAAAAATATTAACCGCAATGACTTTGGCGATCTGCTCCAAGGAAAAATTGCATAATATCACACACGACAAACACGAAATTGATTATTGCTGGAGACTGCTAAAAAATATCGTTGTAAAAAAAACGTCTTTTTTATTTTCTTTCCACTTATCATAAAAAATTTCAACAATTTTACATTTAATGTGACGTGGGGTGGGGCGAATATTTATATTTACAGAAAAATTGGGGAAAAAAAAAACATAACGTACTTTTTTTTTCGTCTAAAAAATTTTACGTTATACATTTTTTTTTTTTTTTGGAGCATTTTACAAAAATTTCAAAACTGTGTTATTTACAAATTTTCACTAAAAAAAAAACAACAGAAAAGCGCGTAATTTGATTTCTTATGTACATGGAACTATTTTTGTTTGGACTTGCACTAAAAATTTAATAAAATATTTACTACGAAAATATTTGAAGTTGATTATAATTTGATTTGATTTTTGTATTTTTCCTTTGTTTATGTTAAGAAAATGAACACAAAATTAAAAAACATTTGCACTAAAAAATTTGCTTGAAATTCACTGGGTTCACTAAATACCCAAGGGTCAAATTAATTCATCTAAAAATTTTAACTAAATATGGCGACCGATTATCCTTTTTCTATTTAAAATTAGTCCAATTTTATTTCCCAATTTTGTAGGCGTCTAAAAACTTGTTTATCGGACGGGTTCATTTTGTAGAGAAACTTCCCTACTTAAGGACGTTCATTTGCTACGCTAAAGTCAAATGAGTACTATCTTTAATAAAATTAATTTAGGATTTGAAAAAAGTTGTAAAGTATATCAATAATCTTAAAACGATTTATAACCTTTTTTTATTTGTCCTAAATATTTAAAAGTATTTATTGGAAAATATCTGGAAATGTAAATTAGAAATTGTTTGACTTGATGTGACAGATCTGACAATAAACTATGTTGAATATTTGTGTGTGTGTATATTTTTTTTACTGTGCGCAGTCGCCAGTTTTCAAAATATGGTGTCAAAAACAAACCTAACAAAACAGTTTTAATTTTGTTAAATAATTAATTCAAACGTTCGTCAACATCATTTTTTTTAATGCAATTATATAAATTGCATATTTCTAAGAATATTTATAAACATTATTTATTATGGTGGCTACTTTAATTAATATAGTTATTATAATTTTAAGTACAAACAAATTCTGTTCTCCATATGACGCTGTGTTCAAAGTTTGATTTTTAATCGATAATTACTCTTTGAAATGATTGTCAACAGGTTTTAAATTTTTGATGGAGGATGACTACTGGAATTGAGCTATTCAATTCACTAAAAAAAATTTTTGTATCTACTATCAAGCCTCATGTATGAACGTCCTTAACATAATCCTATATAGCCTCACATAGAGGTTAGCTACCCAATTGATTCTGTAGAAAAATTCTGAGGAACTGGTTTTATTTTTGGTTGAATTTGAATCAATTGGGTGCGCAAATAAAAAAAAAAATTATTTTTGATTGACCATTAGTTATTTGGCGCAAAATATAATATACATTGAATCACACTGTACAAATGATTTTAATTTATTTATCGGTGATATTAAAAATACGGGGTTAAGAATTTAACAAAATCTTTAAATCCGGACATCAGACCACATTTTGTAACTTTTTGGGAAAACTATGGAAAATCACAAGAGACCATTTTTTGCTTAGTATAAGAAAAAAATTGGTTTATATCAAAAACGTCCCATTCATACACTTTTGGGCAGTCTTGGACCGCAATCGGTTACGAAAAGTTATCTGGCGTCCGATTTATACGTATAAAATTCGAATTAGAAAATCAAAGAAAAAACAATTGAAAATAAATAAAAAGACATGCAAGCAAAGGTGGGGGTGGAAGGAAGGCATTGCCTCAAAAAAAAAAATTAGCAAATTTGATTAAAAATATCACAAATGTCTTTAAATTTGTTATTTTTTGTTACAAAACAAATAAAAACCCAATTTTTGTTTGTTTGTATTTTGGCAGTAAGATTTTTTTCCGTATGAACCAACAACTATTTTCAATATGAATTCGAAGAAAGTTTTCGTGTTTATTCGATGTTTCAAATTTTTGGATTTGGGCGGAAAGAAGCCACCCAGGCTTCTTCATCGATTCAATTGTTAAAATCAATAATGGATCCATTGTGGACTCCTCCTACTGTGTGCAGATGCTTTCGTAGGTGACAATGCCCGGTGATGAATCCGGTAACCTTTCGAAGCTGTATCCTGTTCAAGTTGAATGTATTGAAAGATAGCCTCTTGTAAGCATTCAGAAACAGTATTCTCCCGAGTTTTTGCTGTGGTATATTTTCCCAGTGATCACGGTGTTTAAGATTCATCCACTTGTTGATCATTTGTTAACATGTTGTCTTTGGAATTCCTAAAATATGTTCTCGATCTATGAAAGGTATTCTGAGTCCCTTCTTTTTCGTTTCCTTCGTACCTACTGTGACCTGGTATCAGGTGCATCGAGGGACAGCCTCTTTAATAACATGAGATTCGATACTCAAATATGAAAATCGATATCTAGCTGAAATTTTTGAGCCTATTCTAGAGCTAAAAGGTCGTGATTAAATTCATAAACGAGCAAAATTAGTCCATACATCTCCCCACAAGAAATTATCTTTTAAATTGTAAGAGATAAATGAAAAATTCAAAAAATAACAACTAACTTAAATACCTGTGTTAATTACTTATATATCCGGTATATATTGAGTTTATGAAAAAAAGTTTCAAACAAAGATGGATATTTCTAACCCTGGCGGGGGGTACCACGATCCGATTTTGCTCATTCGCGAACTTGCAAGTTACTTTTTAACTCTAACATACATACAATTTCAGATCGTTATCAACTTGTTTTTGAGTTTCCGAGTCCACGGACGAACGCAGTTGAGAAGGGTGGTAGGGCTTTTGACAGGACACTGTCGATTGAACTACCACCTTCATAACTTGGGGATCTCTGATGATCCCACTTGTAGAGCCTGTATGGAGGACGATGAGACCTCCATACATGTTATATGCACCTGCAGAAACCAGCAGAGTGTCAGATATAGAATGTTTGGGTTCAAAACTTTGGACCCATGAATCTTGGGAGCAATCCCGGCGAAGAAGTTGTGGACCTTTTGTGTGGCGTCCGGCCTCGACAGAATCCTATAACAGCATCTGCTTAGAATAGCGCCTCTTACCCGGAGACTTCTCGCCTTCGGGTGACAGGTTGTTCTCAAGGAGGGCACAGAGGACCCCTTGGTCTAGGTGCTAGGGACCCACTTGCGGTACCCCTCTTTCTAATTATTATTAAGTCGAGACTCAATATATTTAATGTTCCACTTTTAAAGGCAAACATTTTAGCTCAAACATCTGTAACTATTTGTAGAATGCAGAAACATGCGTCTGAATGCGTAGGGTGTCATGTTTTTACACATTTACATATGTAGAGTAGTAAAATAAACGATACACGCACTCAGTATATAAAGTATTATTTGATTAACAGGTTTTTGTATTTCAGTTTTACTTGATTTGTGGTTTTTGAAAATGTTCCCCTACTAGAAGAACATTTATGCGTGCGATGTCATTGAATTTGGTATTTACTCGGATCAGAGCCTGCGCGTCTTCGATTATTGGACCATAAACCAGCAGTTATATCGAAATCGTGCAAACATGCAAATGAAAAGTTTCAAAATTTGATAGATCGAAATGAACACTCTCTTTCGAATTAGCCTATTTGAACACAATTTAAAACCTAAGACAAAATCGATAATTAATCTATAAAAAATCAATAAATAATTAAAAAAAAAAAAAACAATTGAATAAATTATATTATATATAAATTCAAAAATTTAGGTTTTTGGGTTCAATTTTTCTTTTTTTTTTGAAAATCATACGTATTTAAAGAAAATTTGCTGTGTGTTTTTCCTTAAGGATTTATTATTATCACACGAGAAATGAAACTTATTGAATCCAAATTGAAAATTGACATACTTTGAAAATTTTACATACATTTTAAAATTAACAATTTGCATGCAAATTTCCCGAGAAATTTTCACATATTGTTTGTATGGTTGTCTTTCGATTATGTTATACTAACAGAGGTTACTAGCATTTACTTAATTTGACATTTAAGTACAAAGTCTGAATATTATTTCGACATGAATGCTTTTAAAATGAAAAATCTTACACATCTTGGTTGGGGATTGAACCCAAGTCCTCTGGCATTCCAGACCAGTGCTCTGCCAACTGAGCTACCCAGATGCTATGGTAGAACGTGTATAATTTCTCACTATCCGAGCTACGAGTTACGATTTCTTCGTTTGAATATCAAAAAGTTTCATTTATATTAAATCAAAGCAAAAGAAATTTTCAAAAAAAAAAAGATTCTTAACATAAGGTGCTTAATTTTCTACTAATTGGTGGGTGGTACTATTTAAGGAGGGAAAGGACCTATTTTTATTTTGAATTATTTATATTATAATTATTATTTAAAAAAATTTGTAGATCAGTCATTAGAAAATTTGTCATTCGACGCGACTTGTTTATGAACATCGAAAATAAACTTCAACAATCAATTAAATTGAAAATGGATTCTGTATTCGTTTTCGCGGGACTCGTTAGAGGTGTACAAAAGTTGAATCGCAGCGTAGAACTTTCGTATGTTCTGGGATCTAATGGCTGATCTATTGATGAAAAAAAATGATCTAAATTTTCAGTCTTTTTTTCATATTTTTTGTTTGTTTGTTTGTTATAGAACCGTCGTTTCAAGTTTAAATAACCCGGCAGTGAATTGAATTAAAAAAAAAAAAACAGCAGAGACCTCTTTGAATAAAAAAAAAACAGAAACAAAAACAAAAAAGAACTGATACAATCTCTAAGTGTTATGCACTTGAACAGAGATGTCGTGCATCCTAAAAATATTCCGATTTCGATAATGAGATCGCATGAATCGATCTCTCATCTCGCATCAAAAAATCACGACTACAATAATATATAAATATAATTCTATATAAATTATGTACAATTACAATTGAATATTACAAAAACGAATTTGAATGTTCACCAGAACATGGCCGAATCGTGTAATCCGTACAAGTATCAGTAATATGATGGGAAGTACGGAATGTTATACGGTTGAAAGAATCGAGGATCAAACACTAGTCAGTGATCTCGATGATCCCACGCATATCTACTATCAGATGTTGTTTGCCATTGCATTTGATGGTGTTGACCGTGATGATCATGCGCAGACTGTTGTGAGTGTTGTTGTGATGAACCGGACCAATCCCAATCTTTACCTTTTGGTCGAAATTTACCTTGTTTATGATGCGGTGCATTATTGTTCCAATGATGCGGCGTTGGCATTTGTGATTGAGCTGACGAAGCTTGGGATGGTGTCGACGATGACCATTGTTCACGATGATGGAAGAACTTCTTCTTAAAGTGATGGTCCGGTTCAAAACGTTGGTACCGTAATGGTATATGTGTTTGTTGGGGTATGTTTGGGTAACAAGACGCGGATTGCTCAATGGAGCAATTCGTTTGTGAATTTGATGTCATGTTTGGCGGCGAAGCAGATGGCGAAGGTGTACGTGGAGGTCCATTTGGTTCATGATCAGCATGATCAATTATTGGAGGACTCTCAATTGTTTGATATGTAATACCGGCTACGGATTTCACAACCGGTGTTTTAAATGTGGCGGGTTGTGTTTGTAACTTTGGTGACGACATATTTGGCACAACTGTTAATGCAGCAGCGGCTGTGTTGATTGTTGGCGGTGGATCACCATGTCCAATACCAGAATCTGGCGATGTGTTACAACAATCGTTGCCTTCGGTTGAACGACGCCGTTTGTCTAGCTCAGTTGATGCGAATGCCACCAAACGATCAAAACCAGAACTAATACGATCCTGCCATTTGGATTCCTCTGGTTCATCTTCAACTTCCGCATCTATTTTGAACATATTTCGATGTTTGTTTTTTTTTGTCTGGTTTTTTTTTTGCAAGCTATATTTTTTTTAAAGCTAGTTATATAGCATGAATAAAGTTCAATTGTTTATGAAGCTTTAATCGGATATTTTGAAGTTTATTTATGCTATATAGTTTAATGAATAAGTTTGGTGCAATCAAAATTGAATGAAAAAAGACCTGTTACAAAATTTTTGAATAAATACCAGTTGTGTTCAACCAAAATTGAGCTACGAATACATACAAATTTAATCTTGTAAGACCGAGATGGAATATCGTCATTAGTCGCAGGTTTTGTATCTTTTTCTGATAAAGTTCCCGAGAAGATTCTTGGTCCAGGAAGATTCCTCCAAAAGAATACTGAGGAATTGCCTACGAATATTTCGAGGAACTGTATTGCCTGACATTGTGTCATTACAATGAAATTGATCGGGAGATCAATTGATTCAGAATCCTGGACTTTCTACATAGCCACTTACCGGTATCGACAGGATAAATTATACGATTCATGGCTATAGCCTTAAAGTAAATTTCTCACATTTCTCTAAAATTTTTAACAAGAATCTTTCTTTGATGCGCTAGTTTTGAATCACAGAAATAGATGAATTAGATTTTTTTGTATTATTTCAGACACTTGGTATTTCGATTCGATTTTTGAACAGATCTTTTTGTTTATGATGAGTATATTAAACCAACACCATTAATTAATTGAAAAACTATGGTACCAAAATGAAAGGAAAAGTAAATCAAAGAAAAATTTAAAATAAATACAAAAGAAATTTGAATAAATCAAAAATAAAAAACCATGCAGAATTGCCTTAAAATTTATAAAGCCATTCAAGAATTAAAAAAAAAAAAAAAAACTTTCATTAAATTGAACATGTTATTAAGAATTCTATGAAAATGTTTGATTGAAAATTGAGTTTTTCTCAACAACAAAAAATACTCCAAATGAATTGCGCATGATCGTTAAAATAATAAACAAAAACAAAATTGAAACAAAAAAATAAATTAAAATCATTATATAAAACAAACTTCGTTCGTTCGGTAAAGTACGCTTCCTTAGCCGAAAAACACCGACTGTTGTTTGGGTATCCAGAAAAAAAAAGCATTCCGTTGGTTTCAACGTACTATGGGCCACAAAAGTAGTGATTTTTCAAAATTTGGCAGTTGATTTGTACCGTAGTCATTCAATTTTTGGAAAAATGTTTCAAATAAAAGTTGTTTGTCTATTTATGATGAACAACTTTTAGTCGAAGCATTTTTGCGAAAACCGAATGAATTAGGTACTACAAAATGACTATACTATTTTGAAAAAAGGATACAACTTCTATGGCGCATATTACCTAAGTCGTTTGATTTTTGAAAAAATGTTTTAAATAAAAGTTGTTCGTCTATCTATAATGAACAACTTTTATTCGAAGCATTTTTACGGAAGTCGATACAAATTGACTGAGTACAAATGAAACCAAATTTTGTGCTTCATTCCCCGGATGGAACAGTATTTTTTGACTAAGAAATTGCACGAGTAGCAAAAATTTTGAATAAAAGCGAAATATATTTTGTTTTGTTTTGTTGTTTTTTGGAATTGAAGAACTTACCCCTAGAATAATTATTTTTTTTGTGTTTTCCTGCCTTATTAGAGCCAATTAATGAGTCACCTGTCATAGTTTAACCTGTATGGTGCGAAGTTACAAGCAGTGAATGGTAAGGAGCAGAACGGGATATGCCTATATTTTTGAAAACAAATGCAAAAAAAATTTTTGTCCAGAGAAATAATATAATAAAAATTTTGAGTCTTTTTTTTTTATAATAGGGCAGGTTTTTTTTTGCAAAATTTTTTTAACGAAATGTATTCTACATTTATTTTTAGTAACGCGTTTTAATTTAGAATTTTTTCCGGCAGCAGATCAAGATAACATAGTTTTCAATTTGATTGATAAAGCCATCATCGTCAGAGAAATGAATTTTAGACAGAATGCAGCGCGCCAGTGTGAGATTAATCGAACTACTAAGAAATGGTCAGATGAATACTATATCTATGGTCATTTTTATTCACATAAATACTATATCTATGGTCATTTTTAAACATGAAACAAACTCAACAGTTTTGTTGAACCAATTAAACTGTTAATAAGAATCAAACATTAACGCAAAGTACCAAAATGTTTCATTCCAAACATATTTTGAACGCGAACGTCTCCCAAATTGTTGAAGCACCTCGAAGATCCAAATATTTCAGGACACGATTTCGTTTTTTTTAAGGATATCTCGGGAAGAAAATATGTTCTTCCTAACTTGTCTCAACTAACTGAAAATCTAGATATTTCAGGACACGATTTCGTTTTTTAAGGATATCCCTAAATATTTAGATCTTCGGTTTGTCTCAAGACTTTGAAGCACGCCGCGTTAAATATGTTTAGGTTAGGTGAAGTTATTAAACTACCAGCCAGGGAATCAAACTACCTGTGACAGCCAGAGATGATACCGTCCAGTCCAGGTGACTTATACTGTTTAAACCCTAGAATATCCCAGGAGATCTACCGTCTGAAGGTTGTAAGTGGCAACCGACACTCCTTGTCCCTTGCATTTCCTTTGCTCTTGGACATAAAAGTGGGTATTGACCAGCACAGTTCCAGAGTGCTCAAAATTGAGCTGGTCCAGTTTCCGTTGGGTCCCTCTAGGTAACCCGGTATTACTGGATTCTTTGATAGAATTTTCCTAAACAGGCTACCTTGTAAGGATTCCTCAATTTTCTCGCAAACATTTTGGTACTTGCGTCAAAGTTTCGCCCTTATTAACTATTTAATTGATTCAACAAAACTGTTGAATGTCGAATAAGATCCCATAGACCTTGTTCGAGCTATAAACAAAATTGTGCACTTTTCAATTTTTTTTTGGAATAATTATAAAAACAAAAAAATTTTGCTAATCAGTTGGGTCGAATAATGAGACTACAGAGATCTCATTATTGTAATTGAAATAGTGATATCTACATATTCGCAATTCGATACCCGATAAATATAACTAAATAACCATAGAGATCACATACATGACCCCTCCGAATAGTCACATCAGATGCGCGAGTGTATATTCATTCGTAGCATAAAAATAATTGTAGAATACGTGATTAATATTGCGATTATAGCCAATTTTTCATGTTCAATTTTTGTTTTCGATTTGGTAATTTAATCTCGAATTTACAAAGAAAAAAAATTAAAATAAATAATCTAAAAATAAAAAAAATAATAGAAAATTTGTAAATTGCGCCATGCAATTATACAGAACTTAAACAAAATGTGCAAACAAATAAAATAAAGGAGTAAAAAAATAATAATAATAAATAAAAAAAACAAAGCTTTGATGACAAACACCTAAGTTAGCATAGATTTTTGTGATCGATTTATCGATATCGAGACTAGCAGCGACCGTAAGAAACGGTGCTCATTTTATTAGGAGATAAAACTTTCAGAAAAGATATATTCCGGTCAAAATACATATTTTAGTTTGCATTAATTCGCATAGAGCTGAAAATTGGTAGTCTTTAGGTACTCTATTACAAATAAAATTTGAGAAGTCCTCATCGATCCTCCATCGGGAAAAAATTTTATTTGAGGTCAAAGGTCGAAATTATCGGTTTTTGCATTTTTCTGGCAAACGGTAAGTTTTATCATAAAAATAGTCAGACACAAATTGTAGATCATTTAATTATCTATAAAAATTGTTCTTACATTTTTTTCCCTAAGAATCATCATTTCTGAGATATAGCGGTTCTAAAAGTTGAATCAACATATCTATACGTTTGTGTCTGTGGACTCTCTAGCGGTCACAGTTTTATTCTGATTAGAATGAAATTTGGTATTTGAAGCGCTTTTGGTATTCGAAAGGTCAAGTTCATTGATGGGTAAAATCTGACAAGGGGGAAGGGGGGTTTAGAGAAAGGGGGAAACACAAAATTTGGCATATCTCCCTTAATTATCGAAAAATCGAAAAATTTATAAGAAGTAAAGTTGAAGGTACTAAGTTTTACTGTAATTTTGTTTCTTAACATTTTTTCTGTTACACTAATATTTACAATTAAAAGTTAAAATTCTAAATATCTCTGTACACATTAGAGTTTGAGAAAAATGATGAGGGAATGAATTGTAGCAAACTGGATTTTCTACAACTTTACTCCTTATACATTTTTCGATTGTTCTAATATTAGGAGAGATATTTTATAATTTGTGTTTTCTTCTTTCTCTTTGTCCTCTTTCCCCTTGACTAATACCATTTATTAATAAAATTGGCCATTCAAATACTAAAATCATATCAGAACATTTCATTTTGATCAAACTAAAATTGTGACCGCTAGAAAATGATTTATGTATTCTAAGGAAATTCGCTAAGTTGAAGCAGCTCCTGCGTAACGAATTTTTTATAAATAAACAATTGAAAATGTCGCTCTCACTCCGGGTTTTATTGATCTAGAGGCCCAAATATACCATATTTTCGAATCAAAAGTTTGTTATCATTTTTTTAGGCAAACGCCTCTAAACTGCAATTTTATCTCATCTTTTCTGAAAGTTTCATCCCCTAATAAAATGGGCACCGTTTTTTACGGTCCCCGCTTGGACTATAGGATATTGTAAATACTAAGAGAATTTGTTTTAATTTCACTACTTAATTGTAAAATTAGAAGCTCGATTCTAAGAACTATTCTTAACGAAATTATTTGATTAATTTTACTAATTCAACTACTTAATTATATAAAATGCATTGATTAATTAAAAAAAAAAAATTAATAAAAAATTGACTAAAATTAAATAAAAAAAAAGATACGGTTTTAAATTTCGAATATTTGAAAAGCAGATGTGAATCCTAACGTTTCAATTACAAAGTCATTATCAAAGTTTAACACTTCTTCAGGATAACCCAAATATGTATTCACCAAATTTCTTTTTTCGAAAGTTGCTGTATAGCATGTATATTAACATATAGTAGAACTCCCAATTATCCGGATCACTTTGAAGAAAAAAGCGGCGAGCATTGACACCAGATTTATAATCAACGACCAATAAAAAAAACACCCTTGTCTGTATGCTGATACACCTGTTCAAATAAAGCGAGTTGACAGTGCTATTGGCAGCTGTCAACAGTCAAATGGTACTTTCGACATCAGATTCGAAATCAGCGATCAAAATCCCCAATAGAAAACTACCAAAGACCCGTTGAATGGATCATAGCTCTATACTCTTAGTGAGAAAATCCCGAAAAATCAACTTTCTACCCACCATATCTGGAAAACTGTCCATTTTATGACCGTGTGACCATATGATCAGGAACTCAAAAGGTAAGAATAATAATAATAATACGTAAGAGGGGTACCGTAAATGAGTCCCTAGCACCTAAACCAAAGGGTCGTCTTTGCCCTCCTTGAGAACAACCTGTCACCCGAAGGCGATACGTCTCCGGGTAAGAGGTGCTATTTTAAGCAGCTGGAGCTATAGGATTCTGTTGAGGCTAGACGCCGCACAGAAAGCCCACAGCTTCTCCGCCGGGATTGCTCCCAAGATTGATGGATCCTGGGTTTCGGACCCAAACATTCTATACCTATAATCCTACAGGTTTCTGCAGGTGCAAAGAGATCCCCAAGTTATGAAGGTGGTAGTTCAATCGACAGTGTCCTGTCAAAAGCCCTACCACCCTTCTCAACTGCATTCGTCCAAGTTTCAACCGAGCACAGTCGAATGGCCTAGCTGTAGTTATGCACAGCTTGGCCTGTTGCATGCCCAGCGCAAAGTCCCAGTAATCGAGATGGGCTAACTCAAAAGGTATAACATATATCGATTCTTGTGAATTTTACCGGGGGGCGGCTTCCCATAAGAAATGTGTGGTGTCATTTATATAAATAAAACCAAGAACTGAAAAAGTACCAAAACAATGCTGTATCCGGTGTTGTTTAAGAAAACAAAGCGTAGGCTAGGGTATAACAATCGCAAAAAGACAAGTCCTTCCTCAGGAGATGTCTTCCTTGAAGGGCTATGAACAAGGCAGTGTAGGAGAAAAATTTTGTAAAATATAACAGTAATAATTTTTTCTTTACAGGGTGGACCGCTAATTTATTAAGGGTTTTTTGAAGAAGTGTTATTAACAAGGTACCAAATGTAATTTTTATGAAATTTTAATATCTAGATTCACATCTACTATTTCCTAAGTCTAATAAAAGCTTTGCATAGATTTGCTCCCCGAAGAATAGATATCATATTAGGAGGATAAACAATATAGGTTTACAATAATAATTCAATATAGAGGTATTCAGTGCCCGTCTAAGTTTAAGCCACTGTTTTGATCCCCCAATCACCACATGGCCACAAAAGTAGCGCTCATTTTTCAAAATTTTTTAGTTGACTTGTTCATTCGGTTTTCGAAAAAATACTTCGGATAAAAATTGCTTATTATAAATATACTAACAACTTGTATTCGAATAATTTTCCCAAAATCGAAATAATATGGCACAAATCAACTACTGTCTAAGAGGATTTTAAATGGCGGACTGTAAACATATAAAATCACGTTAAACTGGACCGATTTTGACAAAGGAGATCGTTACATTTATTCTAAGGTAGATGGGGCGTTAATTAAATATGACGAACTGTCATTTAACAAAATAGAAAAACTGTTTGGTATCGTTCCTCCCCCAATCTGAGGGTGGCAAATTCTTGTACATATCAATCTGGAACACAGTAGACTTCCGTCATAGATACTAAATATTTATCGACGGGATAATCGATCAGAATTTTGAACAGTAAATTAAGTTGAAATCAATCTAGACGAAATTTTTAGGTTTTCAAAATGAAAAAAGTTCTATAACTTCGTACTTCTTGTATCTATTCTTCGTAGTTTGCAAATACAATGCCGTGTTTGTTAAATCGTATATAAAAATCTGGAAGCTTTGGATTAGATCACTCATCGACGTCAATTTTAGTACATCAATAGCGGCATTGCTATCGAAAAGTGTGTAATAATGTTATCATGTTACTGGGAGTGATTATAATCGATCATGGCGCCGCTATTGGTGTACTAACATGCATCCATCTATTTCTATCAAAGTTCCCAGACCAGTATATACGATCGTAATTAAACTATTTGCAAGTAACGAAATTTAAAAAAAAAACGCTACGTAAGAGCTGAATCAACTTAGCGAATTTCCCTTGAATATGACTTTTCTTTTGGAAATAGATCTGAATTAACTTTTATCTTATTAATCCGTGATTGCTAGAGTGGCTATCGCTCACTCTAACGTGGCAGACACGCATTTAGCGAGCAAAATTTGAGTTCGATCAAAATAAAATTTCGTATTTGATATACATTTGGTATTTGAAAGGTTAAGTTCGTTAATGAGTAAAATCGGTTAAGGAGAAAGAAGCACAAAATATAGAATATCTCTCTTAAGGACGTCAAATGAGTACTATCTTTAATAAAATTTATTTACGATTTGAAAAAAGTTGTAAAGTATATCAATAAGCTTACAACGATTTATAACCATTTTTTTATTTGTCCTAAATATTTAAAAGTATTTAGTGGAAAATATCTGGAAATGTAAATTAGAAATTGATTTGACTTGATGTGACAGATCTGACAGTAAACTATGTTGTATATTTGTGTGTGTGTATATTTTTTTACTGTGCGCAGTCGCCAGTTTTCAAAATATGGTGGCATAAACAAACCTAACAAAACAGTTTTAATTTTGTTAAATAATTAATTCAAACGTTCGTCAACATCATTTTTTTTAATACAATTATATAAATTGCATATTTCTAAGAATATTTCTAAACATTATTTATTATGGTGGATACTTTAATTAATATAGTTATTATAATTTTAAGTACAAACAAATTCTGTTCTCCATAAGACGCTGTGTTCAAAGTTTGATTTTTTATCGATAATTACTCTTCGAAATGATCGTCGACAGGTGTTAAATTTTTTATCTACTATTAAGCCTCATGTATGAACGTCCTTAATAATACAAAAATCGAAAAAGCCTAAGTAGTAAGTACAATTCATGACCTTTTCTTTTCAATATTAAGAGAGATATATCAAATTTTGTATTTCCTCCTCAGCCTAAACTCCTCTTTTCTCTAATCCGAACAAACTTAGCCTTTAGAATACAATCAGCACCTTATATACCAAAAATCATTCCGATCGAATGAAAACAGTGACCGCTAAATTTTATAGATGGATGAATCTGAAGAAATTTTGCCATCGGTACATACCAATAGTTTTATTTCGAGGAAATTCGCTAAAATATGCTCGAATATTAAGACAAATTTTTCTAAATTCGTTACAAACAAAACTAAAAAAAAAAAAAAAAAAAACAATAAATTAACTAAAAAAAAAAGACCTTCTCCACTAATAATTACAGTTATTCGTAATTCGTCAAAGAAATATAGACCTGTCCACAACAATGTATGCTCAATTGTGGACGAGTCCACAAGTCTTTTCAAAAAAATATTCTGTATAAAAAAAAATTAATAATAATGAAAGAGAAATAATATATTTGTTACGAAAAATTTGTTTATTTGGTTTTATAAAATACATTTTTTAGTGGATACGAAAATTATTTTTTTATTTTACGAAAAATCATATAAAAAAAAAATTCAACAACAAAAGAAAATAAAACAAAATTAATTCAACAGAAAAATTTCGAACATGCCGATTTAAAAAAATTTATGTATTTGATATAGAGATCTTAACAAAAAAAAAAAAAACTTAATAGGTAAAAAAAAAACACATCGAAATATTAACATGCTAATTTGGGTCGAGATAACGTACATATTGATAGGTCAACAGTCCAAGAAGTGTGTTCGAATTCTTGGGCATTAGCACCGATGGGGAAGACGCATGCATTCTATTTTTAATTTTGTATTATCCAAAATTATTAGCTTAGAAATAATTAACATTCGATTGGTATTGAATATAATCAAATTTTGGTCGCGTATCCACTTTTTAAATTTATATTATTCAAAATTATTAACTTTAGTCTAGTCAACAAGTTAAAAAACGTGTTTGTTCTTGCTACTGCGAATTAAAATACGTGCGATAGGGTCAAACCCGCAAAAATTTCAAATCCGCACATAAACAATTGTAAAAGTTATAAACAATTTATTAAAAATAAACAAAGAGGGTGTTTTGTATTTTGCAAATATCTCAGAAACTATTGATATGAGATATCGCAAATTGAAAAAAAGATTCTTAAAGAGCAGGAAATTTCCTAAAAAAAGACCCATCTCCCGAAACGGTACCACTAATTATTATAATTTTAATTGAGAGCTGTTTTTAAGGAAATTTCCTGCTCTTTAAGAATCTTTTTTTTCGATTTCCGATATCTGCAATAGTTTCTGAGATATTTGCAAAAAACTAAACCCTTTTTTTTTTTTTAATAAATTATTTATAACTTTTGCAATTGTTTATGTGCGGGTCATAACGAGTTCAACGAACTAATCGCACGTATTTTAATTCGCAGTAGGAAGAACTAACACGTTTTGTTAACTTGTTGACTAGACTATTTAGAAACAATCAACATTCGATTGGTATATTAATTCAATTAATTATAATTTAAAATATAATCAAATTAAGGTCGCATTTCCACTTTTTTCATTTATATTATCCAAAATTATTAGCTAAGAAATAATTAACATTCGATTGGTATTTATTCAATTAGTATAAAATTATACAAATTTTGGACCCGTATTTTATTTTGAAATTTTTATTATTAACAATTATTCCTTTTAAATTAATAGTAATTTAAAGTATAATCAAATTTTGAATGCGTCATGTCCTAAAATAATTATTTTCTTGCTCTACGTCATAATTGCTAATCGATTGTCTATTCTTTAACGATCCGTACCTACTTCGAAATACTATTCTTTCCATTTCTACAATATAGAATTGCATAGCGTTAGTCGATTTAAAAGAACTCACATTCAATATATTTGAACCAGAAAGTCACATTCTAAGCGTATTTATTACTGATTATATGTATAATATTACATACAGTAACACTTCCTTGATTTATGTTTAAGGATGTACGAGTACTGAAGCTTCAAAAAGATTAAGGCTTGATTTTTTCTTAACATGTAGTTTTTTAATTTGGTGACGTCACCAACCAGATTCAAATTGATTTTGTTTCAATCAAATGTTACGAAAATTTTTTGATTCAAAAATAATATTTTATCTTAATTACAAGATAATGGCTGTGAAAATTTACTTTATCAAAAAAGTAATTTACGTAAAAAATAAATGTTAGTTTCAATGTAACACATTTGATAATCGCCTTTATACATAACTCCAATATTGTAAAATTCACGATCGGTGGCCGAAACCATGCATATAAGATAATTTAGACCCCTTTTTGTGGATACCATAATACCGTAGACAATATGTGTTATTTGGCTGGATAATATGCCGAAAATTAAAACTCCAACTTCCATATAATCGTTTCAAAACTAAGAGTGACTAATTTTTAATTAAATATAAACAATCTTTAAATAAATTAGTAATTATGACGTCATTTAGCTAGAAATAATAAAAAGCAGAGATATCTGAAAATGACCTCTTTTGTTTCAAATAGGTACGTTATACCTTAAAAAAATGTATTTAAACCAAAGTAGGACTAAAATGTCAAGGGTCCAGTCCTCATGAAAATTTGACTAAAACAATTATTGTTTTTTTCGTGTGGACTGGACATGTGATAGGTAACTATTTGGATAACGTATAAAAATCATACCTTCTTCATGACGATGTTGATGCGTTAAAGATGCAGGTCTCCGCTCACCACCAGCTTGCATCACATCATCATGTACAATGGTATACCCTGAGGGATGTTGTTGATTTGGCGGTAGATGAGAATTGGGTGGTAAATCATGTTTTAAAGCACCAGATGTACTAGAAGCCACCGTAGATGTGGGCACAGACACCGTATGATCTAGATGTTGTTTTTTGAATGGACGACGTTGGACTGCTGTATTCATTGGTGATGTCCGTTTCGTTGGCTGACTTGTGGCCAGCACAGTGCCATTATTAAAGTGGAAGACTGAAGTTGAATTATTTGGGGATTTCATATCATCACACATTTCCGTTTTAATCATATTTTGTGGTTGGGTTTCCATAATATTTGGATTTGGAATAATCGTCCGTGTATCGTATATCAAACATTCACGACGTGCGTCTAATTCCTCTTTTACAATTAACGGTTGTGGTACCACTGATGTAGTTTGGGGTTCAATCGGTGGTGCTAGTAATCGCGCATGTAATGATGCAGCTAAACCTTCTACAGGTAACGGTGCCCCAGGTGGTTTAGTATCGTTGAAATATGATTCATGATACGGTTTGATATCCGCTCGCGGTAACGGTGTATACAGTTCATGATGCATGTGGCGTTGTTGGGATGCATACAACACAGTTGTCGCCCTTGGGGAACATTGGGATACACCTGGATTGTACTGTGAATGCGCTGAGGGAATAGGAACTTGACGGTCAACATCAAGTGGTCCCCCTTCAGCTGATCCAGGTCGTGATATTGGACTATATAATTGACGGGATGGTTCAATTGGATGAGACGGTTCTGGTCCGCGAACATTTACTCGTTCAGGACGTGGAGGTAGTTGAGTATTTAAAAGATTGTTACTCATGTCCACTGCAGAATTGTTATTGGAAATTTCAAGGGTACGTTCAATTTCTCCGCTCACTAAGTCACCGATTGTGCGTGTTGCCACCGCTGGTACGGGAGATGGATGCATTGCAGCTAGTTTCTCTTGAGATAAGTGTCGACGAAGTGCTAACTTCGCAGGGGATACTTGTGTGTAGTCTGGTTGAGATAGCGAAGACGATGTAGCAATAGACATTGCTACGGAGTTTGTTGTAATGGTAACCGGTGTCGATGCTTGACGATTGAGTGCCCGCGATTGAAGACCTTCATCAACATTGATTATCGCTGATGAAGGTGTTCGATTACTGCTGTAATGTTGCGGCACATCACTATGATGCATGTTATTATGCGAATTACTATGCGAATTGTGCATTCGATGATGTTTTGACGAAGATGACTTCGGCTCATGATGTTGTTGAGGGACCGTAAAGTATGTGGACGGAGAAGATGTCGACGTCAAACCGTAATGTTGGCTCTTGGTGTTACGATTTTGTTGATCCTCATTTAAGACAGATGTGATGATGCTCTTCAAACGATCCTCGAAGTTAGCAACGCGTGGTGGTTGCTGTTCGACACGATTCGATGTATAATTTGCCGTTGGACGACTACTTGCAGTCTTACTACTCGTCGTCGACGGCGCTGTTGTAACTATTGATGGTATTGAAGATGATGATCGATTTTTAACTGTTTTCACTTGTTCACGATTATTTGTCACCGGCATATTTTGTGTTGAAGATGAATTATTTGTTTGATAATTTTGCTGAGCACGCATGCGCATATAATCAATATTATTACTACCGCCATTTTGTTGTATATTTGATTTTGGTTGACCATTTGAAATGTATTTATTTGATAATTTACCAGCTTCAATTTGTCGTCCAGTTTCTAAGATTTTCTGTGCTAAAATTTCTGGATTTTGTTCTTCAATTTTACCAATATCAGGTACATCCGGCCATTCTTGAGAGCGTGAACGATGTTCACGTGTTTTTCGTACCTTGGTTGGAGGTGGTTTCGTGGCAACTACCGTTTGTGTGATAAGTGGTATCTGCTGTTGTAATTGCTTACGATCTTCGCTAGTCTTCTCCAGGGTGGTGATTTCCACTTCCAATTTGTTCACTTGATTCTGCAACTTCTTACGATGTGATAGTGTTGCAGAGATTTCTCGAAGGATATAATCTTGTGTGAGTTGTGGTGTGGGTGGAGCATTTGCAGCACCCGGTTGATACTTCTCAACAATTTCTTGTTGACGTTGCGCCACATATTTCGCTTGTTCTTGTTCAATTGACGTCACTTGTGTTTGTAATTTACTTGCCTTGGCTTGTAATTCTTTGTGACGACATACAATTTCTTTGGCTTTGGCCAGTAAATCACCTGGAGATGTTGCATCGATATCCAGTTCACTCATACGTGCCTTCAACAATGCAACACTATCATCGATTAGGACTTTGATTTGCTTGTCCAATTGGGCCGCACGATTTTTTAACTTTTGATTACGATCCTGAAAAAATTTTATTAGGAAATGATACGTTAAAATAGTCCATTTTAAAAAACAATTTTATTTTTGTAAATTTTTCACGTAGAATAAATATTTCAGATGCTAACGCAGAACATGATTACTAAAGATCGCAAGTGAAGTGACATATTCTACGCTCTAAATTTTACTTGATTATCCCCCAAAATATTGTATATAAAATAGGTTTCTTGAAAACAAATCTCCCCTACCAAGTAATAAAAGTTTGACATACCTTTTCCGCTTCCAACAGTTGTTTGATGTTGTCTTTGTAGCCAGGGTTCTTCATTGTGTCAATCATTTGCATGAACTGGGTACGATACATATCCAATAAAATTTGCAATGCGTACGGCGTTTCACCTGGTGCTTGTGGAATTTCCAATTCCGTATGAACAAGATGGTTTTCAGCTGTACTTAATGATGTTAGTTGTTGATCCACGCATCCTGGTGCTGGTGGCGGTTTCTTGCCAACAGCTTGTGGCGATGTGCTCAATAAAGTTTGACTGTGTAACAGATCCAAGCCATTGATTTTGATTGCCTTCTTCAATTTGGTTTTCTTCACACGTCCTCGATTACGTTTCGGTGCTGGTTTTAATAGGGGTGGTGCGGAGCTACTACAACTATTGCTATTTTGGTTTTGACCCAATTTATTACCACCGCGTAACTTCCTAGAAACGCAAAAGATATTATTTTAGTATTTTCGAAACATTTATGAGTCGTGAGTCTAGTGTTGTCAGACTTGAAAATTCTATTCGTATGGTATGAACGAAACTTATAACAAACCTGCGAAATTTCTTTGGTTGTGGTTTCTTCGGTTTTCCAGTATTGTTGTTCTCTTCCTCGCTTTGACTGGATTTTCCTTTGTTACTACACCAATCAGACCATGCTCGACGTGTTGTTGGACCGGTAGTTGATCCGCCATTTGTTTCGGATCCACTTTGTTCACTGTCTGAACCAAACGATTCTGGACTTAGTTGTTTTATTAAGTCACGACGCGTAGCGCGTTCCCGTACTGGTTTCGGTGGAGGTTCATCCTCTATTCCCTATAGAAATAAACGATAAATATGATAATTCTGGAGAAAAGAGTATGCCAAAGAGAAGCGGAAAAATAATTGTGACTATTTTAATTTTTAAAAGCGACTTTATCGCCCCTGAGGAGAACAGAATAACGTTAAGTTATTTAAAAATGTCTCTCAAAGGAGTATCTTTAGCATTCAAAGTAACCCAACTGGATTGGACTACTTTGATTCGACGAAAATGTCGAATCTACGTCTGGATAAGGTTGTTTAAGGAGTGTTCATTGGATTACTTACCTTTGGATTTTTCAAACGTTGAAAATATCGTTCTAATTTTGTACGATCGATAATATGTAAATAATAAGATACCGGTTTACCGGTCCATGAAACTGACCCTTTCATTGGTGTCATTTCCGATACATGCATAATAGTACCGATATCACTTAAATTACGATCAGTGATACGAAAATTTAACGGACAAAAACTTTTTGATGATACAATACGAGCGCCATCACGTAAATCAGCAAAACGTTCTTTTAACTGATGATCAACAGTCGGTCCAAAGGCAAAATTATTTACAAATACAATTGATGCTTGATTAATTTTTTCACGAAATTCATCCGTTAAAAAATCACCCTTGATTAATTTGTATTCACCAAACTTTTTGCCATACCATTGCATCCATGAACGAAAATTTTTATTCATACTCTGCAAAAATAAACAACAATCCAAATTATTTAAGGATGTTCCAGCATACCACCACTTTTTGACAGATTTTGCTCATTTTTTGTTTACAGGCTAAAAATAACGTTTTCTAATAAATCCCGAAGTTTCAGAATATTTAACCGTTTAGAACGCGAGATAATTAATATCAAAGTTATCATTCTCTCTCACTCTCTCTCATCAGAAGCATTTAAAACTTGATGCCCGCCCAACTATTATCTGTTGTATTAGAAAAAATACTCGACAGAATTTTAAAAACCACTAGGAGAGTAAAGCTAAATATTTATTATATAAATTTTTTTTAAAAATCGTGTGTTACTGTTTTGTTTTCGAAATAAAAAAGTTTAAAATTATTATTTTTCTTCAAAATAACATTATTTTGTATATGTGATCAGTGTTTTTGTCTATGTGTTGTGTATGTATATGTGTTTATGTATTTGTGCTATAATAAAATCAAACCGGTTTTTTGTCCTGATTATATACCACAGTGCTGGAACGTCCTTAATCGACTTCCAAAACAATTGTATCGTGTTCATCTCACTAACTATTGAGACTGTTATAATGATTCACGTTTATTGGGTTGCGTTCTCAATGTATACTCTTCAACTAGAGTTAGGAGTTAATCATATCATTATTATTTCCATCGTTGAATATTCCCAGATGAGTTCCCAGATTTTTGTATACGATCGTAATTCATCCATAAAACAGTGTACAATCTATTCAACTCTTGTTTATCCGGAAAATGAGTCTGGATTAGTGTTTCGAGTGTATCCTTCACGGAGTTAGTAACTCACCATCGGGCTTACGTAGTAACCCAATGGTGTCAGCTGATTTCTTCGCTAGGATACGATAGAGTCCTGCTTTCTCAGATGTATTTTCAACATTTAGATAGAGTTTCCTCCACGAGTTTGTTTTGGCTTTTTTCAAAGACCTTCTGTATTCAGTAAGGGTTTCATGGCAGTTGTCCCAGTTCCCTACCCTTTTTGCTCTGTTAAATAGTTGGCGAACTTTTTGCCTTTGATTCCTTAGATCTATATTCCACCAGCAAGTTTACTTTCTGATGTCTTTTGAGACCTTTGGGCAGGTTTCTTGGAAAGAGTTAATTATTGCATGCTGAAGCTCAGTTGCAGTAAGCTGACGAGTTTAAACTTTAGTGTCGAATTATATTCGTCCCAATTTGTTTTCCTCGGATCCCGATAGTGCATATTACATTGAACTGTTTTTAACTTCACATTGTAATAAATTTGTCTGTGATCCGATGCAAATGGTTCATCGGATACTAGTCACTTCTTGATTTTTCCACTGATTTCATAAGTACTCAGTGTTACATCTACGATTTCCTGTCGAATTCTGTTAATAAAAGTCGGTTTGTTGCCTTCATTAACTATATCTAAGTTCTTAACTATAATATAATCAAAGAGGTACTCACCTCTTGTATTTATATTGGTATTCTCCCGCGCAGTGTGATGTGAGTTTGCATCGCATTCCATGATCAGTTGGTGGTTTTTTGCCTCACAATACTGGATCAAGTTTATCATCTTCGTTGTTGATGGTGGAGTAGATGCATTCATTATAGGGAAGCTAGACCGAAGCGATAATTACCACTACAGTTTCGTTCCCCATTGCTGTAAGGTCTCTCTGACAAAACTATCAGCGGCAAGAAATTGATGCCCTTCCTTGCATAAATGCAAGTTCTGGGTTTCTCTGGAGTTTTATTATAATCAATTTGTCCTCGAGCATCTCCTAGTCCAAGAATCCTATGGTTTACAGCCCAAGATTCCAGAACTAGGGTTATGGAAATTCCCCTTGCCAGCGCATTTTGACGGAAGACAGCGTAGGCTGTCTTATTGTGCTGGAGGTTTATTTGTAGCATTTGAAGAGCTGGCATTGTTGCCCTCTTGTGCTTCTAATGGTCTAAGGCTGACTTGACCAAACCCGAGGTATAATATAAACCCTCGGTCTTGAATCAACCTTAGATCCGTTGTGTTTAATTGCAACACTGTGTACCTTTTATCGCCCTCCGTGCTGTTAATAATTCGCCACTCTTCGGTGCGCAGGTTTGTATTCTGCGCTCCTAGAGTTTTGATCACTTTCTCTGGCTCAACGGAGTTATAAATTTGGGGAACATACAGCAGAACTTCCGATGTATTCCCATGGCCTGATGTTAGGACCGTTCTCCATGAGCCAGTTTAAAGCTGCTGTGCCTATGCACTGCCAACGAGGGTCCCCTGTCCAGGTAACAAACAGGACAGGAGATAAAGATTCGATATTATAAAAAAAGACAGTATAGCATACCTCAGCATAACGACTTGGTACCTCAGCCCGTTCAATACCAAAACATATTTTGCATGGTGTTGCAGCGGCCATTTGCAGAACAACTTGTCCAACACCCGATCCCAAATCAATAAATATATCATCTTTGGTAATTGCAATTTGATCGATCATCTGACTGACTAATTCGTACGATGTTTCACCATATACTTCCGGTGAGAATGGTTCATATTGATTTAATTTCTCTGGATCAATGACGGCTTGATTGTATGTTTGTTGAAGGATATGACGTAGAAGGCCACGCGATGGATATTTATTTAAACGTTGAGCGGGTAATGATGTACCTTTTTCCTGAAAAAGTAAACAAAAAACTTTTTTCAAATTTTTTATTTGCTAACATTTTTAGACTCTGTATAAGGGTAATATAAGTTTAGTCCCAACATTGAAACGGTTAAAAATATTGAATGGAGGAAAATTTTTTAAAATATATATAACTCTAAAACGGCGAGAGATAACGAGGTAAAATTTGATGTGTGCGTGTTCTATAAAATTTGTGAAGGGGCAACTTTGGTCAATAAATTCTCCCGCTAGGGGAGAAAATCTTTACCTTAAGAATCGTAAGAGATAGAAAAGTTCATATAAAAATATTCTTTTTATAAATATAAACAATTTGAAAGTTTTTTTTTCATAAATTGAGTGGTTTTGCCCTAATTTTAACTCACAAGATCTGTAATTACTGTAGATTACATAAACATATATATAAAGTACTTTGGTATATGCACCAATCATATTTTTAAATATTTCATGCACCGATAATGCATTCAGTATATACAGGATATTTAAACAATTAACTTAGTTGTTATTTTCTTTGGATCAATAAAATTTTATTTGACTATTGACCTGTCAAAAAGTATTTAAACGAGGGTAGAAATAGTTGATATTGTTATTTACAGAGGCAGCACTTACTTAAGCTACTATCAAACTTAGCCGTAGTTTAAAAAAGTTCCAAAAATAGTACGCTGAAAAAAGTTTGGTATGTTCAATAATAATATTTTCAAATCTTGGGCAATTTTAGTTAAAAATAACCCAGAATACCACACACGTTTTCTGCATTTCTTTTTCAAAAATATTTATTTTATTCTTAGTCTAAAACTTAAGGATATTCAAGAGTGCGTTAAGGAGAGTTTAGAGACTCTCACAAGATCTGTAATCATATTTATACAAAAAGTTCAATTCGAAAAAAAAAATTAAAAAGATGGAAACAGAATTTTATAATTCTATGCCCCTGGATGTCACTGAATTCGGTCAACATAGCAAAGGACCCCGCACATTTCTTATGGGAAGCCGAGCTCGGTGAAATAGATAATGACATTGAGTCTTGTATGGGCTCCTGGATATTGGCAGCTGCCAAACCGTTAAATGCCACTTTTGAGATCGGTTTTGGAATTAGCGACCCAGCAAAGCCCCTTGTATATATTCTGATAAATATTCTTCGGAAAATAAGCCGATTAGCAGTTGTCAACCGTCAAATACCACTTCTGACACCGAATTTGAAAACCAGCCATCCAAAAAAAAAACCGTTGGGCCATAGCTCCATACTTTTAGTGGAAAAAATCCCAAAAGTCGACTTTCCACCCCCCATAACAGAAAAACTGTCCATTTTCTGACCGTGTGTCCATGATAACTTTTAATCAGGAACTCAAAAGGAATAATATATATCGAATCCAGCTAATTTCACCGAGGGTAGCTTCCCAGAAGAAATGTGCGGGGTCCATTCGTGAAATCATGGATCGGTAGAATTAGAGAAAGTTAAAAAAACTGTTTCAATGGTCCCACAAAGTTTTAGTATTAGGGGACAAGAAAAATATGATGAAATAACAAAATGAAACTTTGTGGAATTTCATTATTTAAATTTCGCGGGTATAATTCTCAGACATTGAGACGGAAGGCGTGCACAAAAACAAAAGATGAATAATTAATTAATTAATTGAAACGTTGGTGGCATTTACAATAAACAAACATTAAACTAACGGTAAAAGACTGATAATTGTTGTTTAGCTTATATAGTCTAGTATGAAACGGCACTGTTCTATCTAAAACTAATATATATCGTCATTCGATTTCTTACTCCGAAACTAACTGTATTTATTTATTCATGTCAAATAAAACACCCTTTTACATCTTGCCACCGAAATCAAAATTGGAATAATCGGATTCAAAATAAAACTTTTGAATAGTTTCAGAGAAAGTGACATTTTCCAACATACTTCATGGAAACTTTGTATACTACTATTTGGATTAAGAAAATATTGTGATTTTTATTACAAATACAAACACCACGAGGCCTAAACTATTATATTAGGGCTATCCATTTAGAATGGACACTCAAATCCCGAAAGGAAAATAAAATCTATAGTAATACATTGATGATCAAGATAGTGAGAAATCATATGCATTCCACTACCACAACATCTGAGGTAGCTCAGAGACAGACCGTTTGTCTAGAATGCCACAGATCTTGGGTTCGATTCCCATTCTAGATGTGTATGACTTTCCATATCAAGCATTTGATGTGACAGAATGTTATCAATGTTTCAGACATATTACTTAAATGTCAAATTAAGTAAACGCTAGTCACTTCTGTTGGTATAATATAACTGAAAGGCAACCATACTAACAATGGGGATATAAATAGACGATAGTTTATAGAAAGAAAAAAAACAGTTGGACCCTCTCGTAAGGCAATTGCACACCCTCCATTTTTATGCGTACATATTTTATGGATCGCACAGTAATTTGTGGACTATTTCAAGGTCATTTAATGTGAATAGCCAAAATGAGACAGTTTTCGATGAGGTTAGAGTGAGTGTCGCTCCATACTGGACTTAACTATATAGCTTCAATTATTAGCTTAGACGTACGTAACGACATTAAAACTATACATAAAATCCACTAACAAACTGAATAAAACGTACGCTTCAATATATATATATATATATATAATTTTAAAACGAATACCCAACATATGTATATCTCTGTCAAAAAAAAGAAAGATAGATATATATATGAATGAAATGATAATGATAAAGATACGTATAGAGTTGTCGTTTGTTTGAGGTCGACAACCCGTATTACTTCAAGGTAAGTATTGATTTTATGTCAGACAATGTGAATTTAATAAATATCAAATTTATGACTCTCACATCACATCATGTTTGACTTCCAAATCACAAATCAAAATTACTATCATTCTTTTTATTTGTTTTGGTTTTTTTTTTTGGTTGGTTATTTTTATATTTTGACCTATCACTCCTTAAACCCACCCCTACCCACCGCAAATTGGTGTTTTATTATTACCGAATTTCCTCTAAACGGACATAGAGCTTTTGGTGTTGTACCAATATCAAAATTTCGCCAAATGTCCTTCCTACCTTGTTGATATCGAAAAGCATTATATATATATATATATATATATATATATATATATATGTGTGTGTGTGCTTTAAATTTGGTACAACACCAAAAGCTCTATGTCCTTGTAGATTATCTTTTCCAAGGTCAGTTCATATCTCTCGAAATATTCCATTCCTTCTTTAGACACCAATTTGACAGGATGTGTAGAATGGTTTCCTTTCAATTTTAGGTCGAAACTATACCTACAATTGTAATCAGTTTCGGAGAAAATGTCAAACAAAAGTTTCACAGCTTAAAGTACGGGGGCTGGGGTAAGGCGGTGGGGAATCTTTAAATGCAACTGTTTATCTCAAAAAACTTTTTTTTCATACATTCCTTACTTTGGTTGTAAATACGGGACCGAAAATTTTGTATTTACGCCAGACATAGTCGGGATACATGAAAAAAATATATCAAACAAAATTTGTTTGATTTTGTTTGTAAAAACAATATTTTATAAGAACATCCAATATTTGTGGCGTAAAAATTCACGCCACATTTACGTCCGCCCCAAAGTATTTAAACCAAAATACTAGGGAATGTATGGAAAAAAAAAATTTTTTTATATTTAATATTTTCCCTATCTTGTACCGTTTAAAAGATAAGTTAGATCACGTGGCCACGGAATTATACTTTTTTGCGTTTCTTTCGTTTAAAATCACTGAAATCTAAATAAATTATATAGCCGACAGTGTTTAAATTTAAAATACATAATGAATTATACATTTATTGTCGATTAAATTTTATTCAATGTCCGTCCTAATTCATTCTCTTTCTTCAAAACGTTGCCCAAATGCATAGGAAATTTATTCCAATTTCCAGCTATTGGCAGCTGCCAATTGTCAAATGCCACTTCCATTTTCCGAGCGTGTGACCACGTGAACTTTTGATCAGAAGCTCAAAAGGAATAACATATATGGGCGGCTTCCCATAAGAAATGTTCTGGGTCCTTTACCTAGGGTCTTCTTTCATCATTATTTCGCTAACATATATATATATATATATATATATACCTGCCAAGTAGCCGCGCTTGTAAAGGCGTTGTGTGTACTTGGAACTGGGATGTTTGGGTTCGAATCCCGACATCGGCAGTTTGTCAATTATTTTAAAAAAAAGAAAGAAAAAGACGAGCGGTTAATTGACTAAACTGTCGGCGTAAGGACAAGAACTAAATAACCGGTTATGTTTGTGAAGTTTTTCTGCAGTTTCTTTCTCCAACTCCAGATATCGGCATAGTTCCTATCAAAGTCGGTTGCAGCCGCATATTCTACCAATTCCTAGTCTACACACCAAATTCCTTGTCCTGCACTCACATCCTTAGGCATCACAATATGATCTTCAAAATCAGTTGTATGTTGTAAAAATTTCAATTAAAAAATCTAAATTGTATTGGGCCCCTGTGTAATTGAAGCACTGTCTGGACTCTCCCAAGTGGCAGGATTTCTCGTGCAACTTACAACTTTTTGTAAAATGTGAAGCTTCTAAGATGGCTTTTGATTGGTCAAGAAATTTTTTACTCGATACGCGCAAAGCAAAGACTTGAAGGAGAGATTAGAAAAAGTGACACCCTGTATGATAAATAAATAGTTGTTTCTTACATTAAAAATATGTTTTTCTTTTTTAATTCATTCAAATTCTCACTATGTTCCTTGTCTTGAGGGAGCCGCATGAAGATTTTAGGGCCTATTAGCTCTCAGCTACGCCACTGATCACAATGGACCTTATAGTCGAAGTGTGATATATATATATATATAATTTCTTGAAAGTTCAAAATCACTTTCAATACTTAGATATGGCAAAAGGCTATATCGTCGCAAAAGGTCGCCATGAACATTAATTAATAAGATAACAAACAGTGAGTTAAGATCTATTTCTAATTATGAAGTCATGTATTTATTCAGATTTTCCTACGTAGCGAACTTATTTTTTTGTTGATTTTCGAGGTGAATATCCTACATAAAATATTCGAAGCCAAAATACATTTTGAAAAAAAAATACATAAATTTGATTATAACAAAAAATTTGTAATGAAAATACGGTCAAAAAAAAATCTCTCGACAACACAAAAGAATTTAAAAATAATTGAAAAAGATCAGATGCCAAAAGTTCGTGTTTATTTAAAAATTAGGACATTTGATGAAAACAAAAAAAGAAGTCCGTAGATGAAAAGAATGTACCAACATATCATAAAAAAAACTATTTTTGACCACAATAATTATCAAATAACCTTACATCCGGTGTGTGAACTACACTTAGAATAAATATTAGTACATGATGCGAACGGACAGACACGATAGATGGACGGACATACCGTACAATATAATTAACTTTAAGAACCTCCTAGAGTTCAGCAACACGAAACCGTTATTTGGTTTGAATTGTTTTATTTGTTTCTTTCAATGATGATGGAAAAAAAACAACAACAGAATTTATTTAAACCGCAACGGAATATTAAAAATATACATTTTTTTGTGATATCAATTGTTTAAGGTTGTTCGATCACCAATGAATGAATGAATGATAATGGGGGGAATTTGGTGTACTGTGACCTATTGGATCTATTGTGCTCCTCCATGGATTGGTTTCCTTCAAGAAGTACACGATCTGGATTGGGTCTAGGGATGGTAGAGCCCAGACATTTAATTATTTTTTGTATGAGGGCGTCATAGTCTATTAGGAGGTGTTCCGAAGTTTCCTCCATTTCTCCACAAATCCTGCCACTGCCCTGATTTTCCAAGCCTAGCTTCCTAAGGTGTCCTGAGCCTACAATTTCCCCAAAAGATCACCAAACGTTTAAGAGTAATATGGATTATAGTAGAACTCATGGTTGCAGTAGATACAAGATATTCGGTTCATCTAACCCCGACTAAATGAACCGTCAGGGAAACCTGATAAGCAAGCTTCTGATCAGACTGAAGTAGAAAGGGGAGCACAATGGGCCATAAGGTCAACGTGCAATACTTTTTATATCCCAAGATATATCTCGCTATAGTAGAACTCCAATTATCCGGATCGCTTTGAAGCTAAATAGGACGATTCTAGAGCCTAAAAAGTAGCTTTCAATTTGGAAATACACAAACTTGCATCTCCCTCGCAAAAGAAAAAACTGTTGAACCACAAAAAAAAAGTTCATTATGTATTCATAAAACAAACAAGACATACTTTAATACATCTGTACGTGTATAGTAGTAAAATAAATAATACACGAACTGTTCAAGTACCAAGTATATACGAGTTATTTAAACAAATAAATGTCACATCATTTTGATTCGTATCGTGATCGAATAACCTGAATTGAAATTTTTATCTAAGTATTTTTATGATTACAGAATTATGTACGATGGATGTGATTGATAGCGCGGGGTCATAGCTCCATTATTTTGTAACTATTTCCATTCATTATTCAAACAAAAAAAATGTTTATTTCATTTAAAATTAGACAAAAGATGATGGGCGGGCGGAGGACACGAGGAAAGGGTTGGAGTGGGGGGGGTCCTCCTAAATTGTTTGTTTATTGATTTAAAAAAATATGCATTTAACAGTTTTGTTAACTGAAAACAAACGATACTTTTACACAAACTCTGCAAACGATATTTTTAGTTTACGAAAAATTGTTTCAAATAAAAGTTGTTTATTGCAAAAATACGAATAACTTTTGTTCTAAACATTTTTGTGTCGAAAACCGTATGGATTCGGCACAAATCAACTGTAAAGGCGGACATTATTCTAATTTTGAACAGTGCATCATCTTTTTTCGATCGTGTGATGTTATGGTGAAAACAATCACCAATAGATCGAGTATGTATATACGGAATCATCAAACATGGTACAGAGGAGAAGCAGGTGCTTTAGAAGAATCATTAAAAATGATTCATTATCAGGAAATTTCAATAATAGTTTTGTCTAATAATAAAAACATGTGTGAATGTTCATTTTAAATTTAACAAATGTTATAAAGTCTATTAATACGAAAACAATCGGTCAAGTGCTGTGCGGATCATGTGCAGTGTATGGATCTGTAGTTCGCAATCAAAATCTCGTACCCCTTTATTTACACGTACACATTTTGATGATAGTTTTCGATCGCTGTATCGAAAAAGTGTCCAAGACATCATCCACCCCAATAATTTCGAAGTATACAAAAAAATTCACCCCCCCCCCCTTTTAGGTTAAATCATTGGAAGTCTTCAAGAACAGCCAGCAAAAGAGATTTAACGTCGACCGATTTCCGTTCGTGGCCCAAGTGTGTTAGTCTTCTCCTAGCAAAAGCAGGACAGTGAAAGTAGGTCATCTCTTCCTCCTCATTGTGACAGCTCCTACAACAGTCGTGATGCACTGGTCAGTATGTTTGCCTCCTTTACCTCCCATGTTTGAGTTCAACAAGTTTGCCCCCCAGCCAATTTCCCGTAATAGCTGCTACTATATTGCTTATGGAGGACCTTCGAAGGGAGATAATACCTTCGGAACACCTTCAAGTATGTTCCTCTCTTCACTTAATATTAGGCTTTCATTCAGGAGTAGCTTGCAGTTTGCAGAGGTAACACTTGAATGTTTAGTGTATCCGATTGTCGGCTTTGCGATTCCTTGGAATATGCCTAAGACCCGATGGTACCTATATTAAATTTACATTGACAATTGCCGATAGGTCATTCAGAGAAAATCGACAGTCCTGTGCCATCTTAGAAGATAGGTAGACTTAGTTTATGGATTTTATCGCCGCTTGGCTATCAGAGAGGATAGCGATATTGTTACACGTTAAAGTGTCCAATCTTACTCATTCAGATGCCTCGTTAATTGCCATTATTTTCTCTTGATATAAACTGTAGTCTACTTTACCCTCAAGTTTAGATCTGTCAGTAAAAAAATACCGCACCCTTTGGTCTGACCAAGTTCTCGTCCCATTCCTGCCTGAAAGATATTCTTACTGGGAACTTCTTCCCAAAGTTGGAAGAGGGTAAAACGTAATCAACCGGTTACGCAAGTGTGTTCCTCCTCCTTTACATATAGGGTAGTTACCCAAACAAATAAATATGTACAATCAACAGCATTATAACTTTTAAGCTTCATAGCATTTAAAATGACTGGGTTTGGTAACGGAACTCTTCAACGAAAAATAGATTCTATATTTTTGTAATTCGTGGTGGATCACTCAATATTAATAGGGAATATGCATGAAAATTTTTTTTCACTTGAATTGAAACATGTTTACTTGACAAATATCAAGGGAAAATTACTTTTTAAATAACTTTAAAAATAAGCGAGATATGAATGATTGAAATTCCCGATTAGACACAGAGGGTGATAGCCCTCTTGATATGTTATGTGACGTCATATTACACTTTCACCATTTAAAATATACGTAAAACTCCGTTTTTAGTATTTTTGCATGAAAGAGACAGATAATAATCTTTAAAAGCTTATAGCTTCCTTGATATTTGTTGGATTTTAATTTTGTTTTTAAATATTATTACAGTATTAACAGTATTTTCATATTCTGAAAATAAACGTGAAAAAAAATTTTCATGCATATTCCCTATTGTTGTCTTTCTAATTTTTTGGATTTTAATGAAAATGTTTCGAATAAAACTTGTTCGTCTATTTATAATCAACAACTTTTATACCACACATTTTAACGAAAATCGAATAAATAAGGCACAAATCAATTATCAAATTTAGACCAATGAAAGGTATTTATTAAATTAATTATTTTAATTAATTAATTTTCTAGAGGGTGAAGAAAAAAATTATAGAAATAAATAAATCAACGTTTATTTATTTAAGTCATTGGATAACGTTTATTTATTTAAGTCATGAATGACAGATTTGTTAATGCGAAAACTTACTTTGTTATCAATTTAACTCTGTTTTTGACATGTTATAAACACAGTCGCGTCACACCTTTGACAACTTATTATCGACACAAACTGTGCGGTATATAAAAAAGAGTCGTTAAAATAATCGTTCACAGTCAAACAAAATTGAATAAATTGAAAGTAAACGTAGTTCATTCAATACCGTTCTTGGGTAAATACTCATGACCAAGGTTATGCAAATAAAAAGCTTCTTATGGATAAAAAAGCCTCTGAGCGTTTACAACTAGGAATGCTTAATAATAATAATAATAATTAGAAAGAGGGTACCGCAACGGGTCCCTAGCACCTAGACCAAGGGGTCCTCCTTCTTGAGAACAACCTGTCACCCGAAGGCGCGACGCTTCCGGGTAAGAGGTGCTATTTTAAGCAGATGAAGCTATCGGATTCTGTCGAGGCCAGACGCCACACAGAAGGCCCACAACTTCTCCGCCGGGATTGCTCCCAGGATTGATGGATCCAAAGTTTCGGATCCAAACATTATATATCTGACACCCTGCAGGTTTCTGCTGGTGCATATAACGTGCATAGAGGTCTCATCGTCCTTCATACAGGCCCTTCAAGTGGGATAATCGGAGATCCCCAAGTTATGAAGGTGGAAGTTCAATCGACAGTATCCTGTCAAGAGTCCCACCACCCTTCTCAATTGCATTCTATCGAGTTTCAACCGAGCACAGTCGAATGGCCTAGCTGTGTTTACGCACAACTTGGCCTGTCGCATAGTCCCAGTAATCGAGATGAACCTGTCACAGCCACTCCTTGATTCGGTAAATTACGGAGCATCTTGCTATGGGAATGATGGGCTCAGGTGAAAGGGACGCTTGGTAAATTGAGGATACTTACTAGTCACGGCAAACTTAATAAACATCTGCACAGAATCAATCTCACAGGGAATGATCTCTGCAGATTTTGTCATCAAGAGGAGGAAATCGGAATTCACATTCTGTGTGAATGAGAAAGTCTTTCTCCCAAAAGACACTATCATGTGGGATTAACAGATTTCCAGCCAGATGAAAACAATGATGTGTCGCCTAGAGTTATCCTAACGTTTATCAAGATCATTGGACTCTTGGAAAACTTTTGAAGAAAAAAAAGTACAACAGATCTACGTCCGGAGTGTTTACTAGAATTATATTCATCTAACTGAAATAATTATCCTTGAATTTTCTGGCATATTACTTAAATGTCAAAATAAACGCTAGACACCCCCGTTAATATAACATAACTGAAAGACAACCATAGTAACAATGGACTAAACAAGTTTATAAAAACAAATCTAGATAGATTTTAACATACTTTTGAAGGAGTTTATGGAACTCAAGCACTTGGATATACTCTCTGGTATTATACACTACAACTAGTAGGTCGATTTTTCCTGGCTCGTAACATACCCTTCGTTTAGACCGAAGCCACCAGAGTACGATCGCAACATCTTAGAAACTACCTGCTAACAGGTTGAAATATTAAGCTCAGCTCCCTGTCAGAGAGATTCCAATAACCATGCACAAATCGCTAACTCCGTTAAAAGGCATTCAATATTGGAACATTTTTACAAGCCATCTTGTAATAACTAATGAAACGGAAAATGTACGAGTGTTAATTTAACGAAAATCTTCTGTGACAGTTCAATAAAATGATATACAATAATAACTTCAATTCCGATTAAATAGTCATGTTTATTTATACTTTTCGCTTCTTGGAAATCATGCAAATTTCTTGGAATTTTTCGTTATTCCTTGAAAATGATAGAATTCTCTCGATCATTTCTCTTGAATTGAATTGGAAGAGTAAAACATAGTTTTTGGATTCGGATGGGCACAGAGGACCTCTTGGTCTAGTTGCTAGGGACCCGTTTGCGGTACCCCTCCTCTTTCTAATTATTTTTTTGGATACCAGATTCAAAAAAAATCAATTTTCATTAATCACAGCTAAATTTTGTCCGATTTTAATGAAATTTGTTTTGAAATCTACTATTTTTGGGGTGTATTTTTGATATTTTGTAAATATCTATCAAAAATTGAAATCAACTCGATTTTTTATTTATGGGTCAAAATTGTTATATATCAAGTTTTATCAAAAAACCGAGAAAATTTTGGTTGTTTCTGATTTAGGTGAAACTCATTATATAAGGTAAATTTGACCCAAAAAAAAACAAAAATCGTATTCATTTAACGATTTGATGTACGATTTATGAGATATCGTATAAAAGGGGAATAAAATCGTATGAATGTGGGCATATCTCAGAAACTAATCGTTAAATCGTCAAACCAACTGGATTTTTGTGTTTTTTATGGCCTTTTTTACTTAGTTAACTACTTTTCATTCAAATCAATGATAAAATTTTTTTTGTGTTTTTATCGATTTTTACTAAGGGGTACTTGAGAAATTTTTTGCAAAAATTTTTTTTGTGTCCGATTTTGATAAAACTCTGTATATAGGGTAATTTTGACCCCAAAAATACAAAAATCGTGTTCAATCCACGATTAGATGCATTGTTGTCATCTTATTTCCATCTCAAAAACTAATAGTGATAAATGGCCGCTGTACTCACTATCTAAAAAACTAATCAAGCTATCACTGTTTTTACTAAAAAATTAGATTCCTTGACTCAAACTTAATGGGTTTGAAAAAAAATTTCATTAAAATCGGATAAAATATGTTTGAATTAGACCAGAAACATTTTTTGAGTTTTGATGACGTCACTAGGTACAAAAAATCAATTTTTTGTTTATCACAGCTTAATTTTGTCCGATTTTAATGAATTTTTTTTTTGAAATCTACTATTTTTGGAGTCTACTATCTATTTTTATAAAATAGAAATGTATAGCGTTTCTCGATTTTGAGTTACAATACCCAAGTGCAGGCCATCTCAAAAATTAAAAAAGATATCTTAGTTATTCGATCAAAATTGAATTTTTTGACTAAAATTTTGTGGATTTTAAAATAAATTTCATCAAAATCGGATAAAAAATACCTGAGATAGACCAGAACCCATTTTTTGGATTCGCAGTTAAATTTTGTCCTTAGATGAGTTTGGGATATTTGTTTTAGGTGTCTGAATAGGCCAAATATAATGTGAACGCATTTTAATATTTTCCAAAACTACTTTTTAGTTGACTAAATCAAATTTTCCATAAAACCACGAACAAAATTTTGCAGGTTTTCCCTGGCCATAAAATAAATTTCCTGACTATTCCAGATTTGCCTGATCTGTAATCTTGTAATTGTCTCCTGAGGAAAATTTAGATTTCCTGACCACTTGACCAAAAATTAAGCATGGCCATAACTTTTTGCGCGAACCAAAACATTATAATTGGTCGATTTCTAGTTTCTCTAATAAACAAAATAGAACAAATGATTGTCGATGATATTTTTAAAATCAGGAAATAACCTAAAAAAACACATATTTTTAACGCAAACATTAATTTTTACTGCGATTATAATAAAAAGTATATTTTCATTACGGTTATGTAGAGCAACAACAAGCATCCTCTCTAAAATGTGTTGTTTTATGCGTCGTATTTAAAAATATCATATGTTAAGAAAATATGCGGAACAAGAAATTCCATATTCAGAATCCTACCGTATGTTTTACACTTGATTTTACGAAAATATTTTGAAAAATGTGCATCTTAAATGAAAAACACGTTTTTATCAACGCCTACATACCATTTAATATAGTTCACCGCTTGAAGTGCGCGCGCATTGGATGGCGACGGTCATGCAATTAATAGTGTGAACTATTTTTTTTAAACTATTCAACAATTTTATTTATAAACTATATATTATAGAACATTTCAAAGAGTATGAACAATTTATCACAGACAAATAGAAGAAAATTGTGTAAAAAGGAAGAAATCTCAATTCTAAATCTCTACAGTCGGTGGAAAATGATACCCACAGACGAAAAACAACTGAAAAAATATTGTTACAGCACAGACGGCAAAATTGAGGCTTGATTTTTTACGAAAAATTGAATTTAATTAGCAATAAATCAGTTTTGCAAATTTGAGGACAGGTCAGCGAAGAGCATGAAAAGTTATGTGTCTATGGAACTCAAATCTTCGAAGTTTCACGTTGTTTAGCTCCCTTTTACGAACGTTAATCGACAATAATATTTTCATGTATCCTAAAATTCAGGGAAAATACTGAGTTTTAGGAAACATCTGCATCCTTATATCTCCGCTAAAAAAATACTAAGGGAGCTAATCTTTACAAAATGACTTGTCCAATAATATTCCTTTATAAAAATGGAGGGCTCCATTTAATATTTTAGACTTTCAACCTTTATTGGTCTCAATGTGTGCATGACATCCCAAATCTGTTAAACTCATTCGATTTCCCAGAAAAAAATTACAAAAGGAAACAGTATCAGATTCTGTTTGCATGCTTCGCATGAATAGATTTAGGATTGCCGAACTTTTGAACAACCCCCTGGACATGGTTTTTTAATCAAGCGTAATTTGACCTACAATTGTGGCAAAACTATTCAGTTTATGATTAAAAAAATTTGGGAACAAAGTCTTAAAATCTTTTTTCTATCTCTTAAGATTTCAACGATGGAAATTTCCCCACCTGATGAGGGATGCTCGGTCCAATTTTACCCATTCAGGAACTTGAACCCACCTTTTAGCTCTAAAACACACACTAAAAATGTGTGACTACGGACAAACGAATATTCTGAAATGCAAAAATGTTTTTCTGCGATCAATATCACCCCCACTTCCTCCTTGCAGGAGAAGCACAATCCGATTATGCCCATGACCTTACTTTTTAGCTCTAGAATGCATAAACAAAATTTCAGCACATTATCTCTTTTCGTTTTTGAGTTATCGTGTCGAACATGCGGTAATGAACTAATTAGACCATTTTATGAACACTTATACCAAAAACTTTCTCTGGGATCAATATTTTCAACCGTTACAAAATCGGAACCAGACTAAATAAACCTCCTCGTATACATTTTATAAATATACAGCTTGTATTTTAAAATAGACCCAATCTAATAATAATAATCAGAAAGAGGGGTAGTACCGCATACGGGTCCCTAGCACCTAGACCAAATTAGACCCAATCTAAAAACAATGCATAGTGCATCTATCACTGTCTATGCACAGTATACCATGATATAATGTACTTTGTTACATCCAAACTGCCCTCTGTAGGCAGTGGAGTTAAGTGTAACAAAGTACACCATATCATAGTACACTGCATATAGACAGCGATAGATACACTATAAATTATTTCCAGATTGGGTCTATTTTAAAAAATGTAAGCTATATATATATATATATACCGTGTGTGTTGGAAACTCTCTTTTCCAATAGAGAATCAATGTTAAATATTATTTATTACTGGCTGGCAGTGTGATTACTGTATGAAGTCAGTCAGTATACATGTAATGAGAGTCATCTCATACATACAAACATCTGGATAGTCTATAGGTATACTGTATGCTTATGGTTTTTTGTGTGTCATTTAAGAGTGGGGATTTTGTGATGCACATACTAAAGTTAAGAATTTAATGAACATATTTAACCCACTCTCATTACATGTCTACTGACTGACTTCATACAGTAACCTCACGGCCAGCCAGTAATAAATAATATTTAACATTGATTCTCTATTGGAAAAGCTTTCCAACACACACGGTATATACCGGGTATAAAAGTTTTGTAAATGAAATAGTTAAATAAAAAATAAAAAAAATATGGTTCAAACTATATGAGATAGAGTATAGAATAAATATTCGTATCTACGTATATTTCAGTTATTGAGGTCAAAATAATAAGAAATGATTATTTACCCTTTAAAAGGCAGATGTTTCATTCAACGACTTAAAAAAACATTTGTTAATAGGTCAATAGTTAAAAAAAAAAAATTGTAATGCTTTTAAAATTTATGAGTATGACTGACTCTTTAAATACTGAAGTTTAATGTACACAAACAACTGAAAATTTATTTATTCAAATACGACGCCATTGCCATTCAGTTTGTTTATATTACAAATATTATAAATAATGGTCAGAAGAACCTCGAGCGAGTGCATCTCTCTAAATACAAAAAAAAAAAACCTTGCAAAGAATTTACATTACTTTATTTATTATTGAATTTCTGATATCAAATACTCGAAAAAGTTTCATCACTTTGGCAAAACCACTGGTGGTTGGCATCGCGTCTGCAGTACAAAGTAAAGTTCTTTTTCAGAATCCATGAATGATTTCCGCTGAAAAAGAAAAGGATTTGATGAAGAGGGGGGGGGGGGGGAGAGGTAGCCAATTCCAGAAAAGAATTCAAAGTAATATTTGAGGCTTCGACGGAAAACCATAAAATAGACGGTTTGACTACTCTTTAGATTATCCTACAAACAAGTTTCTTTGGCAAAATCACTGATTGGCATCGCGTCTGCAATACAAAAAAAATAATGATTTCCGCTGAAAAAGAAAAAGATTTGATAAAGAGGCCCCCCCCCCCTTCTTCTGGGGCAATTCCAGAAAAGAACTCAAAAGTAATATTTGAGCGTTCGACGGAAAACCACAAAATAGACGGTTTAACTATTCTTTAGATTATCCTGCAAACAAGTTAGTGCTAACGAATACGTCACACTTTAGACAGTCGTGCTTTAAGCATCCAGCACCCTTTTTCTGTCCAGAATCGAATATTCATTGGATTGATTATCTTGGCATCCTAAAAAGTAAAAATCTGCAAGATAGCAAGTAACAGAAATTGACTGCACCAAGCACAACCAGGAAATCCAAAATGTACTAAAAAGTTTTGGATCTAACTGCTTGAAGCTAAATACCTACAAACTAACTAGTGCTAAGCCAAACACTTAGCTCCAACAAATCCAAACAAATAAAAGACCCAATTTTGGACAAATTTCAACCTCAAAAAAATACTATAAATTTGGTCTCAATAAATATATGTATCCAAATTTATAGTTATATTATTTCAGACTAAACTTCTTGGGACCCTAAAAATCGATCGTGACGCGTACTAAGAAAATATTTATACGCGACCGATCATAATTTTTGAAGAGTTTGCTAATATTGTCTGGTTTATTTCCTCTGTTCCAAGCTAAAGCGTAGTACTCTCTTTGAGAGAAGCGCGCAATAAAACTTTTCGCTACTATTTTAGCTTGCCAATTTTTCAAAACAATATATATCTCCAATCATATTCATATTTGTTACTACTTTTGAACATTACAGAATTCAAACTTTGTAGGGGATGGATTTTATAGTTGATTTTCTCGATTTCCTGTGAAGCAACGCTACTAACTAATAAAAGAAATTTTCGAACGAAAATGTATTCTTACAACAATAATAAAAATTTGTACTTACCAAAGCAACAACGCTGTCAATTGCACGATTAAATCGATCACATAACGATTTCATACTTTCATAGCTACGCGTATCGTAATTACATAAAATATTATTTTCTAAAGGCAGTTTTAATTCCGGTAAATCTTCGCAAACCCATCTGGAAGCAAAAAAACAAACAAAATATTAATTTCTAGCCATAGAAATAGGTTTAATAATTGTGTAAAATTAATCATATTGTGTAAAATGATTTGTGTTCCCAAAATCAGAGCTAAAAAACATTAAAATTGTGCTTGGCTAACTGGTGAGCGGTTTAGGGATATCCATAAATTACGGGATTGGTGGGTTATTACGTTATATGGGAGGAGGATAGATGCAACTCCGCTAACCCTATTTTGTACGTAACACAGATAATATCGAAGAAAAATTAATAAAGAAACGGACAATCAAACTAACGTGGTTCAAAGCCTGACGAAATATGATTGTGAAATATTTCTGGGTTGGAAAGAGAAAGGGATAGTCGAACGCTAGACCAATTACGTTGACAGGACCATTTTACTATAAAATAAACTAATTAACGTGGTTCAAAGCCTGACGAAATGTGATTGATTGTGAAATATTTCTGGGTTGGAAAGAGAAAGGGCTACTCGAACGCTAGACCAATTACGTTGACAGGACCATTTTACTATAAAATAAACTAATTTTGACTGAAAGACAAGACAGTCCCAAGTTTCTAATGTTCTTAAGGTTTTCCATCATCCTACTTTAAAGATATTGTTGAACATTGGACATTTAACAGAATTATATATAGGATATAAAAGATGGACATGCATGAATTATTGTAAACTCTGAAGGAATTTCGTCCAAAAATAAATTAAATAGCCGGATGTAGACACAGGTAAATAATTGTTAATAATAAATGATAGGCGAAACATTTCCTGTTTACTGGTTTGGGATAAAATAGTATAATAAAATCCATCTTTGTTACATCTACCCTAGTTTTAATATTGATTTAACAAACATATACCATCCCTTCAAGGGATGATATGATGTTAAAAGCTTATTATGAAAAGTGACGTCATATATATATATATATATATATATATATATATATATACGATGGCATTTTTTTTTAAATATCGAAGAAATAATGGTAAAATTTAATTTTTTTAAATCTGAATAAGTGTAAACGCACAATAAGTTTAGTCCCAAGCTTTTAGGTGTTCATAAAATATTCTAGCTAGTCTATTTAAGGAGATGTATTTGTCTGTTCAGCTCAAAAACAAAAAGAGTCGCTAAAAAGTGACTTCAATTTCATGAACGGGCAAAATCGATCCATACATGTCCCCCTACGATACCAAAGTCCAAAAACACAGAATGTTCTTTTATTAAAAAGGCAAACAACTTGAGTTGTAAACTTTTATATAATTATTTCTGATTGCAGAATCATGCGTATGAATATTTAATACATATACAATCCCTTGGTATATAAACCTCAAGTCATTTTTTTATGCATCTATTCATGTGTTTAAATAAAATAAACAGTACACACACTCGGTAAGATTAATTACAAATGTTGCAGCAAAATTGCGGCGAAACTGTTTATGAAAAACGTTATTTACTTGTAAAAACTGGACAAAAAGATGGATAGATTCACGAACTTGACCTTACTTTCTAGTTCTAGAACTCACACAAGAAAATTTCAGTTCGTTTCTGAGTTATCGTGTTCACAAACGGACGGATATATGGATTTGACACATATCCGTCAAACACGTCTATCATAAAATTTATTCTGCGATCAGTTTTTTCAATTGTTACAAAGTTGGCATTAATCTTCATATACCGGGGATATAAAAAGTACTTGACATTTCAATAAATTTTAGAGTTACATAATATAAAACTTTTGTTTGAAACATTTTGTTCGAAGACATTTAAAATAGAGCACTGTGTACAATAAATACAAGAAGAATCATATAGTTATAGTGTTATGGGAAGGGTATTTTTTTCGTGTGCAAGTTGGTGATGCATCTGTTTCAACCACTATTTGCACACTGAGGGTAAATATAATTTCTTCCCCTACCGGCCTACCCTAAAAACTCGGTAGGTCGGTATATGTAGTTACTACTTTATACGTGGTACGTTGTATACGTTTGATTTGTCACGTAGGCCATAGCAGAGTACCACCGCTGACTGCTTAGGTCCATTGTGTATTGACGATCCGTTATTATGAGTGTGTAGAATGACTTTTTATACCTGCATCTATTGATTTTATGATTATGGTGTTTGTTGTATTACAATGAGGGTATACATAAATGAAATATAGTTTAGTAAACTGTTTGTTGTTGTTTAGGGGGAAAATGTGGAGATCAATGATTTTGATTGCAATACAGGTGCTTCTTGAAAATGATTTGTGAGATCTTTGGAGAATAGTTCGTTTGGTTTTCATCTTTTAGAACGAGCAACTTGGGACTCAGATTTTAATTTATAGGAACTACTAGACAGTTTTGATGAAGTTTCCCGTGTTTTTCAAAATCTTGTATAGTTTTAGACCACATACTTTCTCAATTCTGATCACATTTTCTATCAATCTATACCTTATGTCTGCGCAGTATGCCTACTTGGAAACTGGGAGGCTATGGGTTCGAATACCGACATCGGCAGTTTGTCAATTATTAAGAAAAAAAGGGGGCGGTTAATTGACTAAACTGTCGGCGTATGGACAAGAACGAAGTAACCGGCTATGTTTGAGAAGGTTTTCTGCAGTTTCCTTCACGAACTCCAGATGAATATCGGCATAGTCCCTATCATAGTCGGCTGCAGCCGCATATCCTACCAATTCCTAGTCTATACACAAAAATTCCTTCCATTCCACTCACATCCTTAGGAATCACAATGGACCTTATGGGCGAAATGTAGTCCGTCCAGGGTAGCCTATGCAATCTATCTATCTTGGTGCAAGAACCGGGCAAAAATGTAACATCAGTCCTCTCCTGTGTGGAAAATAATGTGTGAAAGGTTACATCAAAGGTCAATAGAGACGTTGGTGCAAAAACCTAGTATGTCCAGACTTGAATAATTTGAATAATTGAATAATTTGAATATTTGAATAATTACAAGTTCAATTCGAATCAGTCTGCTGATTTATTCACAGCCCATTAATGGACTTACTTGGTGTCTTATTTTAGAATATCATTTGGCTCTCACTAAAAATTTGTGTCTGGACTTATCTGGTTCTTGCATCAAGGCCCTAAATTTAACAAAATTTATTGATTTTGTTAACTCAAAATAAATATAAATACAATTGATACAAAATTAAGATCTGCACCCATTCATTTTCATTTGTCGCAATACAGGTGGCGAGTAAGACCTTCCTTACCAGTCCAAGTAGCCGAGCGGTCTAAGGCGTTATGTTTGCGCAGTATGCATACTTGGAAACTGGGAGGTTATGGGTTCGAATCCCGACATCGGCAGTTTATCAATTATTAAGAAAAAAAGAGGGGGGGGGGGCGGTTAATTGACTAAACTGTCGGCGTATGGACAAGATCGAAGTAACCGGCTATGCCTGAGAAGGTTTTATGCTGTTTCCTTCACGAACTCCAGATGAATATCGGAATAGTTCCTATCATAGTCGGCTGCAGCCGCATATCCTACCAATTCCTAGTCTATACTCGAAAGTTCCTTCCACTCCACTCACACCTCACATCCTTAGGCATCACAATGGACCTTATGGTCGAAGTGTAGCCCGTCCAGGGTAGCCTATGCAATGTATGTATTTCAATTGATTGGAGTACGAAAAATTTTCCATCGAGAAACTTAGGTAAAAGAAAATCTATTTTCTAGATTCACACACGTTTTTTAGAACTGAACTTGGAACACAAATCTCCAGAGAAAAATACGATTAAAAGTATATGATTTATGATATCAAATAAAAAAAAACACATCCAATGTTTTTGATTGTTCCAATTGTAGAAATTAAAAAAACACGGAACACATTTTAAATAAAGTTTACACGCACTTGTACATGTATATTCATTTGTACAAAGCCACACGTGTCCGTCCGTCTGTCCACATATTCAGAGAATAATAATCGCACCCTAATTTAAACAAAACAAAATGTATGTACTTTAATGACATTGAAACTTTATATTTAATTTCATTCGGTTCATTCTTAATATTTTGATGTGAATAAATCATCACCTCTCTATCACCACCTCACCCCTTCACCCCAATACTCCTTTATTTTCTGTCATTTGTATCCCCTACATGATAGTCTGTTTATCCCGTATACTTTAAACAATTATTCCCTTTTTTAAAAAACCTTGAAAATATTAGTCGATATAACAATAGTTGGAAAATAGTTCTAAGTGATTTTTGTACCGAAACTATTACTAAGTTTTCGAAAAAAGCTTCCGAACAAAAGTTGTTAATATTTTGATAACGAACAACTTTTGTTTGAAACATTTTTACGAAAACCTATCAGAATTCGACACAAATCACTTTTGCTTGTCCATAGTACTCTCCTGTTCGTAAAAATTGAACCAATTGAATCATTCTGTAAGTTTTATTGCATTTAATATTATACATATAATTAATTTATACGCTACCGAAACTATTACTAAATTTTCGAACAAAAGTTGTTAATATTTTGATAACGAACAACTTTTATTTGAAACATTTTTTCGAAAACCTTTCAGAATTCGACACAAATCACTTTTGCTTGTCCATAGTACACTCCCGTTCGTAAAAATTGAACCAATTGAATCATTCTGTGTATGTAATATTATACATATAATTAGTTTATACGCTTAGAATGTGACTTACTAGTTCAATTTTTATAAACGGAAATGTATACTCCCGTTCAATAAAATTGAACAGATCTGAACCGAATAAGTCTCTCACAATTTTGATTATTCTTGTAGTAAATGTTGTTTACTATACTTCCATTTCTTTTTTCACACTTAAAATATATACCAGTTATCTTTGTTTATAAATGAATAATTATACAGAGAGTTACAAAAGTGAGGAATTTTATGAAATGTAAGAAAATTAATATTTCAGGTCTGTTCAATTTTATAGAACGTGAGTGTACATACTATCGGATTTATAAGTGGTTTTAATAGTTTTGATTTGTACCAAAAACATTCAGTTTTCGAAAAAAGCTTTTAGAACAAAAGTTGTAAATATTTTTATAACGAATAACTTTTGTTTGAAGCATAACTGTATAGGCAATCATACTAACAATGTATGGATATAGTTTACAAAAATCATTATATATATATATAAATATCGACATAAAGATAGTGAAGAATTATATGCATTCCCCGATAGCATCTGGTGGCTTAGAGGTAGACAATTGGTCCTATAAGGCAGAGGTTGTAGGTTTGATTCTCATCCTAAATGTGTACGGTTTTTCATATCAAGCATTTGAAAACTGTTATCAAACGTTAATCATCTCCGTTAGTATAGCATAACCGTACAAGCAATCATAACAATAACAATAAGATGGATGGACATAAGTTTACACAAAAAACAATTAAGTACCAAACTCTAGAATCTCTAATTTAGATGAACATGCAAAATGGATGATAAAAATCAACGCTCTACATTCAAAACTAAATTGGAGAGTCCAATCAAATAAAAAAAAAAACGTAATTAAATTATAAAACCATTAATCCGTATACAAATATTAATTAACAATATTCAATATCCTACAATCTCCCTCTTTACCCCCTCTGCTTGACCACCTGTTTCATATAAATCACCCCAGTTAAATGTAATATTATATGATGTTTAACGATCATATAACCTCTATATACAGAAATAATTGGACAATAGGTGGTGGAAGGAATATTACAAAAGATATGAATTGACAGTCTATGAATAAAATTAGTTTAATAGACCTTTTCATTCCAAAACAAGATAAACGAAAAATTTTTGCGGCGACCGCCATAATGGATTTAGAATGCCATACTGCGCAGACATAACGCGTTAGACCGCTCGGCTACTTGGACTGGTAAGGAAGGTCTTACTCGTCACCTGTATTGCGACAAATGAAAATGAATGGATGCAGATCTTAATTTTGTATCAATTGAGATTGTATTTATTATATAATAAATTTTGTTAAATTTAGGGCCTTGATGCAAGAACCAGATAAGTCCAAACACAAATTTTTAGTGAGAGCCAAATGATATTCTAAAATAAGACACCAAGTAAGTCCATTAATGGGCTATGAATAAATCAGCAAACTGATTCGAATTGAACTTGTAATTATTCAACTATTCAAATTATTGTATTATTCAAATTATTCAATTATTCAAATTATTCAAGTCTGGACATACTAGGTTTTTGCACCAACGTCTCTATTGACCTTTGATGTAACCTTTCACACATTATTTTCCACACAGGAGAGGACTGATGTTACATTTGTGTCCGGTTCTTGCACCAAGATAGATTGTATAGGCTACCCTGGACGGGCTACACTTCGACCATAAGGTCCATTGTGATGCCTAAGGATGTGAGGTGTGAATGAAGTGGAAGGAATTTTGTGTATAGACTAGGAATTGGTAGGATATGCGGCTGCAGCCCACTATGATAGAAACTATGCCGATATTCATCTGGAGTTCGTGAAGGAAACTGCAGAAAACCTTCTCAAGCATAGCCGGTTACTTCTTTCTTGTCCATACGCCGACAGTTTGGTCAATTAACTGCCTCGCTCTTTTTTTTCTTAATAATTGACAAACTGCCGATGTCGGGATTCGACTCATATTAATATTACTTCCTGTGTTTCACTCATCAAGCCCTTTCATTTGATACCCATATCACAGGGGTTAATGTGGAAATTATAAATAGCCATTTTGCGGCAGCCGCCATATTGGATTTATAATGTCGTAATTTTACTTACTGTGTTTTGCTCATCAAGCTCTTTTATTTGATACCCATATCATAGGGGTTCCAAATCGCATGCGCAAAAGTCCTTATGAAAAGGTCGATTACCGCGCACCTAATTATATAATTTACTGGTTGTTTAATAGTCCTCCTGTTTCCTCATATAAATTTGGAACATTCTTTTTCAACCCTCGAAAATTGAACGTAATAAAAGTGAACTAAGAAGTAACAGTCTAACTTGATTAACTACCAAAATTGTGGTACTACGATCTTAGATTCAACGCGTCCATGAAATATTATATATTAATTCAGAGAATGATTCCCACAGATTTTTTCATGAAAAGTAGGAGATCGAAATTCACATTCATTAAATAATGTTTATTTATTTAAGTCATGAATGACAGATTTGTTAATGCGAAAACTTAACTTGTTATCAATTTAATTCTGTTTTTGACATGTTATAAACACAGTCGCGTCACACCTTTGACAACTTATTATCAACACAAACTGTGCGGTATATAAAAAAGAGTCGTTAAAATAATCGTTCACAGTCAAACAAAATTGAATAAATTGAAAGTAAACGTAGTTCATTCAATATCGTTCTAGGGTAAATACTCATGACCAAGGTTATGCAAATAAAGAGCTTCTTATGGATAAAAAAGCCTCTGAGCGTTTACAACTAGGAATGCTTAATAATAATAATAATTAGAAAGAGGGATACCGCAACGGGTCCCTAGCACCTAGACCAAGAGGCTCTCTTTGCCCTCTTTGAGAACAACCTATCACCCGAAGGCGCGACGCCTCCGGGTAAGAGGTGCTATTTTAAGCAGATAAAGCTATAGGATTCTGTCGAGGCCAGACGCCACACAGAACGCCCTGGGAATGATAAGCTCAGGTGAAAAGGGCGCTTGAGAAATTGAGGATACTTGATAGGCCCAGAATCAACCTCACAGGGAATGATCTTTGCAGATTTTGTCATGAAGAGGAGGAGGCCGCAATTCATATTATGTGTGAATGAGAAAGCCTTTCTCTCAAAAGACACCTACCATGTGGGGTAAACAGATCTCCAACCACATGAAATCAACGATATGTCGCCTAGAGTTATCCTAACGATTATCTAGACCATATGACTCCTTGAACACCTTTGAAGGAAAGGAGGTACAATAGATCAAATTGATCACGGGGTAAAAACATTTTTGCTCCTGACTCGAATTTAAATATTAATTTGTGGTGAATTCATTCGTGCTTTTTTTTTAAAAACAAACAACTTTTATTTGAAACATTTTTTCGAAAATCAAATAGATTCGACAGAAAACAAACAATTTAAAAAATGAACGCTGTCTTTAAGAAGCGAGCGACATATAATATTCTACCGTATGATGATACTATATGTATAATGTGTATATGGAGGTCAAAATATTTGGATTGTTTTGTGAATGGAGAGGAGAACACGTAAGTTGAAAATAATTCACAGAAATGACACGAAGCCACACGATCATGGATGGAGTTAAATATTATTGTGCTGTGATGTTATTGACCGTATCAAGTTAATTCCAAAGTTTGTTTTATTGATGACTCTGAGTTCTACTACAGAGACTCTCAAGTCTGTTGTGAATGTGTGTCCGCGCGCTCACTAACACTGATGTACACATGGCCATAAAAGTAGCGCTCACATGAAAACTTCTATTCGATGTGTTTGGTCGAACATTAGTGTGTGACGAAATACTGTAAGATTTCAATTGCTTATAATCTTTACGTGTCTGTCGCGCTGTATATTTGTTGTGCCTGTTAAGTCATCTTACCAGTATAAGCGCATGCGCATGGATAGTTACAAATTAGCATTGTGTAAAGTAATAAATTGGTGTGTTGTGGAAACGCGTTTAGCTAGGACATTAATTCTAATGCCATTGAAGAGCTTACTAGGTGTCATACAGAGGTAATAAAAATATTCGCCGAAATTTAAGTGAAGATCTGCGTTAAACTGAAAATTACAAGAACAAAAATTGAAGATTTCGTCTCATATGATTCGTAAATAAGCTCGGAATTATAGAAAACGCATATCATAGAAAAGCTCGCGTTGAAAGGAATCCAACGAGCTTAGAAGTCCAGCATCGAACGAATGCGAGAGCTACGGCAGCGTCGAAAAGGAAATTAAAAAAACTTACAACTTACAAGAGTCTTTTAACTTACGTAACGCCATTGATGACTTGAGAAATCTTAATAATAAACTGTTTATATAATAGCGGCATATATATCTTATTTCAATGTTAAAATAATTATTTGTATTTAGAACTATTTGAAATAGTGTTACAAAAATTATCATCAACATTTTAGCTAAAAAAAAAAACTAACTACTGTCAGTCAGTAGTCATAGACTTTTTATGATATATGTTAATAAACATGCTATACAGTAATTCCTATATAAAATAGGTATGGGGAATGAACAACATTTTAATTCTGTTACATTTCCCAGTCATAAAAAAGGGACATAAGTTACATTTCTTTTTATAATAAAAAAAAAAAATACATTCAATTTGAATTATTTAGAAGATTATCCCGCCAACCCCAAAAAGGGGTGTAATTTGATTATTATTATTATAAGAAGGGTTGTTGTGATGCGTTTATTCGAAAGAATCGATACGGATTCCACAGTTTATGCAAAAAAAAAAAAATACGTGAATTATTAATGAGAAAACAGCGGGGTTGGTTATTTCTTCTTTAATAAACGATATTTAGTACAGGCGCTGGGAAACAAACTAAATCACATGTGACGAAAGAAAAATGAATTGCCAAAGTTTTAATCCGATCGAAATGAAATTTATCGTGTATGTATATTGAGGAAATTTGCTAAGTACCTGCGCAACAAATAATTTTGTGTCGGATCTTTTACTACACTGATAGAAATAATTCCTTGCAGTAAGAAAAATTTGTTTAAACCAAGAATTTCTGACTCTCATATATAGGGAAGATCATATATATTTGGTATAAAAAAATAAGTATCTTGACGTCTATAGTTTTGACTTGAGAAAATTATCTTAACTAAAGATCAACTGACTCTTGACTCAAGAATCTAGAAATTCTTTAACTGAAATGATGAATTCTTTGGACCAAGATGCTAAAATTTCAGACCAAAATAAACATTTGTAACAAATGAAACTTTTTAAAGAAGTAATGATATACTTCAGTTAAACATATATACTTCAGTTAAAGAAGCTGCATAAACTTTCTCTTGTTTTTATTTATGTTTTTAATTTAAAAAAAAAAAAACTTTTTTTTACAAGAATGTCATTTTCTTGACTAAAGAATCACAAGCGTATTTGGCCAAGAAAGACTGTCTCTTAGACCAAGACTAACTAACTCTAAAATATTTTAAACACCGTTCAAGGATTTTAGTTTGTTCGCTCAACTAAACACATGTTTTTGGTTCGACTGCGTAGTCTTGAATGAAAACAAGGGTCTCTTTATTGAAGCAAATATTTTGAAGAAAATCTATTTTCTTGAAGAAAGAAATTTCTTCTATCAGTGTGCGTAAAACTAATGAAACATTGGATGATTTGCTTTCAGCGACTGGTCTATTCGATAACAAAACCATTATACATATAAATTTGATGACGAAATATGCATTACACGAGGAATGAACGCGCGCGATATAGAGAAGAGAGGGGAGGGTCACATAGCACAAACGTAAGCAGAGGGGATCGGCGGAGTTGTATGTTTAATAAATAATAAAAAAATATATATATTTATGTTATGTTTACGTCATTTTATAGGCTGGGTTGAATATTTATAGTGTAGACGACACGCTCACAGATGCACCGTTCTAAAAATAATATTTTTATTATTTTCAGTGAATGCATCCATCGCGCATCATACTAAGAACTGAACTGGTACACATGGCCCACAAAATTAGCGATCATTTTGTCTTAATTTAATAATAGATTTGCACCTTATTCATTCGGTTTACGAAAAGAATGCTTCAAATGAAAATTGTTCATTATACATATCTTAACAACTTTTATTCGAAACATTTTTCTAAAACCTGCATAAATAAACGTAGAAATCCTTACATAGTATAAAATAAAGTCCCCCAGCCACGTCTGTCTGTCTGTTCGCGATTTACTCAAAAACTACTGCCCCGATTTTCATGCTGTTTTCACCAATGGATAGAGTGGTTCTCGAGGAAGGTTTTAGTATATAATTTGTCAAGTTTTTGTATAAATTGGTCCTTACATATTATAAAAAAAGGTATAGTTGTATAATTTATTGATGTATAGGTGTATAATTTATCAGTGCATAGTAACAGATGTTCGTTGCTCTAGGTGCTGTGTGTTATACATTGTTTGCCAGGAGTGAGGATGTAGATATTGTGACTGTTATTTATATAAGCATGTAAAAGACAGCAGTCTGCATAAAGTGATTGATATGTAACAGTGGATCGTATATTAATACAGTCCATTGTTCATATTTGTTTCGATTTCTATTCACATAGTGAATCATTTTAAAATTAATATTAAGTTAGTTTATTTTTGTAGTAATATGCATAGATAGTGATGCATACAACTAATACGTTTTAAAAATTTGCCTATAGATGGCAGTATACACCACATGAGTACTTCAAAAATTTTGCCAATAGGTGGCAGTTCATACAACAAATGTATTTAAAAATTAAACAAATGTTCGAACGACGACCACCAGTGTAACGAGTCGCTTTTGTGGCCATTTGTACCTCTATAATTTCCAGTTAAAAAAATGTAATGACAAGTAACAGATGGTTCAATATTATCACCGTGAATCAAATCACTTTTACAAGTTACAAAAGAAAAACAGTTTGAAATAAACAACCTTGAAATAAACTAATAGACCTATTTTAAACAACAAATTAAAAATATTATTTATAACCGACATTAAATACTTCAACAACTCAACAAAAAAAAAAAAAGAACATATAATTTACAACCCCCAATAAATTTTCCTAAATAGAAATCATATTTACTGTTAAAATTTCGATTTCTTAGTTTTTTTTTTACTACAAATATTTTTATTTGTTTAAAAAACTAAATAAAAAAAATGTTTTTGTCAATTGTCCACGTAAATTTTGAAAGATAAACAAAGATAATTTTTTTTTTTTAGGTTGTCTGAGTTTTATTGAAGTGTTTACGTAAACAAATGTAAATATACATAAAGTACTAAGAGCCACAAAAGTAGCGTTCATTTTTCAAAATTTTTGTTAGTTGATTTGTACCCTTATGCATTCAGTTTATCGGAAAATGTTTCGAGTAAAAGTTGTTAGGGTATTTATAATGAACAATTTTTATTCGAAGCATTTTTTCGAAAACTGAATGAATAAGGCACGAATTAAGTATAGAATTTAGCAAAATGAGCGCTACTTTTGTGGCACTTAGTACATACACACTTGGGTGTAATCTATTTTAAAAAAAAAGACCATTGCTATCTATTCTATGTACGCCAACGTGATAAATGTTTTTAAATTGTTGGTAACTAACTTGAACAAATCGTATTAAATTTTAGAAAAAATGATTCGGACCTTAAATATTGATTCTAGGAAATAATTCGTAGATATTAAAATTTTACATAATTTAATTCTATACAACTTTGTTTGTGAACATTTATGTTCTAAAGTTGATAATAAACGAGATCATTTGATCATTATACACTTAGTCGCTTTTTCTAACGTTTTATTCGAAAAATAACGATTGCACGGTAAAAATTGTAAGGACTTAAGTTGAAGACAATCAAAAATTCAACAACTTGAGTCCTTACCATCTTTAGTGAAAAGTTGAAAACAATCGAGTTATTGAACAAAAACAATTCTCCCATTAATTCAAAATGGTGGCTAACGTAACGACGAAATTTGGTCGTCATTAAGAATTTAGACTACCAGTGAATCCTCATTAGCGACCTCATCTTTCAAACCGTAAGAAATAGAAGAAGAAAAATAAATCCTTCCTTTTTTAAAAATAAACAACTTATGTATGAAACTTATTTTTCATAAACTCCGGGTATTTAAACAATGAACTCAGTTAGTTGTTATTTTCACTTGCTCTATAAAAAAACATCTATTATTCTACAACTTTTCGAGAATGTGATATAATTAATAATAATTTTATAATATAAAGTAATAAATATTAACTAATTAATTGTTATTTGGAAAGTAATCAATTTTAATAATAATAATAATTAATTTACACATTAACAAATTAATTATTCATTAGCCAGTATTCATTTATGATAAAATGAAAATACTTTTTTAAATTCTTGGATATTTTATATTTTTTAAATTTAAAATCATTTATGAAAACGATACCCGCATCCTCACTTTTTTTTTTGTTTAATAGTAAAATACGTTTTTTTTTTAAATAATATAAAAATAAATTTTATCAAACTCTTGTTATTTTGAAGAAAAGCTTTTATCAAAATTGATTACCTATTGATTATATTAAAAACAACAGTTAACTCAATACTTTGTATTTGATTCAAGGACAAACATTACAGATTGCATCATTTCCATAACAGTTTTCACATCAATTCGAAATTTAAGAATCAGTTCCTTCAATTTTTTTATTTTACTAATATCATTTTCATGGTATCAAGTCTGGCAATGGTTTAATATCAATGGTTAATATTAGTATATAAATATATTTTTATTCTACTTTCGCACTCATTTGAATGTCATGAAGGTCATGTGCAGTGCACATTTTAAAAACAGTGTTGTATGTCTTTATACTATAATGGTCGCGGTCAATATGTTGTGCATATTCATACATTTAAATATTCATTTAAAACAAGTGAAAATCAACACCTAACTAGATAGATAGATTGTAGAGGCTGCCTTGGACGGGCTACACTTCGACTATAAGGTCCATTGTGATGCCTAAGGATATGAGGATGTGAGTGGAGTGGAAGGAATTTGTGTGTAGACTATGCACCTGGTAGGATATGCAGCTGACTATGATAAAAACTATGCCGATATTCATCTGGAGTTCGTGAAGGAAACTGCAGAAAACCTTCTCAAGTATAGCCGGTTACTTCGTTCTTGTCCATACACCGACAGTTTAATCAATTAACCGCCCCTTTTTTTTCTTAATAATTGACAAACTGCCGATGTCGGGATTCGAACCCATAACCTCCCAGTTTCCAAGTAGGCATACTGCGTAGGCATAACGCCTTAGACCGCTCGGCTACTTGGACTGGTCATATATATATATATATAAATTAGAAAATTTTGAAAAATGATCGTTATTTTTGTGGCCAAATGTGTACGAAAATAGTTGACCTAAAATGAATCAATAATCAATTGAATAAATGATATGAACATAGTCGTTAGAACATGTGGCCTATAATATATTCAAATGAAGAGGTCTGTCTTCGATTTCTGTCATTAAAAAACAGGTGAACATGAAGAGAACGAAGCAGCTGATGGAGGTGGTAGCAAGTCAGCCCGTGTTCAGTGTTCAATGTTCATACATACATCAACACAAGCCACCACAACTTTTTATTTCCTTCAAATGTTAACAGGTGAAAATATTTATGAGTCTATTGAAGAAGGCAGCAAGCAAGCAACACACTCACTCAACTCAAGCAATATGTTTGAATTCATGTCATATTTACTGAAACGGAAGTCACTTTTATTTATTAAAACATCTGAAGATCGTTTTGTTTTTTTTTGTTTAATTTTATTTTATGGAATAATACCCTAAGATATAGATATAGGGGTGTTACATCCCGAGGCCCCCAATTGTTTTCTCTCATTTATCGTTTAATTTACTTTTATTGACGTAGGTAGGAAATTGTACAGGCTGTCCTTCCCACACCAAAAGCAACAAAGAAACACGTGACATTTTCGAAAAATATCTTTTCATATTTTCCGCCGATGTATAATGGTTGCAATCTCAACCGTTCGGCCACTTGGAGTGGTTAGAGATACCTTAAATATTACATCAAATTTGATAAAAATAGAGCCCAAAATAGTGGCTAAACAGATAAACGAATACTATTTTTTTTCTGGAATCTGTTGAAAATATTAAGAACTTTTTGGATTCAGTTTGGTTCAATTTTATTGCAGGGACGTGTACAATAGGCCACAAGTATTCAGTTTTCAAAACGTTATATAATTGATTTGGGAAAATGTTTCAGATAAAAGTGGTTAGTATCTGTATAATGAACAAATTTTAACTGAAGAATTTTTTCGAAAACCGAATGAATAAGGCACATAGTACACTCAAATGCAATGTATTTGAAACAGTCACATTCTAAAACCTGAATATATGATGTATAATATTACATACAAGTATGGTTAAAATTTTTGAGTGTATAAAAATTTTGTTCTTTTAATTTTCTTACAGTCCACACTGTACATGGAAAATTATGAGTTTTCAATTTCACACAACTTCTCTGTGTTTTAATTGCATTGATATATATTTCATGTAGGTAGATTACCAGAAAATTTTCCAGACATTATTCCTATTAATTTGCTGCATACAATTGAGAATGACATAATTATAATTGTTTTCTATTTTCTTACGTCAATTTACAGTTATTATCACATTTACACACACCTTTCTTTATTTTAATTGCATGAAGCACATTTTCTTCATATTATTTTCAATAATTTTCTCTTATTTATTTTGCATGTGGTGGGTGAGTGTTTATGACAATTTATTATTTCTTTGTCATTTCGAAGAAGACTATTTATCTACGCTTAAAAAGGAATTTGTAACGGCACATGCTTTTTCTTTTATACATTGTTTAACTTATCATAAATGGAAATCGAAGAGTTAGGATAGGTTACTGTCTATCACACTTAGACCATAGGGGGTCCATTATGAGATTGTGAGGGGATTGTCTTTTCCTTGCTACTACTCTTTAAACCAGAGGTGGGCACAGACAGCTCGTCTGAGCCTTACGGGCTCTCCATAAGCTGGGTGAGAGTAAGTAAAGAAGGTATGTTTTGAAGCAAGACGGAACGATGTTTCAATACAGGTTGCCTACCTACCGATTATTGCCCAATAATTAATATAGTATAGTCTATAGTATAGTCAATATTTTATTTTTTTTGAAAAACAAATTATGCGAAAAATAATTTCCACTACTACAAATAGTACTTTTCACTTTTTCAATTCAAAGTAGACTAACTCGAAGAACTCAAATTCCCACTTTATGTAAAATTTAACTTAATTCATCAAATTCCCATGACACTATACTGAGCATACTCCATACGAAGAAAAAATAATTAAATCAGGTAAATAATTCTTTATTAGTTCTCGGATATGAATAGTAAAATATTTAGACAAATTATTTGGAATTTCCAAAACTATATTTCTATTTAAATTATCCTTTGCAAAAATTTCCCTCTTTTATTACAATGGTCCAGCGGTAAACTTAAAGGTTCAAAAGATTTATATATTTTTTATATATTTTTATTTTATTCATACACAAATATGATATATACTAAAAAGGTACATTTTATGACCCAAATTACCAGCCCAAAATTCCAGAGTATGTATTGAATGATTGTATGTATTATTTACTTTGTATAATAGTGACCATAAAAAAGATTTGGTATTATTATATTTTTTTCAGAAAATGTTTTAATTAAAAAAAGAAAATATTAATAATTAACTCTATCTCTCTTCCCTACCTCTCACTTAGAGCTTGGCCGAGTCAACTCCTGCCCACCTCTGCTTTAAACCATTTGGAGCTATTCAAGAACAACAATAGGGTTTTAACGACAGTAGAATTTAGCTTCTTAGAGAGGTCAGCAAAGAATGGTTCACCCAAAAGGGTGAGTCTAGATTTGGACTATCTTAGACTATAGGGTCCATAATGAGATTGTGGATGAATGTTAAACACCGCGATTACTGGGAAAATATACCGCAGCAAAAGCTCGGGAAAATACTGCTTCGGAATGCATCCCAGAGGCAATTCCTCGATGCACTGAACCTGAATAACATTCAGGAAAACGTGATCAGCAAGGTCCTGGCTATTTCCAAGATATGGGAGAAGCGAATCTCATCGGACTGAAGTCAAAGGGGGAGCACAATGGACCACAAGATCGGAATGCAATTGTTTTAGACCCCAATATAAAAATCAATCAAAATCAATAAGCTAAATACCTCAAAGAAATGAAACTACTTTTGTTGAATAACAAGTTATCAAAGCAAAAAAATTTTTGTTAAATGGTGTGTTCGTACTTGGAACAATTAGATTAGATTCGAATCAGAAATAAGTCTTATAAAGAGCTTTTGTACCGCGATCAATTTGATCTAATGTACTTCCTTTCCTTCAAAAATGTTCCAGGTCCTATGGTCTTGATAAACGTTAGGATCACTTAATTTCATCTGATTGGATATCTGTCCACCCCAAATGATCGTGTCTTTTGACAGAGATCGCATTTCCTCCTCTTCATGACAAAATCTGCTGAGATCAGTCCCCCTGTGAGACTAAAGTAGAAGGTGGAGCACAATAGGCCATAAGATCGAAGTGCAGTACTTTATCTACCCGTATTCTCTTATATAATATTGATGAAATTTTCAAATTGTTGGAAGGATCTCAAGAAATCGAAAAAATTGGTTTTTTTCTAAAGAACTTCCAAAATTTCAAATTATATATCTATTGGTCTAAGATCCGGCATTAGTGAAAACCTTCCCTCATCTGTTAATTGATTGAAATATTATTGAAAACGCTTATTGCAATATAAACAATTTGGCAATGTAATGTCTGCCAGGGTAGTTCTGCTGCAATTAACATTAATTAATTAATTAAAAATTGATTTTTTCATAATTAAATCCCTCACGTGTTAATTGAATTTTGCTTGTTAAATAACATAGTATACGATACGACAAATCTTGTAATAGCAGGCAGCGCTGCTTATTACTGCTACGGTTACCTGCAGCCAGGTGTTCAAACTTAAACTAAACTTAGGTTACTTCCCTCATATGTTAATTGAAAATTTTTTAGCTAATTTAAAAGTTCAGAATAATTAGAATACATCCATAACTGGCAGCCGTCTTAAAATCCATTCCAATCAAGTGCAGCCTATATAAGAAAATTTAAAAAAAATAGAAATTATAAAAAAATACCTTGTAGAGAGAGAGAGACTATTGCATTATTCAACGTAACAAACAAAGAAAGTATATGATCATGCGAATGTGAATCATGAATGTGAATTATGTATTCCGTTTATCATGAACTCTACACAATCCACTATTAGTCATAGATAAAATATAGTAGTGGGTACTATTTGTATAAATACACTTAGAAATGGAGTAGGCTTTACAAATGCATGATCATATACTTTCCTTGTTTATTACGTTGAATAATACAATAGTCTCTCTCTCTCTCTACAAGGTATTTTTTTATAATTTCTATTTTTTTTAAATTTTCTTATATAGGCTGCACTTGATTGTAATGGATTTTAAGACGGCTGCCAGTTATGGATGTATTCTAATTATTCTGAACTTTTAAATTAGCTAAAAAATTTTCAATTAACATATGAGGGAAGTAACCTAAGTTTAGTTTAAGTTTGAACACCTGGCTGCAGGTAACCGTAGCAGTAATAAGCAGCGCTGCCTGCTATTACAAGATTTGTCGTATCGTATACTATGTTATTTAACAAGCAAAATTCAATTAACACGTGAGGGATTTAATTATAAAAAAATCAATTTTTAATTAATTAATTAATGTTAATTGCAGCAGAACTACCCTGGCAGACATTACATTGCCAAATTGTTTATATTGCAATAAGCGTTTTCAATAATATTTCAATCAATTAACGGATGAGGGAAGGTTTTCACTGTCGGATCTTAGACCATATATAGAGGTTAGGTTATACAGACTTTAAAACCGTTTATCTTTAAACATGTTATGTATTGTGCATAGACTTTTGAACACATTGTTTGTGTTGGTCGTCGGGGCAGAGGGATTTTGAAAATCGTTTGTTTGTATTATAAGTAAGCGACTCTATTGACCGACAAGAGAACTGTTGTAGTGGTTGTATGATTATAGACATGAGGCCAGTCACCTAGTCCTAGTGGCCACTCACCACTCACCAGTCAATACATTATTATAATTTAATAAAAAAAAGTATTTTTTTAAAACCATACCCAATGAAAGTTTATTTGAGTGTGACCTTGAAATGAGGACCACTTTATTTGCTTTTGTCATTTCAAATAATTACACAAGTCTACAAAAATTATCCAATCATTAGTACCCAAAAAATGCCCGCACAGGCGTCGCACTGAAATTCGGTCTAAACTATTTGTTATATGAAAAAATTGTTCCATACAAAAGTTTGTTGAAGGCTTTCTTTATCTTGCACCGTTTAAAAGTTCGGTTTTTAACGTAATTGCCTCGCGACACAGATGTTTGAAATGCAAACTTTTTATAGCCTATAATATTTCTCTATAAACGGGCTATGTAACATAAAAATTACTCAAATCGGACTGGTAGTTTCTGATATTGGCGCGTTCAAACATACAAACTCACCAGATAATGCCGAAGAATAAGATATGTCGGCACTCTATACAAGGGATAGCCTCCTCAATAATTGCAAAATTAAAATGTTTCCCCTAAAATAAATTATATCATTATTCCAGGTTTTCCAAGTCTGTAACCACCCTCTATAACTAACAAAAAAAAACCCTGCTCAGATAGATTTTGCCCATTCACGAACTAGACTTAAAAATTTTTAACTCTAGAACATAATTTTAGCTCTATCTTTTTTCGTTTTGGAGTTATCGTATTTACAGACAGGCAGACAGACAGACGAACATACGAAAATGTCCTATACTACTTTTTTTTTTTCTGGGATAAATATTTTCAAGCGTTAAAAAGTCAGGACTAAACTTAATATACCCTTAAATATATTATATACATCGGGTATAAAAACAGCATAATATTTATTTAAAAAAAATTAATGTTGCAAAAGGCACTACTCCATTATTAGTCATTTGAAAAATATGACCTAAAAATAGTCGAATTACATACCGAGTTTTTAACAAAATCGGATATAATTTTAGATTTTTAGAGCAAAATTAAATTTTATATTTTACTTTTCTTAAGGAAGGTCCAGCATTGTCTTGTATAATTAGGACAAAAAAACCGGTTTGCTTTTAATATAGAACAAAAACATCTAAACACATACATATATACAAATTAATGTAATTTTGAAATAAAATAAAAATTTTAATTATATTTCAAAAATAAAACGCGAATTTTTTTAAAATTTATTTAATAAATATTTATCTTTACTCTCCTAGTTTTTTTTTTTAATTCTGTCGAACAGATAATAGTTGGGCGGGCATGAAGTTTTACATGCTTCTAATGAGAGAAACTGAGAGAGAATGATAACTTTGATATTAATTATCTCGCGTTCTAAACGATCAAACATTCGGAAACTTCGGGATTTATTAGAAAACGTTATTTTTAACCTGTGAACAAAAAATGAGCAAAATCTGTCGAAAAGTGATTGGAACTCCCTTAAATGTATATCAAATGTCATCGCTTAGTCTTGGTTTCTAAGAACTATTATGGCATACTTAAAATGTTTAAAAACAACTAGATTTTTATAGTGTTTATACTTATTTGAGATAGAGGGGGTGCACAATTTTGGAACTGCTTGTATTTAGAATACTTGCAACATGTGATGTTCCATTTCTTACCTACCAATATGATTTGAAATATGCACAAGCATCGCGCACATCCACCACTATCAACTCCGGTCCGGTTAATAATATTATTTGCTATGTAATATTACTATACAATACCCATATATGAACACATTCTAATGACCGATCAATGACCAGCCATGAACCCTTATACCTCCTCTCTCTAAGTCATCCAAAAATCATTAGCTTTATTTTTTTTTATTAACTCACAACACCGTAATTATCTATATAAATACCAGCAGCAGCAGCATTTGTTCACATTTTTATTAGACGAATTCTCAAGTCTATCTGATCAAATTGAGAGTTACAAATTTTTGAGTAATAGATATAGTGGACCCAACAACACCAGGTAGTAAGTTGGCCAATACTACACTACATAAGCTAAATAAACCTATTTTGACAAAATGGAAACCCGACTTCAAAAATCAAAAAAATTCTATAACAAAAAATGCACTAAAAAGTAAAAAAATAATTATATATTCTTGGGCTAATTTTAGTTCACCTAAGCAAAAATTTTTAAATATATATGCACAATTATTGTTATTTTTGGAGGCGGTGTCCAAAAGTTATGTGAATTTCTCTATGCTGACACCGCCTCCAAAAATAACAATAATTGTACATACATATATTTAAAAAATTTATGCTTAGATGAATTAATATTGGCACAAGAATATGCAATTATTTTTTTACTTTTTTGTGTATTTTTTGTTATAGAATATTTGATTTTTGAAGTCGGGTTTCCATTTTGTCAAAATAGGTTTATTTCTCGCTTTTTAGTGACTTTGAAGTTCTATAACAGATTTTATTTGTCGTTTTTTTCAGTGGGTCGGTTTTTTTTTGTGAATGGGAGATTTCTGACCAATGGGAAACCAAACCCTTTAAAACAAAAAAACAAAAATTCAAAATCGGTTTATAAATGACGAAGTTCTGAGGTGACACACATAAAAAAAAAATACAGACTAATTCAGAACCATCCTCCTTTTTCAAGTCGGGTTAATAAATTAAACATAATGAAATTATTTTTTATCAACTAACTGTACGGCGCGTAAACTTCTGAAACTGGCAAAACGGAACAATGTTAAATTGATCTGGGTCACAGTGATTTCGAAGGAAACGAAAAAGCAGATACCTTACCAAAGAAGGGAGTCAAAATGCCCTTCATAGACCCAGAGCCTATTTTAGGAATTCCAAGGACTGCATGTAAATAGTGACGAGTGATCAAATGCTAAACACCGTGATCACTGGGAAAAAGTACTCAAGGACTGTATTAATATATGATCCACTGTTACATATCAATTACTTTATGCAGACTGCTGTCTGTTGCATGCTTATATAAATAACAGTCAAAATGTCTACATCCTCACTCCTGGCAAACAATGTATAACACACAGCACTTAGAGCAACGAACATCTGTTACTATGCACTGATAAATTATACACCTATACATCAATAAATTATACAACTATACCTTTTTTTTATAATATGTAAGGACCAATGTATACAAAAACTTGATTATATACTAAAACCTTCCTCGAGAACCACTCTATCCATTGGTGAAAACAGCATGAAAATCGGTGCAGTAGTTTTTGAGTAAATCACGAACAGACAGACAGACGCGGCTGGGGGGACTTTATTTTATACTATATAAGGATAAGGATAATTGATTATTTTTAATGAATTTATTTAGTTACATACGTATAGTTGGTAGCCATGCTTTAAATATTGAAATTGAAGTCTACAGAGATAGTATATAGAGATCAATGATTAATTTAAGTCGCAATCTAAGGTAATAAACAAATTTGTTCGAAATTCGATTTGCGAAAAAAACCGATGTTTTAGTGTTCATTCGTCATCGAGTATACAAACATATTAATTATCAGATTTTCCGAAATTTACATCAATTAGTATTTTGGGAAATTTGTAAAATGTATAACAATTATCTAGAATAATTTATCTATCGAAAAACCCAATACAAATTCATAGAAATAATATTTCCATTAGCAGAGAAAACCAGACAGATATTCAAGTGAAGTTGTATGGTTGTTGTTGTTGTTTTTTTCTAACGAAAAATCAATTATTTAAATTTTTTTTTCACTTTCATTATTCGACAGAGAACGAACCATCGTATTAGACAAAGACATGGATATCAACAATTAAAGGGCGTAACACATGAATATATTTTCGGGTGGTGTAATGCCGCCAACAAGACATGCGCTTGTTGCTATAGTGACCAAATCAACGAACTAGAGTGCTCCACTGGTTATGATTCTTATCGAAAAATATTATTCGACATAACATGTGTTCGAAATTGTAAGGGACACATTCATATATAATGTGTATGAGAAACTAGAATCTAGTAATGTTTTTCTTTTTTTCGAGAATCCTGCAAAATTAGGACATCATCTTTATGACTGCGATGGATATATACTCTATCTCTTCCAAAACAAAACATTATTATTATATCCGGTGGGTATGATAAATACAAGGTTATATTAAGTTTAGTCTAGACTTTCTAACGGTTGAAAATATTCATGATCACAGAAAAACATTTTTGGTATGGGTGTTCATAAAATGATCTAAATAGTCCATTTCCGCAATTATGTGGACACAAATGCTACAAACCGTGACCACAGGGAAAAAGTACCGCGGCAAGAGCTCGGGAAGGTACTGCTTCAGAGTGCAACCAACAGGCTATCTCTTGATGCCCTGAGCCTGAACAGGATGCAACTGCGGATGGTTACCGGATTTATTACCGGGCATTATCCCCTGCGGAAGCATCTGCACACAATGGGACTCCATAACGGGTCCATTATGTGCAGATTGTGTGGCGAGGAGGAAGAAACATCCAGCCACATAATCTTGGACTGCGAACCTCTGAGTTGTAGCAGATACAGGATATTCGGTGCATCTCATCCCGAATGGACCTGATAAGCAAGCTCCAGGTTATTGCTAACATATGGGAGAAGCTAATCTTGACAGACCACAAGGTCAAGTTCTTGGATAGATAAAATCAGACCGTGCTTCTCCCCGTCAGAGGGGATAATATCGTATCCTTGAAAACGCAAGAGATAGAAAAAATATTTAAAGACAAAAAAAAAGTAAATAAACAACTTTTGTTTCAAACTTTTTTCATAAACTCAGTATAAACTGGGTATTTAAGCAACAAACTGAGTTAGTTGTTATTTTCACTATGCAACTGTCGCTTGTGACATGTTCTATTGTGATAGGTATATATTTATATACACTGTGATCTTATTGTAAGTATACACAGTGAGTGTATGTAAACATCATGTATTCAAATATATATCTTTGAAACCGTAAGAGATAGAAAAAAAATTTAAAGACAAAAAATGTTCCTTTTTGTAAAATAAACAACTTTTAGTTGAAACTTTTTTCCCATAAACTCAGTATACACCGGATATTGAGGCACTTATCTTAGTTGATATTTTTCCACTTGTTTTAACTGATTTTTAAATCTCAAAGTGGAAAAATTCATTTTCCGTAGAATTCAATCAAAAAGTTCCTTAACCATTATTTCCATTTTGCAAGTATATTCCAAAAGCTATTTTACCCAACCAGTTCAAGTAGCCGAGCGGTCGAAGGCATTATGTCTGCTCAGTATGTATACTTGGAAACTGGGAGGTTATGGGTTCGAATCCCGACATCGGCAGTTTGTCAATTATTAAGAAAAAAAAATGGACCTTATGGTCGAAGTGTAGTCCGTCCAGGGCAGCAATCTATCTTGGTGCAAGAACCGGACACAAATGTAACATCAGTCCTCTCTTGTGTGGAAAATAATGTGTGAAAGGTTACATCAAAGGTCAATAGAGACGTTGGTGCAAAAACCTAGTATGTCCAGACTTGAATAATTTGAATAATTGAATAATTTGAATAATACAATAATTTGAATAGTTGAATAATTACAAGTTCAATTCGAATCAGTTTGCTGATTTATTCATAGTCCATTAATGGACTTACTTGGTGTCTTATTTTAGAATATCATTTGGCTCTCACTAAAAATTTGTGTCTGGACTTATCTGGTTCTTGCATCAAGGCCCTAAATTTAACAAAATTTAATTATTTTGTTAACTCAAAATAAATATAAATACAATTGATACAAAATTAAGATCAGCACCCATTCATTTTCATTTGTCGCAATACAGGTGACGAGTAAGACCTTCCTTACCAGTCCAAGTAGCCGAGCGGTCTAACGCGTTATGTCTGCGCAGTATGCATACTTGGAATCTGGGAGGATATGGGCTCGAATCCCGACATCGGTAGTTTGCTAATTATTAAAGAATCAAAAAAGGTGCAGTTAATTGACTAAACTGTCGGCGTATGGACAAGAACGAAGTAACCGGCTATGTTTGAGAAGGTTTTGTGCAGTTTACTTGGCAAACTCCAGATGAATATCAGCATAGTTCCTATCATAGTCGGCTGCAGCCGCATATCCTACCAATTCCTAGTCTACTCACAAATTTCTTCCACTCCACTCACATGCTCACATTCTTAGGTATCACAATGGACCTTATGGTCGAAGTGTAACCCGTCCAGGGCCCGTCTACAATCTATCTATATTCCAAAAGACATTTTACCCATCCCTGGTTGTAAACAAAAGCAAACAAACAAAAAAACAAATACACAAGCATTTGTTATTGTGTTACGTCTCGTATAAAATATTTCTGTTGATATAAAAAAAAAAGTAGGTTAGAAAACAAAGCTTTGTGTGAACAACACAAGAACACACTGAGAGACGATAGCTACACCATCTAGGCTAGATGGTGTGTGTATATGGTTGTACGACGATGTAATGGGAAACAAAAGTAGCACTCATTTTATATTTGATTTATACCTTATTAATGCCGTTTTTGACAAAATGTTTCGAATAAAACTTCTTAGTACATTTATAATGAACAAATTTTATCCGAAACATTTTTTCGAAAATCGAATCTATAAGGTACAAATCAATTATATAGTTTTGTAAAAAGAGCTGCTACTTTAGTGGCCCTGTGTAAGTACAATGTAAGTACGATAGGCGTTAAAAGTTAATGTTAGTTTTTAAAACTATATAATTAATTTGTGCTTTATTTATTCGTTTTTCGAATAAATACTATATTTCTAATGAACAACCTTTATCCGATGTATATTTTTTCTTGAGCCGAATCAATAAGGTACAAATCAATTATGATTAATTTAAAAAAAATTAACATCAACATTTGTTGCCTATTGTATGTTAGATACGATGTTGTTTAGAAACAAGTTCACAGTGAAAAATAAGTGAAGCGATATGAGATGTGTCTATTGTGTACGTTTGGGTGGCTTCAGGCTTGTTAGTTGTTACCAAGCATCGCATCGTGTTCACTGCTTGCTCTAGCAGCTAGCTTGGCCTGCCTCTAACCTGCCTAGTTCTCTTGCTTCACATACTCCTTTTTTTGTGTTTGAAAAATCAATAATAATTCTCTTGACGGCTGACTAATTCGATCAAGTCTGAGAATATATTATATGCAATTGTATAATGGATTCTTTGGTTTTATTTAGTATACTTGGTATGGAGTTAACTGATTTTTGGGACAAATTGTGTTACACCCAATCACTTTTTCTCCAAGTTATGAAGAAATTCTTTATTTAAGGACGTTCTAGCACTGTATTATATAGTCAGTACAAAAAACCGGTGGTTTGATTTTATTATAGGACAAATACATAAACACATATATACAACACATAGAAGACAAATTCACTGTTCATATATACAAAATAATGTAATTTTGAAAAATAATAATAATAATTTTAAACTTTTATGTTTCGAAAACAAAACGGTAACACACAATTTTTTTTTAAATTTATATAATAAATATTTATATTTACTCTCCTAGTTTTTTTTTTTTTTAATTCTGTCGAGTATTTTTTCTAGTACAATAGATAATAGTTGGGCGGGCATGAAGTTTTGCATGCTTCTAATGAGAGAGAATCATTACTTTGTTATTAATTATCTCGCATTCTAAACGGTCAAAAATTCTGAAACTTCGGGATTTATTAGGAACATCTGAAACATCCTTAATTCGTTGAAAATCGTTTACTTAATGAACACGGTTTACGAGTAACAGATTAGGCAGATTGCATTGACCCAATCATCACGTTTTCTCCAAGTTATGAAGAAATTCATTTTTAAATATATGAAAATCGTTTACTTCATGAACGGTTTACGAACGATAACCGTCTGAAATCGTATAAAAGACAGCATAATTTGAAAACATTTGGTTCAATCGGATTTTGTGTTCAAATTATCCTACTCGACAGTTGCACTTCCAAAACTTGTATCGTTAACAGCGCATATGGCAGAAGAGGTGGCCAACCCAAATGATCTTGCGGACCACTTTAGAAATACATCATAACTCCGCGAATATATGAAAGTAAGTTTTCGCTACTGAAATAAAATATATTTTGTAAAAGTGTGATAAATCTCGCGGGCCGAAAAAATGTTTAAGGCAGGGCCGCGGGATGGCCATTTGATAAATTCATCATTTATATATTATGAATTCCAGGTTTGTAATCCTCAATCAATACCAGGAATTAATTTTAAAATCATTAATAATTTGTGGAATTGTGTGGAAAAAATTTTAGAACCATTAAACATTTCGTGGAATTTAGTAATTATTTTTAATTTTAAGTTGAGTCACATTTATACTTTAATTAATTTTAAAACTAGCTGACTCAACAAATTCAGGTGATTTTATACTAAAAAAGATCACCGAAGTTCTCTCTTAAAGATCACTCTACCGGTCACCGATCAGGATGAAATTTATTCTGAGAAAGTTCAGTGAGTTGACGCAGCTCCTACGTAACGAATTTCTTCTTTTTCTTCATTTTAATTTGTTGCAGACAGTTTTACAATGTCAAAAAAGTAATTTACGTACTACCAACTATTTTAAATTAGTAAATGTTCAAATACAAAAAATTTAATTACCGTATAGTTTCGACTATCTCCAAAGCTCCATCGTGTTTATCCTAAAACAAATGAAATACATATTAATTATAATCATTTTTTTTTTAAATAAAAATTCAATCGTTTCCCCTCCCCACCTTTCCTCCTTAGTGCTCTACACCAAGACCCAAAGTGGCTAGAAAGAATGTGAATAATATGTTTTCTGTTCTCTATGGTGATTCTGATTCAAGTGGCGACCTCAATATCAAATACAATTTCATAATACACAATCAAACGAACGGTATGTAACTATTTATAATGGGTACATGTCTAATATATTACCCATTCATGATACAATACATACCCGGTATTCAAAAATTATGTAATCAAATCGATTTGTCTAACACATGTATTTACAGAAAATGCTGTAAAATGCTTGGCCCCATACATTTGGCGTTATTCTTTTGAAAACGTTTGATCGATTTGATCCCAAGTAACGGTATCCCAGATAGATACACAGACCGGTAGAGGCTTCTAATTGAGGACGTATGTGTTTGATTTAATTCCAATGTACTATGGACCACATAAGTAGCGATACCCCAGACAGATACACAGAACCGGCAGATGTTTCAAACTTATAACGTCCCTTAGACTGTGAGATCCATTGTGATCTGAAATGGGGCTGACCCATTCTTGCCACTACTCCTTAAACCATATGGAGCTGTTCAGATACAGCAATAGGGCTTTGACGCCAGCAGACTTTAGCTCAGAGAGGTCGACAAAGAGTGGTTGACCCAAAAGGGTAAGTCTCTTTTTTGTAAGAGCTGGACAGTGGCAAGTCCTCCTGCCTCTTGTAATAGTTGTGACGCACTGGCAATCCTATACGTTCTGAATGTTTGCCGCCCAACCAGTGTCCTGCCTTAATGGCTGCTATAACGTTGTCTATGGACTTGGGAGATAATATCTTCGGAACGTCTTGCGGTATAATCTGCCTGGTAGTACCACAAGTGCGTTCCTCTCACTACCTTATATTGACTTTGCCTAATATGGTTTCTTTCAGGGGTAACTTGCAGTTCGCAAAAGGTACACCTGCATGTTTTGAGAAGTTTGTACCATTTCTGACTACCGCGTCGGCATTACACTTCCTCGGAATGTCCATATGGACTGGCACCTATATTATATTGCACATTGAGTCTAGTCGCAAAGATAATAATTTGGCGAACAATTTACAAAGTATTATCTAAAATGGGCACGGAGGACCCCTTGGTCTAGGTGCTAGGGACCGACCCACTTGCGGTACCTCTCTTTCTAATTATTATTATCTAAAATCGTTACTAAAAAGGATATATCTTATTAAATTCCTGGAGTAGTTTCATACTATGACGTGAAGGAGGACACATGTTACATATAACGATCTTAGATAATTCTAGAGACTCACATAACTTGCATGCATTGAGATGTGTATGTAATACTTGTGTTATTAAAAATACTGTGGTTAATACTGACTGAATACTGAAGAGAACAGCTGTTCTTAGGGGCTTACATCAATACAATTGTATTTGATGTATGAAAAGAATTAAAAGGGTCGTTTTTTTTTTTCATTCTAAAAAAATATTACCTGTTGTAGGATAATAACAAATTTATTACAAACACTATTTTTTTTTTACAATTGGCTACTCGTATTTATTTTGTACAAACGAATACGACTTGATTTCCTTGAAATACTCTCCTTAAAAATACGCCAAAAAAAATATCCATCTCAAAAATACATATTTTTTTCTTCTGCGATTAAAATTTCTAAATTATATAATTGAAGATTTAAAAAAAAAACTTCAATCTTTATTACAATAATAAGGAGGGGCATCATACAATAGTGATTTTTGTTGCATAGATTTTAAATATCTGGTATATATTGAGTTTATTAAAATAAAGAAAAATTGTTTATTTTAAAAAAAGGAACATTCTTTATCTATCTCTTTCATAGGTGAATATTTTCCAATCTGGTGGGGGGGGGGGGTGGAGTGCATGATCCGATTTTGCTCATTTTGGTTGTATGAAAGAATGTTTCATACAAAAGTTGTTTGTTTTTATTAGATAAACATTTTTTATATTTAAAGATTTTCTCTATCTCACATCTTTTATAGTGCCACGCGGATAAACTTTTTATAGCACTCGGGGATAGTTTAACTTTCGGCCAGTGAAAGAATTTTTAGAATCGGTTCAATAATTCCAGAGATTATCCTTTACATACAAACAAACAAAGATTACCTCTTTATATATAAGTATAGATAAATAAGGGTGTATTAAGTTTAGTCCCGACTCTGTACCGGTTGAAAATATTGTTGACATAGGTGAACATGACCTAATTAGTTCATTTCCACATGTCTGCAGACACGATAACTCTAAAACGAAAAGAGATCACAAGCTGAAATTTTATATATGTGTTCGAGAGCTGAAAAATAAGGTAATCTTTGAAATCGTAAAGAAATAGAATAAAAATTTCGAGACAAAAAAATTTTCCTTTTTAAAAATAAACAATTTTTGTCTGAAACTTTTTTTCATAAACTCTGTAAATATACCAAGTATTTAAGCAATTAACTCAGTTACTTGTTATTTTCACTTATTTTTATATTCTCTTGCTGACTATAGGGATTTCCCTTTTGCTTGTATTGCAAGAAATAATTATTATTGCTTGAATTCTAAGAAATATCTTATTGTCTCTTGGCTTAGATTGGGTTGGGTTGAGCTTGAGTGAAGGTTTCTTACGAAATTGTATTACTTAGGGTCAAGAGGGAGTAATCAAAATCTTACGGTATCTTACAACAGGAGGGAAGAGAGTTGAACCAGTCACAAAAACTCCTTACGTAATTTATTAATGGAATTTTTGCGCGCGAAGCCGCAACGGGGATAATGTTAGTTTTATTTATACCGGGTATAAAAATGAGTAAGAGCAAAAACAATTTTCTATTAATAATAAATTGTATAAATCTAAGAAATGATGCATTATATGAGGTAATTATCAATTTACAGGAATTACAATTATAATTCAATAGAAATACAACAAATTTGTAATGTAAATTATAAAATAAAAGTTGTACGTGTATGTATATGTGTACACTGATAGAAGGAATTTCTTTCAAGAAAATATATTTTCTTCATAAAGAAACTCTTGTTTTCATTCAAGACTACGCAGTCGAACCAAAAACATGTGTTAAGATGAGCGAACAAACTAAAATTCTTGAACGGTGTTTTAAATTTTTTTTTAATAGAGCTCGTTATTCTTGGCTTAAGAGAATCTTTCTTGGCAAAATAATCTTATGATTCTTTAGTCAAGAAAATGAAATTCTTGTAAAAAAAAGTATTTTTCTTATTAAAAATAAATAAAAACTCAAGAAGAGAAAGTTTATGCAGCTTCTTTATACTTCTTTTAACTGAAGTATATCATTAGATAGATAGATTGTAGAGGCTGCCCTAGGCGGGCTACACTTCGACCATAAGGTCCATTGTGAGTGGAGTGGAAGGAATTTTTGTGTATAGACTAGGAATTGGTAGGATAAGCGGCTGCAGCCGACTATGGTAGGAACTATGCCGATATTCATCTGGAGTTCGTGAAGTAAACTGCAGAAAACCTTCTCAAGCATAGCCGGTTACTTTGTTCTTGTCCATACGCCGACAGTTTAGTCAATTAACCGCCCCCTTTTTTGATTCTTTAATAATTGGCAAACTACCGATATCGGGATTCGAACCCACAATCTCCCAATTTCCAAGTAGGCATACTGCGCAGACATGACGCCTTAGACCGCTCGGCCACTTGGAAGTATATCATTAAACAAATGTTTATTTTGGTCCGAAATTTTAGTATCTTGGTCCAAAGAAATCATCATTTCAGTTGAAGAATTTCGAGATTCTTGATTCAAGAGTCAGTTGATCTTTAGTTCAGATAATTTTCTCAAGTCAAAACTATAGACGTCAAGATACTTATTTTCTTATACCAAATATATATGATCGTCCCTATATATGAGAATCGGAAATTCTTGGTTTAAACAAATTTTTCTTACTGCAAGGAATTACTTCTGTCAGTGTAGTATGTATGTACTTTGTGTATGTTTTGTGTTTGTGTGTGTGTGTGTGAGTAAAAAGATATGGCTGAGTCACGATGATGCTTAGCTCTGTGTGAATACCTTTATTACATATGTTTGAGTATGGCTTCAAGGTCGTGCGAGTATCGAGTGTCGGCTATGTAAATTATATTTACTTTGCATGCTAAGTACGTACACCACTCGACTAGCGTTTAGCATTATTTATAGCTGCGAAATATTAGTCGTAATTCGTTACTCATCTAACGAAAATCTGGAATAATATTTGCAAATATTTACTATCTACCAAAATATTTTCTCTCTGTAATAGTCAGGATATTTTCGAAAAAATAAACACGTATACGGTCGATTTCGATTATATTTCGAACAATTCGATTTGATCATCTCAATGTGATGACCGAATATCTGGATTCGGTTAAAAAATAATAATTTTCCGCTAAAATCCCGTTGCATTTATACCAATTTTAAGATTTAGATAAATAAAACTTTTGAGGAAAATCATAAAATATATAAATTAAATAACAAAAAATATATTCAACTATTTCTGGTAAATTTAACAAAAACATGAAGTAAAACCACTAATTTTAGGCATCACAATGGACCTTATGATCGAAGGCAGCCGCTACAATCTGCCTATCTAACAACTAACTGAGATAATCACTTAAATACCCGGCATATATTTGAATTCATTATCAATGAGTTGTTTAGTTCAGTTTTTGAGCTGAAATTGTGGGAAAATTTCAAATAAAATTTGTTTATCTTTACAAAAAGGAACATTTCAAAGATGGATATTCACCTTTACCCCCCCCCCCCTGACGGAAATCATAAAATTTGTTACATGTGTTAAAATGATATCCCCTGTGGCAAGGGATACAGAGCCCGATTATGTTCATTCACGAACTTGACCCCACTTTTTAGCTCTAAAACACACACGTTATTTCCTTCCAGTTTCGAGTTATCGTGTTTACGGATTACTTAGGTCATCAATATATTTTCAATCGTTACAAAGTTGGGACTAAACTTATAATAATCCTGTATATCTATACTTAATATTATTAAGTAACTATCAGTCCGATTTGAAAAATACCTTTAGATAGTTCGTTTATTGAGGAAGATTATGGGCTATAGATGGGTATAGTCCTTAGCTTAACCTAACTTTTAAACGGTGAGAGATAGAGGAAATTAAAAAACAAACAACTTTTGTATGAAACATATTTGCATACAACAAATAGTTTAGGCACAATTTCAGTGCGAAGTCGGTGCGACCAGTAATGCAAATATGCCGGGTATAAAAAGATTTAAAAAAAAAAAAAAAAAGAAGTATTATCCATGTTACGAATCGTTTCACAAGTTTTTTCAAATTGAGTATGCGAAGTAAAAAAGATTCAATTGTGTATTGCATTCGTTGATTCCCAGTTCCCCCAGGTGGATGAACCACATCATAAAATCGGTCAAGGTCATCACAGTAATTTTATATTCAATTAGAATGAATTTTATTTTATGAATGTGAATATAAAAATATTATTATTTACTTCATTTATATTTACAAGTCTTTAATTAATTACACATATTTATATATTTAATAATTAATATGTAATTGATTTATTTCTCTCTTTTTATTGCAATTGTCATGAGAAACTATGGCGAAATATTTTTTAACCCTTGGTCTAGTTGCTAGGGACTCTCACTTGCGGTACCCCTCTTTCTAATTATTATTATGGCGAAATATTTATATTATGGATACACTGAGGAAATAAAATGCAAAGAGCATTTTATTTCAAAACCAGGACACTTGTCTTCCAGTTAATGAAGAACTACCTGACAAGCCGAAGATGACAGTTCAAATACCAGGACCGTACTGAGCTACTCTGAAATTTTACTCATCCCAGAAATCGAAGAAAAAAAAACGGTCCTACGTCCCTCAAAGAAATTTATATATAGTAATAATGGTGAGAATAGTAGGGGGAGGGGTAGATATATGAGAGGGTTGAGAAATTTTCGCCAGTGGCATGTTCTATTTAGGTATATGAAGCTATCAAACTATAATAGCAGATAGTTTAAATATTTAGTGCATGCGAACATCATGTATATAGAGTTAATACTAAAACTGAACTCTGTAGACAAAGATAGTATAGAGATCAGTGACTAATTCAAGCCGTCCTTCCTAAAGTGATAGGGAATTTGTTCGTAATTCAGTACAAGAGATATAAAACTATATAGAAATAAAACGATGATTAATACAATTAAATGAAATTATTTCTTTGTATTTCCATTGTGTTCAAATAATAAATCGCTTTCAATCAACAAATTTATAAATATACGTCAAATGTAAGATAATTCCACATATATAGTTGGATTAATAGAATTCTAGCAAATATGCCGCATAGTTCAGAGAACTGATTCAATCATTCGATTCGCCGTATTTACATCAGTCGCGTAATTGAATCAAATAAATTGACTTTCAATTGTTTCAACATGTTCAGAGAACCGATTCGATTTTGGAAATAAATAACAATCCAGCAATGTTAAAATCACAGTTCCATCATATTCTAAAGCACGTTTCATCACTGAGAGTATACATACTATGTATATAGAGGTAAAAATCATGATAGTTAAAACTTACGTAATATTTTCATGACTATGAAATTAAACAAAATGAATTAAAATGATGCCGATGTTTAAAAAAAAAAAACCTGACAATTTGGTGCATTGTGTGTTTGTTGAACATAAAATCATCCAAGGTCATTGCTCATATTCAACTACAACTGAAATAAATGCATTTTAGAATCCCATATAGTACTATTCCATACAAGAGTATGCTAGCTACTGTAAAAGACCGTGCTCAGGCGGCCGCCTGATTTAACAACAACGTTTACAGTGGGGAAAAATTCCACCACAATTTCCTACTTATCTCATTGAGAATTTCCCATAAATTTTCACACGGTACCAGATTTGTGAATTTCCTGTACTTTATCCGGATCATTTCATAGAAAATCTTGCGACATGCATGGTTATTAGTTACCTAGCGACAACGCTTTTGGTACTTTTTACTAAGCAAGTGCAAACAGACGTGATTGTACCGATTAATTTTTGTTTTAAATGGAATGATTTAATTCTAAAATTTATTTAAATTTCTTGAATTTGAGATTTCGAGTTTGGGACAATCGGTTACGGGAAAAATACCCGAAGCTATGAACGGTGAGTTTGACAAGCCCTTATAATTTGAATTGTCTTCAATTTGGATATATCATTACATCCGGGGGACTATCTCGAAATTTATCGAACCAAAGCAGTTAGTTATAGCCTTATTGTACGTATATATATATATATATATATATATATATATATATATATAGTGAGTGTATGAGAACATCATGTATTCAGGGTTATTAAAGAAACTCAACTCTGTAGGCAGAGAAAAATTACTGGTTCTAGTCGCAAATCAAACAATCATAGCAGGTAGTTATGATCTACGTGGAAGTTTAAATAGTCAGTGCATGCAAACATCATGTATTCAGAGTGAATACTGAAAATGAACTTTGTAGACAGAAATAGTATAGAGATCAGTGAGTAATTTAAGTCACAACTCAAAGTGATAGGAAATATGTTCGTAATTCGGTATAAGGGATGCAAAACTACATGAAAATTAAACGATACATCAAATGAACCAGCTAGTTTAGTTCCGACTTTGTAACGGTTGAAAATATTGATCTTAGAAAAAAATGTTTGCTATAGATATATTCATAAAATGATCTAATAGTCCATTTCCACTCGTTCGTCTGTCCGTCAACACGATAAGTCAAAAACGAAAAGAGATAACGAACAGAAATATTGTATGTGTGTTTTAGAGCTAAAAACTAAGATCAAGTTAGCGAATGGACAAAATTGAACCGTGCTTTCTCTCGCCAGGGTGGAAAATATTCATCTTTGAAACCGTAAGAGATAGAACAAAAACGTTAAGACAAAAAATAAATAAACAACGAAACCTTTTTATCATAAACTCAGTATATACCGGGTATTTAAGCAATTAACTTAATTACTTGTTACTTTCACTTGTTTTTTTACTGTGTACAATTGTCTAGGATTTTCTATGAAATGTTCGGGGGAAAAATATTGGAAAATTTCAAATCTGATAGAGCTTTTGACATTTTGTAAAAATAATAACGGTAATGTGATTTACATGAGATATCGTATAAAAAGGGGGCAACAAATTTCGGACTTTGCCCGTAACAAATTCATAAATATTTTCTACTAAATGCAATTAACGTATTGTAAATGATTATAAATATATGGCCTTGGTCGTACGTATTTATTATATTATTAATGTAATAATGCATTTTAAAAAACGTTTGAACACACTCAGTCAGTCATTAGCAATATGCATATTTTATTTTTTAAATTATCTCTTGAACAATACAATGGGACACAAAATTAGCCGCTCATTTATCAATCAAAACTAATTAATTTGTGCCGTATTTATTCGATTTTTGAAAAAATTCTTCGGATAAAAATTGTTCATTATAAATATACTAACAACTTTTATTTGAAATATTTTTCCCGAAAACGAAATGATAAAGGTACAAATCAGCAAACAAAATTTTGAACAATAAGCGCTATTTTTGTGATCCATAGTACTCTCAAAACATTTTACATTATAAAATTGACAGCTAGATTTTGTATTTTTGAACAACCCTTCTTACAAGACGGAGAGATTCCATCTGAGCCTAAATTTCAAGGTGGAAAGATTCCATCCCAATTGACTCCAAAAATCCAGGTGTTTTTTTATCCAAATGGATGTTTAAATATTCTATGGCAAAATTGCAACTGGGTCTACCAATAAGTTTTCGGATTAATAGAAAAAAGTTACTCATCCGTCAGGAATCGAAACTTGAATTTGTCGATATCGCGCTAAAATTACACCACAGATGATTAGCTTCTTAAATTGGCGACTTTTTTAAAGCTTTGATTAGTTTGAAAATTTTAACATTTGAAAAAATTCATATTTTCCTGTGCTTTCGACTAAAATGTTGATTTGAAGACTATTCTGGGTGTCCTAGCGTTACCAGACTTAGAATCATTTCATAGAAAATCCCAGAAATTCGTAATATTATTTCCTACCAGCGTAACTGCTGAATATTGTTTATCTCAAATTCTTCTGGACAAAAGGGGAAACCTATTCAAATCCTGTATGAAATTAGAAACTGCACGTAAAATAGTTAAATGACAAAAAAAATTCCCGGTTTATGGAAAAATTTGCCTGTATTTCATTTGTTCCTGCTATTTAAAAGTTTTGAAATTTAACTACTCCTTTTTTGTACTTTAGGATCCAAAAATATATAATTTGTTATAATAATTTGTCTGACTAGAACCGTTTCTATCGTGATAAAATGCAAAATTTTCCTTGAAATGAATAAATAAAATAGGAATACTCAAAAGTTTAAGAATTAAACCACGCTTTTTTTGGATTTTAGTACTAAAAAAAAATGCATAAATACGTTTTTAACGAGATTGAGTCCAAATGAAATGTATATTTAACATAGCAATCCCCCAAAGTTTAAAGATTTAGGTAAACTTTTTCAAGACTTTTGGGCTCAAAAAAACATAATTTCATTAATAAAACTCTTTTGAATGAGATTTAATGGGAAATTTTCCATGAAATAATTATTTAACACAGCAATCCTCGAAAATTGAAGGATTTAACCACACTTTTTCTGAATTGAAGGGCCCAAAATAACATAATTTCATAAGATAAAACCGTTTCTAACGGAAATTGAATGAGAAAATTGTAAATATATTCCAACAAATTTTTATATGAAATTCAAATAAAAATTGTCGTCAAAATTTTTTTTCGATTTTGCATTTAGGCGCTCAATTGCAAATGCACAAATTAAAGAACACGTTTTGCATCATTTCAAGGTGAAATCATAGATTTCAATTGCAAAAATCTATACATTTACATTAATCAGCTGTTTTTTCATACAAACTGGATTATTTTAATACCACACAAATAATACTTTACTGCAATTTATATTATATAATACATGGAGGTCATACGATGCATTTGATTATAACATCAAAACAACTAAATAAATTGTTAAGAAATTGTACAACCAATCGAATTCAAGTCTTGATTCAATTAGAAGAACTAATACACAACTTTCTCTTTTTCCAATCATGTAATTTTCAAACAATCTGCAGCTTTAAACACGTGAGCTTAATTAATACCAGGTCAAAGATCTTTGTTTTTATTTTTAGTAGTCACAAAAAAAGGCGTCGCGACAAAATCAGCTGTAACATTTAGAATCAATATAAAAAAAAAATTGCACGGTGCGAAAACTGTTCGTACTAAAAAAGAAACCACTGAACTTGAAACTGAGATCGATTAAAAAAAAACTTTTTATTAGTTTGATAACAGTCTAAAAATTCACATAGGAAAGAGAGAATATTTAAAATAGAAGAGAAATGTGGCAACGTTTTGGCGTATTGTTTTCTATAATAACATTTTTATTTTTTTTATTTAATTCAGAATCACCGTTATAATAGCCCAGAGAGTTCATCATCCATTCAGAATTACAACAAACAAAAAATACTGACAGAAAAAAACGTATTATTTTGGATGCGGTAACTTACAGATCCTCGTCCTGATGTTAATGGCCAATGATATACCACTGGATCAGCCCCCGCTGGAGAATGCAACCTCAATTCCATGTTAAATAATTTAACATACACTCTCATTAACATAAAACAAACACCACTATTTTTTTTGAATTTTCACCCACTAAAAACTGATGCATTTATTTTATGAACACATTTAATTTCACCAACATTTTTGTGCTTGTGCGTGTTTTCCGCCAAAAAAATATTGATGATATTAATATTTTCAATACCCAAACAAAATAAAAAAGTTACTTAGTGTTAAAAAAGGTTACTCAAGCCGTCTCTCACTGAAACATGGCCGATCTGATGACTACTATTACAAATACGATACTTTAAATATACGCTTCCCTATCATTTGTCGTGCATCGTATGTGATCACACGAACTCGCACGACTGTCTATCGCTGAGTATATGTTATGTGTTCTAGGTGGCACTACCTACGTATGTATATTTTTAAACTATTGTGCTCATTTGTTAATTGATGTTCATCGGTAGTTGGTTATTAACTGAAAAATTATATATTTCTCTGAATCATTCGATGTTTTCATTAAGAAAAACAATTTTAAAGTACTACAACTTTATTTCATGGAATAATTTGGATAATTTTCACTTTTAAGCCACGAAGAATTTATCTATTCCTCGTATCACATGACACGGTAGTGCGACATCCAAGTTTAAGCATAGACGCACTACTGTACTATGTTTTACAAGAAGGATAGAGATTTAAACTGATACTGCAGATCTTAATGTACAACTGGCCATAAAAGTAGCGCTCATTTTTCAAAATTTTCTAATTGATTTGTACCTCATTCATTCGGTTTTTGAAAAAAATGCTATGGATAAAAGTTGTATTTCAAAATATTTTCCCAAAAACCGAATGAATAAGGCACAAATCAAATTTTGAAAAATGAGCGTTATTTTTGTGGCACATTCTTGCGTTATATTGTTTTATAAATTCAATTATGTAAAATTTCTCTATATTACAACATGTTTCCAAAAAACAAGTGTGGCCAGGGGTGGATTAAAACAATTCAGCGTCCTAGGCAGCTGCAAAATTGCCACCCCCTCTTTTTAAAGTACATTTTCATTCTGACGCTTAACGCTGATATCAAAATGGACCACGAGACCAGTTTTGACACCATAGTCGAAAACGCTGGAAGTTGGAATGAAACCAACTTCTTCGTTTGACGCCAATTGTTATTAATTCGAATTAATTTATTGTAAATTCGTATATTTTCATCCACGTAGAAACTCCAACTCGAGCAGATTCAATTTTAGATAAATTAATTTTGAAAAATGAGATAATTTCATTGTCAAATAAGTTCGACGCCCAAAACAAGCGCTAACGTCAGAGTGTTGACGCCAAAGAAACGGCTTTCAAATGGAAATTTCAATTTTTGCACATTCAAGTTATATCTATTGTAAACTATTAAAATTTGCCGCCCTAGACATTTGCCTACCTTACCTACCCGGTAAATACGCCATTTAGTGTGTCCGTTATGTTTCGAAAGTATCTAAAGGTAAAATAGACTTACCTCAAAGTCAATCTAAATTACGTTTTGTTTAAATGAAAGACTTCTTTTATAGTTTCAATTATTTTTAATCTCACTGTGTTATTTACAACATGTTTCAACAAGGTGAGTGTGTCATCGTTATGTTTTGAAAGATAATTTGAAGGTGATAGAAATTAGACTCGTTACTGAAATACAGAAAAGTCCATATGTAAGTCTCGAATATGGTAAATCACGAAGATTATGGTAACTTAAAGCAAAGAATACTGTATATATGTATTCTTTGCTTAAAGTGTCATCGAGTCAAATTTAGTTTAAATTTCGTAAATTCTATAGTACATGTTAATTTAGTACAAATCATAGATGGCATTAGTTACTTATACTAAATTCAAATGTTGTTATTCATTTGTTTTTCAACTGAAATTTCATCCTTCATTTCTTTAAATTTAAAAAAAAAGTGAAGCCACTAAATTAAAACTAAATAGAAGTATTGTTTTATCATGTTTTATAAGTTCAATTATTTAAAATTATTTTGTGTTGTCATATTTTTCGAGTGATTTAAAAATAATATGAAATATTGTCGAATAATTCGATTGAAGTTTAAAATGTGTCTTACAACAAAGTGTGTGACTTGAGGTGATATGAAATATTAAGTGATGTGAAATTGAAAGTGAATGGAATTTTCAGGATTTAGTTTTGAAGCAAAGAAATTAAATCATGAAAATCATGGTAAGCGATTACTGTCATTTCAATTTTTAAACATAAAATATTTTTGTAAAACAAATGAGGTATGAATTTCGTGTGTTAAATTGCAAATTCAATGTTTATTTTCCGAGTAAAATTTTATTTGAAAAAATTCTATAAAATTCTAATGCTATAAAATTCAACCTGACAATGGGTATGGAAGGATTGATATTAAACATAGTATTGCTTAATTCTACACATTCGGTTTTCGAATAAATGTTTAGAACAAAAGCTGTTAGTATTTTTATAACGAGCAACTTTTAAACTCAAAACAGATTTTTGGAAACCAAATGGACAAATCGCGAGCAACTTTTTGAAAAAGCCTGCCAAGAATCGATAACAGTCGATTGTAAGTACTGTGGGTCACAAAAGTAGCAACTGATGCCTTATTTTCGGTTTTCGAAAAAATGCTTCGGATGAGAGTTGCATTATAAATATATCAACAACTTTTATTCCAAGCATTTTCTGAAAAACCGAATGAATGAGGTACAAATCAACTAAAACATTGAGTGTTATGTTTATGGCTCATAGTACCATAGTTGCATGGTGTTAAAAAGCTACATGACCAAAGTTTATTATATGGGGCTCTAGTAGCAATACATTTGATTACAGTGCCATCTAACGGAGATATTTATAATAACTGTAATCAATGTAGTATTTTTATGATTTAACTACTCGTGTGCCCGATAGGATTTATTTCTCAGACTGTACTTTGACATTATAGATAAAATATAGTAGTTATCTCTATGAATATAGTAGTGTTTGTCTACTAATCTCTGGTTTGACATTGACATGCGAGTAAAAATAAACAGCTGTGCTTTGATTGTTTAATTTTCATAGATATATTAATTTTTCAGTCAACATGAATGTGACTGAAAAACAAAAGCAAATGATAAATTTCATGAAATTAAACTACTCCAAAACACGTGCGTCGTTTTAAGCCGATTATTTCTCTCTCTCTTTCTACTTCTTCCCTTTCTCTCTTGGATCCACGTATATTAAGAAATTCCTTGAAAAAACTGCTCACATTTAGTATTTTCACCGGATTTCAGTAACAGAATCACTACCCTGGCGACTACCAAAATATGGGAGAATCGAACTTCGTCAGACTAAAGTAGAAAGGGGAGCACAATGGACCAAAAGGTCGCAGTGAAATACTTTACTTACCCTAAGACATATCTATTTATCTATCTTACATGCTATTAGTTTCTGGGAAGGTCTCCGCCGACTCTGAAGTGGTACAAAGATAGAGAAACAAATTGAATGATTCATTTTAAAAAAATACATTTTATTTTTTCAAAAATTTTACAATTTTGTTCCTTAAACAAACAAATTTTCATCACATGCGTATGAGATCTATCATCAAAAACATACCGATCCATGATGTTCACAATACATATGTTTTTTTTCTTCTTCAAATCTCCCACAAAACAAAAACGTATTCGTCTAAATTCCAATACGCACAATACATTGTCTGGTGGGGAGAAAAACATTTCGGACAATGTGCAGAACACATCAGTTGCAATGGATGAGAAAATGAAATGAAAATTATTTTCTATTTAAAAATATAATTCAATAAATTAATTCTCTAATTATTTATACATAAATAAATGTTTAATACTTAAACGCAAAAACAAACAAAATATAAATGTTCTGATCATGCGCACAAATGACATACAAAATTTATAACTAGTGTTGTAAGGTGTACACAGGATTATTGGGACTGTCTAGCAGATAATACGCTCATATAAGGTCAGTATTACATCGAAAAGTAGCCCTTCACCGACGTAACAATTTTCATCTAATGCGAGTCTCAAGACTTATGTAGGTAGACGATTTGAATATACACTGAGCGGTTTACGAGATATCGTCTGAAATCTTATAAAAAGCAGACATATCTTGAAAACTATCTCTTAAAGCATCAAACTAACTGGATATTATCGAAAAATAATCGATTTTGAATCAAACTCATTATTGGTAAAGTTTCATGATGTCATTCTCCAAATGGCGGCTTTAGTCAGGCTACATTTCAACAATTAGATATATTTTTGATAAAAACCCTAGTACGCATATGTAACTATCACAGTTGAGCCTCTGTTTTTATTTATTGTCAAATAGAAATGGGTTCCTATTTGAAAAACGCAAGTTGACCATCAAATAACCTTAAAGGCCAAGGTTAAAATCAAAATCACCATAAGCTGCTCCTTTCTGAACAAAACAACTTTTGTTCAGAAGGGAAATGCATAGTTTAAAATGGGACACTCTGTATAAGTTGGGCTCAAAAAATAGGAAAATCCGGTTTATTTGATGATTTGGTGAGCGGTTTACGATATATCCTATAAAAAGGGCATAAAATCGGAAACAATCCACCGAATCGTCTGAACCAACTGGATTATTATGTTTCTCAGAATCGCAAATTCTCTATCATTTTCAGATTGCTCAACACCCTCTATTACGTGCGGATCAGATCTACTAGGCAGACTCTTTTTTTATCTTTTAAATCTAATGATCACAAGTTTACTAATAATAATATTAAATCTAATATTTACAGTTCATACGTGAGTCTTTAGCACCGTTCAGTTTGAGAGCACATTATTACAAGAAGTGTTGGACTGTGTACTAACGACTGTGATTCAGGAATTGAATCATTCATAAATCAATACAAACATTTTTCTATGAGCAATTAATTCACTTTATTCAACTCCTCAAATTGATTCTTTTACGATATTCAACACTGATGAATACCTTTTTTTGGTATGAAAAATGAATCTATTTAAACTCAAATGGATTCAATCAATTTCTGAATCGAAATTGTTCAGTTCAACACTAATTACAAACACAATTTATTTACATTCCTCCATAAATTGACTACGAATGAACATTATTTGATTCATAGACCTAAAAAAGGACTGATAAATTCAATGCTAGAAACCAATTTGCGATATATGAGAGAGATAGTGCTAACTATCGGTTAAACTAAAAATATTACGGTTTCTTTGTCTCTCAGATAAATTTTTCTCTTTCTGGTCAGAACAACAAATTCTTTCAGGACACACATTATCTTGTCACGCAGTGTTGCCAAATTGGGCGATTTTTCCCTATTTGAATTAACTTAATTTAGGGTAAAATCCTCCAATCTGAGAGTACTCAGTAAGCAAACTGATGTCACAATTTAAGTTGCTTGTATCTGTCATATGTCCTGGCACAGAATCTAAGTTAGATAATATACTTAATAACTTACTTAGTTTATTAAGGATTTATTGACCAGTCCATTAATTTTATGTCTATGATTTGATCCATGTAGAATAGATATCAAGGAGATAGAACCATTGGTGACTGCGTTTATATCGATAGTGGCGCCTTGTTGTGTCGTAAAACCAACTTTTATGCGATTTAAAATCACAACACGTTCTAGCATTACTCTATGTAGAACAAAAAAGCGATTCATACTGAAAAATTTCAAATAAAATGACGAGGACGCGACGATTTTGAAGTTATTTTCACTACATCCAATTATGGTTGAAATCATTCGGCTAAAACTGGGACTGTTATTACTAAAGTGTAGCATAGTGATCAATAATATGTTTCGCATTTCAGACGTAAACAGTTTACATAGTTCGATCTCCTTGAATATATCTATCCTGCATGCTCCGAAGCATGTGACCGGGATAGGTTTTTGGTACATTTAATGACTGTTATATTTAATTCCATAGAAAATGTGTCATGGATTTTCTAGTGTAGAAAAATATATACTTATCAATATTGTTGATCCTAAATTTGTACAAAAATCTAATTCGTTGCATTTAACTTTGTATAAAAAAATAGTTCAAAATTTTATCAAAGGTGGCTCCACTTATTTGAATCTAGTGGGCCGCATAAATAGTAAAATGTTTTATCTTATTCAAATGACCTTCAAGAGCGAATATAGAAATATTTCTAGCAGTGGATACCACTGACGTCTATATAACTGGACAGAATATGCTTATGAGTCCAAACGTGAAATAACGTACAAAATTTAAAGATAGGCAGCAGCGCCACCTCAACTAGCCAAAGTACTAAAAACTTTCTAAATTCGCCTTTGAATTCGTATTATTTTGATAGACCAGTAATTGGTAACTAATAATTAGTAGACCGATTTTTATACATAAATTTTTATAAAAATATTTGAGCAAATTTATTTTGAAATGAATTTATTCTCGAGTAAATATGATTTCAAAATAGATGAGTTATAACCCCTAACGACAAAAAATCGTCTAGAAATCGACAAATTAGGTTTATATTCTTAGATACGATCATCCTATCGAGAAAATTCGAGGCCAAGTGATTTAAGCATGACATTACGAATTACCAATAAAAGTGCTGAGTCATTATACACTTGACTTCCATTTTTCATGATTGGTGTTTCGTCTAAAAGGAAATCCTTTTCCTTAAATGTCCAATTTGAGATATTGTTAATTGAAGTGATCCAAAACTTTACTCGACTAATTCCTTGATCTCTAATTTTTGCATTGATTCACCCAAAAAAATAAATATTATTGTACGCTTAGTCACTTGACCCCCAATTTTCATAATTAATCACTCGCTTAAAAGCAAATGTTTCTAAAAAAAAAGAATACAAGCTCAATATTCGGTTATCGATCTACGTGTTAAATCGAGAATAATTTCATCGATTCCAAAATTAGATCTTTCTAATAAACAAAAGAAATTCATCTTAAAGAATGTAGAAATTTCTAGATTCCAAAGAAATATAAAAAATTGCTATTTATTAAATAAAACAAATATTTGAGATTGCCGTAACAATATTTTTATTTTGACTATAGTTTCGAAAACACAGTTCCTTCTTCAGAAAATATATAATAAATTTATGATATATTTTCTGAAGAAGGAACTGTGTTTTCGAAACTATAGTCAAAATGAAAATATTGTTTTGAAAATCTCCAATATTTGTTTTATTTAATAATTATATTGAATTTTCGTCAAGTATCGACCCATTCAATACAAAAAAAAATTGTTTAATGTAAACAGTAAAAAATAAATAAGAAAAATTATAGGTAAAACCGAAGATACGCCTCTGTTGGTCAAATGATGTAACGTTGAAGAGGGGTCATTCATTTTTTCGTATGATAATTTTTGTTTAATGTAAACGTCAAAATTTGATAAAATAATGTTCTGCTAAAACCATTTTCCATATAAAAACTGCTGGTCCAATTTGTAAAAGTACAATAATATACCAGAGGCACCAAAAGAGCCTAATTACGTTGCTGGTAACAACTGTTTAGTTGGTTAAACAAATATTAAGTTTGTTGCATGTGTAATTTGTCATATTTTGTACACGAAATCGATTTGTTCCGAATTTATAATGTTTTCAAAAAAATGCTCAGAACAAAAGTTGTTAAGATTTTTATGACAAACAACTTTTATTTGAGATATTTTTTCAAAAATAAAATAGATTCGACACAAATCTAAAAACTATATCAAAATTTTACAGTATGAATTATTTAGTCAAGACTGATGGAAGCTTTGTTTCTAAATATGACTGTATAGTATTTGATTGACCCCTCTTAACAGTGCGATGACCTTCACATGGTCGCTGTATTTCATTTATAATTTTAAAATTCGATTAAGTTCATTTCTCTCGACATTTGATTTGGTGGATTTGGTGCTAATCGATGAGGATTTAATTTAGGACATTCCTCAATATGACATGTGAAACCTTTCGATCTTTTATACCAATCCAAATGTTTTGCAGCTCCCAGTGCCGTTTTATTAACATTTTCTTCACCTTTACGCATCGATAATTTCTTTTCGATGATAATTAATTGTGTACGCAAATATTCATAGCTAGATGCTTTTAATGCAGCCACCCATCGATTAACATCTTCGTCGGATCGACATGAGAATATATGTTTCTTATCAGGTTCATCACGAAAACTTATCGAAAAACCGAACGGTACTTTACGTAAATTCTCATATTGTATTGTTGCCGTTTCCAGAACAAATACACCCAATGGTTGCTCATAATCGATATTCTCAGATTCGTTAATTCGATAATAGAATAGAAAATTGCATTTTAATTTAAACCAACGATCTTTGAACGCTGTCGATTGGCTCATCCATTCGGACCAATCTTTACCTTGCGGTTTTTGATGACATAGTCGCCCTTCTATGGTTGAATCGGATTGTAAACTCACTGAGATTAATTCACGATCGTTAAATTTCATTTTTGCTATAATTTTTTCTCACAAACACTTCAGAATTTCAAGGTTTTTCGATTTCAAGGCCAAATTAATTTGTTCCCCTTAATGGTAATAGTTTTTTTTCAAAAAATCATTGACTGTTTATTTGGAAAAACCCAAACTAAAATAAATATTTAAATTTTTCTAAAAACTTGATACGCTCTTGTTAAAGCGTACTTAACTTTGACATATCGTGGGGTGTATTCAGTGGGGTGTGTTCATCTATACTACAACCAAATATAAAGCTGTCTATACACTCTTTTGAATAACAATTTGTTTGATTAATATCCAAGATTGATGAAAATTTTTTTTCTGTTAATTTTGCTAAGAAATTTACAAATGTATAAAATAATATAATTTAACAGATTGATGTTTTAAATTCTGTTTTGATAGGAATTATTAACATTGCGGAATTGAAGAAAAATCATGTGATGATTCACTTTGTACTTATTGACTCAAAAAGTGGCGTTTCTTTTCTCAAAATTTTACAGTTGATTTGTAATGAATCCAAACAAATTTGTTAGTATTTTTGTAACGAACAATTTTGATATGAAACATTTTTTCGAAAATCAAATGGATTCGGTACAAATACGATTACAAAAATTTGCTTCTTATGGATTCATGGAAAATGATTATTTTTGTGTTTAATTCCTGGAAACTCTGTGTGAATTGTCGACATATTTCATGTAGATGAATGAACAGAAAATTTTCCAGTTCCTTAATTTTTCTTAATATAGTGAAGTCTAAATATAGAATTAGATAATTGTATTTGTTTTTATTATTTTGTATGTTCGTGATTTTCCACGTATTTTTCGATTTCACGCTGCTTTCTAATTATTACATTTTCTTGACAATTTATTAATTAATTTTATTCCCTCGTATTGGTGTGATGGTAATCGACCATGTTCATATAATTTTAATATTTTCTTCCACGTTTGGAAGATAACAATTTTTTTTAGGAAATTTTATATGTTACTTCCAAGAATTTATTAAACAAGTGAAAATAACAACAAACGTAGTTAATTGCTTAATTACCCAGTATATATTGAGTTTATGACAAAAAGTTTCAAACAAAAGTTGTCTATTTTTCATAAAGGAACATTTTTTGTCCTTAAGTTTTTTATTCTTTCTCTTACGGTTTTATTTAACAGACGGACCAGATGAAATAGACTAATAAGGTCATTCTATGTACTTCTATTCCAAAAACTTTTTTGTATGATCAATATTTTCAATCATTACAACGTCAGGACTAAACTTAATATACTTTTGTATATATTATATATACCGGTTATCAGTGTTTGTTCCGTAGAGCTATGACATCTGGTGACAATAATTAGAAACAGAGTAGTCAGGTTCATAAAAACTGAACCAGTTGAAACATTCTAAGTGTAACTGTATGTAATATTATTAATATATTTAGTAATATATACGTTTATAATGTGACTTACTGGTTGAATTTTTATGAACGGGAGTGTACATTTGCGTTCCTAAGGTTACATTAATAAAATAAGCAAAAAGTTATTATTTTGTTAATGAAACTCATCATTTTTTTTATTAAAAATATAACTAATTGTCTAAATGTAGCCTGACTAAAGCCGCCATTTTGGAAGATGATGTCATGAGTAAATTTACCAATAATAATTTTCTGAATAAATTTGTTTTCTACATGTACAGTTTGATATCAAAAATACCATCTATGATTTTGTTAATGAACTAATATGTTTAAAATATCAATGGTATCTGTCGAATTAATTCATCAATTCGAGATTTCGATAAAACAAAGATAATTATTGATATCGAAAGAACATTGTTGCGAATCGTGATTAGTAAAGCTGGTTTCAATTTTCAATATTTTAGCCAAAACAAAGATTGGAGGGTATACCGGCCCTACATCTCAATCTCGGTAAACGATACACAATTTATTGGAAGAAATGCAAAGTAGTCCACAAAATAGTAACTTTCAAAATAATTAATAGTTTAATAAAATTTTTGATTGAACTATTAAAAATAATTATTATTCAAATTCGTGCAGACACAACAAGAATAAAAATTCTTCATTTATACAGTTTTATTTATTTTCGTGTTCTACTATTAAGATGAATGGGTACAATTAAAGCGGTTGATAGTTGAATTTTTTTTTAATGGCGGTAGAAAGTTGAATCAAATGTAGACGAGAGTGTTCGTATTCACGACTCGTTTCCTTTGACTCGTGTCAAAAAACCGACTTTTAATGGAGCGTTGACGAGGTGAGGCGAGTCGATACGAGCCAGACCGAGCGTTGTGAGTACATTCTCGTGCTCGTTATGTTCCGCCTTGCCTCGCCGAGTGTATACTGCCGGCATAATATCTAAACTTCGTGATAGCAATCCTAAAATGTTTGTATCACCGATGGTGGGTGGATGGTGTCACCTAGTGGTAAATAAAATCATTACACACGCTATGTTTTTAAATTATATTTTTCTTTATTTGATTTGTGAATTATAATATAATTATAATATATATATATATTATAGTATCTTAATCATTACACTTATATCATACTTTACTAAGTATTATAACTAAAATTTACTTAACTATTTGTATAAAGACTAAACTAATTTTTAATTTTCATTTTTTTTTTTTCAATTTATTATTTTGAATGTTAGTTTTTTTTCCCAAAGTATTTTTCCCCAAAAAAAAATTTAAAAAAATCCAATATTATTACACGAACAATAATCATGTCTGAATTATTATTTGGACCCCTGCTGTCTATCTTAAAACAATAAAAATCTATTCAATTTTATATATTTTGTCCCATTTATAGTCCTAAAATCATGGCCAGTTCTTATTTCTGTTTTTGGTATCGGACAAAATGTCAAAAATGTAACTACTTTTTAATTCAATAAATTAAAAAGAGATGTACACTGTAGCCATTGGACGCCATATTGATGCCAAATTAGTGTAATCGAGTGTACATGGCGGACAAACTGTCATTTTAGGAATTAAATCTACATGACAGAGATGCTATCCAAAAATTGCTATTCTTATAGAGATGTTATGTTCTTCAAATATAGGTGATAAACTGTCACAGATTTCGAGGTCAGTCCTGGATTTTGATCCTTAATGTTGTACACATGGCCACAAAAGTAACGTTCATTTTTCAAAATTTTATATTGATTTGTGCCTTATTCATTCAGTTTTCGAAAAAAGTGCTTCGGACAAAAGTTGTTCATTATAAATATACTAACAACTTTTATTCAAAACATTTTTCCAAAAATTGAATGGATAAGTTATAAATTAACCAAGAAATTTTGAAAAATGATCTCTATTTAAGTGGCCCATAGTACCAGTATCACTTAATATCCCGAATATTGAAAATCATTTTAAATAACGTTGCTATCCAGATTCGTACGGGCGAATAAATTCTGTTCTGAAACATTTCAGTACAAAATTTCGTTTTATCGGGTAAAAATCATTGAATTCAGATTTGGACGTAAGTAGTGACGTCCCGTTTTCAAATTTTTGCAATCGATTTGTGCCGTATTAATTTTGTCTCTTATCGAATGGATTCAGGTCAAATCAACTGCAAAATTTTGTCAAAACAACGCCAATAGTACTTGAGGCCACGAAAGTTCCCCAATGTTTGTTCAATCAGTTTTTGGGAAAATGTTTCGAATAAAAGTATAAGAAATATGTTTATTTGCAAGGCGTTTCTAGAACTATAAATAGAACGATCCCTTTTTTGGAACGAACTGAAAATAATGCACAATTGTTTTTTGATCAACTCACTACCAATTCTAAGCTACATACGATTGATACGTCCGTGCTAATAATATTAGAAATTTTTTACACAATTTGGGTTTTTCAATTAATGTAAATAATCTCAATCTAAAATGATTTTTTTTAGCTTTGTCTCTGAGAGCTAGAATTTTTTTTTTTTTGTTTATTTTAATATTCTGTTATCACATATTTAAAAATTGGCATGCTGATTAAATTTTTTTAATCATTCTAGTAATTTATAATCAGCATTTGTTTTTTTTTTTATAATTAATAATATTACTCGTATTTTATTATTAAATAGTAAATTATTTTTTTTGTTTATTATAAAAAAAAAAAACATTCAAGCTTGTCAAAACCGTCGACAGATGTCAGGCTGTCAGACGTTTGACAGGAGTGGATGTTTCTTTTGTTTTTTTCTGTTTTTTAAATATTATTTAATTATTTATACTTATTTTAAATATACTGAAATATATTTTTTTGTCTTTTTTTTTTAGTATAATTTTTTTTAAATTTGTAGTAAATGTACTTATTTAAATTTATTTTTTAAATATTTGTTTTTTTTTTTAAATTTATTTATATGAATTGCTATTATTAGAGTTTTCTGCTTATTATTCCAATATACTTTTCATTTGTTTTTTTAAAATTTTAAGGTGTTTGTTTTTATTTATTTATTGGAGCATGAATGATCATTAACTTAAAAATTTTTTAATATCTATGGTACACAACACGATTTGTTTTGTTTGGAAACACGATTTTGGAATACTGATCCTTTGGAGAAAGATGTGGAAGTTAGTTTTTTTGATGAATCAATTCCTAATATGATTAAAACTATGAAGAGTACATATTTGGGTGGATATCGAATATATTTATGTACTTTTGACTTTGATAGGGATAGATAGATATATCTTGGGGTATGAAAAGTATTGCACTTCGATCTTAGGGCCCATTGTGCTCCCACTTCTACTTCAGTCTGATGGGATTCGTTTCTCCCATATCCTGGCAACGGCCAGAAGCTTGCTTATCCTTGATAGGGATAGGTAAGAAACAATCGGAAAGTTATGAAAATAAAAACCCAAGTGTACTTAGTAAAAATCAACATGAAAGAAGGTGGGATTTAAAACAGATTGAATTGTTAGCAAATTAATACGAATGCTATTGGGATCGCTGGTAGGAATGGATCTAAATATTTCAATCTTCTTTCAAGTAGTTTCCAGGCTGTTCACCAGAATGCGAATACGTCCTTTTTGCGAAAGACAGCAGAGAGCTCCACTTGAGTAGTTTTACTTCAGCTTCCTTCATTTCGGTTGACCCAAAAGTTAGGTACATCATTCTGGCTCTATAAGGACATTCTGTCAGAAGGTGGAAGGAGTGATATTAAATGCTTTAACACCTCGTATATTCTTTACTTTTTAAGAGAAATCTGAACAACCTAATCGATGGGTCGTTTCTGTTTCAGTTATTACTTAATTTTAGGAATAACAGTGTGCCCCTATTTTCCATAGATGAAATATTATTCGGACATCGAAGATGTTAAAATATAGTTAGATCTCCTCCGAATCTCTACGCTTCATAATGAAAATAGGATCAGCGTGAATTTGTTTTTGAAATGCCGTAGAGAATGATGAATTATAATATGTTTTAAGACACTTTCATCGTTAAATATTTTTCTCTTATTTAAAAATTTCTAAGAAAATTTCCCAACGTATGTTTGGAAAAAACAGTTTTCTTATCATATGATACCACTTTAAAATGTTTGTATTTTGTGCGTAGTCGTCTGTCTTAAAAATGAGATTGAAGAAAATGAGAGATTTTACACAAATGCCTTATTAATTAATAAATGGTATTTCTTAATTACTTTTTTTTTTTTAAAACTGTACCTATATTTACAAAGCTCATTTTTTCTATATGTTTGTTTCTTTAACGTTTTTTTTGGGCGGAAATGAATTTAATTACTACAAAATAATTAACAATTTCCGTAATGATCATTCATGTGTACATTATTTATGGAATATCGTTTTTTGGAGTTATTAAAAGAAAAAAAACAATTTGGAATAGTTCTGTAACAAATTATTCCATTAAGTCGTTTCGAAAGGCATTTTCATATTAAGGGTTGTTGAAATACTACGGTTTATATATTCCATAAATGTGTGTTTATAAATATCATTTAAATATCTACTTTAATTATCAAAATAATAATAGAAACATAACCAACAAATTTGAAAAACAAAAAAATTTAACAAAGATTTCAATAACAAATAATTTTTTAATAAATATTTTTAATAAGGCAAGTTTTTTTTTTTTAAAGTATAGGAACCTTGAACACACGGTACATTGCTTTATTTCTTTAATTTATACATTTGGAAACAAAAAATACGGACTTTCGGTTTTTCGATTCAAATCAATCCTATCATACTGTACCGAGAATGGTGGTAAAGAGTATCCTTTCTCACGGATCACGCTTACTGTTCCTTTTAATTTGAAGAGATAAAAAACAATATTTTCAATGTCTTCTTTTTCTCCAGTGGCGCGATAGTCCCAAAAGAGATAGCCCCCGACCTTCTCAAGAAGTCTCTTCCAATCAGATCTTTTGTTGGCAAAGGTCTTTCCAGTTTTTTTTTTATATATTCTATGATTGTGTACAATAGCATCTGGGTAACTCATTTGGCAGAGCACTAGTGTGGAATGCCAGAGGCCCCAGAGCTCTTGGGTTCAATCCCCAGTCAAGATTTTGCAAATTAAAACATTGATGCCAAGATAATGTTATTGCGTGCCAGTTATTTATATTTTTATAACGAAAAAGTAATTCCAATCATTTTTTTCCAAATGAATTCGCCACAAATTGACTGCAAAATTTGAAAAGGAGCGCACATTTTCTATGAATTTCGGAAAAAAAAAACAGTTTCTACAAACCCCCAACACCCTCCCTCCCCAAGGAGAGAGGAAAATGCCAATTTTAACGCTTTGAATTATCTTTCAAAGAAATATTTCAGTGTTTTCATCGTTGGGAGAGATTTGATTGAACTTGACGAAACTTACAGCTCGAACTTTACGGATATGAAAAATCGTAATAAAACCTGTCATGAATTTGTAGGCTGTCGATTTTGCGGTTATAATTTTTAACAATTCTTAAATATATCAAGAGGTACCACTTACAATACAAAACAGTAATATGATTTTCATATTACTATATTTTACGATAAGTGACGCCATTTTGACTCCAAATGATCGTGATATTTATGTACACAAGTGTATAATAAACGTGTTCTATAAAACATCGAATTCTACAAAGCATTCTTCATTGAGTCTCTATGTTGTTTAGCTCTATCAAGAGGTATCACTTACAATACAAAACAATAATATGATTTTCATATTAATATATTTAAGATAAGTGACGCCATTTTGACTCCAAATGATCGACATCATATTTATGCCCACAAATGTATAATAAACATGTTAATACAACATCGAACCGTATACTCAATATGGAATTTATCTACAACTAAAAAATAAAAGACTCCAACTACTGACTGACCTATTTGTTTTTAATAATTCTTAAAATGACATTTATAGTTTTCTGTTATGTAATTTTGTGAGGTTATTGTATTTTTGTTTTGATAGAAGTATTTTATGAAATCATTTTGTTTGAAAGGAAGTAGTTTAGTTTGTAGTACTTTTAGTTTGTTATACAGTGTGGTTTTTTTGTTTTGTTTGTTATATATAAGTATAAGATATACTTTAGTATTTTTGTTTAAAAATATTTAAGTACAGATAAATTACTTAAGTTTAAGAGATATAAATTATAAATAAATATTTGTTTTATCGTTTTTTTTTTTTTAAATATTATATTTTCATTATTTTTCATTGGATCCGAATATTGCAATCGATTTAACGGAATAATATGTTTTATTGCGATAAATGGGAGTACGTAATCATTGTACTAATTTAAATTGGTATAACAGTTCACATACAGATGGCACCATTATAACAATACTTATGTAAGAAAACATGTTCTTTCAAACATTTTATTTTGAAAATATTTTAAATATTAACATACTGATTGACAGTAGACAGCTTTGTTGGCTACAATGTTAATGCTAATTGTTGTAATACTATTTCACATAAATCAATAGTTTTCGCCTACTTAATATAAAATCATAAAATTTATCTCAAATTCATCAACAATTTCGATAATTCCTAAATTAAAAATACAATTTTTTCATGTTAGATATACATTTAATGTAATTTATCCTTTGTTTTTTGTTAACATAAATGTCATTATCGTGGTGTCGTCTTTATATAAATTTTTATACTGAGGTATTTTCTTTAAAATATCGTCATGATTCCGATAACTCCCATATTTAAGGAAGAAATATTTATTGCATACCATTATAAAATCGATCGCAACGTCTCGTTTGAGTGAAAACCACATAATTTGTAGATGCCCGATAAAATTATAATTAATAATTATTATAAAATTTATGTTATTTTGTTTGAAGCATTTGATTAATAAATCTCGATTTTTATATATTGTGTGTAGTTTAAACTAATTTCGAATAGATGGCAGCACTTAAAGTGATCTATTTGTACTGTGTATGCAATGAAAAATATTGAAAATTTTCGAAACAATTCGAATAAAATTTGTTTTATAAATAAGTTAAGAAAAAAGTTTTTTGTGATTTGCACACAAAAAATAATAATTAAGTTTTTTTTTTTTTTTAAATTAATTAATAATAATTTTGTTTTTTTTTCTTTAGATTATCACATTACGTTTTGACATTTATTTTGATAACTTAAGTAAATATGAATGTTGTTTTTTTATTGCATAAACTTATTCACTAATATTTGACTAGTTTTTCATTTTCATCATCATCGTTCACAGATAATTTGTGAAAAATATTTGAACAATTCAACAAAAAAAAAAAAACTAAACGTGGAAGAAATTTGAAAATCACTTTTTTCACAATTATTATCGGTCCATATTATTTTGTTTACCTTTCTTGGTGAGTTGGAATTATGCGTACAATATTTGTTCAATCAAACTACTATTTAATAGAGATATAAAGCTTTAAAGTTACGAATTAGACATACTTCAAGATGAAATCTTAATTTTTTAAGTACCTAATAAAGGTATAAAGCTTTAGAGTTATAAAAGCTTTAGGGTCTGGTATATAGAGAGCGATTTGTTACAGGAGACAAGCGATTTAGTTGTATTACACAGATTAGCATCTCCATATGCTCGCAAAGTGTGATCTATTTTGATACAGTGACGATACTTGTTGTATTATTGGCTTCATTTTTTAAATTTTACAATTTTGTATTGAAACCATTCGGTTTTAGGAAAAATGTTTGGAACAAAAGTTGTTTGTATTTTTATAATGAACAACTTTTATTCGAAACATTTTTTCGTCAAACGAATGGATTCGGCACAAATCGTACATAACTACTGATTTGTCTCGAAAGCACTGTGTAAATTGACACATAGAAAAAGTTCGTAAACTTTGCTATTCCTTGAGTTTCTTATTATTCGGTGTTGCAATATCGTTCTGTAAAAAAACGTTGCCTATTTCCCTTGTTTCAATGTTATTTTCTCAATTTGTGGTGAATTTCTGAATTAAATTTCGAAAAAGAATTTTATACGTACGCGTTTTCTCAACTTCCACCTAGGAAATTCGATTTCCCCTATTCAGGAGGAAAATAATCGATATTATTCGAAACATTCTAGAGTATTGATTGTCCTTAATATAAAACAATTTTTTCTTCTTCTTTTGGTTAATGTTCAAATATTTCTAACAATTATACAGTATGTATACAAAATGTTTGACTATCGATTGTACAAAAACGAAAGGCCTTGTTCTCAAAAATCCGCAAGGTATATAGTAAAAAAAAAACTTAACGAAAACAATAATTCTAAATCTAAATCTCCTCCGAAATGATTTCGAGAATATTCTATCTACTTAATTAAATTTCGGCGATTTTTATATAAACAGGAATAAATTAAGTGTTTTTTTTTTTTACAGTGAATTGAATTGTTAAGGAACGTTTTGATGAGATCCCTATTCGAATTTTTCTCATACAGGCACAACATTTACTTCATAATTTAAGTCGATGTTTCACGAAACATCTTTTTTTCTTTAATGTACACATGGCTCCAAAAGTAGCGAACATTTTTCAAAATTGATTTGTGCCTCATTCATTCGGTTTTCGAAAAAAGCCTTTTTATAACAGTTGTTTATTATAAAAATATAAACAACTTTTATACGAAACATTTTCCCAAAAAAGTCGAATAAATTTTGAAAAATAAGCGTTACTTTTGCGTGCTCATAGTATCTACCTCTAATATTTAAAAGGGGTACAGGATGTTCGGAAAAAAAAGAGTTAAATCTATTCCTAATTGATTTTTTTACAGTTCCTAATCATTTCAGTTTCAAGCATTCTCTCAAAGACACATAACGGTTTTTCACTAGTTTCACGGTTTACAATTTTCTTTCTAAATTTATTGGGCGTTTCTGAATGAGAGTTACAAACTTGAGTAAAAAAGCTCATATTAACATTGATCCGAGTATTAGATAGTCTGGCATTTCCGGAACAATATTCATATGAACTTTGATGGGTACTATTGACTCCTTAGTATAATAGTACACCCATAGAACATGCAATATAGGGAAAAGAAATAGTTGCCTTAAATATCTGACCAGAGATCAAAGACATAACTGTCTTTAAAATGACCTTGAACCCAAGAAAAAACCTGTCTGTAATCTAGACGCTTCCGATTGAATTAAGGGGTCATCATCAGAGAAATGAATATTAGAGGAATTAAGTAATTTGCCGAATTCCATTTTCAATTTAACGTCCACCCAAGATTTATCAACCGCCCACCTTAAAAATTTTGTACTTTTCCGATTTTTGTTGAATGTTGGTTTTGCTAAAATTGTAAATTTTGGTAGTTTCCAAAAAGATTTTCATTTTTAGAAATCGAAACGAGTAACACATGGTCTCTTGGATTTAATATCTCACTTGTTAGGACGATTATAGCTCTACGGTAAGATATCGTTATCTTCTCTGATAGCCAAGGGGCGATAAAATCCCGAAGGTCGGTATACTTATCTTCTGAGATGGCACATGACTGCTGATTTTCTCTGAATGAGCTATCGGCAAATGTCAATTAATGAGCTTTCGACAATCGGAAGCGTTCCGAAGATATTATCTTCCTTCATAGGCCCTCCTTTGCCTATGCTGAACGTTTGAGCCTATCAGTACACCACGACTATTGCAGGAGCTGTCACAATGAAGAGGAAAAGGGAACGATGACCCACCTTCTCTGTCCAGTTCTTGCACTTGGGTCAGCCATTTTTTGATTTCTCCGAACTAAAATCAGTCGACGTCAAATCTCTGCTGCTATTTTTGAACAGCTCCAAAAGGTTCAAGGAGTAGTGACTCCTTGAGGGGCATTCCCCTTGTTCGGGTATTGCAATGGGCCTCTCGGCCTAAGTGTGACAGCAACATATGATCGGGTTTTCAAATGTAATACGATTATCCTGATGATGGCTTGTGAATTAAATCGAAAGTGCTTAGATTACACTCAATTTTTTTTTTACACATGTTATACTTATTTTCAATAGAAAAACTTAGTTCATTAATGATGATATTTCTTGATTTGCGCCACTTTTTGCACTATTTCCCAATTGCAATGTACATTCGAATGCAATATATTTGAAACAATAAATCACATTCTGTATAAATTTGTATCTAGAATGTTGCAAATGGATCAATTAGACTGTATGTTGAATAATGGCATTCCTTTTCCATGTATACAAGCTCTATGGATATCTAAATAAATAAAAAACAATTTTATCCGACATTTTGTATACATATCAAAATTGATTACATGGATGTATATATATATATACATATATATATATATATATATATATATATATATATATATATATATATATATATATATATATATATATATATATATATATAGTAGAGTCTCACTAATCCGGCACCCTCCGCGCGCACCTCCCTCACCGCTCATTTCACCCGATTATAAATATATTCCCTTTATGAAATGCTTTATTTTATTTATTATGAATTTTTCTATACAATCCAGTAATCCGGACATTCCAATAATCCGGCACATTCTAGTTTTTAATAGTGCCCGATTAATGAGACTCTATTGTATATATATATATATATTTTTTTCTTTTAAATTTACGTGTTTTTTTTATTTGTGCCTTAAAAGTTATTTTTTGAAGTCTCAATGGACAGTGTACTCTATCATATCCGCCATTGAGTATAGTATATATAGTAAATCTTACATCCTAAAAATATTATTTTCTTGTTTTTTTTTTTTAATTTTTCATCTCAATTATTTTTCACTTATTAAGTTTTTTTTTCTTCTTTATTTAAATAACTAATTATAAATTGACTATCTAAATAGCTAATTGTTCATTCCACAATTATCTGGTTTTTGTTTTTTTTTTTAAATATAATTATGTTTTGGTTTTGTTTTTTATTAATTTTTGCATTTTTTAAATATATTATACATATATCAGGTAATTACAATTATACGAAATTATATTTCATTGGATACTTTGCAAATTAGTTTTTAAGTACGCGTTTGCATATTTGGATTAGGGGGGAGAGTATTGCAATTAAGTGTTTTTTTTTTGTGACCATTCGCACAGTCCGATTCATTTTGTCTCCCTTTCCTTTCATATCGTATGTATTCCTGTGGCTATGTTTTTGCAAAATTTAAATGATAGTGTAAAAAGCCATTTATTGAAGTAAATGGTTCCATCTTTACATGACCATTCCAATAAATTGGATCCTTCTCCCTTACTTCCACAAATCAGATTGTCCAGAATGGGACATACTTGGACCATAAGATCTATTATACAATAGGATATTGATGCCCGTAGACTTTAGTTCAAAATTTGATCTTCCTAATGATATGCTACAGTCAAGTTAAAATACCGTAACATTCGGACAGACAGACGGACATGACAAAATTAATCTGAAAAACTTAATTGCAATAAACTGGATTTATAAAATTATAAAAATTTAAAATGCGTTTTAATTTACGAAGACATTTTCAACGAAAGATCACAAATGCTTAAAAACGATCAATATCCGAAAGTACTACGGAAATTTAGTCGATTGAAATGCGTCTAGGATAAATTTTTATTCCAATGGGTCATTAACTTTAGAAATCTAGGACACATAGATTTCGATCATTTTTAAACATTTCTTTCGTTTGTGATTCGCATTTTAAACATAAATTACATCCAAGATTCTCAAACATAATGTAAGATTTCATCCAGATCAGTGGCGTAACCATTTTTCCAAAACTGCTACAAAACGGTTCGCTTTCTGTACACTCAAGCTAGAGAGTCCATCCATATAAACCAACGAAATCACGTAATCATAGCACATGGTACAATTTGATTGGTTCTTTTGATAACTTGCTTGGACCTGTAAATCTGAATGAATACAAGTTTCAGTTCATTCGTATGCGAATTGTTGTTAACTGCCATCGTTTTTGTGATCCATCAATTCAATTCAATGTTTGATTTTTTTTTTCAAACATTTATTTTTAGTTTTTATTGTTATGTTTGTTCTTGTTATTATTTTTATTGTTTCCATTCGTTATATTCATATTTATAACAAAATAATATGAATAAAAACGGATAGAATGAAGAAGTAGATCTGTTTTGACATATGTTGAGTGTGTTCACTGCATGTATTTATTATTGTAGATGGACTCTGTAGCTTTCGTTTAGTATAGTTACGTCACTATCATAGTATTTGATCTGAATCACAAAAATGATGGATTATGAAGCCAATTAATAAAACAAAAAACATTTATGGATACGTAAATTACAAATCAAAAATTTTGTATCCAGCGATTTGTCTTTAAATAGATTCTTTTTTGTTTTAATGTTTTTTTTATTTTTTATATTTTTTTTAAATACTATTAAATTTTTCAAAAAATGAACACTTCTTGAAAATCTCACTGCACAGTCACAAAAAATTTATCTAATATCTGATTTGTGTAATTGTCTCCGTATTGCAAGAAATTATTATTATTATTTTTTCTAAAAAATGAATTAAGATATAATAAAGTTTCGAAATATCGCATCATATTCCGAAATAACATCATTTTAAATTACCCGTTTGATAAATGAATACAAATGACGCATGCGCTTTACAAATTAAAATACAACAGAATATAAACGTTTTGTTTTTAGAACAGTAAAAATAATTGTTTTTATTTTGAAAAGTTCCATCTAAAGTCAAGGACACAGTGATGGTTTTGTAAAAAAGATCTCGAAAGGTCTATTAAAATTAATGTTGGTGAAACTTTTCCTTCCATATGGAGGTCTACACGTGAGCTTCTTAGAACTTTGTGTCCAATACTCTGAAAGTAAGGTATCAAATCAAAATTTATCAAGATTAGAAATTGAAATAGTGATGGTCACGATGAGTCTAATTTTTCGTCATAAAACGACAGTTTTTTTAAATCCTCAATCGGGGATTACCGATCAACTTTTTTTTCTTTAGACTTAAATAGGCATTTTTATTAATATTTGCGTCGATATTGGTCACTCGCAATTTTCAAAGGCTTCTCTTAATCTGTCCTAAGGAGGACTTAAACTAAGTTTAGACATAGTTATTAAAACTTATACTCGAAAAAAAATCTATTTTCTTGGTAAATTTTTATTTAACCCTTTACGTTTTGACGGACCAAGATAGATAAACATATCTTGGGGTACATAAAAGTACTGCACTTCGATCTTATGGTCCATTGTGCTCCTCCTTCTACTTTAGTCTGACGAGATTCGCTTTTCCTGTATTTTGGCAATAGCCAGGGCCTTGCTTATCAGATTTTCCTGAAGGTTCATATATCCGGGGTGAGATGAACCGAATATCTTGTATCTACTGTAACTGAGATGTTTCTGATTCCTCGCCACACAGTCTGCACATAATCGATTCATTGTCTGGAACTTGCTTATCAAATATTCCGAAAATTTTATATATTTGGAGTGAGATGCACCGAATAGCCACCAAATAGGGATCGAAATAGCCACCTTTAATCCGAATATATCTTGACATTAGACGAATTATTCAAAGTAAATGTCTCTTCTCCTATCGACTATTTTTACTGTAGTAAGCACGTTATGTGAGCATGCGCACTTGATTCAAGATAAATATATTTAAATATATATATATATATATTTATATACATATATATATAAATACAATTACAACAACTCAGACGTTAAATATTTCGTTGCGTTACCAAATAATTATCGTAAATCTAATATTTTTTTTTGTTTTTATTAATTAATTATTAATTATTAAATATTGTTTGTTTTTTTTTTTGTTGTTTTTTCAGTATTTTTTTTTGTGTATATATTTTGTTTTTTACTAATTACCTACAGAAATATCTCACTATTTGATACTCACTTTCAAGTATTTTTTTTATATCTTATTAATTAATATTAAATGTAATTTTGAATTAATTCCTTTAACTAATTTTATTTTCATTTTTTTTCTTTTTTCATCATGAATAGTTTTTTTTTTTTTGTTTTTTTCGTTTTCTTAATTCATTTATTCATTATTATTTAATTAATTATTATTCATTTTATTTAATTAGTATATATATTTTTGTTTAGAATGACACTAAAGATATTTTTTCTTTTAATTAATATGGCTTCTTTTTTTTTTTTTTAAATAAATTATAATCAAGTGGAATTCACAGAAGTGCCCTGTTTTGATTATTCCAATTTAGGGTGAGGTTTATATTTATCCTCCGTTTACTTGATAAATTCTTGGAAAGGTCACAACTGTATTCGAAGAAGGAGAATTTTAACATTTTACACTCCCGTTAATAATAATTGAACCAGTTGAAATATTCTAAGTGTTACTGTATGCAATATTTAGTAATATATGCGCTAAGAATATTACTACTTCAATTAATATGAACGGGAGTGTACATTTGCGACAAGGTGATGAATGCAAACATGACCTTGTAGGAAGATAAAACACAATGATTTGGACTTTCAATCAAACGTTTTATTTTGCCTGAATATTTAATGAGTTTGTTGGTAGTTACCAGGTAACTCAGGGATATATATACTCAGTAGTATCCAAATATTGAAGACAACATCTAAACGTTAGAATCGAATACATTACATACCTCCCGTATAAGTGGAGCTTTTCGTGTATAAATTAACTTGAACAAGAACGAAACGTCATACATAACCTTAAATTTAATAAAGTGAGTCGAAAAATAAGGACCGAATATGTTGGGTACGCTTTGAATATTTACTCAATTATTTATCAGAATTTTGAGAAAAACAGTACTTTTAAAAACTTGCTCGAAGCGGCAAGCTGAACGTTACAGTCGAAAGCACATAAATGGTATTTTGAAATATTATAGTAGGTGTTTCATATGGAAAATTTTCCGTAATTACAGCGCTTTTGGAGCTGTTGAATATTCCACAATGCATGAAAATACATGCATTTTCATGGTAATATTTAAGTAGCGCTTAAAAGCGTCAAAATAAATCGATATTTTGTAACCATTTTTAGATACTTTTGTGCTCAATATGCTTTTTTTATTTCAAATTTTCGCCGTTCGTAGGAAATTTTAAAAAAGCTTGAACTATGAGCTTGATTAAATTACGATATTCAAACAAAGTGAAAAATATAATACAATCATTCGGAAGTAAACTTTTTCACTTGTATATAAACAATCATTTTTGATAGCTCCCTCTTCTGAAATTTATTCTACAACTGTATTTTGTGCATCCCCAACTAATGAACTAAATCTCACATTCATTATTTATTCGGCAAAATAAAAATACCAAATTTCGTCTTGTCTTTGATTTAATTATTTGTAGGTTCCAAGTAAACCTAAAACCTTCTCTACAAATAATTAAATAAATGACAAGACGAAATTTGTGATTTAAACCAAACGTTTATTTTGTCTAGTAGTTAGTAGTTACTGAGCTAACTCAGGGAACATAATGTAATGTGTATGCAAATGTATATCTAAATATGAAAGTAAATTGAGATTTAGGTTCATTACAAATCCATTCGAAAGTATTTCCTAAATCCGTAAATTGTTTCTTCGCATGAATAACCAAAACAGGACTATGGAAATTTTGAAATTAAAAAGAAAAAAACGTGATTTTTCCTTACATTTCTAAAATATTTATATATGTATATATAAATATATATATATATATATATAGATTCTATTTAATTTTTAAGTATAATTTTAATAAGTTCTAGCTAAATACTTTTGTTTGAAATATTTGTTATCTCTAAACTTCATCCCCACCCACTACTGTTGTCATTAAAAATCCAACCGACGTTCTCTTCGTTTTTAATTTGAAAATTGTTGTGATACAACGACTGCTGATCTGTTCCACTCTTATTATTATTTTGCTCTCGATTATGAATGATTTGTGAAAACATAAACAAAAAATAACCGAAAATTTTCTGCAAGACTTAGAAAAATGTAAGGCAGGCAATATATTTACACGAATTATTTTTTTACACATATTTAAATCGCTTTAGTTATTGCGATTGTGTCGACGCATAATCATTTTAATTCGTGTGTGATATGACATAAGTTTATAAACATCTAGATTTTGCCAAATGCCAAATTCAATGAGACTTCCACTCACACTAAAAACACACTCATTTAATTTGCTATCAAGTTGCTACAATATAATACATCAATCTACACTCAATTACGTTGCTTTGTCATCAATATGGCATCAACTGGCTACAATATACATCTTTTTTTAATTCATTAAGTAGCCGCCATATTGATGGAAAATTAAGGCAATTGAGTGTACATCTCTTTTTAAGTTCAATAAAGTAAAAAGAGATGTATACTATAGCCAGTTGACGCCATATTGATCACAAATTGACTACAGTATAATTCATATAATGCACACTCAATTATCTTAATTTGTCATCAATATGGCGTCACCTGGCTACAGTATATATCAATGTACATCTCTGTGTTTAATTCAATAAAGTAAAAAGAGATGTATACTGTAGCTAGTTGACGCCATTTTGATGACAAATTAAGATAATTGAGTGTAAATCTCTGTTTAATTCAATAAATTAAAAGAGATGTATACTGTTGCCAATTGACGCCATTTTGATTACAAATTAAAGAGTATACACCACAAATATATTAAGATAAAATATATATATTTTAAATATACATTTGCTGTAATTTATTCAAATAAACTAAAAATCAATATTTGAGTGGCCGATTAAGACATTTTATATTTTAAATGTCGTTAATGATTTTGAGAAGGTGGTCTCGTTGAATTTGACATTTGTTTTTCTTTTTTAATATCAGAAAAAAATTAAAAAACGACAATTCATTTTCTTAAAGTAGAAATATTTTTAAAATATTAATTTTTTTGTTTTTTTTTTTTTTGAAATTTTTGTTTGTTTGTACAAGTGGCAATTTTTTATTTTGACACTTTTAGTATCACAAAGGCGATAGTAGTTTTTTTTTTGTTTTTTGAGAGTAGTAAGTGCAATTTTACATTTAGAAAAAACGGAAAAAAATACACGATGATGTCCTCCGCTGAGATTGTGGACTTAGAAATGATAAGAGGTGTGGCGAAGCTGATTTCTGTTGTGAAGTCGATGATTGATGATACATTTAGATGAAAGAAGAGCGCGCGACGAATACACAGAGATAAATTTAGCACGACAATACGACACTTATGTTGGTATTAGACTATTGTTGGGATTATATTCGTAATAAATTTTCGCAAATGAATCATACATGATCGTTATTAAATTCATTAACATGAAGTTAACGGCAATCCATAATGCGACCTTGATTAAGACAATGTACCAGATTTTTTTGGTCTTATAACAGAAGTAATACATGAATAGTACAAATGAGAAGAGTGATATCACTAGTATCGGATTAAATATTAATATAATCGATAAAATAAAGTCCCAAAAAATGTCTAAACGAATGACTTCATGCACTATGGGTTTCACTTTCTTGTAATAGTTCTTAATGTATACTTGTATTAGATACGCCATTTTTAATCCAGATGGTGTTTAACCTTGTTTTTTTGTTACTTCTCTGACGTTTTACAAAATATGTTTTGGGTTTGTTCTCTTAAATAATTCTTTATAAATACTTTTACATATATTTATATATATTTATATATATAATATATACTTTTTATTTTTCCTTATATTTTATATTTAGATATTTTTTGAAAGAAAATTTCCATAAATATATTTTTCAAAAATATTCATTTGTTTTTTCTTTTGTTTTTAATTTTTTTTTTTTTTTTTTGTTAAATTTTTATTTATTTAATTTTTTGGTTTTGTTTTACGACGATTTTGATGACACAAAAGCTGATTTAGTTTTAATATGTGAGCTAGAATGAAAAAAATGTTGAATTATTAAATATTATGTATTATCGAAATTGTTTTCACCAATCTAAGTATTGTTATGAACAGAAAAAATGATCCTGTTCAAGACATAAGATATCTTCGAGTTGGGGACACTCTGTAGAATCAAATTCAAATGTATTGAATCTTAAATGCGCGTAAGGGGAAAATATTTCAAAGTAGAAGGGCAACTTATTTTAATCATATTTAAAAAATGACCATTACTTGGAGGAGAAATTTTATAGAGATTTCATCTCAGAATCTTTTCTCAGAAGCTAACAAGAATGTAAAATATTTGTCTGTAAACAAATATCAGACAACAGCAATATATCATGGATATTCAATAATAAAATATTTATTATTAGAAATCAATTTTGGTATTTTTATCTGCATTAAAAGGTAAATACTTTTTTTATCGTGTATCGTGTATATTCATCTTTATTTATTAATATTAAGTAAATTGAGATCAGTGGCACTCATGAACTAATTGCGAATCCTAGTTGTCGTACTGTATATAACACCACGATACACTTGTTGATTATCAACATTCTATTAATTTTCCGTTCGTTTCGTAACATTTTCAATATATATCCCCAACATCCTTTAAGTACTACTCAGCTCTGTCGTATATATATATATATATATATATATATATATATTTATATATATATATATATATATATATATATATATATATATATATATATATATATATATATATATATATATATATATATATATATATATATTACTAAGTATACTTCGACTGTATTTAACTGGTTCACTTTTATAAAAACAAAAATAAATTTGCATACATACCGTGTTCGACGTATTTTTGTAAGTCAATGACAACACACTTATTTATAAATTTTCACAAAAAAAAAACACCCACAAGTGATTTTTTTTGTTTGTTTTTAAATTTTGATACTTGGAGGGGTCGCTTTACTGTACTCAGTATTGAATGGTGTCCAATAGTACGTATGTGGGTTGAGGTGCCAATGAGTAGGGTATTCCAGTTGCATCAGCTGTCAGAAATCCATTGCTAGACTATAATATCCATAAAATAGATTTTAGATTTTCTACACATTTATCGATTTTATACCATGATTTTTATTAACAAACTTTATTAACAAACACGATTTTTATTCCTTAAGGAACAATTTTATACCCTGTATATATTACATTATCGTATGATAATTAGTGAGAACTCTAGGTTTTTGAAATAAAATTTCAAATTCGCCCCCTTAACTAGATCTGTTTTTTTTAAATTATAAATACGTATTTCGACTACAAAGTAGTCATCATCAGTATAAATTAGCGAAACAGAGACCAGTAACATATCCTGAGACAATATAAGAGTAATTTTAATAAGAGTGAAGTTAACAGGAATAAATGTGAATGAAAGAAATTTTAACGAGAGTAATTTCAATATAATTTAAAATTTATTATATTTTAATTTAAATTTATTTTGGTTAATTTTCTATTTATTTTTGTCTATTGATCTCGACTTTCTATCTATTTCTAATTGTCAAAGAGTAAATTACGACTAACTAATTTATACTGATGATGACTACATTGTAGTCGAAATACGTATTTATAATACAAAAAAATTAATCTAGGTAAAGGGGGCGAATTTGAAATTTTATAACCCTGTATATAGTTTTGAAGGAATCTTATACAACGTTATTATATGGGATAAAGATAAGAGTAAGATATATAATACACAAACACAAAAATGTTTACAATTTGTAAATTGAAACACTTGAATTTGTAAATATATATAGTATACAGCAGGTAGACTGGATTATTATAAATAAATTGACCTAAACGTGTCGTAAACGTTTTTGAACTGAATTCGATTGAATAGTTTTATCGAATGCGTTTTTTTTTTTTTACGTTTTATGAAAACACGTAATGTTGGTATATTTAAGTAGATGTGTGTGTTTGTGTGTGTTTTGTGGGTGTGTTTATGTTAGTTGTAGCTGTGTAGTGTGCTACTAAATTCAGGTGGAAAATGGAACATAAGGTGTGCTTATTTGAGTGTGCCATCATGTTCAAACACACCCCTCATTAAATATGAAAAACAGCCTTTTAATTATTAAAAGTATTTTACAACGTGTATCAGCAACAACGTCAAACATTACACATTTAACACAACCAGTCTATCAATCAAACGTAATGGTGTTCTCTAACTAATTTTGAGGTACTTAAAGGGTAACTTAAATGAATAAAGATACCCAGAGTTACATCAAAATCCTATAAAGAGTGCATATATCTCGGAAACTATCCGTCAGTTTTGGGATTTTTGTATTTTTTGGGTCTAATTAACCATATAAACTAATTTTCATTCAAATCAAAGACTAAAAACATCGTCTGAAATTGTATAAAAGGGGACATAAAAAGAGTATATCTCGAAAACTATCCGCCAAATCGTCAAACCACTTGGTTTTTGGGAACCATTTACTTAAGAAACTATCCAAATCGAAGACTAAAATTTTTTTGTAATTTTTTCGACCTTAAGAAGAACAAAAAACAATTAGTTTTTGCTCCCAATTTGGATAAAACTTTTTATCTAAGGTATATTTCACCCAAAAATCTCGATTATTTGACAATTTGTTGAGAGGTTTACGAAATATCGTGTAAAATAGGGTCATAAAATCGTATAAAAAAGGGTAACTCGAAAACTATCCGTCATAAAAATCGTATTCATTTGTTGACGATTTGGTGAACCGTTTACGAAATATTGTCTAAAACCTTATGAAACGGAGGCTGAAATAATTATTCTGAAGGAGAAAATAATGGCCTAACCAATTTAAATTAAAAACATTTTTATCATTTACTCTCATTAAAGACTAAACTTCCCTGACTCCAAAAGCTCAAAATTCACATTTCCAAGTTTTCAAGGTTAATACTCACCCACAATGTGTATAAAAGTTCATTTAGTTCAAGTCATGTTTCGTACGACAAACAATTTTTTTAAATTTCTCTAAGCCATACCGTTTGTTATTGAACACCCGGTAAATATATATAAATATGTTGTTTTTTTTTTAAATGTCATACTTAAAACGCACCACATCAAATTTAGACTTTGTTTAGAAATGTTGTTTTTTTTTTCAATTTTTTATGGAATTTGTTGTTTTGTTAATAAATCAGGCATAAAATTCATTCTCAAATCTTGTAAAATCATTTCAAAATAGTTCAAGCATCACTCACAAAATTTAAAGTGACGCGATACCAAACAAAATCATCGCGTCAATTTATTTTTGAGGTTATTTTAAATTTTATCCTGTCAAGTTTTTAACCAAACCTATAAAATATTTTCTTGAGAATTTGCCAAAAGATTTCAAGTTAACAAAAAAAAAATAACATAACAAATGCCAAATGGTTTTTCTGGAATGGTTTCTCCCCTAATAAGAGGTGTCAATTTTTTAAAGTTCAAAGTTGTACATTATGAACATATCAAACAACTTTTATTTTGAAACTTTTTTTCGAAAACCATACTTTGCATTTAAATTTCTACAGAATCCATTCGGTTTACGAAAATATGTTTCGAACAAAAGTTGTTAGTTTTAAAATAAAACGTTTAATAACTTAATAATTCTGGTTTGGATTTTAAGACACTGTAACGTTCCCATAAATGATTTTTACGCTACAAGTCTTAGAAAATTTTCAAAAGTTTCTTGAATAAAATAAAATGTTTTACAAGATTTGACTTGCTTCATTATTTTAAGAGCAATTCAAGCCATTCATCAACGGATTTTGTAGCTAGATCATCGTGTGGATCAAACCCGTTAACGAGATTCTTTATCACACAAGGACCAATATGTCCTTACAGAATTATTCTTATTGAATTTTTGCTCGTAAAAAAATTGAATTCATGCAAAAGTATGGAAAACCAACTAACCGGTACATGTCCTGGATACGTTGCATACTGTTGAGGATGAGCTCCAGCTGGCATGTACATAGGAGGATATAGCATTGCCGGATAACCAGCTGCGGCAGCTGCAGCAATAGCTGCCGCGTTCTGCGCGGCTATATTCTGTTGTACAACAGCGGCTGTTGCTGCGCACGCCTGTTGCTGTTGTTGTACAGCGGCTGAATTAGCCGATTGCTGCGTAACTGAAACAGGTGGACCACCTGTATGACTTGTTGCCGCACCACCTGGATATAAAGCAGCTGCTGGATACACTCCACTTGTTGGATCCGCACCAGGTCCACTATTTGCTGGAATCGCTGGATTATAGTATGTAACACCACCGTTTTGAAAATATGGACCGTTCAATGCTGCGGCCGCATTTACAGCATTCGCTGCTGCCGCTGATGGGAAATAACCAAAACCAGCTGCTGCGGGACCTGCACCTAGAGAATAACATTCTCTACTGCAATTACCATAAAAATGATATGTCTTCTTCAATCCTTTTGCTAAGGCCGCTAGGACATTTTCATAAGAATATCATTCAAATTTTAATATTTTTGAAAGTATTAATATTTTAATCTACGAGTTTTGTTTTGAGATCAAAAAGATCGTGATGTTTATTTTGTGGAGGAGCTCCAAATTGCACAGAAAATTCACAAGATATACGGTGGATCATAAAGGTTGGAATTCTAATTGCACAGAATTTCTCAGGCAGAACGAGATTTTCGTTAGTGACGTTAACTCCTTGGTATGGGTCTGCGGGTTTTTGGGCCTTGAATCTATATGTTCTTCGTATGCGATATTAGGTTTGCGGGATTTTGGGTCTTTAATATGTATGGCGATACAATATTCTTCCACACACTTTAAATAAATATTAATTCCGAGAAATTCTGTGCAATTCTGATCCCGATATTTTGATCTCCGTATACTCTAAAATTTTCCTGACAATTCAGTATCCACCCATTTTGTGTACGATTTGAAATAATCACATAGATAATTCCAATAAAGATGAGCCTTTACAATTTAATGTATTTTGAGTATATGGACTACTCTGGAAAACATTTCTGGTGAGCAATGGACGTAAAAGACAGTAGTTTAACTTTTGTTGGTTTTTTCTTGCAAGGAAAGACGTATCAGAAAAATATGGTCCAATGAGCCGGCTAAAGAAAAGGGGACACTTTTCACTGATAAACTTACTTTCGGAATTAAATGTTACTGAACTTAATTACTTTTTTTTATTCTGCTAAAATTCGATTTCCGAATCTTTAATAAATCTTTCAAATTTTCGGTTTATGAATTTAAAAAATTAACTGGAGTTGTAGATTATTAATGAAACTGAATAGTTCTGGTATACGGATCAGAAACTCCTGCACTTGAAGTCATATCGAAAGCCAGGACTGTTCGGGAATGTCTGTCAGTTATAAATAAACAGTCCTGAATCTGAATACTGATTCAGTCCTCAAACCAACTGAACTGATCGTTTCGATCGTATCCGAGGACCATCACTATTCCAAAAGCATAACTGCAAGTTTATGGTGACCTAAAGATCCGAATTATCATTCCTACTCCTTTTTGAGATCTGTGGATTGTGATATTGGCAAAATAAAAAATTTATTCGTCAAATAGTTTGTAGAAGTTTATGATTAAAAGGTTCATTATTGTCGGAATTATCTCTACAAATGATTATTCATAGACGTACATAATTGTTACAAGACGTTGTATAAAAAAAAAATTGTGTACCCTACACTAACTAGTCTACAACAATGTTGAACGGTGAATGACACGCTAATCCCATATGACGGTATGGAGGACATGATGAGGTCAAATATAGGACAAGATATCATGGCGAATGTCGATAGCATGTATTATGATACGACTACTTGACACATATTATAAAAATCAATTGGTATACCTGACAATGTAGGTATGGCTGTTAAACCTGGCGGACTTCCAGGTGTTGTTCCATCCAATGGTCTTGAAAATGGCTACAAAGGAAATGACATTCAATTCAAACATTTTCATCCCTTAAATCCAAATTCAATTCAATCTCCTGGTAATGGTCTAAGATCCGGCATTAGAAATGATTTACGCAGAGAGAGAGACAATTATATTTGTTCGAGCAACAAACAAAGACACTATATCATATTAATTAATTAATTAATGTTAATAGCCAGCAGGACTACGGTGGTAGACATTGCACTCATACATTTATAATATTGTTATCTGCCTTTTAAACATTATTTCATTCAATTAACAGATGAGGGTAGATTTTTCTAATGCCGGATCTTAGACCATAATTAGTTACATGAACTAACAACGCTTTGGGTGTGGTCGAATTCATTTCACGCATGCATATACAGTGCGTAAATTGTTTGTCGTTACCACTATTTTATATAAATGCGGCAAACATTGTATTATGATTATTTTAACATAGTTTATGTATTTTCCATAAAAGTAATATTAAAGATAGAATGAGCGAGGGGAGCCATTTACTTGCCCGGTCGGGAGAGAGTTAAAAGCGGTGGTCCCGCGCTCTATGTTTCTCTACTCACTTCTCATTGGCGCTCAATGACGCATGCATCCATTTTGTTGTTTCACTTTATAACACACAGCGTTAATTGCAATCAAAAGCAAGTAGAAAGAAATAAAACGTGGAACCACCGATTTTCTTTCTCTTTCTATGAGCGGGGCAATTCCTCTTACGCGAGTACCCACATCTCGCTTACTCTATCTGTAATATTATCTCTATGGTATTTCCACGTTGTAAAGAGCTTTTAGACCAAAAACTTAAGGCTGGGAAAGTCAACTCTTTCTTAACGAGGGATGTAAATTTTATTTTGAAAACGGTAAAAGTAAAATAAAACAAAGTTCAAAGTAGTCGATTTATGTCGGGTCTATTCGGATGTTGAAAACAATGTTTCGAGCAAAAATTATTGACGTTTTTATTAGGAACAATTTTTTAGTTTAGTTTTCTTTTAGCTTCTGAAATTAACGGCAGGTAGAATAACCATTTCATTTAACTAGAAGAGATCTTTTCATAAGTTCCCAAACTTTTTTTTTCTAGAATCTCAAAATTCTGGAACATTTACGGATTTTTAGAGAAAATTTATAAAAAAACCGCTCACCTGTTTTTTAATTGCAGGCGCAATATTTAATTTTCGCTCTCTGAGTACAATATTATCAGCTTCACGTTGTAATCTTTTCGCTTCCTCTTCCGATTCAAACGTTACAAAACCATAACCTTTTGATACACCAGCACGATCCGAAATAATTTTAGTTGCTTTTACTGTACCGTATGTGCTAAATAGTTGGGCAAGTTCCACTTCAGTTGTATTCGCCGATATACCACCAACAAATACTCTATTTGGTACTAATGTACCTGAAAACAATAAATATATATGTAGAATGATGTTAGAGATGATTTTACTTTGACAAAGTATAATTTTTATATTTTAATGTGGTCGTTTTAAACATAAAAATTACACTTTTTTTTTTGTGATTTCTATTAATACGATTCACAATAATTATTCCACCCACGTTCAAAACAAATTTTGTGTTTCATTCCTTGAAAAATAACAATAAATCGTAGGTAATTGTTTTTTAACCTCTATATACAGACCACAACGTAGGATGTAATTTAGAGGTATTGTTTTCAATGTACTTACAATTGACACTGAAAGTTTTACAGTTAATTTGTGTCGAATTCATTCGATTTTCGAAAAAATGTTACATGTAAAAGTTATTAGTATTTTTATAACGAACAACTTTTATTCTAAACTGTAATTTGATAGTTTTTGAGTGGGATTTTGAACTATTTTAAGCGATTGATTTCGTCTTTTTGGGGTTCCAATATTAAATATACTAACGGCTTCAAAAATGGGCTTCTTTTATTCAAAATTTTACAGTTGAAAAAAAATGTATATTTATATGGAGGTGATGTGAGTGTTTCACATCAGACATTTAATTCAAGTATAAACAATAATTATGAATTTTAAACGTTTATTAAATAAGTTTTAATTATGTGCTTGCATGGCATAAATTTTTAACGGTCTATTTACGTTTGTATACTGTGTAGAACAAGAGTTATTAGGCAAAAACCTACGTCATTTTCGTGGAATTTATCAAAACACACCTTAAAATTAATCAATTAGTTTCCCCCTAACGAGGGATGTTAATTTAATTCTGATAATTGTGGGAGGTGGATCGAGAATTCAAGCCATTTTTACAAGAAAATGTAGAAAAAAGTACTCGATTTCGACAATACATTCAATAGTGGCCCTTGAAAAGGAGCGTTGCGTTGAGTTCAGCTCTTTCATAATTCTATAAAATCCCAGAATTCCTGATCAACGAGTTCGATTTCTATATTAAAAATATGTATCCCATATTACCAAATCTCATTCAGATTCTCGTATAATTCTCAGAATTGTCAATCACTGAAATTTCATTATTTTGAATAAATTTCAATATATATCGTATACCGTATATTTCCAAAATTTTCTATCATTAAACTTTGCACAATAGTCCTTTCAGAAACCCGTATGATTCTTAGGATTCTCGTGTTCGCTGATATATATATATATTTCACTCCACAAAACTAAAAACAATTTAAAGTGATCAAGTGATCAGTGAAAATGTATTAAGATAAAATAAAAACAAAAACACAACACTTGTTAATAAAATATGATGACGATAGAGACAATATTATTTGGACAGAGTATAATAGTGAACTAACCTAATAAACAAATAAGTTTTTAATATCACTTATTTCATAATTTAATTATATATTGATATATAAAAAAAAAAACCAACAATGTATAACCGCAATTAATTAAACAATAAATTAGTGATGGTGTAACTGAGTACCATTTATTTATTAATATTAATTAATTAATATCATATAATAATATTATATTTTTAGGTTATGTGTTCTTTAGTGTATCGTATACATGTCACCCATAAATTTAGCGTATATTGTTCACTAACGAATCTAACGATACGATATTATGTGAGTCGATAGAGACGCTCGTATAGTTGTTATTTTAACCCGGTAACGTTTGGACTATGTGGATTGTGGTGGTACCTCAATAATAGTGGCTCGTCGACAACCAACTGTACAATAGTATATTTATTATAGACCAGCTTCTCAAAATAGATACACTCTTTTTTAATTCATGCTTTTAATTTTATTTTGCTTTGTCTCAAATTATTGACTTGTGAAACAAGGGTCGAATTTATTTACAAATTGAAATTTCCGGTGTCCGGATCTCTTAAGAAAATATACGAGTGTTTTTAAAAAAAAAAAACATTCAAACTTTTGAAAGAGCTGTGGAAAATATAAAATATAAACTTATATATATCTCCATTGTTAGTGTGGTTGCCTTTCGGTTATATTATACCAATGGAAGTGGCTAGCGTTTACTTAATTTAACATTTAAGTAATATTTCTGAACATTGATAAAATTCTTCATAGCTCAGAGGCAAAGCGTTGATCTAGAATGTCAGAGGTTGTGGATTCGATTTCCATCCAAGATATGTTTGATTTTCTATTACAAGCATTTGATGTCAAAAAGAATTTTATCAATGTTCAGATATATTACTTAAATGTCAAATTAAGTAAATGCTAGTCACTTCCGTTAACAATGGATTGATTGACGCAAGTTTTATTGTATTCAAAATATTTCCCCAAAAAGCGAATGAATAAGGGACAAATTAACCAAAGGAATTTTGAAAAATGAACGCTACTTTTGTGGCCGATAGTATATTTAACATGTAATGTAACAACTAACTGAGTTAATTATTTCAATACCCAGTATATACTGAGTTTTTTATCAATGTTTGAATTAAAAAAAAAAAATCTCTTATGGTTTTTCCGATGGGCATATTTTTCGCTTTCCGAGAAACTTTTGAGCACAAATTATGAGAAAACTATTGAGTTTATGGAAAAATTTTTTAAACAAAAGTTGTTTATTTTAAAAAGAAGAAGATTTTTTGTTATTAAATTTTTGTTATATCTCTTTTGGTTTCAAAGATAGATAGTTTTGTTCATGTTTCCCCAATCATGGTCCGAAACTTGACCTTACTTTTTTGCTCTAGAACATACAAAAAATTTCAGCTCGGACATGTTATGAACACATATGTCAAACATTCATGCCTACGATCAATATTTTTAAGCATTACAAAGTCGTAATCAAACTTAATATACCTTGTATATTTACATATACTGGGTATAAAAATGGACTATCGACAAAGCACCACAAAGTACAGACAGGTCGGTGTGTAGTTAGTGCTACCACGAAGAAGTCACATAAAAGTTGCATAAAACGTTTTCTAGAAAATTAGAACATTCATAGGTAGACACAAGTATCATCATATAATATGTTTGCTCCTGTTTTATCCCGGTTCAAAATGGGGTTATATATATATATATATATATATATATATATATATATATATTTTAAAAACCATCATTATGGATTTTATTATTAGACATACAAGTTGACAGTTCTAATTTTACAGGGAAACCAACTGCCGGTCATTATTTATTATTCAATAGAGAAAGACATGCATATACTATCATCCCTCAATGTTTAACCATCCCTGGCTGTTAGAGGGTAGATTGTTTTTTGTTATTATTATCATCTCTGAATATTGTGAAAAATTAATGAATTTTCCTTCATCTAGGAAAAATCACAACTGTTTTGCATTTTCATTCGAAATATTTATTAAGTGTTTTTACAAAATATATTAAGTGGTTTTTATTTTTTATTTATTTATAAAATAAATTTTTATATATCCGGTCAACCGTTTTTATTACCACTTTATTTATAAATTAATCTCCAACCGGATATTGGATAAAATAAAACTACAGTTTGTTTGAACAAACAATGTTTAATATTTTAAATATTCTGTATATACTGAGTTAATATTATTAAAGCGTCTACTGTTTATTTTATTTTTACATTTGCAATAGTTTTATAAAAAAATGACTTGTGTTTTCGGGTAAAATTTTTTAGGATGGGGGGGGGGGATCCATAACTGTTATATGCACCTGCAGGGTGTCAGATATAGAATGTTTGGGTCCGAAACCTTGGATCCATCAATCCTGGGAGTAATCCCGGCGGAGTCACGTAACACAAATAATATATAAGTAAAATTAATAAAGAAACTGGTTTGGTGTGAAATAGATCCTATACGGAGGTCAATAGATGAATGAATGGGGGGAAGAATTTAAGTCACTGCGACCTATTAGATCTATTGTGGTCCCCCCATCTGGTGCCTAACGAGGAGTGGTGTCGTTCTAGAGCACCTCATCCAGCCCTATTTCTTTCAGGAAGTACAAGATCTGGATTGGGTCTAGGTATTGTAGCTCCCCTGAACATATTTGGTAGACTCTCAGACATTTTATTTTTCCTACATTTCTCCACAAAACCTGCAGTTGCCCTCATTTTCCTCCAAGTCTAGCTTCTTAAGGTGTCCCCTCTGAGTCTACGATGCCCCGTAAGGAACCTCGTCAGAAACCGCAATCTATACGCAAACACTAAAATTATATACGAAATTTCATTTTGATCAGACTAAAATTGTGACCGCTAGAGAGTGATTTATGTATTCTAATGAAATTCGCTAAGTTGAAGCAGCTCCTGTGTAACGAATTTTTTAAGATTATATCAGAGATCTTCACCGTTAGCAATTTACGTTACGAGTATATTTGCGCACAGAGGTCATGTGAGTGCTCAAAATAAATACAAAATTTTGGAATGTCTCTAGAAGCTTTGTAAACAAATACTCGTTCGGTCGCGTCGTCGTGTGTATGACAATTAATTCAATTGTGGATATTTGCCAAAATTAAGTGATTGTATCTAAAAACGGCATTTCACTGATCGTAAGATGTGTAACCTAAATTTGTAATAAATTCCGACATCTGTGCTATTTGTAAATTTTTTCAATTCCTAGACAAGAATTTCCTTGTACAAAACAAAACTGTTTACCTCCATATACACTCACGTTCATAAAAATTGAACCAGTTGAAACAATTTAAATGTTACTGTATGTAATTTTATACATGTTTAGTAATATATACGAGCTTAGAATGTGACTGGTTCAATTTTTTTGAACGGGAGTGTACACATACATTGTAATGTGAATGTGTCTATTAAACAACATGTTTAGTAATATATACGAGCTTAGAATGTGACTGGTTAAATTTTTTTGAACGGGAGTGTACACATACATTGTAATGTGAATGTGTCTATTAAACAATAGTAGCCCGATCTTCTAAATTTAGTCCCAAGTTTGTAATAGTTGGAAATATCGAAAGCAGATAAATTTTGGTACAGGTGTTTCGAATTATACTCCAGTTCTAGATAACGGTCTATTCCTAAACACGAGAACTACAAAACGAGCTTGACATTTCTTTACTATGTTCTAGAGCTATCGCATGAATGTGCAAAATCGGTCCATGCATGTTTTAAACTGTGAGAAGTAGAAAGAAGTAAGGCACAGTTCGAGTTCACACCGTAGATTTTTCGTGAAAGAATCCTTATCCGTAGACATTTGAACTGTTGTTGGTCGCTGTATGCCCGACCGTTCCTTTTTGACGCAGCCGTAGCTCTTGCATTCGTTCAGCACTGGACTTTTTCGACGCGAGATTTCCTCTCATATGAGATTACTGACATGATTTTAAAGCCTGACGAGATATGATTGATTGTTAAATATTTCTTGAACTGACTAATAACGTGGCGTTTGTGGGTAATTACAGATGTTTGAGCTGAAATTTCGGCAAAACTATTGACTTAATGAAAAACAAGTTTTAAACTATTTCCATCATACTCTACACTAGCGAAGAAGCGTGGGGAAAAAGTCATTCACCCTAACTCTTAAATAAGGTTTAATAAATATATTATAAAGAAGAATATACACATGCAAAATTTCAGGGTTGGTAGACATGACGAATTTTCGTTGTCCCTACGGAGTTCTAATTAATATTACAGAGAAAATGAGAAAAACAAAACATAAATAATTAACTATAATTCCATTCAGTCTAGTGTTTTTCATTGTTAGATATTAAAATTTTTCTGAAAAAATATTTTACCTAAAAATCAAATCAAATTTTAGAATGTAGATAGAATTGTCCTAAAAACCGCGTCGAGTCAATTGGGCGCCAACCAATGGTCTATATACACAAACTCACAAACACACACACACATATATATATATATATATATATATATATATATATATATATATATATATATATAAATAAATGTGGTTATATATCCATTATAATAAAAGTATGGGAAAAATATGAGGAAAATAACTGAATTTATTGACTAAAAATGAAAATGACAAGAGAAAATTTTTTTATTAAATCATTTTTTTTTCTTTTTAAAAAGAAAAATTCTTCAACATTTTGATACTTTATGTGTTAATAAAAATATTTTCATGAAAATATCACTCACGGAAATTCTGATAATTTTCATATATTTATCTAATAAAATTTCATTACTTTTATATCCTGTGTACGGTGTGTAACAGAAATACGTGGCAAAAATCATATCAAATTCGAAAAGATTTCAATCGCTAATAATTCGTGTACAATGTGTACGAACCCACAACAGATAGATCATGCCTTTACATATTTGTTTTGCCTGTTAAGTCATCGTACCAGTGTAGGCGCATGCGCGTGAATGGTTACGAATTAGCTTTGTGTAAAGTTACAAATTGGTGTAGAGTATAAATGCGTTTAGCTAGAACAGTGATTCGGATGTCATTGTGAATGGCATGCCAAGCACTAGTAGGAAGAAAAATGAGACACTAAAATATTCGCCGGAATATAAGTAAAAATTGGTCTGAAATTTAAAATTACAAAAGAATTGAAGATTCGTTTCGAAAGGAATCCAATGAGTCTAAAAAGTCCAGTACTGAACGGCTGCGGGGCAGTGTCGAAAACGAAATGAAAAACAGCGCAAGACGATTATGTAGCTGGCCCATCGGACACACAGCGGCCAGCGACAGTCCAAACATCTACGGCTAATCTAATTTTAAGGCCATATTTTCTACGTTTGATAGAATTTCTTTGATACCATTTCTCCGATGCGTGATGCTCCATCACATTCCATTTTCAAAATCTATTAACGATACTTGAAATTTTACCAAAAATTTAACCCAAATATAGTAGAAATTCATGCCATTTATTTGACAGAGCAAAATGAATATTTTTGAGTTCAAAAACTATATATTTTTTGTATTAATTTGATTTTGTTGAATCAAACGTAAGTTTTGTTCTAATATATAGAAGTCGGGGTCTGTATGTGGAGGTTATGTGAATTGCTAACACAAAATTGTTATCCAATAAAAAAAAACAAAATAATTTAGTTTCGTTGTTAATTTAAAAATAAAAAAAAATAAAAAACATACCATATTTAGGTGCATTATTGCCAGGTGGTGTTATACTCTGTGTCGGTGTACTGGATTGACTGGATATACCACCATTCGTGACACCAGTACTTGTTACAACCGTGCTAGTAACAGGTGTGTTTGATGATAGTACAACACCGTTTGAATTATTTGTTGTACTACTGTTTGGTGTTATTAATGTGTTACCATTTGTTGTAGCGTTACCATTGATTGCAGACGGTTGCATGGTCGCAGGTTTTACTGTAACAAGAAATTTAACGATACGTTAAAATATAGCTAACGCAACGTTGTTACCTTCTTAACAACTCTCATCATTGTTCATTGCTCAATTCTTGTAGAATAATGGTCTAAGATCCGGCATTAGAAAAATCTTCCCTCATCTGTTAATTGAATGAAATAATGTTTAAAAGGCAGATAACAATATTATAAATGTATGAGTGCAATGTCTGCCACCGTAGTCCTGCTGGCTATTAACATTAATTAATTAATATGATATAGTGTCTTTGTTGCTCGAACAAATATAATTGTCTCTCTCTCTGCGTAGAACACATTTTTTGAAAATTTTATTACTGTGATATTATAAAATATATTTTATATAATAAATATATAATTAAATTATTTGCAGGCTATATAAAAATATTTGTAAGTAATAAAATTTTCAAAAAATGTGTTCTACGGAGAGAGAGAGAGATAATTATATTTGTTCGAGCAACAAACAAAGACACTATATCATATTAATTAATTAATTAATCTTAATAGCCAGCAGGACTACGTTGGCAGACATTGCACTCATACATTTATAATATTGTTATCTGCCTTTTAAACATTATTTCATTCAATTAACAGATGAGAGGAGATTTTTCTAATGCCGGATCTTAGACAGTAATGCGATCAACACCAATCAATAAACATTTAAGTGTGTGCGGTTCTGTATACTAAAAAACAAACACCATCAAACAATACATCTAATTTGGTACACGCATATTTTTATACTCTCTGTACTTATTAGGGAATTTCCTCTACAAGGAAATACAGCTATTTGTGTTATTATCGATCTCGCTAGCGATTACAGTTTGAATCCGAACGGAATGAATTTTGGTATGTGAGGAGATACTTTTGATATTTGAAAGGTCAATTTCGTTAATAGGCAAAATCGGAGAAGGGAAAAAGAGGGTTTAGAGGAAGAGGAAACATAAAATTTGCTATGTCTCTCTTAATGTTGGGAAAATCGAAAAATGTGTACGAAGTAAGAAGTGAGTCTGCAGAATGTGGTTTCAACAAATTTTGAAGAAATATTAAAACCACTTTTTAGTATCGTTTGTAGGGACCCCCCTACCCACTTACGAATTAGGTCTAATAGTACGGAGGACATACTCGTATAGTACCTTAAGAAACTAATTTTGATCAAATTCCATAAATAAGGTAATTTGATCCAAAAAACATGAAAATTCCGGAAATCTCGGAAACTATTTTTGTGTTTTTTGGGTTTCAATTACCTTAGAAAGTAATTTTCATTGAAATCGTTGATTAAAATATTTTGTGGTTTTTTCGATTCTTCCAAAGGGATGATAAAAAAACGAAAAATAATTTTCAATTCTGATTTGCATATAACTCTTTATAAGGTAAATTTGACCCATAAATCACGAAAATCTCGTTTATTTAACGATTTGGTGAGTGGTTTACGAGATATCGTATAAAAAGGGGAATAGCATCGTATAAGAAGAGTATATCTCGGAAACTATCCGACATACCGTCAAACCAATTGGATTTTTGTGTTTTTTGTGTCCGAATTACCTTAGAAACTAATTTTTATTCAAATCGAAGAACATAATTTTTTGTGGTTTTTTCGATTTTTTTCCAACCTTGAAAAAAAAAAAATCGAAAAATGTTTTTTGTATCCGATTTGGATAAAACTATCTACATAAGGTATACTTGACCCAATAATCACGATAATCTCGTTTATTTAACGATTTGGTGAGCGGCTTACGAGATATCACCTTAAATTTTATGAGAGAGTACTCGATGCAAAATAATGAACCATATATCGGTATAATGGTGCAAGCTAGCGAAATGGCACTATCAAAAATAGAAAATATGACCTCAAAATAGTGGGTTTCAAAAAAAAATTTGTTCAAATCGGTTTAAATTTCGCCAAGTTAATATAAAAAAATTTTTTGTGGTACTTTTTCGATTTTTTCTAAAGGTCACCTTAAAAAAAAAACCTAAAATAATTTTCGTTTCCGATTTGAATTACATTCTGTAAATGAGTTAAATTGGACCCAAAAAATCGTGTTTATATGACGATTTGATGAATTGTTTACGAAAATCGTATCAAACGTGGGGTTAAATAACTATTCTGCAGGTGGAAAATCTCGCTTTTCCCTTGTCCGATTTTGCCCGTTAAGAACAATACGTTTTTCAAAAATTGCTTCAATTATTTTTAACGGTGAGAATAAATATAAACAAAAAAATATTTCAATTGTTTTGTATCAAATTTTAATGAAAATATCCCTCAATTCAGAGATACCAACAACATGAATGAACAAAAAACACATTCCTTGAATATCACAATAACACCATTGATGAAATTGTAATATACACCAAAAAATTTAATTATACGTGTTTACAGGGTGCGCTACGAAAAAAACATCTCAACAATATTTAAAATCAGTTTTTTCTACACTGATAGAAGGAATTTCTTTCCTCAAGAAAATATATTTTGTTCAAAATATTTACTTCAATAAAGAAACCCTTGTTTTCATTCAAGACTATGCAGTCGAACCAAAAACATGTGTTTAGTTAAACGGTGTTTAAAATTTTTTCTAAGTAGAGTTCGTTGGTCTTGGCCTAAAAGAGTTTTTCTTAACCAAATACTCTTGTGATTCTTTATTAAGTTTATGCAGCTTCTTTAACTGAAGTATATATATTTAACTGAAATATCTCATTACTTCTTTAAAAAGTTTCATTTGTTTGGATTATACAAATGTTTATTTTGTTCCGAAATTTTAGCATCTTGGTCCAAAGAAATCATTATTTCAGTTTAAGAATTTCTAGATTCTTGATTCAAGAGTCAGTTGATCTTTAGTTAAGATAATTTTCTCAAGTCAAAACTATAGATGTCCAGATACTTATTTTCTTATACCAAATATATATGATCTTCCCTATATATTTGCTTACGAGATATTACGATACTTACGAGAACCATATATATTGGTATAATGGTGCAGGCTAGCGAAATGGCACTATCAAAAATAGAAAATATGACCTCAAAATAGTGGGTTTCAAAAAAAAAATTTGTTCAAATCGATTTAAATTTCGCCAAGTTAATTAAAAAAAATATTTTTTGGTACTTTTTCGATTTTTTCTAAAGGTCACCTTAAAAAAAAAAAACCTAAAATAATTTTTGTATCCGATTTGAATGACATTCTGTAAATGAGTTAAATTGGACTATATATATGAGAGTCAGAAATTCTTGGTTTAAATAAATTTTTCTTACTGCAAGGAATTACTTCTATCAGTGTAGATATTGTAAACTTGTATGTGTAATCCCCGTGATTGAGCAGCCTGTATATTTACTGGTAGGGTATAAACTATAATGTATATAACGTAAATATTTTTATAAACGATACTCGTATAATGTACACATCGAAACTCGTATACGGTCGAAATCACGCATATATATGTATGTATATCTAGTATAACTATATACTCACTATAATATATATATATATATGTTACGGTCAAAGTGAATAATATGATTATTAGCGAAAGTACTCAACAAGGAAATAGATTGGTGTTGTTCCAATGGCAAAATTAGCAAAAATTTCTTCAAATATTCAATGATTCTATCTAGTCAAAAATGACCATCATCAAAATTTATATATATATACATGTACACTCCCGTTCAATAAAATTGAACAGATCTGAAATATTAATTTTCTTACATTTCATAAAACTCCTTACTTTTGCGACTCTCTGTATAATGATTCATTTATTTTCATTATTTTAAGTGTGAAAAAAGAAATGAAAGTATAGTAAAAAACATTTACTACAAGAATAATCAAAATTGTCAGAGACTCGTTTCAGATCTGTTCAATTTTATTGAACGGGAGTGTACATATACATAGATGTCTGAAGCCACTCTAGCGGTTATAGTTTTAATCCGATTTGGTATATAAGATGCTTTTAGTATTTAAAACGTTAAGTTCGTTCGTTAATAGGCAAACGTGGATAAGGGAAAAGGGGGGTTTACACAGAGATGAAATCATAAACAGTAAACGACATCGGGTACTCGACACAAAGATTTTAAAAGTAATGGGATGTTTCATCTAAGGACGACATCGTGTTTTATTGATTTAACCGACAGAGACCACAGTTTGACAGCCGCTTCGGGGGCCGACAACAGACAATGCTGTGTCCGAATGCCGTGTCATTTGAGTGTAGTGGGGGTTTAAACAAATGCAGCGCTTCACTCCATCTATCCGATACCGGCACTTTCGTACACTAGTCTAATAGATACATCTTGGGGTCTTAAAAGTATTGCACTTCGACCTTATGGTCCATTATGCTCCCCCTTCTACTTCAGTCCGACAAGACTCGCTTCTCCCATATGTTGGAAATAGCCAGGAGCTTGCTTATAAGGTCTTCCTGAAGATTCATATATTCGGGGTGCACTAGTCTGAACTTTGCCTTCATCCAGTCAATTAGTAGAACAACAATTGTGTTGCGACTGAAAAAGAATTTACCAAAGTGGAGATGGTTGAGTCGGTCCGACAAGGCTAGGTGCTAGTCGGGTATATGAAAATAGACTAAATACGACTATCGGCTTGGTGTGAAATAAGCAAGCCCCCATGTACCCTTGACCGATTCTACTCATTAACGAACTTGGCCCTTTAAATACCAAAAGTATATCAAATACGAAATTTCATTTTAATCGGACTATAATTGCGACCGCTGGAGAGTACACTATCTCATTAATCCGGTACTATTAAAAATTAGAGGGTGTCGGATTACTGTTCGGTGAGGGAGGCACGGGTGGAGGGTGCCGGATTATTGGACGTGCCCAACTATTGAAGTGCCGGATTAGTGAAACTATAATATATATATATATATATATATATATATATATATATATATATATATATATGTATTCATATAGTGCGTGTAAGTGGACATCATGTGGTCAGAGAGAGAAAGTATAGAGAAATGTAACTAAATCAAGTCGCAACTCAAAAAATCATAGCAGGTAGTTATGATCTAAGTGTAAGTTTAAATAGTGGTGAGTTCATTCAGACATCATGTATTCATAGTTAATACTGAAACTGTATGTGTCTGTGACCCCTTCAGCGGTCACAGGTCGCCAATAAAAATAAAAGTGAATTAAGATCTATTTGAGTTAAACAAGTGTTTAATAATAGCCGGTTATTATAAATATAAATGAATTATTGACTTTGATCGTAACATATACAATAGTGTTCAGTGTTGGTTCAATGTTGGATACGTCGCTGATACAAATTGATAAAATAACACACAACAAATACACACATTCTTATTATTCGTCGCATATATGAAAAGGAGAAAATGAGGTTTGCAGTTATTGTATGGTGTTGTGTGTATAGCTGGCTGTTGTAGACCATAACAATATACCGTGTGTTCGTTGGAAAAGTTACCATTTAAATTATTTTTTTTAAATATGTATTTAATGCCGGCAGTACACACTTGACGAGATATTCGTAAGGCGAGGAGTCGCGAGTATAGCTGTGTACTCTCTCGTCGAGTGTTCGATCGGCAATACAATTGACAACTTGTAATTTTTTGATTGAACTTTTAAAAATAATTTTTATTCAAAAGAGGATTGAAGGACACTAAAAGAATAAAAAAAGTATTCATAAATTTATACAGTTTTTATTTATTTTCGGGTTCTTCTATTAAGATTAATGGGTACAATTAAAACGGTTGATAGTTGAATATTTAAAAATGGCGGTTGAAAGTTGAATCGAACGTAGATGAGAGTGTACTGAGGGTGCTCGCACTCGCCACTCGCTTCCTTTGACTCGTGTAAAAAAACCGACTTTTAATGGAGGGTTGACGAGGCGATGCGATTCGACACGAGGCAGACCGAGCGTTGTCAGTACACTCTTGTGCTTGTTATGTCTTGCTTTGACTCGCCGAGAGTGTAGTGTCGGCATTAAAAATTATTTCAAACAAAAGTAGCACAGTTGAAAAGCGGAAACATAATGCAATAATTATATTTTTATTTCATACATCCGTGCCCGCCGCGTGGTATAGATAGACAGATTGTAGCGGCTGCCCTGGACGGGCTACACTTCGACCATAAGGTCAATTGTGATGCCTGAGGATGTGAGTGGAGTGGAAGGAATTTTTGTGTATAGACTAGGAATTGGTAGGATATGAACTATGCCGATATTCATCTGGAGTTCGTGAAGGAAACTGCAGAGAACATTCTCGAGCATAGCCGGTTACTTCGTTCTTGTCCCTACGCCGACAGTTTAGTCAATTAACCGCCCCTTATTTTCTCCCTAATAATTGACAAACTGTCGATGTCGGGATTCGAACTCATAACCTCCCAGTTTTCAAATAGGCATACTGCGCAGACATAACGCCTTAGACCGCTCGGCCACTTGAACTGGTGCCGCATGGCATAACTTATCTTTAAACTTTTAAACGATGCAAAATAGGGGAAACCTTTCAATGCAAAAAATGTTTAACACATAAAAACAAACAACTTTTATTTGAAAGTTTTTTTCATACATCCAATATTTCTGGCGTAAAAACAACATTTACGTCCGTCACGTATTTACACCAAAACTATGAGAAAAAAAGGTTTCATACAAACGTTGTGAGATAAATATTTTTAGTATTAAAAGATTTTTCCTATCTTGCACCGTTTAAAAGATAAGTTATGGAACAGAAATATGTTTGCAAACTGTGCAACCTTTGTTTGAAATGGTAATTTTTCCAATGAACACACGGTATATGTATAGACCATAGACGACATTCTGTCTCTGTAACAGAAACAGTGGTTCTTCTTAACCGGAAGTATGAGATTGTTCTAGATATTTTCTTTTTTTTTTAATAAAAATATATTTATAAAAAAAAAAAAACACAATCTGTTAAGTGTTGAAACAAGTTCAATTTTTATCGAATTTCCTCTACAATTAAACAGAGAGCTATTGGTGTTGTACCGATGGCAAAATTTCGCAAAAATTTCTTCAAATATCCATCGATCCTATTGTTTTACTATTTCCATTTGATTTTATTTCAAATTTCGGGTAATATAGCCATCAATACTATCAAAGTTTCTTCTACCAAACCATCTACTAGGTAGTCGACGGACGTTTGAAGAAATTTATGCGAAATTTTGCCATCGGTATAGTACATGAATACATGATGATACACTCACTATATATACCTCCAATAAGATCTTAATTACCTGCTATGGTTTGATAACTATATATACTTAACAGAATATAACATTTCACAGGCAGAAGTTATGTTTTACAAGGTCTTTTTTCTCAATCGTTCCTTTCTCTCTCATTCAAACGCGACATGTTTCCTGTAATGTAATTGACGATCCTCTTTCTGTACTTAATAAGGAACGTTTTGCGAAAGTTAGAATTAATAGCTCTTTCTCTGCCGTGGATACTTTTTTCCCGTTCAGAAATGCAGTTTATCCCACAAGAAATCTTTCGTTTTGTTCAAGACTGTTATTTGTGATTATTGCATAATATAAAATTGACATGGCCGGTTTTAGGCACGCTAGACACGTGCCTAGAGCGCAGATTTGGAGGACGAAAAAAGAAAATAAATCCCATTTGACCCTAGTCTACCATAAAGGTGCGGGGTGCTCTGGAAATAGTTGGGGGGGTAACAATTTGAAGTGCCTAGGACGCGGGTGAGGTTAAAAACGGCCCTGAAAATTGATTGTGCTACAAATAGATTATGTATTCATTATTCAGATACGGTATCCTAAATATATAATTATATAACTAGATTTTCTAAAAGAAATGTGCTAACTGAAACGACGTCGGCCATATTAAATATTTAAACAGAGAACACCCACATGATTATTTAAATAAGGAGCACATATTTTGATGAAAATATTCATAAACGCTGATTGATTGTCAATGTCAAAGTTGAAAGCATACGACCTTCAAAAAACAAGGTCATTCCATAATACATTTTATTGTATTTTTATCGAATTTGTGAAATGGAACTGTTCACCAAAAATTCAATCTGCCCGAATTATTATACCCGGTATGTATAATATATACACAAGGATATATTAAGTTTAGTTCCGACTTTGTAACGGTTGAAAACGACAGAAAAAATTTGTTGGTGTAGATTTTCATAAAATGACCTAATTAGTCAATTTCCGCATCTCAATAAATAACGAACTGAAATTTTGATTGTGTATTCTAGGGCTGTAAAGTCGGGTCAATGGGCAATATCGGTAAAATCGTAAGAGAAAAAATTTAAGTACACTGATAGAAGTAATTCCTTGCAGAAATAAAAATTTGTTTAAACCAAGAATTTCTGAGTGTACAAAAAATATTCCTTTTTTAAAAATAAACAACTTTTCCAGAATTTCAGCTCAAATAACTGTAATTAAGAGAAAGTGAATATATATATTCCTATCAAAAAATTATGTCAAGGCCTTTTTAAATGCAATTTTGAATCGAAGCGATTAGTTTTAATTAAAAAAAAAAAAAACAGACATGTGTTGATAATTGAGGAATTTTATCAACGTACCGTAAAAATACCGTAGTATTTTAAGGCAATTAACAAAGTCCTATGTATTATTTCAATAAATGTACACTGTAGAGTCCCACAAGTGGGATTCTAGTTAGTGTCGTTAAGGTACCACAAATCATTGTGGCACCTTATCACAGAAGTTATTAAGTGATTTTTAATTGACCATAATAATCTAAATCTTTGAAATTTTCTTATATGGTTTAAGAGATGTTTGTGGAGAGATATATGAAGCGATTTTGCCTATTAAATCGAAGGTCAAATTACACTTGTCTCTTAAAAAGTGCAGGACCTCGTCTCTTCGCTCAATTTACCGTATCTTTTTGGTTTGAGTTCGTAGTCTTGAATGAACACAAGGGTTTCTTTATTAAAGCAAATATTTTGAAGAAAATATTTTTTCTTGAGGATAGAAATTCCTTCTATCAGTGTTGAAAAAATATCCCTTTTTTAAAAATAAATAACTTTTCCAGAATTTCAGCTCAAATGACTGTAGTTAAGAGAAAGTCAAGATATATATTCCTATCAAAAAATTATGTCAAGTCCTTTTTAAATGCAATTTTTGAGTCGAAGCGATTAGTTTTAATTAAAAAAAACAGACATGTGTTGATAATTGAGAAATTTTATCAACGTACCCGTAAAAATACCGTAGAATTCCAAGGCAATTAACAAAGTCCTATGTATTATTTCATTAAGTGTACACTGTAGAGGCCCACAAGTGGGATTCTAGTTACTGTCGAGATAAGGTACCGCAAATCTTTGTGGCACCTTATCACAGAAGTTATTAAGTGATTTTTAATTGACCATAATAATCTAAATCTTTGAACTTTTCTTATATGGTTTAAGAGATGTTTGTGGAGAAATTTATAAAGCAATTTTGCCTATTAAATCGCAGGTCAAATTACATTGTCTCTTAAACAAGTGCAGGGCCTCACCAGTGATATTTTTATACAATGGGCCACTAAAGGAGTACTCATTTTTCAAAATTCTTTAGTTAATTTGCACCCTTATTCATCCGGTTTTTGGGAAAATGTATCCAATAAAAGTTGTTTGTATATTTATAATGAACAACTTTTATTCGAAATATTTTTTTCGATAATATACAAGATGTTCGGGACAAATAGTGCAAAAAATTTCAATATATAATAAAACTCATGTAAATAGGTATAGAAATGATTTATTTTTGAGATATAGTTACGAAAAAAAAGTATTTTAGGACCCATAAAGACTCGCCTTAAAGAATCCCAAATCCTCCCCATATTTAATTGTATATGTAATGTAATCAATTCTATTGTCGATCTATCAGATTAGGATTTATGTCGAATATATCAGGATATCTGGATATATTCCAACAAATTGGCGCCCGAGCAGGTACATATGCACTATCCTTCGCTGTCTAAATCGATAATAGATTTGAGTCAAATATCAAATGAGTATAAAATATTCGCAACACAAGTTTCTACAAAAACTACAAAAAAAAAAACATTTACGACTTTCGATTGACGAATACGTGCACCATGCAAATAAAATTTGTTGTTTTCGTTCGATATAAAAAGTTTAAAAAAAAAACCATACACGGTCGATGCAGTCATGAACTAACTCAATCTATTAACTGCGACAACAGTTGATGAAAAACAAAATATGTTAAGGGAAAGGGGAAAATGTGCTTTCGTTTCACAAAATAATCACTCATGCATGCTATTTTCTCATAACTTAACGATTTCAAGATAGTAGTTTTTTATTTTTTACCCCCAACACAGTGTTCAATACAAAAGGTAAAATTTTTGATTGTAACATAACCTGATTATACCCTGTATATAACGTGATATACAGTACGTAAATTTTGGATTTTTATTCAATTACTGTGTATCATATAATAGCATATACAAATTCGCTACGCAGGAACTGCGTCAACCTAACAAATTTTCTAAGAATTTTTTGTTTGTAACATAATCTAATTATACTCTGTATATAATATGATATACAGTACGTCAATTTTGGATTTTTATTCAATTACTGTGTATCATATAATTGCATATATAAATTCGCTACGCAGGACAAATGCTGCGACAATTCACTGAATTTCTTCAGAATAAATATATGAATTAAGAATAAATTTCATTCCGATTGGATTAAAACTGTGACCGCTAGAGTGGCTAGCAGATACGTTTATATAAATAAATACATTTTCCATGTATTTGTCTACTCTCTAGCGGTCAAAATTTTAGTCCGATCAAAATGAAATTATGAACAAAATACTTTGTCACAATTTTAGCTAAATATACCTACTTATACAGTAGCTTGGTATATTGTAGATAATTAATGTTTTTTATACATCTATGCGTGTGTTGAAGTAAAATAAATAGTTTACACACTGATATAGGACTCGATCGATTATGCTTTTAAACAAATCAAACTGTTCGTAAATTGTAAACTATGGCGAATAACAGTTGATATTTTTCAATTATGTATACAGAATGTTTGGGAAAAATAGTGCAAAATTTTAACAAGATGTTCAAGATAAATAGTGCAGATTCTGGTTGATATGGACATTTTTTACAATTCAAAAACCAGGCATTTCGTAAGTTCCATCATTTTTGTAAAATTTTGTACTATTTCTCTGAATTCTCTGTATGTTACGAGATTAGAGCTCGGATTATATTAATAATATCCGGATATTATGAATAAAAACTTTGTAAGCATATCTCGATCAACATATTTAATTCATTAGATAGAGGAACTCACGAGTCGATATTTTTTACGGCGATGCAGCAAAACACATTATCTTGTTCCAATAATTTTTTTTCTAAAATCATTTTATGCAGAATTGATAGAAATTTCCACAAGAATTGCTTGTTAGGTAACGAAAACCATGGATCGATTTTAGTTTCAGGTTTTTTTTTTGGTTACCATAGAAATTTGAGTCCCTACATTATATCTAACGAACTATACCTCAAGGACACTTACACCGAATTGGAAAAATTGCCAAAAAAACTAAAAATTATATCTTAATGTGGTTGCAAGATCGACTGTTGAGTCCAAAAGTGGCGTCTCTTTTCCAAATTTTTACATTCTGTGTTCGAAACATTCGGTGTTTTTTTATTCGAAACAGTTTTTTCGAAAGCCCAATGAGTTCGACACAAATCCACTGTAAATATTTGAAAAAGAAACACTTGTTTTGGGGCCGATTGTCATCATAAATTGAGATAACCATCATAAAATTTCGAATTTGATAAATAGAAAATCCGAGCAAAGCCCCGTAAATAAAATATAATTATGTACTAAAATGGAACACTCTGTAAGAAATGAGAAAATGTCTATCGCATAAGCAACAAAAAAAAAACCTTAGACTCTACAAGTGCTTTTCACCAGATATATACGGGAGAACATGTTGCGTCTAGATAATGTCATCGAACAAAGAATCTCCTTGATTTCTCGAAAACTGTTACGTCAAAACTGCGACAATTCCGTACTGTAATAAGTAATATAAATATACACATGCGCACATCAAACAACAAAAATTTATCCAATGTTTTGAAACAAAACAATAAACAACGCAAACAAATTCGGAAAAAAAGTAATTCGAACTAGAATTTCTGGATACAAAATTATATATGATTTATATATATATATATATATATATATATATATATATATATATATATATATATATATATATATATATATATATATATATGTAACATAAATATACAATTAGAAAGTTCGATCAACAAGTAACCATTCGACTTAGAAAACATATATATATATATATAATAAATTGGCGCTATAGACAAAATTTATTTACCAAGAACGGAATTAACAATTGCTATATGTTGAGCCGGTTGTAAGATCCCTTTCGTAGGTTGCTGCATTAAATAACTGTTCATCGCTCACCCCGAATTTCGAACAATTGTCTCAAAGCGAAAAGTATTTTCTTTTTTTTTTTTATTAAATAAAGTATATTCAGGTCACAAAATTTTGTGTGAAAATTCACTTGTTTTACCAGGTACTATAAAAATATTTTAACGGAAATTTTTTTTTACCTATTTTAAAAAACAGAACGAAACCAAAAAATAAACAAAAACAAAACCAAATTCAAAAGAAAATTTCGAGCTATACAAAATTTGACCTATATTACGGATAAATAGCGCGTTTCATTATCTGAAATATCGGTCACTGTGTCAGAACAAAAAAAAGAACAATTTTTTTTTTGTACACAAGGATAAAATATTTCAAACCACTGGAGAAGAAGAAAAACTATATAGAAACACAGTTCGAAATTTTCTTTTCGAAATTTGAGAAAAAAAAAATTATAACAAATTGTAAAAAGTGTTTCACCTTTTTGTAATAATAAAAATTTTTACTAAAAAAATTAGATTCGATTTTTGATTTTTTAATAAATATTTTAAACACTACCACTAATTAAATACACTAAATTAATTAATTTTTAATTACTCACACTACATTCTTAGTTTATATTGAAATAAAAAATAATTCTAAAAATTGTTATTTTAATCCATCTTGTAAAATTGTATTAAAAAAATTTCCTTCGCTTAGGTTGCAAGAGCGCGACCAAACTAGCGAATGTTACTGCATTGGATATATAAAGTTGCTTCTATATACACCGATGTATACATGTATGTATGTACATATATACATACTAAAATGGCTACCCAATGATCTATATAACCATAAGAACATACTTCGTTTACACGCAAACAATCTAAAACGATCTACATTCCACATAAATCAAACAAATTCACCAAAACCTGATCAAAAACCATCGCAAACTCTATCAAATTAGTATCTAAATCAATTCAATCAGAGTTTGGATCTAAATTTGGATGGTATTCATGAGTTTTAATCGAAAATTTGTAAATACCTGTTACTTGAGTCAAAGTATCTGTGACGTATGTAAACAAATTGAAAGCAGGAAACGAGTGGCCAATCAAAATTCAGCATTATACTTTATTGCTATAGTCTGTGTATCCGTATTTTTGTATCCGGCAGTGAGAATTTATACAGGGAGTTTCGTTCCATACACGAATTCATAGAATTATGCGGAAAAAATTGTTTAATGTAGTTTTTGGCGGATTGTGTACAGATAGAGTGTCCATTTTAGGACCAAGTCCGTTTTGTACAGGACAGTGAGAATTTATACACGGGGGTTTCGTTCTATACACAGAATCAATAATATTATGCGTAAAAATTGTTTAGTGTAGTTTTTGTGGGGATCGTTTACAGGGTGTTCTATTTTAGGACCAAGTCCATTTTGTATAGGACAGTGAGAATTTATACACGGAGGTTTCGTTCTATACACAGAAACAATAGTATTATGAGGAAAAATTATTTAATGTAGTTTTTGTGGAGACTATGTACAGAGTGTTCCATTTTAGGACCAAATCCGTTTTGTATAGAATAGTGAGAATTTATACACGGAGGTTCGTTCTATACATGAATCAATAGAATTATGCGGAAAAATGGTTTAGCGAAGTTTTTGGGGGATTGTGTACATGGTTATCCATTTTAGGACCAAGTCCGTCTTGTACAGATTGATAGATATAGTCCGTTATGTATGAATAGTGAGACTTTATAAATAGCTTAAATACCCAGTATATACCCGGTATATGTAAATTTACCAGGGTATATTAATTTTAGTTCCGACTTTGTACGGGTGTTCGTCTGTGAACACGATAACTGAAAAACGAAAAGAGATAACAAGCTCAAATTTTGTTTGCGTATTCTTGAGCTAAAAAGTAAAGTCAAGTTCGTCAATGGGCAAAATCGGACCATGTTTAAGCAAAATGGGCAAAACTTGGAAACCGTTAAAGATAGCACAAAATTTTAGAATCAAAATATATTGCTTTTTTAAAAATAAACAACTTTTATTTGTGACTTTTTTTGATAAATTCAGTATATACCGGGTATTCAAGCAGTTAACTCAGTTAGTTGTTATTTTCACTTGTTTGTATTTAAATGTTTGTTCTAACTCTTACGGTTTCAAAGATAGACAATTTTGCCCAAACGTGATCCGATTTTGCCCATTCTCGAACTTACTATTCAGCTATCAAATACACACACAAAATTTCAGCTCGCTATATCTTTTCGTTTTTGAGTTATCGTGTTCACAGACGGACAGCCGTTGCAAAGTCGGAACTAAACTTAATATACCCTGGTATATATTATATACCGGGTATAAAAAGGATCTAAAATCCAACATAAACGATCCCTATCCATATCCTCAATACACGGAAATACATTCGAATTTGCACAGACTATATCAGTTACTTTATAAGTTACCATGTTTTAAAAATGTATCAAAAAATTCATGCTAAGATTTATCTTACAGCATGTACCAAATATTATTTCCATTCAATTTTTACAAACAGTGTGTTTAATAACTTTTGTTTTTTATTTTGTTTTGGGATCTAACAGTCATCACCGAAACAATTTTATTCCAACCGTATATTGTATTGTTGGACTACTACTATTGATTTACAAACCAAGTCGTTTCTCTCTGTGACATGTTTATGTATATATATATATATTTATATATATATATTTATATATATATATATATTTTGTTTGTTGCTGTTTTATATAAAAATGACCCATTAGTACGGTTTAATTATGACTGTAATATGTTTAACTGATCGTAGAGGGTAAAAATGTGTACTATATATACATATTATAAGCATATATAAACATGCCTCGATCGATATGCCTGAACAGTGGTCAGCATTTCAACATGCAACAGGCAACAAATTTAGATTATACATGTATTGTTATTTTTATAAAAATATAATACAATATAATTTATACAATACATATATATTATATATATATATAATTATTATATATATATATAAAATATATATATATATATATATATATATATATATATATATATATATATATAATATATATATATATATAATATATATATATATATAATATATATATATATATATATTATATACATAAGTATATACTTATATATTATAATATATATACTTTATATACCTATTATATATATATATATATACAAAATAATATATACATAAATATATGTCTATGATAATTAAAAAGTAAACATAGATTATATTTTTTATTTAAGTATACAAATCTTTATTATCTGAACATTTAATAATATTATTTCTATATTTATTTAATAAACATATTCTTTGTAACAAATTTTGTGTGTTCGTTGTTTTGTGATAAATTAACGATTCAGTTTTGTAAATATACAACAAACTGATGTAGATGTGATGTGATTTCCATCTAGTGTTTAGTTCACAGAACTAAATACTGTTTTATATATGGTTGAGGTATAAGATAATACTAGCGAAAATATTGGGCAACTAATATAGAAGGTGTTCTCCGGTTTATAAGTTGATGTTATACCAGAGATTTTATACCCAATATTGGGAACTCTAGCTCTTGGGTATGCTTTCTGGTGATAAACTATAAACAATTTTTGTTTGCGATTACTATTTTCAACCGTTACAAAGTTGGGACTAAACTTCAAATGTATTACAACATATCCAAAATGACAGAAATTCTTTTAAAATGAGTCCTTTTATACTGAAAATTGTCCAAAAGAAAATTAAATGAAAAACAAGTAATGTAACAACTGAGTTAATTGTTTGAATATTTTAAAAAGAAAATTTTTTGTTATTAAATTTTTGTTATATCTCTTACGGTTTCAAAGATTATGTTAATTTTTCCCAAACATGGTCCGATTTTGCCCATTAACGAACTTGACCTTACTTTTTTGTTCTAGAACACACAAATAAATTTAGCTCGTTATCTCTTTTCGTTCTTGAGTTATCGTGTCCACGGACAGACAGACAGACGGACATTTTATGAACACATATGCCAAACATTCATGCATAGAGTAGGCAAGCCGAGTCAAAAGTTGTCCTGCAGATAGAAAGAGAATCGATGAGGTATCACTATCTCTTTTTAATGACTAATATATAATCATTATATTAGTCATTTAGAAAGAGACAAGTATACCTCATCGATGTTCTCTCTCTTTCTATTGACGGGACGTTTTCACTTAGTCGCGCGCCTATGACTTGCCTACTCTATATATATTATCTCTATGCTTAATATACCTTGTTAAAATCTATTAGATCTTATTCCACGCGATTTAAAAAGATTTTAAATCATTCATAATGAAAATACATATATGACATATTAGAAAAACTCAAAGTTACTCCTTCGCTCATGATAAGTTAAGAATGTCCAAAGTTTTGGATTTAACCAGAGAATTTAACACAAATTTTAAACTTTTAAATATTAAAAGAAATAAATATTACTATTAAAATAGTTCATTTAATAACTAATAGATGTCACTAGTATTTAAAAAAATACTTGTTTAATACTTTAATAATTGAAAATTACATAATGAATCATAGTCTCCGAAATTCAAATTTAAAGAAACGATAAAAAAAATTTTCCAAAAAAAAAAAAACATATATGTATAAATTTATATATTTATATGTAATTATAATTTTTCAAAATTGATTTGTTCTGTAGAAAAAAATGACAATTTAATAAAAGAGATAGATGTATATCTCACATTGAAATGTCACATTGAAAAGTGTACGAGTAAAAGTGCAATAGAGAACAAACAATAATTTTTCAAAAGTAAAATGGCGGATTTTACTTATAAATGTATTTAACTCGAATGTAAATCGATGTTAAAATAATGTAAATTGTACTGAAATCATTGTAAATTAAATTGATAAAAATCATTCGTCAAGAATTTATTATGTCTTATAAATAATTCTAGTGCCTATTTAACAAGTGTATGAATTATAATTTGTGTATTTCATCGAAATATGTTTATTTAGCAACGAAATATGATTGATCAAAATATTTTTGAGAAAATCGTGTTTCCCGAAAAAACGTACTTAAATACGGCAAAATGTAGTTATAATTTATGATATTCTTTATTCATTCAATTTGTGTGTATCATTTTTGTGTTTGTCGATAATCGTTTAAAAAATTGTTCATCCTTTTTACAACTCACAATGGCATCGTCTACTCAAAATGAGCTACGAGTTGGTGGTACAAATACACATCCCTCAGTCAAAGATGTTTATGTGCGTACATTTTTTTTATAAAACATTACAACTACAAAGTAAAAAAATTTTAAAAAAAAATGTATATATCTCTCACATAGGCATGCTTACCGGAGTGTCGAGCTGGTCCACGGCCCCCAAGTACAACACCACCGCCACAGGATCCGAATCTACCGTATAATATTGTTGAATCGTCGTGTGAGGAATTACGATGGGTTCCATCCATTGCTGTGGACTCCGATTTGCTTATGTATTTGAGAGCTGCTAGAAGTATGGCTGCTTTTGCTGGTTAGTTTTTATTTATTTCATTTACGATTATCATGCGTTTGAGCACCCAACTTAAACTTAATGAGATGGTGATCCACCTAAAAATCATGGTTTCTAGATTCTGAAATAATCAAGGAATTTCAATTTCGATTATTTTTATTTCATGGGTGGGCCCGTAATCATGGAATTTTATAACATCATTTCGTTCGCCTCCCTGTTAAGTGAACTTTTAGGTCATTTTATGAAGTTTTCAATATTTGTTCGTGAAGTTAGACCCAGAGGTTGGTCAAAAGATCCAGAAAATACTTTGGAATTCGTCGACTTCGAATATTTTTTCCGCTTTTGATACCTTCATGTATATTGAAAATCTCGAAAACTGTGTAGTTTAATTAATCATCAGCAATGAAAATTTGTTAAGAACACCGTTGCGCTTATAGCTGATACACTTCTAAAAGACTGGTTTTTGGAAGGTCATTTTTAATCACGTTATATTTTTGACATAAGAGGGTACAAAGTTGCTAAGGATCCGAACGATACTTAAAATTTAATCTTTATAAAATGATCAAAGGAATCACTCTTTAAACTTTCTGCAAAATTTAATTTTGGAATAGAGAATTTCTTCCCATTTAATTCACAGACATCGTGTGTTGAAACTATTCCGAAAAGGTCTCCTTAAGCTTTATGGAAATTGATTTTTAGTTGAAAGTAACGTAAATACAGAACTTTGACCTTAAGGATTTCAAAACGTAGTAGGAACCTGGCTTACCATAATCCATAGCGAAATTTACTGAAAAGGACTGCCAATTACTTCAAATCCAATTGGCTCGGAGGTTAGTTAATCAGGACATATACGGAATTTTTAAAGGTCCGCTTGAAACTATGGAAATTTCTTCCAGTAATCGAAAATATTTACAATAAATGACTTACGCACATTTATGTAAAGTTCTTGACTTCATTCTGGATCTGAGAATGATTTTTCTTTTCTTCCGGAAATTCTAATCTTAACTTTTGTTGGTAGAAAATATTATTACTTATGTGCGGGGAAATACGAAAATTTCCCCGCTAGATACCATGGTAAGAGATTTTTGTTACCATGTTCGAGAACTTAATACTTGCACGTCTCTGAAATAGATCATAGCTGAGCTTTGAGCTTAGCATAGCTGTTGATCAAAGAATCATACTTACTGAAATTCGATATTGGATTATTTTCCACAAGATTTTGAAGACAGGTTCTTTGAAAACCGAAATCATAGCTGAGCTTTGAGCCTACAGCTTTTGATCAAAGAATCATACTCACTGAAGTTCGAAGTACAATTTTTTTACACAAGGTGTTGATGACAAGTTCTTTGATAACCGGAATAGTGATAGCTGAGCTTTGAGCTTATGATACTTTTTGATCAAAGAATCATACTTAATGAAATTCGATGTAGAATTATTTTCCACAAATTGTTGATGACAGGTTCTTTGGAAACCGAACTAGTCATAGCTGAGCTTTGAGCTTAAGATAGCTCTTGATCAAAGATTTCTACACTCCAAAACCTTACCTCAAATTCGATGTAAAATGATTTTCCATAAAGTATTGAGGACGCGGAACCTTTCCACAAAAAAGGGCATATCGAATTAAGTTGTAATGTATTCCATAATTTTGATACTTTCGTATTAGGTATGTGTGATGGGGGTAGTCCAGAAGATGGATGTGCCGCCGCAAGTCGTGATCATACAACTTTAAATGCTCTCCAAGTTGTGAGTAATGTTTTGTTGTTTTTGCTCGAATCAATCATTTCAAACAAATCTATGGGTGATGTTGTCTGTTTGTGTTCACAGTTACATGACTCCAATTACGATCCGGGTAAAGCATTGCAAGCGCTTGTTAAATGTCCAGTACCGAAGTCAATTGACAAGAAATGGTCGGAAGAGGAAATCAAACGTTTTGTCAAAGGTTTACGTCAATATGGTAAAAATTTCTTTCGTATTCGAAAAGATTTGTTACCCCATAAAGATACGGTATGTGATTCATTTATTGTAAATGGATAATTATATAGATTAGAATGATATTCTGCAAGGCATATATAAACCATAAACAAATCTAAACAATTATAGAAAACTCCTTAAATTTATTTAAAATCCTGGAATAGATACACGAGTCTTTTATTTCAATTCGAAAAAATTTAGCATTAGATTTAAATAATAATTAGTTGATATGATCCAAAAAATACCAAACTTGGGTTCGTTTGAGAATTTCTGTCTCCGATTTTGATGAAAATCGATTTTTTAACGGAGTATTAATCCATAAGATTGAATTTACTTTTTTACGTTTCAAGAAAATAGAATAAAACAGGGTGCCACAAACCTGGAATAGCCATGGAATTCTTTTTAGGTGAGGGAAAACCTGAAAATCTCATGGAATTGTTTTCATGGTCACGGAAAAGCTAATTTTTCTAAAATGTGGAGGCAATATATTATGTCTAGTTGCTTTTCTTCCACATGAAGAAAAAATTGCCTACAACAGCTTTTAAACATCTTATAAAAGTTCGAACTCTAATCTATATAATTGATATTGTGTGTTTTCGATAATAAATTCTTGGATGAAATAAAACATAAAATTTTTTAGCCTGAATTAGTTGAGTTCTATTATCTATGGAAGAAAACACCAGGTGCTAATAATTCACGGCCAGCTGGATTATATCGTCGATCAAGTAATGCAAATCGACGACAAAATCAACAAGCTGCATCGTTACGTCGAATTCGTAATACAAGAAATACACGAAATGCTGCAGCCGGTGAGTACAGTAGAACCTCTTTAATCAGTCCGGTTGTAAACATTTTTATTTTGGTGATTTTCCCTCGCTCCTTTAGTAGATCAATCCACTGCAAATATCTCATTTGAGATACTTGCAGGGGCTATAGATTTAACAGAAAAAAATTTCTTTAAAGCCACGACACCAAATAAAAATGCGTCTACTAATTGCGCAAACTCTTCATCAAATGGTGCTGATTCAGATGCAGCCAGTGCTCCATCAACACCGGTCAGTGGTACTGCAATCAAGGAGACCAAATCCAATATTCCAGTGACTGTAACCAATGGTAAGGATACTACTGATGGTTCAAAAGAGAGTGGACAATTAACAAATGGTTCATCGTCATTAACTGATGACGAAGGTAATAATTCTGATGATGAAAGTGAGGGTAAAAGTAAGGACGCAACTACTGATGGCAACGATGGAGATGATGGCGATGAACAAGAGAATAATGGGTCTGGTCGTGTCATGCGTACTAGAAAGTCTGTTAAAGAACAGAATAATTCATCAACACCACAAAGACCTTCACGGGCGAAACGTGGTGGAACTGAAACGCCAGAACAAGATGATGGTAAGTACCACATCAAAATTGGCTAAACATTACACGTAGAATAAATAGAATTGTAATGTTTAACCAATAGTTCAGAAAGAAATAACTCAGAGTTAAAGTACATCTGTCTTTAATTTTGAGTTAAAGCTCTGAACTGCAACTTAAAGGGTCTATTGTGCTGTTCTTATACTTAAAAGTTTTTCATAAGCTTGATGGCTTTAATATAGTTAAAGGTTTCTTTCGAGAGAGTTTCGATAACATCTTAGGAGCGAAAGCATTTGTTCTAGCTTTAAGAGCTTCGCGAGTGTATCCTGTGCGAAAAGGGTACTCTTTTGAACGTTTTCAAGTTGAAAACGATTCAACGTTCTCTTTGGTAAAAAGCACGCAAGTCTTTTCCTTGATATATTTTGCCAGTATTTGATTGGACAGTGTCCTGCAGTGCGACCTTAAAGGAATATTATACCTCCCTTTGTGTGTTGAAACCATAGGAGGCAAGTTAGGATTATCATTTAATTTTTTTTTTCAAGCTGCAAGCGGCCATCGTAATGAGGCTTTTCCCATTTTTAAAAATAATTTTCGTAATTCATCAGGTGGCTCAAACTCATCAACATCAAAGCGAAAAACGACTTCAACAGTACCAACACCGAATGTTAAAAGTGAGACACCCAGTAAGGGGGGTCGTAAACGTAACCAAGAGACACCGGGTACTAAACTTGAATCGAGTAATAGTAACGATAATAACATGGACACCGTTGATAAGGATAGCAGTATCAGTAATTCACCGAAGAAACGACGATCGAATACGGAACATCCTGAAAGTCCATCGGAGAGCTTAACAAATGAATCATTTGTTACAATGGAAGATAACGATCAAATGATGGAGACGGATATGAATGATTCAACAACGGATCAATCATCTTTGAATCTAATTGATCCGCTAAGTGGACCGATTAATGTGAAGATTGAACCAGAAAGTAAGTCAATTTTATAAAGATTTGTATTTTCCTGTCATATTCAAAAATGTTTGGGGTCAAAAGTTTGGAAATGTTTGTTTCATCGTTTAAAACATAAATTTTTTATGTAGGAAGAAGAGACTTAGACTGGTCAACGTCTTTAAATTCCTTTTAATCCCTAAAATATTCGTAAAATTAATCAGTTCCGTATCTTATTTGAATTTTGAGCCGGTTTTGTTTGTCTGACAAACTTAATTAGATCCTTCTATGAAAACTTTTACCTAGCATGTTTGATCTTCGATTAACATTTCTAATCGTTAAAAACTAAGGAACTGATTTGTTCGCAGGTGAAACAGAGCAAACCACGCCTTCGCAGCCATCGCATCCGACATCATTAAACGTATCTATAAAATTGACAGACGACTTATCAAAAGTTCGTAAAAATTTAACAGACATGGACGGTATGTGTAAAAAGGAACTTGCCACCAAACTAGAACTCGGTTCGCCAACATCAATCAAAGCCGAAAAACCATCTCCAACAATAATGGCGAAATGTGAAAAACCATTAACATTAAATATCAAAACCGAAAATAAATCATTAATACCAGTAGTTACCCACCCAATTAAAACCGAAATGAAAAAGGAAATTTTCGAAATAAAAAAAGAACCAATGTTATCACCAAATTCAGCGAAACCTATCGAATCACCCACAATGAAAATGTCCACAGATCCATTGATGAATATGTCGACGCAATTAATTCAACCAAATACACCCGAAAATATGGAAATGCATAAAAATAATCCATTAATCCAAAGTCCACATAATCCAAATTCAGCTGAATTAATTATACCAAATGTACAAAATTTGCAAAATAAATGTGATAAAGATACAAATAACGTATCCAGATATGCTCCAATATCACCAATACCGAATAACATGATGGTCGGATCACCGTTACATCCAAGTAGCAAAGAACCCACAAAATTAGGACTGAAACCCGAACAAGTACCGCCATCTTCCACAAGTTTATTCAATCCATACAACTCGCCACAATTTAATAACTCAATTCAACCTCAATACCGACAAACCAGTGCGTATCCATCGCAACAAGGTCCTCCAATGCCAGGTCAAATTAAATTGGAGCCACGTGAATTAACTGTACGAGAACCACGAGATATCAATCGTGATCCAGCCAATCGAAGTATGGAACCAAGAGGTGATCCCCGAGAATTGTTGCTTCGAGAAGCTCGTAATGTAGATGCCGAACGGGCTAATCAAATGGAACAACATTCAAGGAATATGAGCAGTCCACGTGGAGATGGTCCCAGAGGACAGTTAGAACAACATCGAGAATCGCTAAGTCGTGGTCAAATTGATTTAACTCGCGGTCCAGATTCATCTCGTGATTCAATTGAATCAACGCTAAGTGAACGTAGTTTTAGTCGTGTACCGGATTCTATGTACCCGATGTCACAAAATCAACCACCCTTGTTGAATATTCCAAGTTTATCCGGACGCAGTATTGAAATGCCGTCATCGGGAACGAATATGATGTCTGGTAAATCAGCAGATGGCAGTAATGATGGATTACAGCCACCACCTAGAGAACGCGATAGTAAGGAGTCTGGTCCACCTGGACCATCATCGTCAGTGGTGCCACCGATAATTGGTGGCCAACCACCAATTCAAAGTTTGATGACTACTGGCAATCTGGTGACAATTGGTGGTCCTGGTGGTCAGTATGCGTATTCACCATATGGACATGTCCATAGTCCCAAAGGTATGCCTCCTATGTCACAACAGAATGAACCTCAGAACTTAAAAGTGAAACAGGAAATTCCAAGTGAATCGTCTGGTATGAGTACAAATGATCCGTTACAAAGTTTGAAGGATGTGAAAATTCCTGGTTATAATCCACAATCAGATCGGCCCCCTTCGAACAGTAAGTACCCTTTTGCAATCATTTTTTTCATTTATTTTCGTCATGTACTTTATCTTGGGGGTCTATTGATTCTATTTTATTGATGTATTGTGACCAGGGTGTCTAGCAATCGCAAATTTGGGTTATCTCGATTTGAAAACTGTCCAACGTAACCATTTTGAACCCGAAGTTTCTTGATCCTTGAATAAAATATGATTCTGAAAACAGCTGAAACGATTTCTTGTAAACCTTAGAGCTTTCAAAACAAAAAAGTATTGAAATCGATTCACATTCGTATCGGGAATCAAAAATTGGCTCGAATTAAGTTTCATTCTTATTTTCCTGAAACATTGAAGGATGTACGAGCACTAGATATAGTCCATTTATAAAATTCATCAAATCTTATGTAGTACATTCATAAAAGTCCACAATAATGTTCATTATTTTTTGTTGTAAGTTAAAATTTAATTTAGACCCGTCATACCGGGCTTAACAAAAAAAGATATTTAAGAAAAAACCCTGAGATTTCGGGTAATTAAGCTACCGCCGACATAATTAAAATTTAACCGAAATCTCAGTTGTTTTATTAAATATATTTTTTTTAGACCCGTCATACCGAAATTTTATTGGATCAATCTCTTTATTAATATTTCTATTTTCTATTGCGTAGTTTTTTTTTTATTCGTCTTATTTTATTCCAAGTGAAAATTATCAAAGTATGTGTGAAAATTTGGGTTTCTCCATAAGAGCAACGCATTAAAACTCGAACTTTAACATTAAATAATTAATTCAAGACCCCCGTAACCCCCCTGAAACTTTTTTAATTGATTTACATGCACTTCAACTACATGTTAACAAAAAAATCAAGCCTTAATCTTTTTGAAGCTTCAGTGCTCGTACATCCTTAACGGGACAATGATTAGAAATTAGATGGAAAAGAGAGCTAGATACCCTGGAATAAATCAAGTGGTCACTTTCATGAGTTCGTGTTTTACACAACTTATTAACGCCATAGAACTTTCATAGTATCAAATGTCTGGGCAAAGCGTGAGTTGTTTCTATTTTAGAGTACGCAACCGCTTAACAAAGTTAAGCTTACGAGCGTATATTGAATTTCCTTCAATTTTTTTCGACTTCTCGGAAAGCTCCCCAATGGACAAGTTCAAAAAATAATTCTTTTTAGCAAATTTAAAAAGAACGCGTGTTCGATCTGAAATTTTTTAAATTAAATTAATGATTGATCATCGCGTGATTTTTTAAGTGAAAAACAACATTTTCCATCATAGTCCTCACGAGTTTTTCATGTGAAAACAACAACTTTATAACGAGACTATCCAAAATTTTGTATGGGGAGTGAAATGAAATTTTAGATTGTACATTGTCACGTTTTTTTGTAACGATCGGCTATGTGACAGTCGGCAATCATTGGCATCGTTAAGATAGGAAATATCCATTCGTGTATAAATAAATACGACATTAACGTTTATGTTTTCACACCATGCCGGACTCAAAACTTTTTTTTTTATTAAGCAATTTTTTTCTGAAATTTTTAGTAGAAAATTCTAGTGCGCATCGTTTAAGATACAAAAAATTCTCTCCTTCAGCTAAGTTTCCGAGTTATTTATAGTTATTTAAAAAATCCTTGTCGATTTCACAGTTTCGACCAGAAATCCCCTTCAATTACGTTAGATAAGGACATTTCCTTTCTAGTATATGTAAGTTCTATGATTAACTCAAAATTAAATGGGACCCCTTTGTATAAAAGGTTGGGTCTTTTTTTTGTATACGAAATATGTACAACCAAAAATCTAAATTCCATTTTTCGATAAAAATTTGAAACCACATAACTAGAAGAAAATCGGATTCACTTATAAAAATGGCCACCAACCAAAAATATATGTATCTATGTCCCACCCGCTAACAATAATCAATTTTCCCCTCAAATATAGCCCCGTATTTACAAGGTCCACAAGTTGAGAACATCAAAACGGAACCACAATCAGATATAATGATACCACGAGTTCCATCAAACACCTCTCAAATGATGTCGAAAAATAGTCCATTAACACATCATTCGGCACAGTATATGACTAATCGCGTCTTAAACGAACCACCTCCATCACATCGTGTTAGTGGTGGTCCTGGTCCCGATGTTATGCGATCGCAGGATCCATCACGATCCATCGATCTGAAGGCGAATGACCCACGTAATAATTATAACACGTTCGAACAACAGCAAAGAGTTCATGCAGAGCGTATGAGTTTTGGACATTCACATATTGACAATAGTTTAGATAGTGATAAGCAAAGAAATTTACATACACCTTCTGATTCAACTTTAAAAGGCCAATCGTTTCACGGTGGGGGTTCGGGTCCTGGGGAGCATGATCCTATGATGCAGACACATCAATCACCACGCATGCAGAATCCAAACGAAATGAAAACGGAATGGGAGCAACCAGGTCGTACAACGCCACAACGTCAACATTCCTCAAATCAATCACATTCAAATTCAGGATCGAATTCAGAAGCGGCTTCACAACGACTTGATATGAACGATCATTATTTATCACGAGTTGAGAATTTATCACCTGGTAATCTATTTTTATTTCTTTTTATTCAATCAGTTTAGTCCGCATGCTCAGATCTAGTTATTTTACGTAAATTACTTTGTTGACGTTGTAATTTGTCTGTTAATCTCTACCGAATCCTGAAGTATTCAAATATTTCAAACAGATGTTGGATCGATTCAGACTGTTAATATGTACGACGTAATACTTTTAATTAGAGTCTGTAAGTTACACTGACCTTCATCTATTAAATGTTATTGTTCAACCTTTTAATAGAATTATGGAGTAATTAGAGCATCCGCGTCCTATTTATAGCAGGTCCGAATTCAATTCAAATGATTTAAAACGTTAAAAATGTAATTTACGTAAGTTACTTGTTGACTCGTTAACACTTTGCATCGTATATTTAAAAATTTTTTAGGTCCACGACAACATGAACGCAACCAATATGCACATTCAGCAATAAACTTAATTAGCCCATCGTCTTCGACAAAAGATTCGTCATCGAACAAAGAAATGCCTATCAAATCCGAATCAATGACAATAAAATCAGAGTCGGGACCACCATCCAGTTCCAGTCAAGCTCAAGTGTCATCAGCATGTGTGCCTGTAATATCAACACCTACATCAATACCTGGACCCTTGATGCATGTATCAACGCAACAAAGTCCATTAGGTGGTCCAGGACCTGGATCAATGTTTGGACCAACACCATCATCACATTTAGCGGCACATCATATGGCAGCAGCTGCTGCCAGTCATCCAGGTCTTATACATCATGGATTATTCGCTGCAGTTGCCCAACACCATCATAATCCATTCGGTGGTTATCCTGGTTACCCTCCAAATTTACCATATCATGCACCATTCGGCTATTCACCGTATGGACCACCACCGCCAGGTATGACTGGCGGTGCACACAGTATACCTGGACATCCAGCTGGACTTTTACCACCAGCACATTCGCAACCATCAAGTCGACCCGCATACGACAGCCCCATTACCTCAAAACCAAGTAAGTGCTAGCATTTTATCCAAAATATTCGAAGTGTTCGTAATCGTAAACATGTTAAGGTTCAGAACCATCGCCGAGCATAACTAGTACAATGTTGAGTTCGCATCACAGTTCAAGTACATCAGTGACAACACGACGGGATATGATCGAAGATGCCGAAAATAATCGACAACACACGAGTGAAACAATTCTAACGAATCATCATTCGACCAGTCATCATAGTTCTGTCCACTCGACAAAGGGTGATCAACAAGGTAAGCTTTTTATGTTCGAATCTTTTTTAGGTCGACCTAATAGACTCATTGTGCTGCTCGTTAATTCAATCAGCCAAGATTTTCTTTCAAGCTTTAATGGTTACTACAAGCTTACCTAAAGGTTCATGTAAATTGTACTATAAATCTTTTTTTTCTGTCAGCTGAGATGCTGATGCTAATTTATGTAACACTATTTCACATAGTTTTACCTTCTGTCACTGCCCAGCTCTTATTATGAAGAGACTCGCCCTTTTCGGACCACCATTCTTTGACAACCTCTCTGAGTTTAAGTCTACTGGCGTCAAAGCGCTATTGCTGTACATGAACAGCTCCAAATGGCTTAAGGAGTAGTGACAAGGATGATGGGTCAGCCCCATTTCGGTATTATAATGGACCCCACGGTCTAAATGTCATCTAGGGCAGCGGGTACAACCTAACCTAATCGAACACTGAAATAAGATATCTTTGACGATTTATACAAATAGAGTTTTATTCTACTTAACGTAGTTCCAGCCTGTCTTATATAATCAGGACAAAAAACCGGTTTGCTTTTATTATAGAACAAATACACACATATACAACACATATATATATATTCAATATTCATATATATAAATTAATGTAATTTTGAAAAAAATAAAAATTTTAAACTTTTATATTTCGAAAACAAAACTGTAAAACGCGATTTAAAAAAAAAAAAAATTATTTAATAAATATTTATCTTTACTATCCTAATTTTTTTTAAAATTCTGTCGAGTATTTTTTTTAATACAACAGATAATATTTGGGCGGGTGGGCATGAAGTTTTACATGCTCTAATGAGAGAGAATGAGAGCAAATGATTACTTTGTTATCAATTATCTCGCGTTCTAAACGATCAAAAATTCTGAAACTTCGGGATTTATTAGAAAATGTTATTTTTAGCCTGTAAAAAAAAAAAATGCAAAATCTGTCGAAAAGTGGTTTCATGCTGGAACATCCTTAATATTAAACCACATAATTTTTCTTCAATTCTGTGCAATGTTAATAATTCCTATATGAAAAAAAGATTTATAATACAATCTTATGTATTCGAGTTACTTAAATGATCGAATTTTTGTTGTAGCTGGATATGGACCTGGTTTAACAATTTCACATAGTACATCGCAATCATCGTCGGCAAGTTTACAGCACAAAGTTAATACTACACAAAAACCGGTAAGTAAAATTTTGGCCCTCAAAAATAATCCTCATGGAAAATGACTTTCGATGGAATTCAGCTTCGTTCGCCTTTGTGTTGTCTATAATACAGCCATTTTCTTTAAGGATTTTGTTGGATCTAATTTGAATGTTAATAAAAATTTCATTTTTAGATGCGAACGAACTCACCTCATGCGATGAGTCAAAGTTCGATTAGCCAGCAAACTTCATCAAGCAGTAACCAGCACCAACACATCCACCATCATACGCAGGTAGGTCCAAATATGGCTACATTGGTATAGAATACTTGAGCTAATCTTTTTAATGGTTCGCTTAGCTTCATCATCATGAACGTTTGAGTCCAGCCCATGCAAATATGTTAGCAATGCAACAGCGTCAACATAGCCATAAACCAGGAGGTCCTGGTCAAGGACCACCTCAATCACAGCATCCATTGATGGTACAACCGCCTAGTTTAGGTGGCCATGGACTTAGTATGGGTTTAGGTCCATCGTCTTCCAGTTCATTAGAAGCATTACGTGCACATGCTGCTCAAGCTGTTCAACAGAGTCAAATGTTACCGCCACCGAATTCACCAGTAGGACCACCAAGTATGTGGATCTGCCAAAATGTTGCGAAAAAAATATATTTCTTCCATTTGAAATTTGTACTATGATAATGATATGATTTTCCTGGAAAAGTGAAAAATAATTCGGCTGATTATTTCCAAGATATGAACGGCTTTGTAACAAAAACAAAGTGCAAATTTGAAATGGAAGAAATATATTTTGTAACTGCGTTTTATAAGATTTGAACGGATCGTTTGCACTAGGTCATCATCATCAACCGCGACACTACGATGACATCAAAACAGAACCACCAAGTCGATCCTCATTATCTATGTTGAATTCGTCCACAGAATCAGATAGTGGTTCGAGCATGCAACAACAATCTGAGGTTCAACAAATTGAAGAGGAAATACCATCACCGAATCATATGATACCACGTGGACCATCCCCTGAACCCAAAATTGAAGATACCGAATGCCATCGGAGTCAAAGTGCCATGTTTGTATTTTTATTCCATTTTGTTTCGCTTTTATTGATCATAGCACTTTCTTTTTGTAATGTTTCTAACATTTTCAAAATTTCCAGTTTCTTACGTCATTGGAATCGTGGTGATTTCAACTCATGCACTAGAACGGACTTAACATTTAAACCAGTGCCGGATTCGAAACTAGCACGAAAACGTGAAGAGCGATTACGAAAACAAGCGGAGAAAGAGCGTGAAGAACGTGAAAAACAGCAGGCGTTACATCATTCGCAACAAGTAAGTTTCTAAATACAAATCAGTCCAATTCTCGAGAGTACTTGTGGAGGTAGGTAGACCAGTAGACAAGGCTTTCATTTCAATACTCCTTCCTCTTCAACAAATTGATTTGGTATTTTAAATGGCCGCTATTAATAACCTCCACCATTTTTAATTTTCCATCAACACCCTTTAGAGTGAAGAAATTCATGGCTGATTTCGTAACATGTTCTTGTTTTCTTTTTCAGCGTAAAATAACAACACCCGATAATAAATCGGATGTTAAACCACCAAGTCGTGGTCCAATTGAAACAATAACATCACCATACGAACGATTTAGTCGTCAAGCGGCTGCGTATGCCGATACACCTGCATTAAGACAACTATCCGAATACGCTCGACCACATCATGCTAGTGCGTACGCGCGTGGTGCTGGTCCACCAGGTTTAGGACCCCCACATTGTCTAGATCCAATGCTGCACCATTACCAATTAGGCAACATGTACGGTATAGCTAGAGATCGTTTGGAATTAGAACAATTGGAGCGAGAGAAACGTGAACGAGAAATACGTGAATTACGCGAACGTGAATTAAACGATCGTTTAAAAGAGGAAATTATGAAATCAGCATCAATGGCTGCTGGACGACCACCAGGTTCATCATTAGGACCTGGTGGACCACATTCAGGTGGACCTGGTGGACCACCTCCAGGTAGTTTACCACCCGGTGCCACTGGATTGGATCCACATACTTCGCATTGGCTAGAGATGCAAAGACGGTAAATATTTTCACTGCATCGTTGAATGACGGTAAATGTTTTCATTCGCTGGATTACTGATTGCATTCATTTGATCCATAGATATGCTGCTGCAAGTTTATCAGCTGGACCACATCCTGGAAGTATGCCGCTCGGAGGTCCTCATCACTATAATCCAGCATTGACTGGCTTATATTCACCGGCTGTCGTAGCTCATCATCTTGCGGAACGTTTAGGAATTCCGCCACCTCCTCAAGGCCCACCACATGGTAAATATTAGGGATGGATTTAACAATCCGGATCAACTAACTCTTGAGGGAGGGCATAATACTACCCGCTTCATATTTTTACAGTCGAATCAATTTAGTTTAGAAAAATTATGTTTCGAATAACAGTTGTTTGTTTGAAAAATACTAACAACTTTTGTTCTAAACGCTTTTTCGAACAAACTAACCGTAAAATTTTGAAAATGAATATCATAGTTATGCTTGAAATCCCCAAAAAAATTTGAATCTATCACTTAAAATTGTTCAAATCCAAATGGGAAAAACTTTTCGATCAAATTTACTGAAATTTTGTAAATTTGTATTTTATTTAGTCACTATGGGTAAAAGGTCCAAAAAATGGATAATTTTTGGGATATAGATAGGGAGTCATGTCTTTCCTTGCATTTCTAAAACTGTCAGTTGTTGGAACGACTGTCCATTGTGTTGGCTTTATAAAAAAAAACGCCATTCATGAAGCTGGCAGTACATTGAATACAGCGCCTCCTACGTTGTAATCTGTATATAGAGGTAATGGGAAAAACATTTCAATTTGCTGAAACTTTGGAAATTAGTAGTTTATTTAATCTCGATGGGCATGAGGTCCCAAATATGGTTAATTTTTGGGATATAAGAAGTTTAAAAGTTACTCTCTTTTCCGTAAATCTTTAAAACTGGCAATTTTTGGGCCGTCTGCTCATTCTATTGGCTTTGTGTGGATATGAAAAATGATGATTTGTGATTTAGGTGTCCCGCCTGGTAGCTTAGCTCCACCTGTTTCAACCGCCGGTGGAACATCTGGACCAAGTCAAGCTGCTCTAGAAGCAGAACGTCTTGCATTGGCTACCGATCCAATGGTAAGTTCCATTATTTGAAATCCATGTTACGAACATCCGATATATGGTAATTTCTGTTCCTCAACAATAGGTACGCTTACAAATGGCTGGAATATCACCTGAATATCATGCGCATACGCACGCACACTCTCACACACACTTGCATTTACATAATCAGTCCGGTAGCGGTAGTGGCGGTGGTCCTCCTGGCAGTGGACCTGGTGGATCGCAAGGTGGACCTCCTGGTGGTCCCGGCCAACCACCAGAATCTGGTGGATCATCAGCTGGTGCTTCTGGCTTCCCATTACCACGTAAGTCATATATTTTTCTACGTCAATTTCAGTAATTTACGACTTTTACTTACTTGACATTTCTGTAATTTTCAAATATTTCAGTAATAAATTTTCGTTTCCCGATGGGAACTTCACTTTTAGGATACTGTACCTCAAAATAAACGAAACCCTCTTATAAGATTACTGTTGTATTCGTTCGCCTGTCCGTCACAGACGTTTTTTTCCCCGGAAGTAAAGTGACGTAGAAATTTTCTATTTCGATTATGAATTTGTGTTTGGTTAATTTTTAATGAGGGATGAGTTAGACTCTTTCAAAAAATTTTGTTTGTATCGTGTCGGGAATGTTATTGGGCTACAAATCACCGTTATCTCCTTGATCTATGAGGTTTCAAAAGCTATAATTTCCATATTTTCAGGCTTCGAACCATTCTCGCTAGTATGGCCAACTTGTTCTTAGAGTTTTGGTAAAATAATAAATTTTTATATGTATATTTAGCTTCAGGAGCACCATACCCTCGACCATCAATGATACCTGGACGTGATGCGTTAGCACTGCATCATCCCGATTTACTAAGTCGTCCATATGCGGATCAATTGGCCCATCAAGCTGCTGCGCATGAACAACTACAAAGACAAATGTTGCTGGAACGGGATCGATTCTCACATCCATCAATTGTTGCCCACGAGGAATACTTACGGTAATGACACTGAATCACCCTGTATAACTCTATATATATATCATTTTGTTTAAAAAAAATTAACCAAAACACACAAAGACACTCATTTCAGCATTTCAGATACACTTAGCGTTTAACGTAAAAATTTTTTTTTAGACAACAGCGTGAACGGGAATTAAAAGTTCGGGCGTTGGAAGAAGCGGCTAGAGGAGGCTCTAGACCTTAGAAATATGTAACAAACTAGTAAATAAATTAACAAAAAAAAAAATACGAAAAAAAAAAACACTCGAAAAAAAAAGTCAAAAAACGTTGAGTTGGTTTTCAAAAATTTCAAAAAAAAAAAAAACTGAAACATTATCAAAAATTTTTACTGTAGTTCTAATTTGTTTTGTAAATAATTTGTTTTGATTTAGTTGCGCTGAAAGTGGCCCCTCAACCGCCCATTCGTTTTATGATTTCAAACTGTTTTAAAAGAAAATAGGCTTCGGAGATGGCTAAATATTTTTTTTTTTATAATAATTTTCAATAGTTATTTTTTAATGGTTTTTCTTTTTTTTATAAAAATTAAATGTTGTTCAAATCATCATTGCGTTTTTCATTTCGTTGTTGATTTTACAAATTTTGTGGTTGCGTTGGCAAAACAAAAAATTTTTATTTATCTCCTATAGTCTCATGATTTTTGTTCGATTTAATTTGGATTTCATTTTTCTTTTCATTATCATTTGTTATCAAACAGCATTATGGGAAATTTTGTAAAGTGGTCAATTCATAAAGATGCGTGGCAAATTCGATTCACATTTTCATCGGTCAGACAACAATCTAGTTGATGAAAGGTTTCTGCTCGACACAAATTCGAATTGTAATTATATTCGAAGAGTGGAATAATTTTGAAAAAAAAACAACGATTTTAGTCCATGATTTTGAAATTATACAAAAATAATCATTTCGGATAATCAGAAAGAGGGGTACCGCAAACGGGTCCCTAGCACCTAGACCGCCAATAGGTCCTCTTTGGCCTCCTTGAGAACAACCTGTCTCCCGAAGGCGAGACGTCTCCGGGTAAGAGGTGCTATTTTAAGCAGATGAAGCTATAGGATTCTGTCGAGGCCAGACGCCACACCGAAGGCCCACAAGTTCTCCGTCGGGATTGCTTCCAGGATTGATGGATTCAAACATTCTATATCTGACACCCTGCAGGATTCTGCAGGTGCAAACAATATGTATGGAGGTTTTATCGGAATTATTAACATATTTTATAGTTCCGTAGAAATAAGACAACACTCTTAATTGGTATCTCAGGCAGGAGTGGAGTAGTTTCTGAATTGTTTTCCAGAGTGCGAACATGAAACGGGGTTTGAGACACAATACATAAACCTACTAGTTCTAGTTTCTAATTTATCCACCAGAGCGAATATCCAAGTGCTACAGTTCCCAAAACTGCGTCATGTCTGTCAATCGGACTCAAAAGGTCCCATTTTACTTCATCGTGTAAGGAATCATCTTCTACGGTATTTGAGATCAAGCAGAATCTTGTTGAAAGATTCTTTTAGCTGTGTTTTCATTGGTTTTAGTAATGATAACCTACGTTACGGGGGTCAACCAGATCTTTGACGTTACATTTAGGGTTATGTCAAGCTTCCTTCAGACCCGGTAGATCTTTTACTAATAATGAATGATTCATTTGGAGGTACTTTTTTCAAAACTAAAAAAAATATTTAAAAAACAAATTTATGGGGTTATCTTTATTATCATACGAAAGAACCTCTTCTTTACAATTTATTTTTTAAAGATTATTTCTTTCAAATGTTGTACGTAAGTGCGGTTAACATGGTCCATCCTGCAGTTCTAATTTTCGATGACGCGTCCGAGCATTTCGAGTGGTATTTGGCGAATAACCCGAGTAATGTTGCCGTAGTATTTCCGATTTTAATTTTCGAATAATGTAAAAAAAGTAATTTACGTAAATTACAAAAAATATTTATTTGATTTAATAATTAATTTTTATTTGATTACTAGAGTCTAGTTCACAAGTTAAAAAACGTGTTAATTCTTGCTACTGCGAATTGAAATACGTGCGATTTGTTCGTTGAACTCGTTATGGTGTCTAGAAAAGTGTGCAAAAATTTCAAACCCGCACATAAACAATTGCAAAAATTATAAACAAAGATTCCAAAGAAAAGGGGTCTACTTTTTTTGGAAATTACTTAAAAACTATCTGTGCTAGAGAATTTTACAGATTCTTAAGAGAAGGAAAAAAAAAGTCGACTCCCGGAACGTGACCTCTATTGTTAATACTTTTTATTTAATGTTGAAAATAGGGTTCCGCACGTTCCAAATATAGTTTGTTGAGCAAGATTATGATGCTGTTTTCCACTATTTTCAACATTAAATAAAAAGTAGCACCAATAGTTTTTGAATAATTTTCAAAAAAGTAAACCCCTTTTCTTTCGAATCTTTAATTGTTTATAACTTATGCAATTGTTTATGTGTGGGTTTGAAATTTTTGCACATTTTTCTAGACATCATAACAAAGCTCAACGACCCGAAAGCTCGCACGTATTTTTATTCACAGTAGCAAGAATTTACGTTTTTTAACTTTTTGACTAGACTTTACTTGGAAATAGTTTGTAATCATTTTACAAAATTTCTGATAGTGCTGAAATTGTTTTCAGTATCAGTCAGTATATACATATATACATATATACATATATATATATATATATATATATATATATATATATATATATATATATATATATATATATATATATATATATATATATACCGTCTGCTTTGGAAAGCTTTGCTAATAGAGAATCAATGTTAAATATTATTTACTATAGTAACTACACAATGCTTCATAAAGAAATAAAAATAGTGGGAATACTCTGTAGTGTGTGTGTGCATACGTAATGAATAATAATATTATATATTAAGTGGGCATCACTAAATCCCACTCCTAAATGACATCAATCAAACATCATACCACAAGCAGTCCAGATGTTTGTAAGTATGTGTATGTATGTATGGTTTTGTAGTAAATATTTTATTTATTTATTTAACATTCATTCTTTATTAGAAATGCTTTTGAAAACAGACTGTATATATCAAGACGTATTTGTGTAAATTCATCAACAACAAATTTTCGTTCAAATCATTCAATTAAACTTTCTTTTTGAAAATAAGTGTTCGAATTGATACAAATGAATTCTAATGTCTTTTATAAATTGTTTTTATTAGTATGCAGCTGTCAAAAGAACTTATGTATCACACGAGGGAAAACGCAGTCTTTTACAGAGAGCAGCGCTAACAAGTTTGTATGTATGTTGTTTGTAACATTTAAAAAAAAAAACAAAACAAACAAACCAAAAACAAAAACCAAATTCACACCCATCAATTGTAACCTTTAACTTGCTCTAACTCTTGTGAATAATCAATCAATCAAATCCATTATTACCGAACTGATGTTTGTTCTATTTACGTTCAATAATTACGATTTTCTAAAACAATAAGTTCCCACAAATTAATTTGTTATGCAATAATATTAATCATGTTGCCTTTTTGATGTAACTAATTTTAAGGTTATGTTTTAACATGTAATATTGTTATTCTGTTTCAAGGCCATGTCAAGAACTTTGTTTTCACTGAAACATACTGCTTTCCTAATTGTTGTATGGTCGTAAAGGTAGGTCTAGACACGTAATTTTTCAAATAACACAATCTCTCCGCCATGATATTAAATATCGTATGGCTGAAATGTGGCCATTCAAAATTGAGTGTTGTAAGTAAAAATTCTTTCTATAACATTATTTTGACATCAATGTTTTGATATGAAATCTTACACATCTTGATTGGGAATTAAACCCTAGAATTCTGTCATTCCAGACCAGAGTGCTCTGCCAACTGAGCTACCCAGATGCTATGATAGAACGGGTGTAATTTCTCACTATCTTATGTACGAGTATGTGTCTGTAGCCACGTATGTGTGTTTTTATTACTTGTTATTTAAACATTCTATTATCGAATGATAATTAGTGAGAACTCTAGGTTTTTGAAATAAAATTTCAAATTCGCCCCCTTTGCCTAGATCAGTTTTTTTTTGTATTATAAATACGTATTTCGACTACAATGTAGTCATCATCAGTATAAATTAGCTAGTCGTAATTTACTCTTTGACAATTAGAAATAGATAGAATTAGCGACGAGTAACATATCCTGAGACAATATAAGAGTAATTTTAATAAGAGTTAAGTTAACAGGAATAAATGTGAATGAAGGAAATTTTAATAAGAGTAATTTCAATAAAATTTAAAATTAATTATATTTTAAATCTAGTATATTTTAATTTAGTTAATTTTCTATTTATTTTTATTTTTGTCTATTGATCTCGACTTTCTATCTATTTCTAATTGTCAAAGAGTAAATTACGACTAGCTAATTTATACTGATGATGACTACATTGTAGTCGAAATACGTATTTATAATACAAAAAAAAACTGATCTAGGCAAAGGGGGCGAATTTTACTTGTTATTTGACTATTTTACATATATTTAATTGTTTTTGTAAACTTTTTGTGTCTATCCATCCATTTTCGGTTATGTTCTACTAACGGAAGTGACTAGTTAGTTTCTTTAATTTGACATTTAAGGTACTTGTTTTGCAGTAATCATGTTAAGTTTCAGCTCAGAGTCCACATTAATTATATGAATAGACTGAGATTGTATACCATGCTCTTTTGACTTGAATGTACCTCGTATACAATCAAGAGTCATATAATTCAGTCAATTTCATCGACAACGCGTTTCACACGATAGCTATCTTAAATCTGAACATTAAATTCTATCTTAAATTTGTAACATTTTTTTGACATGAATGTTTTTATATGAAAAATGGCGTCAATAATTCTCACTTGAGTTCAATTATAGAGACATGCATGTGCGAACGGAGAGTCTCTAACCAAAATGTCTGCAGTGTTCGTAAATATGAAAGAGATGGACTTAACAAAAGATCCTGTACTCTAGCCAAAGATATCAATCGACGCTGAGACAAGGCGAGCATATTTCTATACATATGATCAAATATTTAAACAGGCGCGGATTTAGAGTTCAAGTTTGGGGGCGGTCAGAACCTAAAAAAAACAGAAAAATTAATTAGAATAAGTAATTCAATTATCACCATTCGCCATTCAATTATCTCAATGTAAGATTTGAGTAAGAAGCAATAATATTCTAATTAGGGGGGGAGTCATGACCCCCTGGACCCGCGCTTGCATTTAAACTTAATTAAATCAGATCGGAAACATCTATTCGGTCACCAAACTCACATCTTGAGATTGGTAACCGCCAGAAGCCAACAGCTGGACGTTGAAGCAGAAGTACCCCGGCACACGGGACCGGAAGAGGCATAATTAACAGCAGCCATTACTGGCTTGTACTACTGGCCGCTACTCTTGTGTCTGTGTGAAGGGGGCTTAACAGTTGTTAGTAGTATATTTATAATGAACAACTTTTATTCGAAACATTTTTTCAAAAACCAAATGAATAAGTCACAAATCAATTATAAAATTTTGAAAAATGAACAGTTCTTTTTTGGCCTTGTTGTACACAATCAGTGAATTCTGTTGAACAGATCAGGCTTTGTGCATTGATCGCTGACAGTATCACAGTCTAAGTGTGTATAGACCTACTTATATGACCGTGATTCAAACAGTATCACGTCTAAGCGTGTATAGACCTACTTATATAACCGTGATTCAAACATTCTCTGCTAAATTATATTAATCAAAATTTATTTCAGGCTTTTCTAAAATTTATGTTAAATTCATGATTACCACCATTTTTTTGACTCGTGAAAATTAAAAAAAAACAAAACAAAACCGGGATAATTCGAACAGACGATTAATTAATAACTTTTTATGGAAAAACCACAAACACTCCGCATAATATTCTCAGGGATAATAAATTTTGTGCATGTTAAATATAAATTGACTTGAAACTAAATTGGAATAAACTTTCCTGAAATATATTTTACTGGGTGTTCAATATAAAGTGTTACGAATTTTAACTTATTTCCGTACTTTTCTGATGATGGCTCGTAAAACAAGATCGAAAACGTTAGGCAAATTAGACATTTGTACACATTGTATGGTGTTTTTATTCATCATTTTAAAGATGTTAGGCAGGTATATCGAAAATGTTACGAAATGAATGTTTCTCACTGAATGCAACTGTGAAAATTTCAAAACGATTTATTAGGCCGTTTAAAAGTGATTGTAATTTAACATGGAGGGTGTTTCTATGGAAGTTTGGCCACCAAATAGATTCAATTAATTTCAATTACCATTAAAAAAAATTCCAAATTTTCTTTACAAAAACAATCTTGCACAATTTTATTTTCATTCATTAAACGGTTGTTGAGGAAAAAAAAATCTGTCTTTGTCACTTAAACGTATAAAGTATTGAACGAAAAAGGATATCGTTTTGTTGATTTAAATTAAAGGTACATTCACTGCCAAAAGTTTATCATATTATATGTTATTTCATATTTAAAGTATGAAATTTTGCCCCTGATTGCATCTTCCTAACATCCTTAAATAGATTTTCAATTTAAATAACCCGAAATTAGAGATCAATTCTTCAATTTGTTTCTCAGAATCTGGACAACTTTTATATGTTTTTTTTTTAAATACACGATCCGTAACGCTTTATATGGAACATTCTGGATGAAATTTTTACATATAAATATGTAAATAAATATTTTTAAAACAAAAACGATCGTACTTTGAACGAAAACAAAGGAGAAAAAACTGCAAAGTTTTTGTAAACAAAAGTTATGTCAATTTTGATAAAATTATTGTCTTGAAAAAAGTTAATACAAATTGTAAATATTTTTTATGTAATTATTTTTAAAAAAAAGTTTCATTCATTCGACTAAACTCGGTGTATAGTTTTTACGGTGTAAGTTTTTACGCGTCTTCTCTATATTCATTTAACACACACGAAATGTATTTTTATTCGATGTATCCAAACTAAATATTAGGGGGACATTTGGAAAACTGACCTTTGCATGTATAGGCGAAATAATTTTAGTTTACAGGTCTTGTTTGTTTAAGCTACGTGTTTGATACTGTAATAAATTACACCTGTATACAAATTCAACATTTTTCGTTATGTCATTCATTTCGGAAAGGATCGTCTATCGGTGTGGTCCTCTGGAATATACAGTATCTCTGATTAACGTCAGATCCAGTGTATTATATACCAATTAACGGGTCTACGAGTAACAAAACTAAATACGAATTGGTATAAAACTATAAACAAACGCGGTACTCTAATAAATACACTAGCTCTAAATTAATAAGATTAGAGCATCACTGTGGTCAGAAATCGAACTAAAAAAAGTCATCTGATAAATAAAAGCAAAATATTTAAAGAAATGGCTATCATTACCATGGAAATACGACAATAATTCTTGTGAGATCTTTAAATGGCTGACAGTGTGGTACTCTATTAAATTGAGGGACACTGATGTCTAAAGAGCTTTCGTGATAATTCTAGCAAAATACTTAAAAAATAGGGATGTTGACTATTTTTAGGAAAGTGTTTTAAATCGTTCATAAGTACCTAATATAGCCCCAAATAATAATAATTTTTTAAATTCGTCTTATGCATTAAAATTTAAATTGCGTTTCAAATTTCACTCCAAAACGTCAATACTTGTCGGTCACGTGACGTCGCTGTTACGTCACATGTTCCCAAACACTGGTAAACTACTGTTGTGGCGATTCAGAGTTTTTTTCGTTATTATTGATAAAAAATATGAATTCTAAGGTTTAAAAGTGTTGTGCGGTGCCTCAGTGTGCAAGTACTATAATACTACTACTACTACCTCGCGGACCTAAAAATTAAATAAAACAATTTATTAAGTGAAAGACAGAACATAACCTCAAAATCATTAATTTCTTTTCAATTATTCAGTTAAATCTTTTGAGCTTATAATTACTATTTTATAATAATGGTTACAGAAATGACAATTCTTGTTAGATTACTTACATGGAGGTCTTCACATTTCTAAATGCAGCAGAGCAGAAGTTACTGTTGCAAATTCTCAGCAAATTAGAACTATTTGCCTTTATAAACCCACTTTCCATTATGGAAAATTCCTTGCAATCGTTTTCAAAGGCAGTAGCAAGCAAATTTTGAAGAAATTAGGCAGAAATTATTGTGAAATATCTAAAGCCTTGTTGACAGTGCTGGTTGATTGTTGCGAACAAGTGACGTCATGCACTCTGATTAGTGTTTGTTGTCACGTGACTTAAGAGTGATCTAATTACATTTTGTTTATTAAATATTAATTAAATCCAATAAATATAAAGAAAAATATTGTGTTTTTTTTTTAAATTTCTATCACTTCGTAACAAAATTGTATTTTTATTTAAATACAGTCAACATCCCTATTGTATTTAACTTTTCAGTATCGTATCAAACACGATAACTTACACATGTAAACAAAGCTAAACACTTGATGACGCCTTACTTTTGATACATAATTTGAGCATTAGAGACATATTTCTTATCCAATTTCGCCTATTTGATACTAAGGTGAGCGTCCATTTGAATTCCAATCATGTAAATGAAAATGCGAACGATGTCGTCGCTTACAACATAAATCGATTCAACAACAAAAATATCATTTTTAAATATTTACTAATCTATTACATACACGCATGCGCAGTAGTATGCTTTTTTATTTGATTTTTGTGGGTATTTTAAAATGGATGAATAATCGCGAATGGGAGTAGCGGATCGACGACGCGGGGTTTGTAAACTTTGTTTTTAAATGCTCAATAAATGTAATTTATGTTTTTTTTTTTGTAAACTATCATAATCACCTATCAAGTTTCTTAGATATTTTAAAAGATGACAAATCGTATGTCCTACTTGTGAGTCACAGACTAATACTTTTGAGCGTAAAGCTACTTTTTTGAGCTTTTGAACTACAGAGTCGTACTAATTTAGTGAAAAACAATTGCGAATCAACGGTATTAGTTTGTACAATCGAAATGGAACTAAAATAATTTACCTTAGACTGAATGTATGTGCATTTGCAGGTGGTGGGGATAAATATGTAAGAAGGTTGGGCTTTAAAACGATTGAATTTGGTAGCCATTGAATATATTTGTGTGTATAATATACGATTCAAAATATTTTAATGTGTGGGTTTTTTGTTTTAATTGGTTGTCAATTCTATGTTAGATCCCATCTTCAGTCGTATTTATCCCTACCATGTTCATTTTAAAATATTCAAAATTTATTTTATACATCGAGGCCAACGTTCGATGTGGACTCTTTTATTACACTTTTGAATAAATTAAATTACTTGGAAGTCTGAGCGATTTTAATGAGTCGAATATTTCGAATAAAAAAAACAATCATCATTCCATAAACCTAAGCGCATTATTGGAAAGTATCTCAATATTTTTTGCATGGATAACATCGAATCAGACCGTTTAGCTACGGAACCCGATTCATGTTTTGGTATACCCTAGCCGTTTTTCTTGTACGATCCCATTTTTATGTATAAGGGTTTGCCTCAAGTTTGGAATATCGATTGACGACATGAACTATCGATATACATCGATAGGAAATATTGAAAATTTTGGTACATATGCTCATAAAATGTTCCAATTTTCGGATGTCTGTTGTCAATACGATACTAGAAAATGATAAGAGATAACGTCCGGAAATTTATTGAATGTGTTCTTAAGCTAAAAAGTGAACTCAGGTTCGTGAAACGACAAAACCAATCCACGCATGCTCTCACAAAGTTCCCAAAAATGTATCCTTTAAACTGTAAAAGAAGAAATCAAATACAAACAAAATGTTCCTTTATTAAAAACGCAATAACTTTTGTTTGAAACTTTTTTCTAAACTGAATAGTATTCAGCTCAAACATCTGTAATTTATATAAATCGAACCTTTATACATCTATGTATGTGTAGAAGTAAAATAAAGAGTTCAGTATATACAAAGTATTTAAGCAATTAACTCAGTTATGTTAAAATTTCAATTGAAAATAAATCTTTGAATATTTTAATAAAAACTTCTTTAAAACACCACAATATTTCCTAAATCACAGTTTTTCTCAACAAAAAGCAATAATTAATTTAGATTGAATGTCAGCCGAAGAAAAAGTGGGAAAAACTTAATAAAAATTACACAGCTCAGCAAGAAAAAACCCCGGCACACTTTGAAAAATTATTTCCTGTGCAATTATTTTAGAACATCTCTGAGATGAATTTGCCAGACGTATAAGAAGACCCTTTGGCCCACCCAGTCTCTCAATTCGTAAAAACGATTCTTTACCTTCGCCAAACACTACAAGTCGTGATTTTTTAGTCCATAACGAAATCGCGATTGCAAAAAAAGTTATTGACGGTCAATAAGGTCGCAAAAATCAGTTTTTCTCAAATAGCTCGTAAAATATTGGTTTTACGTTAACAGGGATCATTATTAAATTTATTCCTACACGAAAAAAATCCTTAGCAAAATTAACGTAGAATCAACAGTTCTCGAGATATACGGTTGAGAAACATTGGGCGTAACGATGCATTTAAACTGAGTTTTAAAAGGGACAAAATGTGTCGTCCAGAACGTTGATTTGAATCGGCCCTAAGAATGCAAAAAACATATTGGACGACACATTTTGCCCCCTTTTAAAACTCAGTTTATTGCATCGTTACGCAAATTTTTCTCAACCTTATATCTCGCGAGCAATTGGTCCGATGTTAATTTTGCTAAAGACCTCTTTAGTGTATAATTAGCTAATAATGACCTCCGTTAACGTAAAACCAATAGTGGACCAGATATTTGCGAGAAAAACGTGATTTTCGCTACTTTATGACCTTCAATAATATTTTTTTGCAAGTTCGGTTTCGTTATGGACTTTTTGCTATGTTTTCATAGTACCAAAACGAAGAGAATTCCGTTGGAAAATCTCCACTTGTATTTTTTAATAGATAAAAGTACTACTTGGAGTTATTTAAATAAGAATTAAAAAACCAAGTGCTCTTAAAATTTTTACTGATGTAAAACCATCTTAAATTCATCGAGCCAAATTCTGGCTAATCCGAATACATAAGGCTTGCGACACCACTTGATCCAAATCAACAAAAACATTTTACAAATTCATAAAAATGTTGTTGAAATTAAAAATAATTGGAACAAGAAACAATCGAATTGAATTTTTACAAAGTGCGTCAGTTTTTTTGCCGATCAGTGTACATGAATACTACAAACGTGCCCATAAAACGTATCAAATAAAAATTTAAAAAAAAGTATATATATAGTATATAAAATAAAGCATTATAAACAGATAATTTCTATAAATTTTTACGGGATAAATAATTTGTAATTAATTAATATTAATTAATAAAAAAAAACAAAAAAAAAAAAAACTTTTTTTTTTTCATTTTGAGAAAATAATTTTATTATTATTAATTAAATAATAAAAAAAAAACATATTTATCATGTATTTGAACGTAATTGTATTTAAAATTCAATAAAACTATATAATTTATTAATTATTTATGATGTTTTGATTACACAATTATTACCTCCATATACACAATAGATGGAGATTGTTTGATGCGGCGAGTGCGAAGTCATATCTTTCCAATCAACAAATCATCGATCACTTTACAAAATTCCACAAGGAAGAATGTGGTTGACCAACTTCTCAACAAACTGACGGATTCTGATAGCTTGGGGGTAAGTTCGAAGGAACGCTTTACGATATTGTCCAAAACGCGATAAATAGTACAAAGATTGGTGTGGATTAGTGGGGTTTAAATGTTAACCCAGGAAAGATACCCTTCACTAAGAAGAGAAAGCTTCCAAATCTAAGACGCATCCGACCAGCCGTACGAGCCTTAGAGTGAACGAAAGAAGTTAAATATCTAGGGGTATCACTAGACAGTAAGCTTCCATGGGATAAACACGTAGAAGAGGTAACAAACAAAGTAACGTAAGCTTTAAGGGTGTGCAGAAGAAACATAGCAGGAAAAACATGAGGGTGCATCCCCAGTACTCTGTGGTGGATGTACACTATGATGGTGAGATCCATAATTACGTACGAGGCAGTAGCTTTGGTTAAAACGGCCAAGATTGACACTATAAGGAAAATCCTTGACAAAGTGCAACGGCTGGCTTGCATCATTTTTTACTTGTAATTGGAGCTTCAAAAAATCTTACAAGTTTTCTGGTTGGATTGGCGCCCTGTATAAACAGCCTTCATCAAGACTAGAAGACTGAAACAGGCCCCCTCTCCCTGTTTCACGTTGAAAAAATTGGAAACGAATCATATTGAAACAAAAACCGCACGAAAAGGATGGTTCGAGATAGACTTACAAAGACTGGGAGTAAGCGATTGGAGAAGTCTGAAGTTTGTGATTGATATCAAGGTCCAAACAAAAACATATTGTTCAACCGATTCCAAAATGGAGTTCTTTTTCCAAAATTTTATAGTTGATTTGTGCCGAATTCACGCAGCGTTCGAGCGCAAATCGACTGGGAAAATTTGAAAAAGGAACAATCCGATATTGCAAAAGCTTTCATTCATTTTTTAGATGCTCCGTTTTTTTGAGTGGACATCTTTTTACGGGTTTACAGTAAACTCTTTAGTTCCTTTATTTCTGAAGATATTGATTTTAACCCAGTGGTGGATTTAAGTTGAATTCGCCTCCCTAGGTCCATTTTGATATGCTGTCCCTAACTATTCATCTATTCGAAGAATTTGTTATAAAATTATAGTCGGGCTTTATATTTTAACACCTTTAAACACCCTAGATCCGGTCGCATGAGTTCAAGCCTAAATTACAGGAGCATAATTTTATATCTTATTTATGTTGGGGTGTTATTTCTCAAAACTGTCGCCCACGTAAAGTCTATCTTACTCGGCCTATTGATAAATTGTCTGTTTCAATTCAACTAAGAAACATATTCGTTATATATATGTATAGAAGTCGTGGGAGGATTTCTTACTAGATTTGTTTATCTATAAAAGGTCACTATTAAATATTCATGAATCTTTCTTGTAATGATAAAACATTCTGTGAATAAATGAATTTCATTGTATTCTCGAATTCATGTGTGCTTAATTCAAATAATGTTTATTTAGTTTCAGTAACACACTTGGCTTTGTTTTATTTAAATCAAACAAATGTTTTAAGTCACGAACATTGAACGGATCCGGGATCGAGTTATTTTTATGCAAACCGGAACAAGATAATCACTAATCTTCCTGGAAAATAATTACGACGAGCTAATTCATACTGATAAACACTACTTAGTAATCGAAATACGTATCTATAGGACAAATAAAATCTACTAAATTTTAATTTCCGGCCAACTTAGCGAATTTCTTTCAGAATGCATTTTCTTTTTAATCCGGCCGCTTCTACTGTGGGTGTAGGGGTTGGCAGAGAGTTCGCCATTTGGATCTATCAGCAACACTACTCAAAGCGTTTGTTTATCCAGGTAGCTCCTCTGTCTCTCACTACGTCCATCACGTTGTCTTCCCATGTACGTCTAGGTCTACCTCTGGGTCTTCTACTGTCGTACTTATTATATACTGGTATAATAAATACTGTATACCTCATCGATGTTCTCTCTCTTTCTATTGACGGGACGTTTTCACTTACGCGCGCGCCTATTACTTGCCTACTCTATGTATAGTATAGCTCTATGGTAAAAACATTTTGAAAGTCACTGGTGTATAATAATATATACAAAATTCAATAGAGTTAAAACTAATTACTAATTACTAGACATTCAACATACAAAAAAACTAAAAACAAGTGAACTGAAAATTGTGTAATCAAATGAATTAACAAAATTCTATAAACAAATGAATAAATTTCAATAAATTAAAACTCGATTAAAGAAAATTGAAGAAAATTATTAAGTAAATAAAATATAGAATAAAAAAAAATAGTTGACTTGAAGTAACATAGAAGTCTATTATTTATCAGACAAAATGGCTGATTTATATATTCCTTATACTTAATACCCCTCATTACATATGACAGTTAAATTAGACAGTGTAAAAAAAGAATAGTTTAATATAAAAAATAATTAATCAAAATTGAACCGTGTGGAATTGATAAAAATTGTGAAATAGAACCAGTGAACAATTCAGAACTGAAACATTTCAGATTTCAGTTCGAAAGTGATAGTTCATCTTAGCCAGCGAAGACTACAAAAAAAAAAGTACACAATGACTGTTTTTTGAATTCAATGAACAAAACTATAAAAATGTTTTTAAAATGATATTTTTCAACAAAAGAATTACAATATTTTAATACTCTAGATATTTCAATAAAAAATGGTGCTAAATTATCTTATTTGACTGAAAATTTCTCACAAACATGACGACTGAAACCAAAGTTATTTATCACATTGATGATGAAGACACTCCTTATTTGGTTAAAATCAATGTTAGTCCCGAGAAAGTCACCTTACTCGATTTTAAAAATGTGTTAAATCGTCCCAATTACAAGTTCTTCTTCAAGTCAATCGATAAAGACTTCGGTGTTGTGAAAGAAGAAATCTGTGAAGATTCCGCTCACTTGCCATGCTTCAATGGACGGGTCGTAAGTTGGTTGGTCTCTGCCGAAGGTTCAAATCAATCCGATGGTGCGTCACAGTGTACAGATAATCCAACAGCACCGGTTATCGGTTCGCAAACGGAGACAGAGAGTGTTGCTAGTTCACGATTAACTTCGAGGAATCGACATAAATACAATGGATTGCGACATGATACAGCATCGGTGCTTAGCTCTGAATTGGATACAACGAGTTTCTTAGAAACGGAATCAGCAATTACGGAATGTTCTTCGATGAGTCGGTTACATGTGTCGGGTCGGAAGAGGCCACAACGTCGACGAAAACCTAGGCTACAAGCAATGTCACGTACTAGTTCATATTCGAGTATAACGGATTCAACGATGAGTTTAAATATAATTACGGTTACGTTAAATATGGATACGGTCAATTTTTTGGGTATTTCTATTGTGGGACAATCGAATCGTGGAGGAGATGGTGGAATCTATGTTGGAAGTATTATGAAAGGTGGTGCTGTAGCTTTAGATGGACGTATTGAACCTGGTGATATGATTCTGCAAGTCAATGATGTCAATTTTGAGAATATGTCGAATGATGAAGCGGTGCGAGTCTTAAGGGATGTGGTTCAGAGGCCAGCTCAACCAATTAAACTAGTCGTTGCCAAATGTTGGGATACACAACCAAAAGGTAATTATTTTTATTTATCTACTTCACGTTATTCGATCACATTATTATTAAATTTTTTTTCAAACTTCGGATCATACCTAGACTTGAATTTCTTTCATTCGTCGTCGAAATTTATCCCATAGAAGATGGGTCAAACAATTTAAATCCTGTATCCGATTTCTTACAGATTTTTACAGGTACTCATGGCATGAACAGGGGGTTTCGTCATCCTCCTTACACGCTTTGAGATCACCGAAAGTCTTCATGTTAGAAAAATGGTAGGTCAGTCGACAATGACCTCTGCCTGTCAAAAGCTCCACGGGCACTGTTATCTAAAATCTAGCTTTAGATGGCAGTCAGTAAACGCTTAAACGCATGGGTCACCAAAGTAACGCTCATTTTTAAGTTGATTTATGCCTTAATCTTTTGGTTTTTTGGGAAAATGTTTTGAATAAAAGTTGTTGGTATATTTAAAATGAACAACTTTTATCCGAAGTATTTTTTCGAAAACCGAATAAATAAGGCACAATAACAAAATCCTACTTTTGCGATCCTGTGTACAACTTAGCTTGTAGTATGTATGCCATAAGACTTCATCAAAAGTTTTCTGAACTTAACGCAGCCATTCTCTAATTTAAAGTTTTACTGAACATCTTGATTTGGGAATTTTAGGTTCGGTTGAGACCTCCAAATTAAATTACAGCATTCATAAATTTTTACAAGTAATGGCCATAACGACCGAGCTTAAAAGGATTCCAATTTTAATTATAATTCGTTCGCTTCGACTGAAGTTTGTTGGATAGAAAAAATTACAAATAAATTTTCTCTGGATATAATTTGGAAAATAAGTTTCCAATTATGGATTCAGCCATAATTTTTATATTACTCAAATGTATAAAACATTTTTTGAACTTACATTACCTAAACTTTTTGGCATCAAGGTGAAATGTTAGAATATTCCAGATACTGGAAAAGTTAGGAGATTTTAGTTTTGGCCAGTCAAATGTTTTCATTGCAGTTCTTGGAAACCACTTGAAAATTTGAAAAGGTTGATGGTTGTTTAACATATATTTGATAGGGTCTACTATTCCAATATATAATCGTCGTATGAAATACATTTTAGGATTCATTGTAACATCTAATTTAGGAGCTTTGTCTTGTCATTCGTAAAGAAGACGGGTAGATTCGACTACGAATTCTGGGCTAGAGAAAACGAACAAGGTATGGCAGAGGATAGAAGAGGTGAGGGCGATGGGTTCCTTAGGGGTTGATAAAAAAAGATCTATTTGTCAGACTTCGGCCTCCCTTCTACTACTGTTACTATTACTACTAACATCCATTTTAAAATTTGTCTGTAGGTTATTTTACAATACCACGAGTATCCGAAGAAGCAGTACGACCAATAGATCCGGCCGCATGGGTGGCACATACCGTACACGCATCCTCACAACCATCACATCTAGGTATGCGACCACATAGTTCGACCAGTCTTAGTTCAACAATAATTGAAGAACCAGATTCGGCATTGTTACCAATGGGTACCGGCGTAATTCCATTAAGTGTATCATCGGATATGTTGACAGTGGGTCGAGCAATGGCTGCCCCAAACAGTGGTCTTGAGATACGTGATCGAATGTGGCTTAAAATAACAATTGCACAGGCATTTATTGGTGCTGACTTAGTCGATTGGTTAATTACTAATGTTCAAGGTTTACAGGTAAATGTAAAAACATTTTTTTCTCTCCATGATTATTACTCTAGCAGTCACAGTTTTAATCCGATCGGAATGAAATTTATTCAGTGGAAATTCGCTAAGATAACGCAGTTCCCGTGTAACAAGTTTTTTGAAGTGAAACTTCTTTAGTGACGTATTTGTTTTTGTTACAATAAAGGGGAAATGACTCAATAGAGGGGAAATACGAAACAAGTCTTGAGTGTGAGAAAGGAAAGGGCAACATCTAATAACATCTAGGGCAACATCTAAAGAAGTTTCACTTCCCCCGTGAGTTTATTTGGTTGGAGACTCACACATTTTTGTTTTTGTTTTACAGGAACGACGTGATGCTAGAAAATATGCTGCACATATGTTACGGGCAGGTCTAATACGTCATACAGTGAATAAAATGTCATTTAGTGAACAATGTTACTATACGTTGGCGCCTTTAGAAACATTACAGGGTTGTACAAGTGCCATGTCTAGTTTAACACTTGATGGCGGTATCGGTATGTTTCTTACAATCAACTTTTGTTTTGAACTCTTTTTGTTTTTTACAAAAATTTGTTTGATCTAGGTATAGATGGTGATAACGATTCTGTGGGTCCGTTACCACATCATGCCGCTATTGGCGGCTACACTGCTAGTTGTTATAATCCATTAGCTGAATATCAACCAATTAGTTATTATGGTAAGTCATTCGATTCTATATTTTGATTCTATGTTCTTTGGGCTGGTCCTAAATTATCACTGTGCGTTTTCTTAAGGATGTTAGGGAGGTATAGCGAAAATGTTACGAAACGAACCGAAAATTTAGTAGGACAGGGTTCTTATGGAGGTTTGGTCACTCAATAGATTCAATTCATTTCGATTACCCTTAAAAAAAGCTCTCAAAGCGTCTCAAATTTTCAACTTACATAACTTTATAAAAACAATTTTACACAATTTTATTAACATTAACTAAACGGTTGTTGAGAAAAAAAATCTATCTTTGTCACTTACACGTATAAGGTATAGAAAGAAAAAGGATATATGTTTTTGTTGATTTAAATTAAAGGTACATTCACTTTAAAAAGTTTTTCATATTATTTGTTATTTCTTATTTAAAGTACTTTTGTCTCCCTAACATCCTTAAGCATATTTTACAATTGATTTGTACCGAATTTATTCAATTTACCAAGAAAAAACTGTATAGCCGAAAACTTTTACTCGAAACATTTGTTCGAAATTCAAATGGATTCGGTACAAATCGATTGTGAAAAATTTGTAAAAGAAACACCACTTTTGGGCATCCTGTTTATCAGATCTAGACAAAGACTTAGTGTTTTAATATTTATTTTTAAATTTCAGGTGGTGGGGGAATCTCACAAGAACCTACTTTGTATGGATATCATCGGGGTAGAGATGATTCTCCAAGTAGTGAAGGCAGTTTAAAAGAGGTTTCTTTTATATTTCTTGTAATTTAAAATTTTTTTGTACTTATTTTCGGTGTAAATACTTTCTTTCAGTTTCGGTTTTGTTGAAATTTGATAAAAACTTATCTAATACGACATTCAAACAATTCAAATACGTTTGAATTCGTATGATCCTGGCATTTCGATTTGAATTTAGATATATTTCAGGTCCTTAGCAGTCAACAGAATATAATTTTCTGTATTTTTAATATCCAGATCTCTTACCTAGAATCTGAGATCCAGACTTAAGATAATTTTTTTCAGTGATTTATTACATTGTTTCCTGAATTCAGAAATCTGCTTCTGTTCTATAGGCGCATCGTAGACAGTGAGAAGGCTAGCTAAACAGTTTGTTTATCGAAATCAGAAGCTTCCTCAGGCCCCTGTTATAGACTGTGTGTATCTTAGAAACGGAAGTAAAACCCCCCATTATAAATCTAGCTTTATAAAACTAGCTATAGTCGAGTTTTGTGTCTATGTTGCGCCTTATGAGGGAGGAAGTTCTTTAGTGGTGCCGGTAAACATTTAGATTATATATATATATACTAAAAAAATGATATGATTTCAGCGAAATAAATCTGGAACACCGACAGCATCGACTGTTTCTGAAACGGATACAGTTGCAACAGCAACACAAATTGCCGGTAGTGGAGGTAGTGGTAATAATGGTAACGGTTCATCGGGTCGTGGTAGTAGAAGTTCAGCGGAATCTGATAAGAGCACCGGCAAAGGTCAGTTGAAGAAAAATACTGTTCTATGTCAGCCACTACGACGATTGTTAAAATACAATAATTATGTAAGTTACAGTCAAACAGATTTTGTAGGTATAAATTTTAGGATTCAGATCAAATCAATATCAATCTCACTTTCATTCAATCAATATTTAATCAATCAATCTACTACTCTATCAATCAATCAATCAATGCACTTTGGATATGGGTATTGTTTTTCTATAACATTCTGTATGGCATTTGTGTTTTTGTTTGTTTGTTTTGATTTGGACCACACAGTACAAGAAAATACATTTTGTGTGACGTCATATGGAGGATACAGACAGATTGGATACTGTCAATCATAATATTAATAATTTATCATTCATTATGTTTTTTGTGTTTTGCTTGAATTTGTTTGGTTTTCTATATTTTGTAAATAAAGATGATTTATTATGTTTGATAATACTTTGTGTACACAAGGTCATAAAAGTAACGCTCATGTTTTCAATATAATTGATTTGTGTCTGATTCATTTGGTTTTCGAATAAAATGCTTCGGATGAATCGAATATTTGAGGTGTGTCATTCAAATGACCTTTAGTGATGTTTTTTTATCTAGTTAACATGATAAAGTTTAAAAATGTATCGATAGAGGGCAGACAAATAATTATTTATACCACATAAATCATTCACTGTTGCTTACATCTATTTTTAAAACACCAACAATAATATCAATTCTGTGTTGGATTGAGCAATTCCGATTTAGACATTGATTCATTTGAACCATTTTTTTGATTCTTTTTGTGTCTGAAATTTCTATCTACTCTCTCAAGCGTAGCGACCGGAATATCGACGATTGCTTGTCGTATATTAGCCTTAAGTTGGCCCAAAGTCATCAGACGATCGGTGATGAGATCGGGCGACTCATCTCCTCTTAAGGAGATGAGACGCCCATTAATGTGATCTCTCAAAACTGTCATCAAAGTTCACGCCGTGTATGTCGTGGCACCATCCTGATGCAACCACGTATCCCTAAGATCCATTTCGTCGAGTTTGGGGAAAATGATCTTCAATCATTGCCGAGGAGATCACAAAACTGCCAACCTCATCACCTTTTCAAAGTTTTCGGGTGATCTAACAGGACCCCGTTGATTCCTTCACATTTCGACTTCTTCTAAATGTGTTCAGCCAGGAAATAATCGATTTCCAGTCAGGAACAGATTGAAGCGAGTATGAATGGCTCGCTGGGTGAAGATGATAGAGCGGCCTTCATCGATGAAAGCGCGTTCCTTCCTAGTCCAACGCATGACGGTATCTGAAGACCATTCGCACCCTCGTCCAAGCTCCGTCCGCTGTTTGGCGGCAAACACTAATCAACAAGTTAAGTGGAATCAAATAATTAGTTCATTTTGGTGAATTCATATAATTGAATCGATTCCTGAATCGAAAGTGCTCAATCCAATGTCATAAAACAATCATTGTGTGTACAAATTTTTCAGGCAATAAAAATAATACATGCACGAAACTGTATTTAAAAATTTTCTTAGTTACGTGCGTGTATTAATTTTGTTTTTTAATGGTATGGGTGGAACTTGTATGTTTGTGTTTCATGGGACTAAAAAGCACCAAAGCATTGCTTGTCATAAGCGCATATAGTTGAAAGAAGTACATTTGTATATAATTTTTATCGAATATTTCTGAATATGCGAATGCTTGAATTAGTTAAAATTTAGTCAAGTAATATAAAATGAAGCCCCCTAGTCAAAATTTAGCGATTTTAAAATAATTTGTTAAGGGCACCCCCTTAATAACTTCACCCTACTTTTTACGAGCTGTAGAGTTTTTCGGGCAGGGTGTCAGGTATAGAATGTTTGGGTCCGAAACCCTGAATCCATCAATCCCGGCGGAGAAGCTGTGAGCTTTCTATGCGGCGTCTGGCCTCGTCAGAATCCTATAGCTTCATCTGCTTTAAATAGCACCTCTTACCCGGAGACGTCTTGCCTTCGGGTGACAGGATGTTGTCAAGGAGGGCACAGAGGACCCCTTGGTCTAGGTGCTAGAGACCCCTCTGCGGTACCCCTCTGTGCCCTCCTTGAGAACAACCTGTCACCCGAAGGCAAGACGTCTCCGGGTAAGAGGTGCTCAATTTCAGGAAACAAATAGTCCGTTATCATGGCACGATAACGGTCGCCATTGACAGTTACGTCCTGGGTGTAATGTTTTCTTTCTTATGCCCATAAATCACACTAAACCGTTGTTTTGTCTGGATGTAATGGCAGCTGTTGATTCTCTTCAGGTTGCTCTTCAGACCAAATACGGAAATTTTGTTTGTTGATATATCCGTTAAGCCAGAAATGTGCCTCATCACTAAACAAAATTTTTGTCCAAAACAGTGGATTTTCTTGAAGTTTTTCAAGAGCCCAAAGACTGAATAAGGACCAGGCTAATCTTTCCATGATGAAATGTCAAACTATACCATGATAGGTTAAGACGAATCACCCGTTACTTCATTAGAACTTGATTGTATGATTGTGGAAATTTGTATGGAAAATGTTTAAGAAAATTGTTTTAAAATTAAGAATAAATGTTATTCAATGTTCATTTGTGTTGTGTCCCAAAAGGTGGAGGTCTAATCGGGGGCGGTCATATGCTTACAAGCGGACAAGATAAAAATCATCAGAAAAATCAACAGTCTCAAGATATAAATGGTAGCCGTCACAGTTTTAAATTAGCAATGGGTAACCCTTGCGAAATGTTTGTAGATGTCATGTAGTAGAACTCTCTTGTTTGTGTTTTCAAAATTTTTTTTTTTGCTAATCGATTTATTTTTATTCTTTTGCGAAAGTCCGGTCGGAATCGTTAAAAAAAATTAATTTTGCTCAAATTTTATGGTTAATTTTGATTTTACTCTTTTAAAATGAATCCAAAATACAGTTTTTCCCCCCGAATAACTCGTTTTCTATACAGTCTAGAGAAGAGTGTACAAAATTAAATCGTTTTTCACCGATCAGAATCATCACATTTTCCTGTAGAATACATAGAAAACGAATTATTCCGGAAAAACGTAATTTTCGAGATCGTAATCGGTTAATTTAAACGATATTCTGCATGGAAATCGAATTGAACATATGAAATTTTAACAAAATTACCAATTCTGATCTGACTGGACTCATACATTTTGTAAATCTAAATCAGAAAAATATTTTCGTTTAATTTATGAAATTTGGGAAATGACGTACTTTTGGTATTTGAGAGATCAAGTTCGTAAATGGGCAAAATCGGACAAGGGAAAAGGGAGGTTTAGAGAAAGGGGGAAACACGAAATTGGCCCTCTTTTCTCCTTGTTCGATTCTACTCATTAAAGAACTTCCTCTTTCACATACCAAAAATCCAAAAGTATATCAGATAACGAAATTTTGATCGGACTAAAATTGTAACAAATACATGAAAATATATTTATTTATATGTCTGTAGCCACTCTAGTGGTTTTAAACTAATTGGAATGAAATTTATGTGGAAATTCGTTTAAAGTTGACGCAGCTTTGGCGCAACGAATTATTTTTTGATTTAGATTTCCCTCGAACGATATATTTGATGAACGGAACTGATACAAAGGGGTCACCAAATGACCCCTTTCAGTTTCCCAGTAATATGTAAGCTTACATATTTTAGACTGTAGAATGTTTAACAATTTCGTTGCTACAAAAATTTATTAACTCTCATATTGTCTGCATGATTTTTCTCGTTCTTGGTTTTTTTTTTCTGTAAAATTTTTGCATGTTGTGTTTTTTTCTGTGTCATAATTTTTGGTTTTTTTTGTTTTTGGAAATCTTTCTTTCCCTTACAGCAGAGCACAGAGAATATAAAAATTTATTGATTGCATGAAAAAAAAAAAAGCGCGCGCGCGATTGTTTGCAACGAAATTGTTTTTCCAATTTTCATTTCAAATTTGTGTTGTAACCATAGATAAGTAAAATTTTAATTTTATAAATTTTTGTGTTGTTTTTTTCATGTAATCTAAAATTTTTGTTTAAATTATTTTATTGAAATCTAGAGTTCTTTTCAAATTTAATGAACCCTCACTTACAGGAGTGGATTCAGATAATTCGACGTCCTAGGCAACTGAAAAATTGCTGCCCCTTTCCCTTTAAAGTACACTTACATGCTAACGCTAGCTAGACAATGGCGTCTAGCTACAAAATGGGCCAAGTGATTTTTTACCCTAAATTACATATTGGAGATTTAACATCGATTGTTTTCGGAACAAAAACTAGAATATGTTTAAGTATCATTTGGATTAAATTTCCCAGGAAAACAAAACAAACATTTTTTGTTTTCGACATGTTTCGCCTTAGACCTTCTGAGATAATAATAATTAGAAAGTGGGGTACCGCAAATGAGTCCCTAGCACCTAGGCCAATGGGTCCTTTGTGCCCTACTTGAGAACAACCTGTCACCCGAAGACAAGACGTCTCCGTGTAAGAGGTGCTATTGTAAGCAGATGAAGCTATAGGATTCTGTTGAGGCCAGACGCCGCATAGAAAGCCCACAGTTTCTCCGCCAGGATTGCATTCTATACCTGACCCCCTGCAGGTGCAAATAACATGTATGGAAGTTTCATCGTCCTCCATACCAGGCTCTGCACAACTTGTCCTGTCGCATGCCCTGCGCAAAGTCCCAGTAATCGATAGGCCTTCTGAGATAAGTCAGCACCGTTTTAAATTCCATAATTTTTTTTTACATATAGAATGTTTATTCTTTGGAGCTTATATTTTTCACCTAAGTAGCGGTTATATCTAGTGTGAACCAGGCCGTGCTTGGCATTAGTAGGCGACAAATTGAAAGGATCCCACAGAATCCTTTTGAGAATTAGATCTTGGTCAAATTGGCTGATATTCAAGTATATGTAGTGCATGACCTCCCGATCAGATGTTTTGACGGGCACATTTCCCAGAATTCTTGGTTTTTGAGCTACAGTGCTGCAAGTGGAAGTTTTTGAGCTTGAGGAAGTGCTGCAGTTATCTGGGTTTCTAGATAATCATGGACTACGCGATTACCATGAACTACAGATCTATGAATATTCTAATTAAAAATACCTCTTTAGGGCGGCCAAACACACTGGCACGCAGATGGTACTGAGGCACGGCCCTGAGTAGAAACGATCAAAATCTAACGCCCCTGAACATTTGCTTTCCTAGGTAGCTGCATACCTTGCCTGTCCGGTAAATCCGCCACTGAAATTTTGATAATTATAATAAATTTAAGAAGCTAAACTGATCCACTTCGCTTGAGGATTCTTTAGATTTGAAAAGAGCTGTGAGAACTTTGAATAATTGAAAAATATTTGGGAGGAACTGATTAAAACTTTGAGAGGCTATTTTGTTTATTTAGTTTTTTAATAACATTTATGATTTGAAGTTTTGAATTATTCATTTTCCATGGTATAAAGTGGCTAAGGTGTGTCATTCAACGTGTGTGACCCACCTCTGACATACCTTGTCTATTTATATCATGCAAATAAATTTGCTAGATCTTGAAAATGTAGTATTTTTTTCTCATGAAATCGACTCGTATTGAGAGTTAGAACAACGAGATTCATAATTTTCGCCCAAAACTATGCTACGGATAAACAACAATGTAAGTCGTTCTGTTTTAAATTTAACCGAAGTGTCTAGCAATCGATTTTTGAATAGTCCTTGATAGAATACGGGAAATGTACAAAATTTTCATCCAAACAATCAAAAATTGTTTGATCAAATTGACTTGAGCCCATTTTTACTCGTGTTAACAAGTTTTCAATCGCATTTTAAACAGTTGATATACCAAAAATTACACAGCTGTTCACACAATGAAATTCACTTGAAAGTTACCAATCGCATGTTTTTTAACGGCTATAGTAGTTATTAGTAGCGGAGGAGACCTTTTTTTACTGACCCCTAAGGAATCCACCTTTTCTCGAATGACAGGACACAGCTCCACTTGAGTTGTTTTACCTCAACTTCCCCCATTTCTGTTATAACTAAAAACTTACTTAAACAAATGATACTGCGCTTGCTCAGTAGAACAAACGATTTGAAAACTTCACGTTTAAAAAATACCCTTACATACATTTTCGTTTGATTTTTTGTCGGAAATTTATTGATTTGAAGTCGGATCAATATTCTTAGCAGTTACGTTGGTAGAAATTATAATTATGAATGAAAATTTCTATTCAAAGGTCAAATACATGGTAGATTAAAATTTTGATAGAGCTTCTCACTGTACACACACATGACCACAAAAACGTCGCTCATTTTTCAAAATTTGTACCTTATTCATTAGGTAAGGTTCAAAAATTTCGCGGGTTACGTACATTCGATTTTCTACGTATATGTTACCCCCCTTCAAAGTAACCTCCCTCAGATATAATACACTTGTGTAACCGCTTTTTCCAATCCTCGAAGCACTTTTGATAAGCATTTTTTGGTATAGCCTGGAGCTCCTACAGCGATACAGTTTTTATCTCATCAATCGTTGCAAATCTCCGCCCTTTCATGGGTCTTTTCAGTTTTGGGAATAGAAAAAAGTCGTAGGGGGCTAAATTCGGTAAATATGGTGACTGAGGCACGATTGTGGTGTTGTTTTTGGCCAAAAAATCACGCACAAACGATGAGTGAGCAGGTGCATTATCGTGATGCAAAACCCATGAATTGTTTTTCCACAATTCCGGACGTTTATTCCGTATCGCTTCTCGCAAACGGCGCATAACTTCAAGGTAATACTCCTTATTGGCCGTACGACCTTGGGGTAAGAACTCCTGATGCACTACGCAAAACAGTGAGCAAAACCTTGACATTCTCGGCCTTCTTGGAAGGGCTTGTACCTCTTATAAAAATTTTTTTACTCAGAGTAGACTCACCGTATGCCACTGTCAACATTTCGAGTGTTTTGGGGCACTTAATTCCATTTTTTACACAAAATTTGAATCCATTTTTTTCGATAGCCGAAAATCGCCCAGCACACCAAACACTTCTAACCTTTATGCCTCTCACAAACAAAGAATGCTATACGAGTTGAAACTGTGAACATATGTTCGGGACGAGTGTACCAACACAACAAAATAAAAAAATCGAAAATTGAATGTACGTAGTCCGCGAAATTTTTGAAACTTACCTTACTTTTTGAACTAAACATGACGTTGTTGTTTTAACTATTATTTAAACGAAATGAAGGAAACAGAGTGTGTTAGACGCAGTGGTGTTGTGCGCAGTTTCTAAACAGTTTTGATGTTGTTGTACATTTGAATGAATTCTAAATAATATTCCCACGCATGTGCTATACAAATAATTTTATCTAGTAAACTATATAGTTCATAGATCATAGTTTATTCCTAAAACATATGTTAAAAAGTTTTATTTAATTTTATTTTTTTTAAAAATATATTACTAATTTTTTTATTTTACTTTTTGGCTTTTTTTTTTTAATCTCATTTTTTTTATTTATATTTATTTTCTTCATGTTGTCATAATCGTAAATCGTTCGTAATTAACTGAGTTAATTGTTTGAATATCCAGTATATACTGAGTTGTATATCAGTAATTGAATTGTTAACAATCCGAGGAACATTTAATCCATAAATTATGAGAAAACTAAAGTTTATACAAAAAAATGTTCAACCAAAAGTTGTTTATTTTAAAAAGAAGATGATTTTTTGTTAAGAAAATTTTGTCCTATCTCTTACGGTTTCAAAGATGTATATTTTCCCCCCTGGTGGGGGGAAACACGTTCTGATTTTGTCCATTGACGAACTTGACCGTACTTTTTTGCTCTATATCTCTTTTCGTTCTTGAATTATCGTGCCCACGGACAGACGGAAATGGACTAATTTGTATGAATGGACGTGATTTTATGAACACCTGTACCAAGGATTAATATTTTCAAGCGTTACAAAGTCGGGACTCAACTTAATATACCTTGTATATTTACATATACTGGGTATAATAAGCGCTACTATCGTCGCCATGTGGACCGATTTTTATTATTTAATTGAAAAAAGACATTTAAATATGTCGCTTAACTTCCATATACTATAAGACGAACTGCTTTAGTTCTTTTCATATTGCTTGTCTAAATCACTGACCTCTATGTAACTGGGCAGAGTATGATTATGGGTCTAAACATGAAATAACGAAGTCAATTGAAGCCTCAACTAGCCAAGGTACTAAATCTTACTTCAGTGCGCTTGCGTGACATAACTTTATGTGCGTGGTGGAAATACATGTAACAGTCTCATACATGCCGCGTTGAAGCAAAAATTAGTAAGCTAGGCTAGTGGAGGAACGCTTCAATTCGGGTTACCATGAGATAAGCTGTCCAGTTGCATAGTGGTCAATGGTTTAAGTTCTGTATATAAAAGTATGCACCCCAGTTCCGCCTCGCGTCTTACTCGCAACCCCTTTAACTATCATTCATATTTCATATATATTTTGTTTATTTATTTATTTGGTTAATTTTTCATCGTTTCATTAATTTTTGATCACATTTGTTTGTTTGTTTTTTTACAGTTTTGAGTTACTTGTGAACATAGAAGTGTTTTGACGCACAGTGCAATATATCTATATGTTAACTTTTTTATACATATATATATTATATTTAAAACAAAAATTATAAAAAAAAAAAACACAATTAATACGTACAATTATTTTAACAAACATAGAAAAAGGTAAGGATTTGTATCACTTTAGATATTCATTCAATCCAACCCCCTGTGTCCTATTTGTATTTTTGTTGTTGTTCGTCACTTATTCTTGTTGATATTAAATTATGAACTTATTAATTAAGGTAGTTCCAGCCAGCACTGTCTTATATAATCTGGACAAAAAACCGGTTTGCTTTTATTATAGAACAAATACATATACACAATACATAGATATATTCACTATTCATATATACAAATTAATGTCATTTTGAAATAACAAATAATTTTAAGGTTGATAGTTGAATATTTAAAAATGGCGGTTGAAAGTTGAATCGAATGTAGACGAGAGTGTCATTTGTGTTCGTATTCACCACTCACTTTCTTTGACTCGTGTCAAAAAACGACTTATAATGGAGCGTAGGCGAGGCGAGGCGAGTCGACACAAGGCAGACCGAGCGTTTGTGAGTACACTCTCGTGCTCATTATGCCTTACCTTGCCTCGCCGAGTGTGTACTGTAGGCATAACAGTTCCACTCGAAACATTCGTCGAGAGCGTATTTCCCGCATAAAAATTTCGTTTTATTCAGTGCCTTTTGCGTAGTATGTGAAGCCGTATTTAAACCATAGACTTAAATAGACCCAGCGTCGAGAGGTTGTAGCTGATCAAAGGACAGACATAGAGATAACTTCTTTTTTATCTCTCAGTTTTAGTGGTTTATTGGTTCACTGAGGTTGGTGGGTTGATTTTATTGGTTAACTGCGAGAGCAAAAGAAGGCGATCTCTATATCGGGGTCCTTTGGCGCTGAGTCTATAATCTAGACCGCATACACATCGACAAAAAAATGGCATTCTATTTTCAAAATTTTACTGTTGATTTGTATTGAATTCATTCGATTTTCGTAAAAATTCAACAAAATTTGTTTTTATAACTTTTATTCAAATTATTTTTTTCGAAAACCAAATGAATTCGGACTCAAATCAATTGCAAAAATTAAAAAAAAAAACGGACTGTCGGAGTTTTCGAAATTATTTTCTAAACGATCACAATTGAAATATTCAAAGTTCATAATTTAATTCAACACCGTTCATATGCCAAATTTGGATACCAAGCTGGATTTTCCACTCGGAAAATATTAGATGCATGTGTTTGATTGTGTTAATAAATGTACACAATGGAAATTTTCATTACACGCATACAAGGAATTTTTCGATGTGCTTCCAAAATATAAAAAAAAAAATACAAAGTGCTTGTGTATGCTTTTTTATTTTCTTCCAAAAATGGAAATTATCTTTTTTAAGGAACATTTTTTAATCAATTTAACAGCATTTTCTTTAGCGAATTTCCTCTACATGAAAATACAAGAGGTATTGTGTTATGTGTTTGTAGCGGTCTCAGGTTTAGTCCGATCTGATTTATATTTGGTATGCAAAAATCGGATAAGGGAAAAATATCCGGAACAGTCGAAATATGTTTAAGAAGTCAAGTTATAGAAAATTCATTTTACTACAATTTGGTTTCTTATCATTTTTTTCTGTTACTCATTGGGTGTATTCGTTTTTGGCGCTTGCATGCTTTTAAGCGCATATTATTTGCATTCATGTTATGATCCAGGGGCGGGGGTCATGGGGGTCATGACCCCCCCAACTAAATATAATTTGTTTTTTTTTAAATCTTACAAAGAGATAATTGAATGGTGGGAATGAAATCTCTAGTGTTACATAATTTATTACTCTTGAAAAAAATACTATTGTTTAATCAATGTTTATAAACTCATGAGTAACAAATATTATCCAATTGGTTATTGATAATCATGATTGATTTGATATAAGTTTAATTAATTGTTCAAAATAATTATCAATGATATTTAAAAAAAATTAAGATTAAAAATAACTATCTGAAGAGAATTAATTCAATTATCAATTGAATAAAATTATTCGAATAATTAACAATTGATATCTTAAAGATTTTTATAAACATTTGTTTTCATTATATTTAATTACTTTTTAAACTCAAATAAAACTTTATTTCCAGTTGTAAAAATTGACCATTCAAAAATTTAATTAGTTTAAAAAACCTAGTTTTCTTTAATTCTAATTCTTAATTTGAAAGTTTTTCAAGACTAATACTAAAAATTCTTTTCCCAAGATTAATACTCTTTTCTAGTGCTTCAGTAATTGAAATAATTATATTTTTCGTAATCGAAAATTTTTTTAATGGATAATTTATTACAATTTTCAAGAAAATACGATTTTTTACTTATTCGAATTAACTTTTTTTTAGTCTTTGAAGCCTCCCCCCCCCCCTAACTTGAACTCTAGATCCGCGCTTGTAATGGACGCTTACTCTACTATTGAAAATGTCGTTCGTTTTGGCATTATATGTACGTGTAAGCGTCAGTTGTCATCAATATTCAATATGGTGGTCGAAAACAGTTAAGCTGTTTTTCAAGCATTAGAATCTTTGTTTGAGTGACTTCAAAAGCACCTAAAATCGACATAAATCGCAAAACTGACAAAGTACGAATATTTATAAATAAAGCATATCAGATACGAAATTTCGTTTTAAATCGGACTAAAATTGTGACCGCTAGAGAGTGTACAAATATCTAGAGGTCACAGAACGTCATCCACATGAATACGGTAAAAAGTGAATTGAGATCTACTTTCACAGTGGAACTGATATATTTATTCTGAGGAAATTCGCTAAGTTAACGCATCTCTTGCGTAACGAATGTTGTTTTGTATTATTTAAGGATGTACGAGCACTAGATATAGTCCATTTATAAAATTCTTCAAAATCGTATTTAGTACATACATAAAAGTCCACAATAATGTTGATTATTTTTTGTTGTAAGTTAAAATTAAAATTTAATTTAAACCCGTCATACCGGGCCTAAAAAAAACAGATATTTAAGATAAAAACCTGAGATTTCGGGTAATTAAGGTACCGCCGACAGATAAATTTTTCCCAAAATCTCAGTTGTTTTCTTCAATATATTTTTTTAGGCCCGTCGGAATTTTATTGGATCAATCTCTTTATTAATATTTCGATTTTCTATTGCGTAGTTTTCTTTTTATTCGTCTTATTTGATTCCAAGTGAAAATTATCAAAATTTGTGTAAAAATATGGGTTTCTCCATTTGAGCAACGCATTAAAACTCGACTTCAACTGCATGTTAAAAAACACTCAAGCCTTAATCTTTTGACGCTCCAGTGCTCGTACATCCTTAAATAGAATGATTTTCGATTTTTTTTTTTTTTACATATTGCATTATTTGTTTATTTATTTACAGTGGACTTCATCGATTACCAAATAAAATAGTTAAGCGGATGCGAAAAACAATTTGATACTCAAATAAATCCCCCACAATTAATAACGTTATATTTTTAATTTAAATTATTATTTTGAAATATGTACACTCCCGTTCAATAAAATTGAACAGATCTGAACCGAATCAGTCTCTCACAATTGTAGTAAATGTTTTTTACTATACTTCCATTTCTTTTTTCACACTTAAAATATATACTACGTATCTTTGTTTATAAATAAATCATTATACAGAGAGTTACAAAATTGAGGAGTTTTATGAAATGTAAGAAAATTAACATTTCAGATCTGTTCAATTTTATTGAACGGGAGTGTACATATATATATGTACATTCCCGTTCATAAGTAATTGAATCAATAAGTTCACATTCTAAGCTCCGTATATATTACTAACTATAGGATATGTATAATATTACATACAATAACACTTCGAATGTTTCAACTGGTTCAATTTTTATTGAACGGGAGTGTACATGTATATTTCTTGTGATTATTAGATAAAAATAATAAAACAAACAAAAAGAAATCAAAACAAACCCAGCTTATTATTTACAATAGAATCTCGAATTATTCGATTAACGCACATCGATGATTTATCAAGATTCTACTGTATATATTATATACTATAAATGTACAGAGTGTTTTAAAATTATGTGGCATCAATTTTTTAATAAAAACAATATCAATTGAACCCCGTTCAATGCATCCAGGTACATTGACACAAATCAGCAGCAGCAGGGTATGTAAGTAATGGGTGATTCATTTGTGGAGGTACTTTTTTCAAAACAAAAAATTTATCGGGTTATCTTTATTATCATACAAAAGAACCTCTTCTTTAAAATTTATTTTTTAAAGATTATTTCTTTCAAATGTCCTTAACTGCGGTGATGGTCCATTCTGCAGTTCCGATTTTCGGAGTATTCCAAATAGTATTTGGCGAATAACGCGAGTAATGTTGGCTTCCAATTGCTCAATCGTACGCGGTTTATTCATATAGATTTTGGACTTTACATAGTCCCAAAGAAAAAAGTCTGGGGGTGTGATTTTACAGAATCTAGGCGACCAACTCACCGGTCCGAAATTAACTGTTCACCAAATTGTTCTCGCAATAAAGCCATGGTTTCACGTGTTGTGTGTGGCAAGTGGCGTGGTATTGTTGGTACCAAATGTCCTGGAGATCACGGGCTTCAATTTCAGGAAACAAATAGTCCATTATCATGGCACGATAACGGTCGCCATTGACAGTTACGTTCTGGATATAAACTGGCCCATTAACCACATCAAACCCGTTGTTTTGTCTGGATGTAATGACAGCTGTTGAATCTCTTCAGATTGCTCTTCAGACCAAATACGGAAATTTTGTTTGTTGATATATCCGTTAAGCCAGAAATGTGTCTCAACACTAAACAAAATTTTTGTCGAAAACAGTGGATTTTCTTGAAGCTTTTCAAGAGCCCAAAGACTGAATAAGGACCAGGCTAAGTCTTTCCATGATGAAATATCAAACTATACCATGATAGGTTAACATGACTCACCTTCATCTGTCTAAAAAGTACCTCTAAATGAATCACCCGTTATATACACTTTACGAAAACAAAAAAGTATACTATGTAAATTACAATCGTAATCAATTTACTTACTGTGCCATCTAATGATTGTATTTAGAACTTGTAATCAATTTAATATTTTTTAGAATTAATTATTATTAGATTTACTTATTGGCTCTTATTATTTTATCAACAAAATTGATGAACTTCAGAGAGAGAGAGAGAGAACTTTCTCGGATAAATCAGATTAAATTTGATTTCTTTGACCTTGAAACATTTGAAATCGATATCGAAAATCGGATTAGTAACCTAGTTTCACTGTTTCGGAGTTCGATTTTCAGAAATCTGAATAGAGTATCCCCCATGAGTACGCCATTATTCTGACTTGAAAATCAGTGCCACCGTACGAGCACTTTCCATAAATTACGTTACGCTATTTTCTATCATTATTAACAATCCGGACCCCCCTCCATTTAATAACGTACCAAAATTAAAATCTGGATAACTTGGACGATTTTGACAATGAGAACGGATGTAAAAAAAAGGCTTGAGTATACTTGGATTGTTCCTTGTTTTCTAGATGGATCTTAGGAATACAAGTACCATCTGTACTGCATACAAAATGTGCGAAATTTGAACTTGAAAGAAAAATTTTCTACAAGTTAATATTTATTTGTGTTACGTGACATTTTTTACGACCAGTACCCTCTCCCCTGTAACGAATGGTAACAAATAACAATACCCCCTCTCCTCTAGTGGCCATTACGTAATTTATGGATGACCCCATATTGAAGGAGTAGTTTGTCCGTAAATCTGTTCAAGCGACACTGAATCGATTTATATATTTGTTTAGCTTATAGATATATTTTCTGATTAGGTTTTAGGATATTTATAATCGAGCTTTGACCTAAAAATAAGGGTAGTAAAGATTGATGCGTCATAAAACTAAATCAAAATTTTAATCGCTCTTCAGATTGTATCGTCTAAATCCAACACTGTTAAAACACATTGAAAATGTGTTGCACCAAAAGGATCCTCTATCCGACTAATATCGAGATCAGTGTTTGGTTTGATTAGTGAGCGTTCAGAGTAGCAATGGACTTGGATGCAGTCGATCGATTCAATTGAACATATTTTTAGAACAATTTGTATTGCTAATTTAATATTAAGGACCTTGTTTGGACTGAATTGCGTATTTCATGCATATTATGAGTAGATTTACGAAGGTAAACAAATTTTTAGTAAAACAGATTTATTAAGGTTGATCGGACACATGTATAGGTAAAATCGTCAATGTATAGATCAAAATCTGAACTTTTTGATATGTTATTAATTGCAAACTCATACGTATAAAATAATTTTTTGAAAAGACGAAGGATTTTCATGTAATTCATCATTAAAAATTGGAATTTTAACATGTAAATAACAAATGTTGAATGAACGCATACATTTTCGATAATGTTGCTCCACCTTCTAGATAGATTAAAAAGTAAAACACTTCTACTTTTATAAATGAAATTTCGTACATTACGTTAAAATTTAAAAAAAAAAAAACATAGTCTGACGAAGAGTTTTATAAATATCTTAATTAAAAAGATAAAAAATTCACGAAAATTTTCGTCAAATCATCCAAATATTAGTAATTAATTAATTACATAAATCCGATTACTAGTGATGTTACATGCTATCTAAATTTAAACGATTAATCTACAGATAAAAATTTTGAATTTCTGTTAAACTGAGTGTTTCTGTTTATTATGAAATGTACTGTACTGTTCGGTCAACCTTAAGTAAAATAAAAATACAAAAAAAAAAAAAATCAAAATAAATAAATATATATATTTTACAATTATTTTATCAAAGTGTAAATATTTTTAAATGTTTTTTTTTTTTGTTTTTTAAATAATTATTTATGATGTAAGAAGGATTCTTATATACGATGATGACTGCCACACACTATGCATTAATTCTTATCTTTTTTTTTAAATTTTATTTTCTGATACCAAAGTATATATATAAAAATATTTACTACAAAAATTTTTTTCCTGTATCGAAAAACAATAAAAAAACAAAAAACAAAAAAAAAAATTATAATCGTTTGTGACAGAATATTTGGTATACTCTTTAAAAACTGATATTAGATTTTAAAGGATCGGTAGGTTTGTTCTTTTTGCGCTGCACTGGTTCATTTATAGAACGACTTAATAGTAGCTCCACTTAACGGGATAGTTCTATCGACTCTAGCTCCACTTAACGGGATAATTCTATCGAAATTTTCGATTTATTTAACAAATACATCACTCTTCGACAACGGTTGGCACTATTGCACCTATAAATCAATCCAGTGTAGCCCAAAAAAAGAAACCTAAAAACATTTTTATTTGTTGGTTATGTTGGCTGAAATTCGAATCAATTGAGAGATTATTTGTGTAAATTTGATCGATTAAAATTTTTTGTAATGCAAATTTTTAGCGTTAACAGACGGTTTTGTTAATTGTTTATTTCCGGAAAATTATGAATAACCGGGAACTTTTATGATAATTAATTCACAAAAGGGTATTGGGATCTCTGACAGGGGACGGTGCTTAATATTTCAACCTATTAGCAGTAGTTACTATGTTGGCCACCAAACTGCGATCACGAACCTCGTTGGTCGAAGGGTTTGGAACAGGAAACATCGACATATTAATTCTAGTTACAATTTACCCGCCAGAGAGCATATCTAAGGACTAGAGTTCCCAATAGTGGAGGTTTAATCGAATATGGGGGGATAATAATAATAATAATAATTAGAAAGAAAGGAACCGCAAGTGGGTCCCTAGCACCTAGATCAAGGGGTCCTCTGTGCCCTCCTTGAGAACAACCTGTCACCCGAAGGCGAGAAGTCTCTGGCTAAGAGGCGCCATTCTAAGCAGATGAAGCTATAGGATTCTGTCGAAGCCAGGATTGATGGATCCAAGGTTTCGGACCCAAACATTCTATATTTGACACCCTGCAGGTTTTTGCAGGTGCATTTAACATATATGGAGGTCTCATCGTCCTCCATACAAGCCTTACAAGTGGGATCATAATATGGGGGGATAATCAGATTTCGAAGTTACAGATAACTTCGGGAAAACAGTCTTCGGATTAGTTTTGTGTATATTTAGAAGACCTAATCTCGATAATCTCTTTTGTGAGCTTGACGAACAGGGCCAATATTCTAGTAGGCAATAACACCACAAATATTTATCAGGGGAAAAGCCCGATAGGACTTGAAGTTTGCTAGGACTGAATACTCAATCCATGAAGTCAAGTTATCTAAAATGTTGATAGAAATATATTCACCAAAAGAGATCGGATTGGAAAGTTTCGAGATTTATGTTTTCCATGGGCTTTTCCATAATCTAATTTAAAAGTTTTATTTCTAAACAGTAAGACGTAACTTTTTTCTCCCCCTAAAAATAATTTTGGAATAAATTGTATATATATATCTCTTCGATGAGACAAATTTTATGTATTGGCGTAAACGAAACGAACAAATTTCTCAATGATACGACAACCTGACAGACTGACTGACATGCGCAATGTAACCAATTAATTACGTTTTTTTTTTTGTTTTTAATTATATTAATTATTATTATTATTATTATTATTGATTAATTGTATTTATATAATGAAAGTAATAAATTTTTTAACTATTGTACTGTCGAATGTTTCTGTTTATTTTAAATTTAAAACAAAAAATGAATAATAATAATATTTAAAAGATTTTAAAAATAAAAAAATGAATAAAAAAAAAATCTTGTTTTTATAAATAAAAGTAAGTCTATATTATTGGAAAATACAGGGACTTTATTAAAAAAAAAAAAAAAAAATTAACTATACGATGATACGACGAAGATGATGATTGGATTCTTTTATATATTTTGATTCTTTTGATTCTTTTTGTAAAACTTTTAATAAAAAAAAAAAAAGAAGAAAATAATGATTATCTATGACAATTTACAATTTAGAAATAATATACCCACCTAATTCATTTAAATGTATTAATATTTGTAATAAAAAAATTATTGAAATCAATACACTCTCCTTTTATTTATTTGGTACGGTATCCTAAGAAACACACCTCAACTTGGAGAAATATGCCACAGTCTTTCAGGTAGAAGTCTACGCCATATTGGCTGGCGTCCGTCAGAACCTACATAAGCCAGAACGTATACAGACTGTGTTGGAATGATTTTCCTATAGAGAATCAATGTTAAATATTATTTATTATTGGCAGGCCGTGTGGTTACTGTACGGAGTCAGTCAGTACACATGTAATGAGTACACACTCTTAAATGACAAACTACCATACGCATATGAGATGACTACATGTGTACTGACTGACTCCGTACAGTAACCAGACGGCCTGCCAGTAATAAATAATATTTAACATTGATTCTGTATTGGAAAAGCATTCCAACACAGTCTGTATATTCTCTCGGAGAGTCAAGTTCCTCTAACAGCCAAAAAAGTCATTTCGATAACATCAATATCAATTGGAATTTAACTCACGATGTTAGAACTACTCATTTCTCTGACGATGAGACTTGTTTGTTCAGTAATTAATATTTAATTTGTAATATTTGTTTTAAATTGTGATTTTTATTTTTGCATATATTTAAAACTCAATATAAATTTCATAGATTCTAAGTTAAACGCACAACAAGTGACCCCAACTTTACGTAAAATATCATGATATATATGCAACCGTCTAAATACATTTGTTTTTACAATTGCCTATATTTAAAACTCAATTTATTTTATACATTTTTGTCCAAAATTGACAGACCTCGCACTAGTGACATGCAGACATCTACGATATAAAATACTTTATAAATATATTTTTCTCAGTCATTAATTTTAAATTATCATTATTATTTTTGGGGGTGTAATCATCTCGTCTTGTGGCGTAGGGTAAGAGAGCATGACTTCGATACGAAAGTATCACGGTTCAAATCTCGATGCTACCGTTACAATTCGTGATTTGTTCAATCAATTTGGCGTAAGATTAGATGTCGCTATCTAGTTGTGATTACTCTGATGAACGTACTACTATGAGCGTAGATGGCATAGTTCCAGGTCTTCTTGACCCACTGCCCCGCCAGTGTAACTGGTAGACTGACACTACGGTGTCGATAGGGGAGTGTACCTCGACAATAGTACAAATAAGAAGAGTGATTCCAAATCAGCCGAGGTCTGTGGCTAGATGTGGTGCATTAAATTGAAGAACATTCATTGAAATTCAAAAATTTTATTTTTTCGAATTTTCTTCATAAATTTTCATTGTTGTGTAAATAAATACTCATATTTTAATTTTGTTTTATTTTTTCCAGGTAGTGGAAGGGCGCTATCCAATATGTTGATAATTATTAACGATTTATTAATCAAACTCAAATTGATTGTAGCTAAGGTGTTGAATAAAATGTGATTGAAACATAAAATTACCATTTTGATTTCATTTATGTATTACCTCTATACACTTCATTATTACATAATCCTCATATTCCATCAAACCAAATACACTTCATTTTCTTTCAGGATCTTTTATTTTCAGTTGTGGGCAGGAGATAAGTCTATTCTGATTGGTAAGTAAAGATGAAGCCCCATATTTGATATCTTCTAGGTAGGTAAAAAATTGATATCATCTAGGTAGGTAAGAAATTAATATAATCAAGGTAGGTATCATGTTCTCCTAGTAAAAATGTGATTTTTTTAAACAATTTTTTTCTCATTTTTTATGATTTTTGGACAAAATTGATAAATTTGTTCGTATTTTCACTAGGAAAACATGGTATGATGGAAATTTTTTGTCATTTTCAAAAACTACACAATTTATACTTGAAAATAAGAAAAAAAAATTTACAGCTATCATGTTCTCCTAGTAGAAATGTGATTTTTTTTAACAATTTTTTTCTCATTTTTTATGATTTTTGGACAAAATTGATAAATTTGTTCGTATTTTCACTAGGAAAACATGGTATGATGGAAATTTTTTGTCATTTTCAAAAACTACACAATTTATACTTGAAAATAAGAAAAAAAATTTACAGCTATCATGTTCTCCTAGTAGAAATGTGATTTTTTTTAACAATTTTTTTCTCATTTTTTATGATTTTTGGACAAAATTGATAAATTTGTTCGTATTTTCACTAGGAAAACATGGTATGATGGAAATTTTTTGTCATTTTCAAAAACTACACAATTTATACTTGAAAATAAGAAAAAAAAATTTACAGCTATCATGTTCTCCTAGTAGAAATGTGATTTTTTTAAACAATTTTTTTCTCATTTTTAAATTGATAATTTTGTTCGTATTTTCACTAGGAAAACATGGTATGATGGAAATTTTTTGTCATTTTCAAAAACTACACAATTTATATTTGAAAATAAGAAAACAAAATTTACAGGTATCATGTTCTCCTAGTAGAAATGTGATTTTTTTAAACAATTTTTTTCTCATTTTTTATGATTTTTGGACAAAATTGATAAATTTGTTCGTATTTTCACTAGGAAAACATGGTATGATGGAAATTTTTTGTCATTTTCAAAAACTACACAATTTATACTTGAAAATAAGAAAAAAAAATTTACAGCTATCATGTTCTCCTAGTAGAAATGTGATTTTTTTAAAAAATTTTTTTCTCATTTTTTATGATTTTTGGACAAAATTGATAAATTTGTTCGTATTTTCACTAGGAAAACATGGTATGATGGAAATTTTTTGTCATTTTCAAAAACTACACAATTTATACTTGAAAATAAGAAAAAAAAATTTACAGCTATCATGTTCTCCTAGTAGAAATGTGATTTTTTTTAACAATTTTTTTCACATTTTTTATGATTTTTGGACAAAATTGATAAATTTGTTCGTATTTTCACTAGGAAAACATGGTATGATGGAAATTTTTTGTCATTTTCAAAAACTATACAATTTGTACTTGAAAATAAGAAAAAAAAATTTACAGCTATCATGTTCTCCTAGTAGAAATGTGATTTTTTTTAACAATTTTTATCTCATTTTTTATGATTTTGGACAAAACTGAAAAAATGTTCGTATTTTCACTAGGAAAACATGGTATGATGGAAATTTTTTGTCATTTTCAAAAACTACACAATTTATACTTGAAAATAAGAAAAAAAAATTTACAGCTATCATGTTCTCCTAGTAGACTTGTGATTTTTTTTAACAATTTTTTTCTCATTTTTTATGATTTTTGGACAAAAATGATAAATTTGTTCGTATTTTCTCTAGGAAAACATGGTATGATGGAAATTTTTTGTCATTTTCAAAAACTATACAATTTGTACTTGAAAATAAGAAAAAAAAATTTACAGCTATCATGTTCTCCTAGTAGAAATGTGATTTTTTTTAACAATTTTTATCTCATTTTTTATGATTTTGGACAAAATTGAAAAAATGTTCGTATTTTCACTAGGAAAACATGGTATGATGGAAATTTTTTGTCATTTTCAAAAACTACACAATTTATACTTGAAAATAAGAAAAAAAAATTTACAACTATCATGTTCTCCTAGTAGACTTGTGATTTTTTTTAACAATTTTTTTCTCATTTTTTATGATTTTTGGACAAAAATGATAAATTTGTTCGTATTTTCTCTAGGAAAACATGGTATGATGGAAATTTTTTGTCATTTTCAAAAACTACACAATTTATACTTGAAAATAAGAAAAAAAATTTACAGCTATCATGTTCTCCTAGTAGAAATGTGATTTTTTTTAACAATTTTTTTCTCATTTTTTATGATTTTTGGACAAAATTGATAAATTTGTTCGTATTTTCACTAGGAAAACATGGTATGATGGAAATTTTTTGTCATTTTCAAAAACTACACAATTTATACTTGAAAATAAGAAAAAAAAATTTACAGCTAGCATGTTCTCCTAGTAGAAATGTGATTTTTTTTAACAATTTTTTTCTCATTTTTTATGATTTTTGGACAAAATTGATAAATTTGTTCGTATTTTCACTAGGAAAACATGGTATGATGGAAATTTTGTGTCATTTTCAAAAACTACACAATTTATACTTGAAAATAAGAAAAAAAAATTTACAGCTATCATGTTCTCCTAGTAGAAATGTGATTTTTTTTAACAATTTTTTTCTCATTTTTTATGATTTTTGGACAAAATTGATAAATTTGTTCGTATTTTCACTAGGAAAACATGGTATGATGGAAAGTTTTTGTCATTTTCAAAAACTACACAATTAATACTTGAAAATAAGAAAAAAAAATTTACAGCTATCATGTTCTCCTAGTAGAAATGTGATTTTTTTAAACAATTTTTTTCTCATTTTTTATGATTTTTGGACAAAATTGATAAATTTGTTCGTATTTTCACTAGGAAAACATGGTATGATGGAAATTTTTTGTCATTTTCAAAAACTACACAATTTATACTTGAAAATAAGAAAAAAAAATTTACAGCTATCATGTTCTCCTAGTAGAAATGAGATTTTTTTTAACAATTTTTTTCTCATTTTTTATGATTTTTGGACAAAATTGATAAATTTGTTAGTATTTTCACTAGGAAAACATGGAATGATGGGAATTTTTTGTCATTTTCAAAAACTACACAATTTATACTTGAAAATAAGAAAAAAAAATTTACAGCTATCATGTTCTCCTAGTAGAAATGTGATTTTTTTTAACAATTTTTATCTCATTTTTTATGATTTTTGGACAAAATTGATAAATTTGTTCGTATTTTCACTAGGAAAACATGGTATGATGGAAATTTTTTGTCATTTTCAAAAACTATACAATTTGTACTTGAAAATAAGAAAAAAAAATTTACAGCTATCATGTTCTCCTAGTAGAAATGTGATTTTTTTTAACAATTTTTATCTCATTTTTTATGATTTTTGGACAAAATTGAAAAAATGTTCGTATTTTCACTAGGAAAACATGGTATGATGGAAATTTTTTGTCATTTTCAAAAACTACACAATTTATACTTGAAAATAAGAAAATAAATTTTACACCTTATTATGTTCTCCTAGTAGAAATGAGATATTTTTTAACAATTTTTTTCTCATTTTTTATGATTTTTGGACAAAAATGATAAATTTGTTCGTATTTTCACTAGGAAAACATGGTATGATGGAAATTTTTTGTCATTTTCAAAATTTATACTTGAAAATAAGAAAAAAAAATTTACAGCTATCATGTTCTCCTAGTAGAAATGTGATTTTTTTAAACAATTTTTTTCTCATTTTTTATGATTTTTGGACAAAATTGATAAATTTGTTCGTATTTTCACTAGGAAAACATGGTATGATGGAAATTTTTTGTCATTTTCAAAAACTACACAATTTATACTTGAAAATAAGAAAAAAAATTTACAGCTATCATGTTCTCCTAGTAGAAATGTGATTTTTTTTAACAATTTTTTTCTCATTTTTTATGATTTTTGGACAAAATTGATAAATTTGTTCGTATTTTCACTAGGAAAACATGGTATGATGGAAATTTTTTGTCATTTTCAAAAACTACACAATTTATACTTGAAAATAAGAAAAAAAAATTTACAGCTAGCATGTTCTCCTAGTAGAAATGTGATTTTTTTTAACAATTTTTTTCTCATTTTTTATGATTTTTGGACAAAATTGATAAATTTGTTCGTATTTTCACTAGGAAAACATGGTATGATGGAAATTTTGTGTCATTTTCAAAAACTACACAATTTATACTTGAAAATAAGAAAAAAAAATTTACAGCTATCATGTTCTCCTAGTAGAAATGTGATTTTTTTTAACAATTTTTTTCTCATTTTTTATGATTTTTGGACAAAATTGATAAATTTGTTCGTATTTTCACTAGGAAAACATGGTATGATGGAAAGTTTTTGTCATTTTCAAAAACTACACAATTAATACTTGAAAATAAGAAAAAAAAATTTACAGCTATCATGTTCTCCTAGTAGAAATGTGATTTTTTTAAACAATTTTTTTCTCATTTTTTATGATTTTTGGACAAAATTGATAAATTTGTTCGTATTTTCACTAGGAAAACATGGTATGATGGAAATTTTTTGTCATTTTCAAAAACTATACAATTTGTACTTGAAAATAAGAAAAAAAAATTTACAGCTATCATGTTCTCCTAGTAGAAATGTGATTTTTTTTAACAATTTTTATCTCATTTTTTATGATTTTTGGACAAAATTGAAAAAATGTTCGTATTTTCACTAGGAAAACATGGTATGATGGAAATTTTTTGTCATTTTCAAAAACTACACAATTTATACTTGAAAATAAGAAAATAAATTTTACACCTTATTATGTTCTCCTAGTAGAAATGAGATATTTTTTAACAATTTTTTTCTCATTTTTTATGATTTTTGGACAAAAATGATAAATTTGTTCGTATTTTCACTAGGAAAACATGGTATGATGGAAATTTTTTGTCATTTTCAAAAACTACACAATTTATACTTGAAAATAAGAAAAAAAAATTTACAGCTATCATGTTCTCCTAGTAGAAATGTGATTTTTTTTAACAATTTTGTCCACATTTTTAATGATTTATGGACAAAATTGATAAATTTGTTCGAATTTTCACTAGGAAAATATGGTATGATGGAAATTTGTTGTTTTATCTATAAATTACACAATTTATACTTGAAAATAAGAAAAAAAAATTTACAGCTATCATGTTCTCCTAGTAGAAATGTGATTTTTTTGAACAATTTTTGTCTCATTTTTTATGATTTTTGGACAAAATTGATAAATTTGTTCGAATTTTCACTAGGAAAACATGGTTTGATGGAAATTTGTAGTTTTTTCTATAAACTACACAATTCATACTAGAAAATAAGAAAAAAAATTTTACACCTTATTATGTTCTCCTAGTAGAAATGTGATTTTTTTTAACAATTTTTTTCTCATTTTTTATGATTTTTGGACAAAATTGATAAATTTGTTCGTATTTTCACTAGGAAAACATGGTTTGATGGAAATTTTTTGTCATTTATATAAACTACACAATTTATACTTGAAAATAAGAAAAAAAAATTTACAGCTATCATGTTCTCCTAGTAGAAATGTGATTTTTTTTAACAATTTTTTTCTCATTTTTTATGATTTTTGGACAAAATTGATAAATTTGTTCGTATTTTCACTAGGAAAACATGGTTTGATGGAAATTTTTTGTCATTTTCATAAACTGCACAATTTATACTTGAAAATAAGAAAAAAAAATTTACAGCTATCATGTTCTCCTAGTAGAAATGTGATTTTTTTTAACAATTTTTTTCTCATGTTTTATGATTTTTGGACAAAATTGATAAATTTGTTCGTATTTTCACTAGGAAAACATGGTATGATGGAAATTTTTTGTCATTTTCAAAAACTACACACTTTATACTAGAAAATAAGAAAAAAAAATTTACAGCTATCATGTTCTCCTAGTAGAAATGTGATTTTTTTTAACAATTTTTTTCTCATTTTTTATGATTTTTGGACAAAATTGATAAATTTGTTCGTATTTTCACTAGGAAAACATGGTTTGATGGAAATTTTTTGTCATTTTCATAAACTGCACAATTTATACTTGAAAATAAGAAAAAAAAAATTTACAGCTATCATGTTCTCCTAGTAGAAATGTGATTTTTTTTAACAATTTTGTCCACATTTTTAATGATTTATGGACAAAATTGATAAATTTGTTCGAATTTTCACTAGGAAAAGATGGAATGATGGAAATTTGTTGTTTTTTATAAACTACACAATTTATACTTGAAAATAAGAAAAAAAATTTTACACCTTATTATGTTCTCCTAGTAGAAATGTGATTTTTTTTAACAATTTTGTCCACATTTTTAACGATTTATGGACAAAATTGATAAATTTGTTCGAATTTTCACTAGGAAAACATGGTATGATGGAAATTTGTTGTTTTTTCTACAAACTACACAATTTATACTTGAAAATAAGAAAAATAAATTTACACATTATTATGTTCTCCTAGTAGAAATGTGATTTTCTTTAACAATTTTGTCCACATTTTTTATGATTTATGGACAAAATTGATAAATTTGTTCGATATTTCACTAGGAAAACATGGTATGAAGGAAATTTGTAGTTTTTTCTATAAACTACACAATTCATACTTGAAAATAAGAACAAAAATTTTACACCTTATCATGTTCTCCTAGTAGAAATGTGATTTTTTTTAACAATTTTGTCCACATTTTTTATGATTTATGGACAAAATTGATAAATTTGTTCGAATTTTCACTAGGAAAACATGGTATAATGGAAGTTAGTTGTCATTTTTAAGAACTACACAATTTATACTTGAAAATAAGAAAAAAAATTTTACACCTTATCATGTTCTCCTAGTAGAAATGAGATTTTTTTTAACAATTTTGTCCACATTTTTTATGATTTTTGGACAAAATTGATAAATTTGTTCGAATTTTCACTAGGAAAACATGGAATGATGGAAATTTGTTGTTTTTTCTATAAACTACACAATTTATACTTGAAAATAAGAAAAAAAATTTTACACCTTATTATGTTCTCCTGGTAGAAATGTGATTTTTTTTAACAATTTTGTCCACATTTTTAATGATTTATGGACAAAATTGATAAATTTGTTCGAATTTTCACTATGAAAAGATGGTATGATGGAAATTTGTTGTTTTTTTATAAACTACACAATTTATACTTGAAAATAAGAAAAAAAATTTTACACCTTATTATGTTCTCCTAGTAGAAATGTGATTTTTTTTAACAATTTTGTCCACATTTTTAACGATTTTTGGACAAAATTGATAAATTTGTTCGAATTTTCACTAGGAAAACATGGTATGATGGAAATTTGTTGTTTTATCTATAAACTACACAATTTATACTTGAAAATAAGAAAAATAAATTTACACATTATTATGTTCTCCTAGTAGAAATGTGATTTTCTTTAACAATTTTGTCCACATTTTTTATGATTTATGGACAAAATTGATAAATTTGTTCGAATTTTCACTAGGAAAACATGGTATGATGGAAATTTGTAGTTTTTTCTATAAACTACACAATTCATACTTGAAAATAAGAACAAAAATTTTACACCTTATCATGTTCTCCTAGTAGAAATGTGATTTTTTTTAACAATTTTGTCCACATTTTTTATGATTTATGGACAAAATTGATAAATTTGTTCGAATTTTCACTAGGAAAACATGGTATAATGGAAGTTAGTTGTCATTTTTAAGAACTACACAATTTATACTTGAAAATAAGAAAAAAAATTTTACACCTTATCATGTTCTCCTAGTAGAAATGTGATTTTTTTTAACAATTTTGTCCACATTTTTTATGATTTATGGACAAAATTGATAAATTTGTTCGAATTTTCACTAGGAAAACATGGTATAATGGAAGTTAGTTGTTTTTTAAGAACTACACAATTTATACTTGAAAATAAGAAAAAAAATTTTACACCTTATCATGTTCTCCTAGTAGAAATGAGATTTTTTTTAACAATTTTGTAAACATTTTTTATGATTTTTGGACAAAATTGATAAATTTGTTCGAATTTTCACTAGGAAAACATGGAATGATGGAAATTTGTTGTTTTTTCTATAAACTACACAATTTATACTTGAAAATAAGAAAAAAAATTTTACACCTTATTATGTTCTCCTGGTAGAAATGTGATTTTTTTAAACAATTTTGTCCACATTTTTTATGATTTATGGACAAAATTGATAAATTTGTTCGAATTTTCACTAGGAAAACATGGTATGATGGAAATTTTTTGTCATTTTCAAAAACTACACAATTTATACTTGAAAATAAGAAAAAAAAATTTACAGCTATCATGTTCTCCTAGTAGAAATGTGATTTTTTTTAACAATTTTGTCCACATTTTTAATGATTTATGGACAAAATTGATAAATTTGTTCGAATTTTCACTAGGAAAATATGGTATGATGGAAATTTGTTGTTTTATCTATAAATTACACAATTTATACTTGAAAATAAGAAAAAAAAATTTACAGCTATCATGTTCTCCTAGTAGAAATGTGATTTTTTTTAACAATTTTTTTCTCATTTTTTATGATTTTTGGACAAAATTGATAAATTTGTTCGTATTTTCACTAGGAAAACATGGTATGATGGAAATTTTTTGTCATTTTCAAAAACTACACAATTTATACTTGAAAATAAGAAAAAAAAATTTACAGCTATCATGTTCTCCTAGTAGAAATGTGATTTTTTTTAACAATTTTGTCCACATTTTTAATGATTTATGGACAAAATTGATAAATTTGTTCGAATTTTCACTAGGAAAATATGGTATGATGGAAATTTGTTGTTTTATCTATAAATTACACAATTTATACTTGAAAATAAGAAAAAAAAATTTACAGCTATCATGTTCTCCTAGTAGAAATGTGATTTTTTTGAACAATTTTTGTCTCATTTTTTATGATTTTTGGACAAAATTGATAAATTTGTTCGAATTTTCACTAGGAAAACATGGTTTGATGGAAATTTGTAGTTTTTTCTATAAACTACACAATTCATACTAGAAAATAAGAAAAAAAATTTTACACCTTATTATGTTCTCCTAGTAGAAATGTGATTTTTTTTAACAATTTTTTTCTCATTTTTTATGATTTTTGGACAAAATTGATAAATTTGTTCGTATTTTCACTAGGAAAACATGGTTTGATGGAAATTTTTTGTCATTTATATAAACTACACAATTTATACTTGAAAATAAGAAAAAAAAATTTACAGCTATCATGTTCTCCTAGTAGAAATGTGATTTTTTTTAACAATTTTTTTCTCATTTTTTATGATTTTTGGACAAAATTGATAAATTTGTTCGTATTTTCACTAGGAAAACATGGTTTGATGGAAATTTTTTGTCATTTTCATAAACTGCACAATTTATACTTGAAAATAAGAAAAAAAAATTTACAGCTATCATGTTCTCCTAGTAGAAATGTGATTTTTTTTAACAATTTTTTTCTCATGTTTTATGATTTTTGGACAAAATTGATAAATTTGTTCGTATTTTCACTAGGAAAACATGGTATGATGGAAATTTTTTGTCATTTTCAAAAACTACACACTTTATACTAGAAAATAAGAAAAAAAAATTTACAGCTATCATGTTCTCCTAGTAGAAATGTGATTTTTTTTAACAATTTTTTTCTCATTTTTTATGATTTTTGGACAAAATTGATAAATTTGTTCGTATTTTCACTAGGAAAACATGGTTTGATGGAAATTTTTTGTCATTTTCATAAACTGCACAATTTATACTTGAAAATAAGAAAAAAAAAATTTACAGCTATCATGTTCTCCTAGTAGAAATGTGATTTTTTTTAACAATTTTGTCCACATTTTTAATGATTTATGGACAAAATTGATAAATTTGTTCGAATTTTCACTAGGAAAAGATGGAATGATGGAAATTTGTTGTTTTTTATAAACTACACAATTTATACTTGAAAATAAGAAAAAAAATTTTACACCTTATTATGTTCTCCTAGTAGAAATGTGATTTTTTTTAACAATTTTGTCCACATTTTTAACGATTTATGGACAAAATTGATAAATTTGTTCGAATTTTCACTAGGAAAACATGGTATGATGGAAATTTGTTGTTTTTTCTACAAACTACACAATTTATACTTGAAAATAAGAAAAATAAATTTACACATTATTATGTTCTCCTAGTAGAAATGTGATTTTCTTTAACAATTTTGTCCACATTTTTTATGATTTATGGACAAAATTGATAAATTTGTTCGATATTTCACTAGGAAAACATGGTATGAAGGAAATTTGTAGTTTTTTCTATAAACTACACAATTCATACTTGAAAATAAGAACAAAAATTTTACACCTTATCATGTTCTCCTAGTAGAAATGTGATTTTTTTTAACAATTTTGTCCACATTTTTTATGATTTATGGACAAAATTGATAAATTTGTTCGAATTTTCACTAGGAAAACATGGTATAATGGAAGTTAGTTGTCATTTTTAAGAACTACACAATTTATACTTGAAAATAAGAAAAAAAATTTTACACCTTATCATGTTCTCCTAGTAGAAATGAGATTTTTTTTAACAATTTTGTCCACATTTTTTATGATTTTTGGACAAAATTGATAAATTTGTTCGAATTTTCACTAGGAAAACATGGAATGATGGAAATTTGTTGTTTTTTCTATAAACTACACAATTTATACTTGAAAATAAGAAAAAAAATTTTACACCTTATTATGTTCTCCTGGTAGAAATGTGATTTTTTTTAACAATTTTGTCCACATTTTTAATGATTTATGGACAAAATTGATAAATTTGTTCGAATTTTCACTATGAAAAGATGGTATGATGGAAATTTGTTGTTTTTTTATAAACTACACAATTTATACTTGAAAATAAGAAAAAAAATTTTACACCTTATTATGTTCTCCTAGTAGAAATGTGATTTTTTTTAACAATTTTGTCCACATTTTTAACGATTTTTGGACAAAATTGATAAATTTGTTCGAATTTTCACTAGGAAAACATGGTATGATGGAAATTTGTTGTTTTATCTATAAACTACACAATTTATACTTGAAAATAAGAAAAATAAATTTACACATTATTATGTTCTCCTAGTAGAAATGTGATTTTCTTTAACAATTTTGTCCACATTTTTTATGATTTATGGACAAAATTGATAAATTTGTTCGAATTTTCACTAGGAAAACATGGTATGATGGAAATTTGTAGTTTTTTCTATAAACTACACAATTCATACTTGAAAATAAGAACAAAAATTTTACACCTTATCATGTTCTCCTAGTAGAAATGTGATTTTTTTTAACAATTTTGTCCACATTTTTTATGATTTATGGACAAAATTGATAAATTTGTTCGAATTTTCACTAGGAAAACATGGTATAATGGAAGTTAGTTGTCATTTTTAAGAACTACACAATTTATACTTGAAAATAAGAAAAAAAATTTTACACCTTATCATGTTCTCCTAGTAGAAATGTGATTTTTTTTAACAATTTTGTCCACATTTTTTATGATTTATGGACAAAATTGATAAATTTGTTCGAATTTTCACTAGGAAAACATGGTATAATGGAAGTTAGTTGTTTTTTAAGAACTACACAATTTATACTTGAAAATAAGAAAAAAAATTTTACACCTTATCATGTTCTCCTAGTAGAAATGAGATTTTTTTTAACAATTTTGTAAACATTTTTTATGATTTTTGGACAAAATTGATAAATTTGTTCGAATTTTCACTAGGAAAACATGGAATGATGGAAATTTGTTGTTTTTTCTATAAACTACACAATTTATACTTGAAAATAAGAAAAAAAATTTTACACCTTATTATGTTCTCCTGGTAGAAATGTGATTTTTTTAAACAATTTTGTCCACATTTTTTATGATTTATGGACAAAATTGATAAATTTGTTCGAATTTTCACTAGGAAAAGATGGTATGATGGAAATTTGTTGTTTTTTTATAAACTACACAATTTATACTTGAAAATAAGAAAAACAATTTTACACCTTATTATGTTCTCCTGGTAGAAATGTGATTTTTTTTACCAATTTTGTTCCCTGTTTTGATCATTTACGGGTAAAATTTTTTAAATTTGTTCGAAAAATGCGAACAAAATTGTTAATTTTGTTTTTCACATTTCTACTAGGAGAACATAATTAGCTGTAAAAGTGTTTGAAAAAGGATATGATGTAAATTTGATGGTTCCTGAAATTTCTTGAACAAAAATATAGGAATACACAAAAAAAAGGCCGAAAATTGTATATTGATTTGATCCTTTATTGAAAGTAATTAAAACCATATTTTAGTATAAAATTTGTATAATATTTGGATAATGTTTATTTTTGATTTTTTGGTGATTTGTTTTAATCTTTATAGAGATTTTCTATTAGATCCGTATATTTCTTAACAACAACAGAACGTTTAATCTTTAAAGTAGGTCCTAATTCGCCAGTAGCAATTGAAAAATCGACAGGTAAGATTGTAAATTTTTGAATACGTTGTGCATTCGATATTGCCTTTTTATTCACTGCATCAATACCCTCTTGAATGGCAGCCATTACCTGTATAACATACATACAAATGATTAGTTTACGTAAATTACTTTTTTAATGTCGTTAACGAATGAATGAATGGTAATGGTAATGGGGGGAAAGTTAATGCATGTCGACCTATTAAGTGTTCCCCCATCTGGTGCCTAACGAGGAGTGGTCTCGTCTTCAAGTGCCTCCTCCATCCCTGTTTCTTTCAGAAAGTACAAGATCTTTGGTAGCAGCTCCCCTGAACGTATCTGGTAGACTCTCAGACCTTCTATTCTTTTGTGTATGAGGGTGGCGTCTTAAGAAGTGTTCCGGAGTTTCCTACATTTCTCCACAAAACCTGCAATTGCCCTCATTTTCCAAGCTTAAGCTGTAGACTAAGGTGTCCCCTGTGTCTACAATGCCTCGTAAGAGACCTCGTACGAAGCCGTAATCTATTTTTTCTCCGGTCAAATGTCGTTAACGTATTACAAACCTTTGGATTTTGTTCTTTTATGACTTCGGTTACAGTTGTCGCTTCACTTCCTAAACTTTTTAACCATTTAATTGTTTCCGGTGTGAGAGTATCTAATGGTATGCCATCTGGATCCGTTTCAGACTAAATGAACAAATCAAAATATGAGTAATTTGTAGATCTAGGAGAGGTGGAGGTAGATTTTCTACTTACTTTCAATGACAACAATATTGATAAGTATTTTCGTTTATCACCAATCAAGACTGCATTACTGATGGGGGGTAACTCAGCTTTCAGGTTATGTTCGATGAGTACAGGTGGAATATTTTCACCTCCAGCGGTAATCAACAATTCCTAGAAACAAAACATTCAAATAATATCAAGTAGAAAAAAATCGTTACGCAAGAACGGCTTCAACTTTCTTTAGAATACATAAATCACTTTCTAGCAGTCACAATTTTGGTCTGATCAAAATGAAATATGATTTTAGTATTTGCAAGTCCAATTTTATTAATAAATGACATACGTCAAGGGGAAAGGGGGCATAAAGAAAGAAGAAAACACAAAATATAAAATATCTCTTTTAATATTAGAACAATCAAAAAATGCGTAAGGAATAAAGTTGTAGAAAATCATGTTTGCTACAATTCGTCACCTTATAATTTTTGCTCAAACTCTAATGTGTACAGAGATAGTGAGGAATTTAGTTTTCAATCTTAAACCGTCAATATTTCTGTATATATTAGGGTAACAGAAAAAATGATAAGAAACAAAACTACAGTAAAACTTAATACCTACAACTTTACTTCTTATAAATTTTTCGATTTTTCGAATATTAAGGGAGCTATGTCAAATTTTGTGTTTCCCCTTCCCTCTAAACCCCCCTTTCCCCTTGTCCGATTTTACCCATTAACAAACTTGACCTTTTGAATACCCAAAAGCGCCTCGAATACCAAATTTCATTCCAATCAGATTAAAATTGTAACCGCTAGAGCGATTACAGACACACACATATATATATATATTTATATATATATATATATATATATATATATATATATATATAAATTTTACAGACGGTGATTTTCGACATTTACTAAGTAGGATCGATGGACATGAGAAGAAATTTTTCCAAAATTTTGAAGTCGGTACGGGACCAATTTCCTTTCAGGAAATTCGCTAAAATGATTTAAACGGGAAAAATTTACCTTAATTCGACCCGTAATATGTACAAAACCGTCATCATCGATACGTCCAATATCACCAGAATGTAACCAACCATCTTCGTCTAACGCTTCTTTGGTCTTTTCCAAATCGTTTAGATAGCCCATCAGAACATGACGACCCAACATACAAATCTGAAAATGAGAAAAATGAGAAATTCAATTACTATAATCCGCTAAGTTTAGAGCGCGCTTAGTAACATACTTCACCGTTTCCTTCCTCATCTGGTTTGTCGATTTTGGTTCGAGTACCTGGAATCGTTCTTCCAATTCCATCTATACGGAAAGCAGCGCTGGTGTTTGTAGTATGCGCTCCAGACGCTTCACTCATTCCAAAACACTAGACAGAAGTCAAATTTAAAATTCCTGTTAGTTGTAATAGTGAAGGGGAAGCCCAAAGCCAAGCAAGCTAGTAGTATTAGCGGAGGGAAGGTCGAAGCCTGGCAAGAAGGTCTTTCTAAACATTTTTAATCGACCCATAAAGGACAAGGAGGATAAAGGACTAGGTTATACAACTGCAGCCGACTTTGCCTGCAGAAAACCTTCACAAGCATAGCCGATTACTTTCGTTCCTTTCCATCCGCCAACAGTTTAGTCAATTTACCACCCCATTATTTTTTTTTTAAAATTAATATAATTGAAAAACTGCCGTCGTTGGGAATCGAACCAACAACCTCCCAGTTCCGAATAGAGTATCTTGAAGCTAAGCTAGTACGTCTCTGGATGATTCCTTTGATGGCATTTACGATTCTCGCCCAATAATCGTTGTAAGTATCTACTTACTAGTATAGATCCAGGACTCTTTTCTTAAATTTTGGCAACTCTGAGACGTTTGATAGCCCAAATATTTAAATGTAGTAATTTACGTAAATTGCTTCTTTTTTTTTATAAATAAATAAAAAAAAATCTTACTTCTAAAATACAAATATCCAAAGATAAGAAATATTTTTTGACATCAACAGATAATGGAGCCGCAGATGATAAGAAATTTTCACAACGACCAAAACCTAAAGCCTGTTTAACACGTTTAAACACTATCGCATTTGCCAAACTGTAACCCCACGTGTGTGATGGACATCTGAAATAGAAATACTCAAACTAATATACGATATTCTATTTTATACGGAATTTTCATAGACCTACCCATTCATTCGATCTTGATTATGTGTCATGCCTTGAGCTTTTGCCCATGACGATATCATCTTTTTCAAATATCCATTTTGTGCGGCAACTTCCTGCATTTTATCGTAAATTTTTTCCCATACACGAGGTACACCCAAAAATTGTGTTGGTTGTACTTCAATTAAAGTTTTCACCAAGGATCCTTTTAAAGCATTCTTATCAGCAAAATAGCAGTGAGCTTTCATTTGTATTGATGCATAAATATCAACAGCCTAAACAAATTTTCAAAATGAATACTTTAACAAAATATTAATCGACGAGAAAAACTACATCAAGATTTGTTCATTAAGGTGGTTTTTGTACCGAGACCACCCTAATAATAATAATTAGAAAGAGGGCTACCGCAAACGGGTCCCTAGCACCTAGACCAAGGAGTCTAGGTCAGCTGACCAATTAGTTTGATCAGCTGAACACGATTTTTGAAGGTGATGTTTGGCTGTCAAAAGGGAAAAATTAAATGTTTTTGGCATAATTTCGTTTGGTACCAAATTAGTGACGAGTAACATATCCTGAGACAATATAAGAGTAATTTTAATTAGAGCAAGGTAACAGGAATAAATGTGAATGAAAGAAATTTTAACAAGAGTAATTTCAATAAAATTTAAAATTAATTATATTTTAAATCTAGTATATTTTAATTTAGTTTATTTTCTATTTATTTTTATTTTTGTCTCGACTTTCTATCTATTTCTAATTGTCAAAGAGTAAATTACGACTAGCTAATTTATACTGATGATGACTACATTGTAGTCGAAATACGTATTTATAATACATAAAAAAACTGATCTAGGTAAAGGGGGGCGAATTTGAAATTTTATTGTTTCTAACCATTCATCGACTCATTTAAAAGTATTTTCGAGAATCGTAAATCAAAAAACTTTCGGGGCACAGTCTTGGACTTAAATCAGCAACGAAAAGTGCTCGAATCTAGAGCACGGTAGTGCGCAAGGCCGAGTTTAAATAGTAATCGCTATAATCGCTCTACAAGTTGTAAATGAATACTTATTATTTTTCAAGGTCACGATCAGTATTACTGAAGGTTGAATGTATAGAAAAATGATTGTAAATCGCATGTCATACATTTAGTTAAAAAAAAAAAACAAACAATAATGTCAAAGTTTAATTATACTATTTGTAGGAAAAAATAATAATAGATTCGATTTATTTTATAACAAAACAATTAAATCGTTTGTGATTTGATACGATTTGAATTTAGTTACCTGTGCTGCCACATGACTGAGCGGTAAGTAGCTGACGGTGATGTCACGACCATCGAACTTTATACCGAGATATTTCATGGCAGCTGTTGCATTGTAGATGATGTTGTCGTGCGACAGCATCACAGCTTTGGGATTACCAACGGTACCAGACTGGAAAAAAACAAAATTCGTTACGCAGGAGTTGCTTCAACTTAGCGAATTTCCTTAGAATACATAAATCACTTTCTAGCGGTCACAATTTTAGTCTAATCAAAAGGAAATATGATTTTAGTATTTGCAAGTACAATTTTATTAATAAATGACATACGTCAAGGGGAAATGGGGGCATAAAGAAAGAAGAAAACACAAAATATAAAATATCTCTTTTAATATTAGAACAATCGAAAAATACGTAAGGAATAAAGTTGTAGAAAATCATGTTTGCTACAATTCATCACCTTATCATTTTTGCTCAAACTCTAATGTGTACAGAGATATTGAGAAATTTAATTTTCAATCTTAAACCATCAATATTTCTGTAAATATTAGGGTAACAGAAAAAATGATTAGAAACAAAATTACAGTAAAACTTAATATCTACAACTTTACTTCTTATAAATTTTTCGATTTTTCGAATATTTCTCAAATACCCAATTTCATTCCAATCAGATTATTGTGACCACTAGAGCGATTAAAAACATATATATATATATATATATATATATATATATATATATATATATATATATATATATATATATATATATAAATTTTACAGATGTTGATTTTAGACATCTACTAAGGTAGGATCGATGGACATTTGAAGAAATTTTTCCAAAATTTTGAAGTCGTTCATGTGAGTAAAAATCGATTGAATCTTCTTTGTCACAGATCTTTCGAAGTCTTTAAGAAAATACGATTTGTTACTTATTCGAATTAACTTTTGTTTAGTCTTTGGCCCCCCTCCCCCAAACTTTAACTCTAGATCCGTGCCTGCATACAAATTGATTGCGAAAAAAAAAAGCTGATTGTACAATGTGAAGTAATAGTTAAGTAATAACTAAAGTTCAGGCGATTTTGATGTCGCGTGATGTTAAATAATACAATTAGACAATTGTATCTGTAAAAAGATAAAAAATGTGATCAGGAGATTTATAAAAAAAATAATTCTGAACTTACAGTATAGACCAAAGTGCAACATTCATTTGCACATATAGTTTTAATCACTGCATCCAAATCGTTATCAGGTAAGGATTTTCCAAGTTCCATTACTTGTTTCCACTAGAAATTGAAAAAAAAAAAATACTTGAAAAGAAATTACAGTGTGTTACAAAAATTGTTGACCAAATATACTTCCGGATTTCAGTTAGACGTCGTCCCTAAGTCTATTCGCTGGCCTAAACTATTTAATGTGGTTAGTGCAGAGTCGGATTAAGACAATAGGGAATATGCATGAAAATTTTTTTTCACATTTATTTTCAGAATATGAAAATACTGTTAATACTGTAATAATATTTAAAAACGAAATTAAAATCCGACAAATATCAAGGAAGCTATAGGCTTTTAAAGATTATTATCGGTCTCTTTCTTGCAAAAATACTAAAAACGAAGTTTTACGTGTATTTTAAATGGTGAAAGTGTAATATGACGTCACAAAACATATCAAGAGGGCTATCACCCTCTTTGTCTAATCGGGAATTTCAATCATTCATATCTCGCTTATTTTTAAAGTTATTTAAAAAGTAATTTTACCTTGATATTTGTCAAGTAAACATGCTTCAAATCAAGTGAAAAAAAATTTGCATGCATATTCCCTATTTGCACGCACTAGGCAGAATTTTTGCCCTCTCCTTTTAAGATACATTTCCATCTTGACGCTAGACGCTGATGTCAGACGTCGAAATGGGTGATCAGTTTTGACGCCATCATCGAAAACGCTAGAAGTTGGAATGAAACCAATTTCTTCGCATGACGCTAACCCTTATTAGTTTCGATAAATGAGGTAGCAATATATCTGGTGTAAACTATCAAAATTTTCCGCCATAGGCTGCTGTCTAGTTTGTCTACTCGGCAAACCCACCACTAGGCCAGTGCCGGATTTAAGTTAGCCGCCCTAGGCCCATTTCGATATACTGCCCCTAACTAGATTGTCTATTGGAAGAATTTGTAGTTACAAAATTAGATAAATCGCTTTCAAATTTTAATCGACCTTGATATTTTAGTACCTTTAAAATTTTGCCATCCTAGATCCGAGCCTCAAGGACCTAGGTTATTTTACAGTATTCTTCTGCCACCCTTGGCCTTGGTCTACTCGGCCTATTCTAAAGTCGGCACTGACCAAATGCCAAGATAATTTTGGTTGAACTATTCAATTTTCTGGGCCAAATATTATGATAGATTACAGGAAAGATATTTTTTGTTGACTATTCTCTGGCCGAAGTATTTTCACAAAAATTTTGATAACGTATCATTGGGCTTTATAACCATATATTTTCGACAAAGAACTCGCCCGCAAATAGTTTCCTTATTGGTAGAAATAAATATATCCAAAAAATTCCCAAAAATCAATGTATGCAAATTTTTATGCTTGGCCAAATTTTATTTTTCAAGCAAGTGTTTTAGCCACAAAAATGTACAGAGTAATCGGAATAATTAGCATAACGCAAAATTTAATTTACAATATAAGGATTGATTTGATGAGTTGTATCTTGTTAAATTATTTGCAATTTTTATTCCGATCATTCTGTATATAACCCACATTCTTGTAGCACACAGTATATATTTATAACATTAGATAATATCCAAAAATACTCACACTGTATACATTCGGATGATTTTCCACAACACCAGAATATTGAACGATTGCTTTCAGATGTGGCAACCGATCGCGAATTTCCAAAATTTTCTCCAACTGTTTTTCATCTTCCACAACAACAATATTCGCTCGTGATGTTTCGCAACAATGATGGCACGCTTCCGGCGAATTTGTTGTATAAATACCCGCAGCAATTCCTCTAAAATTTTCTCGAAGTTAAAAAATTTCTCTCGAATCTTCGAAACTATCCCAGAATTGGTATACAAATTTTTATCTAATATATCCACCAATTCTAGGACACTCCGGAAAAAAAAACCCTGAAAATTTCATACCCAGCATGAATTGCAGCTAAATCCGAAATAAACCATTCGGGTGAATTGAATCCCAGAATACAAACACAATGATGCCGTTCCAATCCTAATTTCAAGAAGGCTTTCGCACAAGTACGTACTTCAACTTGGTACTGTCTGTACCGCGCCAAAAACAAATAAAAAACAACGGTTTTGGTAAAAATTTGTGGATAAAACGTGCGAAAAAAACTTACTCATAATTTAATTGTCTCCAAACTTTTTCATCACCTTGTCGCCACGACAGGGCAATATTTTCACCATACAGATTGACGGCTTCATCCAACAATTGGGGTACTGTGCGAACGGGTATTTTATCATCCAAATCGGTTCGTAAACGCACTCGACCATCGATTACCGTTGTATATAAATCAGACATTGTTCTGAAAGAAGATGAACCACACAAGAACACACTTTAGCGAAAAAATCACCCACCAAAAGAATAAACAATAACACACACACACTTACAACCAGCCAAATTTATAACTAACTAATTACTGCCCTATTTGAGAGAATCAATCTGTTATCTGTTATCTGGCATGACATTGAGGAAGGTTTCACACAGAGGTCAACATATGTGGACTTTTATCAACATCGTATTTTGAATTTAAAAAAAAAAAAAAAAACGCACAAATGTTTTGATCAAAAAATCATTTGATTTGATTATAAATAAACACGAACCCGTTTTAGATTTAGATTTGTTCAAACATGTACACGAGTTTGACTCCCCACTACACAAATTCAATTTTTACTTGATACAAACAAACAATCACAATTGAATTCTGATAATTTTGAAATCATAGTTTGAAATCACCAAAAAAAAAAAAAAAAAAAACAGAACAAGTGGAAATACAAACTAACTGATTTAATTGCTTCAATATTCTGTATATATTGCATTCTTTTTTATTAATACGTTACAATGGTGTTCGGTCGAACATTCTTGTGTCACCAAAAACTGTAAGATTTCAATAGTTAATAACTTCGAGACTAAAGGCCCAATTACATCTACCGAGTACTCGGCCGAGTAAGCCGTAATGTAATCGGCTGAGACAGTACTCTCGCCCTCCCACTTGGCCAGTGTAATCACGTTTGCGGCTGGCAAATTACAGGAGCGTTTAAAAACTTTTTTCATTTTTCTCTTATTACTTCGCGGGGACATGTTAACATCGCGGAACACACTTGACAACTGTCTCGTCCTGACCAGCTGGAATGTAATCACCTACTTGCCGCATCGAAGTAGCTCGGCAGAGTACTGGGCCGAGTATTCGGTGGGTGTAATTGGGCCTTAATAGTACTTTTATAATGGTTGCCTACAACAGAGAGATCATGTCTTTACGCATTTATCGCGCTGTATTTGTTTGGCTTGTGATGTCATCGTACCAATGTGGGCGCATGCGCGTGAATGGTTACGAATTAGCTTTGTGTAGAGTTATAAGTTGGTGTAGCGGGGAAACTCCTTTAGTTAGGACATTGATCCGGGTGGCATTATGAAGAACTGGCGAAGTACTATTAGAAGGCAAACTACGATTACGTAGATGGCCCATTGGACAACCAGCGGCCAGCGACAGTCCAAACGTCTACGGATCATGTGTAGGGCGTTTTCACGAAAAATCTTCGTCGCGGACCCGAATTGCGCCTTTCTTCCCTTTTACATGTTTTCTTTTCCATCGGACATACAAGGGCCAGCGACAGTCCAAACATCTACGGATCTAAGGTGCGGACTTGAATTTCGCCTTTCTTCAATGGTTGAAGATATATGTACATGGCCGCAGAAGTAGCGAAGTTATATGGCTTATTCATTCGGTTTGCGAAAAAAAATCTTCGGTTAAAAGTCGTTCATTATAAATATACTAACAACTTTTATTCGAAACATTTGCCGCAAAAATCGATTGAATAAGGTACAAAATCAACTTAAAAAATGAGAGCAAATTTTCTGGTCCATAGTAAAAATAAAATTCGGAGGTCTCTCTCTGTAGATAGTCTACACGCGCGAAGTCTAAAGAAAATTAAATTTGGTTTTTGTAAACCAGCGTCTATTTATATCCATTTTTACTATGGTTGCCTTTTCGGTTATATTATACCAACGGAAGTGACTAGCGTTTACTTAATTTGACATTTAAGTAATATGCCTGAACATTGATAACATTCTTTTTGACATTAAATACTTGATATGAAACGACCTCTGGCATTCTAGAATCTAGACCAATCCTCTGCCGAACCATAATATCTTAGGTCCCTCAGCGGCAGAGTATTGGTCTAGAATGCTAGAGGACGTGGGTTCGATTCCCATCCTAGATGTGTATGATTTTCCATATCAAACATTTGATGTTCAAGAATGTTAAAATTACATTTCTAAAAAGGCTCACAAGCTCTGCCTGTGTGTGTTTTCTCAAGGTCCCCGCATAGTCTAAAGTAGGCTACAAACGAGGAAGATTGTGCAGCAACATTTAACTCCGCCTACAAAATATTTTGTCTACAGACGTGCAACCAAAATTGGGATCATAAAATTATTACTTTATTACTGTGATCTTAAAAATTCAATCACTTGTCATCTTGTCTCGTATCTATCTCATTTAATTTGTAGTTTATTTATCTACTAGTTTATTTGTATGTATCTCTAGTTGTTGCACGTATTTTGTAAAAAAATTTTTACAAAAATATATTTTATTTCAATACAAAAAATAAAGTATAAAAATAATAAAGTATATAATGTAATCAATCTAGGTAATAAAACATAAAAAAATATTAGGAAAACATAAAATTTTAGATAATATGTTGCAAATATTGCTACACACGAGGAACAGGTACAGCAACCAGATCAAGGACATTGTTTTTGTTCTGCAACAGCTATACAGACTAGCAACCTACTACCGACCATTCCTTTGTCCTTAAAATGTTCTTGCACAGGTTGCACGTCTGTAATCCCTATAAGACAGCCCTGTATGAATTTCATTGGATTATATTTGCATAAATAATTTTGTTAACCTTGTTCTTAGGTAAATTGTTATTTAACAATCAGATAAACAATCGTAAAAACCGAATGTTTGCATTTGGTGTGAATTGATAATTTTGTTTATTCGGTTCAAAGTATTCATTTCTTTATTTATTTTTTAATTAATTTGTTTAAATGTGTTTTTTATTGTATTTATATTTTTTAATATTAAAAAGTAAATGTAAATTTTTATTTGTATGCATATTTTTACATATTAAGCATTTTTTATGTGGACATATGTTAAGTTTTGCAACTTCATGAATATTCAAGTTACAGTGTTACAAAATTCTGGAAATCAACACAGACATCATGGAAAATTCATTCAGAGACGGATGACACTGATGTAACTATTCGTCGATCATACCATGACATTGACTTTTGAAAGGTTGAGAATAGATTTATTATCATTATCTAAAAAAATTTGCTACGCAGGAGCTGCTTCAACTTAGCGAATTTCTTTAGAATACATGAATCAGTCTCTAGCGGTCACAATTTTAGTGTGATCAAAATGGAATGTCGTATCTGATATGATTTTGGTATTTGCAAGGGGAAATGGAGGCATAGAGAAAGAAGAAAACACAAAATATAAAATATCTCTCTTAATATTAGAACAATCGAAAAATGTGTAAGGAATAAAGTTGTAGAAAATCATATTTGCTACAATTCATTATCTCATCATTTTTGCTCAAACTCTAATGTGAACAGAGATATTAAGAATTTTAATTTTCAATTTTAAATTGTAAATATTTTTGTAAATATTAGTGTAATAGAAAAAATGATAAGAAACAAAAGTATTTACAACTTTATTCTATTCAATTTTTCAATTTTTCGAATATTAAGGGAGATATGCCATTTTTTGTGTTGCCCCCTTTCCCTTTGTCCGATTTTACCCGAATATGACTTTTCAAATACCAAAAGCGCATAGCATTGTGAATGAAAGAAATTTTAACAAGAGTAATTTCAATAAAATTTATTTTATTTTAAAATTTAAAATTTATTATATTTTAATTTTAATTTATTTTGGTTAATCTTTTATTTATTTTTATTTTTGTCTATTGATATCGACTTTCTATCTATTTCTAATTTTCAAAGAGTAAATTACGACTAGCTAATTTATACTGATGATGACTACTTTGTAGTCGAAATACGTATTTATAATATAAAAAAAACTGATCTAGGTAAAGGGACAAATTTGAAATTTTATTTCAAAAAACCTAGAGTTCTCATTAATTATTCTCATTTGATAATATAATAGTTCTTTCATGCTATGTCTTACGTAACCTTAATGGAAATTGACATTAGTATTGTAGTGTGATGCACACAGTGGAATAATAAGTAAATGTTGACTACAAAATAATACTGTCAATGATATGAAAACATTGATTTATTTCTCATAATCATCCGTGGTGTAATGGGTTAGTACACTCGGCTAGAAATCCAAACGTCCTGAATTCGATACCTGGTAGATATGTTAATTTTTCATATCAACAAACGTAAAATATTTGTCAAGGATTTATATCGTGTATCGAATTCGTAAGATGGAAGTATTAAAAATATTCGAAACTCAACTGTAATAAATTTTAACTAAAGGTACACATGGCCACAAAAGTAGCGTTCATTTTTCATAATTTTTTTTAGTTGATTTATAACCTTATTTAGTCGGTTTTTGAGAAAATGTTTCGACTAGAAGTTGTTACTATATTTATAAAGAATAAATTTTCATCGAAGAATTTTTTCGAAAAGCGAATAAATATCACTCTAATCAATTATAAAATTTTGGAAAAATGAGCGCAACTTTTTTCACCTACATATTGAAATAAAAATTTGAAAGTGAATTATTTAAGATATTGTTATTAACATTGGATTCTTTCAGAGTATTTGACACAAATTTTTCATAGTTGATCAACATTACTTGACGTCTTTAATATATTCAACATTTTTCCACTGATTTTACGGGAAAATAAAAACGCAATTCAATCAATTTAATTAGCAATCACAAAATTTTTTCCTACAGTTCTTCGATTCACTTGATTTAATTACAATAATGAGCTTTGATTTAACAATCCTGTGTACAGGTAATAAAACCTGTTCCGTAGACAAGAAATCAGTTTCAAAGGTGGCATTCCTTTGAAAAAGGTGTGTGTGTGTGCGCGCGTCTGTACTTATGTAGAAGAATAATATTAAATAAGGTTAACACTACTATTAATACTAGTGAAAAACTACTATCGAAAAATTATATATTGTATAAAAAAAAAAAAATTCGTTACGCAGGAGCTGCTTCAACTTAGCGAATTTCCTAAGAATACATAAATACTCTCTAGCGGTCACAATTTTAGTCTGATCAAAATGAAATGTCGTATATGATTTTAGTATTTGTAAGGCCAATTTTATTAATAAATTACATACGTCAAGGCGAAAAGGGGCCATAAAGAAAGAAGAAAACACAAAATATAAAATATCTCTCTTAATATTAGAATAGTCGAAAAATGCGTAGGAAATAAAGTTGTAGAAAATCAAATTTGCTACAATTCATCATCTTATCATTTTTGCTCAAACTATAATGTGTACAGAGATATTAAGGAATTTAATTTTCAATCTTAAACCATCAATATTTCTGTAAATATTAGTGTAACAGAAAAAATGATAAGAAACAAAAGTACAGTAAAATTTAGTACCTACAACTTTACTTCTGATAAATTTTTCGATTTTTCGAATATTATGGGAGATATGTCAAATTTTGTGTTTCCCCCTTCCTCTTAACCTCACTTTCCCCTTGTCCAATTTTACCCATTAACGAGTTTGACCTTTTGAATACCAAAAGCGTCTCAAATACCAAATTTCATTCCGATAAAATGAAAACTGTGACCGCTAGAGTGATAAAAGACACATATGTATACACTGGAGTAAAGTTTAGTACCTTGGATAGTTGAAGCGGTTAGACAGCGCTTTAAGTGGGTTCGTTAGACACATATGTTTAGACACATAAGCATACTCGCTCTGTTCGCAAAGGGGCTCACCTTGACCACCGAGGCGACCTTTGGCCTTGGCTCCGCGTCACAGAAAATAACATTGCATAAATTGTAAAAAAGTTTTCCGATTTTTCCCGTCGGTTTCAAGCAATTTCACGTCGAATGCAAAAAACCGCATCTTTCTAGCATGTCTAGAAGTGCCTTAGAATTTGTATACATGAGTGAGTGAGTGTGTCACCTTCACTTAGGAGGGCTATATATTATATTAGACTCTGTCCAGTTATATAGAGGTCAGTAAGCACTCCAGTAACACCATTTCCATTCTGAGACGACCGGACAACATATACAATTACCTTATTCGGGTAAACATTGATAAGAAACCGATTTGTTGTTAATTTTTTTATTAAATAAAATAAATCAGACCATGCTGTACTAATTAACTTGTTTGATTTCTGCTGTGGAGAGCACGTTCTCAACAAACAATTATGTAAATAAATACCATAAATATGTGGTGTGAAACACTCATATATGACCTCTATCTGTTGTAGATTTTAATATAATATGTATTTATACAGTTGATAAATACCGAATCCATTCACTTTTCGAAAAAAATATTTAGAATAACAAATGTACCTATTCGGAAAACAGCGGTTGACAGTGTTTGAACAATGACCATATAGGCCGAAACATATGTCACACTTATTTTATTTTTTGTTAAATAAAAATAAATAAAGACTAGGTGGGATTTTTGCAAAGTATAATGTTTTTTTAATTTTTTTATTAAATTTATAAAATATTCGGAAAAAATCGTTTACAAACACATGGACTCAAATCTTTATTCGGTTTTGTAAAAAAATGCTTCGGATAAAAGTAGTTTATTATATATATACTAACAACTTTTATTCGATACATTTTCCCAAAAAACGAATGACACAAGTGACAAATCAACAAAAAAGTTTTGAAAAATGAGCGTTACTATTGTGGTCCATAATACAGCAACGGGAACACTGGGCTGCTCTAAAAGTCTTACCTGCCACTGAAATCACCTCAGGAGTGGTCAGGAATTGCCATGAGGAACTATTGGAGGTGGCAAAACGGAACAATGTTAAATTGTTCTGAATATCAGGTCACAGTGATTTCGAAGGACACGAAAAAGCAGATACGTTAGCAAAGAAGTGGGTCGGAATACCTTTCATAGGCTCAGAACCTATTTTAGAAATTCCAAAGAAAATATACCGCAACTAAAACTCTATTTCGGGAAGCTTCCAAGAGGCTGCCTCTCAATGTGGTCTCTCAATCAGGTTTCTCAACCTGAGCAGGATGCAACTTCGAAAGCTAACTGGATTCATTACCTATGAAAGAATCTATGACTCCACAATGGATGCATTATCGACGAGGAGGTAGAAAGATCCAGCCATATAATCTTTGAATATCATGGGAGACGCGAATCTTGTCAAACTGAAGTAGGAGGGGAAGTTCAATGGATTCAAGATCAAAGAGATCTATGTGAAATACTTTTTATACCCCAAGATCTGTCTATCTATCTATCTATGGTTGGGTCTACTCTACCTTATAATATCCTTTATAGATTCGAAAGGTGATAGTTTTACGGTGTACTTACTTGAATCTTAAACGCACTTTTTCTCTGATTTTTTGTTGTTGTTGAATAAACACATAAAAATGTACTTCTATTAATTATGAAAAACTAATTACGTCAAGTGAATAATTAAATTATTTCTTTTGTTTGATAAAAAATAATTGATTTAATTTTTCTTTCATTTATTTAAAAAAAAAATAAAATAATGTTGATTCGTTTAATATTTGTTTTAAGGTTGTAAATGAATTAATTTACTTTGTAAGGTTAATAAAACGATTACAAATTCAATATTTTATTGTTATAATTCAATATATTGTTATATTGGTGTCCATTAATTATAAATTATGATCCGTTGGTGTAAATCAAACACCGCATCATTCAACAACAACAACAACAAAAAGCTTTTATTAGAAAGGTCACACTCAATTTTCCAAACTTTTTAGTTGATTTGTGCCATATTTATTTGGATTTTGGGAAAATGTTTCGAAAAATTCGTTACGCAGGAGTTGCTTCAACTTCACTCTCTAGCAGTCACAATTTTAGTTAAATCAAAATGAAATGTCGTTCTGATATGATTTTAGCATTGGCAAGGCCATATTTATTAATAAATGACATACGTCAAGGGGAAATGGGGGCATAGAGAAAGAAGAAAATACAAAATATCTTAATATTAGAACAATCGAAAAATGCGTAAGGAATAAAGTTGTAGAAAATCATGTTTGCTACAATTCATCACCATATCATTTTTGATCAAACTCTAATGTGTACAGAGATATTGAGAAATTTAATTTTCAATCTTAAACCGTCAATATTTCTGTAAATATTAGTGTAACCGAAAAAATAATAAGAAACAAAATTACAGTAAAACTTAGTACCTACAACTTTACTTCTTATAAATTTTTCGATTTTTAGAATATTAAGGGAGATGTCAAATTTTGTGTTTCCCCCTCCCTCTAAACCCCCCTTTCCCCTTGTCCGATTTTACCCATTAATGAACTTGACCTTTTGAATACCAAAAGCGTCTCAAATACCAAATTTCATTCCAATCAGATTAAAATTGTGACCGCTAGAGCGATTGCACATATATATATATATACATATATAAATTTTCAGATGGTGATTTTCGACATCTACTAGATAGGATCGATGGACATTTGAAGAAATTTTTGCAAAATTTTGAAGTCAGTACGAGACCAATAGCTCTATTTCCTTTCAGGAAATTCGTTAAAAATACTAAAATGAAGGATAAACTTACTACTACAGTTCACAGTTCACAAAAAGTACTTGAGATTTGAGTTAAGTGAAAAATCTGTTCACAAACGCATCACAATTTTGACACAAAACAAAACAATGTCGTCGATTAAGCCATTTATTTGAAACGTAAAGTTTTGAAGCTTGAGTTATAAATGAGAAATAATACGCAGGTATGGAATACGATTGATTTTATTATAGTTTTATACCAAGAATAGATAAATGAATTTCCGTTGAATTTTGAAAAATAATATTTATATGAAAATAAATATTTATGTATTTGAAACATTTGAAAATGATATTATTATGAAAATTGAAATCCGGGAATAGAAATTTATAACAGACATTCATTCGATTGAATTTGTTCAACAATTTTGTACAAATAATGGTCAACATTTTTTATTAACAAAACTTTCTATATAAAACGGCTATTGGCAGTTGTCAACCGTCAAATACCACTTCTGATTTGAAATCAGCGACCCGAAGAACCCTCTTGCCTATATGCTGATACTCCTATTTCGGTAAGTACAGCGACCCGAAAAACTCCAGTAGAAAACGAACGAAGACGCATTGAATTGACAATAGCTCTATACTCTTAGTGAAAAAATCCCGAAAAATTGACTCTCCACCCCCCATTTCTGGAAAGCTGTTCCTTTTTCGACCGTGAGAATTTTTGACCGAGGTCGGCTAGGTGATTAGCAGCTCGAATAACAGTTGTTAGTCTATTTATAATGAAGAACTTTTATCCGAAGAATTTTTTCGAAAACCGACTAAATAAGGCACAAATCAATTAAAACAATTTTTGGGTAGCAGGTATTTAAAAAACAAAGTTCTCAGCATCTCTTGGGTATTTTTCCAAAGAACAACCTGTATAAACTATTTTGTTTTGATTAAACTTTGCATATTTGTAAGGTGTTTAATTATATTTATATATTGGAAATGAATACTTAATTTATTGTTAAATTAAAGCTTTTTATACCCAGTGTATGTAAATAAACAATGTATATTAATATAAATAATATTAAAGAGAACTCTAGGATTTTTCGAAATAAATTTCGATTTTTGACCCAATTTCCTAGATCCAAATTTTTTTGTATTTTATAAATACGTATTTCGACTACAAAGTAGTCATCATCAGTATGAATTAGCTAATTGTAATTATTCTCCGAGGAGATGTTACTTGTTGCTAATTTGGTGCAGACCGTCACCAAATTAGCAACACCAGAAAGAGGGGTACGGCAAACGGGTCCCTAGCACCTAGACCAAGGGGTCCTCTGTGCCCTCCTTTGGACACTCCTAAATCCCTTCTGTTTTCACCAGATTCATTTTGTACACTAATAACTCTTTCGATAGATCCACAAAACTGTTTGGCTATAGCGAAATGTTAAAAACCTTTCTCGCAAATACATAAAATACTCTTGAAAATAATTCCCTCTCCCAAGATTAACTACGTGAAATATGTAACTTCTTCCATAGATCCAAAAAAAAAAACATTTAGCTAGCGAAAAATTTCTGGCCAATCAGGGGGTATCCAATAATCTATATACACACATAGTACACATAAAAATAAAACCAAATATGTATCGCAAACTTAGAAACAACTTTGTAAACAAAATGATAGCGTGCCAAAAATGCAATTACGCTCATTAACAGTCGAAAGCGTGTCAATGTTACGATGAAAAATCACAATTCTTTACACTAACCTGATAGATATTATTCAAATGTAACAATGTCCCACAATTGAAACTATTCCAGTGATTGATGCACCGATTTTAATGATCTCACAAACATATAGAAAAACAGTTCTCAGTTATAATTATTAATTGATGAGTATTAATGAATAACGATCGGTAGAACTTTTTTTACAAAAAATGAATCGATTGATAGCTTATACTAAAATGATAATTGTGAATCTTGCCAGCATATTTATTTTTGTATTATTGCAATTCAATCGTAATAATTATCTTTGTTGAGTCAGTGGTACTCAAACAGTTTATTCAAATGTTATGTCCGATTATAAATTCATATCTATTTAACATGTTCGAATCTGGGTTTCAGCAAAGTAAAGAGTTTATTACGAGATACTTCTTCTCAAAACGATTAGCATTTTTACGAATGCCGTTTGGTTTACATAACGTGGTCCCCAAACTTTTTCGCGAATTATGGCAGAATTTTTCAAAGACTGTGTCGAGATATTAAAACCACGCTATTGATAAAATTGGTGGGGCGAAGTAAAGCTTCTTGTCACTGGCCTCTTGGTTTCTCGGATAATGGCAAAAATATAGACTGTGTCTAGATCTCGAAACCTTACTCTAGATGAGATTTGTACGGGCGAAGTTAAGCTTTACGTTACTGGCCTCTTGGTTTACGTAACGCGGCCTAAAGTTTTTCTCTATTATGACTGAACTTTTCAAAAATATGGACTGTATTGACATCTCAAAACCTCACTCGATTTCAAAATCTCGACCTAAAAGATCTATCGGAAAGAAATAGAAATTTTAGACCACCACGAAGATTCAAAAGGAATTACCTCAATTCCGTTCAAGGCAGATTCTTTTTCTTCGACGAATTATTCTTTTTATGTGTCAGTTTGTTCCTCTTGTATTTCAAGGACTTTAAGGGCACCCTCAATATTGTCAAACCTCTCTTCACACAAACCTTCGGGACCTACCTTCAGAGCAAAGCTCTTTTAGTAGATCTGCGGTTCTTGTAGAAACTTGGTCTCCGTGAGAGCCCTTTTCCAGGTGTCTCTATTTTATGCTATTTTTGAAAGTGCAATTCCGGTTTTTAATTTTGCAAAAGATGATCGATGTTGTCTAATTGGTACATTCTGTTTCGAACGCCGACACTTGCATACTCACTCAATTCTTCCGCTAGAGGTATTTGGACAAAACATTAAAGATTTACGGAGAAATCCTGACTTTTCCCATCAGGGAAATTGTAGACATTGAACGGCGATATTACTAGGCAAACAAATTGTACCAAGTGGTTTTTATACCCAGTATATATAATATATACAAGGGTATATTAAGTTAAGTCTTTGTACCGATTGGAAATATTGACCGTAGAATTTTAACACAGGCCAAAAAAAAAACGAAAAGAGACAACCAGAGCTAAAAAGTAACTTCAAGATCGTCGTGAATGGCCAAAACTGTACCTAGCGGGGGGATATATTCATATTTGAAATCGTAAGAGATAGAAGAAAAACCTAAAGGTAAAAAAATGTTCCTTTTTGATAAATAAACAACTATTGTTTGAAACTTTTTTTTTTTCCATAAACGCAGTATACACCGGGTAATTAAGCAATTACCTCAATTAGTTGTTATTTTTCATTTGTTTCTATTCGTTTTGAATTGTGTACGAATTCTTTTTGTCCCAAACACTATTAATTAGTTAATTAATAATTAGATGTTGCATTAATTACTATGCTCGGCTGCTGTTCAATATCCAACAAACATACAAACAATTTATTCGCATAATAAAATTTAAAAAAAAAAAAAAAAAAGGTAAATAAAAAAAAAATTAAATGTAATTAATATAACATAAATTTTATATAATTATATTTGAAAGTTATATAATTTATTGTCAGTGTATTATTATGTTATCTATAATTACCATCTGTGTACAAAATTATTATTAATCTTATGCAAATTAGCATTCAATGTTTATTACTATACGCTGGTTGACATGCAATCATCTTTGAAATTAAGGTAGGTTAGTTAACAGGGGTGGGCGCAGACGGGTCGTCTGAGCCTTACGAGCTCTCCATAAGCTGGGTGAGAGTAAGTAAAGAAGGTATGTTTTGAAGCAAGACGGAACGATGTTTCAATACAGGTTGTCCTACCGATTATTGCCCAATAATTAATATAGTATAGTCTATAGTATAGTCAATATTTTATTTTTTTTGAAAAACAAATTATGCGAAAAATAATTTCCACTACTACAAATACTACTTTTCACTTTTTCAATTCAAAGTAGACTAACTCGAAGAACTCAAATTCCCACTTTATGTAAAATTTGACTTAATTCATCAAATTCCCATGACACTATACTGAGCATACTCCATACGAAGAAAAAATAATTAAATCAGGTAAATAATTCTTTATTAGTTCTCGGATATGAATAGTAAAATATTTAGACAAATTATTTGGAATTTCCAAAACTATAATTCTATTTAAATTATCCTTTGCAAAAATTTCCCTCTTTTATTACAATGGTCCAGCGGTAAACTTAAAGGTTCAAAAGATTTATATTTTTTATATATTTTTATTTTATTCATACACAAATATGATATATACTAAAAAGGTAAATTTTATGACCCAAATTACCAGCCAAAAATTCCAGAGTATGTATTGAATGATTGCTTGTATTATTTACTTTGTATAATAGTGACCATAAAAAAGATTTGGTATTATTATATTTTTTTCAGAAAATGTTTTAATTAAAAAAAGAAAATATTAATAATTGGTAGGTTACCCTGTATTAACTCTATCTCTCTTCCCTACCTCTCACTCAGAGCTTGGCCGAGTCAACTCTTGCCCACCTCTGGGTTAGTTAACAGAGGTGGGCGCAGACGGGTCGCCGGAGTCGAACGACTCGCTATAAGCTCCGTTCCCGTCTTACTTCAAAACATACCATTTTTATTTACTCTCACCCAGCTTATGGCGAGTCGTTCGACTCCGGCGACCCGTCTGCGCCCACCTCTAGGTTAGTATCCAAGAGGCTATACCTCGATGCACTGAGCCTGAACAGGATATAACAGCGAAAGGTTACCGAATTCATCACTGGACATTATCACCTGCGGAAACATCTGCCCACAATGGGATTCCATAACGGATCCATTATGTGCAGACTGTTCGGCGAAGAGGAAGAAACATCCAGCCACATTATCTTTAACTGCGAATCTCTCGGATACAGCAGATACAAGATATTCGGTGCATCTCACCCTGAATATATGCACCTTCAGGAAAACCAGATCAGCAAGCTCCTGGCTCTTGCCAAAATATGGGCGAAGCGAATCTTGTCAGACTGAAGTAGAAGGGGGAGCACAATGGACCCTAAGGTCGAAGTGCAGTACTTTTTTTACACCCCAAGATATATCTATCTATCTAACGACAGTTATCTTATATAGGATTTTAAGCTTCCTGCACATGGAGACAGCAATGGCGGCTAAAAAATATCGCCAGTGAAATAATCGGGCAGTAGGCTTACATACGAGGACAGTTATGGCTTCTATTACTTGGCAACATTGTCAGAAGATGCGTTCAAATAATGGTGGGAAACAATCGCATAACCTTTGCGTACACATAGGATGTATCATCTATGGAGTGCAAAAATTAAGGAGGGTTAACTCAAATAGTATTTTAAGCTCCCTGCACATGGGGACAGCAATGGCGGCTAGAAAATGCCGCCAGTGAAATAATCGGACAGTAGGCTTACATACGAGGACAGTTATGGCTTCCATTACTTGGCAGCCAATAGCTAGCTTTGTGTGGAACTGGTGAGTGCAACATGGTGAGAAGATGCGTGAGAACATGGAGGAGGTTTATGAAGAGTATGCGGAAGAAGAGTCTGGCGTTCAACTGGCGGCCCGTACTTTTTAAGACACTTGCAATAATGGCTGCCACAAGATCTCGTGACCCTGTTACTAGCCCAAACCTGCTTGAGCTTGGTGGCCACTAGTAGCCAGTAGCTGCTACGTTGAAGCCGTTATCCTTGCACATGGGGACAGTAGAGATATAATTAATGGCGACCATTACTGGCTAGTACTTCTGATCGTCACAACAGAGGACATCTGTTTGGTTTTTTGCTTAGAATTCTTAAGTTTAAACAAAATCATTTTGTGGGAAACACTTACATGGTCTCTATACAGAGGTATACTCAGAAGTTAACCCGTAAAATTGGATCCCGTCTTGGATTTCAATGATATTGAGGAGAATCTTAAAATTGTGCGTTTTGAATTAAAATGATTTTGAAGCTCAAAACGTTTAATCCCTTCCCCACAAAACTTCCGAGAAGATTATTCCACAAGACATCTTCAGAGCAAAGCTCTTTTAGCATAATCTTACCGTGCGTGAGAATCCTTTTCCAACTGTCCATATTTTGCACTTACCGTTTTCAGTTAGTGAACTTCATTGTTCTGAAATTGACTCTGAATTCATCGCTATCGTGGTCTCCAACTGATCTTTCTCTTTATGGGATCCAACATGAGTCGTGAAGCGAGTCATGAAGCGTGAGTCATCCATGTCTGAAGGGTTGTTTAGCTCCTTGGTATTTATGGATCTTTCATTCTTCGCTGTCATGAATCTAATATTCGCTAACGTTCACACCCAGGCGTGGATTTTTTTAGCAGAGTCTCTTACCCTCCATGAGAAAAATCTTCCTATTTTGCACTTACCGTTTCGATTTAGTAAACTTCACTGTCCTGATATTGGCTCTGATTTCATCGCTTCCGTGGTCTCCAACTGATCTCTCTCCTTATGGGAACCAACGTGAGCCAGCCATGCCTGGTGGATTGTATAGCTCCTGGATCTTCCATTCTTCGCTGTCTTGAATCAAATATTCGCTAACGGTCGCACCCAGGCGTGGATCTAGGATTAAATTTATGAGGAGGGAATGTCATTTCATAGGTAAGATCAAGTTCTCCATGATATTTCTCTTTTCAGGATCTGCTCGTATTTTCAGGATGACAAAAGTGAAATAAAACTCTGAACAAATTTATATTGTGTTTATTTTTTAACTAAATAACACATCTGAAATAGTAATACATAGGGGGTCGAGGTGGGTGGGGGGCGTTCAGGAGGGGGATATTTAAGGGACATTGTATTTTTTTGTTTATATTTGTTTAAGAGGAGATCACAATAATAAATGTTTTACTAAACAGAGGACTCTGTGTGTAAAATATTACAATAAATTTTTTTTTGAGTATTTCTTGAGTGAGAGGAAATACAATTCAAAATTTTCCCCCATATTTTTTACTACAATTAATTAAAGGTTTTTTTTTTCTCATTCAATTTTCTGAAAATATAGATTATGATTTTCTTCATATGTTTTGATTTTTTTTTTTGGCATTTTCACATTTTTTTTTTGTTATATATTTTTATTAAGCTCTTAATATTTTAAAAAAAGTGTTTTTTTTTTTTTGTTTTTTTTTGTTGAGAGTAAGATCCATTTTTGAGATTTAAACTCCGAAGTATATAAATTGGGAAAATAAAAAGTTTAACACATGAAAATGGATCTTGAATAAATATTTTCACATAAAAAATTTTTTGTTTTTTATTTGTTAAAATTGACTTTGCGTGCGGGGTTTTCTAATCAACGTTTCCAATCTCATTGTGATAAAAAACCATTTGAGCACTGTTTGTTTGTTTTTTTTTCTTCGACTAAGACTAATATAATTTCTAAAAAAAGCACAAAGCGTTTTTTTTTTTTAATATCATATCTTGCTTGCTTTTTTTTTTTTAAATAGAAATAGACGATTGATTGATTGAAATGAAAATTGTTGTGGATAACTTTGTGAATAGTTTCGCTTTTGTTTGGGAAACTGTATTCAGAAAGTTTTTCCGTTAACCTAATAATTTGTGCGTTGCTATTACATTTGGCAGAGAGGCATTTTAAATTATATCAAATATAATTATACCTTTTTAACTGTGTTGAGAATACTGTTTTTTTTTTTTGTTTGTTTACGGGGATTGATTTGTACTCGTGAGCTGTGTTCACGATTCAAAACATTGGACACGATTTTGTGGTTATCAACAACTAGACTCATCAAAATTGTGAACTAGTTTTTATACTTTACTAGCCGACCTGCCCCGGCTTCGTACGGGTTCTTTACAGAAAATATAAAGCAGTCTATGTTACTCCGAGGAGATGTAGCTATCGGTAAAATTGGTTGGGTAGTCTTTGAGTTAAATCGTAACAAACCAAAAATCAATCATCTTTCCTCGTTATACATAATAGCATTACCCGTTGCGGCTTCGTCCGCAAAAATTTTGTAACGCCCTTATAACCAAGTAACATAATATTTTCTCCCGTCAAGGACTGATAAATTGCGTTTAATTTTTGAAATACATTTGTTGTATGCACTGCCACCTATTGACAACATTTTTGAAGTACTCATGTTGTGTATACTGCCATCTATAGACAAATTTTTAAAACGTATTTGTTGTATGCATCGCTATCTATGCATATTACTACAAAAATAAACTAACTGAATATTAATTTTAAAATGATTCACTATGTGAATAGAAATCGAAACAAATATCAACAATGGACTGTATTAATATATGATCCACTGTTATATATCAATCACATTATGCAGACTGCTGTCAGTTGCATGCTTATATAAATAACAGTCAAAATGTCTACATCCCTACTCCTGGCAGTCAATGTATAACACACAGCACCTAGAGCAACGAACATCTGTTACTATGCACTGATAAATTATACGGACATTTTGAACACTCGTGTGTTCCCGCTTTAAGAGAAATGTTAAAAAGTGAAATTAAAATGAATTGGAAGATCGTGCCAATGACCGTGTTCGGCCCAGCTAAGTCCGTAGTAAACTAAGTAAGTTAGTCAGAGTACTGAGCTTAGTTGTTGGCCGGAACACTTTATAGATACTAAGAAACTTTTCTTATGCCGTCATTTTACTTAGCATGTCACGGCCATTGTAGCATGAAATTTCGATGTAGTAAAACAGAACATTCGAAATATTAAGTGAATTTTTATTATATGGAAAATTCAGTATAAAAAATGGATAAATCATATTTTTTTTATTGGTTATTTATGAGATAACTAAGATAGTAAGTATGTCCAGGCCAAAACCCGCTGCGCTCAGATGCTCAGAACAAAATTTTATTTACTCTGGATTAACTTACTTAGTTTACTAAGGACTGAGTTCGGCCGAACATTGCCTTTGTCATTGTCGTACATGAATGATGACGCGATGACATTGAGCATGCTCCAGTTATAATTTTAAAACGTAAAAAACCAAGAACAATATCCTAATGGGCAGTATAAAGACCTATTTGATTGTCAAATTGATAATATCCCAGTGAAAAATCTTGAGTCACGGAGTGTCCAATGTATCAGATCGTGTAAAAACATGGCAACATACATAATATATTTAATCTACAGGTACTACAGGCAACAAAAGTAGTGTTAATTATTTCCAGAAAAATTTTTTGTTGATTTGTTGACCCTTATTTATACGGATTTTGTGAAAATGTTTCGAATAAATGTTGTATCTATAATAAACACGTGTTATTCGAAGCATTTGATCGAATATGGTATAAATCAATGATAAAAATTGTATTAAAATGACCGCTACTTTTGTGGCCGTGTGTACCTACCTGTCAAAACTGGCGAATATATGTTAATAACTGCAGTGTGTGTTTGTGATTGAAGCAAAATAATTTCCAGTAAATATTTATCTCCATTAGTGTTTTTTTTCTTTTGTTCTTTCTGTTTGGTTTTAATCGTAAGTAATAAATATTTATTTTAATTAAATAGATTTATTGTCTATGCATTTCAATAAGGTTTCAATAAAATATACCTTGTAAAAATTTGTACCGAAAAATGTTTTTTTAAATGATTTTTTTTTTTTTTTTTACTTATTGTCATATCGTTTTTTGTTTTTATTGATTTATTTTTTGATTTGTTCTGTTTGATCAATCAATTCATCTGCAAATCTAGTTAATTGTTTTCCTAATCTATGTACAAATATCACACGAATTGTTTTTTTTTTTTCTTAAAAAGTCATTAAATAATGTTTAATTTTTTTGTTGTTGTCAACACTTACATTATTTCTTTTGGTTAAAAAAGAAGGTGGGGGAAGAGTGGGGGGTACTAATTTTTGTGATATGTTTGGAATATGAAAGGCAGTATCATTTATCGCGACTAGGGTAGGGTCGTATATATAGATCTAGAAACTTCATGTCGTAACAAAGATGACTGGCGTTTAGTGAAAGTCCTCCAATAAACAGTCCAGAGTTATTTTTTGGAATGCCAAAAAGCAGAATAAAATAAACGAATGGATGGAACATGAGTCCAAACATGTTTGGGGAAAATACCCATGGCAAGACCATGCAAAAGCTCTCATGATTGAATGATTTATATCGGGGTAAAAAACTATTGCACTTCGACTTTATGGCCCATCGTGCTCCCTTTTCTATTTCAGTCTGACGAGATTCGCTTCTCCCATATGTTGGCAATAGCCTGAAGCTTTCTTATCAGGTCCTCCCGAAGGTTCATATATTCAGGGTGAGATGCACCGAATATCCTGTATCTGCTGTAACTCAAGGTTCGCAGTCAAAGATTATATGGCTGGATGTTTCTTCCTCCTCGCCACACAATCTGCACATAATGGACCCGTTATGGAGTCCCATTGCTTCCGCAGCGGATAATGCCCGGTAATGAATCCGGTAACCCTCCGAAGTTGCATCAAATTAGATCTAAAAACTTCATGTCGTAACAAAGATGTCTGGCGTTTAGTGCAAGAATACCAAAAAGCAGAATAAAATCAAAGAATGGGTAGAACATGAGTCCAAACATTCTTGGGAAAATACCCATGGCAAGATCATGCAAAGGCTCTCATACAGAGCTTCCGAACTTGAAATGAACTCTTTGATGATAGTTTCTACCCACTGTCGATTCAACAGGTTTATGTTCAAGGAACGATCTCTGTGCAAAGTGCATCTATCATTCTGTGCGAATGCAAAAATATCTCTGTCAAAAGACACATTGCCAGAATGGAATACCAATTCTTGGAGTACCAAAAAGCACAATAAAATATAAAATTAAGATTGGGCGGAACATGAATCTAATCATACTTAAGAAAATGCCCATGGACAAGACTCTTTGTGCAATGCAAAGACTCTTCTTAAGAGCTTATCATGGAAAAAGGCTTCCAAACGGTTAAAACTAGAAAGGACCCAATTGAGGAAAACACATTCTCTGTCAAAAAACACATTCATTTGAGATAAACTAATCTCCATCTGGAAATATCGATAATGAATATTTGGCGTTTGGAACACTTTTGAAGGAATGAATCACAATAGATCAAACTGGTCGCAGTGTTTCTCAAAAGACTAAGTATAATAATTAGAAGGAGGGGTACCGCAAGTGGGTCCTTAGCACCTAGACCAAGAGGTCTTCTGTGCCCTCCTTGAGAACAACCTGTCACGCGAAGGCGAGAAGTCTCCGGGTAAGAGGCGCCATTCTAAGCAGATGAAGCTACAGGATTCTGTCGAGGCCGGATGCCACACAGAAGGGGCACAACTTCTCCGCCGGGATTGCTCCCAGGATTGATGGATCCAAGGTTTCGGAACCAAACATTCTATATCTGACACCCTGCTCTCTAAAGACTTACTCCTAATTCTAATCTAATCTCAGCTGTCACACAATCATTCGACCAGTTCTAACGTATGGATCAGAAATTTGGACACTAAACCAAACAGAAATATGGTAAAGGAAAACTTTTGATTCGGTTTCATCAAACGGAGAATGGAGAGTTCGAAATAACGAGAACATCCCGGACATCATATCAACTAAAAGTAGGAAGACTCTGAGGCCGCATTGAAAAGATGAATGACAACAGCTAATTAACCTAAAGATGTCGGAACACGTCAAACCACGATAACATCAGTGAGCGAATTGGTAAGGTGCTTACCGCGTATGTAAGAGGTTCGTGGTTCGAGGCCACATTAGTAATATTAATATAGTTTAAAGACCTGTGTATACGACCGTGATCCCAACCAAACATTTGGAAATTATCGATACTGACATAACACAAACTAGATTTTTAGGTTCTCTCAATATTTTGTTTCAAAAAAACTACATTTCGATTATCAAGTAGGACTGTTCAATACAAAAATTGTGAATTTTCTCAGAATTTTCCCATTTACGAAATAAAAACGATTTTCGTATAGAAAAATATTTGCTTACCTGAGGTTCCTTCAGTTTTAGTTGGTCCTCTTAGCAATTAATAAACTGTAGAAGGACATTCTGAAAGGTAACTCTGTAAATAAAATTAGCGGTTAGTGATAATTGAATAACATTCTTTTACATCAATATACATCAAGGATGGGGATCGAACCCACGACCTCTGGTATTCTAGATCAATGCTCTACCAAAATTAATAATACAACGCCACCAAAAGATAGTAAAATGTCAAATCAGTTGGTAGAGCATTGGTCTAGCATTGGTCTAGAATCTAGACTCTAGAATACCAGAGGTACGTAGGTTCGATCCCTATTGGAGAAGTTTATGATTATTCAAATCAAGCATTTGATATCAAAGAATGTTATCAATGTTCAGACATATTACTTAAATGTTAATGTAAGTAAACGCTAGTCACTTCCTTTGGTATAATATAAGAATATAACCGAAAGGCAACTTATCTTATCAAAAATAAAATAGTAAGGATGGCTTTGTAATGAATATTACGTATACAGTTTGAAAATGATCGTAAAAAATCGAAACATGTCACGATAGATATTAAACAAAAGTGAATCTGCCAATGAAACATTTAATGAAATTGTTAATGGAATTCTATTTTATAGATTGTTATTTTTCAATGTTTTGCAATGGAATTCCACAAAATAAAAAGCTCGAACCAAATCAATAATTAATGTAAGTGTTAATAACATAATAAAAAATATGATTTGTCTACTTAAATTTTAAACATTTAATATAATTTTTTTATTTATATACCTAAAATCTATATAGAGAATTTTTATAAGCACCTTGCCCACAGCTGCGGAGGATCGCCGAGGAGTGTGTGATTTGGGATTCACAATTATAATAATAATCATAATAATAATAATAATATATAGATTTTTTGTTTGTTTGTCAACATTATATATAAAAACTATCAAATTTTTTGTATTTTTTTTAGTGATTTTGTGGGAACATTCAATATAAAGATTCATATATTTTTTTTCCGGAAATTTGGGTAATTTCCAAAAGGTTTTTTTTTTTAAAGTTTGTTATTAAAGTTTCTTTTGTTTTTTTTTTTTTTATCATGATATATCTCTAGGTAATATTTTTATCTAAAGGTATTCGTTTTTTCTTTTTGCGTAGTAAATATACATAATTTTTTTTTAGGTTATATTTTGTTTGTCTTTAAAGTTAGAGGTATCAAAATCAAAAATACATACTTATATTATGAGTTCCGTTAAGAGATGGCAGCATTATGGCATCTCTTGACATTGAAACGAGTATATATTTATTTTTGAGTAGATTAGTCGAATCAGTAAGGTTGAAATATGATTAGGAACTTCTTAGTCTTCGAAAACAAACCGAGATTTCATTATAAATAGATGTTTGAGTGTGAAGTCTGTTAGCACCTGTCTGCCATCTTAGTTAATCTTCAATCTACAATTAGGAGCAAATAGGCTCTATACAAAAATATTGGAAACCCTAGGTTTTGGATATGCTCTCTGGTGAAAAAGAAACTAGTGCTAGAATTGAATTCATTTGTTTTGAATATTATATGCGCGTAAGGGGAACTTATTTAAAAGTAGAAGGGCAACTTATTTTACTGTTTATATTTCACACGTTTAAATAAAATGATAAATGGATTAAAAGTGGGGGAAATATTAATATGTTTCCTCCCCGTCATTTTGAAAATAGACTGATCCATTCAAACTGTGACGATATTCGAGGCTTCTTTACAAATGAATATACTTCTAGTAAGTTTGTTTCCTTGACCCAACCTCAGTGACTTACCCTCATAGAGATAATATATATAGAGTAGGCAAGCCGAGTCATAAGTTGTTCCTCAGATAGAAAGAGAATCGCGTGGGTTGAACTATCTCTTTTTAATGACTATAGAGATAATATGTACTCTATGATATATAGTCATTATATATCATAGAGAATATAATATGTATTAGTCATTAAAAAGAGATAGCTCAACCTATGCGATTTTCTTTCTATTGACGGGACGTTTCCACTTACACGCACACCTATGACTTGCTTACTCTATATATATTATCTCTATGCATACCCTTTAGTCAACAAGTTTCGTGTTCTCACTCTGGTGAACAACTTAGCAAATACTGCAAGAAGGTTGAAATATTAAACTCCACCCCTGTCAGAGATCCCAATACTTTGCGATACTTTGTATATCTGAAACACGAAACTGCTGACGAGGTTATCTGCCAAAGGACGAGTCTCCTATGCCAATTGTAACAATTTCCACCGAGAATGTAAATTCCACGAATGGTTAAAGTCGGATATAAGGCAAATCGAAAGGTTGGTTAAAAAAAGGCTTTACTATTAACATGGAAATGAAATGCCAAAAGGGCAACCTAGCTTATTGGCAAGAACCGGAAACTTATTTTGTTGTTCACCTCAAACACAAGAGCCACCTATCCCTCATGGGGTTGAAGGGCAAGGAGACTTGTGCGGCCTGTGAAGGGGTGGAGGTTACACTATTTTACCTTCTGGCAGAGCCAGAATGAGGTGCTTAACCTTGAAGGGGAACTCTACCCAGTCTTTTACTAAGTGGACGAATAGGTTCGACGTTAACAGGGCTAGAGAAAATGTACCATGTTTGGTAGAGGATAGAAGAGCTTGAGAGTGGGCCTTTCCACCTTGTGGCAGAGCCAGAGTGAGATGCTTAACCTTGAGGTGGAGCTCTGTCCTGTTACAAGGTCGAAAGATTCGACGAAAACCACATGGTAAAAGGAAACGTCCCAGGTTTGGTAGAGGATAGAAGAAGTTGAGGGGATGAGTTTCTCAGGGGTCGGTAAAAAAGACCTAGATAGGCCCACTCGTCAGATTTCAGCCTCTCCTCCACTACTACTATTATTAGAGCTGAATTCTTTTTTTTGACTATTATATGCGCGTAAGGGGAACTTATTTAAAAGTAGAAGGGCAACTTATTATACTGGTTATATTTCACACGTTTAAATAAAATGATAAATGGATTAAAAGTGGGGGAAACATTAATATGTTTCCTCCCCGTCATTTAGAAAATAGACTGATCCACTCAAACTGTGACGATATTCGAGGTTTCTTTACAAATGAATATACTTATCGTAAATCGTAAATAGTCAACGGTACAATCTTGATAATAAGTTGATAATGAGTATTTGATGACCTTGTAATCATGTTATCATTATATATTAGGGTAAGTGTTGGTTATTGAGACGTCAGAAGTGTGTATAGAGATAGACCTTGATTGACTCGACTAAAATATAAGAATGTATTCTTGAATTTCAATGTATTTACAATCTATGATTTTGTATTTTTTGTTTTGTTTTATCTTTAAAAAGCATTAATCTAAAAGTTATATTTTTAAAAATACCCTTTTTCATTATTTATTTTTTTGAATTAATTGATATTTTGTACCTAAAAGTAAAGAATTTTTTATAATACTAAAGTTCATCTTTTTATGCGGCATTAAAGCAGACATTTTTTTCCTTTACCCATTATCATTTTTTTTTTTTTCTTTTTTTTATAATTTTTTTTTCTTTACAACTAATAAGCAATAAACTTTATAAAATATGAAATTTTAGAAAAATATAGACAATTAAAAAATTGGATTTATTGTCATTGCGTTTGAAAAGTTTACAATATTGAAACTTGACCTAATAAATTGCCACTTCGAAATATAATAACTGTCATATAATTTTTTATTTAACCTGTAATAATATAGCCGAATTCAGTCGAACAACATTTGCAGCCGAATATTTAGAATCATTGTGCGCTTATTAGTAACATTCACAATAAACACGTGTATGAGGATTGTCGAATGGGTACCGTTCAGTGATACATTTTTGAATCACATCTGTGAAGTGGCAATCTCATACTTTTTATTTGTCATGCGCATTAAATAAAAAATAAACTTTTTTTTTTGTTGATATTTTGTTGATTTCAACATTATTTTTTTTAAATACTTCTCAGTCTAATTTTTTTAAATTGATTTTCTTTTTTTATAGTTTATCTTCTTAACACATTAGCGTACCTACTATCATTTTTTTTTTTTTTGTATAATATTAATAATTTTCCTAGGAATTAGGTTATACATACGGTTTTAATGGAAGATTTTCTTTTTAGTAAATTGCATCAAAAATACACATATATGATTTTATATGTAATATGATTTTCAATTTTTTTCATTTTATGATGAATTATTTTTTATAATTTAAACATGGCGGATGACCTCAAATAACCTCAAATCAAATGTCAAAATATCAACACAAGTTTTGGCGTGACTCAAGGACGTCTCTTTTGTTAAAGGTATTATTTGTTAATCAACTCGAGGATTTAAGTATCTCGATATAAAATTTTAAGTTGGCTTGACCCAGCCAGATGAAATCAATGAGGTGTCGTCAAGAGATATCCTAACGTTTATCAAGAACATAGGACTCTTAGGACACCTTTGAAGGAAAGAAGGTACAATAGATATAATGTCTTGGCGATCCGTGAAGGTATTTTTGGTTACCCAAGTTGAGTATCTCATATAAAATGTTAAATATAGTCTTGGCTGTGTAAGTTACGCCATGACACTATTCGAGAAGTTATTTTGACTTATCTTTGATCGTTCTTAAGGAGGTACTCTAGCCTAGAGAGTGATTATTTCGGCTTTTTTTGCCCTTACCATAAGGCAACATGTACTGAAGGTCCAAGTCAAATACTAAGTCGATTGGATACATAGAACTCGAGATATCATTTCGACTAGCTTGAAAAAAGGTAGTTTCGATATAAAGCGCGTTTAAAATCGCTATAATAGCTATAGCAAATAGCTATAACTTTTTAAATTTTCCAAATTTATAAATTTCCTTTTAGGGGTAGACTTTTAAGGTCTATACTTTCAGGGGTATATAGACTAGAATAGCCCCTTAAAATTGCTAAGGAAAATATGAAGATTTTATTACTTTTTGTCCTTACTTTTGCTCTTTCGACGCATAGAAAATCTTTAAAGAAAAATTTATTTAATCCATTCAATACGATATAAAGGTGTTTGTATTTGAATTTTTACATTAACGTTAAGAACTACTTACTTGGGACATATGCGGATAGGTTCCATGACTGATGTTCTTGGCTTGCATCACTCAGTTCCGTTCAGGAATTCACTTGTGATTTCCATAACCAATTTTCTCTTTTAACCAATCGAGTGATATTTAGATAGAATTGTATCGCCAATTTCAACCATTACTTAGATAGAATTGTTTCGCTAGTACCTGTCTTTCTCATGTTGCATAAGACATTAAAATCCTTTGAAGCTTCTGGTCCTTCGAGCCGGATTTGAAATTAAAATCAATCCAATACCGTGGAGTCACGAATAGAATAGATTTACCAGTCATTACAAAAGCCATGTTTACATTACATATAATTTCAGAACTGTGAATAAAAACTAATTAGGAAAGACGATGCTCCGTAGATTTTTCTAGTTTGGCTGCTCGTTAAAACATAGATTTGTTGAGAAAAGGTTTCTTAAAGCTATTAAGCGCTTAAAATATATCACCGATTAAATATTATAGCGAGGTATAGTTTTTTTTTTAGTTAAAAAACTTTTTAATCGCGACTCAGTAGTTTGAGCTCTACAACAATTATATTTAGCCTTAAAATTTATATAGTGTTTGTTTTTTTTTTTGAGGACGAAAAAGCAGACAATATGCGTGCGTTACATGTTAAGAAGCGTAAATCTAAGAGCAAATAAACAATCTTTACTCTGCTTCTATGCAACTTTTTTGATAGTTTCAAAATTATTCACTAGATGATGACATCATACATGATGAGATTCTGATGAATTTTGATAGAAAATCTATGTTTTAAAACTCTGCCATAGAAAATGCGACCAAATCTCATTCAAAATCAACCTACAGATGGCTCTGATCCTAAAACAAGTCGTCTTGTTATGTACCATTTAGTTTATCGTTGTCAAATATATAAATAAATATTCTTTAGGGTAATTCGATCATGGGAACTGCATTTCAAAAAAGGTGTACTGTAGTGTTCGAAGTTTCTACATTTCGTTACTAAAAGGAGTTTCTTAGATAATTGAAAAAAGTTTGAAAATAATGCAAATCGAAAGCATATAAAGTGGGGGTACTTGAATTCCGAGTGGTTCCGAAGTTAGTTGTGAAAAAGACCAACAATTATAACATTAATTATTCGATCCAGAACGTAGAATTTGCACAACAACCTGGACAGTATATCGACCATAAAAAAGGATGAATCTACAAAGAACATTAACCAAGAGATCGCTGAAGGAAAAAGATCAGGAGGAAGACCACCGGTAGCGATGAATGTAACACCATTTGGAAAAAAACAAGTGCAAAGTAGGATTCACGCAGAACCGCAAGGATATTAGTAAATTCACAGATTTGATAAAATCCTGATTCGATCGAATTGACTTCCTTTAACTCAAAGACTCTCTAAAATCGCAAAAGACGACTTCCTTTAGTTTTATGTAAAATGACGCCGTGCGTAGTTGATTTGTTTCAATTTTGGCGAATATGAACGCATTGTCTCTTAGTGGTTGCTACGGAATTACATTTAAGAAAAAACAACAAACATTTGCTTGTTGAGTTGTTGATAATTAAATTTACAAATTTGAATAATATTATTTGGATGTTATGATTGTCCAATGCTCAGACGCAATAAACACGACTACGCATTGTCTCCGTTTTTATGATTCTTATGTATCTTTGTTTTTTTTTTTTTTTTGTTTTTTTTTTCATTCAACATTTAATATAGATAAAAATTTTTTGATAAAACAAATATATATAGCATTTGTGTATTTGGTATCCAAATATAACACACACAACATTTTCTTGGGATTTTCATATTAATTTGTTGTGAAAATTGACGTACCTACAATTAAATTTTCTTTTATTAATTATACTTTTATATAGTTTTTTTTTTTTTTTTTTTTGATAAATGAACACTATGATTTTTTTTTTCTTGATTAAAATTGACTAGATCTTAAAATCTACATAATAAAAGTTTCAAAATCGAATCCAAACAGAATCGAATCCAACTGAATTTGTTTGATTCATACACACGATGGTGTCTATTCACACGCTATCGTCATGATGTTTTTCTCCCACTCAAATCATCAAAGAACGTCCACAGTAGTTTTATTTAAGCCTAAGGACATCGAAATATATCTATAAGCACATCGTACACCAATCATATGAGCACATAGAATTTATATTTATATGGTCCTTCTAGCCGGATATGAATGAACCAATATTGTAATGGTCCTTCGAGTCGGATATACAACTCAATTATCAATCAAGATAATTTAACATGTGAATAGACACACAATTTAGTGTGTGGTTTGTTTTTACATACATCCCTCCTTTCATTTATTTAGTGCAGAAAATTTACATTCAAAGAGACGAAGAGGGAGAGAAGAAATCGGTGTATATAAACTTGTGTTTGTGTAATATTTTTGCACGAATAGGTAAATTTTTAATATGATATGTCTAATCTTTTTTATTCTGATTATAGATTTCATTCCCCGTCCCGTTTCATGACGGAGCGATTTGTTTGTTTGTTTGTTTTTTTTTTTTTGGTTTCAATTATTAAATTTAATAAATTTATGCGATATGTTTAATTCAGTTTTAAAAAGATGGTACGCAACATTTGTTTGAACAAGCACCAATGACGTCTGTATGTAATCAATTTATAGATGAATTTGAATAGTATGCCATCTGTTGTGTAATCCATGAAATGTAACGTGGAACATATGCGTAGACACCGGGTAAGTGAGGATGGGCACAATTAATACCCCAACTGACGATACCACCAACAAACCATCTTTCTGGGTCATCATCATCCTGACACAATAGTGGACCACCTGAATCACCCTACAAAAATATTTACAAAATTGATTCGAGATCGCGTCGATTCTTTTGAAATATTGTTTTTACCTGACAAGCATCTTTGCCACCTTCGGGATATCCAGCACAAATCATACCTTCGGTCACGTTCAAATCACGATGTTCTAACCATTCATTGCAAAGTTCACGATTTAAAACTGGTACTTGTACTTGATTGACAGCGGGTTCATATTCAGACACTAGAAGGAATTCAAATTAATACCACATGACCTCTATATACAAGAGTACAAGTTCTAATACATACTTCCTTTATCCTCGCGTTTTCCCCATCCAATAACAGTGCATACAGTGCCGGGGACAAGTTCTCGATTCGCTGGTGGTAAACATACTGGCAATAGATGTTCATGGAATGTTACTTTCGATGCCAATTGGAATAAGGCGACATCATTGTCGTGGGCCACTTCTAAATTGTACAATGGATGTGGAACAACTCGACGAACTTTCATCTTTTGAGCGTAATATGTATGGGAATGGCGTCGTGTGATACCCAATTGTATTGTCCAGCCAGATACATCTGAGTGACTGTAAACAACGGTAGATTCGTCAACAACAACTGAGTAGATATTAGGCAGACGATAAATGGATGGATACATACTTTCCAACACAGTGGGATGCAGTTAGAATCCATTGATCTGCTATTAGGACACCAGCACAATAAAATACTTCTTCAGGGCCACCTAATAAAGCTGCTAAAAATGGCCAATCACCTGGTGCAGATTCATTACCGCCAACAATTCGTTTTGTTGCTTTATGCTTGTAGGACTTACGAATTTTTCCACAGGCTATATTTCGAAATTTTCTTTATTAGATTGTCAATTAAGGAGAGACGGGTAGATCTGTGACCGATAGAGTACCGCCACTTACAAACAAATACTTCCATTTAGAGTCCCCTTATGGTAAAACTACAAAAAGTATCCAAGGCACAAAGACAAAACGACAAACTTTGTTCCCAATAGATAGGCTCTGTAGGTTCTATAGGCCACAGATGTCGAGTCCATTTTTCAAAATGGATTTGTGACTTCATTCGGTTTTCGATGACCCACCTTCTCTGTCAATGTCCAGATCGGAGAAGACTAACACACTTGAGTCTGTCATTCTTTGACGACCTATTCGAACTAAAATCGGTCAACGTCAAATATCTTTTGCTGTTCTTGATTAGTTCCAAATGGTTTAAGAAGTAGTGGTTCCCTGTGAGACGGCCCCCTTTTGCGGCCCCCCTCATGACAAGTGGTTCATTATAAATAAAATAAAACTTTTATTCGAAACATTTTTTCGAAAACCGAACGAATAAGACACAAATTGAAAACTTTGAAAAATGGACACGACTTCTGTGGCGGGAGAACTTTGGGTAAACTAGAGCTATAATAAATCCGTACTTACCAAATCCTGTACAAGTTAAGTTGACACTCTGATGAATGTTCCCGGCACAGGATCGAAATTCCTTGACAAGACTCGTTTTCGATTTGAATATTTTCCGTGTAGATGATTCCCGTTCACGGGTCGGTGGTGATATATCAAAATCAGTGTTCATTTGACCATTTCCGGTCCAATTCGATGAGCTAATTTCATCATAATTTTTTTGTAAAATTACAAAAGAAAAATTTGCGTCACATATAATGGCTTTAATAGTTTGTTTTGGCTACAAAATTAAACAATTCAGTTGTACTGTAAACTAATTAGTTTAGAAGTCGATTGCACACAACATCATTAAACATCCTGTAAGGATCATGATGTAATGCTTCCTTACAGTAGCATTTTGTTAACATTAATCAAGTTACTTGCCCCGGTAAACTGCCTTATTACAAAACTAAGGAACTGTAAATTTCGTGTAATCGACTCCTCTAAATCCTCCCCCCCCCCTATTTATTCTCAAAAGTGTTTATTTTTTAAATTAACGTGAATTAAGGCTTGTTTACACTATCTACGATTCATTAAACGCCCATGCATTTTGTTTTCAAGTTATCTACGGTTAAAATCGTTTAATTTTGTTTTGATAACATCCAAATTTAGGTGTTTGCAACTGCAAAATGTTTCGGATTCGCCACACGCGGCCATATAGTTCATTTTAAGGATTAAAATATATAAAATTCAAATATCTCTGGTCCCAACACGAGATCAATTAAATGACGTCTCTAAATTGATCAGTCAGTCATTTATTCTAAAGATGGAGTGAAGTACCTATTTAAACTGTAGTTAGTAAAATAATTTTGAGGCTGAAGTGTTAAGTATAGTTTAGAAAATGAATTCAATGAACTTGTTAAAATGGAGAATCAAAAATTTATCGATATATTTAGTAGTTCCACTACCGTCACGTTGGCGCTGTAGTAGTTGGAACAAACCTAAATTTGAATGTTAACCTAATCAAGGATCATATAAAGCCGTTATAAGATTGACACATTCAAAAATAAATGTATTATATATAATTTAAAAATAAAAAAACGGTCTGTGTTAATAAATGGATATAAATAATTACACAATATGCTTGCACAAAACTATATTAGTGCGCAAGTGCAGTAACAATATATAATATATATGGTGCTTTAAGTGATGACCAAAATTGCTACATAAACATATGTTGTGCTCAATAACAAAGAAAATAAAAACAAAAAATTCCCTAAAAGCATATAATACAGGGTGTGTCTGCCAAAAATACGATCAAATTATGGAAATGGTTTAGATAATGATCTAAGATCCGGCATTAGAAAAAACTTCCCTCATCTGTTAATTGAATGAAATCATGTTTAAAAGGCAGATAACAATATTATAAATGTATGAGTGCAATGTCTGCCACCGTAGACTTGCTGGCTATTAAGATTAATTAATTAATATTATAAGGTGATGAATTGTAGCAAACATGATTTTCTACAACTTTATTCCTTACGCATTTTTCGATTGTTCTAATATTAAGAGAGATATTTTATATTTCGTGTTTTCTTCTTTCTGTATGCTACCCTTTCCCCTTTACGTATGTCATTTATTAATAAAATTGGCCTTGCAAATACTAAAATCAAATACAACATTTCATTTTGATCAGACTAAAATTGTGACCGCTAGAAAGTGATTTAAGTATTCTAAGGAAATTCGCTAAGTTGAACCAGATCCTGCGTAACAATCAGATCTCGAATACGAAAGTAAATTCGAAAAAATATTACAGAAGATAATCTTCATTAATTGATCGAAACAATCATAATTGATCGCCTAGAACACCCTGTATCAGTATCAAGTGAAATATATAAACTCTGAACTTGATTTATATTAAAACAAAAACACTGAAATTGATATCGAGCAGCAAATCCATGCTTTTTTTGGAGCTAAATAAACAATTACGTGTGTATAAAAGAACAAAAATAAAACAGCCGAAAAAAACGTGCGCACTGTGACAAAACTGTTTGTTGTTTGTTTATTTTTGAAAAAATTTTATTTGAATTTAGATAATTGTTGCGTTTGCGCAATAGTGGTGTGCAGTGTGCAATAAATATATTTAAAAATTAAAATTAAAATTAAAAAAAATTAAAAAATAAAAGAATTTTTGTTCGACAAGATTTTTTTTTTGAAACGTAAAAAAAAATTCGTCTACAAGTTTTTTATTTTTTTTACCAATTTTCTGTTTTGTAGTTAATCACCAAATATGTTGGGGGCATGAGGACACATTACACAACACGCACATTCGAAGGTATTCGAAGGGGAACGAACACATTACAAATTCAATTCTGGTGAAAATGGATTTGAAACAAATTATTGCATAATAATATCAAAAACAAATTTTTTTATTATAAACAATGTTTTTTTTATAAATGTTTTCAACCCGAATTTTTATGTACTATATATTTCATAAAAAACATAATTTTTATATTGGAAAGCTTTGTACTTACGTGTATCCAAGTAACGAGCATACTTCATTGGCGGAATGTATTGGATCCCAGCGGGTGACACAAGCAGGTACCCATTGTTGTTGTTCAGGTAGAAATACCTCTAGTTGTCCATGTCCTTCATCCCCATTTGCATCACTTAACCGTACTGTAGATACAAATATAAAAATATATTGTGTATTTAACATCAGGATACTATTAAATGTATCTTATTATTATATCCGGTATATACGAGGTTTGTCCGAAAAGTATCCGACCTGTTGCGAGGCATGAACGTCAACAGTAAAGCCTCACGAATAGGACGTATAGATAGATCGATTGTAGAGGCTGCCTTGGATGCCTAAGGATGTGAGGATGTGAGTGGAGAGGAAGAAATTTGTGAATAGACTAGGAATAGGGAATATGCATGAAAATTTTTTATCACTTGAATTGGAGCATGCTTACTTGACAAATATCAAGGTAAAATTACTTTTTAAATAACTTTAAAAATAAGCGAGATATGAATGATTGAAATTCCCGATTAGACAAAGAGGGTGATAGCCCTCTTGATATGTTATGTGACGTCATATTACACTTTCACCATTTAAAATACATGTAAAACTCCGTTTTTAGTATTTTTGCAAGAAAGAGACAGATAATAATCTTTAAAAGCCTATAGCTTCCTTGATATTTGTCGGATTTTAATTTCGTTTTTAAATATTATTACAGTATTAACAGTATTTTCATATTCTGAAAATAAATGTAAAAAAAAATTTTCATGCATATTCCCTATTGGTAGGATATGCGGCTGCAGCCGATTCTGATAGGAACTATGCCGATATTCATCTGGAGTTCGTGAAGGAAACTACAGAAAACCTACTCAAGCATAGCCGGTTACTTCGTTCTTGTCCATACGCCGACAGTTTAGTCAATTAACCGCCCCTTTTTTTTTCTTTTACAATTGAAAAACTGTCGATGTCGGGATTCGAACCCATAACCTCCCAGTTTCCAAGAATGCATACTGCGCAGACATAACGCTTTAGACCGCTCGCCTACTTGGACTGGTCAATCAGACATATTACTTAAATGTCAAATTAAGTAAACGCTAGTCACTTCCGTTAGTTTTATTTTACCGAAAGGCAACCATACTTACAATGGATATAAATAGACGCTAGTTTACAAAAAAAAAAAAACATTTAAATAAAAAATTGTAAATGACATTGAATTATTTTTTTAGCATGTAAAAAAGTAGATATCAGTTGAGGTGACTTTGAAAAATGTGGGATGCTTTGACATTGAAAAGTTCTTTGAAAAGACAGAAGCTTTTCCAACATGTTCCGCCTCCATGGTTTTACAATTTAATTATTGTTTGCTTTCAGAGCTTTTAGAGTACATTTATCTATCAATAAAAATTGTGTAGTTTTTTTTTTTTTAGAAAGTATAAATAGTGTTTTCTGTTACTGAAAACAAATCGTATCCAGGTGCGTATCTACAATTACATTTTGAGAGGACAATTACTGAGTTAACGTTTGATTGTTGGTATGCTATGGTTTTTCGTCAAAATAAAGTTTGAGTGGAATCAAACTTGAATTTCGAACAAAATGTTGTAAAAACAACGTTTGTATTAAATACTTTTCGAAAACCGAATAAATTCGGACACAAATCAACTGTACAATTTAAAAAAAAAAGGACCGATACTTTTTCAATGAAATACACATAATTTTGGGATTTTTACGTACAAATTTTGTGAGAAGCATTTTTTTTTTTCTATTCGGACTTTTTAACAAAGTTTAACGTTGCGTACAGCTATTATGGTTAATTTTAGGTACAAAAGTAACAGAAATTTTTTAATAGAAAATTTTCAGCTTAATGAGTTTTATACTAAACATTTTTTTGTAAAACGCATTCCTGAAGGAAAAACGATAAAAAAACTAAAAAGGTAGACTTTTTTTTAAGTTTATTTTGATGAAAACCATAACAAAAGCTACCAATTTCGATTTCCACGTAATGATTCCATTTGCATAGATTTTGGGGGCGACTTAATACACTATAAAGTTAATATTTGGTCATGTTTAGAACATTTAAGTCCTTAGTAAACAAAATAAGTCAGTTAGTCTGAAAAGAATTTACTTCTGAGCACCTAAGTTCAGCGTTTTTCTCTCAGGACACACTTATTAACTTCTCAGCAGTGCTACCAAATTGAGGGATTTTTCCCCTAAACTTAATAGATTTAATAATATGCAAGCCATCCTGTATCATATCACTTAGATTTTCTACTAAGCTTTCCACTAAATTAAGGAGAAAATACCCCAATCTGACAGCACTTACTAAGAAAAATGGCGTCACAATCTAGTTGCTTAGTACCTGTCAAATATCCTGGCAAAAAACTAAGTTACATATAATTAGTTTACTTGAAGGACTTGTTCTGAAAATGAAAATGGTTGTAACTGGCGAAATATTTCTCTGATAAGAAATGTAACATGATGTTTTTTTTAATGAAAAAATAAGGACAACCTTTTAAATACGCAATTAAAATTTAGGAAGAGGTCAAGGCATATTGGTAATTTCATTAAAATGGGAGAGTTTTACTAGAGAAGCATAAATAATACAATTTTCAAATAAATATACTTACAACAATTAAGTTCATCCTGTCCCCAAGGACAATCAATAACACCGTCACACATATGTTCCTGTGCCATACAATGATCCTCCCCACAGTGTATCATACCTTTGGCACATTGTTTACAATTTAATTCATCTGATTGATCTTTACAATCAACGTGTCCATCACATTGCCAATTTCCGGGTATACACCGTTTGATATCACATTTAAAACCTGATGTGCACACTATTACAAAAACACAAACAAAACAAGACCACTCTTTATATTCAATTCACACTGTCCAAACATATTTAGTACGGGAGGCGATGATCCAATTCAAGGTTTGTAAACACACCTTGTGGCCTAGACTACCAAAAACCAGTAGATCGCGATCGATCGGTTCATGGATACTACACAAGGATACCAAACTCAAACGGGAGAATTGACAACATATAGCAACGAAATGGTAATAGTAATATTTACTTTTTATGCCACTAGCGTCGCTAGTTGTTCATCCGTACTACAATCCGTAACGAAGTGAATATAGTATTATAAATAGGTGTGAAGTAAACAAGTAATCAGTTTTATTTCGTAGTGATTATTTTGAAGTATGCAATTTGTTTCAACTAATTCCTTATTGAAAAATTGAAATTACTTGATCGTTTATTAAAAAAAAGTATTTTATTGAAAAAATACTTTGGCTGCAAATAACTTTTATAATACTATAAATGCGTAATGTTTTTCAATTAAAATTCGCGCCTTATACTGTCACCACTGTTTCCGGCTTAGAAGCGACACTACTGACATATTTTTTTGCCAATTATTTGTTTACATGGAGTTCGGTATCCTTGTGTAGTATCCATGGACCGGTCGACTAATTCCCATACTGAAGACTCATTATTATTATCTTTGTCAGGATGTACACCTAATTATGATCCCTTGGTTAGAGACATGCTAACTCAATCTTCCCATTATTAAGGCTATAAAATCAATTCGAAATCTGTCTTGATTAATTTTGACCCGTTATATAATTATGCTGTTTTTTTACGTAGCTGTTGATAGACTGGCAAAAAACAAGTCTAAAAATCTTTTCCATGATAAATTTTCCTGACTCAAAACAAAATTGCGACAAGAAATCTTAAAATCAAATTATCAGCCATACTGTACTGATAATTTGTGCTGAACATACTTAAATTGAGCCAATTTCACCAAGGACCAATTTCTAGATAACGCCACTTCTAGAACCAAAAACAAAGGATTTCTAAGATTTTTGTCCATGAGAATTTCTGGTCGAAAGGTCATGTACAACATACTTGTGGATTTGAGCCAATTAGACCGGGAGCTAATTCTCATAAGGATTTTGCAAGGGTCTTTTAGGTCACTACTTGCTTTGAGGAAAAAGAAGTCGTATTCAAGTGGTTTTTGTAGCATTGAGTCCTTGGGAAACCCTCTTTCAGGATCGATTATTTACGAAAAAAACGAAACATATCGCCAAGAAAATCACAACAGTTTATCTTTATTCTTGATCAGTTTACATAAATTAAGCTGTTTTTCTGATAATTTTCATGATTTATTCAATTATGGATCCGTACCGAATCCGGTTCCAATATAACTCAATTTTCAACCGATTTTGAAAAAAAAAAACTTCACGGATATATTGAGAAAATGTAAAATCCAATAATCGATTGTTTTGATATAACCCATCTAAATGATTCTTTTTGATGGACCTATTTTAGAGAATCTACAGATTTGGTAATCTAGGCAACACAGGAGTTGAGACCTTTCTCTTTACACCCCACCACCCTGCACTAAATTAAATGTTATTTTGTTAATAATTACCAGGTTTCTGTGCACGTAATTTTGCTTCTTTAACTTCTTTGTGACCAACACATACTTCTGGATCAGTGGATTCCGGAAAGAGTCCACATTCCAAGTAATCCGGTAACGATAGTCCAAATACATCAAGAAAAAATCCACATCGACGTTTTGTTTCTATTCCAGCCCCAAAAAAAAAAAACACATTAATGACAATTCACAGAACTTTGAAAAGTTATGATAACTTACCAAAACATAAACTTCGGCATGGTCGAACTACTTGACCATTATGACCACATTTCGGTACAAAAACCGAACATAAAAATAATGCGGCTAATTCATAGCATCGAACATCTACGACCGCATCGTAAACTTCAAGTTCCTACAAATATTTTTACCGAAATATTCATAACATACTCGAATAATATGTTTGTTCAAGTAGTCAATTTATAAAATAGTTTGCTATTAACTGTTTGAACAAGCCCAATTATTTATTAATGAAGTAGCAAAATGATTTTGTTTAACCTCAAATCCATAATTCACTATCGGCAATCGACACTGTGCATGGAAGTATTAAAAACACCTCTTCAACACCGAGAATACGGGTGTTCCAAACAAACCGTTACGAATTTTTATTTATATACTCGTTCAATTTTAACACAGATTATATATTTTGATACTAGTTAAGTTCCACGCGAATACGAATAATAGTTAATAGATGTCATTCATAGTAGTCCAACGAAATATAACTTATAACGGTCGTGCATATCTACTTAGGGGGGTTCAATAATGGCAGTTGTGCAATCAATCATTTGTAAAATTTGGTAAAAATTATTCCCGGGGGGGGGGGAGGTGGTATTAGAACATCTTGTCCAAATAAAAACAGCCGGTCCTTTTGAATGGTTAACTATTTAAAAAATAGTTGAACAACTAATATTATTACATATTTATTGAACGTACAAAATGAAAAATTTCTGTGGTCAAAAAGAAAACATACATGTTTCTGGTGTCAAACATTCTTACGACTTCTATATATACAGTTAGAAAATTGTTTTCCTAGAAAGATGTTAAGACGTAAAGCTTTCGTTTTATATGATTTGTGAATATGCTCAGAATTATAGAAAACGTATATCAGAGGTAAGCTCGCGTCGTAAGGAATCCAACGAAGGAATCCAAAAGCTACGGCAGCGTCGAAAAGGAAATAAAAAAATGACGCAAAGAGATTTCGTAGCTGGTCCTTCGGACATACAGCGGCCACCGACAGTCCAAACATCTACGGACATTTTCACGAAAAATCTACGGCATGGACCCGAACTGCGCCTTTCTTTTATTGGAACAGATACTTCTTTGAAAATGTTTGGAAGCTTGTTTAGATTTGCTTCCCCTCTTCCAAGCAAATGAGTGGTTGACACAAACTTATGAAAATAAAATTTTAACATAGCCCAACGAGCAAAAATGATATTTTCAATCTTCAAAGATCTAAAAACCTAAAGTGAAAACTCAAAATTGATTTTAGACATCAAAAACATAACCTCTATATAGGGACGTCGTACCTATAGGGTGTATACGGAGGTCAAAATAATATTGTAATATTGATAAATTAACTTTAGTAATAAGTTCAACTTGAAGCAGAATTAGTGAAACTTGTGGGTAAAACGTATACACAGAGTGGCCCACGAAAAATGATACGCTCTTTTTATACCCAGTATATAATATACAGCTTGTATCGCTACCTATATGCAGTGTACTATGATATGGTGTCTTTGTTACACTTAAACTGCATTAAAATCAGTATTGTATAACATATAACAATTACACTTATCACTCTCTACAATCATTTATATATAGTTGCATCTTATTCGTGCATGTATACATCGTCGTTATTGTCCATCATCAGTCGTGTGAATGTGTCTACATGTATATGTAACAAAGACACCATATCGTAGTACACTGCATATATATAGTGATAGATACACTATGCATTGTTTCTAGATTGAGTGTATTTTAAAATACAAGCTGTATACCAGGGTATATTTAGTTTAGCCCGGAATTTGTAGCGGTTGAAAATATGGAACGCAGAAAAACAATTTTCGTATAGGTGTTCAAAAAATTACTTCCGCATATACGTCTCATTCAGTTCATCTCCGTAAATACGTCTGTCCGTCCGTAAACACGATAACTCAAAAACGAAAAGTGTTAACGAACTAAAATTTTGTGTGTGGTATTTTGTGAACGCTACTTTTGAAGTCAACCACAAAAGTAGCGTTGTTCAAAATTTCATAGTTGATGTACACTCCCGTTCAAAAAAAATGAACAGACCTAAATCGAATCAGTCTCTCACAATTTTGATTATTCTTGTCGTAAATATTTTTGTTTACATAAATTGTTTACATCAATAAAAAATATATAACTTTCACTTCTTTTTTCACATTTAAAAAATATACTACTTATCTTTGTTTATAAATAAATAATATACAGAGTGTTACAAAAGTGAGGAGTTTTATGAAATGTAAGAAAATTATCATTTCATGTCTGTTCAATTTTATTGAACGGGAGTGTACGTATCGAATCTAATCGGTTTTCAAAACATTTTTTTTCGAACACCGAATGGATTCGATACACATCAATGATGAAAAATCAACTTTTTGTAAAAATTTGTAATGAAGTTTTTATAGCCGGTGTAAGGGTATAATAAGTTTAGTCCCGACTTTGTAACGGTATGTCTATCTGTCCGTCTGTCCGTAGACACGATCACTCAAAATCGAGTAGAAGTTTTGTGTTTGTGGATGGGATCAGGCTTCTCATGTCAGGGCAGAAAATATCCATCTTTGAATCCGTAAGAGATAGAAAACAAATTTAAAATACAATAAATATTCCTTTTATACAGGGTATTTAAGCAATTTATTCTGTTAGTTGTTATTTTTACTTGTTCAAAAACACAAGTAGTTTTCGGAATTTTGTTTAGGACAAATTATTCAGTGCCTAAAATATGTGCTCCATGAAACTTACATACTATAAATATTTTCAATATGTGTGACATTTTTGTGGACCATTCTGTGTATCATAGAAGAAAACAGTGTATTTCTAGAATAAAACCCGAAATAAAACAGAGAATCAGTTATTGTTGAAAAGTCAGTAGTATTGTTTTAATTATAAATTGTTGTATATCTGTGGTATAGTTAGTCGGCATTAAGTTGTAACTTGTATCACATACATATTACTATTAGATACATATGTATGTATATATGTATGTATACCGTGTAACGGAGAAATCGTGTTTTTATTTAGCGACTTTCCTCGAAAGGAAATGCATCTGTTGTTTTTGCACCAATGTTGGAATTTCGTAAAAATTAAAAATCACTATCGCTAAAATTTTTATGTAAGTCTATATGTACTATTATGTGTCTGTGGACTCTCTAGCGGTCACAGTTTTATTCCGATTGGAATGAAATTTAGTATTTGAGGCACTTTTGATATTCTAAAGGTCAAGTTCGTTAATGGGTAAAATCGGACAAAGGGAAAGGGGAGTTTAGAGGAAGAGGGAAACACAAAAATTGGTATATCTCCCTTAATATTTGAAAAATCGAAAAATTTATCAGGAGTTAAGTTGTAGATACTAAGTTTTACTGTAATTTTGTTTCTTATCATTTTTCTGTTACACTAATATTTACAGAAATATTTACAATTAATGATTGAAAGTTAAAATTCTAAATATCTCTGTTCACATTAGAGTTTGAGAAAAATGATCAAGTAATGAATTGTAGCAAACTTGATTTTCTACAACTTTACTACTTATGCATTTTTCGATTTTTCTAATATTAAGAGAGATATTTAATATTTTGTGTTTGTTTGATACGAATACATGAAATATATTTTATTGTAAAAAATTTGATTGTCGTTTCCATAGTAACTATAAACTATAATCGTTATTTTGGCTATTAATAAATTTAATTTTTGCCAAAACTAAAGTCATATCAGATATTATATTTCATTTTGATCACACTAAAATTATGACCGCCAGAGAGTGATTTATGTATTCTAAGGAAATTCGCTAAGTTGACGCAGCTCCTGCGTAACGAATTTTTTTTCAATTGATAATAACAAGATAGTTTTGAGTGATAATTTTGTGATGATTTAGTGTGATAGTTTTAAATTCAGTGCGAGTATTAAATTATAGTGATTAGGATTGAGGTGATGAGTCGTCAAACACCATTTTGACGACTCATTAAGTAAACGCCTATTTTAAATTTAAAAAAAAACACGGTTTCTCCGTTACACGGTGTATAGACAGAATATATGTTCGTTCGAAAATGAAACTGATATGAGAAATAAATAATTATTGAAACACACAATTTAATTATGTAGTCCTTTGATTCAGTAGTTTCTGTTTCGAGTTGTTTGCATGGCAACATCTCTAATATTATTTCAAATCTCAATAGAGTTGATATCTCATCTCGGTGTGTTTGTTTTACTATCGAATACGAGACTATCATACACGAAATACTAAAATATCTCTTTAGAATATGGATATTTTTTACCAGATGTACTACATTTTATTTTATTATTCAAATAAGATATTTTGTTTACCGGGTGTATTGTTAAACCAAAATTGTTTGAGTGAAAAACCGACTTATTTGTATTACTAGTAACAGTGGGGGGGGGCCGAAACCTGGCAAGTAAGCCTTTCTAGACCTTTTTTTTACCACCCCCGAGGAATCCATCCCCTCAATCGATTCTATCCTGTACCACACCTGGTACGTTTTCCTTAGCTCTGTGCCCATCGTCGAACCTTGGTATCTTTCTAGAGCTCTACTTTAATTGTTTTTCAGGCTCACTTATTTCGATCCAGCGAAAGGTTAGGTACCTCATTCTGGCTGTGTAAGGATATTCTGTTAGAAGTTGAACGAGTGTTTCTTCCGTCTCGTTAGAGTCTCTTGAGTTTGAATTCACCGGAGAGCCTCCCACCAGAAAGTTTATATCTATCCGTTTTTTTCCAGGTTGACTTTGCGACATTTTATCCAGCCTTCTCTAGTTTGGCTTGTCTGAAAACCGCTGTAGTTTTCCATTTCCTAAGCAGTACAGCATCTTAGAGTTTATATGCTGTTTTTTAGGATCTCTTTTTAGTTTTCGAGAATAATCGCGAAAGAGTGGGATTTCGGGTGATTTGATTGATCTTCACCTCTTAGCACGGGTGAAAACATCTCATTGGAATTTTCGAATAATGGTAGCAACTCTAAGAACTTATCTTGAGATATTATTTCAGGCTGAGATATTTTAAAGTTAACTTAAAACAACTTTGGTTCGAAATACTTTTTTGTCGAAAATCGAATGAATTGACTCGTGATAGCACTCTCGGCCTCATAAGTTCCAAAATTGATTTCGTGTCGAATCCATTCGATTTTCGAAGACTTGTTTCGAGTAAAAGTTGTTGGTATTTTCATAATGAACAATTTTTATTCGAAAACCAAATAGATTCGGATGAAATCGACAGTTTTTGATAGTACTACGATAGTACTATATGCCACAAAAGTAGCGATCTTTTTCCCAAATTTTTTTTGGGAAAATGTTTCTGATAAAATTCGTTGGTATATTTCTAATGAACAACTTTAATACGAAGCATTTTTTCGAAAACCGAATAAATAAGGCATAAATCAATTAGAAAATTTTGATAAATAATCTCTACTTTTGTGATACACAGTACAAATAATTGAGTTTTTCCCTCACATCTTATCAAATAAAATTTTGAATAGAATATACAAAGAATTGAAAAAGTTAAATCGATTTCAATTGTTAAATAAATTTTTCACATTTTCCAAACATTTGTGAAAATCTTCGAGCAAAAATATGAACGCATGCAGAAAAACATGAGATCAAATAATATAAAAAAGGATGATTCTTGTTAAAATGAATTTATAATAGTATTCGAATAATCGTTTTCCCATTACTATGGTAACTATTGTATCGTATATGTAATCATGATTGCATATATTATTATAAAATCCAATATAGAAATTAGGTTAATACGAGCAAAATGTTTAATGGAAGTACAGATGATTCAAAAATCAATCCACTGCATGGATAATAAAAGTTAAAAATCAATCGAATTATATCCAAATCCAGATTTTATACGCTTCACAATTGTCTCCCAATTTCTTTTCATTCCTCGTCGCCAAATATTTTGAAATAGAAATCATTCAGTAACTTTTTTTCCATAAATTAGTGTCATGAATTTTAGGAAATACGCACCCCCGTACCCTTTCAGGAAGGTAGAAAAAATTAATTTTTTGTCAATTATTATTCTATGGGAAAAATTGGTTCAGCATAAAAGCTTTTATCATTTTCTATAAACTAGGTCATATTTTTCGCCAGATTAATATTTTCTAAATTATTTGACCATCAAATTCGACCAATTTTCATTACATCAGGCGACGGATATGAAAATTACAAACCAATGCATTACCCATTCTCCGAATTAAATTAAGCCTCTGTTATTAATGGATCAAAACACCATGTTTATTTTTCTACCATAAACAATTCTATAATGTTTTTTCCGGGAATTTTTTATAACATGTACACTTCTGTTCATAAAAAATGAACCAGTGTTTATTGTATGTAATATACCTATATTTAGTAATATATACGTTTAGAATGTGACTTACTGATGGTTCAATTTTTATGAACGAGAGTGTAACCTAGGCAATATTCATTATTCATAGTGAAAATCAGAATTTAATGTAATTACCATCGTATTGTAAATATTTATCACGGGCGTAGCTATAGTTTTCACTTGGAGGGTGGGGGTCCAACAATGCACAAAGGTAAACTAGTTTTGCCCGTGACTTCACGCCTTACAAAAGCAGAACTGTCCGTTTTCTGTGTAGACTAATGAATGTGATGGGGGGGGGGGTGTTTCCGGGCAAATAAAACACTATAGCCATTCTAGCGGTCATAGTTTTAACCTCCATCGAAATGAAATGGTTTGGTATGCGAAGAGCAGTTTTTAGTAGTTTGAAAGGCCAAGTTTGTTAATGGGCAAACCCAGGGAAAACGGACATAAATCTCTCTTAATATTGAAAAGATCGAAAAATGTATCAAGTATATCTTGGGGTCTAAAAAGTACTGCACTTCGACCTTATGGCCCCCCCATTGTGACCCCCACCCCCCATTATACTCCCCCTTATGATCCCACTTGTAGGGCCTGTATGGAGGACGATGATACCTCCATACATGTTATATGGACCTGCAGAAACCTGCAGGGTGTCAGGTATAGAATGTTTGAGTCCCGGCGGAAAAGTTGTGGGCCTTCTATGTGGCGTCTGGCCTCGGCAGAATCCTGTAGCTTCATCTGCTTAAAATAGCACCTCTTACCCGGAGGCGTTTCGCCTTCGGGTGATAAGTTTTTCTCAAGGAGGGCACAGAGGACTCCTTGGTCTGGGTGCTAGGGACCCGTTTGCGATACCCCTCTTTCTTATTATTATGCTCTCCCTTCTACTTCAGTCTGACGAGATTCGCCGCTCCCATATTTTGACAATGGCCTAGAGCTTGCCGATAAAGTCTTCCTGAAGTTTCATATATTCGGAGTGAGATGTACCGAATATCTAGTGTCTGCTGTATCCGAGAGATTCGCAGTTAAAGATGATGTGGCTGTATGTTTCTTTCTCCTCGCCGCACAGTCTGTACATAATGGATCCGTTATGGAGTCCCATTGTGTGCAGATTGTTCCGCAGAGTATAATGTCCGGTGATGAATCTGGTAACTTGAAATGGTAAACTGATATCCTAAAAAGCAACACCGTACATTGACTTTTGATTGTTCGCCATAAATGAAGTTCAGTCAGTGCCTGGGATGGTGGATATTATTTTCAATGTGTATGCAAATTCCGAAATAAATATTCGATAATCATTAACTTAATTTTATAATACGTTAATGGATATTCACAGTTATACATTTAAAAGTACAACCAGATCACAAAAGCAGCGTTCGTTTTTCAAAACTTTTATTATTAATTTGTGTCCCTTATTTATTCGGAAAAAAATGCTTCGACTAATAATTGTTCATTATAAATATACTAACAAATTTTATTGGAAACATTTTCCCCGAAAATCGATTGAATAAGACACAAATTAACTTAAAAAATATTGAAAAATGAGCATTACTCTAATGGCCCAAAGTACAACTCCAATTCAATAAAAAGAGAACTTCATCCAACTATGAAATTTTATGCCAAATTTGATACAAATCAGTTTAATGGTTCTCGAGATATCTTTGTCATGGCCATGCATCTTTCAAAAACAAGATTTGAAACCAATTTTGATAAAATTTCGTGAAAATAACCGACTTACTAGGGGGGTGTATTCGTTTTTATAACTCACGCTTATAAGCGCAATTTAGTGGCTTATAAACGCTGACTCTACTCTTGAAAATGTCGTTCGGTTTGGCATTATAAGTACGTGTAAGCGTCAAGTGACATCAATATTCAATATGGCGGAAGAAAACAGTTTAGCGGAAGAAAAACCAAAGGGGTGCCAACTTCACGACAGCCCCTAAGTATCAAATTTTTTTAGTTTTCTGGATATCAATCGTTTGCACAACGTTTACGAAGACATTAGTTTCGTTTTCATAAAAGCCAATTTGTCAGGAGTGTATAAAATTGCGAATGCATAATTCTTAAACTATAGAACCTGTGATTTCATGATCTACAGATCTATATATTGTTTTCCTAAAATCGTGCAACGGCCCAAAAAAACAATCATTTTTATAAACGCACGAGAATACTATCCAGCCATGATGGTTTAAGTCGTCACATCACTATTATAATAAACAGCCAATGTCATCGTTGTTTTGCATGTAACTGAACTATATTATCTATGGTTATGATATGCAAAACAACCATGACATTTTATGTTTATCATGACAGTGACGTTGACTTAAAACAATATGGCTGTACAGCGTTTTCAATAATTAATAGTAAACTTGGATTTTATGAGTTAATACCGAAATATTTCAGGTCCTTAAGGAATACGCGATGACAAAATTTGCTACGTATCAACTAGCCTATTATAAAACCATGAATTCGATAGTTTTTCACCTTCATTCATTTTGCTATTTCAGTAGTACTGTTTCCAAAAGTGACAAAATTTGCAGTTTTCGAAAAAACTGTTTAGAACAAAAGTTGTATTTATCAAAATCAATTTGAAATAAAAAGAATACGTCATTTTTGGAGTCGATAGTACTTATGGCCACAAAAATAGAGCTCATTATTCGAAAATATTTAGTTGATTTGCACCCTTATACATTCGGTTTTTGAGAAAATGTTTTCGAATAAAAGTTGTTGTGTATTTATAATGAACAACTTTTATTAGAAATATTTTTACGATAACCGAATGGATAAGGAACAAATCAGTTAGAAAATTTAGAAAAGTGAGCTGTACTTTTGTGGCTTTGGGTACAAATATGTACACATCTGTGTTAGATTGTAAGATAATATACACACAACCTGTTGGGCATCACGTTGACTAAAATGTCCCATGTAATTAGGAAAGACCGTAAAATTATACGGTACTTTGTGGTTTAAACAAAAATTAACAATCACTGGTAAACATATTCCTGGTGCTGGATTATGGGCTGATACACCACCATTATTCTGTTCGGTATTCTGATGTTTCGATACGTTTGTGGTAATCACTTGTATCGAACTGGGATACGCTAATCAAAAAAGTTTGTATTCATTATTTTATTCATTTTTTTATCTGTGTTTGATAGATACATATAGGCAATGATTAGTACACATTTTTATACCCGATATATACCGTATGTGTTGGAAAGCCTTGCTAATAGAGAATCAATAATATTTACTTATTATTTACTATAATAACTATACACAATGTTTAATAAAGAAATTAAAATAGTGGAGGTACTCTTTAGTGTGTCTGTTGTGTATGCTTGCTGGACTGTTTTGTACTGCATTAACATGTAATGAGAGTGGGTTAACTATGTTCATTGTTGTCTTCTTAAGCTTAGCATTACTTCTAACAATTAGAAAATTATTTTTGAATATCCCTTAATATTTGTATGTAGAATATTTGAAAATAAATGATAGTATTCTACTAGCACAAATTAAAAAAAAAATAATAATAAATTTTCCGAATGAAACACGACACATTATTTTCGTCTAATATTTTGTGGTATAAATAAAAGAAGAACAATAAAAATATTTGACTAAACGACTAACGTCGTTATTCATCATGTCTCGTTAACTCAGGGATAACCTTTAGTATAAAAATGTAATCTATGCAAATGTTTATACATATATGTATTTAATATTGCCTACATGTAAACCAAACATACGGAGAACAAGAAATACAGTAAATATAAGACATTTTTACAATTTATTTTTTTAAATATTTTTTCTAAAGATTTCTATAATAGAAAGAATATTTTTTAATAATGAGAAAAATGCAACAAAATATACATTGACACAACAAACAGAAAGAAGATTTTCTTTTCTTGTATTTTCATACACATATCATCAGTGGCGTAGCTTAACCATGCGGGCCCAGGTGGAAAATTTTTTTTGGGGTTTCTCCTTCATAACTCAAAACAAATCCCTATATATACAACAATATATGATCATTGACAGGAACAATATAAAGTAATTATTATTACAAACATTCACAGTACAACCGAGGTGAAATTGATTTCCATTAAGCTAGCAGAGCAACCTGAGCAGAACACAACCATAATTGTCTCAAAATTAGATGCTAATTAAATGCCCTAATTAAAAATTAAATGCTCTTTGTTAAAATGCTAACTTAATGTTAAGCTAGCAGAGCAATATTTAAAAAATCAATTTATTATATTGTATTTAATATCAAATTAATAAGCTTATTAAATGCTAATTAGATGCTCTAATTAAAAATTAAATGCTCTTTGTTGTACTGTGTAACCGCATGCTCTGCTAGCTTAACTTTAAGCTAGCAGAGCATGCGATAACACAATTCAACAAAGAGCATTTAATTTTTAATTAGGGCATTTAATTGGCGTCTAATTATGAGACAATTATAATTGTGTTCTGCTCAGATTGCTCTGCTAGCTTAATGAACATTTGTAGTGTGTTAGTAAAGAAATTTAAATTATGAAAGTAAATTGAGATTTAGTAGCGAGTCCATTACATACCTGAGTCCACCAAATTCTAAGTATGTAGTGGACTCGCATCTAAATCAATATAAAAATCAACAAAATGACGATCGCGGTAAAATAAACTTCAACATGTCAAACGCCGGACTTCAGCAAACATTTTGATGACAGCATCAAGATCATGCCTTAAAGCTTTATCAGTTTCGTGTTCTATGGGCAATTTTTTTTACGACTTTCGAGAGAAGCACCGGCAGATACCAATTGTTCATGATATTTGACACTGACATCTTCATCATAATGTTCGACCAGCATCTTTGCTGCAATATTTGAGTCGGGAATTTGGGACCCCCGTTGATTGCTAACTGTAACATCCCCGGTAGCTACGCCACTGTATATCATTGTAGCAACATTAATATTAAATAAATAAAACATATTATGTATATCTATTTGATAACTTAACCCATTACAAACTGTAATCAAAACATACTGATAAAGAAACGATATTTCCTGTCTATGCATTTTTTAAGTCATTTCACACAACCATAAGAAAAATGTATTAAAAATGCGGTGGATATTGACCGATATACATATAGATATAGGTAGGTTGTCAAGGCAAGTGATTTGAAGTCAATATGTCCTGATTATGCAAGACAATGCTGGAACTATCTTAAAACGACCCATGTCGTCTATCTTTATTCATGTATATCTGTGCTAAACTTATGTACTTTAACAGCATATACAGTGTTGCATTTTTAATGACTAGTTCCAATGACTAGTGTTCAGAGTAAAGATTATAATTTTAAATCATTATACGCGTTTTATTAGCGAATTTCCTGAAAGGAAATAGAGCTATTAGTCTCGTACCGACTTCAAAATTTTGCAAAAATTTCTTCAAATGTCCATCGATCCTGCCTAGTAGATGTCGAAAAACACCATCTGTAAAATTTATATATATATATCTATGGACATATATATATATATATATATATATATATATATATGTGTCTGTAATCGCTCTAGCGGTCACAGTTTTCATTTTATTGGAATGAAATTTGGTATTTGAGGCGCTTTTGGTATTCAAAAGGTCAAGTTCGTTAATGAGTAAAATCGGACAAGGGGAAAGGGGGGTTTAGAGGGAGGGGGAAATACAAAATTTGACATATCTCCCTTAATATTTGAAAAATCGAAAAATTTATAAGAAGTAAAGTTGTAGGTATTAAGTTTTACTGTAATTTTCTCTCTTATCGTTTTTTCTGTTCCACTAATATTTACAGAAATATTGATGGTTTAAGATTGAAAATTAAATTCCTTAATATCTCTGTATACATTTGAGTTTGAGCAAAAATGATAAGGTGATGAATTGTAGCAAATTTGATTTTCAACAACTTTATTCCTTACGTATTTTTCGATTGTTCTAATATTAAGAGAGATATTTTATATTTTGTGTTTTCATCTCTCTTTATGCCCCCCATTCCCTTTGACGTATGCCATTTATTAATAAAATTGGCCTTGCAAATACTAAAATCATATACATTTCATTTTGATCAGACTAAAATTGTGACCGCTAGAAAGTGATTTATGTATTCTAAGGAAATTCGCTAAGTTGAAGCAGCTCCTGCGTAACGAATTTTTAATAATTATAATTCTATAGATTATATAAGACATATCTGAATTAGAAATATTTAATCTATCATAATATATATTAAATTCATAGAATCATGTTCCATCAAGTTTTAAATACCTCGAAAGTATGCAGCTAATCCACCAGATATGGCCAATAGAGCAATTGCATTGATTAATACTTGTGCAAAACGAAATTTAACACGTACAGTACCACCATATGGTCCAGATGGTCGTCTCATATCACGAATTATCTATTTCAAACAGAAATCATGTTAACTTTACTTTTATGTCATTATAACTGTATGCCCTCTTTGTGTCATCCATAAGTATCTGTTTTAGTTTTTCAAAAGGATCTCGTACATTTCTTATAGAAAACACATCGCTATTGGCAGCCGCCAATAGGGAATATGCATGAAAATTTTTTTTTACTTGAATTGAAGCATGTGTACTTGACAAATATCAAGGTAAAATTACTTTTTAAATAACTTGAAAAATAAACGAGATATGAATGATTGAAATTCCCGATTAGACAAAGAGGGTGATAGCCCCCTTGATATGTTATGTGACGTCATATTATACTTTCACCATTTAAAATACACGTAAAACTCCGTTTTAAGTATTTTTGCAAGAAAGAGACAGATAATAATCTTTAAAAGCTTATAGCTTCCTTGATATTTGTCGGATTTTAATTTCGTTTTTAAATATTATTACAGTATTAACAGTATTTTCATAGACTGAAAATAAATGTGAAAAAAAATTTTCATGCATATTCCCTATTATCAAATACCACTTCTGACATCGGATTTGAAATCACTTACCCAAAAAAAAAACCCTTGTCTATATGTTGATATTCCCGTTCCGGTAAATAACTTTCGAAATGAGCGACCTGAAACACTCCAGTAGAAAACTAGCGAAGACGCGTTAAATGGACCATACTCTACCCGAAAAATCGACTTTCCACCTCCTATATCTGGAAAACTACTCAGTTCCCGACCGTGTGACCATGAGAACTTTTGATCAGGAGCTCAAAAGGAATAACATATGTCGATTCCAGCGAATTTTACCGAGAACGGTTTACCATAAGAAATGTGCGGGGTCCTATTACAGACGATTCCATGTGCTGTTCCCAAAAATGTTACTTTTGTTGTAATTATTTATTCGAAAACCGAATTGGGCACAAATCAATTGTAAAAAATATCACCATTTTTTAGCCATTACTTGAATTACAATTGCATGGTCTAGCATTAGGATTAGACCCAGGGAGAGGTCTAAGAAGGGTTCATTTATGTGATTAATTTGAAGAGAATGATTAATTTAGAGAGTTCGGGTACTAAAAAAGTGATTATGACTTTAATCGGACACGTGATGAGATATAGAAGCTAAGTGTATTTGTGTGGCCAATGCTCAAACTACGAGTGTCCAACGTCATGCGTCCAAAGTTAGCATTGGAAGACGTTCCGGCTGTTGTCGGTAAAGGCCCCCGATCAAAGGTTTTTCTCTTCCCGCTGGGCTGTACGTTGGAAGGCATTGGACACATTCCCACATTCCCACACGACCTGCGATTTGTTATTTATCCTTTTGGCGATTTGATTTTAAATTGTATTTGTCCTTTGGCAGGTAATTATAAATCGAATTAATTAATTATAATAGTATTAATTTATTGTACACTTAAAATCGTCCAATAAAAATGTTTTTTACATCAATTTTCTATATTAAAATCTCCATGAAAAATGTGTTCACTCAAAACAATTCAAAAAAGTTGACAAGTTCGAGTTGAACTCGAGTCGAGAAGGTTCTGTACGAAACTTTATTTATTATCATCCAACGTATCCCCCATTTTGATATTGAATTATTGAGTCAACGTTTGGTTCAAAGGTTTGGATTCGTTCCACCGTGTAGCCGTGCACTTGGCCAATACAAGTTGTCAAATATTTGCTTCAAATGTTAGCACCTTTAGACAGCGCTTCAATTGGGTTTGTTATTTCATGTTTAGATCATGATATGCATACCTGTCCAGTTATATGGAGGTCAATGGGTTTAATCACAATACTGTATTATATAAGCATATTATGTGAATGCGAAACGTGTGCGCATATTCTATTTGATGAAATACAAACCTATTTCATATCTATAATATTCGTAAATCTTTTGAGTGCATCTTTCATGTAAACAAACATTGAACATTTATTCTCTTTTATGATTGTGTTCGCAAATTTTAATGGATTTATAAAAGATGTCTCAAAGAAGAAGAAATAAACAAATAAACATACTTCACAGGTTTCTTTTTTTCCTTTCCAAGGCAGTAGCTACAAATTGTTTTAATGGGGGTGGGGATGGGGGGGCTTAGTGCACTTATCTCATTTTTAAATGATTCTATTTAGCATATTATTTTTTTGTTAATCGTATTGCAAATTGACGTTTGTTCCTTAGAACTATGACATCTGTTGGCAATAATTAGAAACAGAGTAGTCAGGCTCAACTGTGATAGTTACATATACGTTACTACGGTTACGTAAATAATAAGAACAAAAAGTTAATATATTTGAATGTAACTTGTTGTGATGTAGCCTGACTAAAGCCGCCATTTTGGAAATCTCCAGTACGGTTACGAAGACACAACGAGCATATACTATGTAGACTATCACATCATTGAATTAATTAATTAATATTAATATGAAAACATTATCTCATCCGTCTGGTATCGAAACCTACTCCAGTGGATATCGTGCCTAGTGCGCTAATCGTTACACCATAGATGAATACCTTTTCAAAAAAAGATTCAATTTAGCTTCAATTTTGTAACGATTGGAAATATTAAGTGCCCGGTAAAACGATACGAGATACGAAGCTGAAATTTCTTGAGTATGTTCTAGGTTCAAAGAAACCTAAAAAGAAAAATTTTAATACAAAAAAAAAAACGAATAAATCTTTTGAAAAAAAAAAAACAACCTTTTTAACCTCCGATCAAAAAAAAGGGAAGGGTGTTAAAAGTTTGAAACCTTTTTCTGTCAGTGACATCGTAAACAAATGGACCGAATTTTCTTTATTGGAAGGCTAGTATTATTAGCTATGTCTGAAGAAAATCTATTCAACCGGTGTAAGAATCTTAAAGTGAATGGAATAGTGTTTAAATACTACATATAGTACACACACACTGAACGAACTCAGTATATACAGGGTATTTAAACAATTAACTATTGTGAAAGATAATTTTGCAATCAATAAATGTAAATAGGCAAATACATAAAGTATATAATAATACATACATCGACATCAAGATAGTGAAAAATTATATGTATTATACCAACATCGTAGCTCAGAGGCGTTGGTCTAAAATGCCAAAGGTCATGGGTTCGATTTCCATTCAGATAAGCATGTTTTATCATATCAAGCATTTGATGTCAAGGAATGAGATAAATGTTCAGATATATTACTTAAATGTCAAAAGAAGTAAACGCTAGTCACCTCCGTTAGTATAATATAATCGAAAGGCAACCATACTAAGAATGTATGAATAGACGTAAGTTTACAAAAAAAACCAAACAAAACAAAAATTAAATATGTAAATAATAATAAGGTATTTAAAATAATTATGTTCGCAGACATTGAATACACACAAATGAATTGAAAAATTTGAAGGGAGGAGTGTCCCCCCACTCTGGCTACGTTTCTTTGTTCATTGTTTTTTATTACAGAATTTACGACTATCGACGATAACAACAAAAAAAAAACGAAGATAAGAATTACAATACAATAAAAATTTAATATAAATGATTTTGAAAAAAACTAAATAAATAAATTCTTTTGTATTTGTATACATGACAAACATTTTTTTTTCTCTGTATGTTGGCAGTATTGATAAAAAAAAACAGAAAGTAATCAAAAATTGTTTTTTAAATTATTGATGTGTTTGATTGCTCGAAATGTGTACCGAAAATATACAATTCGTATCGTTTCATGCGTCCTTTTGTCCATTGGATATGAGCTGTAATACAATTTTTAGGGTTCCGTTTCGTTTATTACAATCTAAGTGCACAGCAAAAAGTGCACTTTGAAAACGACATTTAAATTATTTTCTTTGAAGCTATTTGAGTTCCTGGAGCTATCAGGTGGGTTAATTCATCGTCTTATACGTCGCGTCATACAAGTTCATCCCAAAGATGTTCTATTGGATTTCACTCTGGGCTACGTGATGGTAAAAATACAACTTGTAACAACTCCTTAAGGATGACACAAGGACACAATAAAGGCCATTACACAATGAAAAAAATAAGGAATAAAATATAAGATATAAGAATAAGATATAAGATATAGCACAGTGACCAAAACACAATGGGCGATAAGATATAATATTCAACCAATCACAATGGTTGAATGCCAGCTGCTGGTGTGTGCACAAATGTCAAAAACATAAGTTGGAGAGTCGACTGCGCATAACATTGTGATTGGCTGGGAATAAGGAATTGATATCCCACACGACGGAAATTCTGTTGCTATATCTTATTTCTTATTCCTTATTTTTGAATTGTGAATTGATCAACGGTTCTGCTGCCATCTGCTGGATTCCACTATTCCTTATATCTTGTATCTTATTTCTTATATCTTATTCTTATACCTTATTTTTTTCATTGTGTAATGGGGTTAACTATGAGCAATACCAGACAGATACCTACCCTATGATGTAATGACATATTTGAACCATTATGAAATCGTACAATTGTTTGAAGACTAGCCGGTGTCGAAACACTCTTTGTAATTGACGAACCATTACCGTTCATGTCACTGCCATCTGTTGTTGTCTTACTATTACTACAATTGTTCGTATCCAAATTTAATAAATGATTGTTGTTAGAACCTCCTCCATTCATTCCCGTACCACCGCATGCTGTACCAATACTATTATGATGATGTGTTTTCAATTGTTTTGTCATCTGTGCACTGTTATTACGTAATGTTGATGTTACATTATATAATTTATTGAATTTATTGTTGGAATGATCAGATGATGATTGAGTCGACGAACCGCCAATGCATGATGATTTTGATTGGCTATGATGATTGTTGTTTGGTGGTATCAATGGTGTTTCCATTGTTTTTGTTGTGTAGGATGGCGATGATGTTTGACTAAAACTATCACTGGATACATTGGAATCTTGACGTATGGATATTTTGCTAATACTTGTTGATTTTGGTATTTGTGCGGAGGAGGCCGGTGGCGTTGTTATTGTTGTTGTTGTTGTTGTTGTTGTGGCTGTGTTGGAATCAAAACAATGAACACAAAATGCTCGGATATGTTTTGTTTTTCTGGTGGAGTCCAGAGTATTTAACGGCATAATCACACATAAACGTAATCAAGTTAGACCACGAGCCACCAATATGAAAATTGGTAACGAAAAACTATTCACAGATGTAACTAAAGAGTTATATCTGTTCCGTAAGAAGGGGTGAGGAGGAGGATAGGGGTGGGGGTAGTTAGACAGTGTAAAATTTGGGGAAAAAACTTGTGAAGACTCCACCAAAAAATAAAGTTTTGAGTCAATGACAAACCTATATTTGATGATGTTGAATTTGAAGATGATGTTAAATCTTGTAGTTGTTGAATTGATAGATTATCTAAAAAACCGTTAACAGTTGTACACCCCCCACCACTGTCTGTTGAGCTATTACCAAATAGAATCGTTTGCGTAGACAATGTCGATGAATTTAAAATTGATGGTAAAATAGATTTAGATGTTGGTTGTAAAGCTGGTTGCTGTGTCACCGTTGAACATTGTCTCGATTTAATAACAGGTGGCACCATTGTTAATGTATTGTTACGACCTTTCTGTAATTTACGTGGTGATAATGGTGTGGGGGGTATACGATTTTGTGTTGTAATTGATTGTGTGGATGTTGTTGGTATTTGTATTTTTAAAAATGGCGTTGTTGATGTCTGTTGATTATTATTTGTGATCACACCATTGATTCGTGTACGTTTTGGAACTGCTGGTGGTCTTAACGGTAATGGTGGTGGTGTTCCACCCATCTACCAGAAGATAATTGTTTTAACATATATCCCGTTCGTTTAGCTGAAGACTCAATCCATTTCAAATCGATACAAATTTCAGACTAAAATTTATTTATAATTTTCAAAGAAAATTGTACTTGACGGGTTACATTATGTACATAACATTGACAATAAATTATGTACATAATTTTTTTTTTTTTATTAAATTTTAAGTTGAATTGATTAGCTCCTAGGTCCTAGCTTTATGCCTGAAAATATTGATTTAACCCTATTTCATGTTCTGTGAACATTTAAGCCTTTTAGTTGAAACCAAATTATGTACATAACATTGACAATAAATTATGTACATAATTTTTTTTTTTTTATTAAATTTTAAGTTGAATTGATTAGCTCCTAGGTCCTAGCTTTATGCCTGAAAATATTGATTTAACCCTATTTCATGTTCTGTGAACATTTAAGCCTTTTGGTTGAAAACAAATTATGTACATAACATTGACAATAAATTATGTACATAATTTTTTTTTTTATATTAAATTTTAAGTTGAATTGATTAGCTCCTAGGTCCTAGCTTTATGCCTGAAAATATTGATTTAACCCTATTTCATGTTCTGTGAACATTTAAGCCTTTTGCAGTGTTAATAACTGAAAAATTGTTTTAATTGAAAATAACGAAAATCGCCATTTGTAAAAGTAAAAACTTTTTTAGAAAACTAAGAATCAGCTTCAATTTAATAAGATCGTACTCTCCTAAAACAGTTTTCTTACGAAATTTTTGAAACTTTGGGACATTAATCATATAGAAATTTCAAATAGAATGGACTATCTTAAATTGAATGGACTTTAATTTATTTTAGTTAATTTTCTATTTATTTTTATTTTTGTCTATTGATCTCGACTTTCTATCTATTTCTAATTGTAAAAGAGTAAATTACGACTAGCTAATTTATACTGATGATAACTACTTTGTAGTCGAAATACGTATTTATAATACAAAAAAACTGATCTAGGTAAAGGGGCGAATTGGAAATTTTATTCCAAAAATAGTGTTTATTCAGTTTTGTATTCAAACATTTTGAAAAACGAAACTTAACTCTGGGATCGCCAGTACACATGTTTCGAAAGAAGCGTTATGTTTGGTCAAAATTGTTTAATTGATTTGTGCCTCATTTATTAGGTTTCCGAAAAAATGCTTCAGATAAAAGTTGTTCCTTATAAATATTTTAACAACTTTGATTCGAAACATTTTCCCAAAAACCGAATGAATAAGACACAAATCAAAATTTTGAAAAATAGATTCGGAAGTATACTTGGCCACAAAAGCTGATGTCATTTTTTTAAAGTTTTATAGTTAATTTGTACCTTACTAATTCGGCTGTCGAAAAAAAATTTCGAATAAAAGTTGTTATTATATTTCTAATGAACAATTTTTATCCGAAGCCAATTTTTCCGAAAACCGAATCAATAAGGCCGAATAAATGGAATTTGGACAAACATTGTATTGTTGACGCTTAAGTATATACACAAATAAATGTATATAAATAATAATTTCGACAGAAATAATACTGTCAAAATATAAATAAGAATGGTATGAAAGAGTTGGCTTTTATGTCAGAGTCGTCTTTGGTGTAGAGGTAAGCACGCTGGACTAGATATCCAGAGGCCCGAGGTTCGATTCCTGGTTGACCAGTTAATTTTTTCATATCAGTATTTGACAATAATAAAATTTTGAAAAAATGACATCAACTAGTGTGGTTCATAGTACAATTTTAGCTAAAAAAAAATAAATATTATCCTTTTTAATCTGAAGTTAATCGATTTATGAAATGAATTGACCCAGAAGCACCAACGGGCTTTTCAGTAGTGTTATTTACCCCGATGACTTTTGACTCCAATGAATGGTTTTGAGGTTGTGTCGTTGCCTGACGATTTGTGGTGGTTAATGACGTTGGAGGTGATGATTGTGACATACATCGCATGTTACTACCATTATCTGATCGTAGTACTGTTTCAGGAAGTTCATTTTCATATTGATTTCTGTTCAATGTTGAGAAAATTATGATAGAGTTTGCGTTTTCATTCGTGGTGTTATCAATGAACATAATATTTTCACAAAATTACACAAATATTCACAAGAAAATTTTTAATGAGATGCTTTTTTTTTTTTCATATAAAGCTTAATACATGTACACGCGGCCACAAAAGTATCGTTCTTTTTTCTAAATTTTATGCGTAATTTGTGCGTTAAAGATTATTAAAATAATCAAAGAAAACTCTAGGTTTTTTGAAATTACATTTAAAATTTTGCCCCTATTCCTAGAACATTTGTTTGTATTTTATAAATACGTATTTCAACTACAAGGTAGTCATCATCAGTATGAATTAGCTAATCGTAACTATCTCTGGTATATGGATTCAGAGATATGTTGTTTGTTGCTAATTTGGTGCGTGTCTCACAGTGATATTGAAAAAGACCTGAGGATTATTTTAGTTGACTGACTTTTGTCACAAAAACAACGCCGCATGGTCACAATGGAATACCGTCAATAAATAGGTGGAGCTCTTCACACATCTAATCCTTAGTCAATCAACTCAAATAAACCTCAAGTCAGATCATACCCTTAGTCATATCGTATAAAACACAGAACTTTTGCAATATTATTGTGAAACACGCACCAAATTAGCAACAAGCAACATATCACTGAATCCATATCCCAGAGATAGTTACGATTAACTAATTCATACTGATGATGACTACATTGTGTAGTCGAAATACGTATTTATAAAATACAAACAAATGTTCAAGGAATAAGGGCAAAATTTGAAATGTAATTTGTGCATTATTTATTTGGTTTTCGAAAAAAATGCCTTGGATAAATGGTGTTCATTAAAAATATACAAACAATAATACTCAATTCGTAGGAAATAGGATTAGGAAAAGTGAATTAATTAATTTAAATAAATTGGACGTTTCGTCATTTATTTATGACTTCCTCAGCAACTTATTTATGTAATTTAAATGTCTAACATAAACCAACTATGGAGAACGACTTTAATAGTTACATTTGATGCCATAATCATTATTAAAAACGTCCAATTTATTTAAATTAATTAATTCACTTTTCCTAATCCTATTTCCTACGAATTGAGTATTATTACTTATTATGGATACGAATATTGAATCACTATACAAACAATTTTTATACGAAACTTTTTCCCAAAACCCGAACGAATAAGGCACAAATCAATTAAAGAATATCACTTTTGTGGCCCGTAATCTATTGATGACAACATAGTGGCCTTCGTTAATCAAAGTTTTTATATAGTCGATTGGTGACGACTTCATTCGGATTTCGAAAGAAATTTTCCAATAAAACAACTTTTATTCCAAGCATTTTTTTTTTTCGAAAACCAAATGAATTCGCCACAAATCGGCTATATAAATATTTTGAAAAATATGCGCTGCTTCAGCTCCACAAGAATTGTACAACGGTAGGAAGCAAATCGATAGAGATCTAAATATATTACGCAACAATCGCGGTATTTCGATGACGATCGATTTGCGTCAAACTGTAGTACAATTTATGACATTCACCATCAAAAGTGTTTGATCCTGTATGATGGCCTTACAAATTTACAAAAACCGTACAGTGTTACTGAAAAAGAATTTACATCGATGACTAACTTGAATCACCCTGTAAGTCAGTACTATATATGAGAAATTTGAGATGAAATGTGAGAACATTTAACAAAAATTTCAATAAAAATGTCTTATTTCCAGTGGCGTAAGATGGCATGGTCTGTGATGATTGTTTAAGCCATCTTGCTATTCTTGCCCTTGATTTCTTAAGCCAATGTCCGTTTTAATCTAAAATTTATTATAATACTCAAAAAATCACGGTTAAAAAAATTAGCCACAAACCTTTCGGATGTCGATTGATATGTGGTATTCCAATCTTGAAATAATTGATTATCCTTGTCAGTTGAGTTTTCGGTATCAGGACGATCCAAATTCATTCCTGATGTCATACAATGATTTGACATCATCTCTGCTACCAATCTGTAAAATTGTTTCAATTACTAAAAGTAGGTACACAAAAATGTCCTATCCAAATTAAATAGAAAAAAATTCGTTACGCAAGAGCTGCGTCGATTTAGCGAATTTCCTTAGAATACATAAATCACTCTCGAGTGGTCACAATTTTAGTCTGATCAAAATGGAATGTCGTATCTGATATGATTTTATTATTTGCAAGGCCAATTTTATTAATAAATGGCATAGGTCAAGGGGAAAGGGGGACATAGAGATAGAAAAAAACAAAAAATATAAATTATTTCTCTTAATATAAGAATAATCGAAAAGTGTATAAGGAGTAAAGTTGTAGAAAATCATGTTTGCTACAATTCATTACGAAATCATTTTTCTTAATGTGAACAGAGATATTAAGAATTTTAACTTTCAATCTTAAATTGTAAATATTACTGTAAATATTAGTGTAACAGAAAAAATGATAAGAAACAAAATTATAGTAAAACTAATTTACAACAACTTTACTTCTTATAAATTATTAGATTTTTCGAATATTAAGGGAGATATGTCAAGTTTTTGAAATGAGTTTGTAAACCTCACCGCATACACCGAAGGGTTAACAACTAGTGTAAATTGATCATTTTCGGTTTTGTTATATATATTCCAAAAGTATATTTTTATAATATTCTTTTTTTTTTTCAATTAAATCAATTCGTTCAATCAAATTATTCGATTCAATAAATTATGTTAACACTGGATTTAAAAGGAATAAACACATAGTGTTGGTGGTAATGTATGCAGGGAATAGAGGCTGAGTGTGGTGGGGGAACAGTGAGGGGAAGGAGGCTAAGGGCATTTATTATAACATGAATGTGTTTGTGTTCAAAATATTTCTTATATTTGAAATCAATTTCACATCATTGGTCATTGATTTATTTCATATTATTTTATTAATTAATTAGTTGGAAAATTTCTAGTTTTAGATTATTTATATAGAGTTTTCTTTTTGGTTTTCCTGACATATAGGCAATCGTATTTAAACATGAAATGTAACACCTATTGACTGCGTTAATTGATTTAAATATTCTTAGATTGTCAGTTCCTCATTATCAATAAGATTACTATAGTATTGTACGCAATTAGAATGGGAATCGAATTCACGACCTCTAGCATTTCAGTTTTTCAGCATTTCCATCCTAGATGTGTGTGATTTTTTATATCAATCATTGTTTGATGTCAAAAAATGTTGTCAATGTTCAGACATATTACTTAAATGTCAAAGTAAGTAAACGCTAGTCACTTCCGTTGATGTAATATAACCGAAAAGGCAACCATATTAACAATAGATATATAAACAGAAGCTAGTGTACAAAAAAAAAACAATTAACAAACATGTAAATTTAGTAAATAGACTAAAATTAATAATACAACGACATCAAAGATAGTGAGAAATCATATGTATTATACTAACATAACATCTCAGGTAGCTGCTCAGCGGTAGAAGTGCTGGTCTAGAATGCTCAAGATCGTTGGTTCTATTATATCAAAGAGAATGCCGACAATTTCTCATATTTATAGAAATATTTTCTAATAGGCTTTTCTAGAATTATAAAATAAAATGGAAATCTGTTGTCATTTGGTAATTCAAGTGAGTTTTCCTGTAGGTCTATTAAAAACAGGAGATGAATATATTAATTGCTGTTTCCTTTATTAAAAGATTCTCTCCGAGTACGATTTTCCTGTCTATTTATATAAATATATATATATATATATATATATATATATATATTATATATATATATATATATATATCATATATATATATAAATATATATATATATATATATATATATATATATATATATATATATATATATATATATATATATAAATAAATATATAAATAAAACTATATACTAGGGAAAATTGAAAAACTAATTATCAATATGTATAATAATAAAACCATTTTCATATTTTCCAATATTCAATTTCATTTTCAATTAAACGTTATGCATTTTCATCACAAATAGATTTACTAAAAAAAATTAACATTTTCGATATTAATATTAGGAATTTATTTTCAATAACATGACCAGGAGGTCATTGTATCAAAACAAACTGTAGGGTGCTTTCCCCACTACATACTATATATATATGCATATACTATATGTTAATATTGATGCTATAAAGCCATTCCTATATAGAAGTACTACAAAATACGATCAGTATATGAGATGTAATTAATGATTTCGATGATAACCCTAACAAACTAATACTCTCAAAATCATTCAAAATGATTATATGGGGTCAGTCTCCACCATAGCTATAGCTAGGCTTATAAAATTAGATTTGAGACCTCCCCATACATATAGCGTTCATAAATTTGGATACAATGAACTTCGGTATTATAATTAAAATGGATTAAATACCTGTGTTTATTCACAATTAGGTCAAAACAATAGTAAGTACAATGCTTTTACCGAGAATTGTTTATAATCTATATTCTAGGCAATTACTATTTATAGTAAAATGAAAGTCAATGCCCTAATATAGTGTAACTATTTAGGATTCAGTACTCCATACTGTAAAAAGAGCAAGTTGATCGACCTATGTTTTTCCTTTTACAAACAAAAAAATAGGGAATATGCATGAAAATTTTTTTTCACTTGAATTGAAGCATGTGTACTTGACAAATATCAAGGTAAAATTACTTTTTAAATAACTTTAAAAATAAGCGAGATATGAATAATTGAAATTCCCGATTAGACAAAGAGGATGATAGCCCTCTTGATATGTTATGTGACGTCATATTACACTTTCACCATTTAAAATACACGTAAAACTCCGTTTTTAGTTTTTTTGCAAGAAAGAGACAGATAATAATCTTTAAAAGCTTATAGCTTCCTTGATATTTGTCGGATTTTAATTTCGTTTTTAAATATTATTACAGTATTAACAGTATTTTCATATTCTGAAAATAAATGTGAAAAAAAATTTTCATGCATATTCCCTATTGCATGAAACTTTGTTTAAGGATGTTCCCAGCATAGTACCACTTTTCGACATATTTTGCTCGTTTTCACAGGCTTAAAAATAATGTTTTCTAATAAATCCCGAAGTTTCAGAATTTTTGACCGTTTAGAATGCGAAATAATTAATATCAAAGTTATCATTCTCTCTCACTCTCTCTTTCTCATTAGAACCATGTAAAATTTCATGCCCGTCCAACTATTATCTGTTGTATTTAAATTCGGTCGCTTAAGTACTGTAATTTAAAGACTGATAATAATAGATCCAGAATATCAAAGATGTCAGATATATACAACTGTGTCATCTTAGCGAAATTTTGTATCCGATACGCGTTTGGTATTTGAAAGGCCAAGTTCGTCAATGAGTAGTAACCTTGACTAAAGAAGAAACCACATCGTATAAAATATCTTTCTTAATATGAGAAAAATCGAAAATTGTATTCGTAGTAAAGTTGTAGAAAATAGAAATAGATAGATTATAAAGGCTACCCTGGACGGGCTACACTTCAACCATAAGGTCCATTGTGATGCCTAAGGATGTGAGGATGTGAGTGGAGTGGAAGGAATTTTGTGTATAGACTAAGAATTGGTAGGATATGCGGCTGCAGCCGACTATGATTGGAACTATGTCGATATTCATCTGGAGTTCGTGAAGGAAACTGCAGAAAACCTTCTCAAGCATAGCCGGTTACTTCGTTCTTGTCCATACACCGACAGTTTAGTCAATTAACTGCCCTCCTTTTTTTTTCTTAATAATTGACAAACTGCCGATGTCGGGATTCGAACCCATAACCTCCCAGTTTCCAAGTTGGCATAACGCCTTAGATCGCTCGGCCATTTGGACTGGTAAAGTGGTAGAAAGTCAACTTGACTACAATTCATGACCTGATCAGTTTTTCTAAAACTCTTGATATCTATAAAGATATTTAGAATTTTGATTTTCAATATACATTTGTGCATAGCTTTAGAACCATGCGTATAGTAATCGTGGCACACTCTTAACCGATGTTTAATACATATTTATTGCAATTGTCACGCAACCCTTTTCATTCATGCCATTTCACGATTGATACGTTTACCATTAAGACACGAAGGTATCGCTATGATGCATAGTAAATAATATCGATATATTGATACATATTTTCAAAGTACTCGATTATTGTTTGTTTTCAATTCGAGGAAAAGTTATTTATTGAACAAAACGATACATCCTAGGGTTGCCATAAAGCAATGCAGACTTAAGAGGCATCGTATCTCTCATGAGGTTAGAGGACAATGCGATATTCTGGCAAAATCACCTTCACCTCCTGGCAGAGTATCCTTAAGGGTCAGAATGAGATATTTAGTCTTCGACTCAACCGAATTGGGAGAATCTGAGGTTAAACAACTAAAGTGGAGTTCTGTCCTACCATTTCCAAAGAAAACAGTCTGATTCAACAACGGTTGATTCATATGGCTAGAGAAAAGATGACATTGATAGGATGGGTTAAGGGTCCATAATTAACGGCCAAGAAAGGCCTTCTTGTCAGGTTTCGACCTCCCCTCTACTACTACAAGGGTTGCCAACTGTGAACACATGTTTTTTTCACGGGACATATTGCTTTTTAGCGGGGTAAAAAAAGGTAATTCATATATAGTTCCGTCAGTAAAACATTTTCTATCAGATATCTTCGGTCTTGAACCGAATTAATGACATCTGCCATCGATGAAAGCTTTATTGAGTTGTTCGCGATCAGACTTTTAGCGCATGTATTGTCGTAAAGATTGACATTTTATTTCAAAAGAGGAAATAAACATTTAGCGGGATGCTAATTGTATCTTTCTGTGGGGTTGCAATACAATCATCTCATTTTCGGGACAAAGTTAGTGACAGTTGGCAACCCTAATTCGATCGTAAATGATTATTACGATAGTCGTCACTATTCTATTGTGCGATATGAATATAGGGAAAACTCATAAAAACATTTTATTGTTGCTATATTGTATGTAGAAAAGTTATGTGGTAATGTTTATAACATTTATGTACTCTGAAGTGCATGTACAGAGTGTAACAGAAAAAAAAAATGTATCGACTTCAAAAGTTATTGTTGTCGATTTGTGCCGCAACCATTTGATTTTCGAAAAAATGATTCGTACAAAACGTTCGTTATAAAAATACAAACAACTTTTGTTTGAAACATTTTTGATTGAACCATAAACCGTCGGAAAATTATCTTCATACCAGGGTGAGATCTTTCTTCTAATGGATAAAAACATTGAAAGTAAAAAATTATAGCAGCTTTTCTCTAATTTTTTCTCTAAACGTTTTCTGGGACTTTCTGGAAAAGTTGCCAGGCGACCATCATTTCGACGTTGTATAATTCCTTCATTTTTCTCTATCTACGGAAAAATTTCTCGGAGTTATCACCCAAATTAACTGGGATCCTATTGGCCTGGATTCAATTTTCTTCTACAAACTAATTTTCATACAAATCGATGACTGAAAAATTGTATGTAATTTATTCTAAACATTTTGGCCACAATAATAAAATTCGGTTTCTTTCGGTTTCTATGAAACCTTCTGTACATTTTCGATAATAGCACTAATCATTTGATTGGAAATGTTTCAAGTATTATTGAAAGATTGATTTCATATCTGATATATCTGAAATTTGTTTTGTTCTTGAAAGTCAATTCGAAAAGTATCTAGAATATACACAGTGTTCCAGTGCTATATATATTTGTAAATATGATTATTTTTACTGTAACACTTTGTACCAGAAATTAAATAACAAAATAATAACACGTTATATAAAATCAATTCTTTGAAAAATTTATATTGAAAATAGCAAGAAAATTCTATGAAAAGTTAATGTTGTTAAAAACGATTTGCTAGTAAAACATATTTAAAATATTCTATCAGCATTTTTAATTTTTAAGGTATTTTCGGCATTATCTTGTATAATCAGGACAAAGAATCCTTTTACTATAGAACAAATACAAATACATATATACACAACACATACATATATTTATATACCTACACATTAATGTAATTTTGAAAGAAAAAAAAATTTTAAACTATTATATTTCGAAAACAAAACGGTAAAAGGCCATTAAAAAAAAATTATTTCATAAATATTTATCTTCACTGTGAGAAAAAGCTGTCGAAAACTGATTTCATGCTAGAACTACCTTAATGACTTATAGTCAATAGCAACAATGGCGTTCTTTTTTCAAAATTTTATAGTTAATTTGTGGCGAATCCATTCGATTTTCGATAAAATCCTTCATTTAAAAGTTATTCGTTATAAAAATATTAGCAACTTTTATTGAACAACATTTTTTCGAAAACCGAATATATTCGGCACAAATCACCTATGAAGTTTTGAACACAAAAAAAAAAATTCATTAACTTACTTTGATTTCACCAGTCCAAGTGGTCGAGCTGTCTAAGGCGTTATGTCTGCACAGTATGCCTACTCGGAAACTGGGAAGTTATGGGTTCGAATCCCGACAATCTATCTATCTAATCTTTACAATCTATCAATCTATCTACTTTGATTTTGAAATCGTTGTAGATCAATTTTATGCAAAGTTTACTTAATAAACGAATCATCATCACAATTTTCTCGAACACCCCTGTACATGATAAATCCTTATGGCTCATTTAATGAAACAAAATCTATGGATATATTTCAAAACAATTCTATTGGACTCAATAAATTATTTTTCCAAATAGAATATTTGATTACAATTCATTATAAATTTTTGTTATTTGTATAAGAAAAACACATCTTTATAGTTCTTAACCAATACTGTTTTTACTTGAACACACCCATAAATGTATAAAAACATGACGAACAATTTTGATTATTTTTTAAATGGATTCGACACAAATTTAAAAAAAGAATTTTTGCAAACGTAATTGGGATTGCTTTCTAGGAAAAAGAATTGCCATTTTTACGTACGGGAAAAAAAGAATCAAGATCCAGAAATCCTTGATCAGAGGAGCTTTGGATGTCCAAATTAATTTTCATTCATTTTTGGAACACAAATACAAAAAAGTTCCAGAAAACTATGAACTAATATTTTTTTTAAATTTATCGTATTTTTGTTGAACTTAATAAACGCATTATTAACATTGCAGACAAACATTACCATCAAGCATCTTAGTGCTAGTATATTTATAATGAACAAACTTTAATGCAAAACATTTCTTCGAAAATCGAATGACTAAAGGGAAAAATCAATAACAAAATTTTGAAAAAAGAACACTACTTTTGTGGTCATGTGTACTATATTAAAAAGCACAAAAGTTTTTAATAAAACTAAATCCAAATCAAATTAAATGTTTTTCAATGTAGTTACAAGTTTTCTATAGAATGTATTTTCATATGATGAATTTAATCACAATTTTCTAACCGCAAAATACATAGTGTAAACAAACTAAAATTGTTGATAGCAGTTTTTGTCAGGACCGTATCTACACTTTTTATTTAATAAATAAAAAGCATTCCAACTCGTAATTTGAGATTATATTTTTTAATTCGATATATCCTGTATTTTCGATCAACAATTTAATCATTCTTGAATCTTGTTTTTGACGTGAAAACGTCTTTTAACTCGTTAAACTCGTTTAACTCGTTTGTTTAGAATCTAAACCATCAAACAAATTTACAAGCGGTTTTCAATTGTCAAGTGGTAAACGTAAAAGATTGATATTTTATAATTTATATAACATTTATATTTTATTCATACACAAATATATTAAAAAGGTCCATTTTATGCCCCAAAATTCCAGAGTATGTATTCAATGTATTATATGTATTGTATACTTTGTATAATAGTGACCATAAAAAATAGTTGGTATTATTATATTATTTTTCAGAAAATATTTTAATTAAAAAAAGAAAATAATAATAATTGGTAGGAGGATACTTTGTATTTACTCTATCTCTCTTCTTACCTCTCACTCAGAGCTGAGTGAAGTCAAACTTTGCCCACCTATGAGTCTTAGTTTATTATATAAACCGGGTATAATAAACATAATATAACCTTGTATATATTATTTATATACCGGGTATAAAGAATTAATCTCTCAAGCGTTTTTTTCCCAATTATATTTGATTGGCATCAGAACTGCATACATTTGCAAATTTTTCAAATCGATAAGCCAATTAGAAGTGTGTAATAAAGTCAGGAATTCTATGAAATGTAGTTCTACGTCATCTGCGCCAATCAAAAGTTTATTTTCATTTCTCACAATGATAAATATGATTCGAGCTGTAAACTGATTCTACGTTGTTTAAGTTTTGTAATAATAAAACTATTTTATCATTTCCCTAGAAAAAAATATTCACATAAAAATTTCTTCATAATTTTATATGATTTCCTGAATTTTCTTATGAATTATATTTGATACTTGAAGGTTAATTTAGAAATGTTCTTGAAACTGATTACTTTTTTAAAACGTCTTCAAACAAGCATTCTATTGCTTGAAAAATATCTAAACTGTTTTCATTCGCCATATTGAATACTGATGTCCAACTGACGGTTACACGTGCTTATGATGCTAAAATGAACGGTATTTTCAAGAGCAGAGTAAACGGTCATAAGCCAACACGAACGCAAATAAATTGTGCTAATAAGCGTGTGGGGTGAACGCGTGTTAGCGGCCAGAACGAACATCTATCGTTTTTAAAATGTCAATAACTGAAGTATAATAGTGAACACGAATTAATATTCTAAAATTGTGATAGTTAAATAGAATAAAGATAATAATCATAAAAGTTGTACAATAACTACGGTCTACCGTCTACGGTCTACGGTCTTCTGTGTATTATGTTTAGTTTAGTTGAACTGAGTAAATATGAGAAGCGATATAATAACTAGCGTACAATTCTATTAACGTACGATAAAGTTTCTATACAATTCTATTGCAAATAATTCAAATATCTTTTGTATCTATTAGACACAGATTATTTAAAAACTTCGAGTATTTCGATATATCTCTCTCTATATATATTTATATATATATATATATATATATATATATATATATATATATATATATATATATTTATATATATATATATTAATTCGATATCAATATACAGATAAACTTCGTTATATCCCCGATTCAATTCTTACTTAAGGTAGTGCAACTATGTAAATTGAACATATCTAGCATGAAGTATAGATATATTAGGAGAGCGAACGTAATGTTAAAAAAACGGTCAAGAATTGGTGTAACTATCTTTTATCAGTAGGGGTCACTGGTCTCAGTGCCGTACGGAATTTAAATGTTTAAATGTAGGCGCCAAGAAATCACTTTCATTCAGTTAATAAGAAGTCTTAGTTTTATAGATAATAAAAAATTGTTTTCGATTATCAAGTAATAATTAAATAAATATTAATAATAGATAATTCTTAATAATCTGCAATAAATTAAAAGATGAAGAATCATAGTGATAATTGCAATTAATAATTACAAATATATGTTTACAATACTAACATATATTAGATAAAGAAAGAAGATGACAACCGGTAATTACAGACCATATTCCTTTCGTAAATGCAGACACGCATTCCTAACCTTAAACAACCTTCCACTCATAGATATATAACAGTATATCTATGCTTTCCCTGTACAACATCGTCCCATTTTTTCACATTTATAAAATTAAACAATTTTTATTTGTAAGATGTGATAACCGTTGATTTTAATATGTAATAATAATAATAATTCCGTACGGGTAGATTCGCACTGCCGCTAGTGGCGAAAATAATAACTATGATCTCTACACGTTTTTGAGGACACAAAAACAGACGAATTGCCTATGTCGTTCAATCTCCTAATATCTATTCTTCATGATATCTAGGAATGGAAATAGTCCAACAACAAAAATTTTATTTACCATTGTAGCAAATGACTGACGCAGATTTCGAAGTTCAAAAATACTGACTTTCCAGACGGATATTAATTTAACACTTGGAGTTGTTCAGTTTTATCTTCTAAATTTCGAAAAACTTCGAATTTAATTCTATTGCCCGTTTGTCTTGGTCACAGAAATTAATTAGAGTGCACTCGGTTAGGTCGGCTTGGTGAGACTTGATACTTAGGCCATGAGACCTATTATCATACCTGAAAAAAGCGACCGTTCCATAAGAAGTCACTATTCCTTAATCCATTTGGAACTGTTCAAGAACAGCAATAGAGGTTTGACGTCGGCAGATTTGCATCCCAGCCAGTACTCTATAATGGCTGCAACTATATTGCTTATGAATTTTAATGGAAAATTTCAACTGAATATTGGCGTTTCTTAGAATGGTTTGATTCAGAAGTAGCTTACAATTTGCAAAGGGAACACCTGGATGTTTAGTGATGATTGTGTCCGATAGCTTTGGGCCGTTTCTGGCGAGCTCGTCATTTTAAGTTTACATTGACATATGGAGAAAGCTCAATCAGAGAAAATTGGCAGTCTTGTGCTACCCTAGAAGATAGGTAGATCGAGATTAGGGATTTCATCGGCGACAGGCTATCTGAAAGAATAGCGATATCGTTACACGTGTTACAGTGTTTAATCTTACCCATTCAGATACTTCGGTAATGGCCATCACTTCCGCTTGATATACACTGCAGAAGAGTAAATTTAGTACCGCTAATTCTTAGACAATCAACTTAATACGAATCGCACTTCGACTTTATGGCCCATTATGCTCCCCCTTTTACTTCACCTAATCAGGAGCTTGCTGATTAGGTCTTCCTGAAGGGTCATATATTCGAGGTGAGATACACCGAATATCTTGTATCTGCTGTAATCTAGAGATTGGCAGTTAAAGATAATTTGGCTGGATGTCTCCTCCTTCTCGCCGAACAGTCGTCGGACATAATGGATCTGTTATGGAGTCCTATTATGTACAGATGAACGGTTTCTAAGTACCTTACTAAAAATCCTGTCCAACTCTGCATGTAATTATATTGAGTTTTTGGTTCGTGTGATTTCAATCGTAATGATCTGTGTTTGAACGAGGTTTAACTGTACATATATTAAATAGTATGATATATTAAACACACAGAATATTGTTTAAACAAAAATTATTTATTGAATATTGAATATTCTAAATATATTTAGTCATTTTATGTAATCAATATACATTATTTAATATTGGTTTTCAATTCAATACACTTTATCAGTTCGTTATCACTGTTATCACGGTTATCACAGTTTATGATTTTTCACTTAATTTGTATTGAAATTTATTATATAAAAAAAAACCGAGTGTGAATTGTAAAACAGAACTAAAATATAGCCACTAACAGTATTCATGAGATAGTGGGAATGCATGTGGGAATAGACATGAATTAGATCGACATCCCTTACAGAGCCAACCAAGTAGCCGCGGCTATCAGCCAAGTAGCCGCGCTCGTTAAGGCGTGGTTTCTACTTTTAACTGGGAGGTTATGGGTTCGAATCCCGACATCGGCAGTTTGTCAACTAACAAAAAATTAATGAGGCGGTTGATTGACTAAACTGTCGGCGTATGGACAAGATCGAAGTAACCGGCTATGCTTGTGAAGGTTTTCTGTAGTTTCCTTTCACGAACTCCAGATGAATATCGCCATAGTTACCAATTCCTTGTCTGCATACGAATTCCTGATCCTACACTCACATCATAAAAAAATGTAAAGTAAAAATTAATAAAAGTAGAAAAAAAATGATGTGGGTGGCCTTTGTTATAGACCGTCGTGTCTCAAAATTGGAGGTTAAACCTCATTATTATTATTATTATTACAGAACCATGCTGTGGACTCGGTGATCACTTCTATCGAGAGAAGATCATAACGGAAGAAGACACGAAACTTCAGTAAGACCTGATTATCAAGTTCCTGGCTATTGCCAAGATATGGCAGAAGCGAATCACGTCAGACTGAAGTAGAAGAAGGAGCTCAATAGGCCATAAGGCCGAAGTGCAGTACTTTTTATACCACAAGATATATCTATCTATCTATCTACTATGGTCCACAATAGTAACGTTCTTCAAATAACGTACAAAAATGTTTCAAATAAAAGATGTTAGTATATTTTTTATAATGACCAACTGGCATCTGAAGCATTTTTTTCGAAAACCCGAATGAATATGGCGCAGAAATCAGAAAATTGTTTGAAAAAACAACGCCACGTTTGTGACCATGTGGTACACACTGTATACATGTTTATGGTTTATGGTCGAAGTTAATAACCATACCGAATTCAATTAGAATAATTATTTCAAATAAAATGATATTTATATTGCAATTTAGCGGTGGAACCTCATTAACAACCTTGAAAGAGACAGTCGCGCATGCGAAAATTACCTTATCAGCATAAAACAGTTGGTCTCTTCGGCTTTTGTTTCGAATAATAAATTGTTTGAATTAGTTTGTTTTTTTTTTTTGTAAAGAGTTATCAAATATACAGAAATGTAGTTATGAATTTTTGTAAGGTAGTTCCGCATGAAATCACTTTTCGACAGATTTTAGCTCATTTTTTTCACAGACTAAAAATAACGTTTTCTAATAAATCCCGAATTTTCAGAATTTTTGACCGTTTAGAACGCGAGATAATTAATCACAAAGTAATAATTCTCTCTCACTCTCTCTCATTAGAAGCATGTGAAACTTGATGAGCGCCCAACTATTATCTGTTGTAGATAGAATTAAAAAAAAAAAATTCGTTACGCAGGAGCTGCTTCAAATTACAACGAATTACTTACAACAACGAATTTCCTAAAAATACATAAATCACTTTCTAGCGGTCACAATTTTAGTCTGATCAAAATGAAATGTCGTTTATGATTTTAGTATTTGCAAGGCCAATTTTATTAATACATGACATACGTCAAGGGGAAAGGGGGGCATAAAGAAAGAAGAAAACACAAAATATAAAATATCTCTCATAATATTAGAACAATCGAAAAATGCATCAGGAATAAAGTTGTAGAAAATCATGTTTGCTACAATTCATCACCTTATCATTTTTGCTCAAATTCTAATGTGTACAGAGATATTGAGGAATTTAATTTTCAATCTTAAACCGTCAATATTTCTATAAATGTTTGGGTAACAGAAAAAATGAATAGTAACAAAATTACCGTAAAACTTAGTACCTACAACTTTACTTCTTATAAATTTTTCAATTTTTCGAATATTAAGGGAGATATGTCAAATTTTGTGTTTCCCCCTCCCTCTAAACCTCCCTTTCCCCTGGTCCGATTTTACCCATTAACGAACTTGACCTTTTGAATACCTAAAGCGCCTCAAATACCAAATCTCATTCCGATAAAATGAAAACTGTGACCGCTAGAGTGATTACAGACACATATATATATATATATATATATATATATATATATATATATATATATATATGTCCATAGATATATATATATAAATTTTACAGATGGTGATTTTTGACATCTACTAGGTAGGATCGAAGAAATTTTTGCGAAATTTTGACTTCGGTACGGGACCAATAGCTCTATTTCCTTTCAGGAAATTCGCTAATATAACAATTAAAAGTTTTTTTTCCTTTCTAAATTACATTAATTTGTATATAAATATTTGTATGTGTTGTGTATGTGTATGTGTGTGTGTATTTGTATTTGTTCTATAAAAGAAGCAAACCGGTTTTTTGTTCTAATTATACAAAACAATGCTGGAACTACCTTTATGAGGGAATTTAACCAGAACTTTTCTAGCTATAAGGTATAGTGTCAATAAACGTTCGTGCAAGGTATAGTGTCAATAAACAATTCGTTGAATGAATTTTTAATTAAAATGGAATTCTCAGTATTTTGCACGAAGCTAATGTGTACTCAATTTGTTTAAACATTGTAGTCGATTAAAAGGGTCTTTTACAGAATTCCACCAGCCTCTACCGAATCTTCTCCTATTCCAGATCATCAATTGTATATAATTTAATTTAGGATGGAAAAAGAATATACATCCTTACAATATCCTTAAAACCAATTGCGATTATGGTCGATGATATAATTATTACCGAGTACTATATAGTTTCACTTCATAGGCCATACCCTGAGTTAGATAGATAGATTGTAGAAGCTGCGATGGACGGGCTACACTTCGACCATAAGGTGCATTGTGATGCCTAAGGATGTGAAGATGTGAGTGGAGTGGAAGGAATTTTTGTGTATAGACTAGGAATTGGTAGGATATGCGGCTGCAGCCGACTATGATAGGAACTATGCCGGTATTCATCTGGAGTTCGTGAAGGAAACTGCAGAAAACCTTCTCAAGCATAGCCGGTTACTTCGTTCTTGTCCATACGCTGACAGTTTAGTCAATTAACCGCCTCCTTTTTTTCTCTAGGCATACTGCGCAGACATAGACCACGGCTTAGACCACTCGGCCACTTGGACTGGTTAGATAGATATATCTTGGGGTACAAAAAGTACTGCACTTCGACCTTATGTCCAATTGTGCTCCCCCTTGTACTCCAGTCTGACGAGATTCGCTTCTCCCATATCTTGGCAATAGCCAGAAGCTTGCTTATCAGGTTTTCCTAAAAGTTCATATATTCGGGGTGAGATGCACCGAATACCTTGTATTTGCTGTAACCGAGATATTCACAGTCAAAGATGATGTGGCTGGTTGTTTCTTTGTGCTTGCAGGGGATATTCTAGTCCATACGCCGCCAATTTAGTCAATTATCCACCCCTTTTGGTTTTTCTTAATAATTGACAAACTGCCGATGTCGGGATTCGAACCCATAACCTCCCAGTTTCCAAGTAGGCATACTGCGCAAATATAACGCCTTAGACCGCGCGGACACTTGGACTGGTTACCCCAATACCTCGAGTTGATCGGGTTTGCGTGTTTTTGAGTCGCCGTACTAAAAACCGTTCTATATATTTCAGATGTTGTGGCAAAAGCGTGGTGATAATAAATTCCTAAGGCTATAAGCTACTATTCATAGAAAAACACTCATGTTATATATAGAGTATATTATTGTTTCTTTTGACCGAATGTCCGATGTTCAAAGATATCCACAAAAACTGTAAGATGTAGAAAGTTGAAATTTTGCATTGATACAGCTCATACCAAAAAGAGATTACATGAGGTATAGAAAAACACCTCAGTAAGTTGAACTTCAAGGAAGACGCAAATTCGAATTATAGAGCTTTCGATTTATGAAGAGCTTTAACTAAGAGAAGTTTTTATAGGCAGTTGTTCATGGGTATTTAGATTTTATGCCGCATTATCTCGAGTAAGCACCTTCCTAGGAGGGAAGATCAAAGCCTTGCCAGTAGGCTTTTCTAGGCCTTTTTTACCAACCCCAAACGGGCAAGGAATTTGAATATAACCTCGGAATTGGTAGGTTGTGGGACTGTAGCCGACTTTGATAGGAACTATGCCGTTATTCATTTGTAGTTTGTAAAAGGAAACTACAGAAAACCTTCATAAGCATAGACGGTTACTTTCGATCATGTCCATTCCCCGACTGTTTAGTCAATTAACCGGCCTATTATTTTTTCTATACCCTGCAGTATATTACAAGGTATATTAAGTTTGATCACAACTTTGTAACGCTTAAAAATATTGATCGTAGGCATGAATGTTTGGCATATGTGTTCATAAAACGGCCTAATTTGGCTATTCCCGCATGTCCGTCTGTCTGTCTATCTGTGGACACGATAACTCAAGAACGAAAAGAGATAACGAGCTGAAATTTATTATTTTTTCATGTTCTAAAGCAATAAATTATGAGATATGTCAAATTTTGTGTTTCCCCCTCCCTTTAACCCCCCCTTTCCCCTTTTCCAATTTTACCCATTAACGAACTTGACCTTTTAAATACCAAAAGCCCCTCAAATACTAACACAGATACATTACAGATACATATATATATATATATATATATATATATATATATATATATATATATATATATATATATATATATATATATATATATATATATATATATATATATATATGTATGTATATATATGTATGTATATATATAAATATATGTCCATAGATATATATATATAAATTTTACAGATGGTGATTTTTGACATCTACTAGGTAGGATCGATGGATATTTGAAGAAATTTTTGCGAAATATTGACTTCGGTACGGGACCAATAGCTCTATTTCCTTTCAGCAAATTCGATAAAAAGTAAGGTCAAGTTCGTTCATGAGCAAAATTAGACTTTAGATGTTTTGGCATAATGGGCAAAACTGCCTATCTTTGAAATCGTAAGAGATATAACAAAAATTTAATAACAAAAAATCTTCTTCATTTTAAAATAAACAACATTTGTTTGAAAAAGTTTTCCATAAACTCAGTATATACTGGGTATTCAAACAATTAACTCAGTTAGTTGTTACATTACTTGTTTTGAAATGAATTTAATTGACAAACTGCTACCCATGGGAATTGGTTAGTTTCAATAGTTGTTCAACGGGATTTCCATTTGGTGAAAAATTATTTAAATAACAAAAAAATGATAGAAAAGAATTTAAATCAAACAAAAGTGCAAAAAATTTTCTATCATTCAGGTAGAAATTTTTTTCTAATAATAATAATATTTCGAACAATAGAACAAAATGCAAAAAAAATTCTCTTGTTTTTTTTTTTTTTTTTATAAATGAAATCAGTTGGTACTCATGGAGAAACTAATAATAATCTGTTCATTTTAATGAGAACTAGTAAAGGATTATTATAGTTGCTTTTAAATAATGTTCGACAGAAAAGCACACATACATGAAATGCTGAGAGTGAATGACATAGATATCGAATGTTTAATTAAAATTTATATAACATTTTCATTAGTGCTGGGATTAACAGATTGCATTCACGAATTGATTCCTTGTCATCACAATACGAAGGAATTTATAAGCAAATTTTCCTCTAAATGGACATAGAGTTATTAACGTTGGACTTATGGCAAAATTTCACATTTAAAAAAAAAATATATATATATATATATATATATATATATATATATATATATATATATATTTATATATATATATATATATATAAATCAGCTTGTATTTTAAAATAGACCCAACAATGTATAATGCATCTATCACTGTCTATGCACATTATTCCATGATATAATGTACTTTGTTGCACCCAAATTAACTCTACAGGCAGTGGACTTAAGTTCACCATATCATAGTACACTGCATCTAGATAGCGACAGATTGTTTCCAGATTGGGATTTTTATTATATATCTATATATATATATATATATATATATATAGATATATATATATATATATATATAGATATATATATATATATATATATATATATATATATATATATCTCTTACGGTTTCAAAGATGTATATTTTCCCCACTGGCGCGGGGGGGGGGGGGTTGCCCCGTTCCGATTTTGCCCATTAACGGACTTACTTTTTTCTCTAGACTATATATATATATATATATATATAATGTGTGCGCACACTCTAGCGGTCACAGTTTTAATCCGTGTTTAATCAGTATGTGAAGCGTTACGGATATTTGAAAGACCAAGCTCGTTAATAGATAAAATGAAGTGAAATTTTGTGTGTGGGTCTAGAGAAAAAAGTAAGTCCGTTAATGGGCAAAATCGGAACGGGGCAACCCCCCCCCCCCCCGCGCCAGTGGGGAAAATATACATCTTTGAAACCGTAAGAGATAGAAAAAAATTTGTTTACAAAAAAATCTTCTTTTTTTTTTTAAATAAACTTTTGTTTGAAAATTTTTTGCATAATCTCAATAGTCTTATCATAATTCGTGATTAAATGTTCCTCTGATAACAATTTTAAAACATAGAATTGTTAACAATTTAATCATTGATATACAGCTTATTATATACTGGGTATTCAAACAATTAACTCAGTTAGTTGAGTTCAATCATTTGTTTTACTAATCGTTTTAAAATAGTTGAAATAATAAATTAAAAACAAATAAATATACTTTTTTTCTGTTTAGTCCAGTGGTTGGGTACAAATAAATAGCCTGCAAAAATTTGAACATATTCTGACAATTTTTTCTTTAAACCTAATAAAAAGACGTGCTCCATTGCCAGCAAAATTATTTTTGAGAGAAAAAAAAAGACCCCTGACCAAAAAAAGAAGTGTTATGAGTTGAAAACTTTTTCTGTCTGTCGGTGGCATCGTAACTCCTAAACGAATGGACCTGAATGCAGTTTTATTTATTCGAAGGTACAAAATTGACGGTTTTTAGATCATTGAAAATTTAATCGAAATCTTTTGAATTGGAATAACTGATCTCAAAATATACATACACAAAAATTGGATACCCGATTTTGTCCACGGCAAATGTACCCAGCAACTGAACTATGTTTAGAATACATAATAAATGGAAAAGTTTTTAATATGATTAAAAAGAAAAAAAAAAAAAACAGAAAACACTCTTTGTAAAAATAAATGAAAATTAATGAATAGTTTTTTTGTCAAAACAAACGTGTGAATAGTTGTTGTTCAAACACTGTCTGTACGGATTAGTTTTATGTAGGAATTACTGTATCACATAAAACCTATTTTGACAAAATGGAAACCCGACTTAACAAAAGATGCACTAAAAAGTAAAAAAATAATTGCATATTCTTGTGCCAATTTTAGTTCACCAAAGCAAAAATTTTTAAATATATATGTACAATTATTGTTATTTTTGGAGGCGGTGTCAGCATAGAGAAATTCACATAACTTTTGGACACCGCCTCCAAAAATAACAATAATTGTACAACACAACACAATTAATAATTGTACATATATATTTAAAAATTTTTGCTTTGGTGAACTAAAATTAGCACAAGAATATGCAATTATTTTTTTACTTTTTAGTGCATCTTTTGTTAAGTCGGGTTTCCATTTTGTCAAAATAGGTTTTATTTCTCGCTTTTTAGTGACTTTGAAGTTCTATAACTGATTTTATTTGTCCAAATATGGGTAGACCTACTAAACGACTAACTAATTTTTAGTGAATTTTTTTATAACACATTTTTTTTTACCCGTTTTTTTTTTTTTTTTGTAATTTTTAGTGCATTATTTTATAACAGATTTTCAGTTTTTTTTTCAAGCATTTTGTTTTTTTTTGTAAAAAATTTTTTTGAAGTCGGTTTTTAAAAAAATTTTTTTATTTTCCCATTATGAATGAGTATACTCATTCAAAAAAAAAAAAATTTCGCAGAAATCGGTTATCACATATAAAATGAGGATTTTCCTCAATTTCCCGGAGATCCCCTCATCAGAATGCGATTTGGTGACAATGGGACCAATCGGGAATCAAACCCTTTAAAACAAAAAAAAAAATTCAAAATCGGTTCATAAATGACGGAGTTCTGAGGTAACAAACATAAAAAAAAAAAAAAAAAAATACAGACGAATTGAGAACCATCCTCCTTTTTTGAAGTCGGGTTAAAAAGTAGTATACTTTTTATCAAAATTTCATAATTAAATTGTACCTTATACATTCGGTTTTCGAAAAAATACTTCGAATAAAAGTTCTTCAATATAAATAAACTAACAACTTTTATACGAAAACTTTTCCCAAAAACCGAATTAATTAGACACAAATCAACATCAAATCAATTAGACACAATAAAATTTAGAAAAATGAGCGCGACTTTTGTGACCCATAGTACTATGGACTCAATTATATACTATTTTAACTTAATTTTGTACCTCAAGCTCAATACTTTACTTCGCTAATCAGTAAACCACTCTTTCTAGCAGATTAGAGTAGTGACAAATACCCGAAAATCTAGAAGTTTAATCATAGCACAAAGTTTAAAAAAAGTAAACGGAATCGAATAAAAGCTCATTCGAATTACGAGTAAAGTTTAGCTACCACTCCCTTATCTTGATTTTCCTGGTGATTATCCAACTCTTAATTTGGTCACCTGCAATGAACCAAGTCTTGTACATAGACCCATCAATTGGCAAAAATAGGTTTTTGAAATAGAGCTATGGGTCTCGTACCGACTTCAAAATTTTGCAAAAATTTTGGCAAATGTCCATCGATCCTATCTAGTAGATGTCAAAAATCACCATCTGTAAAATTTATATATATATATATATATATATATATATATATATATGTAAATATATATATAATATATATATATATATATATACATACAATTTTAATCTGATTGGAATAAAATTTGGTATTTGAGCCGGTTTTTGTATTCAAAAGGTCAAGTTCGTTAATGGGTAAAATCGGACAAGGGGAAAGGGGGGGGGGTTTAGAGGGAAGGGGAAACACAAAATTTGACATATCTCCCTTAATATTCGAAAAATCGAAAAATTTATAAGGAGTAAAGTTGTAGGTACTAAGTTTTACTGTAATTTTGTTTCTTATCATTTTTTCTGTTACCCTAATATTTATTAATAAAATTGGCCTTGCAAATACTAAAATCATATCAGACATTTCATTTTGATCAGACGAAAATTGTGACCGCTAGAAATTGATTTATGTATTTTAAGGAAATTCGCTAAGTTGAAGCAGCTCCTGCGTAATGAATTTTTGGTTTGGCGTCATCATGTTGTCAGGCAAGCGAACAGTCGAACGGTCGGACAGACATACGAAGGGATATGCGGAAATTGACTAATTCGATCCAATATTTGTAATATAAGTTTGCTTTTGTAATCTAGAGTCATTTCAGATGTTTTAACTAAAATAGTGGCAAAACTATTCAGTAAAAAAAAATTTCAAACAAAAGTTGTTTATTGAGAGTTGTTTTTAAATTTTTCGTCTAACTCTTCAGTTTGCTTCAAGAAAACCTGATAAGCAAGATCCTGTCCATTGCCAAGATATGGGACATGCGAATCCAGTCAGATTGAAGTAGAAGGGAGAGCACAATTGGCTATAAAGTATAGGTATATCTACCTATCTATCTATCCTTAACGGTTTTCGAGATTTTCCCCTCTTGGGGAGAGAATGCATAGACCGACTTTGGACATTACGAAAATTTTCAGCTCATTTTTTCAGTTTTCTGGTTTACGGGCATGCGGAAACGGACTAAGTATTATATGAACACCTATACCAAAAATTTTGTTTTCTACTATTGATATTTCTGTCCCATCTTTCGTTACAAAGATGGGACCTAATTTTCTATAATATTATGTAAATATAATAATAACTACATAAATAAAAACAAAATTTAAAAAATAGAACAAAAAACAAAATCAACTATATGCAATTGTATATACACAAACGTAGTACCGATTGTATACATAGCATTAAATTTGTAGGTGTAACAACACAACTGGTTTGTTGTACAAACGTATCCAAAACGTAGTACTTGGAGTACACTCTCCACGTGGTTTGTGTACTCGAAACAGCCAGCAGTGTTGTGTGGGTGGCTTATGTGAAATACAAACCGTAGTACACGAAAGCACACCACAAAACTACATTTGTAAAACACACAGCACACAGCACAGCAACACAACGAGCACCAAGAGCGACATTTTCCTATTTTTCTCAGAGAATTTTTCATTAAAAACAACAAATTTTCACCCTTAAGCAAAATAACACAATTTGTGCTTTTTTCCACACAATCACTGAAAGCCATGCAAAAGCTATTACATACGTGTATTTGTGATTGCCTATATTGTATTTGTATATAAGCAAAAAAAAATTACGATTTCATAAAAATTCAAGGAAGAAATTTATAAGAAATTTGGTAGAAAAGGTTCATTTATTTGTTAAATGGTTGCTCTAAAATTAAATCAATATTAAGTAATTTGGTTGACAACTTATAATACGGGGACGCACCTTATCAGCAGCTTTTTTTTAAAATTAAGTTTCTTCAAAAATTTATTTCTAAGATATTGTGTGAAAACATAAACTACTAACTACAACAATATCGGAACGTCTCTCGCACGAAAGTCGAAAGAAAAATTTCCAATATGAAAATATTCAGAATTCAAACTTACCCGCGAAAAAAATTTTTTTATATAACGGATAAATTTCCAAAAAAAAATTTTTAATTGAATTTGATTTTTGGATTGTTGGTTGTTTATTGTTGTTTTTTTTTTTTTGGTTCGAGAATGATGATGCACTTGATAAAATCAGAAAGCAACCGAATTGAAAACTTTTTGAAAATGATTTTTTGACATGTTTCTAATAAAACGTTCCGGCATGTTATACTTTCAACAAGAACTTCATGAAAACTGAAACTATTTTCTTGAACAGTCGTCAACATATTTGTACGATATGTATACCATTCGGTCGTGTATCACATCCCATCGAGCGCATGCGCCCTACCGGATACGTTCCTCTGCTAATGATAATAGTATTAAGATTTTTCTACATTCTCGTACAGCAAAAATATTGAAAAATTTTTCATAATTCAATTTTTTTCCCGTCGGTGAGAAGACAATATTTATAATTTCTTTTGTTTCTGGTTGATGAGAGCGGTTATTAAGACATTAGTTGTTTTGATAAAAATCTTGAAGGGGTAGGAAGGAATATGGGCACGAGTGGTGGGGCTACGAAGAAATGGAGGTTTGAATGTTTTATTGCATATAATATATCATGACGTGATATCAGTAAAAGCTTATAAGCAGTTGTGCTGGGAGAGAGCTTTGCACATTGACTCACGACACGACAAACAAAAACGATGTGTACCAGCTGATACACAAATTTTGGGGAATTTACGTTTGTTTTCTAGTGGTTTTTCATGAGTTTGTCGATAGTACAGCTATTCGATGTTGAGTATGCCACAAATTCGTTTGAGAGATCTAATCAAGAGCTGAGCAAATTACTGGAGCACAGTACTCTATGTCAGGGTTTCCCAAATTGAGTTCAAGGTTCGTGCAAGGTTCGAAAGGACAACCGACATAACCGCTGTTAGCACCAGAAAATTTAATTTCTTTTGAAACAACTTTAAACGATTGACAGTATTGCTGATATATTCTTCGTAAATCTGATTAGAAAGCAATTTTTAAATTCGTTTGAACTGTTCAACATATCGATGTCTAACTTCCCTTCAAAGTGAACAGAATGTTCCGTTAAAACTCTAAGAATCTCGAAGTGTTCCATCAGAGAAAAAGTTTGGGAATGCCAGCCCTAAAAGAAATGTCAAATCTTTTGTTTCCCCTTCTCTCTAAACTCCCCTTTTCCCTTGTCCGATTTTAACCATTAACGAACTAGACCTTTTGTATACAAAAACCGCCTCAAATACCAAATTTCATTCCAATCAGATTAAAATTGTGACCGCTAGAGTCCATAGATATATATATATATATATATATATAAATTTTACAGAGGGTGATTTTCGACATCTACTAGATAGGATCGATGGACATTTGAAGAAATTTTTGCATAATTTTGAAGTCGGTACGATCGATCAATAGCTCTTTTTCCTTTCAGGAAATTCGCTAAAAACCGCTTCTGAGAAAAATGGTATGTTACAGAGAGTCCAATAGATACCGAGATGATTTCATAAGTGTTTCAGACAGAACAGTAAATATCAGCTCATCGGGGTTTTGTATAGTGAATGCCAGTTAGGGTCCCTCACTTTAGTAATCATATTTATAATATTTAAAGCGGTATACGCAAGTAACCGAATGCCGGCAGCTGGTCCGCTCCGCTCTCTAGTTTGTACGTTCTTCTGTGTTTGTTTGTATCCCAGCCAAGCGTCTCGCTTGCGTCCGTGAACTCAACCAGATTTTTTACATTTCTCTCCATAGAACGTGTATAGTCGTCGTATATATATATATATATATATATATATATTGTAGTATCTGGTGCTGTGATTGTAACCACCCTTCGCTTCGGCCACCCTTTAGCCACCCTACACCATGTCTTTTATCCAAATCGATTCCACCCTTACACAGTATACTCTACTGTGTGTGGTCACCATGTTACCTATTAAGGTGTATATACAATCCTATATGTACAATGTGTTCCAGTTTAGTTAAATATGGACACATTTGTTTCGACCAATTGTAACAAACTTTAACTAGATAACGCTCATATCGATTCAAGTTCATGTCAATGTAAAACACATACAGTTTCTAAACCTGTAACACGCTGTATACGATGTAACTAACAAAATAAGCTGTTTTAAATACAAAAGATAATTATTCCCTCTTAAGGTTGTTGTGAAGAAAATTCAATTTAATGGCAGGTTCTTCAAAAGTTTACAGTTTATTATTTCAATAAAAAAAGAATATCCTGTCAAAATTTGAAGTTGATCCTATTTTTAGTTTTTGAGTAAAAAAATGTTAAAGATTTTTAAGAAATTTTTACATAGATTAAATGGACTCGTCGGTAAAAACATGAATACAAAACTCTATATTTCGACAACCAGATATGCGCCATTGTTATGAAAAACTGTCATAATATTTATCAAAGTCTTATAAATACCTGAACCAAATTTCAAATTAATCTTGTTTTTTGTTTCTGAGATAATTAAATTTGTAGATCGAAAAATGTTCTAAATCTAGTTTTATTTTTAGTTATATTTATTTTTATCTAGTTTTATTTTTAGTTATATTTATTTTTATCTAGTTTTATGTAGTTTTATCTAGTTTTATCACCATGCAACTTTTTTAAAATACATAAAAACATATTTTGAATTATTAAAACTCTTCGGAAAAAATGAAATTTAGGATTAAAGTTTTAAACAATATGTTTGTTACAAAAATTAAATTATTTGAAACGATTTAATTGCAAAATTTTTAATTATTTAGAGTTGGCAATGTGATGAGATTTCAATGCATTTAGTATAGGAAAAACTCACCACCCCCTACTTTCCCTCACCAGTTTCACAACAACCTTAATAGAATACATTGTCTATTATCTCTTGTTTTGCATCTTAGAAAAATCTTCGAATACTTTGTTGACCTTCATGTATACCGATTACAATGCGTTCGAGGAATTCTTGAGTCAAGTGTGTACACTTGAGAACAATAATGATCAGGAATGATCGACAATGTTGTATCCCTTGGCATAGGTGCTACCAACTCAATGTTCGATTTCCGAAGTTTTGCAATCGAAAAAAGGTTTGTTTTGATTCTGCATCGAGTCCGGTCCTAATTAACCGGATAATTGCAGTTCTACTGTAATAGGATTTCATGTCCAATTTTGAAAAAGATTAAGGTCTAGGAGTAGTCAAACTGATTCCCGTCTATACTTGATATTAATGTGAACATTTATAGCGAGGCTATACAAAATTTTATATGGGGAGTGAAATGAAATGAGTGACAATCGGCATTGTTAAAATAGGAGAAAATTTCTCAACCAATCACATTGCTTCCAATAAAATATATCTATTTTTTCACATCATGGCATCTGAGTCCCGGGCTAAAAACTTTTTCTATTACATTGTATACACTCCCGTTCATAAAAATTGAACCAGAAAGTCACATTCTAAGCGTATATATATATATATATATATATATATACATACATGTATACTAAATATATGTATAAGATTGCATACAGTAATACTTTGAATGTTTCAACTGGTTCAATTTTTCTGAACGGGAGTGTGCATGCAAAAGTAACTTGAGTATATGAGAAAATCGATCCTACGATCCTTATTTAAAATGTAGCCCCAAGATTATAATCTATTTGAAACCTGTAACTTAATTTGTAGGAGCTATTTTCCGCAATAGAAATAAATATATCAGAAATTTAATATAACAAGAGTGAAACATTAAATTCAGAATGTAGATTAACTTCTTAAGGTAGTTAAGAAGCACTGTCTTTTATTATAGAACAAATACATATACACACATACACAACACATACATATATTCAATATTCATATATATATACAAAATTAATGTAATTTTGAAATAAGAAATAATTTTAAACTATTATATTTCGAAAACAAAACGGTAAAACACGATTTAAAAAAAAAATTTATTTAATAAATATTTATCTTTACTATCCGTTTTTTTTTGTCTAATTTTGTCAAGTATTTTTTTTAATACAACAGCAAATAGTTGAGCGGGCATGAAGTTTTACATGCTTCTAATGAGAGAGAGAGTGAGAGAGAATGATTACTTTGTTATTAAATATCTCGCATTCTAAACGGTCAAAAATTCTGAAACTTCGGGATTTATGAGAAAACGTTATTTTTAGCCTGCGAACAAGCAAAATCTGTCGAAAAGTGGTTTCATGCTGGAACATCCATAAACTTAAGATTAACTTCTGAAACTTCTACATTCAAGAGATTGGAGTAATTCTCATTAACTTTTTCCTTGATTGAATATCCTCCAACAAGTTTACACTCACATATGAAAGTGTAAAAATAGAGAAATGAAAAACTTTTCTGTTTTGAAAAGAAGTAAATAGTAAAATAAGTGACCATAAATTTGTATACCATTTCTTGGAATTTTCCATGAAAAGATTTTTCTAACAAAATTTATGTACAATGTTCTCCATTTGACCATTTTACTAGATTTTTGTAAAATATATATTTTTTTTTTTTTCGTTTTGAAAAGTAAATAATATTATTAATAATATTAAAAAAAAAAAAGAAGCTTTGTGAAAGCTTCACAGTTGACAGATAATATTTTGATATGAAATAATATACAACGTGTTTCAAAATGCATGTGTGGTGATTGTCTATTAAGCAAGGTAGATTATGGTATCCAAATTTGGTGAATGTGTTCAATGAGAAACGTGAAATTTGGGTAAGAATTTCCAACCAGTCTAAGTGGCCGAGCAGTTCAAGGCGCTTATATCTGCGCAATATGCTTACTTGGAAACTGGGAGGTTATGGGTTCGAATCCCAACATCGGCAGTTTGTCAATTATTAAGAAACACCAAAAGGGGCGGTTAATTGACTAAACTGTCGGCGTATGGACAAGAACGAAGTAACCGGCTATGCTTGAGAAGGTTTTCTGCAGTTTCCTTCACGAACTCCAAATGAATGTCGGCATAGTTCCTATCATAGTCGGTTGCAGCCGCATATCCTACCAATTCCTAGTCTATTCCTTAGGCATCACAATGGACCTTATGGTCGAAGTGTATCCCGTCCAGGGTAGTCTCTACAATCTATCTATCTATCGAAGAATTTCCAAGTCGCCCTAATACTTTTTAGCTGAATTACAATGCAATATTTCGACATCTTCATACCCCAACTCCAAGGTGCACTATATATATATATATATATATATATATATATATATATATATATATATATATATATATATTAAACATAAAAAAAGGGAAAATTGAAGATAATTAAAATTAGTAAGATTGATGTTTTTCATATTATTAAAATATCGTTCGTTCTTTACATTTTTCTCTGAATGTACAAAGTCCACCACATTTTTCTCGTAATTGTGTGAAGTCTTTTTAGACACGAGGACAGTAATGGTTGTCATTACTTGGCAGCTAGTCGCCAATTTTGAGTGCAACATTATCAGAGCATGTGAGAGAATATGGAGAAGATTGATGAAGACTACGAAGAATAAGAGTCCAGCGCCATACTGACAGCCAGGACATTTTAATAGACGTCTATGCTTAAACCTGGTCTGACGCACTACCGGGCTATGTGATATACAGTCTGTTTTCAAAAGCATTTCTAATAGGGAATCAATGTTCAATAAATAAATAAAATATTTACTATAAAACCATACATACATACACATACTTACAAACATCTGGGCTGCTTGTGTTATGATGTTGGTTTGATGTCATTTAAGAGTGGGGATTTAGTGATGCCCACTTAATTTATAATATTATTATTCATTACGTATGCACACATACACACTACTGACTACAGAGTACCCCCACTATTTTTATTTCTTTATGAAGCATTGTGTAGTTACTATAGTCAATAATATTTAACATTGATTCTCTATTGGTAAAGCTGTCCAAAACAGACGGTATAGATTGATAGATTGTAGAGACTGCCCTGGACGGGCTACACTTCGACCATAAGGTCCATTGTGATGCCTAAGGATGTGAGGATGTGAGTGGAATGGAAGGAATTTTTGTGTATAGACTAGGAATTGGTAGGATATGCGGCTGCAGCCGACTATGATAGGAACTATACCGATATTCATCTGGAGTTCGTGAAGGAAACTGCAGAAAACCTAATCATAGCCGGTTACTTCGTTCTTGTCGATACGCCGACAGTTTAGTCAATTAACCGCCTCTTTTTTTTCCTTAATAATTGACAAACTGCCGATGTCGGGATTCAAACCCATAACCTCCCAGTTTCCAAGTATGCACACTACGCAGACATAACGCCTTAGACCGACCGCTCGGCCACTTGGACTGGTATACCGGATATATAAATATATGGATCAGACATTTTGGCGGACACTGTACATATTGCATTGACTGGTGTGTACACAGTAAATTAATATCGTCGTGTATCGCCCACTGCTATGACCTTATTAGCATTTGAAAAGTGTTACATTTCCATAAGAATTATCAATTTTTGAATATTTAAAATGTTTGTTTTTCTTTTCAAGTTGATGTAATACATTCTTCGGGTCATTATTTATGATGTGTGTGACATTGTACAGCTTTTATAAGCATTTATTGAACTTGAATCGATACTACTCAAATTTAAAAGCTCTTTCTATGATCCGATAAAGGTATAATTTTCTAAATATATCCATTTCTGTTGACAATATAATAATATGGTATCATCTAGATTAGGGATTCCCAATACAATGCCCCAGTGGCCCATGGCGACCTTAATTTAAAAAAGTTTTGTGTAAAATCTGCATAAGAAAGACATAAACAAATTTTAGCGAATTTTCTGAAAGGAAATAGAGCTATTGGTCCCGTACCGAAGTCAAAATTTCGCAAATTTTTCTTCAAATATCCATCGATCCTACCTAGTAGATGTCAAAAATCACCATCTGTAAAATTTATATATATATATATATATATATATATATATATATATATGTGTGTCTGTAATCACTCTAGCGATCTCACTTTTTATTTTATCGGAATGAAATTTGGTATTCATAAGGTCAAGTTCGTTAATGGGTAAAATCGGACAAGGGCAAAGGGTGGTTTAAAGGGAGGGGGAAACACAAAATTTGACATTTCTCCCTTAATATTCGAAAACTCGAAAAATTTATGAGAAGTAAAGTTGTAGGTACTAAGTTTTACTGTAATTTTGTTTATTACCATTTTTTCTGTTACACTAATATTTACAGAAATATTGATGGTTTAAGATTAAAAATTAAATTCCTTAATATATCTGTTCACATTAGAGTTTGAGCAAAAAATTCCCCTCGACGTATGTCATTTATTAATAAAATTGGAGTTGCAAATACTAAAATCGTATACATTTCATTTTGATCAAACTAAAATTGTGACCGCTAGAGAGTGATTTATATATTCTAAGGAAATTCGCTAAGTTGAAGCAGCTCCTGCGTAACGAATTTTTCATGTAAAAATTAATTTCTTTGAATCAATTTGAGTAAAGTTGAAATAAAATTACACCGAAATCGTTTTAAGTTTGAGTATGAAAGGTCAAAAACCATTTTGACCACGAATCTTGATGACGTCACCGAGCTCAAAATAAAATTTATTTATTGCATATCATTCCCAAATTTTATCCAATTTTAATATACATTTTTTTGGAGCATACTATTTTTGATACTCGCTATATAAGATATTCGCTATCTATTAGTGATAATGAGATAGGTAATAATAAGTTTAGTCCCGACTTTGCAATGCGCATCAAACCAGAATGTATTTTAGTTTGTACATATGTATATTGCATAAATAACAACTATCGGATATAGCGTTCTTAGTTCTATGTGGTCCCTTTAATGTCGTTATATCCGGTTTCGATTGTACTTAGAAGAAGCATTACTTCTGTGGCCATTTGTATAACAAATATTCAATATAAATTTCTTTAGAAAGAACTCACTCCTATATAATACACAATTCAAACATATTTAATAAACTTTGTGAGAGAAACAATGGACGCAAGTGTTGTTCTAGGAAATCTGAGAAAGTTTATCGTTTTTAATAGTTCAGTAAAATTACTTTTATAAACATTGGAGAAACAATATACATCGATCGATTCATATAACATAGTGAAATTCTACTTAGAAATTCTTCTCGATTCAAGATCAATCGAATCGAGTGTGTATAGTTATAATGTGATCAATCCCTAATTTTTTAATTTCTTTAAGGGGTTGTTACATAAAAAATCGATTTGTTTTATTATCTTATTAAATAGTACATTGTAGAGGATGCCCTGAACGGGCTACACTTCGACCATAAGGTCCATTGTGATGCCTAAGGATGTGAGGATGTGAGTGGAGTGGAAAGAATTTTTGTGTATAGACTAGGAATTGGTAGGATATGCGGCTGCAGCCGACTATGATAGGAACTATGCCGATATTCATCTGGAGTTCATGAAGGAAACTGTAGAAAACCTTCACAAGCATAGCCGGTTACTTTGTTCTTGTCCATACACCGACAGTTTAGTCAATTAATCGCCCAAGTTCTACGTTTCTAACTTCAAAAATAACGTACTTCCCATACAAACTTTCGTCCCTTATTTATCAAGGGATGAATTTCCAAAAAGGCTCAAACAACTAACTTGTATTTATAAAAGGAAGCCTATACTCCAATTTTCATATTTCTAATTTCCATACAAACTTCCATCACCTATTTACCCCTTCCCTCCTTCTTAGATGCTGACGCACGTAATATAAAGAACTGCTGTGCAAAATTTCATGCTTCTAAACTAACCGGTTTAGCCTGTGCGTTGTCTGTCAGTAAGTTCGTTTTATTTTATTATTAAGTAGATGATTTAATTAGTATAAGTATTCGTTTAGGAAAATGATATGACCTTATCAATTAAATTATATTTTCAAGAAAATACGGGAGTTGCATCAAATAAACAATTTCAATTTGATTTAAATTGCAAATTTCAATTTACATAGAAACAAACATGTAGGATTTCAGGGAGGCTCTTTTTCAGTACTTGAATTGCGTACTTGACAATTATTTTTGTTTATTTTTAAATTCGATAGAATACATAAATGTAAAAAGGGACCAAGTTTTCGCACACAAAAATAGTTGTTTTTTTTTTTAAGTGAGAAAATAATTCGTATGTTGAGTAAGTTTTTCAGTTGCGAGGTTTTCATATTTTACTTGGAAAATGGTGACGTGGTCAGATTCTATAACACTTGATGTACAAAGATCTTATGATCAGTAAGTCAGATTACAATTTATCATTACAGTCTGTACAGTCTGTACATTACAGTCTAAAGATTATTTCTGTAATTTACAGAAATAATCTTTAGAGTATATATTCAAATAAAACGACCATGTAGAAAACATATTCTATAGGAATAACATTATAATTGTAATAGGGAATATTCATGAAAGTTTTTTTTCACATTTATTTTCAGAATATGAAAATACTGTTATACTGTAATAATATTTAAAAACGAAATTAAAATCCCACAAATATCAAGGAAGCTATAAGCTTTTAAAGATTATTATCTGTCTCTTTCTTGCAAAAATACTAAAAACGGAGTTTTACGTGTATTTTAAATGGTGAAAGTGTAATATGACGTCACATAACATATCAAGAGAGCTATCACCCTCTTTGTCTAATCGTGAATTTCAATCATTCATATCTCGCTTATTTTTAAAGTTATTTAAAAAGTAATTTTACCTTGATATTTGTCAAGTAAACATGCTTCAACTCAAGTGAAAAAAAATTTTCATGCATATACCCTATTGTAAAAATTCTCATTGTCCAGATAAAACTATCCTGTTTTCAGAGGCGGGAATTTACGGTAAAAGACCCAAAGCAAACATAAACCTCAACTTGGGGAAATATGCCACAATCTTTCAAGCGGAAATCTACGCCATACTGGCTTGCATCCGTGAGAACCTACGTAGAGGCTACATAAACCAGAACGTATGTATTCTCACGGACAGTCAAGCTGTTCTAAAAGACTTGTCTGGAACTGAGGTCACCTCAGGGGTAGTCAAGGATTGTCTGGAGGAATTCGTGTTCACTATTATACTTCAGTTATTGACATTTTAAAAACGATAGATGTTCGTTCTGGCCGCTAACACGCGTTCACCGCACACGCTTATTAGCACAATTTATTTGCGTTCGTGTTGGCTTATGACCGTTTACTCTGCTCTTGAAAATACTGTTCGTTTTAGCATCATAAGCACGTGTAACCGCCAGTTGGACATCAGTATTCAATATGGCGAATGAAAACAGTTTAGATGTTTTTCAAGCAATAGAATGCTTGTTTGAAGACGTTTTAAAAAAGTAATCAGTTCCAAGAACATTTCTAAATTAACCTTCAAGTATCAAATATAATTCATAAGAAAATTCAGGAAATCGTATAAAATTATGAAGAAATTTTTATGAGAATATTTTTTTCTAGGGAAATGATAAAATAGTTTTATTATTACAAAACTTAAACAACGTAGAATCAGTTTACAGCTCGAATCATATTTATCATTGTGAGAAATGAAAATAAACTTTTGATTGGTGCAGATGACGTAGAACTACATTTCATAGAATTCCTGACTTTATTACAGTAGTATATTAATTTAGCACTTGAAGTTCTTTATTTTCTGGCTTGTGTCCATGTGAACCTACGTAGAGGCTACATAAACCAGAACGTATGTATTCTCTTGGACAGTCAAGCTGCTCTAAAAGCCTTGTCTGGAGCTGAGGTCACCTCAGGGGTAGTCAAGGATTGTAGGTAGTTAAATTGATCTGGGTACCAGGTCTCAGTGCTTTCGAAGAAAACGTAAAAGCAGATACCTTAACAAAGAAGGGAATCGGAATACCCTTCATAGGCCCAGAGCCTATTTTAGAAATTCCAAAGACTGCATGTAAACAGTTGATCAACGAGTGGATAAATGCTATCGGAATGAGACTATCACTCGATGCACTGAAGTTGAACAGGATGCAACTGCAGAAGGTTACTGGATTCATTACCGAGCATTATCCCCTGCAGAAGCATCTACAAACAATAGGACTCCATAACGGGTCCATGCAGATTGTGTGGCGAGGAGGAGGAACAATCCACTCACATTATCTTTAACTGCGAATTTCACGGTTACAGCATATACAAGATATTTGGTGCATCTCACCCCGAATGTTTGAACCTTCGGAAAAGTCTGATCAGCATGCTTCTGGCTATTGCTAAGATATGGGAAAAGCGAATCGCGTCAGACTGAAGTAAAAGGGGGAGCACAATGGGCCATAAGGTCGAAGTGCAATACTTTTTAGAAATATCAACTTTCTAGGACAACTGGAGGTATCCTAGAATATTGATCATAAGTGAGTCAGTCAGTCTTTTTTGGTTCCTAAGATACAGATGCCTAAAAGCCTTCCTTCTCTAATCTTTCTAGCTAGTGCTTAAACTTGGTCTCAAGCACTACCGCGCTATGTGATATAAGACATGACAATAATATCTGAGTCACTAATTTTCAAAGTATTTTTTGCGTCCTTTATAATTGCGACGCCGAATCGATGTTCGACTGTATTCATATGACTAAAGTGTAATATGAAGAATTATACTTGACTGACTTGCCGTTAAGTCGTAAAAAGAAAACGTTTTTATATGAATATCAATTTCGAGAAAACGAATGTCGAATAGCTTTTTCTTTTTAAATGTAATTGGAAACCGTTAGTCGAAATAAAAAAATAATCTTCACTAATTGGACACTTAGAAAAGAACTTGGAATTTTACATAAATCAACAGCTCTGTGAAATACAGCTTGATTTCAAAACATATATATAATATACAGGGTGTCACACAACCATCTGTATTTAAATTTCAAGAATGTTTTTAGCGAATTTCCTCGATGGAAATAGAGCTGATGGTCTCGTACCAACTTCAAAATTTTTTAAAAATTTCTTCAAATGTCCATCGATCCTACCTAGTAGATGTCAAAAATCACCATTTGTAAAATTTATATATATATATATATATATATATATATATATATCTATGGACATATATATATATATATATATATATATATATATATCTATGGACATATATATATATATATCTATGAACATACATATATAAGGGTAAAATCGGACAAAGGGAAAGGGAGGTTTAAAGGAAGGGGGAAACAAAAAATTTGACATATCTCCCTTAATATTCGAAAAATCGAAAATTTTATAAGAAGTAAAGTTGTAGGTATTAAGTTTTACTGTAATTTTGTTTCTTATCATTTTTTCTGTTAGACTAATATTTACAGAAATATTGGCGGTTTAAGATTGAAAAATTGAATTCCTTAATAACTCTGTACACATTAGAGTTTGAGCAAAAATGATAAGGTGATGAATTGTAGCAAACATGATTTTCTACAACTTTATTCCTTACGCTTTTTTCGCTTGTTCTAATATTAAGAGAGATATTTTATATTTTGTGTTTTCTTCTTTCTTTATGCCCCCTTTTCCCCGTGACGTATGTCATTTATTAATAAAATTGTCCTTGCAAATACCAAAATCATATACGACATTTCATTTTGATCAGACTAAAATTGTAACCGCTAGAAAGTGATTTATGTATTCTAAGGAAATTTGCTAAGTTGAAGCAGCTCCTGCGTAACGAATTTTTTTATTCTCTTTATTGTAAATCTGTGTGAGAAATGATCAAACACTAGTCTTGGGTAGTCCGCGGACGACCTAAGTCGGAAGGAAGCGCTCTTTAAGACAAACTATACAAACTAGTTTGTCGATGATCCCACTCTTAGTTATATATTTTTCAGCGGAAATCAATGAAAAATGATGATTAAATTTATTTTCAGGATGGAAAAAAACACAAATTATCCTTACAATATCCTTAAAACGAATTTTGATCATAATAAACGTATTTGTCAATACGCAAATGTGATTTTTATTATTATTATCATTATATTAAAAAAAGTTCTTAATGTCCTAGATGTGATTTTTATCTCACTGTGAGCTATGTAAGAAAGAATCCTTCAGGGTAGTTGATTAACGGGTTGGTCGAGCAAGCCTAGAAGTCCACTCTGTACATATTAAATAAGTTATCTTATTTAGTTTTTTCCACAATTTCTGAAATATACAGAACGGTTTTTAGAGCGGCGATCCAAATGCACGCAAACCCTACCAACAATGGTTAGGTTTAAGGATATTGTAAGGATGGATGTCCTTTTTCAATCCTGAAAATAATTTTAGTTATATCATTTTTTATCATAATCGATGATTTTAACTGAAAAAGGAGGGGATTTGGTAAGGGTGGATGTTGGTTCCAAAAAAAATCCTCGGTTTTTTCTATTCGAAATTCCCTTAAGATTAATCTCTCAAACTTTCAAAAATTTCGTTTTATGAGAGAAAACGGTTTTATTCGAGTAAAACCTTAAAAGATTATATTCATATCAACAAGGTGTTTCCAAGTCCGAGACCTATTAATATTAAGTAAAATTTGATTGGACGAATGAATATTCATTATATAACGTAACATATTTTGCTCGTTATTATTATTCGTCAGCTTCGCTCTAGAATGCAACTTGTATGTGAAACCTTAACAATTTTAAAATACTTTACATACATTGTATTTTATGGAAGAACTAATGCAGTGTATTCCAAAAGTTTCGGAATGATCACAACTCTTACATCGTATAAAATGGGCATCAAATCGTATAAAAGAGGGGATAGGTCGGAAACTATTTGTTAAATCTTCAAACCAACTAGATTTTTGTGTTTTTTGGGTTCAATTTACCTTATAAACTAATTTTTATTCAAATCGAAGACCAAAAATTTGTTTTCATTTTTTCGATTTTTTCTACGGGATTAATTTACCTTGACAAAAAAAAAATCGAAAAACAATTTTTGTTCCTGATTTAGATGAAACTCATTGTTTAACATAATTTTGACTCAAAAAATACGAAAATCCTATTTATTTGTCTCGAGTTGTAAAATCATGTAAAAGGAAATATATCTCGAAAACTATTTGTGAAATCGTCAAATCAACTGAATTTTTATGTTTTTGAGGCCTCAATTACCTTATAAACTAATTTTCATTAAAATCGACGAATACAATTTGTAATTTTTTCGATTTTCTTAGGAAAATTTGACATAAGGAGAATTTTGACCATGACAGAAAAGAATCGAAAAATAATTTGTGTTCTCGATTTAGATGAAACTCATTATAATGGATGATTTCCACTGAAAAAGAAGGGGATTTGATGGGGACGAAGGATGGATGAATTCCGAAAAAGAATCGATATTTTTACCCGATAAAAATTTCGCATGACATCTGTACCCAAAACCTTTTAACTTTGAAACGGTGTGAGTTCGAGAAAATTAACAAAATACAAAAAATGATTGTCTCAAAAAAAATAAACACAAACTTTTGTGTGAAACATTTTTCCATACAATCAATAGTTCAGATACAGTTTGAGTGCCAAGCCAATGCGCGCATCATCTCTTAGTAATGAAATATTATGGAAAATATGGATATAGAAAGGATTATGAATGATTGTTTTAATTATGTCGACGAGTGTACCTTTGGAAAACTGATCAATAAACTCGATGATGGAAAATGTCAATCAATTTATCTACTATAGTACACCTGACCACAAAAGTAGCGTTCTCTTTTCAAAATTTTACTTTTGATTTGAGCTTTGTTCACTCGGTTATTAAAAAAATGCTTCAGATAAAAGTTATTCATTATAAATCTACTAACAACTTTTATTCAAAACATTTTCCCCGTAAACCGACTGAATAAGGCACAAATCAAGTATACAATTTTGAACAGAGACCGCTACTTTTGTGGCCCATAGTACGTGTAGCTCTATAATGCATTAATGCTATATGCAAATAACTTTTTGCGTAACTCACCTCTCAATATGTGTATCCGATATCATCTACTTACTATACGATCCAAAAATGGCGGATTCTTTTCAAAAAATTTTCCACACTATTTGTATCGAATCCATTTGATTTTTGATAAAAATGTTTTCAATAGAAGTTGTTTGTTATAAAAATACGCACAACTTTTATTCGAAACATTTATTCGAAAATCAAATGGATTCGGCACAAATAAAATTTTGGAAAAAGTATGCCACTTATAGAGTGGATAGTACTTCTATATTAGTGTTGGGCTCAACAATTACGATTCAGGCATTGATTCATTGAATTACATTCATTATGATGAACTCAAAAACGAGCTGAACGGTATCGGATTTTTTTTATACCCGGTATATAATATATACCAGGGTATATTAAGTTTAGTCCCGAATTTGTCACAGCGGTCACAATTTTAGCCTGATCAAAATGAAATGTCGTATATGATTTTAATATTTGCAAGGCCAATGTTATTAATAAATGACATACGTCAAGGGGAAAGGGGGGCATAAAGAAAGAAGAAAACACAAAATATAAAATATCTCTCTTAATATTAGAACAATCGAAAAAAGCGTTAGGAATAAAGTTGTAGAAAATAATGTTTGCTACAATTCATCACCTAATCGTTTTTGCTCAAACTCTAATGTGTACAGAGATATTAAGGAATTTAATTCTCAATCTTAAACCGTCGATATTTCTTCAAAATAATCACTACGAAATAAAAAACTGGCGTACTTCACTTCTATTTATTATACTATATTCACTTCGGTACGGATCAGTACAAACTAACGACCCTAGCGGCATAAAAAGTAAATATAATTTCTACCATTTCGTTGCCATATTTTGTCAATTTTCCTGTTTGAGTTCGATCTCCTTGTGTAGTCTCCATGGAATACACCCTGAATCAAATGAATGGAGTGATGAATCAGTGTCGTCGGCGTACCCAACACTAGTCCACTTGTTAGCTCGTCGCTAGCTCACAATCCAAGTGCTTCACAATTCTGGTAGGTTTGGTTGAATTAATGATGACTATGTTATAAACCACTGGTTCACGTTTATAACACAGATAGATATCGTACTATCAACTACAAAAGTCGTCTCGTTTTATTAAATAAACGATAGTTTGACTGTACTGAGGCCCTGAGGGTATTCGTCATATCAGCAATTCAATAAAATTTTTATTCAATTCATTACCTGAACATTTTTTCGAAAACTCTAAATACACACACAAATATTTACCATTTTAATTTTCATTCTGTTACTCATTTTTGATGTGAATACGTCTTTAAAGTTGCTTACATAGTGGGAGGCAATTCAGAAAACCGATGATCACAAAATCCCCCCTCTCTCTAAACCCCCCCCCCTTTCCCCATGTCCGATTTTATCCATTAACGAACTTGACCTTTTGAATACCAAAAGTGCCTCAAATACCAAATTTCATTCCAATCAGATTAAAATTGTGACCGCTAGGGCGATTACAGACATATATATATATATATATATATATATATTTATATAAATTTTACAGATGGTGATTTTCGACATCTACTAGGTAGGATCGATGGACATTTGAAGAAATTTTTGCAAAATTTTGAAGTCGAGACCATTAGCTCTATTTCCTTTCAGGAAATTCGCTAAAATTGAAATAATGCAATGTTGGCATATACTCGTCGAAAAGCCAAATCAAAAAAAATTCGTTACGCAGGAGCTGCTTCAACTTAGCGAATTTCCTTAGAATAAATCACTCTCTAGTGATCACAATTTTAGTCTGATCAAAATTAAATGTCATATATGATTTTAGCATTTGCAAGTCCAATTTTCTCAATAAATGACATACGTCGAGGTGAATGGGGGGAGGTATCAAAAAAGAAGAAAACACAAAATATAAAATATCTCTCTTAATATTAGAACAATCGAAAAATGCGTAAGGAATAAAGTTATATAAAATCAAATTTGCTACAATTCATCACCTTATCATTTTTGCTCAAACTCTAATGTGTACAGAGATATTAAGGAATTTAATTTTCAATATTAAACCGTCAATATTTCTGTAAATATTATTGTTACAGAAAAAATGATAAGAAACAAAATTACAGTAAAACTTAGTACCTACAACTTTACTTCTTATAAATTTTTCGATTTTTCAAATTTTAAGGGAGATATCTCAAATTTTATGTTTCCCCCTCCCTCTAAACCCCCCTTTCCCCTGGTCCGATTTTACCCATTAACGAACTTGACCTTTTGAATATCAAAAGCGCCTCAAATACCAAATCTCATCCCGATAAAATGAAAACTGTGACCGCTAGAGTGATGACAGACACATATATATATATATATATATATATATATATGTCCATAGATATATATATATAAATTTTTCAGATGGTGATTTTTGACATCTACTAGGTAGGATCGATGGACATTTGAAGAAATTTTTGCGAAATTTTGACTTCGGTACGGGACCAATAGCTCTATTTCCTTTCAGGAAATTCGCTAAAAATATAGAAATCGTATACGGTTGGAAAGGGCTTATCAAGAGCAATGCAATGATACCTCATTACGTTACCCGTTACGTACACGGATTCAAGTAAAACACACGGCCATGTTCACAACACAGCCACTCCCAATTTTTTACCTTTTTTGGATTTTGGCACACCCAAATTCAGATTGAACGGCTCAACAAACATTAATACATTTACTTAATAAATATTTACAAACTCACTGACAGACAACGTACAGCCTAAACCGGTGGGTCTAAAACCATGAAATTTTGCACAGAAGTTCCTTGTATAACGTAGGTGAGCACTAAGAAAGGATTTTTTTTTAATTCATCTCTTAAGAGGGTTAAATAGGGGATAAAAGTTTGTAAGGAAGTTCGTCATTGTTGAAGTGAGAAATATGGAAATTGATGTTTAGGCTTCTGTTTAAAAATAAACGTCAGTTGTTTCAATAATTTTGGAAATTCACCCCCTAAGGGGGTAAAATAAGGGATGAAAGTTTGTATAGGAAGTGACGTCATTTCTGAAGTTAGATATGTGAAAGTTGGTATTTATGCTTTTTTACATTTGATAAAAGTCGGAATGTTCCTGACATTTTTTTCGGACTTTAGCACCCAAAAATTCAGATTCAGCGGCTCAAAAAATATTGAAATCATATCATGTTCATCGGATAGAATTATATATGTCGCGGTTGGAAATATTTCTTCAAAATTCTAATTAAAGGCACCGCTTTATGGCCGCCGTATTAAATTCCCCAAAATATATTCGAAAACTTTTGAGTTTACGAACATTTTGATAGTTTGGAATTATTTGTTCAATACGTTCATTTTTTTGCAGATAATTGAAAAAATTTGTTGTGAAATCGTTTTCACCACAAGAGCCTAATTTCCGTATGATAGAATATTCGCTAATTCGATTTTGAGAGAACCAAATATGGATACCACTTTTGGAGTCGATTGTACACGATACTAAAGCTTTTCACTACAAGCTTTTAAATGTATTGAAAACCTTTTATTAATATGCTAACCAATTCCTTTTTCACTGTGTTTTAATTTCCTGTAGTTATAAAATAAAATTTGTGCAATACGAGAGTATTTTCAAATTTAATTATCATTTTCAAGATACAATCTTTACGGATTTTCGAACAAACAAACAAATCGTCAACGATTTTTGTATAGAAATTATTCCATGTAACTAAGTTTCATCGAAATTGGTAACAAAAAACGGTTGGGAGATGTTTTTCGATTTTCGAAAACTATAATCAAAGATTATTTGAATTTAAATAAATTGAAATTCAGTTGACTTTATCAGTGATTTGAAATTGTATAAAAGGGGGTGTCTTTAAGGATGTACGAACACTGGAGCTTCAAAAAGATTAAGACTTGAATTTTTTTTTACATGTAGTATATATCAATTATAAAAGTTTTACAGATGGTGATTTTCCACATCCAATATTCAAAACTAGGGGTTTAGCTGTTAGGGTTGAGGGGTTAAACGGATCCTTGTATCGAAAAAGTGCTACTTAACGATACCCTACACTATGTCGAAAAAATATTTCTAGGTAGGTAGCCTACAAAAAAGTTTAAGTAACTTTGTATAATACCAAATAAAATAAAAATTTTCCTTACCTTATAAAAAAATCCAACTTTTGTATAAAACTATTTTTCATAAATCACAAACTGTCACAGGAATGTTTCTTTGTTTTTTTCGGAGGTAGTTTTCGAGATCATACAATTTCCAAACTATAGTCACTGAATAAACTAAATTATACACAAAAATATCACTTTTCTGGCAAGCCCCCACTTATTTTTATAAACACACACTCGTTACGTCCCTGATAATTCAACAAATCCACTCAAAATCGATATCAAGTAATGATCTAACAAAGCTATGTTTTGTAGAAAAAAAGATAAATTTTCAATAAAAGTTCAAAGTTCAATAGCAGAAATAATTCATTTGTTTTGATGCATCAAATTCGCGCGAAAACGATATAAAAACTGGCTGTATTTAGAAAAACTATTCATTTTCCCGAGATTCTGTCAAAATTAGCCCAATTTGAAACTCAATTTCTTAAGGGAATAGGAGTTCCACTCACAAATGGAACAAAAATTTCAGACAAATTTTGTACTTTTGATAAATCGAAAACAATTTTCCTTACAGATAGTATTTGACTAAGATATATATGGAGGTTCACAACATTTTGAACCTATGACCGTTCCATAAAATTCACATTACTTTTAAAATTGGGTCAATTCTTTAGAAAGCTCTAGGATTTATTCAAAAAATAATTTAGCAACTAAATGTTTAAATGTATACAATCTAATCTGTATATGGAAGTTATGTGGTACTTCACAATAATTTGAACCTATGGTTGTTCCATCAGATCCACTTGACTTTTATATCTTTAGAAAGCTCTGGGATCTTATCAAACAATTGTTTAGCAACTAAATGTTTAGGTATATACAGATTAATCTGTACATGGAGGTTATGTGGAACTTCACAACAATTTGAAACCATGATCGTTCAGATCCACTTAAAAGTTCTTTATCAAAATTAAAATTGGTGTACAAATTTGGAAAATGATACGTAGAAAAAAATATCAGAATAAATTCCAAGTTCCGAATTTCGGTTCAAAAGCTTATTTTTGTATACTTTGTTGGTATAAAGCTTAACTTTGAATTGTTTAATATACGTGCCAGCTTTGATAATGAACAGTTTTTCTCATTTTTCTTCAAACTACCCGTAACGAAAATTTTGTTTAGAATGACCAAAACTACCATGTATCAAAAAATCAGGCAATCTTACTAAACCCCTCATTTTCCAAGAAAAAATTTCAAACAATAATTAAAAACCACTTACTATCGTTTACACCGGAATCTCCACTGATATTTCTAACCAAAATAATTATTGTTTTGTTTACGAATGAATAGGGGCCTAATTCTGATCTAAAATACTATTAACACAATTTCGTTTTTTCTTTTTTTTCAATAACCCAATTTTTCTATTTTTCAATTTCATTAAAAAACGTAAAACGAATTTATTTACGATGTGATTTTAATAATAAATTATATTATGTGACACGATTAGTTTAAAAATAGACCCCCAAATGCGAAACAAAAAGTTCATACGTATAAATTCAAATTGAACATTTATTTTATACATTTTTTTTCCATTCAATTCGAATCGACTTTAATTCATAGACAATCATTATTTTCTTTTTGGGAAAAATTATAAATAATTGAATGTCAAAACAATTTATTTTGTTAGGCTATTTACATAACATTTATGTTGAATCGATTATATAATTGTATATCGATCATGAAAAAATCTTTTTTTAATTCATACATTTTTCATTTATCTAAAAGGAATTTGAAAAATTCCTACAAGTACCCCATAATTTATAAACATCTAATTCTATCGTAATGTATATAACAGAAAAATTCCATAATTATCCTTAAATAAACAAACATCCCTTTCCCGAATTTGTATATTTATATCAACGACACAAACCACTAAACAATAGTACTCAATAAATAATGTAGGTTAGATGATTCAAACATATAAAATCAAACTGACAGCTCCATCTATTAATTTTACATTTCACCAGAATGAATGTATTTGCAGATAAGATATGACATAATATAGGTTGACGGGCACAATAGATGGACATTATCATATCAGGTGAAGGAAATCTATAATAATTAAAATATAATTAGAATCAAAAAGTATTAATTATTTCATATTAAAAAATTGGAAACGTTGCAGGTTAGAAATTTGATGCAGTATTCTCAAATTTTCCAATTCTTCGACTTCTTTGTGATCCTTACACCAACTAGGAAAAGAGTTGATCAAACATAGCTAAGAATTATTCCGATTAAACCAGCTTTTAAATATCCGTTTGGGAGCAACGATGCTCCAGGAAAACAGGATTTATATTCTTAAGTCTATAACTCAATCAATTTGAAGCCGATTTTAACGAAAATTCGAGGAAATATTGTTAAGACATTATGCTAAAAGGAAATGTAAAAACCCCAAAATTGATTTTTTTGGTATGACCAAAGCTGGCCTTGTTACTGCCAAAATCTAACGCATTACCGTTACGGTTACTTGTTTTATATTGAGTAACACGTCACCGTTACGGTACTTTTTTAATATTGTTATACTTTACCGTTACTATTATCTAAAATGAGTAACGGTTACGTCGTTAAAAGCAACGCATTACTACCTCACACATGTTTCCTATTGACCAACGCATGCGCACTAGCTCGGAAACGAACACAAATTAGCAGAAAAACTTCACTCGTTACCGTTACCTAATAAGAATAACGGTATTGTCGTTAACAGTAATGCGTTAGTCTCAAACATTGTAACTGACTAAATATAACTTCTTTTGTTAATTTTTTTTTTCAGGAAAACTGAAGATACAATTTTGTTTGAGCTTTGCTCGTACATAAAAGTATTTATTTTTATATTTTTGAAAAAATACGCCCATACTACCTTGATTGTCCATCTGTTGCTGCGGCCACCCTATTTGATTATCATACATCGTATTCGTGCCCGTAGTACTAGTACATGGCACTACTATACACGGCCAAACGGTAGTTGGCAAGTACTAGTAGTGTGCAATTAAAACCGATACCAACTGTCAGATAGAAAATAGAAAAAAAGGGTAATAGTGTTATAGAAAATTCTCAAAAATGGCTGCTTCAACACGGATTTTTACAAAGCTCTTAGGTAATATTATATAAGTGTATTTAAATAATTATTTATTCATATTTTAATTAATCATTATATTTATTGTTACGCATTCGGCACGTTTAAATGAATTTGCTCTTCAATTGTACTTGAAAATTACAAAATTTTTAATGGTGGCGATATGAATGGTAATTTTAGATGATATACTTTGAAAACTTTTAGTTTTTTCATTCAAAAATTTGGATTTTATGTTTCTCAAAAATTTGACATATACGATTGAATTGCTCTTTGTACATATATTTGATTGAAGTTTGTACATTTGACCCCATTCATCAGAGGGTTCAAAGTTTTATAAACAAAATATTTTGTACACTTGTTATTGTGAGAAAAACAGATTAAAAATTATTTTTGAGTAATCGTTATTTCTATTTTTGTATATTTTGAGCTAATAATCGTACACAAAACTATACTACTTCCAGTAATTATTAAATATCGCAGTTGATTAAATTTGTAATTAGCACCGAATTGACACTTAACTATGAAAAAGTTTGTTGAAAAGCAAATTTATCAATTCGGAAATCAAAAGTGTGGTTGAAATCTGAAAGATTTCCATATTTTAGTTATTCGGGTGGGCAAGTATTGTGCTTGATGAATTTAAGGTGGGCCAACTTTTTCTATATTGGCAAAAATTTTAATAATTTTAAGAGCACTTGATGGTATTTTTAACTCTAATTTTAGTAACTCCAAGTTACATTTGTAGTGTTTGGCGAAGGTAGAGAATCGTATTTACGGAGTCAAGGACTTGGGTGTGCCAGTATATTTTTAGGTGGGCCTCGACATGCCCCTATCGACGCCCCTGGGCCTACGTATCTGTTATCAAAAAAGCATATGACATTGCATATTAGATATTAGAAATAATATGCAAATTTTTCGAATTTTATAGCTTTCACCATTTTAGCGCCTAAAATGAGAAATACCCCCTCCTATCCCTTCCCCTGTGAGGCTTATACATTCTATAATTTTGATTATAATTCGATATCTCGAAAAATTAAACGATATATTCAAAATATTTATGATCTTATTTTGTTTTTTTGTTCATTGAGTCAAAATTTACACGAAAAGGAAGTTTGTGGTTCCGGTAATTTAAAATCGTGTACAGTGCTTCACAATAAAACTTTCCCAATTTAGTATTTTAATACTAACACATTAATTTTTTTTTAATTTGATTTTTTTAACTGAGATATGTATGCAAGTTGGTATAATTTTATTGTGAATAACTGTACGTCTGTACATTGAATTTAATTATGAAGGACCTCACATTCAAGCCATCCATTCATGGGTTTCTTCTCTATGATAAGGGTTGTGAAAAGTATTGGTTTTGATAGAAGTTGTTTTTTTTAATAAATTTTATAGATGGAGTAAGAATAGCTGGTCCCGCATTCACAAACAAATCCCGATTAATGAGCTCTCTTTATGAAGAGACAAGAAAAAATTTAGTGTTAACCAGAGACACAAAAGTGATTTGCCAAGGGTTCACCGGCAAACAAGGCACATTTCATAGTCAACAAGCGTTAGATTACGGTACTAAAATCGTTGGAGGTGTATCACCCGGAAAAGGTGGCAAACAACATTTAGGCAAACCCGTATTCAATACAGTGAAAGAGGCCCGAAATGCAACTGGGGCTGATGCAACCGTTATCTATGTACCACCTCCAGGTGCTGCAGCAGCCATTCTGGAAGCAATTGATGCTGAAGTGCCCTTAGTCGTTTGTATCACAGAAGGTATACCCCAACAGGACATGGTTAAAGTGAAAAATCGTTTATTACAACAAAATAAAACACGATTATTGGGTCCCAATTGTCCTGGTATTATTGCACCCGATCAATGTAAAATTGGTATTATGCCTGGACATATTCATTGTCGTGGTCGTATTGGGGTTGTATCCCGGTCAGGTACTTTAACGTATGAAGCGGTGCATCAAACAACACAAGTTGGTTTGGGACAAACATTGTGCGTTGGTATTGGTGGAGATCCATTCAATGGAACCGATTTCATTGATTGCTTAGAATGTTTCTTAAAAGATCCAAGCACTGATGGTATTATTTTGATTGGCGAGATTGGTGGTGTTGCTGAAGAACAAGCTGCCGAATATTTATTACAACACAATTCTGGTCCAAATCGTAAACCAGTTGTTTCATTTATTGCTGGTTTATCAGCACCTCCAGGTAGACGGATGGGTCATGCTGGAGCTATCATATCTGGAGGCAAAGGTGGTGCACAAGATAAAATTAATGCTCTCGAACAGGTAATTATTGAATAACACTTTAAAAACCAGATTTCAAATTCATTTTAACCCCAGGATTTGTACAATTCTAGAAACATTCTCTTCATAAGAGCACGATTTTCTTATTTTTGTAAAGGAGTGTCAAAAAAACTCAGTATATACAAAGAATTTAAACAATGTACTCAGTTGCTAATTCTAAGTAGTTTCAATTAGGATGTAATTGAGTATCATCAAAATTTGGACTCCTTAGAATTAGCAAATTTGAATTTTTGTCAATTTTCAGATGTGAGAATTAATTTTTATTTGCATTTTCAATTTTCAGGCAGGAGTAGTTGTTACCAAATCACCAGCCCAAATGGGCACAGAATTGATAAAAGAAATGAGGCGTCTCAACTTAACCAAGTAAAAGTCATGCAAAAGCACATAAAAGAAGTATTAAAAAAAATCATAATATAAATAAATTAATAAAAGAAAAATCAATTGAAAATTGTGAAAATGAACTAAGTCACTAATGGATATGTAGTATTGTATTAAATGAACAAAACTAAACAATTTTAAATGTTTTATAATATTTTAAATATTGAAACAAACGCGCGGATCCCAATTCATCCTAATTTGCATGGCACATTTCCCACCATAATCCACAGTCATCAAAAATTATGTTTTTATTTACAAATATCATTTTTATTCAAATTTTATAAACCAAACAAATAAAAAAAAAACAATGCAATCGATGGATGCCAATCAATGCTGTACTATTTTTTAAAGCTCCATTTTAAAAACTTATATATTGTCTGTAAAATACATAAAATATATAACAAAAAATTTGTTAATGTTATTGTAAAACATATTATATCCGGTTAAATAAAATTATTAAAATATATTTCAGCCGGTTCTTTTCATTTCATTCTCCTGAAACACACATTCAACAGGTATATTTCATTTGGAGCATCAGAAAAGTGTATTCACTATATTAGGTAAATTTGACCAAAAAAATACGAAAAACGTGTTCATTTGATGATTTCGTGTGCGATTTAGGAGATATAGTCTGAAATCGTATATAAGGTGGAATAAAAATCGTATAAAGAGGACATAATTCGAAAACTATTCATCAAACCTACTGGATTTTTGGGTCTCAATTACCTTATTTCAAATCGAAGACTCAAAATTTTTCTGTGCCTTGAAAAAAACTCAATAAATAATTTTTACTCCCAAGCTGGATAAAAACATTATATGAAGTAAAATTGACCCAAAAAATTCGAAAATCGTATTGGTTTGACGATTTGTTGAACGGTTTAAGAGATATAGTATAAAAGAGGCATACAACTATTCGTCGAATTGCTAAACAAACTTGATTTAATAAGTTAATTGGACCCCAAAAATACAAAAAATTGTGTTCATTTGTTCTGAAATCATATAAAAAGGACCATAAAATCATAATAAAGAGGGCGAATCTTGAAAACTATTCGTGAACTCCCTGAACCAACTGGATTTTGATGCTTTTTGGATCCAATTTACCTTATAGATTAATTTTCATTAAAATCGATGACTAAATATTCTTTTTGATTTTTTCTAAATGTTACTATTAGGGAAAAATTCATTAAATAAGGTACATTGAACCACAAAAAGATAAAAATCGTGTTCATCTGTCGATTGGATGAGCTGTCCACGAAATTTCGAGGCGAGAACGGAGGCAAAAATAATTATTCTGAAGGAAAATGCTGATCTAATTAATTCAATTATTTTCAAGAAGAAAGAATTACATTAATTTTCTATCAAAATAATTCAGTTCTGAAGAATTTTTTATCCGTGATCAAGACTATTATTCCCTGAACTTTCCAAGATATCAAAATTTTCCCTAAAATTTAACCTCTTCAACACGAAAATTTCCAAATCCCTTGACTGAAACGTTTGCAAGAAACTATCAAGAAACAGTTTTTACTTTTTATTAAAAGAATGGGATGTGTGAAGTTCTTAATTCATACTTTTGCCATTGATTTAATAGATTTTTGTTGCCGTTGACTTACAACTTTTATTCGAAATGAATTCGGCACAAATTGATTATGCAAAACACGAAGTATAGATATTATATATACTTCGTGATTCAAAATTTGTAAAATAACGTCACTTTTGGAGTCGATAGTGTGAAATAGGAAAATTATTTCGGAATTTAGAGCCAAAAAAAAAGCACTCATAAACTGATATTCTTCAATTGTTTTATTTTATAATAATTTCCGTAGATATTTTATTTATTTTTCACAAACTAATCCTTTTTTTAAATAATTTTATACAAATCAATTCGATTTTTATAATTACGCGCATTTAAAAAATATAAACGATTTAGTGTGTACATTGCGCATGCGTTTAAAATATCAGTATAGCCTCAAATAATTTTAATGGCTACAGAAGTTGTGTTGTGTATTGTGATTTAAAGTTTCAAAACAAAAATTCCCACATATAATTGATACAAAATGATGACCCTAGGACCCAAAAAGGATGGTGGACCGAATACAAAATTCTATGAATCACCAGAAACGATAGCGGCATTTGACAGTGTCCGTCAATGGTTAATGAAAACATGTAAAAAGGTAGTTTGTCATAGCATTCTCTGATGCCGGTTTCAATTTTCATAACAAATTTATTCATATTTTGTAGTACGTACAGAATGATCCACCAACGAATAAAAGTTTGGCAGCGTTAGTTGTACAATTAATACAATTCCAAGAGGATAATTTCGGTAAAAATGCCACAAAACCAGCATTAATTCGATTACCCGTACGATGTTTTATAGATTTTAAACCTGGTGGAGCACTATGTCATATTTTAGCGACGGTTTTTCGTTTTAAAAGCGAACAAGGATGGAGACGTTTCGATTTCCAGGTCGGTAAGGTAAAGTGTCGCATTCTGTTTTTTTTTGTTTTATTTTGTTTGTCATTTGTTTTGTGTTTGAACATTTTTTTTCGATAAAAACAAAAGCATAATTATATTGTACAGTGTGTTTAAGAATGTTTTGTCAATTGAATAGACATTTCGCAACAGGACCTCCCCACAAAACTAAAGGTTCCAATCGAATATTGTGATCGAGTAATTTTGAACAAATATCAGTCAGGGAACCTCTGAAAATGTGTATAGTTTTTCCGCAACGAGTCATATTTGTAGCCTACACTTTCGTCACTAATGTTTTTGGATCACATTGGAATACAATTTTTTAACTTAGTTTAGAGATATCGGTTTTTTGGGATTTATTTCGTATGGAAGATACTTTTGAAAAATCCAACGGGAGTGTATGTTGCGTTAATCACTGAATACGCCCGAAAAATCACTGAATACGATAATCTCATCCCAAAAATGATCCACTTTTGACTTGTCGGTTATTTTTATCGGTACATATATGTATAAAATAAATACAAATTTATATTAAGTTTAGTCTCGACTTTGAAACAGTTGAAAATTTGATGATTTGATCCCAGGAAAAATTTTTCGTATAGGTGATCATAAAATGATCCAATTAGTTCATTTCTGTCTATCCGCCCGTTCACACGATAACTATCTGAACACTATCAAACATCTGTGATTACTCTGACCGGGTATTTAAGTAATTAACTCAGTTAGTTGTTGTTTTCACTTGTTTTAAGTTTCGAATAAAAGAAATATTTACTGCAAAATATGTTTAGGACCGCTGATCATGAAATATTTTCCGCATGTTTCCAAGCGGGACACTCGTTGCTTTATTTTCTTGCATTTTTCTTCTTTGAACACAAGATGAGAAATGATCCTCGCCTACCATGTTACGCCAGACTGTCCTGAAACAATGAGAATGAAAAATTATTACTAATTTATTTATGAAATGTAAATTAAAATTAATATTACGAGTTTATATCCTACTAATTATTCTGTTTAGGGTTTCAGGTCCTTTTAACATTCTTACAAAGTATGTTTTTGTTTTAAAACTTATGATTTAACAATTTTGTTAGGCACAAGAGTCGTAGAATACAAATTTTAATAAAAATATTATTCTGATTTTGTTTTAGAATCCATCCAGAATGGAAAAACTCGTGGAAATGTTTTTAAATGTTGAACGCACACTAATTCATAATAAATGTATAACGTTACCCTCCGTTTACATACGGTCCGAAGTTGAGAAAAGTACAGCAACTAAAATACGTGAAATAATCAAGCGTCGCGGTTGTACGTTAGCGGATAACGATGAAGATGCCACCCATATTCTATATCCAAGTGTAGATCCGTTAGATGAAGAATATGGTCGACCTAGTTTACGTCGTGAAAAAATGGTCTTGTTACATTGGTATTATTTCCCAGATTCACATGATACATGGGTCCCCGCTGATACAGTTCCCATAGACGCCCCCGAAACTCCTCCAACACATACAGGTCCATGGCGTATAACCGCATCATGGGTCATCGAATCCGATCAGTATAATGAGTGGATGACTGAAGAAGATTACGAAGTTGATGAGAACGGTGTTAAAAAAGTGCACAAATTACGACTCTCGGTCGAAGATTTAATGAATCCCAGTATTGATGATAAAAGTAAGAAAAAACATAAACGTAAGAAATCACCGTCACCACCTCCAAAACCGGGTAAACGGAAAAGTGGACGAAGTCCAGCTGTTGGTGGCGGTACCACTAGCAGCAGTGTCAGTGGAGGTAACAGTAATTCGAATAGTAGTAATAGCAGTGGAAGTGCTGCCAAGAAACATCGTGGCGAAGATATGGAAACAGAAGATCTGACAAAAGACATGGAAGAACCAGTCTCTGAACCGAATATTGTTGAAGTGAGTGTTCCAGCGAAAACTACACCCGGTGTCAATAAGAAAGATCACGAATTACAACCGTTAAAAGGTGGTATGGTTACCGATATTGAAGAAATTGAAGAGAAATGCGAAAATTCCCAAACTGGGAAAGTTAGTGAGTCAAGTACACAAGAAGCACCACCTATCAAGGACGAAGGTCAAGAAGATAATGCCACCGAACAAATGCATCATATTATAATCCCCTCCTACACGGCATGGTTTGATTACAATGCAATTCATACTGTGGAAAAGCGTGCATTACCGGAATTTTTTAACGGGAAGAATAAATCTAAAACACCGGAAATATATCTTGCATATCGAAATTTTATAATCGATACATATCGATTGAATCCAACCGAATATATTACATCGACATGCTGTCGACGAAATTTGGCTGGAGATGTGTGCGCCATTATGCGAGTACATGCCTTTCTGGAGCAATGGGGCTTAATCAACTATCAAGTTGATACAGATTCACGACCCACGTTGATGGGACCACCACCAACGTCTCATTTCCATGTATTAGCCGATATGCCATCTGGATTACAACAGGTAAATCCAATGAAAACTGTCCAACCAAGTGCAGCGAAATCATTGCTCGATTTGGATAAAGAACCCGTAAAGAAACCAGAAGTTGAACCCACCACACAATTCGGTTTGAAATTGGATCAATATACGAAAAAACCAGCTGCAATGCGTAATCGTACAGCAGCATCATCGGCACGAGATTGGACGGAACAAGAAACTTTACTTTTGCTCGAAGGTTTGGAAATGTACAAAGATGATTGGAATAAAGTATGCGAACATGTTGGATCTCGCACACAGGACGAATGTATCTTACACTTCTTACGATTACCGATTGAAGATCCATATTTGGAAGATTTTGAATCGGATGGCGCACTTGGTCCATTGGCGTATCAACCAATACCATTTAGTAAAGCTGGTAATCCGATAATGTCAACTGTAGCATTCCTGGCATCCATTGTGGATCCACGTGTGGCTGCTTGTGCAGCAAAATCCGCTATGGAAGAGTTTGCAAACATCAAAGATGAAGTACCAGCTGTGTTGATGGATGCTCATTTAAAGAATGTTGAAGCATCCACAACCGATGGTAAATTTGATCCAGCTGCGGGATTAGAAACTAGTGGTATTGCCGGTACAACACCCGAAAAGGAGGATGAGAACAAGGAGAAACGTATATTTGGTGATGATAGTGACAAAGATAAATCTACGCCCATGGAAATTGATGAACCAACAAAACCAAAAACTGATGAGAAAAAACCAGAAGATGCTAAAACAGATGACAGTTTGGCGACTGTTAAAATGGAGGATGGTGGTGCTACCAAGAAGGAGACTCAGGATAAGAAAGTCACTGAAATGGATAAAGTACTTAAGGATGGACAAATGCAAAGTGCAGCCGCGGCAGCATTAGCCGCTGCAGCTGTTAAAGCCAAACATTTAGCTGCTGTCGAAGAGCGGAAAATTAAATCGTTGGTTGCGTTGTTAGTGGAAACTCAAATGAAAAAATTAGAAATTAAATTGAGGCATTTCGAGGAATTAGAAACTACTATGGAACGAGAGCGTGAAGGTATGTAGAATCTATTATCCCTCTAACTTCAATGAGAATTTTGAGACAGCTTTAGGTCAGATTCTCAATGATTCAAATCACATTATTTTAAAGTGTTGGAACAAAATTTCCAAGCTATTTCGTAAAAATTTCTTCAAATGTGCATCGATCTTATCTAGTAGATGTCAAAAATGGCCATCTTATATATGTGTCTTTAGCCACTCTAACGGTCACAGTTTTAATCCGATTGGAATAAAATTTATTCTGAAGAAATTCGCTAAGTTAATACGCAGTTCCTGTAAACAGCGCAAATGTCGTTTTAAACCGTTAAAACTAATTAATTGATTTTTGTTACAGGTCTTGAATATCAAAGACAACAGTTAATTACCGAACGACAACAATTTCATTTAGAACAATTAAAAGCTGCCGAATTTCGGGCACGACAACAGGCACATCAACGGATAGCAGCCGAACAACAAGGTCACCAATGGATGCAGCAAACACCTACCACAAACGCACCAGGCAGTAACAGTATAAACTTGCCAACGACAACAAATGCATCACCAAATCCAACATCTGGTGGTCCTGGATCGAATGGACCTGGTGACACTACCTCATCAACGCTAACACCTCCATCACCACAAGCGGCTGTTGTAACCTCCACACCTGCCATACCAGATAGTGGAAGTAATCATGATTGAAATTAATTTAATTATCCCTCGCCCCCTATGTCCTTCCCTTCTCCCTCTCTTAGTATTAGTCGAGTATTTTAAATTGTATTTTTAAAGAGAAGATAGTAATTCCTCCCTCTCTCCGGTAATTTTTTTAATTATGTTTTTTTTTTTTTGTGGAATTACACAACACGGTTCAATTAAAACTATACTTTTTTTTTTATTAAATAATTGAATTATGTTTGATTTTAATTATGTTTGGTTTATTGCGGAAAATCGGTTCGGATTTATAAATTGATCAGTAAAGAAAATGGTATGATAGTCTTTTAGTGAAAAATCGATGCAATTCTCTTGAAAGCGTACGAGTTTTCCATAAACTATTCGTAAAATGTATCAAAACTAATTTCTACTTGAAAATTTTGAGTTAGTAGGTTTATTTTCCAGGAAGAAATTGGATTTATGGATGATAATCTGCCAAAATATATTGATTATGAACAACAGATATCGAGAAAATTATTTTTCAACCCTATTGTACACATTTTCACAAAAGTAGCGCTCATTTTTCAAAATTTTATAACTGTTTAGTTGAAATACCTGACGTTTCCTGGGCTTTAAAAAATTCTCATAGAGAGTGCATAGGAAATTTATGTTAAATAATTATTTTCTTCTAAATTTTGACAGTTTAAAACGTCAATTTTAAATTTATTGACTTTATACAGGTATTTCTATAGAAACTATTAGAGATCTGGGTCGGCTAAAACAGTTTGGAATTTTGAATTTTTTTGTTTATTAGAAACCGTAGCGGGTGCGTCCACAACAACTCTACTTTTAAGACCTATTTCAAAATTTTTGCTTATCTTTTGAGCCTTCTATTATGCTTGTTAAAGGGGATGAATGTATTCCCAGGAGAAGAAATGCCCGTCCAAATCTTCCGAAAGACAATACTAAGCTCAAACTGAGGAAAAATAGATCGTGTTAGAATACTCCTTAACCAAATATAATTTTTGAAATAACGAAAATTTGATAAATTTGCTGGGTATTTTTAGCGTATCTGCTGTCCATAATCAATATGTTTTGGCACGTTATCTATCTTAAATCGATTTTGATTTTATAAAATAAATATTCCGTTCCGCAGAAATTCCTTTTTTTCCTGGGAAAATATTCATGCTCTGCACAATAGAAGGTTTAGACCCTTAAAAATAGAGGAATATACAGAAATTCCTTCAGGAATTCGAAATTTTTTATCAAAACTGTTTTTATTTATTATCTTGGCAGAAAATGATATTGAAAGTTTTTCTTTCTTAACTAATGGGTTGATTTTTTGGTCTAAAATTTTCCTATTTCTTTTCTGGTCAGTGTATTTATACAAAAAATTTTATTTAAATATATTTATTTTAATCGATCATTCCCGAATTTGATTAATCAATGATTTCAAATCAGGACGTTTATTTATGTGAATTATCCAGACTAAAAAATATTTTTCCATGAAAAATAAACCACTTTTCGGTTGCCACTTTTCGATAAAACAAATGCTTACGGTTGCAAAAGAGTTTTGTGAAATTTCGTGACTTCATACAAGATTTGAAACGGGGCGCCTATAATCAGTTATGCCGTAGGAAATAATATTACGAGAATTTTCCTGATTGTGAAATCCAAATAATTGGTGTTGAAGGCATTGACCTGACAACCCTGGCACACGACAACAAAACACACCTTAGAAGCAAAAGTGGAATAAACTTTCGTTTTTTTTGTGAAAGTACAACATTAACCTTCGTTCAAAATTTATGAGCAGGAAAATTTATTAATTCTATTTTCGTTTGGAAAAACCTGAAATTGATTTTGTAAAATGTTGGTGGCCATTGTGTGTTGCAATCAAAAAATTATGACAATCGAAAAAGTTCGAACGGTTAGAAAAATGTGGCAAAAAATTCACATAAACGTAACCTAAAAATATCTCAATTAAATAGTTGGGGTGCGTTCTATTTTTTTTTCTAGATTAAAATTGTTCATTCAAAATCATTTTGTATAGAAATTACTGTATAGCATGTATATTAGCATAAATTGTATGATTTTTAAGGAGAAAAACAAACTATATAAACGGCATACATATCTAATTTGAATGTTAATAATAATATAAATTGTTTGCTGTGTTTAAAAATATATGAAATAGTGCTACAAACATTAGCATCAGCATCTAATATATTATATAGCCCTAAGTGAAGCTGACTGACTGATACACTCATGTATACAAATTCTAAGGCAGTTCTAGACATGCTAGAAAGATGCGGTTTTTCGCATTCGACGCGATATTGCTTGAAACCGATGGGAAAAATCGGAGGAATAATGCAATGATATTTTCTGTGACGCGGAGCGAAGGCCGCCTCGGGGGTCAAGGGGGGGCCCTTGAGAGCAAAGCGAGTCTCAGTTAATAGAATTGACCACTTTTTGTCAGTATCTTTTTTATGATATTTGTTAATATACCTGCTATACAATAATTTCTATATAAAATGATTTAAATAATTTAAATTTTCCATCCCAACTATAGTAAGTTTTTTTTATAATTTGTAAAGTTTAAAAAAAAAAAATTTATATATACAAAAAATGTAACCTCTATGTTACATACTACGTTTTGTAGTCTGTGTATATGGAGGTTAAAAATATCGATTTAATGTTTTTGTACAATAGGACTTAAATAAAACTATTTATAATTGTAAAATTTTTGTGTTGAAATATATTGAACCCGAAATCGCTCAGCATCCCTTGCCAGTATTTCAGGATGGCTACATTCTAGGAATTCAGTAATCTTGGAAAATTCCTTTATCGATTTCTTGCGATTATTACAAGACGTATAGAAACCTACATTATCGGCCCATTTCGATGAACTGGCCCTAACTAGAAGACTATGTGAAGTTATAAATTCAGATAAATCGGATTCAAATTTTAGTCGGCTTTTAAAATTTTGTCGTTATAGAAGTGGACAGACCTTTACTCGGCCTATTGAAAAATCCGGGACAGATCATTACTAATTTATAATCATCGCTTACGATGGTAATTAAAGAATACGATAACAAGGACCCATAAAAAATTAAAATTTAGTCGTGGGCTTCACCAAAATCAAATATAGTTCACCGTAATTACCAACAAAGGAAAAATGGGTCTAGTATGAGTGAAGGATGGAGAAATTCTTACAGTTAGAAGAAGACCTGCATAGGTCTCCTCCCCTCTTCGATATCACTGTGATCGAAATTTCGTGTAGATATTTTCATCGATTTTGTATCAGATAGCAATAAGGTGGACAAAGACTTGGATTCTCCTAAGTTTTTTGACATTTTATAAAAAAAAAAAAAAAAATTAAACCAAATAGAACGCAACCTAATTTGAAACAATGTCAAATATTTAACGGTATTTGTCAATTGAGGTGAATTTTAAGTAAAAATATAATTAAAATCAGTGACGGATTGAGATTTTATATCGCCTTCTGGGCCCAATACTTTTCTCCTTGTTTTCCATATTTGTTTTTCCTCGATAAATCAAAGAAATTTGTATACTATTGATTCCAAAAGTGACGTTAACCTTTATCAAATTTTTATAATCAATTTGTTTTTCGACCAAAAATATTATAACTGACAACTTTTATTCGAAACATTTTTTTTAGAAAATCGAATGAATTCGTCACTATCCAATTTCGTCTACGTCACAATCATTCAAAATATGTTGTTAATTTCTCAATTGTAAGGATTTCTTTTCAAAATTAATAAATTCAAATACCATCTACTTTCTTTTTGGTGATCGTTATGGGCTGTTTGGCCCATAAATTACTATCAGATTAGAATCAAAATAGATTGAAGTCAAATTATATCGATTTAAAAAAAATGAAACAACCGTTTTAGAACTTAAATAAATGTAAAAACTGACCTCTTTCAAAAGGTTTTTTTTTTTGTTTTTTAAATCAAATCATTCAGTATCAACAGTTACAATTAATATTCGGATAAACTCAACTATTTATAAATATTAATATACTAAAGGAAAAATACCATTTGTATACCGGGGTGTTTATTTAATAATCAACCATTATTAAAACAAACGAGTGGAAAATAACAACTAACTGAGTTATGTAAAAAATGTAAAAAAAATATGTAAAAAAAATTTATAATAAAAGTTATTTATTTTTAAAAAAGAGACATTTTTTGTCTATAAATTTTTAAAGATGGACAGTTTTGTCCATTTTGTCCAAACATTGTCCGATTTTGCCCATTCACAAACTTGACCTTACTTTTTTGCTCTAGAACACACAAACAAAATTTCAGCTGGATATCTCTTTTCATTTTTAAGTTATCGTGTTTACAGACGGGCATGCGGAAATAGCCGAATTAGGCCATTTTATGAACACCTATGTCAAGCATTTATTCCTGCGATCAATATTTTCAAGCGTTACAAAGTTGGGACTAAACTTAATATACCCTTTTAGATTTACATATACCGGGTGAAAAATGTAACAACTAACTCCTAATTGTTTATTAAATACCGTGTATGTACTAAGTTTCTTCAATACTGAAATTTTCTACAAGTACAAATATACAGTAGAACTTCAATTATCCAGATTAATTGGGACGGGACCCAATCTAGATAATTAGAAAAATCATGAAAACATTATTTCATGAAAAAAAGATAGCTAAATTTGTATAAACTGATGAAGAATGAAGACAAACTATCGAGTTCCTCAACTAAAAGTTTTGGTTTTTCGCAAATAATCGGCCCTAAAAGAAGGTTTCCCAATGTTCGCTGGTGCAAAAACAACTTGAATATTGCTTTTTTTTGCCTCAAAGTAATCCGGATAATTCTACTGTAGGAGTTCTACTGTACAGTGAAAACGTCTATTCGCTCGCTACACTGGTGGTCGGTCGAATATTCTTGTGTAACGAAATACTTCAAGAGTTTGAGACCACACCAGATAGATCATGTCTGTATGTATCTGTAGCGCTGCATTTGATTTGCCTGTGACGTCATCGTGGGGGAATGCGTGTGAATGGTTACGAATTAGCTTTGTGTAAACTTATAAATTGGTGTAGCGTGGAAACGCTTTTAGCTAGGACATTAATTACAGTGTCATTGTGAAGAGCTTCTGGAGCACTACTAGGCCTCACTAGTGAGGCATAGAAATATTTGCCGAAATATAAGGAATAAAAGGAGCAATAGAAAACGCATATCAGAGGAAAGCTCGCGTCGAAAAGAATCCATCGAATCTAAAAAGTCCAGTGTCGAACGAATGAGAGAGGTACAATAGCATCGAAAAAGAAATGAAAAAACGATGCAAAGCGATTAGCTGGCTCTTTTTGGGCATACAGCAATCAACGACAGTCCAAACGTCTATGCGTCATGTGCAGGACGTTTTCACGAAAAATCTACGGCACGGATCCGAACTGCATCTTTCTTCTTTTTTAAGTATAGATTTCTATACATGTATACAAATCTGACGCGATCATCGTTTTTGATATAAACTAAGTTTAAATGGTACATCCTGTATATAGTTGAAATGTATAAACCGGGACATGAAATAATTGAATATTAACAAATTAAGTTAATCTAATATGCAATATATGTTGTTATAATACTATGAAGCAATTAACTTTTAATATCGTGTTTTAACTACACAAATTCAAACCGTACAGACATGGCTTCAGTCAATTCAAACATTTCAGAGGCTCAAGCAAACGGGACGCAAACAATTTTTAATGATATTTAAAAAAAAAAAAAAAACCAACTCACTAAATGAAAGTGAACTACTAAAATTACTGAATACATGTAAACTAGGCTTTATTGATTGGTTTATAACTGTCAACTAGGGTTGCCAATCATACTTTATAATAACGTATCCTACTTTATTTTCGATAAATATACTTTATACTTTTGCATAAAAATAAACTATACGAAAATACTTGATTTCCAATCTTTACTGTGACACCATGAGACAAAAATGAGATTACAAAGAATTGAAAAATCATCACCCGAAATGGCCAATACAGTTATCAGTAATTTTTGAAAGGAAATAGAGCTATTGGTCCTGTACCGAAGTCAAAATTTCGCAAAAATTTCTTCAAATGTCCATCGATCCTACCTAGTAGATGTCAAAAATCACCATCTGTAAAATTTATATATATATATATATATATATATATAGGCATATATATATACATATATATATATAGACATATATATATAGACATATATTTATATACATATACAGACCGCTAGAGTGTCTGTAATCATTCTAGCGGTCACAGTTTTCGTTTTATCGGAATGAAATTTGAAGCGCTTTTGGTAATCAAAAGATCAAGTTCGTTAATGGGTAAAATCGGACAAGGGGAAAGGGGGGGGGGGTTTAAAGGGAGGGGGAAACACAAAATTTGACATATCTCCCTTAATATTTGAACTAAATTTCGATTGTAAAACTAGCTTTGAAACTATCAAAGTCAACAAAAAATTGTTAGCGTGTGCGAAAAGCACCCAAAAATATGTTTTTAAGGGAATAAAAACATAAATTTGAAAATTACTTTTTTTTTCTTCCATATACTTTATTTTTTTCCTATTCAAAGAATTTGATACGTTATTTTTCTCCAAAAAAGTTGGCAACCCTAGTGTCAACTAACATATGTTTAATATTGTATTGTTCATGGTTCCATACAGAGTACAGACTAACGTCCATGGCCCATAGTACTATAGGTCACAAAAGTAACGTTCTTTTGAATTAAAAACGTCTATTCGTACATTCTTGTATCGAACATTCTTGTGTGCCAAAATACTGTAAGATTTCAATCGCTACTCTCTTCGAGACTAATTAGGCGTTTACAATGGTTGAAGCTATGAATGGTTACGAATTAGCTTTGTGTAAAGTTAAAATTGATGTAGCGTGCCAACGCGTTTAGCTAGAACAGTGATTCGGGTATCATTGTGTAGAGCTTGCGGAGCACTACTAGAAACTACTACTAGAAATACTCGCTGGAATATCAGTGAAAATGGATATTAAATTGATTTAAAAAAATTAAAAATTTCGTCTCATATGACTCGTAAATATGCTAGAAATTATAAAAATTGGACATTAGAAAGAAGCTCGCGTTGAAAGGAATCCACGAAGCCTAAAAAGTACACTGTCGAACGAATGAAGAAGTTTCGGCAGCATTTGCGAATGAATGAATGATAAATGGGGGGGGGGGGGGGGTAGATTGTTGTACTGTGACCTATAAGATCAATTGTGCTCTAGCTGTGCCTTATTCTTTCCGTTTTTTGAGATTATAGATCAAACCAAATTCCAAAATATGGTTTTTGGTCCATCTTTGCCTTATTTTATTCGATTTTGATGTAAATTTTTCTTCAAATTCTCTAAATTTGAGTCAAGGAGTTCAATTTTGATATAAAAAAAAAACCGAGATATCTCTATTAGTATTGCAGATGGTCTATACATGGGTCTTGTATCGCGAGAGTGATAAACGATATACAATTCTATATTGTAAAAGTAGTACATCCCAAAAATAGTGGGTTTAAAAAAAAAAAAATTCATAAAAATCGGACAAAATTTAGCTGTGATCGTTAAAAAAAATTGATGTTTGAACGCGAGTAACGGCGGATATTTGAACTAGCATTAATATTAACCGTTTTGAATGACGCTCTGTATAATACAGAACATGTTGTCCCTTTACAAACTGAATCCGGACCAGATTACAAATAGTGTTGTATAGATAGACCTCTAATAATAAAAAAAAGAAAGTAATATTTATTTATTTGTGACATAAATTTTATTAAAATTTTTTTTTTTTCGCTAAATACACAATCAAAATACATGAATGTTGATTTTAGTACAAGTAGTGTTGGGTCGAGTAACGATTCATAAGTTTAGCATACATTTAAGTGAATTAAACTCAACCCTTCGGCTATTTTCAGCCTATCGACTTCATTGATAGTCAAGTTTATTAAAAAAGTGCTGTACTTTCAAAATTTTACAGATTTGTACCGAAACTATATGGTTTACGAAATAATGTTTCAAACAAAAGTTGTTAGTATTTTTATAACGTATTAATTTTATTCGAAACATTTTTTCCGAAACCAAATGGATTCAGTTTTGCAGTTGATGGTATATAAATTGCTTCAAGGCTACGTAAACTGTTACGAAATTTCCTGACTTTTCTAGAACTTCTTGATATTTTTAGGTTTTCCAAATCGCCCAAATTAGATGATATCTCAAATCAGAGACACAATAATTTTTCAAGGCAATTTGAATGAAAATTAGTTTAAATATGGGTAATAGGACTTAAAAAACCTAAACAAATTGGTTTTACGATTTGACGGATAGTTTTCGAGATATGCTCTTTTTATACGATTTTATGTCCCTTTTTATACGATTTCAGTCGATATCTCGTAAACTGCTAATCATATCGAGAAATGGATACGATTTTCGTGTTTTTAGGGTCAAATTTATCTTATACAATGAAGTTCGTCCAAATTGCGAACAAAATTTTTTTTCGATTTTCTGCGATTTTTTTAAGGTATACCCCTTAGAAAAAATCGGAAAAAATACATAAAATTTTTAGACTCCGATTTTACTGAAAATTGGTTTATAAAGAAAATTCGGTTCAAAAAACACTAAAATCTGATTGGTTTGACGGTTTAGCGTATAGTTTTCGAGATATACCCCGTTTTATACGATTTGAATTAAATTAGGTACAAAAAGTAGATACTATTTTGAAAAAAGTAGCCTTTAATCTTTTAGTAGCTACAGTGTTAGTCCTATTTTAAATTAAATTTGTTTTAGTACATTAAAAAAAGTTTCGAAAATAAGTATCACACATGAGTGAATCAAAAACGAAATGACCCGATTTCTGAATTGTTCGGATTCAGTACAACACTAGAATTTAGTAAACAAAAAAAACTAATTTTAGTTACTAGAAATGATTTTTAATTGTACAGAAAAGGTTGAAAGGTTCATCGCGTAATTGAATAAAATTTCTTTAAAAGATAAATTAATTAAAAATCATTTATCATTTTGTTCCAATTGTTATGAACATTTAAGCGCATGACCATTTCATTTATTCCATTTGTTTTCCCCGATAATCAAAACAAAACGAAATGGTGTTAAACACCCCATATCACCTCTACATATACGTATCATATCTCAACTCTGAAAACCATTGTTTCAGGACATTTCGAAAAATACTCAACGAAAATTCGGGACATATAGTCATTAAGCGGGATAAAAAAGGTTATTTAAAGATCAAAATTTCATTTTCTCGAATTATGTGCCCGAATCGGGTGACAAGCTATCTGGAAAAACTTGAAAATCTTGCTTTAGGGTTGCATTTATATTTACATTTGATTTATGCAGAATCCATTCGGTTTTTAAATAAATGTTTCAAATAAAAGTTGTTCATTTTAAAAACATTAACAACTTTTGTTCGAAACATTTTTTCGAAAACCGACTGGATTCGTTCCACATCAACTGTAAAGTTTTGAAAAACGTGTTAATGAGAGTATGATCTACTAAGTAGCCTTAATACTTCATATATAACTTATACATAGAGGTTAAATCGTGGAAGTATATTGGATGGCAAGCTATTTCATTTGATTGAAGTAACCCTATAGATCATTTACATTTGATTTATGCTGAATCCATTCGGTTTTCAAAAAAAAAATGTTTCAAATAAAAGTTGTACGTTATAAAAACACGTACAACTTTTGTTCAAAACATTTTTTCGAAAAACGAATGGATTCGACACAAATTACCTCTAACACTTTACAGAATATGTTAATGCATGTATAATCTACTAAATAGGCCTAATACCGCATATATTAACATATACATAGAAGTGAAGCCGTGAAAGAATATTTGAAAATGGTACCAACTCAAATGATAACCCTAAAACAGTGCCTCCAAAATATCAAACTTCCTGCAATCAAACAAAACACTAACTGTTCGGTATTTTGAAAGCGAAAGTGGAAATGTTTTCAAACTCATGATCACAAATGAAAAGTGAAGTTAGATGTTCGTTTGCGACGGTATCGTGCTATGATTGCGCGGCGTCCGCAGTCTATACTGCGTACACACACACACTTGCACACACACAAATGTATTTCAAACAAATGCGTGTCAAATGATCGAGTTGATTGATTTTGATGAATAATTTCGTGAAGTATCTATTTTTGATTTGTTTTGTTCGAATGTAAAAGACACAACTTAACAAACTTAATGAATATCAAGTGAGATAACACTATGCGTATGCTTATCTCTGTTTATCTGTCTAGTCAGTATAATAGTTATTATGCTTGCCTTCATTTTATATGCAATTTTGATATGGAAAGTGTTGCGAGTGGAACAGAGAAAGAGTATATTTGATCTTAGACCATACAACAACCTGGATACAACTTTGTTTTAAATTTAGGTTTAGTTGGCACTTTTTGGAAATGGGCAGCCTCGGTTCTAGGGGCGCGCAAACCGGGGTACCTGCCCCGGGCGACACTTTCAGGGTGCGCCAAAATCATAATATAATGTTTGAAGAAAAAAAACTTGTTTCACAAAGAGACTAGCATCCAGCGCACGTTGTTTTATCAATTATTCATTTGATTTAAAACTTTAACTATTCATAAAATGAATAAATTATATCAATTCAAATTCCCGTGCATTCGAGTCCATTCGACATGTTACAACATCTGTGCAAGCATGACTTGCAAGAAGCGTTTCCTAATATAAGTATAGCTTTAAGAATATACTGCACATTACCTACGACATCTGCAAGCTGTGAGCGAAGCTTAAGAAAACTGAAAATAATTAAAAGTTATCTGCGTTCAACAATGAGTCAGAAACGTCTATCTGGCCTCGCGATCCTAGCAATTGAAAATAAAACTCCCTTTGAGGCGGACTTTGATGAGATAATATATTCTTTCGCAGAAAAGAAAGCACGCCGTGTAAAGCCGTAGCAAGATTAGAGAGAAAAGAATGCTGAGACCTAAAGGTTGAAGAAATGTCTTGATTGTCTGTCGTCTTTCCTGGTTCTATGTAAATATGTTTCCTATATTTAATTTTATGTTACGCAAATGAAAAGGTTATTAGTTAGTAGATAATACAGAGTGCAAATTTATATAAAGAGTACAAAGGGTTCTTATTCTCCCTGTCACAAAAAATGCCACACATTATATATTTATGAGTTTTTTTTAACAATTTATCTCAAACGCTGGAGAGAGGGGGCACCACTATCAAGTTTCTGCCCCGGGGCGCAAAAATCCTAGATCCGGGGCTGGAAGTGGGTCTTATATTGATTGTAATAAGCTTAATAAATTGTCAAAAATTGAATATGCATTTGATAAAGCCCCAAAACGTTCTCCGGTCATGATGGTTTCAACCTTGACGTCATTATTATAATAAACATGACATGTCTTCGTTGTTTTGCATATAACATATAGTTATAATATATTTAATGTTGTTAACTGGTACCACCGCCATATAATCATCCTCACATCCTTAGGCATCACAATGGACCTTATGGTCGAAGTATAGCCCGACTAAGGCAGCCTCTACAATCTATCTATCTAATATCTAGAAAAATGAAAAAATTCATATTTATAAGAACAATATTTATAGATTCGAGTACACATTTATTTGATTTTATAAAAAAAAAAAACTCAATTCAAAATTGATGTCAAGTCTTGAAATTTGAATATATAATGGTTTTTTTTTATATTCTTATATAAAATAAAATAAATGTTTATATTCTGAGTTCGATAGTTGCATCACTTCAGTTCAGTGTGTCGATGATCGTTGATCGATGGAAAAAATCAGCATAAATGTTGATTAGTTATGACGTAATCATACAAAAATCTTTATAACAGGTATGTAAATAAATATTAATTCATAAGTCATATACAGTGTGTGTTGGAAAGCTTTTCCAATAGAGAATCAATATTAAATATTATTTATTACTGGCTGGTCGTGTGGTTACTGTGTGAAGTCAGTCAGTACACATGTAATGAGAGTGGGTTAAATATGTTCATTGAATTCTTAACTTTAGTATGTGCATCACAAAATTCCCACCCTTAAATGACAAACAAACAACCATACGCATACAGTATACCTATACACTATCCAGATGTTTGTATGTATGTGTATTATATAGGTGTACTGTATAGTTTTATAGTTAATATTTTATTTATTTATTAAACATAATAAGGAATTTTTATAACATGAGTCCAGAACTGGGCAGTTATCCGAATTGATTTGAGGGAAAAAAGCTGTATTCAAGTTTTTTTACAGCAATAAGCATTGGGAAAACCACTTTCATTGTCGATTATTTGGGAAATAACTAAACATTTACCAAATCGAGAGTTTATCATCACTCTTCATCAGTACACACAAATTTAGCATTTTTGAAGTGAAACTTCTTTAGCAACGTATCTGTTTGGAATTTTTTGTTACAATAAAGGGGAAATGATTCAATGAAGGGGAAATAAGAGACAATTAGACAATTTTCAGAGTACTGAAGTTAGTATTCCGATGCCATGTTCCAAATTTCATTACTACTCATTACCCTAATTATTTCGCAGCCATTTATAATCTACCCGAAATATAACAAAAACAATTTTTTTTGGATTTTGGTGACATTGCCATATACAAAAATTCAATTTTTTGAGTATCACATATAAATTTTATATGACATTTTTTTTTCAAATCTACAATTTTTAATGTGTGTTTTCGATTTCTGTAATATAAATTTGTGTAGCGTTTATCGATTTCAAGATACAAGATCCATATAGATGCTATCTCAAAAACAATAAGCGATATCTGGATTTTTCTATCAAAATTGAATTCCTTGACTAAAATTAAGTGTATTTGAAAAAAAATTGCGTCAAATTCGGATAAAACTCCATTTTTCGACTGTCACGATTAAATTTTATCCAATTTTAATGAATTTTTTTTGAAACCCACTATTTTTGGGGGGTAGTTTCCATATCTGTACTATAGAATTATCTAGCATTTATCAGTTTCAAGATACAAGATCCATTTACAGGTCATCTCAAAAACTATAAGAGATTTAACGACTTGTCTATCAAAATTGATTTTCTTGGCTAAAATTAAGTATATTTGACAAAAAATTTCAAACTTTTCTTCTATCTCTTATGGTTTTAAAGATGGATATTTCCCTCCCTGGTGGGAGGACACAGAGAGGGAAAGGTCCGAATTGGTCAACGCCCTTATAACCAAGTAACATAATATTTTCTCCCGTCAAGGACTGATAAATTGCGTTTAATTTAAAAATTAATATTAATTTTAAAATGATTCACTATGTGAATAGAAATCGAAACAAATGAAATCGAAACAAACATGAACAATGGACTGTATTAATATATGATCCACTGTTACATATCAATCACTTTATGCAGACTGCTGTCTGTTGCATGCTTATATAAATAACAGTCAAAATGTCTACATCCCCACTCCTGGGAGACAATGTATAACACACAGCACCTAGAGCAACGAACGACTGTTACTATGCACTGATAAATTATACACCTATACATCAATAAATTATACAACTTTACCTTTTTTTATAATATTTAATGGCCAATTTATACAAAAACTTGACAAATTATATACTAAAACCTTCCTCGAGAACCACTCTATCCATTGGTGAATACAGCATGAAAATCGGTGTAGTAGTTTTTGAATAAATCGCGAACAGGCAGACAGACGCGGCTGGGGGACTTTATTTTATACTATGTAAGGATAATGGCTATAAAAGATATAAATATGTGTGGCTTGAAAGACATGCGTCAGTATCACAGTATGGTATAGTCTAAGGGCGTAAAATATTATCAACCCTTACAAACTTGGGACTAAACTGAATAAACTCTTGTTTATATTATATATACCGGCTATAAAGAGTATAAATATGTGTGGCTTGATAGACATGCGTCAGTATCACAGTATGATATGGTCTAAGGTTCTAGTGAATGAAAATTGAAGAGGCTGTCTGATTCTGTCCTTTTTATGAATATATCGTCATGATATTATATACACACAACACAAATGTGTGTAAATAAACACACATACGTCTCATATCAAACATTGCGGGCGCAAGAAGCGATGTGTTCTTTTAAAACGACATAATACACAAACAACTTGGTTTGAAAAATAATAAAAACAACGTATGTTTATCACTGAAAAATATACGAAAAATTTGGAAAATTTTTTTTTTAATTTCCGAAAAAAAAAGAAAAATCAATTTGACGAATTATAGTTAAAAAAAAAATTAATGTTTTCAAAAGAATGTGCACAGTGTAGTGAAAATTCAGGTCCACAATTCGGTACACTTATCTATGATGGACTTACGAAAAATTTTAATGTATATATAGTGTCAATATTTTTATTAATTGTGTTGATTATGTTGATGAAATTTTTTTGAGAAACTACCAATTTTTCCGCTTTTGTTGCCAAGGTAAGAAAATTCCGTATCATCGTCAGCTGTTTTTCTTTTTTAATCAATAATATATATATACACACACACATATATATATATATGTATATATATATATATATATATATATATATATATATATATATATATGTGTGTGTGTAAAAAAAAAACAATTTTTTTTCGACTGTGCCTAATTTCAGTTGAGTTGATAGTGTGTTTTTTTTAATGTTTGTTCCAATTGTATCGTACATGAGTGTGTCGTTTTTTTTCTGTTGTTTTTTAGTGAATTTTATAATGACCCACATAAGTTAATTTTTACTCTCTAAATAAGTTCAATATCCACACTGTTAAAGGTGTACAACACAACGTAGACTTGATTGTAAGCAGTCGTTCGATTTTGATTGAAAGTAACATTTATAAAAAGTGAAATTTTTATTTGAAAAAGAAATGTCAAGAGTTATTATTACTGTTATTTTTATGTTTGTTTTTTTTTTTTTTTTTGTTATTTGTTGTAATTCAAAATCGGGTTTTTTGTTTTTATCGATATACATTATCATGTATGTGGGCGCCATTTTTTTACACTTGTGTATGGATTTTAATGTTGAATCAGTATTTCGTTAGACTAATTGAAAACGAAAGCGACGATATAAAATTCGAGTTTTTTGAGGAACTCTTTTTTTAAAATCATTTTCTGGGACTATTTTCTAGGTTATTTTGTTTATCGAAGTTATTTTAGTTAAGTTTGAGGTTTTTTTACTTCATTTAGAAAGGTTGTTTAATCAAAATTTCGTGGGACTACAAAAAGTTTTATGAAACAAGAGTAGGACTATTTATCAAAAAAGTTCTACTCTTGTTTTTTTAATCCTGCGACTAAAAAAAACGAAAATGAAGTTTTATTGAATCTTTGAAATGTAATAAAAGAAGTTTTACTTAAAAATTTGGGTTTTTTTTTTGCGTACATTATTGAGAATATTGGTATTTTTAGGGATTTCTTATTATTTTTTATCGAAATTTCGAAAAACGATTATTTATTTGAAATGAAAAAAATAAATTATATCGAATATGTGAGTTTTTTTTTAAATTTTGAGATATCAGATCTTTTGAAAATGCCTTACTATCGAAAAACAAATCAAAATAGACTTTTTATCGTTTTTTAATGAAATTTATTTTGGGCCATGAAAAACGATGACTTATTGCATCGTTGAGCTTTTTTTATCTTTATAGATATTCCTAGAAATGTCTTACTATTTTAAAACTAAAAAGGAGTTTTTTTATCGATACTTTATATAGTTTGGGCTATGGATGCCATATAATAGAATAATCTCTATTAAATTTCGTAATAATGAATAATTAACCTGTAAAACCTTTCTATCCAGGCCTGTAGTTGGTATATTGAGGTTTTGAAACACAATTAGGCTAATTGTAACTTTTTTGAAATGGGTCTTATATCGTTAAGACACAAATATATCATATTTAGGTTTTTATAAAAAAAACCTGTCATCGTTGTTTTGCACATAACTTAAGTATATTATCTATGATTATGATATACAAAACAACGTTGACATTTGATGTTTGGTATAATACTGACGTCATGTTTTAAAACAAGATTGCCAATGAAAAGAAATTCAAAATGAAAAAAATGAATTTTTATAATCTTGTATTTTGGTGAGGAATAACCGACATATTTCGGTTCCTTAGAGAACAAACCATATTAATAAATCATTTAAAAAAGTTTATCCTGTACTTCTATGGTTTCACCTCTATGTATATGTTAAACATGAGGTACTATGGACCAAAAAAGGTGCACTCATTTTTTTAAAAATGTTTAGCTAATTTATACCTCAATCATTCGGTTTTTGGGAAAATGTTTCGAATAAAAGTTGGTAGTATATTTAACCGAATAAATAAGGCACAAATCAACTATCCAATTTAAAAAATGAGCGTTACTTTTGAGGCTTACTAGTGTACACTCACGTTCATAAAATTTGATCCAACAAATCACATTAGAATGTTTTAACTGGAACAAAATTTATGAATGAGGGTGTACATGACATAATTTTTTTTTTCATATATATTTTTATAATATATGTAAATGAAAAAATAAAATTTTTGATCCAATATAATTAAAAATGTGTTTGTTTTTTTTTTGTGTACAACTCAAAACAAACAAAAAAAGTATGCCGGTATTTAAAAATAATTGAGGTCATCTCATTCAATCGATTTCGTTCGAACTTGGTGTACTTTTTGTTTGTTTTTTTTTTTTAGATAACCATTTTTTTTTTACTTTCCCATTTGTACTAAATTGTTGAGAGAAAGTGACTGCTGAGTTTTGTTAACAATTCATAATTGTTTTTTATTTAAAATGCGATCGATTCAAATTCAAAGCTAACTAAAACATTTTCGAATTGAGTTAGTTGAATTCTCATAGTTAGATGTTGTTTAAGTATTAATAAATTGTCTATTAGTTCGGCTATTAGCTGGTATGCATGACTTTGACTAAAACAGGTCATTTTAATCTAGATGTGTGATGTACTGATGTTTTGTTTTCTTCTCCAGGCTAGTAACTAGAGCTAGGCATGCGGAGGATCTCATATCAGATGATTTATTTGTCTCTCTATATTCATCATTTCACTTACCACACTAATTGGAATACTTAATCTAAATATGTGCATCTTCCATATGCATTTTAAAAGGGTCATATATTACATGAAATGTTAATTTAAAACAATCACGATATCAATAGCCCCTTTTCTTACACGTGTATGTCTTCAATCGATTATTTTACTGAGCAAGCGCAGTATTATTGTTTGATGTAAGTTTTTAATTATAAAAATAGAGATGATTTCTATTTTGATGCAATTTTATATGTATTAGTAGTATTAGCGGAGGGGAGGCCGAAGCCTGGTAAATAGGCCTTTCTACGCCTTCTTTTATCGACCCCTAAAAGGCAAGGAATTTTTATATAGACTAGGAATTGGTAGGTTGTGCGACAACAGTCGACTTTGGTAGGAACTATGCCGTTTGCGAAAGGAAACTGCAGAAAACCCTCACAAGCATAGCCGATTACTTTCGTTTTTGTCCATACGCCGATAGTTTAGTCAATTAACCACCCCATTAGTTGTTTTTTTTAAATTTAATTGACAAACTGGCAGTGTTGGGAATCTAACCAGCAACTTCCAGTTACGAGCATAGCGCCTTTAACAACTAGACTACATGGACTGGACATTTTACATGTAACTTAAGGCACTGTTTGCGTTGGTGTGTAATCTCCTTTTTTGTGATTGGACAAAGAAAGAAATATTAAACATAAAGGGAATTATAACTTTGAAAAACAGATGAAATTGGTTAACTTACATGTGACTTTCATCGAGTGAACAGCTATGTAATTTTTGTTGTATCAACTGTTTTTAACGCGATTGAAAACTGTCATTAAAACTTGCACGTGTAAAAAGGGGCTTTGCCAAGATACTTACTCCCTCTCCCATTCATGTAAGAGCCTGGTAATTCTGTTTAACCCTTAATTGCCTGTCTGTGGAATCTTAGCACTCAAACGCATGAACCGATTTCAATATGAGTTTTTTTTTTGAAGACTAGTTTAATCTGGATATTTCTTAGTTTTTTTTGATGAAAATCTATTGAACCGTTTAATTAAAATCATCTGCTTATTTCCTAATTGATGCAGGGTTGTTTAAGAAGTGGGAGAGCTGGGAAATGTTAAAATACTATGTATAACTCCATACCAACGTTTCTGCTTGTTAACACATCATAATCACTTCATGGTGTCGGAAGGTTTTGTTAAATTTTTAATAAAAAAGAAAGTTTGGCTTATATTAATAAAACGATTACGTATACTATATAAACTTTGCACGTTTTCGTTATAATAATTATGCAAAAATTATGTGTTAAAAATAGCAGCTTTATTATCCTTTTCTTAAAAACGGTAATTTTAAAATATAGTTTCAATGATAACTATTTAATAAGTGATAAATTACAGTAAATGTATATCTAAAATATAATATATTATTTCATTCATATCTAAAGAACATCATATTGATGTGAAAACATCTATAGCGAGGCTATACAAGATTTTATATGGGGAGTGAAATGAAATTTCAGATTATACAATATCACGTTTTTTTTTTTCTAACGATCGGTTATGTGACAATCGGCAAAAATCGGTCATTGTTATGATAGAAGATATCTATTTGTTTTTGTCAACCAATTATATTGGTTGACAAAGTAGCATTTTTGATGTACACTCCCGTTCAATAAAATTGAACAGACCTGAAATGATAATTTTCTTACATTTCATAAAACTCCTCACTTTTGTAACTCTCTGTATAATGATTTATTTATAAACAAAGATAAGTAGTATATATTTGAAGTGTGAAAAAAGAAATGGAAGTATAGTAGTTCAATTTTATTGAACGAGAGTATACCGCCGAAACATCCTTAAGAGTTATTGTTTAGATAAAGTCGTTTATTTAATGAAGGATATTTTTTGAAATGTAAATATTTAAAAAAAAATGGGTATCGTTTTTAAGAAAGGTGTTATCTTAAAAATTATCATTTTTATGTATTTATTTACAAAAAAAAAACTTATTATTTATTTAGTATATGTTTAGTATGAGTATTTATTTTTCCTGAAAAATATGTATGTCTGTCGCCTTCAAAAGTATGTCGCCTTCAAAAGTATGTCGCCTGTAAAAGTCTATCGTCTACAAAAGCCCTCAAAAGATTATCGACTTCAAAAGTGTTCCATTCCTTTTATCAAAATTTTTACAGTCCACGTGTATGGCATCTTTTCGATTTACGAAGAATTGTCAGAGATAAAAGTTTTTCGTTATAAAAATACTAACAACTTTTGTTCTAAATATTTTTTACGGCGTTTAGTGTCCTCAATCCCCACGTGTCCTTATGTTAGATATACTTCCCAGTGGTTGTGACTGGGACATTTAAACTATATACAGAGTGCACCATTTAAAATTCCATCACGTCAGATCTTTATACATGAATATAAATCTATACTTAAAAAATAAAATTGTAGATAGGATTAATTCTGTACATGGAAAAAATACGGGAGCGTCAAAAAAACGCTCCGTCACATTGCATGTTTGTAGAAATAAATTGTTCCAGATAGATTTGTTCACATTACAACGTACGTTGAAAATAACGCGCATTGTGTGTGGACTTTGTTTTGCTATCGACAATGAACTATTAGAACGCAGGTGCAACGTGCGTCAGATAAGTTAACGCACATTTAGCTATTTGTTAAATAAGATATAGCTGTACACGTGAGCGTCTGCGTAACGTACCTTAATTTTTGTTCATATTCTATTTAATAGGAACGTTCAGTTTAAACGACGTCATACAATTGATTGAAAACGTACATCTCGAAGACGTTTAAATTAGAAAAGATTAAAAGAAAGAATCATTTTCGTAGGATTTCGTCCAACAATAAAAGAAATGAGCGATACTTTTGAGCGCGAATCAAAGCGTAATAGTGTTTAGTGATAGAATTGCTGTACCGCTAGGAGTATTGCAGAGTACCGGCACTTAAAATATGAAAAAATCGAAGAAAAAATAACAATATTTCAAAATATCCTTGGACTTATTCGGTGGGATCATATGCAATATGAATTAGACGTTCAACTAAAAAGGAGATGGCAAGGGTGTGGAGTATTCAAATTGGATTGGGCTATTGAGTGTAGTTAGTACTCAGCATGGATACTTATTTACTAGAGTATTTGCCGAGAAAAAGCACCTAAAAATTTGAACAAATCGACACTACATACTCCGAGTGAATCTTGAACCCAAGATCTCTAAAATAACAGGCAACCAAGTGACCTCGATGCCACGTCATGCGACACTTGAATCGATAAATAACTAATATGTTAGTGAAGGTTTATTCGAAACTTTAGGGATTTTTTTCTCGACAACGGCTGAGTAATAAGTCCAACAACTCGATTGTCCCCTTGTAAGTAAGTATGCGGGAACGTTGGATGTAATGAACTTCTCCGACTGACGAATTGGCAATTTGTCTTCATTCTTCATCAGTTTACACAAAAAAATAGCTTATATTTTTAAAGAAATGACCTTTTTTATGATTTAACCAAATATCCAGATCTACTATAATCAAAAAAAAAAAAAAAGAAAGAATTTCAAGTCCGATAAAAAAAGTCGTAAAGAAATTCTCACTTCATTTGCATACGAAAAAAAAAAACACAGTGCTATGCATTTTTTCGTTTGAATAAATACCTTCAACACAATAAATAAATACAAAAAATTGTAGATAAAAATAAATTTTATAAATTCGGTATTCGTCCGTAAGTCGTTTATAATTGGTTGACACCTAAGTGCATACTTCTGTGAACGTTTGTGAATAACAGATCCCATGCTGAACCATAAATAACGTACTGCTAACTGCACACACTACCATCATACGACAGGGCTGGACTCTGTGACTTGTGAGTGTATGTCTGTATGTTGGCCGCGAGCCGCAGACAGGACGCATGGTGAGTGACCAGACCAGAGTGAGGTCTGAGGTGCAACAAATTAAAAACGTAACGTTCGTCTCATCATCATCATGTGTGTTTTAGTGTGTATGAACTCAAAAAAATGTATCGCAACCAACTGCACCAAATAAACTTGTTTGTTCTTTTGGAAGATGTTCGCCTTGAAATTCATACGAAGTGGGCTTTGGTCTGTTTTTAAATAGAGAATTCATTCACAAACTAAATTCAAAATCACAAATATTCCTCATATTTTTCATATACTAAATTTCTTACATATGGGTCAATTCACGATTAACTATACGATTCTGAAATGGATTGAGACTCTACAGTGAAACCTCTTTAATACGTATTCACTTTTAATTTTTATTAATAATAATAATAATAATGGGGTTTAACATCTGTTTTTGACACACGGCGATCTATAACAGAGGCCACCCACATCAATTAATATTTACTTTACATTTTTATGATGTTAGAGGAGGATCAGGAATGCGTATGCAGAGAAATTGGTAGATGTGCGGCTGCAACCGACTATGATAAGAACTATGGCGATATTCATCTGAAGTTCGTGAAGGGAAACTGCCGAAAACCTTCACAAGCATAGCCGGTTACTTCGCTCTTGTCCATACGCCGACAGTTTAGTCAATCAACCGCCCTATTAATTTTTAATTGACAAACTGCCGGTGTCGGGATTCGAACCCATAACCTTCCAGGTCCAAGTAGAAACAACGCCTTAACAAGCGCGGCTACTTGGCTGGTTTAATAATAACAATTATCTCCAGTTAAAAGTATTTGAACCATAGTCTAAGTAGGTCGCAAAAATAGCACACATTTTTTAGCTGATTTGTACCTTATTTATTCGGGTTTTGGGAAAATGTTTTGAATAAAAGTTGTTCGTATATTTATAAGGAACAAGAACACTAAAGCCATCGAAATTTGAGCCTCTAAATTAGATTATCATCATTTAATTTCCTAAATTTGCATGAAGTTTTTCGGGAAACTTCGTTGAATCCTGAGTTCAAATCTAGAAGAAATACAGGATTTTGAACTGAATTCTTAAAAATATGCGAAAATGTTTTTCTATTTATAAGAACTAAATTTTTTGTGAGATTTGAAATAACTGGCAAAACTATTCTCCCTAATTGATACTAATTGCGAAAATGTACCGTATATTTATAGTAAAGCGGCATACATATCTTATTTGAATGTTAAAATAATTAAAATTAACTGATTTTTGTTATATACATGCTATATACTAATTCTAAGTACACATTGATTTGCGCCGAATCCATTTTGTTTTCGGAAAAATGCTTAGAACAAAAGTTGTTAAGATTTTTATACCAACTTTTATTTGAGACATTTTTTCGAAAATCAAATGGATTCGGCACAAATCGACAGTAAAATTTTTATTTAAAAAAAAACGCCATGTGGTTGATACTAAGTAGCGCTCATTTTTCAAAGTTTTTTTAGTTGATTTGTTCGGTTTTTGGGAAAATGTTTCGAATATAAGTTGTTGGCACATTTATAATAAACAACTTTTATCCGAAGTATTTATCCGAAAACCGATTGAATAAGGCATAAATCAATTATAAAATTTTTTGACAAATGACCGCCACTTTTATGGCCATGTGTATTTTGAGTCACAAAAGTAACGCTCATTTTTAAAATTTTCACAGTTGATTTGTACCTTATTCAACCGGTTCTAATGAACAACTTTTATCCGAATCATTGTTTCGAAACCCGAATGTATAAGACACAAATCAACAATTTTGAAAAAAAAGACCACCACTTTTGTGGCACAATGTACAATCTGTATATACATATACTAGACAACCATTTGTACACACAAAACATATTCGCGCGTAATTTGTCAGCTGCGGCGATTTAGAAGACATTTTGATAAAATCAAATAAAATACAAATTGTAATTGATTTCTTAAATGAAGATAAATGAATAGTCATTAAAAAACTAGACATAAGACGACTTGCACTGTTCAACTAGCAGTCACTAGCAAGTGCTAGTAAACACCACACAGTTAGTTAGTTTAGTATGATGATTTCAGTTTCATTTCAATCGATTCTAAGTATTTAATAAATATCAAAATAATAATAATGGATGGTTGGTTACGAAAGAAATATTTATAAAAAAAAAAAATGTCATTTATTATATTGTCTCATATTAAATCTAAATTAATATTAAACGTTTTTAATATTATTTACTAATAATAATAATCATATGTTATAACTTCAGTTCAGTCAGTCCTTCAGTCTGATAGTCTACGCAGTTCAAAGTTGTTAGCTTGCTAGAGCTATGTCGGGTACTTAAAACTTTTAAATTGTATTGTTATTCATTTGACTTTAAAAAATCATCATCATTATATTTTAACTTAACTATTTTATTTAACCCTTCACTGCACCATGAGTGTATCTAACTAAAGTATTAAATAATAGTCTTTTTTTTTTGTAAACTGGTGCATCGTCTATTTTACATTTATGTTTTTGATCGGATTATATTTTAACTTAACTATTTTATTTAACCCTTCACTGCACCATGAGTGTATCTAAAGTATTACATAATTGTTTTTCTTTTTTTTTTTAAACTGGCGTCGTCTATTTATTGATTGTTAGTATGGTTGCCTTTCGGTTAGATTCTTCCTGTTGGTATAATATAACCGAAAGGCAATCATACTAACAATGGATAAATAGACGCTAGTTTACAAAATACAATTAATACAAGTAATGTAACAACTAACTGAGTTAATTGTTTGAATACCCAGTATATACTGAGTTGTATATAAATGATTTAATTGTTAATAATTCTGCGTATTCGAATTGTTAACAATTCCCTTTCCAAGGAACATTTAATGACAAATTATGAGAAAAATATTGAGTTCATGAAAAAAATTTTCAAACAAAAGTTGTTTATTTTAGAAAGAAGAAGATTTTTTGTTATCAAACTTTTGTTATATCTCTTACAGTTTCAAAGATAGGCTGTTTTGCCTATTTTGCCCAAACATGGTCCGATTTTGCTAGTTTACAAACTTGACCTTACTTTTTTGCTCTAGAACACAGAAAAAACGTTTGGCCATATTTCAAATAATATGAAACTCTGTTATACATAACAGGGTATATAAAAGTCATTGTACGTTTGCATTAGTAAATGATTTTATACACTGAAGGGTTAAATATAGTCCCGCCACTCGAAATCAAATTATTAATTCATTAAACCATCGTATTGATTTATTGTTATCAAATGCTGCCATCTATTATTTACTTATTGTTATACAATTTTAATGTAAGTACACTCAAATGCAATATATTCGAAACAGTAGTATTGTATACAGTAACGCTTAGAATGTTTCAACTGGTTCAAATTTTTTGCACGGGAGTGTATTTATATAATATAGCGTATGGGACGTTGTACTATGTAGACCGGCGCGGTATGGCAGCTCATAATCTGAAAAATTCACCTGAATTATGGTACTAATGAATTTACGGTAATATAAACTTCATAAGAGTCGTTTTTTTTTCTCCAAATTTTTTGTGATTTCTATCGAATTCATTTGATTTTCGAAAAAATTTTTCAAATAAAAGTTGTTCATTATAAATATACGAACAACTTTTGTACTACACATTTTTACTGTAAAATTAAAATTAACTGTAAAATTATGTAAAAAGGAAGTCGATAGTTCGATGATGTCACAATATGTTTGGTGACCCCGACAAGCCGCACGTCGGTGATAAAACTATCGTGCAATGATTCGATGTGTTAGATTTATGTAGATCGTAATATACAAACATTTTATATAGTAATTATTAACATTGCAGAATTCGAGAATAAATTATGCGATTTTATATTAAGTAGAAGAAGATTATTATAAATAAAGCAGCGGCACACATATCTTATTTTAATGTTAATAATAATAATTTGTTTGTTTGTATTTATAACTTTGTTAAAATGTGTTACAAACATTAGCATCAGCATCTCAGTTAGCACAACAGATTACTCTCAGTCAGCAGATAAATGTTAATATACATGCTATACAGTATATAAAATGGTTTAAAATACAATCTGTTTTCAGTTTACTATAGATAATTGGATATATTCGAGTTGTTTTGGATTTAAGGTATCTTTTGATCAGACTGTTATAAATTGATAATAGTTTTAAAATTTAGTTATTCGGCTACAAGTTTTGAGGAAGGAGCATCCTTTACGTATAAATCAATCATAGTCGTGTTTTTTTTATTAAAATTAATCGATTTTTTTTATTCAATATTAATTTACGCCATCAACAATTGTTGATAATAAATGAACGTGATTTATCTGAAGATCTAAAGTAATCATTTAACTCAGACAATATCTAATTAGACTACCAAATTTATTGAACACACGAGATCCTTTTCTCATATGAAACCAGAAATCCTTGTTTACAAAAATCAAATGCAAAATAATCTTTATATTGTAAAAACATTTATTCAAGTAATTTACATTTTATTATCATGTGCGTAGTCAACTGCCATGATAAGAGACCCCTCCTTATAAAGATTCTTTAAAGAACCCTCATCCATCTATAAAGACGCGGTTATTTTTATTCAAGAAGTATTTGAAATTTTTGTAAAAAATATTTTTAGAGTTTTGGAAACACAGTTCCTTCTTCAGAAAAAACTTATAAAATTATGCCCCTGTAATCAGAAACGGATTTAGGCTTTAGACCATGAGGCCCGGGTCTCATGAGTGACAAGATTTTAAAGGTGCCAAAATATTAAAGCCGATTAAAATTTATAACCGAATTATCTAAACTTCAAAGTCTTCGAATAAACTATCCAGTTAATTGCGAAAAGGTCCTAGGGCGGTATCGACACTGACTTTAAAGCCCCTTGCAGACGGGGCATTAGTGACGGCTGTGGTGTTGGCGGCCAGTGAAATGGCCGGATAGTAGGGGCTTACACACGAGGATAGATAAATCTTAATAAATATTTCAATAGATGCACAAGTACCGGGTGTACTCCCTGTAGCTACGCTCTTGTTTTATTACTTATAAATAAAATCATTCATCATTTTGAAAAAAAAAAATTTTACTAAAATAAAATGACATTTTTTTTTTGCGTCATAAAAAATTTAAATAAATAAAAAACAAGCCACAAATGTAAATTTTTTTTTAAGTAGCTTCAATATTTATTCATCTTTTTCCTGTAATCGTTTTAAAGAGGGATAGGGTTGCAGACCGTTGTGATTTATCTTTGTAGAAGGCTTAGTTTTCTTTTTATAAATATTAAAAAATTGGTCCCGATAATCCAGTTGGTTTGACGATTTGACGGATAGTTTTCGAGATATGCTTTTTATACGATATCTCGTAAACCGCTCACCAAATCGTCAAACGAATGCGATTTTGGTTTTTTTTTTGGTCAAATTTATCTTACGTTGTGAGTTTTATTCTAATTGGGAACAGAAATTATTTTCAGTTTTTTTCCCAACCCTTAGAATAAAACCAAAAAATACACAATCCGATTTTAATGAAATCTAGTCAATTGGACCCAAAAAAACACAAAAATGCAGAGTTGATTTGACGGATAGTTTTCGAGATATGATCTCTTTAGACGATTTACGATCTCGCTTTCGTTCAGAATAATTTATGTAAGTCTACTATTCAGAGTAGTTAGTTTTTTGCCAGGATTGTAAGACCTAAAAAATTGACCTAATAATTTTTCCAGTCATCAGAGAATTTCATAACAGCATTTCGATTGCCTCCCTATAAAAATAAACCACCTTCATTTGCACTTGCAACCTGCATGGTTGTACTACAGTCCACAAAAGTAGCGCTCATTTTTCAAAAATTTATTCATTTGAGAGAACATTCTGTTTTTTTGGGAAAATGTTTCGTATAAAAGTTGTTAGTATATTTACAATGAACAAATTTTCTTCGAAACATTTTCTCGAAAACCGATTGAATAAGGCATAAATCAACTAGAAAATTTTGAAAAATGTGCGGCTACTTTTGTTACCATGTGTACATTTTTAATCATTTAATCCAAGATAAGATACAACGACTTTTCGTAAAGAAAAACACTAATAAAAATGTATTTTTATGTTTCAGATAACGAGGCACGGCCTAATTGACGTTAGTAAAAAAAAAAAAAAACAAATTAAAATAAAAATTATTTTGAAAAATTTTGTGACTCAAGTACAAAAACTTCAGTGACATGAACGGGAACAAAATGGAAACTAAAAATCCGGACACAATTGGACCGTGGACACCATTTACAGCCGAAGAAAAGAATAATACATCGTTAATAAAAAACAACAATGATACATCATTAACACGCCATCGAACCACAACGGGTGAATCGAAAACTCCAAGTTCATATGGCGAACGAATCATTTCCGAAGAACAGATATCGTTAACAAGTATATGCGCGGATGATTTGAATAATTGCCGTAAACCGGATCCAGATGGTACATCTCCAGACTGGCCAATTGACACCAAAGATCTCCAATTAGAAGATGATGAAGATACCATCTGTGGTCTAGGTCCATTCCGTCCCGAATGGCTGCAAGTATTTGCATCGAAACAAGCGTTTCTGGTCGTATTCTGTATAACATGGGTCCTACAAGGAATGTATTACACATATTTCGTTAGTGTCATCACCACCATCGAAAAACTATTCCAAATTCAATCGAAAACAACCGGTATGATCATGAGTGCCACTGAAATTGGACAAATTGGTTCATCCTTGTTGCTCACCTATTACGGTGGACATGGACATCGTCCCAAATGGATTGCGTGGGGAATGGTGTTATTCGCATTCTCAACCTTCACATGTTCACTACCTCATTTTATCTACAAGAAACAGTTAATACACGCCAATGATGTTTTGTATAGTGGGGTTGCCTCCACTGTTCCTAGTCCGTATTCAACATCAAACACAACCGATTCAAAGGCTCCAAATATATGCCGACCACCAAATGGACCACAATCCTTCAATCAAACAGATATCTATTTTACGCATCCGTATTTAAACGATTCGACTTATCGTAATATACCACAAAATCGTCAAGATTGTGAAGATGATTTCCTACACGAACATCAAATACAATCTAAAGTTACGACAATTGTTCTAGCTATCTTTTTCATATCCTTGCTGGGTGTTGGTATGGGTCAAACTGCCGTATATACTTTGGGCATACCCTACATTGATGATAATGTGGCAAGCAGAGAATCACCGTTATATTTTGCGATTACAATTGGGGTACGAATATTGGGTCCAGCACTTGGATTTATGTTAGGATCAGTGTGTACTCGATTGTATGCGGATTTATCAATTGATCCTCAAATCAGTCAAACAGATCCTAGATGGGTTGGTGCTTGGTGGTTAGGATTAGTACTAGTTTCTGGATTATTGATGTTAGCATCCATAGCGATGTTCTCATTCCCAAAACGATTGAAAAAGAAACGTACTGGAGGACAAATTGAATCGATGCAACCAAGAATTATCAACAAAATTCAAGATAATGTGAACAGGAATCCTAGTCTCCGCGATTTTCCTAAGGCTATTAAACGTTTACTGAAGAATGACATTCTCATGTTTCGAACTGCGAGTAGTGTACTCCATATTCTGCCAATTGCTGGCATTTACACATTTTTGCCAAAATACTTGGAATCTCAATTCCGTTTACCCGCACACGCAGCGAATTTGATATCTGGCGTTGGTGGGATTTTAGTGATGGGTGTTGGAATTGTAATCAGCGGTTTTTATATTCTACGATGTAAACCAAATGCCCGATTTGTTGCAGCCTGGATTGCATTTACGGCTGTTGCATATGCCATTGGTATGGGTCTATTAATGTTTATTGGATGTCCCATGGATGATTTTGCTGGACTACAACGTGACGGTGGTGTGACAACTTTTGAACCAACATGTGAACCAAATTGTGCGTGTGATCGTGAAAAATTTAGTCCGATTTGTGGAGAAGATCATAAAACATATTTTTCGGCCTGTCATGCTGGTTGTCGGAACATTACATTCGTTGATGGCAAAATAACGGAATTCTTCGATTGTTTATGTATGGCAAACGGAACGGAACATCAAAGCTATGAGAATGGTGATCATGGAACAGCTTCAACATATTTTGGAGCTGCTAAAATGGGTTATTGCGATTCTGAGTGTACTAATTTTTGGTGGTACATTATTCTGTTTTCATTTTTCGTTTTTATCCATTCGACCAGTGAGGTTGGTAGTATTTTATTGATATTACGGTGTGTGGATCCGCGCGACAAAGCCATGGCCCTCGGTTTAATACAATTTGCTATTGGATTATTTGGAAATGTACCATGTCCTATTATTTATGGTGCTGTTGTTGATTCAGCGTGCTTAGTGTGGGAAATGGCGTGTGGTGAAAAAGGTGCATGTTGGCTCTATGATGCTGATATATTCCGAATGTTTTATCACGGTAAGATTTTCATTTATTTTCTTATCTAAAGCTTACCATACACACGTCCAAACTTACAAGGACCACCTATAGTGTTGTCTAACTTATTTATAACCCGGTGATGAAATGGTGATGGATGAAATGGTTTCCGACTGTCAATGAATTGTTGATACTGTCAACGAGAATGAAATGGTTTCATAGAAATATTATTTGCATTTGATTTATTAACTTTCTGTTATAATCTATGCAAAACGTTTACAGATAACGATATACCTCCTTCAATTAATTCTAGAAAATCTAGAAACTGATGAAAATCTTGTTAATTTCAGGTATAACTGGTGCTCTACTCCTGTGTGCATTTTTCGTAGATATAATTGTTTGGTACAAGGCAGGCAGTGTTAAGTTTACCCAAGACGACGATCAGAACGATCAAGAAGATTCCCAACCATCCAATGTTGATCGTAATGCTTGACGTTCAAATGCGTCAACAATAGAAGACCAACAATTCACGAATTAGCATTCGTGTGAGTGCAATGCCTTGCAAAATATATAACGATTTTTTTTTTATATCCAATGCAAAACGAATTATCTCAAGTTCGTAGCAAACATAGCGATGCAAAAAAAAAAACAAACATTTTTCTATATTATTCCTATTGGAATATTTTTTTATATACAAAGACAAAATTTTAGTACAAACAAATTTTTTATACGAATCTCTCCAACAAATCTAACTTTTCCGCCCTTAATATGAGACAAACAAATCTATTTTAATATTAAAAAAAAAAAACAAAAACGAAACAATCGCCGATTTTTTGCTACGAACTATTTTGAAAATTCTTGTGTGAAGTACACAAAGATTTTCATTCACACATCACTAAAAGAAAATAAATATAAGACTGATTACAAATAAATATTTTTACTAGAACAATTTTTTTTTTAATTGCTATATACATCGAATATAATATATTAGGTTTTATTCAATAGAGTGAATTCATTTTCTAAAAACAATACAGACTGTGGCTTTTCATTGGAAATCGACCAATTTCAGACGAAAAAGCTCCTTGACAAAATTTATTAAGAAAACATTTTTTTTACACAAAATAAATTTATGTTTTTGAGAAACTATTTTGTATGAATGTTAGAATTGTGAACATAACAACGATTTGTGGTAAAAACTGGAGCACGTTGAGCGCCAAATGTAGGAATATACTAAGATATCCTGGTATATTCGGCCTAAAATCCTAAACCAATAAAGATTATTAATAATATACAAATTTTTGAACTTTGCCAAGTGTAACCTAGGGGTGTACGTCTAAAAGAGTCTAAATATTGTTATGTACTCCCCGTGGTTCGATTGCCCGCCGAAGGACCAAAAATGTAGGAACCAAGATATCCTGAAACCACCTACTCCTTAATTACTAAATAACAAGACAGTATTTTGGAATTTAAACCAAACGTTTATTTTGCTTAAATATTTAATAATCAATGTATGAGATTGTAGGTAGTTACCAGGTAACTCAGGGAATATGTACTGTACGCATAGGTTTCTAAATATTGAAGAAAACTAAGATTTATAATCGAGTACAGAATCCAAGATCTAGCTGCGAGCAAACTATAAGCTCCTAAATTTCCGAACATTTTGATTTCAAACCAATTAAAAGAGCCTTTAATGTTTAAGTACAAATTCTGGATATAGGTTTCAAGATATACTATTTCCTACAAAAGTTTGAAATCTGAAAGCCTCAGTCTTTTGCAAAAAAAGATGAGGCACTATGAAATATCTCAAAAGTTCTAAAAGTCTGAAATTTTTAATTTAGTACACAAAAAAAAAAGTTTTTTTTAATAAATTATTGTCAGCGATTTTCATTTGTCGATTTGAAATGGATGGACCCTACAGAGAAACCTCTTTTATACGTATTTACTTTTATTTTTATTGAGAATAACAACAGTTAAAAGCATTTGGATCATTTGAACCACAGTCTAAGTATTAGTACCATATGATAAGATAATACGTACATTTAGAAAGTGGCTCATTGGTTCATGTTTATTGCATTCGATTGTGCAATTTTGGAAAGAAACCATGGTTTTCGTTACCCAATATACTATAACCATGGGAATTGGGGCTTCTAGAGCAGATTGTCATCAATCCATATCAAAATCATCTGTCTTAAATTTTCATGAAACCTTTCGGGAATGTTCGTTGATATACTGACTCCAATATGGAAATCTCAGTAATTGGGAAAGAGTATATTTATATAAAGCGGCATGTATATCGCATTTTAATGTTAAAATAATTTTACAATGTATACAAAATTATACTGACTATTGTCAATTAGTATCATAGTTGCAGATCATACCGTATACAAGCTGTACTGAAATGAATTTTTGCATTCATCGTCAGTGGCTAAACAACCACATTAAAGAATTTAGTGAAAAAAAAACCTGTTTCCACTAAAATTCATACCGGTCGATAGGATTTAAACGTACTATCGTTGGTCAAAGTGATGGGCCCAGACGACCTGCTAAAATTGAAAAATGTCAATATTAAATCAATTCATATTTATGGAACTTTATCCCAATTGAAAATGGGACAATCATATTAAGAAAATTTAATGATGCTTAAATGTTTTTAGAAAATTTGAGATAGATCTTGACATGGGATGATTGAAATTAGGAGAGAATAAATAATTGGGAAAAATTATTTGTATTCGAAATTTGCTTCGAAAGAGGTTTTGACTGGTTTTATATATTATCCGAATATTATCGTTAGTTTATAAGATTTTTAATTATATATATATATAAATATATATTAGACTTATTATATTAAACAAATTTATTAGACTTAGCAAGTTTTTTAAACCATATTATATTAATTATAATAAAATATTAAATCGTTTATTTGGTGCCATGTTATATAAAAATTTTGGCGCACGACATAATTAATAATATTTTTTCAATTGTAATATTTGTTTAAACGATTAAAAAATAGGCGAAATAATTGATAGAACAGAGCCAACGTGGTCATAGTACAAATTAAAGGAAGTTATCTTGCTTTGTCAACATTTATTGTTTTTTATATAAATTACACATGTAAACAATTATAGTGATAACTTGCTTTAATTACATTCTTTGACCATCAGAGGGACGGTATCGCTTTTATGATTACGCCCGCTATTATAGTTAAAGAAAATCACACGGACGTTTTGCAATGAATATATATATATAGGATTAATTCTCTTTTTATATATTAAATTGTAGTGAAAATTTGCAGTAGGGAAATTCATTTTTTGAGATTATATTTTGCTTGTCATTGTACACCAACGGTGTGTTACCAATTTTATAATAAATGTTTAAAAAAAAAAAATAATATTTTGGGTGTGCGTGTAAAAAATTCATGTTTAGTGTCAGGCCCGACCAAAGAGTTCCATTAACGCCTTATGTAAAATTCTCTTAGAAAAATTCAGGTACATCGATTGTTCGATGACTTTAACCGTAAAATGGAACCGCTTACGAGTCGGCCTTGTTTAGAGTATACTTATTTAGTAACAATTTAGTCAAAATTTTTAGTCTTTTTATATAACAATGCGAAATTAACAATGGAAAGTTTGATCAAGTTTTGTTTATACATTTCAAGTTGAATACTTGCATCCCAGTATCATCATTCGGGGAATATCTTGAACGAGGACATGTCTAAATGTGCCTAATAGCAACTATTCTCTCGAGATGTCTAAACAAAGCTTTCAGTGGACAATTTGACCAAAATATTCAAAGCTCAATATAAAAATAGTCTTCAGATATTGTACACTAATGCTTCCAAGTTGATCAATTTTTTAATATTATTAAATTTAATATTTTAAACAGAAAAACAGGCCATAGTAATTTTTTGTTTTTTTTAGTAGTGCAATTTTTTTTTTAAATAAAGAAAAAGGTCTAATCTCATAGATACGCCATTTTGAATTTGTAAAATAATTCGTACATGCGCATGGTAATAAATATCAGACGTTTGGTGGACAAGATTGTCGATACTTAAGTCGTGCCAATATCAAATATGGCGGAACACAAACAGTTTATTTGTAGTCGTAGGTGATACAAGTATTAGCGACTTGAGTTCAGTCAATCTGTCCTCCATGTACGAAGGGTCTAAACGAAAAAGATCTCAGAGTCACATTAATTGAATCACACAAGTGCTTAAACTGCTTAGAAATAAGCTGAAAATACTCTTAATTGATACAACTCAGGTAATTCAAGTCAATTTGGTTCGTATTTCAGGCATGTTCGATTCAAAAACTTTGAGTTTAGATTTTTTTTTAAAGATGTAAGTTTTGCTCATCTTTAACGTTATATCCAAAATTTACATGTTTTTTTTGGACAATAATCGTTCAAATTTTTAGAACGCATTAATTTATCTAACTTTATCGAGAAACTATAAATTGAAAAATGTTGAGAAAATTCAAAGAGAGATGAATCGCTTCCGGCAAGTTTTATTTTAAACTTTGAGATCTCTTGCGATCTTCCAAAGATTTGACAAGTTTGTCGTAATACAACATTTTCGTTACTTCCACTGCGAGCAAGCAAGTCAGAAATGAGAAATCTTTCTGGACTCCGACATTCAAAGAATCTTTTCTAGAACTTCAATTGGCAATGTTCCATTTTTCCTAACGGAAATTGACTTAGACGGTTTGCTCTAGATTAAGATTGTACCACAGAAGACAAGCAGGAGAAATATTAATGATTCCTTAAATTTTCTGGATATTTTTCTAAAGTACTTCCGATATACTCTACATGTAAGATCGGATATAACGTGATTGAAACCCATATTGTTTGTACCTTGTCAGTAAAAATATTTATTTTAAAATACTAATCGCATTTACACAATAAAAATGTAAGCCTGATTGATGATGATTCCTCTTCCTTGAAACTGAACAGAAAATATTTCAAATATTGTTATTCTAATCTTATTAATTTTTAAAACTAGTCTATAAACGTTTTTAATTATTCAATATTCACATTATTATATTAATTACATAAATTTATTATCTTTATTACAAATAATTATCCCATATTTGTTAATATATATATATATATATATAAATACATTATTATTCGATTTCAACGCCATGTCATTATCGTGGCCATTCACAAAACTAAAGAAAGTCATCTCATTTGTTCAAATCTTACAGCAACTAATTATTGTGGGATACCCTTCATAGACCCAGAGTCTATTTTGGGAATTCCAAGAAGCGCATGTAAACAGTTGATAAACGAGTGGATAAATGCTAAACGCCGTGATCGCTGGGAAAATGTACCGTAGCAAAAGCTCTGGAAAATACTGCTTTGGAATGCAACCAAGAGGCTATCTCTCGATGCACTGAAGCTGAATGCACTGAACAGGATGCAAATGAGGAAGGTTACCAGATTCATTACCGGGCATTATCCCCTGCGGAAGCATCTACACACAATGGGACCCCATAACGGGTCCATTATGTGCAGATTGTGTGGCGAGAAGGAGGAAACATCCACTCACATTATCTTTAACTTCGAACCTCTAGGTTACAGCAGATACAAGATATTCGGTGCATCTCATCCTGAATATATGAAACCTCAGGAAGACCTGGTCAGCAAGCTCCTGGCTATTGCCAAAATATGGGAGAAGCGAATCTCGTCAGACTGAAATAGAAAGGATAGCACAATGGACCATAAGGTCGAAGTACAATACTTTTTAGACCCCAGGATATATCTATCGATCAAACTAATTATTCGACTCTAAAAATGGCGTTTACAATCGATTTGTGCCCAATCCATTTGAACGATTGTTATTCGAAACATATTTTTGAAAACCAAATGAATTGGACATAAATCGACTGAAAAAGCTTGTATGGAACGCCACTTTTGGAGTTGGATAGTATACAAGCCTGATAAATTACACATGTAAACAAATTCAACATTGACTCACTTACTCCGTCACTGCCTTATTATGAAAAGACACAATATTTTGGATCAACCATTTTTTACAATCTTTTTAAGCTAAATTCTACTGCCGTCAAAGTCCTATTCTCACCTAACCTAATATTTTCAATCGTTTCAAAAGCATGGGACTAAATTTTTTTATACACATATGATAAATTACACATATAAACAAATTCAACATTTTAGGTTAGGTTAAAATGAATGGACTAAATCAGAAACCAATTACTATAAAGTACACTGCCAAACGATTTTCTTTAGTTCCACCCTTTTATCAGAGGAGAGAGAGAGGGAATTAAATTCGTAAATTTTGTATTTATATATTTTATAAAAATATTTCTTTATACATAATAATTATATTTTAAGTAAAATGGCGAATATTTGTGATTTTGTTTTCGTACTATTTATCTAGAAAATATTTTCGATCAAAATTTGTATCAAAACACAGGACCATAGACATGAATAATTTTTGTTTGTTTGTTTTTTTTTTTTTTTTGGAGTATTTACTTAATTTTTATGTTAAGTTTTTATTTTTGAAATTGTTTTCAATCATTGTAGTCAAAAATAATCATAGACTTAGCAGCCACAGGTCGTACAGATCGAATAACCTGGCTCGCATTCATTCAAGTTGTGATTTTGAGATCTGAGTCCATCAAAATATCCTGATGGACTCCTATCTCAAATGTTATGGTTCATCTGTGATATCGATCATATTAGAACTATGGAAAATTTATAAAAAATTGGCCTAATTTTTTTACTTGAATATTCGTGTACAAATTTTAATGAATAGGGTGATTCAAATCTATCAATACGCGTTTTTTTTTTTTTGTATCAAAGATACATAAATTCAGATTAAAGCTGCTCATAGACGTTCAATGTTTTTGTTTGTATTCTTAAACCTGCAACAGATGTTCTTTTCTCAAATTTTTGATGTCGAAATGTGTCGAATACATTTAGTTTTCGATATCTGGGCTCGAATCTACCCAAAGATTTTTAAAATTTTCTGAAATTTTACCCTTGTTAATGTAGTGAGTATGATATATATATAGGGAGTCGGAATACTCTTCATAAGCCTAGAGCCTATTCTAGGAATTACAAAGACTGCATGTAAACAGGTAATCAACGAGTGCTAAACACCGTGTTATAACTTTCGGGCAAATTCATTTCGCAATATTATGATTCATCGAATTCGTTCGTCTAGCAAAGCACGAAACTGTTTAGAAAAATTGAATTGAATCATCCTGTTTTGTTGTTGTTGATTTTTTGAGTGCAATAAAATCCGGGATTAATGTGGAATTTATCGATCAGACGAATTGAAACATAAAAAAATCACATTGAAAAGTAATACCTCTAATGAATTCCTATCAGAAATTTTTATCCCCCAATAGAATATAATCGAGAAAAATGAAAAACTAATTATATTAATTTTTTTTTGTTTTCTTTGAATTGTTAATTGTTGTATTATTATTAATTATTATTATTATTATTAATCTTTTTTTTTTTTTTGTTAATTATGTGTTACATAACCTCTAATTTGTAAAAAAATGTCAAACCTACTTAAGAAAAATATTTCTTAAAAACTGTTTACAACCCAAGGTCACAATTTGAGAAATACTTCAAATTTTTGTAATTTATCTAAATAGGAAAATCGAAATATACAGAATGTTCGAGTAATGATATCGGAAACAAAATTTTTAACCACCAGATACATTCGATGTTGTGAACAATAGATCTTTTCATTTCAAATTAAGATTTGTTTTTGTTTTGGGGTAAAATGTGAAGAATTGTCAAAGTGCAATACTTCACGTCACTTGTAGACTATCCGAATATCGCATGCGCATAAAATTCTATGAAAAGGTCTATTTTTGAAATTCGCTGAGAAAATGCGAGAAATTTTGTAACCAAAGTGACCGATAGACCGTACTAAATACTCTGATACATTAAAACGTTACTTCTGGTCGAATTTAAAAGAGCTACGTTTTTAATTAGGGAATCTTGGGAGTATATTTGACGTTTTTTATTACACACGTGTGCTCCCGCCGAAGTTTTGTTTCCCTAAAGAAAGCAGCTGTTAAACTTTGACTAAAAGTATGGATAATTTTTCAATTTCTCTAGTGAGAGTTTCGAACCAAACATTTTCCATTTTCACCGATGTTGGAAAGCCGTTCCTGTAAACTATGGCTAAAAATGGCGTTATAATCGTAATTCTCATTGGAAGAATTTTATAATACGTCACACAAAGATTCAGAATACGTTAATTTCAAAAGTTGGTTTTGATTTTAATGCATTTAATAACGTTTTACGTTTTTTTTTTTTTTTATATATATTTTTTAAATTAATTGTATTATTAATAATTGCCAATTGAAACCTCATTTTTTTAAATTATGTGTACGATTTTATTAATTAATATTGAAAATCAAAGAAAATTCCACTTAGAAAAAGTTTTTAACGATTGTACACAGTATGTACTCGCATTTGGCGTTGGTAGGGATAATACATAAAAGGGCGTGGTTGAATATGAAATGCCTTCTCTGAAAAGTGTATCAAATAATATTTTAAATTGTTTCAATCAAAGAAGGCGTTTTGTAATCATCCCTAGTTTTATAATCAATTCAAACCCTACTTTCTTATGTATTCTATCAACATCATATGCATTTACACGCTGTATAAATTTGGATCAATTTTTGAGTATGATGGTTTAGTATTCGATCGAAAAAAACACGTTTCGGGAACGAGAAAAGAAAGAACTCTCGTGTGTTACATAAAATTTCAATTCGGTCGGATACTATATTAAGCGTAAGTGGAATTTCTTAGGATGTTTTTCTAAACTCTGGTAAAACGATGACACTTGTTAGTGTGTTAAGAAGTGTTAGCATAGTTTTGAGAGACATCCTGTATATCATACAACTGTGCAATGTTATTATATAATTACAACGCAGTTAATTAAAAATATCTATATACATATTATATATATATATTTTTTAAACGTTAATTTTTATATTACAATAATATTATTTTTTTTTACATAAAGCAAGTATGTCTAAAATTATGGTTGGATTCAAATTCTTGTGTCATTTGTAGTTTGTTTTTGGTTAGTTTCGAAACTAAATTTTGCGCAAATATTCCAAATTCGAATCTTTTTTGTCTATACTGCGTTTATGAACCGTAGATGGATTCCAAAGATGGTTTATTCGAAAATTTTGCAGATGATTTGTTCCGAATCCATTCGGTTTTCAAAAAAATGTTTAGAACAAAAGTTATTAGTATTTTTATAGCAAGTTTTATTTGAAACATTTTTTCGAAAATCAATTGGATTCGACGCAAATTCAATTTTAGTTCAATCAGTTTTAAGCTCCACCCTTTTTTATCCCTACCATGTCACATGTTAGTACACACAGTGTATAAAAAGGGATATTCGAGCTTCTCGTTTAAAGGGAAACTTGTGGTTTTTTTTCTCGGAATTGATGTTCCCAGCCAAATGAAGAAGTTAGTTATTTAAGTATTAAGTTTTAGCACTTTTGGATGAATTAGTGTAAGCCATCATCAGAGAAAAAAGTGTGTTCGAGGGAAAATTCTCTTTTTTTTTCCTTTGATGATGGTTTACTAATCAAACCGAAAGCGTTTATTTACATCTCTATACCATTGGAGACGTATAATTTGTTTTTTTGAATTTGGAATAAGTGTCGAACAAAAGTATGTTTTTAAAAGAAAATTGATGACTAAATGAAAAACCTTTTGTATTTTTCTCTTATGCCAGTATCTAGTAATGTCTCTGTTTAATAAATTGTTATGAATTTTTTATGTTTTTATATGTTTAAAGAAATACACAAATATTACGTATGCGAGAGTAAGTAAACAGAAATAATGAACATAGCATTTATTAACCATGAGGTAACAAATACGTGAAATAAAAAAATAAACGAATTTATTAATTTTTACTACTCAAAATAAAAGTTGTAATTCTTTTTTTTTTTTTTTATTAAGTAATTGTCATTTTTAATAATTGTATTTAAATTTGAAATTAAAATATTTTATTCAAATGTATATACAGGGTTTTTATTCAAATTCTAAACCCTTTCAAAATACTGACGTCGTATAAATACGATATCCGTTTGTAAACTAGCTATGGAATTGTTTTAACTCAACATTGAGATTGTTAGGGTAGTTCTTTTGCAGTGATCGTATTTAAAAGTTTCGACTCAGAAACCACATCAACAATAACTACAACAGTTACGCTCATTTTCATAAAATTGTATAATTGATTTCGAAAAAATGCTTCGGATAAAAGTTATTCATTATAAATATATACTAACAACTTTTATTTGAAACATTTCCCCCAAAACCGAATGAATAAGGGTCAAATCAACTGAAAAATAAGCACTACTATTGTGCGGTTTTTGGTTCCCAATTTAGATGAAACTCAGTATACAAAGTAAAAGAGACCCGCGAAAAAGTAACGCGGCAAGAAATCGGGAAGGTACTGCTTCTTATTTATATATATTTTGAAGAATATATACCGTGAGTGTTGGCAAGCTTTTCCAATAGAGAATCATTGTTAAATATTATTTATTACTAGCTGTCTGTGTGGTTACTGTTTGAAGTCAGTCAGTACACATGTAATGGTTAAATATGTTCATTGAATTCTTAACTTTAGTATGTGCATTAAAAATCCCCACTCTTAAATGACAAACAAACAACCATAGTATGGTTGTATATAATACAATACATGTGTATGGTTGATGACTGTACATGTGATGACTCTCATTACATGTGTACTGACTGACTTCATACAGTAACCACACGGACAATCAGTAATAAATAATATTTAACATTGATTCTCTATTGGAAAAGCTTGCCAACACACACTGTATATTCTTGAGGAAAGAAATTCCTTCTATCAGTGTAGGCTTGTCCTTTTGAACTGCAGTCTATGGATTTAGATGCATTGCATACACACGTAAGGACACTTTTGGAGTGAATAGTACATTAAATATGTAAGTAATTGACTTGAGAATCGAAATTTATGATAATGTGATGGTGATGACTTCAGTTAAGCTATGTGTGTCAAGCAATCATTCAATCATCGTTGAGTGAATGGATTGATTGGCTCACTAACAAACATTAAATTGATGAATTTGTCCCTAATTCATAAATCTAGTGACGGACTGAATAATACACAAGCTACCTACACAGTCCAACTGATATGGGTGAGTACGTTTCATTTCATTTTTATCATTTTATATCTCATTTTTATACAAAATCGATTTGTTCTCAATTTTTAGTATCGATGTTTCATTTAAGGTAGTTAATTCCAACATGAAACCACTTTTCGACAGATTTTACTCATTTTTTTTTCACAGACTACAAATAACGTTTTCTAATAAATTCCGAAGTTTCAGAGAATTTTTGACCGTTTAGAACGCGAGATAATGAATAACAAAATAATCATTCTCTCTCTCATTAGAAGCATGTAAAACTTCATGCCCGCCCAACTATTATCTGTTATATTGAAGAAAAAAACAACTCGACAGAATTAAAAATAAAATAGGACAGTAAGGATAAATATTTAAAAAATAAATCGCGTTTTACCATAGTAACCAAAGCTGCATGTATTTGATATTTATACATGTAGCTTCAACAAACCCCCTTTCGAGAGTTGTACCTACACGATTTTGGATGTATGGGTATGACACTAGTTTACAACTTAGTATGATGCACTTCTACCATGCTGTGTGAAATACGAACTAGATAATGATTTTAGATTTATGTTACTGGGCCAATTGCAGAGACCACAATGGTGACTTAAAGAGTCAGCTCTTTCAAAAATTTTAGATTCTTCAAAAGAAACCTACGAATTTATTAAATTACAACGATCCGTCCAGTTTAAATAAAAATAATTAATTCGTGAGTTCTTATAAATGTAGATTCAACAAATCTCTTTCGAGAGTTGAACAAGATTTTGCATGTGATAGTAGGTTTGACATGTCTGTTGTTGAATGTTATCTTGGAGGCAACCGTACACCTGTGTTGCCAGAAGGTTATATTTCTTACATTTTACGTAACTTTTCATCTACCCATGTAACTTGTATGTAAGAAAAAATTTTAGATACTTTTGTGTAAATTTTTGAAAAATTACTTTTTCTCGTTATAATAAGTTTGCCATAATTTTGGTATTCACAAATCTTCGATCAAAAACTCACGCTTTTATAAAATTAATAAAAATTTTATATAAAATAAATAAATGAAAATGGATTGAAAAATAAATGAGTGGGTACATACTATTTTTATTTTAATTATTTCATTTTTATTAAATACTAGCTGATTCCCGCTTATATATATATATATATATATATATATATATATATATATATATATATATATATATATATATATATATATATTTATTTATATTTATTTAAAATACGATACGATTAACGGTTTTCAAGGTATCCGACCCATAGTGCTAAAATTCCAAACTGTACCCCTTAAAAAAATCACTAAAATTAGAGGAAAATTTTATGTATCCGATTTTGATAAAAACTTGGTTTTAAGCTAATCTGGACCTAGCGAAAACGATGGCGTTGGTTAAAATATGATACGAATAACGGTTTTCAAGGTATCAGACCAATAGTGCTAATATTCCAAACTGTATGGATTGAGAAGGCAAAATTTTGAAATGTGTTGGTCGGACGTTAAAATAAACCGGATTTTCGTACTTTTTGGATCGAAATTAGCCTAGAAAATGATTATTATTAAAATCGAGAACAAAAATTTTCTTCACTTTTTTCACATTTTTTCCAAGGGGTACCCCTTAAAAAAATCGCTAAAATTAGAGGAAAATTTTATGTCTCCGATTTTGATAAAAACTTGGTTTTAAGCTAATTTGGGCATAGCGAAAACGATGGCTTTGGTTAAAATATGATACGAATAACGGTTTTCAAGGTATCAGACCAATAGTGCTAATATTCCAAACTGTATGGATTGAGAAGGCAAAATTTTGAAATGTGTTGGTCGGACGTTAAAATAAACCGGATTTTCGTACTTTTTGGATCGAAATTAGCCTAGAAAATGATTATTATTAAAATCGAGAACAAAAATTTTCTTCACTTTTTTCACATTTTTTCCAAGGGGTACCCCTTAAAAAAATCGCTAAAATTGGAGGAAAATTTTATGTCTCCGATTTTGATAAAAATTCGGTTTTAAGCTAATTTGGACCTAGCGAAAACGATGGCGTTGGTTAAAGTACGATACGATTAACGGTTTTCAAGGTATCAGACCCATAGTGCTAAAATTCCAAACTGTAAGAATTGAGAAGGCAAAATTTTGCAATGTGTTGGTCGGACGTTAAAATGAACCTGATTTTCGTACTGTTTGGATCGAAAATAGCCTAGAAAATGATTATTATTAAAATCGAGAACAAAAATTTTCTTCATTTTCAAGCGTTACAAAGTCGGAACAAAACTTATTATACGGTCCTGTATGTTTACATAATACTGGGTATAATAACGATTTGAAAAAAAAAATGGATAATAGAACAAAAAAAAATTATTCGGAAATAAACAAACGAAAACATTTTAATTATTTAACAAGTTTATAAAAAATTTACATGATAAATGAATTAAAGTAATTAATTAAAAGGTCAAATTTATCACGAGCATTTAATATAGTACTAGCCGCTTCAAAAGTGTCGTTACTTTTTATTCGAAAAATAAACAAGTCAATGCACAGTTTCCGCGGAAAAAAATGTTTTGAATAAACGATATGGTTATTTGCTATAAAAATACTAACAACTTTTGTTCGAAACATTTTTTTTTCGAAAACACAATAAAATCGGCACAAATCAAATGTAAAATTTCGAATAAAACACCACTTTTGATGGCGATAGTACTATGGACCACAAAAGTAGCGCTTGTTTTTCAAAATTTTCTAATTGATTTGAGCGCCTTATTCATTCAGTTATTGGGAAAATGTTTCGAATAAAAGTTGTTAATATATTTATAGTTAACAACTTTTATCCGAAACATTTTTTCGAAAACCGAATGAATAAGGCATAAATCTACCAGAAAATTTGGAAAAGTGAGTGTTACTTTTGTGACCAAGTGTACATACATTACCTCTAGTATACAAATCGCATGCTATACCGTCTGTTTTGGAAAGCTTTGCTAATGGAGAATCAATGTTAAATATTATTTACCATAGTAACTACACATTGCTTCATAAAGAAATAAAAATAGTGGGGGTACTCTGTAATGTGTAGTGTCTGTTGTATACATAATGAATAATTATATTATAAATTAAGTGGGCATCACTAAATCCCCACTCTTAAATGACATCAATCAAACATCATACCACAAGCAACCAGATGTTTGTAAGTATGTGTATGCATGTATGGTTTTATATAGTGTGTGTTATTAATGGCGTTGAGAATAGTTGTGGTGGGATATTAGGGGAAATATTCACCCCACAAATGTCACCAAATCTATTATAAAAATATACTTGCCAAGCTTCGACTTCCCCTGCTACTAACACTAACCCAGACAACGCCTGGAATTTTAGCTGGTTCCTATATAACATATTTTAAAATACAATCTGTATATATAAATTTATTAATGTTAATAAATCAACCAGTAAGTAATTCGGTCGCAAAGTTTTTTTTTAAACATAATTCATAAAACTGCATTTCCCGAAATATTTCAATAAATTTTATTATTCCGTGTATTTTGCAAGACTTGTTTAGTAATAAATCAATTTTGTGAAAACAATTATACATCAACCGGTTCTTTTTGGGTAATGTATTTAAAAAAAATTACTTTTTGTTTTCTTTATGTAAATTTTATTTGGTTGTTTTTGGGGATGCGCCCCACTACAGGATGGCAATTGAAATAATATTATGGAATTTCCTGACGTCGGAGAAAATTCTATGGACGATTTGCTATCCAGAATACTATTTGTCGAATCGTCAAACTGACTTGATTTTTGTGTTTTTAGGGTCCAATAGATCTTATGCCTTACAAATTTTTGAGGTTTCTTCAAAGGGTAAAAATCTTTGAAAAAAACAACAAAAAATAATTTTTCTTATCGATTTGAATGAAATTAACAATATGAGGTAACTATTACCTAAATAGTCGGAAAATTGTGATTATTTGACGATTTGGTGAGTGATAAATCGTCTGAAATCGTATAAAGGTTAGCATATCTCGGAAACTATTCGTCCAATCGTCAAACCAAATAGATTTTTGTGTTTTATGGGTACCAATTACCTTATAAACTAAATTTTATTAAAATCGGAGGCTAAAAATTTTGTGTGTTTTTTTCGATTTTTTCTAAGAGAATTTTTTATTACCTTGAACAAATCGCAAAAATCAATAAATAATTTTTCTTCCCGATTTGAATGAAATTCACTATATACGGTAAATTGGACCCAAAAAACACGAAAATCGTGTTCATTTGACGATATAGTGTGCGCCTTACGAGATACTGACTGAAGCCGTATATAAATGGGCAGAAAATCGAATGAAAAGTTCACATCTCGAAAACTATTTGTTGAATCGTCAAACCAACTGGATTTTTGTGTTTTTTGGGTTCTATTTACCTAATAAACTCATTTTCATTCAAATCGAATGGAATTACAGAATATGATATTTTTACTAACGGTGATATTTCAAACGATGTACAATGCGCTTGGAAAATAACATATTATCGATTTTCCAGGACTAATTGAAAGTATGCATGCGCTGTTAATAATCGTACTTTCCGTACCAATATGATACCATATATTTTATAAGGTGACCTAACCTTTGAATTAAATTTTTCACTCTACAAAAATCCCCTGAAAAAATCACCGAATATTTTGGATAATTTTTTGCTCAATACAAAAAATAACTTTTTTTTTTTGGGATAGAACGTTATTGTAAACTATAAAATTTGTTTGGAAACGTAGCTGGCAATGCTCCGGAATGATTACCTATTTGGATTAATTCTGTTATGCTCCTTAATTGTACGAGCGAATTTTAATCCAAATGTGGGTACAATTAATGTATCTGTGTAAGTACCAACAAATTTTTTCCGAAATACTAAAAAATTTTCCTTTAAATTTGATTTGATTTTTTTTTGCTTTTGTAGAGTATCAACATGGGCCCAAAAGTTAGGTGGAGAATTATTCAATTTTGGAGAGTATGTGACTCGAATGAAGCAAGTTGAAGAGGTTAATTTAATGAATTTTAATTAATTATGAATAATTTGTTAATTAATACATATTTTTTTCTTATAGAGTTATAAATTAGCTACCCTAGTTAAACGCGATGGGTCGGATATCGTTCAAGATATTGCCAAAGAAATAAATTTAATGATGGACCTAAAAATTAGTGCAATTAAGGTAAATTTTCGAAAATATTGATTAATTTTTATGTATATATATACAGGCAATACCTATTACGTGAATGTAAATATATTGCATATATGTATGGGCAATATATATTACGTGAATGTAAATATATTGCAAATATGTTACAGTCATGTATATTGAAAAGTCTACAATCAAAAATTAATACTCTTATGTTTATAAAAAAGTGTTTCAACTGTGTTAATTTTAAAATGTCAAGTGGACACAAATTTTGTAAATCTATTTTAATCCTTAGCATAAAAAGAGGGGTGTTATAAGTTAGAAAGGGTTTCCAAAACATTTTATAAAAAAGTGTTTCAACTGTCTTTATTTTAAAATGTCAAGTGGACACAAATTTTGTAAATCTATTTTAATCCTTAGCATAAAAAGAGGGGTGTTAGAAAGGGTTTCCAAAACATTAAATTTTAACCCTCAAAGCAAATAGAGGAAGTTCGAAGCCTTTGCCTGTCTGTGGCATCGTAGCTCTCAAACGTATGGACCGATTTTATGACGGGTTTATTTATCTGAATATTTGAAAATCTGTTTAAATATCTTCAGCTTTTTCCGCGTCGGGTTAGAAAGAAAGATGATTCCTGATGATTGCCGATGGGAAACCCCGCCGAGCACACGGCTAGTACTATATAAAATTCTGTAGCAACGATTCCACTTTCTAAGCCATCACAATTACTGGTGTCGGAAGGGGTTTGCATAAATTTTGAATAAATAAAATTGCATTTATTTGTAGCGAATTATGGATTCGGCAGAAAGTGCAGCAATAACTGAACAAAATGTTGATGTACCGCTAAATTATAAATATTATAATGCGAAAAATCTAGTACCTGGTGGTGATAACGAAAGTATTGAAAAAGGTTATCGACCAATGCCATTAACACCCAACGAACATTTTTATAACCTTTCGGTGAACGTAACCCACAGTGCGGTCCATGTACCAACAAATGTTTACGATCGATGTACGTTTGTAAACTGTACAATCATTTCCAATATATAGTTTTTTTTTTTTTTTTAATTTTGTTTTGAATACTTGTAGCTCAAGAAGTAATCAAGGCAATTAAATGGTCGGAAAATTTAGATTCAATTTTTAAAAGTAATTACGATGCAGATCCATCACTTTCCTGGCAATATTTTGGTAGTTCAACAGGATTTATGCGACAATATCCAGGTAAATGTTGAAGGGGTTGTTTATTCCTGAGGGAATTATCTAAAACGTTTTCGGTTGTATAATTAGCGATGGAATGGAAGCAAGAACCAGTGGATTTATTCGATTGTCGAACACGCTCTTGGTACATTGAAGCAGCTACCTCCCCCAAAGATGTTGTAATTCTTGTCGACAATTCTGGATCAATGACTGGTCTGCGCAAAGAGATTGCACGACATGTTGTCAACAATATATTGGATACTTTGGGGAACAATGATTATGTGAATATATTTTCATTTGCCAATGAAACATTGGAGATTGTACCATGCTTTGAAGGATTGCTTGTACAAGTAAGTGCAATATTTAAGCTCCAAATGACACGCAATTTTAATGATTCTTATTTAGGCAACGTTAGCAAATGTTCGGGAATTAAAAATGGGTATGGAGCACATTGAGACAAATAATATTGCAAATTTTACGGCTGCATTGATCAAATCATTCGAACTGTTGTTGACTTATCGACGGGAAAAAGAAGGGGCACGCTGTAATCAGGCAATTATGTTGATCACTGACGGTGTACCATATAATTTTAAGGAGATATTCGAACATTACAATTGGCAAGAGTTACCATCAATGCCAGTACGAGTTTTCACATATTTAATTGGACGTGAAGTTGCTGATGTCCGCGAAGTTAAATGGATGGCATGTGCGAATCAAGGTTAGTACAGTCTTCGCCATATTCTTCAAGGTCTCTTGAAAGAGGACTCCACACTTCCGCACAGCCGAAATTGTAGGACGTGAGACGGTCGTGTTCGAGAGAAGCCAAATTCGAAATTGGCGCAGAACGCAAATCTGAACTTTCGGCGCCAGTGACTCTTTCCTCGTCGAGTCGAGTCCCAGCTCGCGTTGCTACGTGGACCGTCCTATGGAGTGTCCAATCCACTTTGCAGTAAAGAGGCACAGTTAAGGAAAACCATCATTTCAAATATGCTTGTATATTCTCCGTAGGATATTATGTACATTTAAGCACTTTTGCTGAGGTTCGAGAACAAGTGCTACAATATGTACCAGTAATGGCACGGCCAATGGTACTCTCCAAATCTGAACATCCTGTAATATGGACACCTGTATATGCTGATGTGACTGATCCTAAAATGACTGATTGGTTGTGGGAAATCAAAGAACGCGAAGAACAAAAAGAAAGTATACAAAGTTATCGAAAAAATAAACAATTTTTTAAATCGAAAGAAGAACAGGATCGACGCTTTGTTGAGAAACAAAAACGGGTAAAATTTTTGTAATTAATCACATATATGTACAGTGCAAATCGATTTTAACGACAAATTACAGTACTTTGGGGTTTGTCCGATTCCTTCGGATTTCAAAACATTGTAAAAAAAAACATTATATTGCGAAGTTTGAGTTCAACGCGTATGTGCAAGGTTTGGCTAAGGGGACTCCCTGTGAATTGACAACTTGGCAATTTGGCTCAAAACTTAACACTCCATTCTGAAAATTTGGCAAAATTGATTGAAAATTAACCTTCCTGTATGATAATTTCGAAGGTCCTTTCGGCACCCCTAACTGTCAATGAACCATTCCTGACAGAAAATTTAGCATTGCTGACTGGCAGTATACATTCCTGGTCAACTTACAATAGGATATTCCCGATATTCTTGACTGAGCCATCTCCCACCCGCAATAGGGAATATGCATGGGAATTTTTTTCACGTGAATTGTAGCATGTTTACTTGACAAATATCAAGATAAAATTATTTTTTAAATAACTTTAAAAATAAGCGAGATATGAATGATTGAAATTCCCGATTAGACAAAGAGGGTGATAGCCCTCTTGATATGTTATGTGACGTCATATTACACTTTCACCATTTAAAATACACGTAAAACTCCGTTTTTAGTATTTTTGCAAGAAAGAGACAGATAATAATCTTTAAAAGCTTATAGCTTCCTTGATATTTGTCGGATTTTAATTTCATTTTTAAATATTATTACAGTATTAACAGTATTTTCATATTCTGAAAATAAATGTGAAAAAAAACTTTTTATGCATATTCCCTATTACAAAAACGTGGTGAAATGTGAAACAACGTCATATAATCGTTTTTTCTATAAGCTAAAACGTAAAAGGTCGTATCAATTTTGTTGAAATCGATTTTCACTGAATCTGCTCTGCTTATATTCGATCGAGAACCTTTCATTTATTTTTGAATGCATTGTACATTTACTTTAGAAACATGACCAACACGGTGACATGCAAACATATAAACTAATGACATCAGTATCGATGCCAGTGTTCGATAGGCGTGAAAATGCTGTGAGTACCGATGAGAAAATAAACGGCGTAAGTATCATATAATTTCCAGAACATTTTTGTAATTTGTATCAATTTTTTGTTTGCGAAATGTGACAATTCTTCGCCCCATATCTACATCAGAACATCACTGAAAATATACTCGTAAATGAGGCAAATTGGGTTACGATTACCAGAGAGGTATTTCAGATCACTAATCGAAATCAGTTGAACAGTTTATTTTTATAATATAGAATAATAATATAATATATAACCGCATCGTAGAAATAAAATCAGTAACTCAGTACTAATTCCGAATATCAGAAAATGTACCTAATTTAATTTTATTTACCTAAAATAATATTTATTTCATATTTTTATCAGTAGTAGTGTTTTCAATTGTATTTCAATTTCTCATTTTTATTATAATTAATTGCTAACAAAATAGATATCGTCTTAGGTTTTATAATTTGATTCATACCAATTAGTCGAATTATTTTACTTAGTTAGTGGTTTTATTACAGTGTTAAGATTTCTCATCATATAAATTTAATACTATCTACTGCTATTTCTCTATTAATTGGACGATTCGGCATCTCTGGCAACTTTTGCTTTATATTCATGTTACTCATTCAATTACAATCTAAAAAAATACACTATCGGTACTGTTTGCCGAAGAAAAATTTCAATTTAGTACATCCCTTTCAGAATAAAAAGGGTGAATTAAGACAATACACTGCCCTAGGCAGCTGCAAAATTTCAGTCCCTCCCTTTTAACGTCGAAATGGGTCGCGTGACCAGTTTTGACACCATCGTTGAAAACGCTAGAAGTTGGAATAAAACCAACTTTTTCGCTTGACGCCAATATTCATTAATTAGAATTGATATATTGTCCTCCACGTAGAAGCTACAGCCCTAGGCAGCTGCCTACCATACCTGCGCGGTAAATCCGCCACTTAGTACAAGTGGCTTCCCGTATATTAGTCTAGTAGACTCCTTTTTGTCAGAAGTTGTTCAGGAGTTTCTAGTTTCAATTTCAAATCCTAGGTGTTCCTTGACATTACTGTGTTCCATCAATAAACCTGGCTTGTTCTTGGTGAAGATCATATACGTCTTAGATTAAGATTGTCAAAGAACCTTGCCAGATTCTTACGAGATTTCTCCAAAGTACTTTTTGAATTCCAACACATGAAAGAAGTACTATAACGATAATTTCATTGTTGATTTGTATCGAATCCATTCAATTTTCCAGAAAAAACTGAATTCGGTACAAATCGATTGCAAAAATTTATAAAAAACGAAACTTTTAGAGTTTGGATAGTACATAATAACTTTTCTCATTTTAGATTTTGTGTTATGAATTTGTAACGATTTTCGCTCTCTTTCTAAGGATCGGTTTTTGGAATCTGTGCCAAATTTACCAAAAAAAAAGATGATTGGTGAAAGTATCAGAAAAACCGAATTAGCATGTCTGTTCATTCGCAGGACAATACCTTAAAATTCATAGACTAATCGGAGAGACCACACTCACATCCATAAGATTAATTTTATCCTCTTTTAGTGCAACCCGTCCATTGAAAACGAAAGCGTCGAAACGATAGTAACGGATTCTCTTGAGAAGAGTGATCAGACAAAAGATCCCCGTAGTTATTTTATAGCAGATGGAGCCAGGATTCTGGACACAAACATTCTGTACCTGTTGCTTGTAGACTTCTACAGGGGCAGTCGATAGGAATAAAAGTTTTACGACCCACAAATGGGAATATCAGAAGTCCTCAAACTATTGGCAACCGCCATAGCTGAAAAATTAATTTTAAGGCCACAAAAAAGTTCAAAAGACTATATTAGTAGAGAAATAGGTAAAATTTAAAAATATTCCTTTTTTGAATTCACCCAAAGTGATTGTTTTAGCAATACGTGCATCTGACGGATCCCTGAAGATCTTAATACTGTAAGAGAATCAATTCCCATTTAGGTAATAAATATTTCTCGTAGGCTGTGCAGTTTTAAAGAAGTTTGAAGATGTGTCCCGTTGACTAGTGTTTACTTAGGCTATAGTCTTGTTCTTACGACTATTTTGAATTAGTTTATAAATGAACAGAAAATAATTTTGTTTTTAGAAATATAGTGATCTCGAATTCTACAGGAATAATCATAATTTTGTGATATATTCGTAATTAATTTAGTTATATAATTTTTAAAATGTTGGTATCTTTTTATTTTAATTTGAAATAAACATTTGTGTATTGAGGCGCTATCATTTTTTTTTTTTGAGAACTAGATTAGTGCATTACGTTTTATTTTGATTTTATTTTCTTAATAAAAATGGATAATGGTTAAGTTTTGAACAAATAATATCTAATTTGTTTTTTTGAAACCTATTAGAAAATGATTTTTTTTCACTAAGAAAGCTTTTTGTTTTATTTTAATAATTATGTTGCTGTAAAAGCTCTTATAGTGGGTGGATCTTTTAAAAAAACGTGACGAGAATGTCCTCGTTAGAGTAAAAACTGTTTTCGCTCTCGTTAAAGATCCCGATTTAACTTGCGTCAAACTTTTCTCTCAACGAGAGTTGACGATGAATATGTGTGATGAATTGTTCTATTATTTTCACTTCGGCAATACAAAATCGGGTGAATGAATCTCTTTGAAATTTTATACGAAAACATCCAGGATTCATCAGTAAATTCTTACCAAGTTCGTATGAAAAGGTTTGAAATCGTAAGGAAATCAATTATTCATAATTTTAGTCGTGAAGGTAGTTTTAAAAGACATATTTTACGCCATGCCCATGGATAATCTAAGCGGAGTTGAACATTGATTCCGAAATATTTCGAGATTGATGAAATCACCCAAAAATCTCCAAATTAACCAATTTATTGGGGGGGGCTTTTACGGTAACATATAAATACATATATAATATACATATATTTTTATAAATTCGAAACAGAATAATTTTATCCCCCGTAAAATATGTTTTCTACACTTTAATTATTTGAGTATGATGTAATTTGTTAATAGACGTTTCTAGGTATAGTTTTTTTTTTGTATGATTTCAAGTGTATATTTACGACAATATCAACTGTCATTGTTTTCGAGGTTATAATATTATTATGGGATACTTGTATAGATTCAGTGCTGCCATATACCACAGCAACCATACATAGTTAAAGGTTGTTGTCTTATATAACTGAGATGATCAAAGACTAAAACCATTTAGTCTTTGATTTCAACAAAGAATACAATATACATAGAAAAAATCGCTAAAATTAGAGGAAAATTTTATGTCTCCGATTTTGATAAAAACTTGGTTTTAAGCTAATTTGGACCTAGCGAAAACGATGGCGTTGGTTAAAATATGATACGAATAACGGTTTTCAAGGTATCAGACCTATAGTGTTAATATTCCAAACTGTATGGATTGAGAAGGCAAAATTTTGAAATGTGTTGGTCGGACGTTAAAATGAACCTGATTTTCGTACTGTTTGGATCAAAATTAGCCTAGAAAATGATTATTATTAAAATCGAGAACAAAAATTTTCTTCACTTTTTCACATTTTTTCCAAGGGGTACCCCTTAAAAAAATTGCTAAAACTAGAGGAAAATTTTATGTCTCCGATTTTGATAAAAACTTGGTTTTAAGCTAATTTGGACCTAGCGAAAACGATGGCGTTGGTTAAAATATGATACGAATAACGGTTTTCAAAGTATCAGACCTATAGTGTTAATATTCCAAACTGTATGGATTGAGAAGGCAAAATTTCGCAATGTGTTGGTCGGACGTTAAAATGAACCTGATTTTCGTACTGTTTGGATCGAAATTAGCCTAGAAAATGATTATTATTAAAATCGAGAACAAAAATTTTCTCACATTTTTTAGAAGGGGAACATAGTAGTTTGAAGTTAATATAAGTAGTTATATTAACTTCAAAGACCGAACCATTATTTTAACTCGTCTATATTTCAAGACCTGTATATACGGCCGTGTTCGTAATCGTTGCTTATGTTAAAACCTAATTCAAGTCACTGTCAAATGTCAAATTTTAATATGTTTATGTTGAGTATTATTTCCACGAACTTTTTGAGAAAAAGTTCGTCGTTGGGCCAGAAATTCTTCAATTCAATTATTTTAAGATTGTGGAAACGAGAGCGTAAAATCAGCACCCCCTTAAAATAATAGAATCATGCTAGCAAGAAATTTGGTCCATCTGATTCTAACCGTAAGCTATTTACAAATATTTATGCAAAACGATAGTTTTGGAGAAGAAAGATGGAAATTAGAAAACTTGAAAATTGTTTTTCTCAGAAACAATCAAACCAAATTGGATAAACCCTTGTATGAGTTATTAATGCAGCATTTTTTTAAATTCTGATCCTGTCGATGAAAGGATTTCAATAAAAGTTTCCCAATTGGTTCGTGACTATCACTATAACTATCTTAGATCCTGGCATTCGCAGAATTAATCCCCTAGAAATACTTGCATTGAGCCCCAGCTTAACATCCGACGTTAATTTGTATCATGAATGGAATCCCCAGGGATATTGTCGTAAATCTATAATGAAATTATACGTATATATTGACTAGGATAATTGTAGACTTAAATTTTCGTGTATGTTCTTTTAATTTTTTTTTAAATTAAAAAAGGTAGTTAAAAATATTTTCGTAAAAAGGAAATTCGAATAAATTTCTATTAAAAATGATAAGTAATTGTTTTTCCGTATATTTCCTGGTAATATAGACACGAGTTGCAAATTTATTGGGAGTTGCCGGTACTGATATTCCAATTCAAGATATTCAACGGCTCATGATGCCTCATATTGTAAGTATTCATGGCAATACGAATAACGCCGTAGAAAATAAGTTCAAACATTGTTTTCAGTTGGGCGTTAATGGTTATGCTTTCATTGTGACAAACAATGGTTTCATTTTAATTCATCCCGATCTACGGCCAGTGGTATGTGTTAGATCTTCGAAGATATACTTTTAGAAGATGATGTAGACAAAGAAAGAGATACAATTAACCTTGAGCTGTCCTATTAGTCTATCTCACTCTGGTCACCTTCTAATAGTGTATAAACTGATTCGAAGGGGGGGGGGGGCACACTTAATTATTTTGTTGAAAAAAAGTTTCAGGGTATTTTAAAACCTTCATATAACAGTGTCGACATGGCTGAAGTTGAATTGATTGACGATAATCGGGAACCTCGAAATTTTGATCCAAATCTTTTAGAAGTATGTTTTATTGAAATTATAGCTTAAGTTGTCTATAATAACACAAGTCTAATTTTCTATTTTTGATAGTTAAGAGATGCTGTTATTAACCAATCAATCGGTAGGATCACCCTCAATGTCAAATACCACTACGATGATATGGTGAATATTTCGAATTTTTTGTTTCAAGGGTATATTTAGAACTGTTCGTTGCTCTAAATCTGCCCTTGATTGGTAGATAATCGTACATATTTATTACGGTTGAAATAACGAATTTTACAGAGACGCGTATCGAAAATTCGACGACAGTATTACTATTATGGCATGAAAAATACACCATTCTCTCTTGTCATTGCCATACCAGAAACGTATGGACAATATCGTGTCCAAATTCCAAGTCAAGGAGACATACATCGTTTACGTGCAGAAGGTACAATGGCTACTGAATTTTTCAAGGAAAATTGGATCATTCATCCTGATTGGTAAGTTGATGCTGTAACAAGTTCTGGTTTAGAAGGATAAATTATGGAGTACTTATTTGAATTTTTCTAGGACGTATTGTAAATATTTACGATATGATCCCGAACGTCGTCCACAATTTGCAACACCCGAACAAGAGTTGCTACATTTTTTGGATCGAATGAATACTGGGCCATGGAAATGGTTAAAACGTACCGCTTTTCCTCCAGAAATGAGTAAGTGAAGTTATATTATACGGCCCTAATCTACTATGTTCGAATTTTCAAATGAATACGTTATTCGCGTTTGTTTGGATCCAATTTATTATCCAAAAATTATTTTTCGATATTATGCAATGAATGAAAATTAGTTTATTATGGTAAATTGGATCCAAAACTTGATTTGACGGATAGTTTTCAAGCTATGACCTCTCAGAATAGATTTGACACTTCGGGTAAAAGATAATTATTTATTTCAGCGAATACGACCACCGGAAAATCAGAAAAAGTAGAAAAAGATTCATACTTTTGTAAGTAACTTGAAAATAATGTTCGGCGTTCAGAGCCATATTGATTAATGAAATTTTCATGTAGGTGACAGGGATTTAATGCAATCACTTGTTTGGGATGCTAAGATAACATCTTGGTTTTCCAATAACATTACAGACACACCAAAGGAAGATAAAAGGTATGCGTCAATTTTGTTTCAGCAATTTTTCTTTGTTTAGTGTGGCATGAAATTTCAAAGGTTTTTCTAATTTTTCTAAGTTTTTTTTTCACGAACATTCATTGATTTTTAATAATTTACGCACTTATTTTAATTTAATTTTGACCAATGGATAGCCCAATAGCCATGTTGATGGTATTGTTGCCCAGGTAATGTATTTTTCAGAAAAATTACGTCACAACTTTTGTACAAAATATAGAAATGCAGAACTCAGAAAGCTAATCACTTTGCAGGATGGAAAAATCATGAAAATATCTTAACCTAACCGTTACATTATATTTAGGGAGTGTAAAGGACTCCGTACATTAAATAGGGATCATCTTCGTTTTACTACTTAAAATCAAAGTTGACTTGTAATGATTTTCAAAAGCCCAAAAAAAATTATTTCGAATATTTGATGCCTCAACCTCAACGTAACTCTGTTTTGAACAATTTTTCATGGGTTTTCCCCTCGAAAGTGTTTAGTTTGGTAAAATTAAAATAGAAAATCCTATATATGTCTTATAAATAATGAACACAAGCTATAAATTTCCTCGGTACAAAAAGTTTGATTTTTTAGAAGAAAAATATCGTACTGCTTTTGTAGAAAATTCAGTGTATTTAGGGATCAATGTACAAAACATCAACTTTTTTCTAATATATACAAACATAATTTATACCCTAACACCGCGGATGAAAGACCCTTCATAAAACGAATCGAAAATCGATTTGATACTTTAAGCTTATGCCAATAACTGAGGTACCATTTCGGTCGTTTTATTGATACTAGAAATATATAGTTACCATCTTTCGTTATAACATTTCGATATCGATTATTTTGACACAAATTCAATAAATCGTATTAGAAAAAAGAATGTGTATCGAAAATAAAACTTTGCTGTAAATCTTTAAAAAATACATGTACTTGTATCTACGGAAATTTTATATAAGTTGCATATACAGTGAAACTTAAATGAAGTTGAACTTCGATAAGTCGAATAAACCTTTACCCTCCATAAAACTCTATATAAAACGTTTATAAAACTTTTGTTTCCTAAGACTCCTATAAAACTATTGTTCTATTGATATTGAAATGATATATTTTGAAAATGAATAAATTAAAAAACGTAAAAACTTACATTTAAGTACCGGTATTTCGATGACCATACAATCATCATCAGATATCACTTATAAGAATTAATTTTATATAAAAGTATCCACAACAAACACTTACTTATCACTTGATGTCAAATAATACGGATAATAGATATAATAATAGATATTCAAATCACTTTATAAAACTATTTCAATAAATCATTTAAATTATGTTTAAATTCAAAAAAATATGAATAAATTTGGCTTAAAAATTTCAAAAGTAACTCAAGTTACAAACCCACGCCACAAACCGTTAACTATGTATTCGTATTTATTCTGGGTGGCAACAGATGATTCGTGTGACGTTAGTTAGTTTGTGGATAGTGTCGCCCTCATTTATGTGTAACTATTTAAAAAAATGTTCATATTCGTTTTTATTCAATTTTTATGTAAAACCTACTAAATTTATTCCATAAAAATCATTTATAATCTAAAAAATATTTGGAATGTCTACAGAAAATAAAATATTGTAAATCTTTAAAAAAACACGTAATTGTATCTACGGAAATCGAAGTCAATCGAAGACTCCTATAAAACTATTGTTCTATCAATCTTGAAATGATATATTTTGTAAATGAATAAATTAAAAAATGTAAAAACTTACATTTAAGTACCGGTATTTCGATGACTATACAATCATCATCAGATATCACTTATACGAACTAATTTAATATACAAGTATCCACAACAAACACTTACTGATCACTTGATGTCAAATAATACGATTACAACTTGAATAGATATTCAAATCACTTTATAAAACTGATATTTCAATAAATCATTTAAATTATGTCTAAATTCAAAAGAATATGAATAAATTTGGCTTAAAAATTTCAAAAGTAACTCAAGTTACAAACCCACGCTACAAACCGTTAACTATGTATTCGTATTTATTCTGGATGGCAACAGTTGATTCGTGTGACGTTAGTTAGTTTGTGGATAGTGTCGCCCTCATTTACGTGTAACTATTTAAAAAAATGTTCATATTCATTTTTATTCAATTTTTATTTAAAACCTACTAGATTTATTCCATAAAAATCATTTATAATATAAAAAATATTGTAAATCTTTAAAAAAACACGTAATTGTATCTACGGAAATAGAAGTCAATCCTATAAAACTATTGTTCTATCAATTTTGAAATGATATATTTTGTAAATGAATAAATTAAAAAACGTAAAAACTTACATTTAAATACCGGTATTTCGATGACTATACAATCATCATCAGATATCACTTATAAGAACTAATTTAATATACAAGTATCCACAACAAACATTTAATGATCACTTGATGTCAAATAATACGGTTACAACTTGAATAGATATTCAAATCACTTTATAAAACTAATATTTCAATAAATCATTTAAATTATGTCTAAATTCAAAAGAATATGAATAAATTTGGCTTAAAAATTTCAAAAGTAACTCAAGTTACAAACCCACGCCACAAGCCGTTAACTATGTATTCGTATTTATTCTGGATGGCAACAGATGATTCGTGTGACGCTAGTTAGTTTGTGGATAGTGCCGCCCTCATTTACGTGTAACTATTTTTTTAAATAAGAAACTTAATACTAAGTTTGAAAAATATGATTTAGATTTAATATAATTAAAAATTAAGTGCAATCGGATAAAATATGATTGGGTTGGGCCAAATAAATTTTTGAATTTTTGTAGAGTCTAATGATTCCTCTTCTCCTGCCATCAAATAAAAAAAAATACAATTTTTTTGTTCACCGATTTCAATGAAATATTTTTTGAATACTTATGTTGGGTCAACTTTTTCATCTTTGCTAGTCTAAATATACTTACGTTCACCCTTTTATCAGATATAGGAACCTTGGCAACACGAACAATATACTAAGTACAATGGGTCACAGAAGTTGGGTCTTTTTTTCAAAATTGTATAGTCATTTTGTGCCTTATTCATTCGGTTTTTGGAAAAATATTTCAAATAAAAGTTCTAAGTATATTTACAATGAACAACTTTTATCTGAAGCATTTCTTCAAAAACCAAAAGAATATAGCACGGATAATTATAAAATTTTGAAAAAAGAACTCCTTTAAAACAAGAAATATGATATTTTTACAACTTGATTTATCGAAGTTCGACTCTTTGTAGATATTAAAATATCATTTCGATTAAATTCTACTAATTAGAAATAAATTTTCCTTTTTCTTTGATATATATTAATTTTGAACACTATCAGATGTCTCGTAAGTACATTTAACAAAAAAAAAACTCTGAATTCCAAACCAGAATCGATAAAACATCATTTAAGGTTCGGGGTACTCAGGAAAGGATCTATGACAGTGGCTAGTGATGTATAATCTGATACTATTAGAGATATTATTAAAAGGATCGGTTTTTCATCGCTGCAACAGGCGATACACGTATTGGGATCTCTGACAGGTGGCGGAGCTTAATATTTTAACCTACTAGCGGTAGTTTCTAAATTTTTCACGAGAGCGTGAGCACTAAACTTGTAGGCCGAAGGGAATATCACAGGAGTTGAACCAGGAAACATCGACCAACTAGCTCTAGTTTGTAATTTATCCACCAGAGAGCATATCCAAGTGCTAGTGGTCCCATTATTTCAAGGATGGCCTTGTCATTGATCGTTTTGTGAGTGCAGAAGCCTTATTAACTATCAAATCTATCGTGATAAGTGTTAAAACATTACCGATTTTATTTCACAGAAATGAATTTATACAACGATATGGTTTAACAATTGTTTTTGTATCAACGCATAGTGGCCTTACACGATGGCAAGATTTTCCATCACCACGACAGACTACATCAAACGAACCGTAAGGAAAACACACAAACAAATTTTCATTTGAGAACTGTTTAACAAAATTTGTGTTATGTTTTGTAGACATTTCAGTGAAATTTATAAGCGTGCCATCGATGAAATATGGTATAAAAGAGCCGTTGAACATTACTTTATAAATCCTAGATCTTTTGTATATTCTGTGCCTTTCGATGTTGGTAAGTTTCGAAATGGGATCGACCACAAACTATCGGGGTATCGTTTCCTTTTAGTTGAACCGATTTTGACAACAAATTATATTTTTGTAGGTGATAAAAAAGATACTTTAGTGACAGCAACGCATGCAATTGTTAAAACAGAGAATGGTCGTGAAAAGATTCGTGCACCAGCTGCTGTTGTTGGTTTTCAATTCTTACATTCAGCTCTGTTCACACTTTTCAAAAATATCACCTCAAGTGTATGTGTAAGACAAATATATTGACTGTTACACCCTGTAAAACATTTCAATTTGTTTTTCAGTGTGGTGGAATCAAACCATGCCAGAAGACGTGCACATCTGTTGATTTAGATTGCTACATTCTGGATAGTAATGGCTACATAATTGTCAGTGAGAATATGGCACACACTGGACGATTCTTTGGTGAGGTTGACGGATTCATTATGGAATTACTAATTCATGAACATGTCTATCGTCGAGTACAAATTATCGATTATCAAGCTGTCTGTTTTGAACAACCGGAAGTTACAAATCCAGCCTCTCACTTATCAACTGTATGTAAATATGTTATGATTTCATTTTATTCCCTGTATAATCAGGGTGATTACCAATCTGGGAAATCTGGAATATGCCGATTCAGACACCTAGATAGATAGATATATCTTGGGGAATATAAAATTATTGCACTTCGAGCCCATAAGGTCCATTGTGCTCCCCAGTCTGACGAGATTCACTTATCCCATATTTTGGCAAGAGCCAAGAACTTGCTTATCAGGTTTTCCTGAAGATTCATATATTCGGAATGAGATGCACCGAATATCTTGTATCTACTGTAACCGATGATGTGGGTGGATGTTTCTTCCTCCCTGTCGCACAGTCTGCACATAGTGGATCCGTTATGGAATCCTATTGTGTACAGATGCTTTCGTAGGGTGATAAGCCGGTGGTGTATCTTACCCATTCGATTTTCGAAAAAGTGTTTCAGATAAAAGTTGTTTATTATAAATATACTAACAACTTTTATTCGAAACATTTTCGTGTAAATCGAATGAATAAGGCATAAAAACCAAGTATAAAATTTTGAAAAAGAAGACTTGTGGCTCAGAGTACAAACGAGTACATTCAAAACTCGAAGACATCCAAAATGTGGGTGATGTGTGCTTAATATTACCTTTTTGTTATTCGAACAGCCTTTAATGTTTTTTAAAAACATCGTACAATGGGCAATCAGTTACGCCATATGGATGTTTGCCCAAACGACCTTTATATGCTCCAACACAATAAATGCATTCAGTTATGCATCTGAAGATATTAGTTCAGCGTATGAAGCATTTGATCCAGATCCAACTGTATCGGCTGATCAACCGCCAGTGAAAATCAATGAAAAAGAATTCGATATTGATTCAGCGCGAATCAATCAAACGCGTCCAAAACCATGCGATATGGATGTGACATTATACGAAATGCGATTTCCTACTAAAGATAAAAAAGCACCGTATCCTTTTGGACAACCATCACATTGTAAGGGGTAAGTTTGTGTCTCATCTCATCGGTTATGTTTTTGAACAATAAATGTCTTCATCTTATGAATTTTGATCTATTTCAGTGGTGAAGATACTCCAAGACCATTTGTTGTTGAACAAATTTCGAACAGTAACATGATTCTGTTGGTTGTCGATGCTTTGTGTAAGCGTGATGATAATGTTGGACCGATTATCACACTCCCACAGGAGTATAAATATAATGGTTCGGATACATTATCCTGTTTCAAAGTTCGAAACAACGAACTACCTAGACGAAGACCAACTAGTTGTATTAGTTCACATATGAACGTAAGTTCCACGACTACAGTTCGAAATGACAAGTCTAGACACTTTTTTGAGGATCTAGGAATAATATCTACTCTGAAGTTCCAGCTAATCAGAAGTTGTTCGTAATTTTTCGTCGTCTCTTCAGGGAACATTGTTCAGTTTCCAGTCTTTTACTTCTTTTTTGAGGATCTAGAAATAGTAGCTCCTCTGAATTCCCAGCTCATCAGAGGTTGTTCGCTATTTTTCGTCATCTCTCCTTAGAATCTTCAATTTTCCGTAGTTCCTTAAAGATTACAACCCCCATCAGTATATCTGGTTTATCTAAATCCAGAATGAGACACCTCCAAAGTACAGCTTTTTTTATCTCTCCCGTTTCTTGAGGTTTTCTCGGTAGAGAAGATATCATAATTTACAGAAATGCTCTAGATCAATCCCAGAAGAAAAATACTTTGTTATTATTGCCAGAGATCCAATCTAATAGTTCCTTGGACACATCTTTCGGCTGTGAAAAAGTTTGTAGAATAGTGTCTAGACTTGTCACTATCTGTGTACTGTCGACTTCAAAAGTGGTGTTCCTTGTTTCCAAATTTTAAAATTAATAATTGTGTCGAATTCATTCGGTTTTCGAAAAACAATTTTTAGAATAAAAGTTGTTAGTTATTTTTATAACGAACAATTTTTATTTGAAACATTTTTTCGAATGGATTCATCACAAATAAAAAAGGAACGCTACTTATGTGGTCTATGAGTTGTATTGGCTTTGGACGCTTACACGCTGTCAGCGCTATCAAGCTACATTACTGACATTTTTTTCAAATTGTCAATTCAAAGATTCTATTGGTTTAAAAATATCTGAAATGTTTTCATCCGCCATATTGATTATTGATGCTAACTGACGCTTACACGCATTATGGAGGTTAGAGTATAGACCTCCTATACTCGACTATATTCTAACCTCCATACACGCACTTATAATTCCAAAGCGAACGGCATTTTCAAGAGTAGAGTAAGCGTTGATAAGCCAAAACAAACGCCAATAAATTGCACTTACAAGCACGTGCGCTGACGTAAGCGCCCAAAACGAATACACCCTATGTTGTATGAATATTAAATATGTTGAAAAATTTGTTTTCAGGAAAGTGAAATTGAATTATGTGGGAATGGAAATCGTATTGAAAATTCTTTAAATATGCTATTAAGTATTTTATTCGTTTTCATAACAAGGCTTTATATTCATTAATCATCCATTTTAAGTTGTTTTCTAAGCCTTGTATGAATTTTCTGTGATATCGATATTCGCTAATTAATTAACTTTTATAATAATAATTAAATAAAAACAAAAAATCAACAAATTGTTAACATCAAATTTTATATAGAAATTTATTGAGTTACTGTTTGAATGTCTGAAATATACCAATGTACATATATATCGAATTGTATCATTTCAAGGATATTGAAAATTTATTCCCATAGTTCAGAAGTTCGATGATAGATGACTCATTTGTTGTGCGATAGTCTACTGCGCATGTACGTAAAATTTTGTAGGGGAGCGCTACTTTTGTGGCCCATAGTACAACTTTATAGAATTATTTTTCAATATGGCCACAAAAAGTTACAGCACATAGATGGGATATACGTCATCATATTGCAAACAATTGAATTTATGTTTATTTTACGTGGGCAGATCTAAGTTATCTTATTTCTTAGTTTGAAATCGTCTGGTATTCGATCAGATATAAAAATCTCTTATAAACAAATTTTAACACAAAAAAAAACCAGTTCTGCCAACTTATTAATAAATAGTTCTGAAATACCTAGCTTGTTATTTTTAAATAGATAATTCATTGGCATGTAAGAATTAATGGGTTTTATATTTAAAAATTTGAAAATTATTTCTTTATATGAAAGCTTATGAGTTCCATTTAGAAAATTGAAAACTTGCATAAAAAATTTGCTCATCTACAATTTTCAGCACGTTCTATTCCTGGTATGTTCGTTTAACATGTAAGTTTTCAAAACAGGTCCATAGCAATAATTTGTTTCATAAGTTTTCCACAACAATCCTCAAAATTTTTTCGAGTTCGTAGGGAATCAATTCACCGTTTAAAATGATCTTACGAACGAATACCATTTTGAACAGTGAGTACCAAAAAAAAAAACATTGCTTGCTTGTTTTTCGTTTCTCAAAAGACAAGTGATCAAACACGAGATGTGTTCTTAAATTTTTTAATTATCAAAATATTTACGATTCATAATAGGCTGCTATTATTAGCTCTATTTTATTTAACTTGGTACCTTAAAAATTTATGGTTAAAATAGATCTTTTCATTTCAAATTACGATTCGTTTTTGTTTTAGACTGAATGTCAAACAACAACTTGAAGATAGGACTCTAGATTTGTTCCTTAGGACTCTGATATCTGGTGGCAATAATAGGAAACAGGGTAGTGAGGCTCAACTGCGGTAGTTACATATACATTAATAAAATAAACATAAAGTTATTATTTTGTTAATAAAACTAATTTTTTTAAATGAAAAATATAACTAATTGTTGAGAGTAGCCTCACTAAAGCCGCCATTTTGGAATATGACGTCATGAGTAACTTTCCCAACACATAGTTTACTTATTTCTTCACATCGATCTTTTGACATTCAGTCCGAAACAAAAACGAATCGTAATTTGAAATGCAAGGGTCTATAAGGGAATCATAGTGGAAAATGTTTGGAGTTTGTTCCATTTATAGTTTTAGAATTGGTTGTACAAATAATCAGTGTAAATCGTGCGACTTTTAAATTCGCCGAACTTTTCTCTCGATGTATTATTAAACATACACAGTAACTCAGTTTTTAAATTCCAAATGGAACAAACTCATTCAGATCATTGAGAATGAGTATTGTGAGCCCATTAATAAAAAACCAATATTGGGTCTCTAAAAAAGATACTAATATATTTCAATCATATGTTAAATTAGGATTGAATTTGCCTTAAATTGTGCCCCCAAATATATTGAATCGTTCCCCGTCCAGGTAAAAAATGTATATCCAAGTAATTAATTACGCATTATTTCTCTCAATGTATTTGGAATTCGAAATTTTTTCACTTCTCCCTTGAATAATAAATCCATATTTGTTTGTTTTTAATTGGGGCTGATTATAAATTACGTTACGGTAAATTCAACATTTTCGAGCTTTCTCCTTCCATGTCACAGTTCCTCACACGTGACGTTACGTTTGTTCTGAAACCCCCTTCCTATCTCGTTACACATTACGTTTGGTTATATGAGTCCACTTTCCCTTCTTGTGTACGTATTTTATGGACAGCCTCTATGTTTAAATTCTATAAATGTAAAATGTTTTTGATACCTATCTTGCACCAAACCTACAAATTTTATGTTGAAAAGGAAAACCGTTAGTAACTGAGTACCTTTTTTAAATATCAATTCAAGTTCTTAACGCTTCATGCGTCTGCTTATTCATTCGAAACGATTCAAAATTATCAGGAATTTACACCTCTTGCCCGCTTAAAATGGCAACTCTTGCCCGGAGGCGTCTCGCCTTCGGATGACAGGTTGTTCTCAGGGAGGGCACAGAGGACCCCTTGGTCTAGGTGCTAGGGACCCGTATGCGGTACCCCTCTTTCTTATTATTATTATTATTTCTGTGAGCTTTTTATTATTGACAGTTTGAATGTATTTCTTTAAAATTTTTGGAAAATATCATATTGGAATTCCAACTTAACTAGCCTCTACGAGTGGAGTCAAAGAACATACCTTATGATAATATCTCGGGTAACTTTCACACGGGTATAGCTAAGATAAAAATTACGAAAGCGTCAATTTCTTAACGAAAAAGGCAGATGCTATCAAATTATATAAATTTAATTATTGATAGATTTCCATTGGAGGTTTTGAATCAATTTTATTGAAAGCATATTAACGACTGATTGTAAACTTGAATAAGTTGGTGGTTTCTGCCCTGTTGATTTGAAAGTTAATTCTCTCGTAAGTTTTATCTAAGCAGAAAGAAGTACTCGAATATTTGTAACGGTTTTTTTCAGTTTCCTAATTGGTGTGAAATAGTTTTAATTAAGTTAATTGTATTATATGTTATTTAAAATCAAATTTAACTAAATATTTGTCATTTGTTAAAACTAAAGAAACTATTTTAAACAAAATTTTACTGTAGGTATTATGTATGAAAATAATTATTTAAGGTGGCTTTATACCAAAAAGATCCAAAGATTTAAAATTATCCATTTAATCATGGATACTACTGACTCGACGTTTGTAGTCGCAAGTTACTGTAACGGCGAGTTTAGTCTTAGCAAATAGCCAGAGTTCCCAGATAGCAATATGAACTTGTGGTAAATAACTTAAGAGTCCTTAAGGTATGATTGGCTAATAAAGTTTACGGCTTTGAACTATCATGTGATTTCAATTAGAAATTATTTCAGAAATCAACTGTAGTAATATAATGGGTACTTTTAGTACCACATGAAATAGACTTTCACGATACCTGGTAAATAGAAAAAGCGTAACTAGAATGAATAGTTGATAGTATTGAATGATTTGACAATTATATTTAATAATTACTATGGACAAAAAGCTATTAAATTGTATTCCTGGGGATACAGAATTTTAGCTGTTAAAACTACCCATCGAGGTAAAGTTAGGATCGATGGGTGAATGTAGTCCTAATATAAAGCCACTTTAAATAAAAATTTATTGCATTATGTATGAAAAAACAATTTTATTATTTAACTATTATGACTTCCAATTTTCCAATAAAACAATGTATAAATTTGAACGTTTTGAATAAACTATGTATAAATTATATACTAAAATCGATCAAAATCCATTTTGTTAATTTATTTACTATTTCAGAGTGTTCACATATTTCCATATAGACATATACATAAATTAGGGGATGATCTAGGGCTTATAGAGGTGGATTTCGTTGAACGAAATGCGGTTGCTATACGTAATATAATCTGTAAGGTTTTTAGCCTAGTAAAAAAGACAGCGGTCGTTTTGTGGATTGAGGTAGTCATGATTTTAGAAAAACAATTAATTTTTTATGTATTTAATACATTTACAATAGTAAAGTTTACTTCAGATGTCACCACCATAATATGAGGTGAATTCTTTTATCTTTTCTTCTTTAAACTAGTTTCGGATTAGAAATTACTGAAAATACAAGTTCGAGATTTACTGCCAAACCTACGTCTAAAAATCTTCATTTGTTGGAAAATTAAAGATAATTATGGTGATCGATAGTTAAAGGATAGTTAATCTTCTAAAATATGCGATGAGGTGCGCATAGTTAATCATAGAGGCGATATAATGCATCCCGTAGCTTATAACAAACCTACGACTTTTATAAGTATATTATAAGTCTATGAACAAACCTAAGACTTTCATGTATATTAAGCCTATGAACAAACCTAAAGATGTAATTTGATTATGTCTTCCACCAGTTTGATTCCTTAATGTTGGTAAGATGTCCATGTGCATAGCATTATATAGCATCTAATTGTTTGTTTGATACTATAAAAGTCAAGTGCATTTTACTAATGATTGTACATATATTTTATTTTATTTAGTTAATTTAATTTTATAACATGTAAGTATAAATTTTCTTTTAAATATTATTCAGTTACAGAATGCAAATAGATATGAAAGAAATATCACATAGATTTATTTCGAAAATTTTTGTTCTGGGACGAGATAAATCGAGTAACCGGCATTGTATGAATTTATGTTACTTAATTTTTTGCGAGATATAATTAAGATTAATCGGCTGTTAAAATTTTACTATTGTAAATCTACCTCGAAGTTTAACTGTCGGTGTAGACAAATCACTTATCTGTCAAACAGGTAATCATGGTTCAATAACTTTTAAGAAGTTTTATTGGATTCAATTAATAATACCACGAAGATAAATTAAGGTTAGATTTAAGATAGATAAATTAACGGTTCGATTTGGGTAAAAATTTGAATAAGAGTGTTTATAGTAGAGGTTGTAATAGGTTATGAATGGGCTTTCATTTTAGATCCAAAACCCCCTAGTCATCAATGAATTACTACAATCAAAATTCATCGTTTTCTACAAGTTCAGTAACATCTTCAGATAGTCATGAAGTTCAAACCAATTATAAAGTGCCGGACGCCTATAATGCAATGTCGAATAATTCCTTTGTTTTTAACACACCCTCCCCAGAAAAAGCAGGTATATCATTCAATCATCCCCCTCCAAATATCTCCCCATATTACAATAGCAATATAAATTCATATTATTCACAAAGTGCCTCTAGTACCTCTCCCCATATCCCAGCGACATATGCTCCACCGCCATCATTTTCAGCTCAACCTGTTATTCTGCCAGATGTTACAAAACCCCCGCCAAATTTTACGCCAATTGTTAATACAAGTGTGGTTCCTTACATCCAAAATCCTCCAACGAATTATTATGCATTTACTGCAACATCAAGTGCAGTGCCATCTACTAAGGATTCGAAGAGTTCTGACCCTAAAACAAAAGTAACGTATCGTAATGATTCTCGTAAGTATGAATCGTCACGTAAAGATGTGGATATTTATAAGTCGTCCAGAGGCCGAACTTCGCCACGCGATAAATATTATCGATCGTCAAATTATTCTTCATACAGACGTAGTGACCGATCCAAATCAAGGGATAGTTCAAGGTAATTAAATTTGATCATTTTTCTAAAAAATTTAGTGCTCTATTCCAAAATCGGCTAATAAAAATTTTAGAAAAATATTCTTTGAACAAACTGGGATAGAATTTTGGGTCCTTTTCAATTTACCACGTAGTTTTGCATGAAAAATGACTACATCAAACTTTGGGGAAATTTTCTTTAAATTCTTCTGGCAAAAGTTTCATTGAATAGAAGGTAGATTTTTTGCTACTTGCTGACCGAAACGGTTTCCAAGACCGTAGTTTTGGAAACATTCAATGAACTTATAAACGTTTGGTTTTTAAATCCAAAATATTGTATGCATAATTATTTCTAGAGTAGACTTTAGATTACTTGGTACCTTCTCTCCTTAAGAAAGCGCAGGCAGTTAAATTCAACACCGTTTGAATCTCCTTAAACCGTAAAGAACCGTAATAACTCTTATTATTTGTTGGCAGTCGTCGTAGATATAGATCCAAAACAAATTCGAAATCGCCAACTCGTCCCCTGCGATCCTCTCGTAAAGTTGAGAGTGAACGTGACCAATTGTTAGCAAAATGGCGTCGTAATTATTGCAATACCAGCGATGAAATGACAAGCCGATTACGTGATTGGATGGCACAAGTGGATGAAAAAGAGATAAAACGTTCAACTCCAGCCGAAAAATATTATACACGTCAAATTGACAATGCTAAGATTGTTCGAGCAACGAAAAGTTTATTGGATCTTTGTGCTAAATTTAAATTTGACTTAGTGGATCGTGCCCAACGTGTTCGTAGCACTAAGCCAAAATATGATTTACCACCGCGAAAAACTCGTACGAGACTTTGTAAACATAAATGTAAGTTGTATATTTCTATTGTTTTGTCGAAATATCTGATCTTTTAAATTATTTTCTTCTTTGAATTCTGGATGAGCTTGTAATCCAATCGGAAATTTGGATTTTGGTTATGATAACTCCAGTACTTCGTTAAAAAACTCCTTCAATAGTATCTTCTTGTTCAAGAAGCTTCTAAAAAATTATTTACTTCCCTGAATTCTGAAAGATCTGTTAGTCCAATCGTCTCAGTCTGAAATCATGACTTTTAAGCGTGGCTTAAAATTTTATAATAAGATCTTTAAGAGTTGCTCCACCCCGAGCAAGGAATATAATGTCTACAACAACCCTAAATCTGAATTTCGCGATTTTCTTCAAAACTAAGAGAGATACACAAAAAGTTCGAGTAAAATTTTTAAAGGCTGCAATTTTACACAAAAAAGGTCTGATAACTGCAATCCCTTTCTCTCATAGTTGAACTGTAAAATGACGAAGATAAGAAAAGATTTGGATTCAAAAAAGAGGGTGACTTTTTGGCATCTTCTATTTGGATCTATCCATGATCAATTTTCATCAATTTTATTGTAAATTATAGCCGAAAAATGCAGTTCATCGGACAGTAGTTCAGAGGATATCACCGACGAAGAAGATTGTACAATGGAAGAATTACTTCGAAAACAACATCATCCAGATCGATTACATCTAGAAATGTGGTACAATGATCCAGGTGAAATGAATGATGGACCTTTATGTCGATGTTCTCTAAAAGCACGTAAATCGGGTATTCGTCATGGTATTTATGCCGGTGAAAAAACATTAGAAAAATGTGACGTCAATACGAATAATGCGGATCGATTATATCATTATCGCATAAAAATATCCCCACCAACGAATTTCTTAACCAGAACCCCAACAATCATTCGTCACGACGATCATGAATTCCTTTTCGAGGGTTTTTCAATGCTATCACATTTTCCGTTGGAGAAGTTACCCACTTGTAAAGTCATTCGATTCAATATTGAGTACACAATACTTTATGTTGAAGAAAAAGCATCCGAACATTTTTGTATTCGTGAATTGGATTTATTTCGTAAGTTTTTTAATAATTTATTCCTGCCAATAATTCCGAACTAGATTTAATATTTTTGTATTATTTTATAGATGACTATCTGTTTCGAGAGGTTTTGGAGTTAGTGGATTTTAATTTAAAAGCAGCCGGTGATGAAAATGGTTGTTCACAGTTTCATTTTATGCCCAGATTTGTACGTGAAATCGAAGGTATAAAATTTGAAGAAAAATTATAGTTTATTACTTTTAAAACGGAGTCCAGTAATTGGAAATATCTGTTATCATTACAATAAGATATGATTTTATTTTCTTTGCAGATGGTAAAGAAATCTTATCGATGTGTGAAGTACTTCGATATTTATTAAAGAACTCCTACCTCCTGATCGAAGATTCATTTCTACCAGAAATGGTTGCAAAAACACAGTACGAATGGCAAAATTTTGCTGATGAAATTAAAGGTATGGTTGTTACGTATCCCGGTAAGAAACCGTGTTCGGTGCGTGTAGATCAATTGGATCGTAACATGAATCTACAAACTGTGGGTGCATATGTGTATCCCGAAATTGTTCATTTTGGTATCCGTCCACCACAGTTGAGTTATGCAGGAAATCCAGAGTAAGTATCACACTTATGTGCCGATTTTGCATGATTTAAGGTGACTTTATACCCAAAACTAATCATACCGAGATTTCAAGTCTGGTATACTAGGAAAATATATTGCAGCAAAATCTCAGAAACTCACAATGGGTCCATCATGCGGCAAGGAGTTAGAAACATCTAGCGATTCTCTCGATTACAGCAGATAAATATGAACCATCCCGAATATATGAACCAATTGACAAGGTATGGGAGAAGCGAACCTCGTCGAACTGAAGTAGAAGTGGGAGGACACAATGGGCCATAAGGTCGAAGTGCGGTATTTCTACATACCCCAAGCTACAACTTATCTCTCGAACGGACACCTTTTTTTTTGTAAATTTCCGGACAGTGTATAGTGGAGGGGGTATTCAGACTGAGTCAATAAATAGCCCTGAATAGTTTCACAAGTAGCAAACTTTGGTCAAAAGTATATTTAGGATTAGTTTTTTGATAAAAAAGTCACTTTAAATGAAAAAAAAAACAGGGTAAAATTCGTTATAATAACAAAATTTTCTATTAGATATCAACGTGCATGGCGTGATTATGTAAAGTTTCGTCATTTATTAGCTAACATGCCGAAACCATCATTCGAAGATAAACGTAAATTAAGTGCGAAAGAAGCAAGATTGCAGGATATGCGTACTGCAAGCAAGTTAAAGCGGGACGTCACGGTTGCTGTTAGCGCCGAAGGTTTTCATCGAACGGGTATTATGTGTGACATTGTTCAGGTAAACATTCCAGAATCCAATTTCCTCCCATATATATATTATATATATATATATGTATTTAACAAAATTAACACATTTATCTGGATTTGAATCCGATATATTCATGAGCGTGATCCACAAATGCTCTATTAATTGATTTATTGGTCGAATTCAGGTCTTATGTGTTAGTTGATTCACATCGGTGCAACAAAACAATTTTTTTAATAATTATTTTCATTCATGTTCTCATTGGCGCCGGGTTGGTCATCTAAAAAGGAGATCATTGGTCTTCTGATAATAACCCCTCATTAAGTCAACGGTAGTGGTTTTCACGACGCTATTGGTTTTATTTAAACTTCATGAAACCGGCGTCAGTGGTTACCTTTTCGTTTACTAGTGTTCCGTACCAAATTGACCATATCTTCGATGCTTATTCGTCTTAGAAAATTGTTCTAAAAGTGTGGGTTTGAGGAGGATTTTCACTTAATCCTCGTGGAGTTTTAAACAGTACTGGATACTCGATAATGGTACGGGACACTAACTGTGCAAGTGACTGGTTTTTCTAGCTTGAAGGACAAAAAAAAAATGAATAAAAACATTTTAATTTCAGCATGCAATGTTAATACCAGTTCTGGTATGTCATTTACGGTTTCATCATTCATTGGACGTACTAGAAAACAACATTGGATACAAATTTAAAAATCGTTTTTTACTGCAACTGGCCCTAACACATCCATCATACCGTGAGAATTTCGGTACAAATCCAGATCATGCACGTAATTCATTAACGAATTGTGGTATCCGTCAACCGGAGTACGGTGATCGTCGAATCCATTACATGAACACCCGTAAACGTGGTATCAACACTTTAATCAATATAATGTCCCGATTTGGTAAAAAGGACGAAACCGAATCGAATATCTCACATAACGAACGTTTAGAGTTCTTAGGGGATGCTGTGGTCGAATTTCTAACATCGATCCACTTGTTTTTTATGTTCCCGGAACTTGAGGAAGGTGGTTTAGCAACATATCGGGCGGCCTTAGTACAAAATCAACATTTAGCTGTGCTGGCCAGAACTTTGCAACTGGATCAGTACATGCTGTATGCACACGGATCGGATCTATGTCACGATCTAGAGTTACGTCATGCAATGGCAAACTGCTTCGAAGCTCTGATGGGTGCCTTATTTTTGGATGGTGGTATCAATGTACCTGATAAAGTGTTTGGCGAAACATTGTTTAAAGATTCGGATGTGTTATTGAAAACATGGCAAGAATTGCCTCAGCATCCGTTGCAGGAACAGGAAAAGAACGGTGATCGACGTCATATTTCGAACGTGAAAGTCTTACAAAATTTACAAAAGTTTGAGGAGTCTATTGGTGTGGAATTCACACATATTCGATTGTTGGCACGAGCATTTACCGATCGAAGTATTGGTTTCACAAACTTAACACTAGGTTCCAATCAACGGTTGGAATTTTTAGGTGATACCGTTTTACAATTAATTTCGTCGGAATATCTGTATAAACATTTTCCAGAACATCATGAAGGACATTTATCTGTAAGTATTCTTTATTTTCAGTGTCTAAAATCAACTGTTCGGCTTTTTATGAAGCCAACATTAATAAAATAAAAGTTAATTCAGATCTATTTCCAAAAGAGAAATCATGTATTTATTGTGAGCAAATTCGCTAAGTTGACGCAGCTCCTGCGTAATGAATTTTTGTTTAAATTGTCTGTCTCTTCAAAAAAAGTCTTTTTGTATTGTTTGGTGTCTCGTTTGAAAGGTCTACTTTTCAGAATTCCTAAAATATTCTCAAAGTGTCCGAAAAAACGTCGCTCCCTAATTTAGTAAGTATTGAGTCATGATCAACAAAATAGCCGTTTTTATCGTCAGTCTCAAATTTATGATCACACCTTGTTGATAAAATTCTGATATGGAATCCTGATTACGCGAGCTCAATTTAGATAGATTGTAGAGGCTGTCCTGTACGGGATACATTTCGACCATAAGGTCCATTGTGATGCTAAGGATGTGAGTGGACAACAAGGAATTTTGTGTGTAGACTAGGAATTGGTAGGATGTGCGGCTGCAGCCGACTTTCCTAGGAACTATGCCGATACTCATCTGGAGTTCGTGAAGGAAACTGCAAAAAAATCTTCACAAGCATAGCCGGTTACTTCGTTCTTGTCCATACGCCGACAGTTTAGTCAATTAACCGCCCTCTTTTTTTTTTAATAATTGACAAACTACTGTTCGAGATTCGAACCCATAACCTCTCAGTTCCAAGTACACACAACGCCTTTAAAAGCGCGGCAACTTGGCTGGTTAAGTAGGTGCTCGATTTAGTATAAAGTTTTGTTTAATCAGAACCCAAAATTTTATTTTTAGCTTCTGCGCAGTTCTCTAGTTAATAATCGCACACAAGCTGTAGTAAGTGACGATTTAGATTTATCTAGTTATGCCATGTATAATAATCCGAAAGCTGAACTCAAGACTAAAGATCGGGCTGATTTATTAGAAGCAGTCCTTGGTGCCCTATACGTTGATAAGGTACTATTTTTTTTTTAAATTCAAATATAAATGGTTTTTTTATGAATTAAAACCGAAAATTTTCTCTAGGATTTGGATTACTGCACAACATTTTGTAATGTAACATTATTTCCACGATTACAAGATTTCATTATGAATCAGGATTGGAATGATCCGAAGTCGAAACTTCAACAATGTTGTCTAACATTAAGAACCATGGAAGGGGGAGAACCTGATATTCCAATTTATAAGTAAGTCAATTTTCCAGAAAAAATTACTCCTATTTGCTGTTCTAGAACTGAGAATCCATTCATTGCGCTATTTTCCAATTTGGATGAAATTTATTGGATCGAAAAATCGTCTTAAGTATCTCAAAAACTGTACCGTAAATCAACTTTGTATTTTTTGAATGAACCTTGTACACATCGCCACAAAAGTCGAGTTCTTTTTTCCAAATTTTGTAATTGATTCGTGCTTTAGTCATTCGATTTTCGAAAAAATGCTTCGTCTAAAAGTTGTTCATTATAACTATACTTCCAACTTTTATTCGAAAACTTTTCTCAAATGAATAAGGCACAAAACAACTAGAAAATAACGCTACTTTTGTGGCTGCTAGTACAGGCAGTTTCATTCAAATCAATGGAAAAAATTGTTATTTTGCAAATTTATGTCACTGATGATTTTGGATAATTCGGGAATCTTTGGTTTCTGAGATCTTTATTTGAAAAATCCTGTAATTTCAGAGAAACAAATTGTAATAAAAAGATAATCAGTTCTAGAATAGGAATAAATTTGTGATTTCGTCTTAATAATTTGTATTATTTTGAAAATAGGGTAATCGAGTGTAAAGGACCCACAAATACACGCGTTTACACGGTAGCCGTTTATTTTCGCGGACAACGATTAGCTAAAGCAACCGGTCATAGTATTCAACAAGCCGAAATGAATGCAGCACGACAAGCATTAGAAAAATCACAAGATCTATTCCCACAATTGGATCATCAAAAACGTGTGATTGCAAAAAGCATGAAAAAACAGAAGAATCAACGCTCGTTGCAGTACACACCACATGCGTCTTCATCACCGGTGCCGAATCAACATCAACAGAACGATCACTACCCATCGTCACGAGAGCGTAATAATCGTGAAACAACCTTACCAGAATCATATCGACAAAAGAATTCAACAAACTCTCGCTCAACATCATCGTCCAAAAATTCTAGCCCAAGATCTGACGATGATTAATATCCAGTAATTTTATAATTAATAAACGAAAAAGATTTATAGTTCAAGTCCTGTTAGGCGAAAAACCTACCACAGACCCTTTCTAGCGTCATTTTTTCGAGAGATACTGACTTTATTTCAAAAACAGTGGGCGATAGAGAATTTTAATTACAAAGTTGCTCCATAGAAAAATACGAACTTTCGCTCGAAATATTACTGATTACTTATTAATAAAACCGAATATTTTCGACAGAAATTGAATACGGTTTTACAGTTGAATTATTGAAAATCTGTTTCGAACAAAAGTTGTTACTATTTATATCAGCTAACTATATTTTTGGAATAAAATTGACACTTCTCCTTAAAGGGAGAGTTGACTGATACTAGCAAGGACAGACTAATAAAATTGTCGTAGGTTTTTGGACAAATGTCTAACCTAACATTTCTTCAAACTAGTTATTTGTTATTAATAAAAATTTTTTTATTTTTATAAGTTTATATTACTTTTTTTTATACTTTTGCATATTTTACCGAAGACAAAAATGTGCAAATTTGCTCCAAAATCAAATTATGTATTTTTTTTAAGCACTATGTTTATAAAGATTCATCAACTTTGTGTTTAGCAGCCTTCAAAAATCATTTTCAAAATTAAAATCGGTTGCAATTCGTTTGTGATATTTGTTCCGAAAATGCACCAGAATCCAATAGAGAACTCATCGGGCTGTGAATCTGTGAAAATGATTTGTATTCTAGTCCAAATAAAAAGTACTATCGACTCCATTAGTGTTTACTCAAAATGGCGGCGCTTCCCCTCCATCGCGCGTTATGCATCGCAGTCCTAATTCAGCTTAACAAATTCTTTGTACCTTTAGCTAGAGCTGAATTCATTTGTTTTGACTATTATATGCGCGTAAGGGGAACTTTTTTAAAAGTAGAAGGGCAACTTATACTGGTTATATTTCACACGTTTAAGTAAAATGATAAATGGATTACAAGTGGGGGAAACATTAATATGTTTCCTCCCCGTCATTTTGAAAATAGACTGATCCACTCAAACTGTGACGATATTCGAGGCTTCTTTACAAATGAATATACTTCTATCTTATGGTGTATTATATTTTTAATGTAGCTGATACTTTCGTAGCTGCAACACCAAACCGTATCCCCGATTTTGTTATCATCAGTTTTTTTGAATTACCCCCCTATATATCAAATTTATAAACGTATTCACATCAAAAGATCCATTATAGTGAATTGATTCGAATAAAAGAGTTGCATCAGATTAAACAGTTTGTTTTCAACATTTATATTTAAAAAAAATTACAGGATGATCCTAATTTAAATGGATTGTGTAAGTCAATTTTCAATATACACACATCTGTCAATCAAGACCATTTAATTAATTAACGGTTTGTAATTACTCAAGTATTTATTTTAAACATGGATGTTAAAAAGAGGTTTGAACTCTACATAAAAAAAAAAGATTCATTACAGTGAATTGGATCGAATAGAAGACTTGAATGGATTCATTTTTTAGATAAAAGAGTTTGTTTTCATTATTCAATGAATTTTGAATTAAAAAAAAACATTAACACTCGTTATTAAACTTCAAAAGAGGTGTTGCTTTTTCTAAATTTTACTGCGAATCAATTCGCTTTTAGAACAAAAGCTGTTCTAAGTCTTATAACGACCAATCATATGGATTCGATTGCATTAATTTGAAAAAGGAACGATGTGCCACTTTTGGAGTACAGAATGATTGATTCATTCTGGTGAATTCAAAGAAACTTTAATGAATATTCGGTGATATATTAATTTTTATTCTTAATAGATTTATTTAATTATGCTATAATTATTCTTATTCTATGTACTTAAGAAAAATTTTTGATTGGCTATAAACAGTAAAACGTTTCCAATATTATATAGCTGATTTCTACACTCCAGTTCAAAAAAGAAAATGAAACAGTCAGTCACATTCTTAGTGTTAGTGTATGTAATATTATACATACATTCAGTAATATAGATACTTAGAAAGTGACTTACCGGTTCAAATATATTGAATTTGAGTGTACCATTTGTGAAATAGTGAGATATAGAGTTATATATACAAAAGTTTATGAGAAATTTATAAAAAGTTCAAAATATAAAAAGAAACAAAACAAATCTAATTTTATTAAAAAAATTTTTAATTTTATAATCTACACAAAAATAAATCCAAAATTCCCTTTGAAATTTTTATGATACTTTTCTTTATCAGGCAACGGATTCGTGAAAAATTAGTTGTGTTTATAACTAAATAAGTTACTAAGTATATCTAACTTAGTTTTTTGCCAGGACATTTGACAGATACTAAGCAACTTAGATTGTGACAACATTTTGCTTAGTAAATGCTACCAGATTGGGCGATTTTAAATTTAGCGGATTTAATAAAGCTTAGTATATAATCTAAGTGATTTATTCTTGGGATATTGGGAGCTCTTGGAACACTTGAATATCTTCTCTGGTGGATGCATTAGAAACTTAAGCTAGTAGGTCCATGTTTTCTGCTCCAACCTCCTTGGCACATCCTTCGGCCTACAAGATTTGTGTTCGCACTTTGGTGAACACCTGATAAACTACTACCGAAATATTAAGCTTCGCATCTGCAAGAGATCCCAATACTTAATAGATTCAGGATCTATTCGTTTTGGGCGCTTTCAGCGCCATCAAGCGGTGAACATAGTGTTCAACTTGACGCTGGCGTAGCGCAGTAATGGTTGAGTTCAAACGATGGACACCACGGTCACAGACGCGTTATCCATGGAGGTATAACTTCGTGAGTAAAATCTGCTTAAATTTGAATACATATTGATTTTTTTTGAGAATTAAATTTTGTTTAGCTAAGAATTAAACCATTATTAAGGATGGTCGTTTCGTTTGACACTACTAGATGTCGCCACAGATGCAAGAAAAGCTAAGTATACGGATTATTTTTTATTTATTCTTTTTTTTCTTCTATTACTACAAATCTATGCTAGATATTTCGAAAATACTTTTTTGTTGAAGTAATTTTTTGGATATTTGATTAAAAGCTCAAAGCTGTTTATATTTTGGTTTTAAATCAATTGATCTATGATTCCAATTAAAATTAATTTATAGTTGTTTTAAAATATTAATTTTATGATAAATTTTAATAATGGGATAGATTTTTTTTGTAACAGGGTGAGAGGGTTAAGTGGGAGTGCTTTATTGATAGTACTTCAACTATACATGTAATAGAAATACCTGTACCGTGTACACTAGTTACCGATTTCAAGTAGTTCGTGTGTTTGGTATGTTCTACAATAATAATTGACTATGTTTAAACCTACATGTTGTATCTAGATACAAATATACAGACTGTGTTGGAATGCTTTTCCAATAGAGAATCAATGTTAAATATTATTTATTACTGGCAGGCCGTCTGGTTACTGTGCGGAGTCAGTCAGTACACATGTAATGAGTACACACTCTTAAATGATTCAGAACACACAGTCAATGAGTCAGTACACACTCAGGGTGTCTAGTTGTCTGGAAAATCTAGAAAACCTGGAAAGGTCAGGGAATTTTGAATTTCTGGAAAAGTCATGGAATTGTCAGGGAATTTCGTAAAATACCCGGAAATTTCATGGAATTTCGCATAATCGTATTTAAAAAAAACTTATTTCTAAAAAATTATTACTAATAATTATCTGTTTTCAGGTTTTTGAAAAAATTTTATGTCTGTTACTGATGAAAAAGAATGTATAGGTTTTATCATATTATCCATAAAAAATGAATATAAATGAACAAATCTATACTTTTCTTAATTTTCCTATCAATAACAAAATATTATATGGAAAAATGGTCTGGAAAAATTCGAATTCAAGTCTGGAAAACGTGGAAAAGTCAGGGAATATTTTGCCAAAATATTACTAGACACCCTGAGTCACTCTTAAATGACAAACAAACTACCATACGCATATGAGATGACCACGTGTGTACTGACTGACTCCGTACAGTAACCAGACGGCCTGCCAGTAATAAATACTATTTAACATTGATTCTGTATTGGAAAAGTATTTCAACACAGTCTGTATATCTAGATACAAAATATAATTTTAATAAATAATTGAATGTTGTACTCGATGTTCAAGTCAGCATTTAACGAAGTTATCAACGATTCGTTATATCCAATTTTGGATACACACAGTCGTGGATCTAGGGATGATCGTAGGGGTCACGACATAACCATAGTTCGATTTTATTATAACATTTATCTAGCTTCGACCTTAACTTTCCCTTTACGAATCCTAGACTTGCTGCATCTGGATACGTATTTTAGATGGTTCAAGTCCCTGCTCGGGCGCCAATGTTGAGGATAAGAAAAGATTTCAAGTAGATCTGAAATCCTAATCTAACCAACATTAAATAGACGCTGTATTTTTGGAATTGAATCGGTTTTTTTTTGCCTGATAAATAATGAATGCATAATCTCGTTAGTAGATACCGTGGTAACTCAGGGAATATATAGTACACTACAGTTCCAGATGGGATCGAATGATATTTCGTAAAACCTCTGGAACTGTGCGAGACACAAGCAAGTATGCTTCTGTCTCGCACGGTTCCAGAGAGATTTTAGTAATCCGATAGTAATCCAGTTGGAGAATTTGACAAATACTCAATACTTAGTGAAAACAAGGCTAGTCAACGGAGATTGGCGATGGGAGAGGGGGGGTTTAATGGAGGAGAGTAGCCTGCCTAAAATGGTATTGAAAGAACCGTAAGGAAAACATAGTTCGATGAACTTACGTATGGACTTCCATCAGTCAACCCAGTAACTTGGTGAAAACTGGGATTGGGAGATTGGTCGAGACTGGCGATATCAAGGGAAGAGAGCGAAGGTTGTGGATGGGACTAAGGTTCACTTGAATTTGGATAGCTTTAATTGGATGAACATGCAATTTTCAAAAAATGGTGAGTAAACTCTCTTAACCTCTATATACAAACGTAGCCTGACAGATTTACACCAGTTTGTTTTTTGAAATGTTTATACGGCGGAAGACCCAAGATTAATATTAGCTTTAAACTTTAATTTAGCTTTTTGTTGCTTGTCATAGACAAATTACGTTGTGAATTCAAAATATTCGGTGTAAATCTGAATTTATGCGTTTTTAGGAAAGGTTGAACGACAAATTTACAGCCGAGGTATGGGGGAAGTCATATCGGTCCCAGAAGTACCAAAACTAAAAATTTCCTACAATTTTTGATTAAAATTGTTTAAAATATTTTCGTTCAATCACTTCTCTTCAGAGACCATAGTTTTTAGTCCTATGAAATGCAGTCCTTGCGTAGCGTGATGTATGATTCAGACTTTACAGTTTTCCAAACTAGGTATTTAAAATAATTATCTACTTAATTGGTTAATATTATTTATAAATATTAATTAGGTTATTAATTTTATTTCCAATCAACTTTCAATAGCTTTATTATGTTCAATATTTATTGATTACATTAATGTACATGGTTCCGTACCAAAATGAAGACTATTTATTTAAATTGTATTTAAGGTACCTAATTGATTTGTAGTTGCACAGTAAAAATGATACGACTCAAACCCCTAGGTACATCAAATGCAAGAATAGACTTAGAGTGTATTCGTTTTGGGCGCTTACAAGCTCAATTTACTGGCGTTCGTTTTGGCCTATGAACGCTTACGTTACTATGGAAAATACCGTACATTTCAGGCATTATAAGTACGTGTAAGCGTCAGTGAACACTTTGAAATAGTTAATAATGGTATTAACAATAGTGTTGATGAAGATTTTCGATTTTTTTTCCAATTCCAAGACCTATTAAGTAAAATTTGAGATTGGTTGAATGAATATTTATGATATAATAGGTTTCAATAGAACACAGTGTTATCAACCTTATTTTGATACTATTATTCGTTAGTTTCGCTGTATAACACAACTCGTATGAGTATCCATAACAGTTTTCGAATGTTTATTATGCATTGTATTTCATGGAAAAACTAATGCAGTGTGTTCCAAAAGTTTCAGAACGATCACAACTCTTAAATCGTATAAAATGGGCATCAAACCGTATAAAAGAGGGGATATCTCGAAAACTACTTGTTGAATCTTCAAATCAACTAGGTTTTTGGGTTTTATGGGTCATAATTACCTCATAAACTGATTTTCATTCAAATCGAAGACCAAAAATTTGTTGTGATTTTTTCGATTTTTTCTAAGGGGATTACCTTGACAAAAAAAAATCGAAAAAAAGTTTTTGTTACCGATTTAGATGAAACACACTGCATAAGGTAATTTTGACCCAAAAACACGGAAATACTATTTATTTGTCGATTTGGTGATCGGTTTACGAGATATCGAGATACAGTCTGAAATCATATGAAAGGGGGTGTAAAATCATATATAGGTGAGCATATCTCGTAAACTATATGCCAAATTGTCAAACCACTTGAATTTTTGTGATGTATAAGACAAAGGTATAATATAAAAAGCAATAAAGTAATAAAACATATTATGCATCAATTATTTGAACTATGGCCACACCTAGTTAAGCGCTCATTGGCTAAACTCATTGATTAAACCTAAAAATCATAATCCAACAATTGTACATAACTCTTGATCACTGCTAGTACAGTTTTCGAACACCCGGTATAAACTTATTATCTACCTTGTATAACACCCAGCACAATTTCAATCAGTTTCAAGCTATGAGAGTTGTTTCAAAACTATTTCTGTGAATATTTGTTGTTATTCAAAACTTAAGAGCATGCACTAGAACCATGATCTCTTTCAATAGAATCAATATTTCATAATTATTTCATATATATTGAACAATTATACTCTATTTCATATAGTTCGAACACATCCAAGCACTTCTTTATTAATTTACTGTATAAAATAACCCATGGAAATAAGAAAATCGCGTTCAATCGATGATTTGGTGAGTAGTTCACGAGATATCAATATTTCATAATTATAGTCTATTTCATATAGTTTGAACACATCCAAACACTTCTTTATTAATTTACTGTATAAAATAACCCCAAAAATAAGATGATCGTGCTCATTTGATTATTGGTTAGCAGTTTACGAGATATTGTAATCAATATTTCATAGATATAGAATAATTCTAGTCTATTTCATACAGTTTGAACACTGATGATAATCATGATTATCCTTTAAGTTTGCCTTTAAAATATGACACAATTTTTACCAATAAAAATTAAATTAACAAATCATTTCCATGTCCTGGATCGAGAAAAAAATTCGACCAATAACAAGGGTTAGTTCTCGTTTGTTCTAAGACGCCACACACAAAAGGATTTAAATGTTTGTGAGGCAAGTTATTGTAGGTATTGAATATTTTACAAATTTTTCTCTTGCTTTCTGTACCAGGATTTACGCTTTTATCAAATTTCTAGGTCTAAATAAGTTGCTAATTAGTTCGGTTATATAGTTATGAACCCCTTTCGAACACCATCTTAAAGGCGAGAGACAGGCAAATTAGATTTCTCATATTTTTATTTGAATCCTGGAAGATCTACGAAATTTCCAAAGACTACCAAAACTAAGAAGAAAATCCCGATTTCCAGATTGATCTCTTCATTTTGCGCCCAAAGATCTACATATCTATCAATTACAATGGGTCAATGGGTCAATATCATTATTTTATAAGGTTAGTGTATTCATGAATTTCGGTAATGCACTCTCATGGGGTTGGCCACAACTGTGACGAAACCACTGAGTATAAAATGTTTGAATATAGTTGGTACATATTTTATTGAACACTTGTGTACCCTTAGAAATAATTCTACCTTTGTAATTTGTGTTAAAATAGATATTCTATGTGTTTCGATGTCACTGTTCACATAACATAAGTACATATATATATATATATATATATATATATATATATATATATATATATATATATATATATATATATATATATATATATATATATATATATGTATATATATCATTCACATTAATTTGTTGAAATGTTGGTACGAATATTGTGTACACCAACATTAAAAAAAAAATAAAATAAAAAACATATTTTCGAATATAACAGAAAGCAGTGACGGTTCATGATTTCTCTCCGACGAAAAGAAGGAGGTACTCAATTCAACCTGTATATATATATATATATTTTTTTTAATGTATGATCACGCATAACTTTTTACAGAGTAGTCCGATTTTGATAATTCATTTTTCGTTGGATAGGGTCCCATATAAATTTATAATATTTACATTAGTGTAGGACTAAAAAGTTACTTTTTTATTTTTTCCTTTCTTTTTTCGAAGGTTTAATTTTTTGATACAAAGTAATTATTTTTTGCTTTTCAGTTACTTTCTTCTTTCGTTGGTTCTATTTTTTGTTAAAAAGTTTTTATCCTTAATTTTTTTTCTTGGTATTTTATAAAATACAGTAAAAACAATTTTGAACTCGAAGTAAAGTTTCGAAGGAAATATCTTGAAGAATTTCTGCAGTAATTAGAGAATTGTTTATTAAACGTGGATTCCCTCGCATTACTATAAAGCGATCATGATGGGTTAAAAAGTAGAAACGTTGGTAAATAGTTTTGTATAATATTAGTGGTAAAGTTATTAATGACGTCATATTTCAAGATGGTGAGGATGTGAGTGGAATGGATGGAATTTTTGTGTATAGACTAGGAATTAGTAGAATATGCGGCTACAGCCGACTATGATAGGAACTATGCCGATATTCATGTGGAGTTCGTGAAGGAAACTGTAGAAAACCTTCTCAAGCATAGCCGGTTACTTCGTACTTGTCCATACGCCGACAGTTTAGTCAATTAACCACCCCTTTTTTTTATAATTGACAAACTGCCGATGTCGGGATTCGAACCCATAACTTCCCAGTTTCCAAGTAGGCATACTGCGCAGATATTACGCCGTTTCCAAGATATACCTAACCATCTTTATACGATTTTAAACAATTAGACTAATTTGATCGAAGTCGCCACTGATTGTAATCCCAGTTCTATCCTGTACGAGTGCAACTCTGTTGTTTATTGTTAGTAACTTTGAGATGAAACATTGTGTATCTATCTACATATAAACGGAGACTTGTGGCTGATACTCCCTCTCAATTCCAGACGCCTACACAAAACTGTACTGGATATTTTGCATAAATTTAAAACAAAACAAAAAACAATTTTTTGTATAGAGCTTCTTTTTTTTTTGATTCATTGTCTTTCATTAAAAAAACCATTAACTAACACCGGTGAAGGTTCTAAATGATTTCGAATCTACCTGGCGGTAGTTCATTGTCTAAGCCAGTGCTTCTCAAACTATTTAAATGTGACGTATCTATTTGGTCTGTTAAATAATTTATGGATACCTATTTAAGAGCCCTGATGCCAAAGTGTTCAAGACTGGTACGGATCGTATTGTTGTCGATTTGTTCCGAATTCATTCGGTTTTTGAGTTTGAAGTTTTTTGAACGAAATGAAATTGGTACAAATCAATCGGGACCCAATAAAAACCCAACTTGGTAAAGTAATATTATTTTTCCCATTTTGGATCTATTTTGGAACCCATTAGTATAACCCAATGTAAAAATCAATGACCTGACATTAATTTTGCCTACATGGGATTATTTCGGGAAATTATTGGAAAAACCCAACATAAAATTTACAATTTGGTATCAGTTTTGCCCAACTGGGATATATTTAGGATATGATTGGGAAAACCCAATGGGAAATTACGAATCTGATATAAGTTTTGCCTAACTGGGATCTGTTGGGAAAATATTATTGGGAATATCCTACATAATAGTTAATTAAAACCAAAAAAATAATAAAAAATTTGTACAATTTTTTTGCTATTTCAGCGGATAATTACTTTTTAGTGGTATCAGGATCAGATAGGGATCCCTATTGGGAAACCCAATTGGTTCCCAAGACTTCTATACGTTATATCCCAATTCGGAATCTCTATTGGGCAACCCAATTGGTTACCAAGCGGGTGTACACGAAAATTTCTAGTCGGGCACCCTGTCAAAGTGCTCAAGACTGGTACGGATGAAATCGAACAAAGCTTTTTGAATGAAAACCCAATGAATATGGTATAAATCTACTTCAAAAATTTGAAAAAGGATCGTCACTTTTGACACGGTTAGTACAAGTAGTGGGCTTATTTAGCCCAATGAACCGATGCGAATATTGGTTAGACAAAAAAAACTCAATGTACGTCGACGTGCTTCAATGCGCGTTATATTCGCTAAATAATCCCATTGATATCTGGGTTCAGATATCAATTAATGGTCTGCCCTCGAGGTGACCAATTATTAAAGCCTAACTTTTCTTCCCTTTAATTTTTGTCCGTGAAGAATAATGGTTCTTGTTTAAAATGTACGGATTGCTAAATGTATCGTTTAATTTACCGTTTTGATAATATACACAACTCCATAAAGCTGCTACCATCATCAAAGCTTTCCTTTATAAATTGCATGGTTGCAAGTAAAATAAAAGCTGGTGTTAGCTTAATGGAATTGTTGCTGTAACATAGGTTGCCTATATATTTAAAAAAATATTTTCACTAAATGAGAATTTTATACTGTAAGCATGCGCATTTGTATTATTTCGGTTTTTTTTACTAGTCTTTTTAACTTTCGTATACTGTATGCTTAATGTGTGAAGATTTTTAATTGTTTCAATACTAAGTATATATTGAGTTCTTTATCAGTTCGTGTAGAGTTTATTTTACTTCGAAATTATACTTGAGCGATCAGTTTGATCTATTGTACCTCCTTTCCTTGAAGGGTTATCTAGGAGTCCTATGGTCTTGGTAAACATTTGGATATCTACAGGCAACACTTTATTGATTCCATCTGGCTGGAGATCTTTTCAACCTAAATGATACTGTCTTTTGAAATAAAGAATTTTTCAGTCACATAGAATGTTAATTCCGGTTTCCTCATACCAAAATCGGCAGAGGTCGTACCCTGTGAGATTGTGGTTTCCAGTGGCCAGTTAGAAGGCTAGTAAGTATCCCCAATTAGTTTTAGCGAATTTCCTGAAAGGAAATAGAGCTATTGGTCCTCTACCGAAGTCAAAATTGAGCAAAAATTTCTTCAAATGCCCATCGATCCTACCTAGTAGATGTCAAAAATCACCATCTGTAAAATTTATATATATATATATATATATATATATATATATATATATATATATATATATATATATATATGTGTGTGTGTATCTGTAATCACTCTAGCGGTCACAGTTTTCATTTTATCGTAATGAAATTTGGTATTTGAGACGCTTTTGGTATTCAAAAGGTCAAGTTCGTTTATGGGTAAAATCGAACAAGGGAAAAGGGTGGGTTTAGAGGCAGGGGGAAACACAAAATTTGACATATCTATACACTTGTTGATTACATGACACCACGATACGATACACTTGTTGATTATCACTGATCATATTTCACACCTCTAATTAAAATGACAAATGGACTTAAAGTGGGGGAAACATTCATATGTTCCATTCGCTTTATTTTGAAAATAGATTGATCCATTCAAACTGTGACAATATTCGAGGGTTCAATACAAATGAGCACAGTTCTATTTACCAAGCATGACAGAGATATTCGAATTTCAAACGAACTATGACAGTCACATGAGTATTTTACAAAATTTGTCTATTGAAATACATATTAGGTTGTTTTTTTTTGTCCGAAGAGCATCATATTATCACAGGTCCCAAATTAAAAAAAAGTTGGTTTTTTGTGTGTGTTGATGATGTTCTGTGTGTATGTAATTTGCACAAAATGCAAAAAGAGGGCTTGAAGTGAGAGTTTCCTTGTTTCGTTTTCATAATACACATCGCATCCATCGCCTGCCTAGCTGACAAGATTTCGAACAGATATGAACAGATACCTAGTAACAGTATCATCGCCAGCAAGCTATGATCTACACAAAAATCATTTTCATCAGTGCTATAGACTATACCGTATGTGTTGGAAAGCATTGCTAATAGAGAATCAATGTTAAATATTATTTACTATAATAACTATACACAATATGCTTAATAAAGAAATAAAAATAGTGGGGGTACTCTGTAGTGTGTCTGTTGTGTATGTTTGCTGGACTGTTTTGTACTGCATTAACATGTAATGAGAGTGAGTTAACTACGTCATTGTTGTCTTCTTAAGCTTATAGCATTATTTCTAACAATTGAAAATTCTTTTTTGAATATCCCTTATTATTTGTATGTGGAATGTTTGAAAATAAATTATAGAATTCTATTAACGGTATAACATAAAACAACAATCCACACAAATTAAAAGAAAAATAAAACCCCAAAAAGAAAAAAAAAAGTATTCTGACAAAAAAAAAATTGCTTAGCGATTGCTTATCCTAAAATGCCACAATCAATAAATTGACACATTCCTGTGCCGAATGTCCCCCAAAGTACCATTTAATAATTTGCACTTTTTAGCGAATTTCCTCCAAAGGATATGCAGCTATTGTTTTTGCACCAATGTTGGAATTTCGTAAAAATTTCTTCAAATGTCTATATATATATAAATATATATATAAATATATATATATAAATATATATAAATATATATATATATATATAAATATATATATATATATATATATATATATATATATATATATATATATATATACATATATGCATATGTACTTATTTAAAATGTCTGTGGACTCTCTAGCGGTCACAGTTTTATTCCGATTGGAATGAAATTTGGTATTTGAGTCGCTTTTGGAATTCTAAAGGTCAAGTTCGTTAATGGGTAAAATCGGACGAGAGTATCTCCCTTAATATTTGAAAAATCGAAAAATTTATCAGCAGTTAAGTTGTAGGTACTAAGTTTTACTGTAATTTTGTTTCTTATCATTTTTCTGTTACACTAATATTTACAGAAATATTTACAATTAAATATTGAAAGTTAAAATTCTAAATATCTCTGTTCACATTAGAGTTTGAGAAAAATGATCAAGTAATGAATTGTAGCAAACTTCTATTTTCTACAACTTTACTCCTTATACATTTTTCGATTATTCTAATATTAAGAGAGATATTTAATATTTTGTGTTAGTTTGATACGAATACATGAATTATATTTTATTGTAAAAAATTTTGATTGACGTTTCCGTAGTAACTATAAACTATAATCGTTATACATCGTTCTATTTTGGCTATTAATAAATTTAATTTTTGCAAATACTAAAGTCATATCAGATATTATATTTCATTTTGATCACACTAAAATTATGACCGCTAGAGAGTGATTTATGTATTCTAAGGAAATTCGCTAAGTTGACGCAGCTCCTGCGTAATGAATTTTTTTTTTTAAAATTATTGTGTAATAACCCATTATTGAAATATGGTAAACCATTAAAACACACAACCAAATATTTCTCATGCATTCACATACGTAATGATTAATACGACCAATTACAAAGGGCATCATAACATCCCCACTATTAAATGAAATCAAACACCATGCATCACAAGCCTATAGCCGGATGTATGTATGTATGTGTATAGTTTTGTAGTAAATATTTTATTTATTTATTTAACATTGATTCTCTATTAGCAATGCTTTCCAACACATACTGTAGAGTATAGTATTATAGTTGAGGCTGGCTGGTTGAGTAGGTAGTAGCTAGTAGGTAGTGAGTGGCCTTCTATAGTAGTCACCAGTGTAATATCACATAATGGGCACTGATAACATCGACACGACAAATACGAAAGTAATCTTTTGATCAGATGAATTTTCACTCACTGAAAATAAGTCTTTAAACACGTTTCTATCACATCATATCTGATCTTTATTTTTCATGTGTTCAGTGTTTTACCTCTTCTACTCATATTTTAACGTATTAATCATTATTGGAGAGAGATGGGGGGGGGGGGGTGTAGTGGCTGGCAAGTGAAGAGTTGAAACTTTTCTGTTTGATCAGTACCTAGGTAATGCACAAAAATTCTTAACACTCCTGTAAATCGGAAATGAGCAGACATTCAACCTTGCGACAGAATTCCATAGATAGATTGATTTCCATAGATAGATTGTCCCTGGACGGACTACACTTCGACTATACGGTCCATTGTGATGGCTAAGGATGTGAGGATGTGAGTGGAGTGGAAGGAATTTGTGAGTGGACTAGGAATAGGCAGGATATGCGGCTGCAGCCGACTCTAATAGGAACTATGCCGATATTCATCTGAAGTTCGTGAAGGAAACTGCAGAAAACCTTCTCAAGCATAGCCGGTTACTTCGTTCTTGTCCATACGCCGACAGTTTAGTCAATCAACCACCCCTTTTTTTTTAAAAAATAATTGACAAACTGCCGGGATTCGAACCCATAACCTCCCAGTTTCCAAATATGCATACTGCGCAGACATAACGCCTTAAACCGCTCGGCTACTTGGACTGGTTTATTTTCCATACTGCGGGATCATTTCCATCGAAATATTGTCACAAAGCTTTCTTCTATTCTTTGACGAAAATTTCACGAAACAAAAAATACGTCAGCAAAAATCTTTTAATATTGGAGAGGAACAAAATTTCAATCTTGTGCCCATGGAATATTTTCCCAAATTTTCATATAAATTGATCGAACGTCATTTTCCCTAAACAACTAGGTATATGGAGTACTTACCACCGAAATATTGCCTAAAGAGAAATTTAAACCTACCTAAGGCTTAAATTCCTGGAGCTCTAACAACTGTAATTTGGGCTTTTAGTCAGGGTCTCTCTTAATTGTCTTAACCTTTTTCTGACAAAATGCAAGCAATGTAAAGAATTTGTTTAATTTGGGGGAAAGGTCATAATCCCCATGACTACTTTCCCTTGATCCGCGTTGAATATTATTAGATGGGAAAAGAAAAGAACGTCATAATTGGGTCAAACGAAAATAAACTTTCTTTTTGGCAAAATTTCACGGACAGTAAATTTTCCGAGATCTCAACTATAATTTAAGCTCTTAATCTCGCTGAATACTTGTGGAAAGTAGATCGAAACTTTTTGGGGACACTTGATAAGGTTCCCATGGATCCGCGTTTGATATTATGAAACAGTAAAATAATAGAACCTCTTAATTAGGTCAAACCTAGAATTCTTTTACAACAAATTTGTGCAAAATTTCACGAAACAATAAATAAAAATAAATACAGCTGCAAATAAAAAATAATAATATGGAAATAGCTACTACAAGAATGTTGAAAAAAAAAAAATTTTTATAAGACCCTATGTCCGGTATTTTTAAGACACTTATTTCCAAATCAGTGCATTTCTAATAAAATAATATTTCAATAGATTTTTGCTTGGCATAATACCCCAGTATTAATGAACTAATAAGCGTAAATCTGATTATGAAGTTTTGTATGAAGAAATTTTTCAAAAATAGATGAAAAAAAAAAAAAAGAACCTACAAATACAAATACACAAATCATGTTGTAAATGTAATGCATTCACTGAACCCATACTTCATAATTCTATTATTTTCAAATTTAATATTGTGTAATAATACCTTGTCGTAGACATGTTACAACTTTTGTTTGTTAAATAATATCAAAACTATTGACCTACCGAAAAAATTGTTCTGTTATGAACATATTTTTATATACATTTTGACCACAAAAATATACCGCAAATCTATGTTATTTATTCATTCACTATTCAATAATTCTGTTTATGTGTGTAAGCGGCCTTATTGAGCGCTCTAAGGCGTTATGTTACTTGGAAACTGGGAGGTTATTGGTTGGAATCCCGACATCGACAGTTTGTCAATTATTAAGAAAAAAAGGGGGCCGTTACTTGACTAAACTGTCGGCAGTTTCCTTCACGAACTCCAGCTGAATATCGGCATAGTTCCTATCATAGTCGGCTGCAGCCGCATATCCTACCAATTCCTACTCTATACATAAAAATTCCTTCCACGCCCGGGAAAACTCAGATGCCAGGTATACCTAACAGATGGCGGATCTCAACCTGATACCTCCTATACATGTCTAGAGCTTTTATGTAGACTTAGAGATCCCATCAATCGAAAATAGCTCAAGAACAAATCAAAAGAACTTGAAGATTTCTTCTGAAACTGAGGTAAGGTATAATTGATCTTGTTGGAAATTTGAACCAAAGAAGGTCCAAAATCTGCGTCAAACTACTGACGTGTTTTTCTCAGAAGCAATGTAAACTCAAGGAACATCTCCAGAACCTGGTGGAAGCTTCAGGTTTCTCAGATAAAACCGAAGGAAACTTCGAAACACCTGCTGATGGTCTGTAACGAGAATCAGTTGCTTGAATGTCTACCATATGTTTGTAGGGAATTTCAATTGTTTTTTTTTTCTACCAAAATTAAGTAATATTGGGACCAAAAAGTTTAGGCATATTATTGGGTTAAATGTATATAGATTTAAATTGATTTATGAACCAGCAGTTTTTCGAAAGCCAAACTATTAGGGTCGATTTGTTGATGGATAATCTATTCGAAGTTCTAAACAAACTAATAACCAAACCCACAAAACTGTTTGCGTATTTTTCGACCCATTTACTAAATAGAATTTTAATTACCCTAATTTTCATATTCATATCTTCCACATTTTGCTAATAAAATATCATTCCTTATCATATAAATCACGTTTTCCAATCGTAACAAAGAGAGGTACATTTATTACTTTCGGTTTGAATAGAATTTGATCCTTTAGAGTAGAAAATATTTAGTCAAATTTATCACTATTCAAAATTTTCCGATAATATGTATTAAACAGTTTTGAGAAAATTGTCAAATGTTTCACATTTTTTTTGTTAAACAATTACCAAATCCATACTATAATCCATACAATAGTATATAGATATCTAATGTGAGGGGTGAGAGGATAAATGATCAGGTAAGGGGATGCGGGGAATGGATATTATATTAAAGGTAACGATATAAAATATACAAACATTATGTATAATATATAAAACTAATTCAATGCACCTCTTGTTAGTCTTTGAAATGCACTGATCTGAAAACATATATAAATATTATGGATGCAAAAGCCTCCCTTTAAATACTATATATATATATATATATATATATATATGATCCCAATATTCCCGTATCACCCCACTTAACATTCATGTGATATAAACGCAATGAATATTATCGAAGTATATTACGAACATATTTTACTTTTTTTTTCCAAAATAAACTTAAAATATTGTTGGAATTGTGTAAAATGCTACTTACGTCATATTCCAACAAACTAACAAATATACTTGTAAACAGTGTTTTGTGTCGTTTATTATCAGTTTTAATGTCGATGAATGCTTCAAAATACAGGCAAACTGATTTAGGTTGTCATAAAAGTTCTTTAAATTGTTATGACAAACAACTTTCATTCGAGACATTTTTCAACAAACTTCATGGATTGGGCGCACAAATCAACTTGAAATTTTTAAAAAAGAACTCCACTTTTCAGGACATGTGTACCAATCCACATTAGTGTTAAGGTAAATTAAACAAAAGGCTCGCTAACACGAGAAGGATCCTTCTTAAGCCCTCCTCTTACCAGACCATGTCATTCTCAAGAGTAGATATATTCCCTGTTAAATTTAAGGAAAAATAAATTTCGGGTTCTTTTAGCGTTCATTGTAAAGCATGACATATATAATAAAAAGTTTATGATACTAATTGACGATAGTCAATTAGTATCATATTAGAGCACTATTTCACATAGATTTGAATACGGCAAACATTGTATAATAAATAGTATTCGACGATAAATCGTTTAGTATAAAATCAAAAAACGTTTCACTAATTCTGCAATGTTAATAATAAGATACAATAGAATAAATATCATAAAAAACAAAAAAAATGACGTAACATCTATTTTATATCGGAAATGTTTCACCAATTTTGCAATATTAATGCCTTAAAATACAATATGTATATTAATAAACAAAAAAATGACGTAATATCTATTTTATATCGGAAATGTTTCTTAAAATACAATTTGTATATTAAATAGAATAAAAAAATGACGTAACATCTATTGTATATCGATCCAACTATAAATAAATAAAAAAATATATACTATCTTTATATATTTTTTTTAATAACAGGTTATCTTACAAGATTCCAAAAGAAAAAATGTTTACTTTCAAATCAATGTTGACATGTTTACAAATTTCTCAATAAGGAAGTGTACGGAATTGATCATTTTCAATAAAAAAAAAAAAACAAATTTTTTCTATTAGATATTGTTCAATCGCCCGAGAATAACTGACACATCAATCAATTTACTCATCAAAATAGAGATAATCACTAATCATCCAATTTTGATATGAAATTGACTGAAAAGTCTGTTTACTTTTTGCTGGAATGAACATCTGTGTATTGTTAATTACAAAAATTCACTTCAATCTGAAAAAAAAAGAAGTTTTTGTATTGAATCGAAAAGAAATCATTTAGGATTCTTTAATTGCGCACTTAAAGCGGGTAATCAGCTGTCTTTAGAAACAGGTGAACAGATTTTTAAGTGGAAAACGTCTTACAATAATCTCTGGCTTCTTATCGCGCAGTATTGCTGAGCCAGAATCTTTGTGAATTCATTTTGGTCTCGTTTTATACGTCGAAAGAGAAAGTTGGTCTCATTCTTGTCGAGAAACAAATTAGGCAGACTACAGATCTTGTCGGAAATTTGAATCAAAGAAGATCCAAAAACTACGTCAGATTACTGACGAATTTCCTCAGAAACATTGTAAACTTAAGGAACATCCTCACCAGTCCAAGTGACCGAGCGGTCTAAGGCGTTATGTCTGCGCAGTATGCAAACTTGGAAACTGGGAGGTTATGGGTTCGAATCCCGACATCGGCAGTTTGTCAATTAAGAAAAAAAAAGGGGCGGTTAATTGATTAAACTGTCGGCGTATGGACAAGAACGAAGTAACCGGCTATGCTTGAGAATGTTTTCTGCAGTTTCCTTCACGAACTCCAGATGAATATCCGCATAGTTCCTACCATAGTCGGCTGTAGCCGCATATCACTACCAATTCTTAGTCTATACATAAAAATTCCTTCCACTCCACTCACATACTCACATCCTTAGGCATCACAATGAACCTTATGGTCGAAATATAGTTTCTACATTCTATCTATCTATCTACAAGGAAATTCAACAATTATTATTGGGCGACAAATTAGTTCAAAGGGTAATTATATTGATTGGACTATCCTCGTTGTGTCCTCATTAAATGTTGCAGAAGCCTTCGTAGAGGGTATCCATTCGTCCATATATAATTATGTTCCTGGATGTAAATTAAATTTTGTTGTTGATATTATGATGTACGATATAAAACACGATTATTTATGAGATATTAAAGAACGTAATCGTTGATGTATACACAAATTACAATCGTATTTCCATGGAACACGAATATATAAAGGTTGAAAGCAAAGCGTTATATTAAATTTACACACAATGCTCCATTCATTTAACTTAAATATATACACGTATTTATTATAGGTTATGATACCTATTTATAGGTGTATATTGAATCAATGCTTTCTCTTCAACTAAAGAAAATCGTATGGGTAATATACCGTATGGGTACTGGGTGTCACCACCACCAATCTACCACTACATCAAACACTTTTCATCATATTCAAATCGATATTTCAATATGGTTTATGTTGAGTTGATTCTTTTAGACTCGTTTCACGATTGGTGTGGATCCGAGACAAAGTCTCTCGGCACTAAGATCTGAAAGGTCTATTGGGATGTACACTCCCGTTCAATAAAATTGAACAGACGTGAAATGTTAATTTTCTTACATTTCATAAATCTCCTCACATTTGTAACTCTCTGTATAATGATTTATTTATAAACAAAGATAACTAGTATATATTTTAAGTGTGAAAAAAGAAATGGAAGTATAGTAAAAAACATTTACTACAAGAATAATCAAAATTGTGAGAGACTGATTCAGTTCAGATCTGTTCAATTTTATTGAACGGGAGTGTACTTCTTTATTTATCTTGCAGATACCTAGGATTTTACCTGGGTTAAGTTTCCTCACGTCACTGGGTATGAGGAAAGCTTCACGTAGGAACTTTAGCCTTTTACGAGCAAGACCCTTGCAGCTGCAAAGTAAACGACTCGCTGTTTTTGTCGGGTAATTAAGAAGTATCTTTCTCGGTCTTGGCGACCTTCTTAAAATGGGTTGATGGTTCCTGTAAGAATTTACAGGTTTGGGCTATATCTTTGGAAAACGAACGGATTATCATGGTCCTATGAAATTCTTCTTCTTCTTTTGGAAAATTCCATTATCTGTTCAATAAATTTTTTCGTAGCATGATAAATTGGACAAAATTTGTATCATACGTTAGTCAATTTGAAATAGGTTAGTTTTTCCTTTATATTGAACATTTACTGACTTTAAAATTTCCAGGCAAACTTTGATAAGAAATTACAAAATCTGAAAGTCCCTAAACAAACCATTGATCGAGATTCGGAATCCATTTGAGATCGTGGATACATTTATAACTAGCCATTCTCTACGGTTTAACCTCTACTAAGTTTATTCCTGTGAATATCCTACTGTTTATGATTCCCCTTTTTGCCACCAAATCCAAAGACAATATTGTTTTATTACTTCTATTCCAGAATCAGGGTTGCTTAATTCAATTTCGAGTAAAAATATTCCTTGGTTCTTGTCCACAATGAATCGTCGCTTAAGGTAAAAGCATCAAATTCCAAGAAAAAAGAATTCATTTGTACTATACGTGATTCTAGTGATGGCAGAATCTTTTCTATATTTTTAATAAAATAAGGAGTTACCTTTGTAATTTGTTTAAGGATTTACTTGAGTGCCGTCCTGTATTTATATAACAGGACTTTTGTTATATTGATGAGAACATGACACGTCTGTAATAGTGTTGTTAACACCAATTATTTATGTTCTGATACCCTTATTCAATTGGCTTATAGCTTATTTCATAAACACTTCGAACACCTGAACACCTTCACATCGAAATTATTAACTCGATAACTGAAACCCTATTTACCACCTATCCCTTGTTCCCGTCTATCCTCTATTCGCCGTATATGTGTGTTTTATCACTGACAACAACGCCTAGATTTCTATGTGTGAACATCATTTTTGGTTCATTGATTTTCTTTTACTTCTTCTATAAAAACACTTGCATGTGATTACGAGGCTTTATTTTATATAGATTTTGAAATATTCATGTGAGGTTTTTGAATTCGATTTCTTACATACACTGATAGAAGGAATTTCTTTCCTCAAGAATTTATAGTTTCTTCAAAATATTTGCTTCAGTAAAGAAACCCATGTTTTCATTCAAGACTACGCAGTCGAACCAAAGAGAGAAGAAACTAAAATTCTTGAATGGTGTTTAAAAATTCTTTAAAGTAGAATTCGGTAGTCTTGGCCTAAGAGAATCGTTCTTGGCCAAACCCTCTTGTGATTCTTTAGTAAAGAACATAGAATTCTTGTAAAAAAAAGGTATTTTTCTTATTAAAAAAAATAAAAAACGCAAGAAGAGAAAGTTTATGCAGCTTCTTTAACTGAAGTATATGAAATATATTTAACTGAAGTATATCATTACTTCTTTAAAAAGTTTCATTTGTTTGGATTAAACAAATGTTTATTTTGGTTCGAAATTTTAGCATCTTGGTCCAAAGAAATCATCATTTCAGTTGAAGAATTTCTAGATTCTTGAGTCAAGAGTCAGTTGATCTTCAGTTAAGATAATTTTCTCAAGTCAAAACTATAGATGTCAAGATACTTATTTTCGTATACCAAATATATATTATCTTCCCTATATATGAGAGTCAGAAATTCTTGGTTTAAACAAATTTTTCTTACTGCAAGGAATTACTTCTATCAGTGTAGACAAAATTGGGAAAACATTAAAGTTGTTCAGACTTTTTAAAACAAAGCCGTTCTATATATTTTTAATAGAACAAACCATAAAGTGCTAAATGGGAACGATATCCACAAAGGCATTCATCAAAAATTGGTTTAGAATAAATGTAACAACTCTTGACGATGTTGCTTTTTAAATAAATGTAAATCTCGTGGATCATTTCTCGATTCATCAATTAGATTGATAAGTAGAGTGCGCCATAGTTGCGTCCGAAAATCCTGGATATATATGGCTAATGCCTTTCCCCTTACAATTTTTGGGTAATAAATAAGACAGCTAATTTTAATGATGAAAATACTAACCTTCATCACTTTTCTTGTACGAAGATTTTCGGTATTTCAATTGGATAACGTTTCTTCGAATCGCTTATCTGTTCAGAATATTCAAAGACTTTCCCACTGTTGTCAACTCCATAACTCAAAAACATGAAGAGATAATCACCTAAAATTTCTTGAACGTATTCTAGAGCTAGAAAGTGTCTTGATCAAAATCGGTGCATGTTTGATCAAAATAGCTCGACCCAAATCAACTGCAAAAATATGAAAGAGGACCGTCACTTTTTCTTAGTATAATACTAAACAGAAGTTTTATAATTCTATACATTGGTAAACGTAAAATAAACACAACTGACACAAAACTCAGTATATACAGGGATTAAAACAATCAGATAGATCAATAATTCTTTTCCCGGAATTCCCCTAATACTGGACACTTTAGGTAAAATGAAACTAAATTGATTTATACCAATATCTTGGCATTACCAATAGATTAAAAATTAACTCAATGTTAACTAAATTCCTTAAAAGGTGATCAACGAGTGGTCAAATACTAAACGAGTGGTAAAACTATATAAAAGAGGAACGTCACATTTTCTTAGTATCTTAAACAGAAGTCATGTTTTTATACTTCTATGCATGCGTGTATAAGTAAAATACAAGACATACTGTTACCAAACTCAGTATATTCTGGTATTAAAACAATTAGTTATTACAGATCTATAATTCGTTTCCCGGAATTCTCGATCGCTGGACACTTTAGTTCAATTGAAACTCAATTGATTTATACCAATACCTTGGCTTTGACCAATAGGTTAAGAATTAACCCAACGTTAACGAAATAAATTGCCTACAGAAAATTTGTCACATGAGTGAGTCTCGTTTAAAATAAATTATTGAAGCGATATTCCTCCTAAATAAAACAGTCCACACACAAAAGGAAATATTTGAAACTAATAGATTTTGACATATAAGGTTTATATGGTTATACGTATAGTTATATTATAGTAAGGGCCAGTATTTATAAAGTATACAATGCAATACAATTGTTTGAGAGAAGAGGCAGCGGTAGTACTAGAGAGGGGGTAGGAGGAGGGGTGGTTGTTGGAAGGGTAGTATTAAATCAGCTTACATTTACACAAGTGTGTAAAAACTACTCAAATGATGAATACGTAACAATATTATTTAATCTTCAAATATAAACTTTTGTGTACAAATCTTTCTTTCTGATGTAAAAGAAATCGTAAAGTTTTTGTAAAAAAAAAAAAAGAAGAAAAAAAACCGAGAAGAAATTGTGTTCATTGATAATTTTTTTAAATGTTTACAAATCGGATTACATAAAAATTTTTCAGTTAAGTGGTCAAATAAACTTACTAATGAATACAATTAAAAAATTACCTAAAATGCTTTGTACTGATTTCCTTTTTGCAAGGATACGTTTTTTTCGAATTATGATTGTTATCGATTGATGGATTTAACCACGAGCACTATTTAAAAAAAGATACATACAAACATCATGTTTCGGAAAAAATAAAGGATTTTTTTTGTCTCTCCTAAAATGAGAATTATGTAAAATTCGTTCATAAAGATTACTGAAAAAAAAAAACAACAACATCAAATGTTACTTTGCGAAAATCCACTTTATTTAAATTTAAATAGTAGTGACATGTTCCGGCCATATGACCATTCTCAAACTGTTTAAATAAAGTGAAATTTGCAAGGTAATATATCCCTAGATGTAGCTATTCAACCTGAATAGGATACAACATCGAAAGGTTACCGAATCAAGGAAAGCATCTGCACAGAATAGGACTCCATAACGGTTCCATTACGTGCAGCCTGTGCGGCGAGGAGGAGGAAATATTCAGCCACATCATCTTTAACTGCGAATCTCTCGGTTACAACAGATACCATATATTCGGTGTATTTCACCGCGTATATATGAACCTTCAGGAAATACTGATTAGCAAGCTCTTGGCTATTGCCAATATACGGTAGAAGCTAATCTCGCTAGACTGAAATCGTGGCTATTGCGAAGATATGGGAGAAGCAAATCTCGCGAGGCTGAAGTAAAAGGGGGAGCACAACGGGCCATAAAGACGCAATGCAATACTTTTATATACCCAAGCCCGTTTTTGCACGTGAAAGTTTTGATGAAAGTTTTCAATCGCTATAAATGTATGTGATATAACGATACTTACATCTCTTTGTACATGCAGAAATATATCAATCCCATGTTTTGTTAATAGCTTATAACTCTCGTCTTGCTAAATATTTCTTTCTTTGTCAACCAATTCAGTCACATGATTATAGTAAACCAATCACAAAGAAGTAAACCAATTACTCTATTCTTACATCTAAAGTTACATATAAGATTGCATCGAAATAGACACCACGTCTATAGTGTAATAACAGCATAGTTTCATCAAAAAATACTACTGCGCGTGCTCACAAAGTCATGCGGCATGAATAGTTTCTTAAAAAGTTACATGCGTAAAATAGGTCCAAGATATATCTATCTATTTATCTAAGGTATAATGAAGTGTTTTTTAAACTGAATAGAATTCCACAAAGTAAATCTCTCTACAATATCACCCATTGCCTCTGCCTCTCTCAAATAAATAAGCGTTGATAAACTTTAAAATTTGCTAGATGTATCTGATTACTTTCTTAAATCACTTGTTAAATGCAGCCTTCCATAGAAACTTTCGTACCGTTTCAGAATTATGCCTTTGATGACTTTCGATATTCCATACACTGATTTTATAGCAATAATTATATAATAGGGTATAATGACGTCACAATGTCGTAATAATATAGGGTGAAATAGACAAAAAGAAAACGTTTTTTTTTCATATATAAACAACCATTTATTTCCTACAAGTTTTGTTTAAGCTTTTTTTTATATACATTTAGCTATTAACAGCTATTTATAAATTTTTTTATATACTTTTTTGTTCCCACATTTGGAAAAATTCGCATAAAAGTAAGTGCTTTTTCAAACCATACCAAACCAAAAAATTACTGAAACCATGTTCATTATTTCAGAAATATTATTTTAGCTTTATTCAATTTTCAAATTGCTATAGGAAGTCAAAGATCTTCCTTGAGATATCATGGATCTTTAATCTTTTCATTTGAATGGGAGATCTTTGGTCATAAAATTGTTAGTGACAGTTAAATTTTAAATCAATGGTTTAGATCTTTGAAATTGTACAGTAGAACTCCAATTATCCAAATTAATTCGACCCCGATCCGGATAAGCAAATATACGGATAACTAAATAAATCGTGAAAAAAGATCATTTCTTTAATAAAGATGTGTTTACTAGACCGTCGATTTTCTCGGCTATGCGTTTTGCTTCTTCGTGAATAATTGACCCTGAAAGAGGGTTTCTCAATGCTCGTTGTTGTAAAAACCACTTGAATATGGTCTTTTTTCACTTCAAAGTATTCCAGATAATTAGAATTCTACTGTAATTCTTTTTAAACATAGCCTATTTTTAGTTAGAGCCTAGTACGGTATTAAATAAACTAAATAAAGTAGTCTTTTATACATGATAAATTACTTTTAAACATGATAAATTACACATGTAAACAAACGCAACATTTTGTAATACCTAAAAACTGTACAAGCAGAGACCTCTATATAAGCTGGTGCTTAAGGGTTTAAACGTCAAGTAACAGACACAATTGAAGCGCTATGTAATCGCCTCAACTAGCTAAGGTACGAAATTTTGCTTCAGTACGGTTGCGTGACTAGCAACTTTATGTGTGTAGTGGAAATAACACACATACTTATTGCACATACATGCAACGCAGGCGCTGTCAAGCAAAAATTAGTACCTTGGTTAGTTGAGGTGCGCTTCACTTCGAGTTAATGGTATAATCTGAGATACTCCGTCCAGTTATATACAGGTCAATGATTACAAGACGAACAAGACGACTTGCTTTAGTTACATTTTTAATCACCAAAGACGTAACATGTCCCAAATATTCTTATATCAGCACTTACTTTTTTTATCTGTTTTTTTTTGTTAGATATAATTTGCGAAAAATATATTTTACAAGAATTCGTGAAAATAAAAATATCTGACAAAAATAAATAGAAAGAAAAAAGAGGGGGTAGGGATAAATTTAAAATATAATATTTATATAATTAATATGTATACTATTTTCAAATATATTGCACACAGATTTATTTTGATCCTAAAAATTAATTTCAAATTTACAAAACATGAATTTGTCTCTCTTAATTACAAAGATGCGTCGTGTCAAATTTTTAGCGAATTTCCTAAAAGGAATAGAGCTATTGATCTCGTACCGACTTTAAAATTTTGGAAAAATTTCTTCAAATGTCCATCGATCATATATATATGTATATATATATATATATATATATATATATATATATATATATATATATACATATGTATATATATGTCAGTAATCGCTCTAGCGGTCACAATTTTAATCTGATTGGAATGAAATTTGGTATTTGAGGCGCTTTTGATATTCAAAAGGTCAAGTTCGTTAATGGGTAAAATCGGACAAGGAGAAAGGGGGGTTTAAAGGAAGAGGGAAACACGCTAGGTATGATTTATGTATTCTAAGGAAATTCGCAAGTTGAAGCAGCTCCTGCGTAACGAATATTTTATTCAGGAAACTTAGGCACATTTTAAATTGTTTTTTTTTTTTGGAACCTTTAATAATATGTGACGCTTTTGGGTAAAAAAATTACCTTGTACATATATACCTTTTCGACTTTTAAGGTGGCTTTATACCAAAATATTATATTTCGATTAATTTGACGCATTTGGATCATTTATATTTTTTGAATGCCCGACTTAAGATTACATTCGACTTCACACCCTTAAAACTCGTCAGTTATTTCGCTCTTCGCTCAAATGTCTTACTTTTATCGAAAAATATCTTGACATCAAAAGGCAGCAGTATATGCATTGCACTACCATAACATCTCAGGTATCTCAGTTGGTAGAGCATTGGTCTAGAATACTAGAGATACGTAGGTTCGATTCCCATTCTAGATGTGAATGATTTTTCATATCAAGCATTTGATGTCAAAAGAATGTTATCAATACTCAGACCTATTACTTAAATGTCAAATTAAGTAAAGGCTAATCACTTCCGTTGGTATAATATAATCGAAAGGCAACCATACTAACCATGTATACTACACAAGGATACCGAACTCAAACGGGAGAATTAACAAAATATGGCAACGAAATGGTAATAGTAATATTTACTTTTTATGCCACTAGCGTCGTTAGTTGTTCATCCGTACTACAATCCGTACCGAAGTGAATATAGTATAATAAATAGGAGTGAAGTAAGCAAGTAATCAGTTTTATTTCGTAGTGATTATTTTGAAGTATGCAATTTGTTTCAACTAATTCCTTATTGAAAAATTGAAATTACTTATCATTTATTAAAAAAAAAGTATTTTATTGAAAAAATACTGTGGCTGTAAATAATTTTTATAATACTATAAATGCGTAATGTTTTTCAATTAAAACTCGCGTCTTATACTCTCACCACTGTTTCCGGCATAGAAGCGGCACTACTGACATCTTTTTTTGTCAATTATTTGTTTACATGGAGTTCGGTATCCTTGTGTAGTATCCATGATACTAACAATGGATATAAATAGACGCTAGTTTACAAAAACAATTGAATAGTGAGTGTACCAACTTAAATAACTGTCAAATGAAAAAAGTATATATGTACAAATAGTAGCAGTAGAATAACAAATTGTTTATTGCAAATAAGTATTATTGCTAATTCGACACATAGAATGTTGCTGGAAATGTTGTTGTCACAATATTTTACTTGTAAATGCTGAATGTTGTATTCGTTGTGTTTCGGGATGATGATGTTGCGATGCAGGTATTAAAAATGGACTAATAAATGTTGGTATTGGTTGTGCATTATCAGTAATTGCACTTGCGCGCGCAACACTAAATGCTGATCGTGTACTATTCGTACCAATTGTAAAATTACTTGTGTTTGAGTTAACAGCACCGGCACTCGCGTCACTACGACTCGATACGGACTCATGTAACTTACGCATATGTTTTTTTAAATCGAAATTACGACAGAATCCTTTACCGCACACTTTACACGTAAACGGTTTCTTCTCGTTGTGGGTGTGCATATGAAAAGTGAGGTTATAAACTTGATGGAACGCTTTCGAGCACACAGAACATTTATACGCTTTCTCACTGCTGTGTGTTAGGCGATGGTTCTTGTAGTTCCCTTTCTGATGGAATCCTTTGCCGCAGTACTCACAGATGAATGGTTTGTAGCCCGCATGAATGCGAGTATGGGTGTTCAGCGTGGACGATCGATTGAAAGCTTTCCCACAAGTATGACATTTGTGTGGTTTCTCTGCCGTATGGATGATTTTATGGCGGCAGAGTGTGGATGCTTGTCGAAAACCTTTGCCACAAATTTTACATATAAATGGTCGGGCCCCCGTGTGCACAGGCATATGTCGTGTTAAATTGTAATGTGCATTGAAAACTTTCCCACATTCACCACAGGCGAAATTTTTCTGTTTATTTGTTGTTGGGGACGTTGTTGTTGTGGATGCTGTTCCTCCAGGTGGAACTACAGGAGAAGTTGGAGTGTTTTCGGTGTTGGATGATGTCTCACCTCTCGATTCACGACGATGGTTCTTTGAATATAATTTCGTTGGAGTTGTTGGTATTTGGTTAGAAGCTTCTCCATGAGGTGGTGGTATGCGGGATGATGGTAGTTCTAATTGTTGAGGGGGTGCTGGCGGTGATCTAGCCGGTGTAGTGTTTAAGGGTATAGTTGGAATACTTGGAGGTGGTGGAACTGGAGCTCCACCTGTTGTCGGTGGTAAACTTGTTGAGTAGTTAGCTACAGCAGCCGCAGCTGCGACACACATCAATTGACTAGGATGATAATATAACAGAGGGTATTGATAAAGTATTTCCTGGTGTCGGAACATTGATGGAACATACTTCTTGAATGCCGAATCAATTTGGTGTGCATTGTACGGTAAAGATATCGTGGATGGCGGTACGGGAATATCATTATGTGATGATAACTGTGGTGACAGGGAACATTCTTTGTGTCGTTTGTGACGATTTGTACTATTCGTTGTATTCTCATCCGGTTCCATGATTTTTGCAATTGAAAATTTTAATGCCCTTGCAGATGGTGCATTACTTAATGCTGAGGGGATAGTATCCCCCTCGCCACCGGTTACGGGAGGACCATTGTTGGTTGTTAACGCTCCAGATGTTATGTCTATACCAGACGCCATGTTTGATTGGATTTGATTGTATTGATGAATCATTTTTGATACCTGAAACAAAAGAATGTCGTATTTAGTAACTTGAATTGATGAAAATTGTTATGCTAAGACAAGTGTAATCCTATTTAGGCTAAATTTTCTACCCATAAATCAAAGTGTTTCTAGGAATTTTAAGATCGACCCAAGATAAGGTCCATTGTGATGCCTAAGGGTGTGAGGATGTGAGTGGAGTGGAAGGAATTTTTGTGTATAGACTAGGAAATGGTAGAAGTTTAGATAAATATTTAAAGTAATGGAAGCGATGGGAAATTATATTGAAGTTTGTAGTCTTAAAATGACGGGAGCCGGAGATTATATAAGCTAGTTAATAATAAAATTCCATAATTTTTTCTCTAATCCTGCAATGTTAAATAATGATTCTATAAAATGTTATAAATTATGGATCTGTATAAGGAGTAAAAAAAAAGTCTTGACAGGGAAGATTAAAAAGAGTAACATCGTCATTGTATTAGACATGTAATATTCTGACGTAATAATCAATAAATAGTACTTAAGAATTAAATTAAGTGCTATTATCCGGTTGAGTGCGCTCATTAAATTTTAAATAACAAAATATTTTAATAGACTTATCTTTCAATAAACATCGTATATATATATATATATATATATATATATATATATATATATATATATATATATATATATATATATATATATATATATATATATATATATATATATATATAAACTCTACTAGTATACGAGTATATAAACTTTTTGAAAATATTTTCGAGTGATGTTTTACAATTGAATTGTGTTACCTTGGTGATGAGATAAATTTCCCTATATGTATATGATGTAACGAATTGTTTTTCATTTCATATAGAGAACATTTTCGGAAAAGTTATTTTAGAGGGATTGCATTTTGTTTGTTTTATTTTTCGTGGAACACATATATATCCACCCACATAAACGGATATTAAAATTAATAAATTAAATCTTGTACTTGATTCAATTACTCTGAATACAAATTAAAGTTTTCAATTGTTTTAATAGGCTTTCTTTTTATTAGGTTCCGTATCTGAATGAGTTAGCAGATCGGAGCTCTATTATCATGTCCTAACCTTGGTAGTAGTTTAGGTTTAAAGGTCTTAATTTTGGGCAAAATTTATATTGAAATGTAGAAACGCCTAGGTACCATCAAGGGTCACTTTGATGTGACATTACGGGTCAATGATTTGACGTTAAGTGTGAATTGATCTTTATTATATATGAAATACGTTTTTACAATTATCGCCAGTCGAACGAATCCCCGTTTTAATGGCAACATAGTTTGCCCAGTTATCTGAAGCTTTTAGTTTTTTCACCCCAGGTTCTTCTTTAGAATGTGTAATTTTCCTACAAGCTGCTTTTCACATTTCCAATAAACGAGTTCAATATTGAATGTTGTAACTTTTGACATGACAAAAGATTTTCCAATGAAATTTTTCATTTCTGACTGTTTTATATAATAATATTTGAGGTCTATGAGGCTAGCAGAGACAAGTGATCCAACCACACCCATATACATACATAAAACTTTTGTTACTATTCACTGTTTAAAAGCAGCAAAAAGTTTTACTGTAATTTTGTTTCTTATCATTTTTCTGTTACACTAATATTTACAGAAATATTTACAATTAAAGATTGAAAGTTAAAATTCTAAATATCTCTGAATATAGAAAAATGATTAAGTAATGAATTGTAGCAAACTTGATTTTCTACAACTTTACTTCTTATACATTTTTCGATTATTCTAATATTAAGAGAGATATTTAATATTTTGTGTTTGTTTGATACGAATACATGAAATATATTTTATTGTAAACAATTTTGATTGTCGTTTCCATAATAACTATAAACTATAATCGTTATACATCGTTCTATTTTGGCTATGAATAAATTTAATTTTTATTTCTATTGTTGCAAATACTAAAGTCATATCAGATATTATATTTCATTTTGATCACACTAAAATTATGACCGCTAGAGAATGATTTATGTATTCTAAGGACATTCGCTAAGTTGACGCAGCTCCTGCGTAACGAATTTTCTATATATAGATACGAAAAACAGAATGATATAGAAAAAAGAAAACAGTTTTATTGACTTGTTTTGATTAAACAAAAGTAATCGGAACAAAAAAAAAAACGATAGCTCTATTTATAAAAATAAACTTGGATGCTATTGTTTCTAAATAACTTTTGATATGTTGTATATGGGAAATCACATACCCCTTATATGATGATCATCATTTAATAGGGAATACAGGAAATCGTTAAGTGATACAACCCCAATAATCATTTAACAGTGTTCACCACCACTAACGCTACCAATACATTTATATATACCTATATATATATATATATATATATATATATATATATATATATATATATATATATATATATGTAGAGGGTGTTTGTCATTTTCTCATATTTACTTTCATGCGAAAAAAGGGGTTGTTTTTATGATTACGAATTTATATTTTGAATAAAATACGATTTCCTTTGGATTGACACCTTTTGAAAATTCATATATTCAGCATATATATATATATATATATATATATATATATACTTGTTGCAGAAATGTTTTGAAGTGAATTTTTAATTATAATCGGTTGTATTGATGTCACCGCGGTTATCTGCTGCCTCTAAAATATTTTAATAATACTAAAAATGAAATTTTTTTTATAAAAAAATTTAAAAAAAAAAAACTCCTCGCCACCAATGGGTTGAGTGATGGCTTCCCAAATTGAAAGCATTGGTTAGAAAGACTCCCATTTCGTAACAATCCCGGACATTATCTCGGAAAAGAATTTGATGATCATTCTAGAACTAGAACTATCGATTCCAAAAGTTGCGTTCTTTTATCAAACTTTTGCAGTTTGATTTTTGACGAAACGATTATAGGTTTTAGATAGATAGATTGTAGAGGCTGCCCTGAACAGGCTACACTTCGACCATACGGTCCATTGTGATGCCTTAGGATGTGAGGATGTGAGTGGAGTGGAAGGAATTTTTGTGTATAGACTAGGAATTGGTAGTAGTATTCATCTAAAGGTCGTGAAGGAAAAGGCCTTCTCAAGCATAGCCGGTTACTTCGTTGCAGGATATTCGATGTATCTCACCCCGAATTTATGAACCTTCGGGAGGACCTGATAAGCAAGCTCCAACATATGGGAGAAGCGAATCTCGTCAGACTGAGGTAGAAGGGAGAGCACAATAGACCATAAGATCGAAGTGCAATACTTTTTAGACCCCAAGATGTATCTATCTATCTAAACTGATTTAAAGGAACCAACGTTTCAATTCCACTGCAATTACAAATAGTACCTACACAGTACCAAATCAAACAATATAATGTATGTATATGTATATGAAACAAAAGATTTGAGAATAAAATGTTTGAGATGCACTGTTGTAATACGTATTGTGAATAGTGTTTACATAATATAATTGGGGTCGTCAGATTAGGTGTGTCTATTTATTTCAATTCATATAATAATATCTATATAACACGACAGAGTGGATGCGATGCGCGTAGCATAGCATCCGATGCAATAGGAATGAGAGATTGAACGCAGGGTATGTTATACCCTATATATTATATACTATATAACTACCCTTAAAATTCAATCCTGTTTCAACCCATGTTTTGTATATGTGAAGGTATATCAATTGTATGGAATGTTTTTCAATCATTAATACATATTTGTGATTAAATGATTCGAGTCAAATTGATTGAAAAATAATCAATTTGAAAGTACCGCCTTTTTTTTTTTCTTCTCTATTTAGTAGAAATTTTAATTTTCAAACCACAATCAACATGGTCGATTTTTTGTTACTCAGAGCTATTGTTTTAATTTCCTCATTTTTCATTTATATAATCGATATGCTGGAGTTATTGAAATCTCGTTCTTGTCCATACGCCGACAGCTTAGTCAATTAACCGCCCCTTTTTTTTCTTGATAATTGGCAAATTGCCGATGTCGGGATTCGAACCCATAACCTCCCAGTTTCCAAGTACGCATACTGCGCACAATAACGCCTTAGACCGCTCGGTTACTTGGACTAGTATTTATGCAATACATGTTTATAGAAATCTGTAATATAATGTCGAATGTTGATGGTTATCGAAAGACCTGGATAGTAATAAAATCCTGTTTGTACAAAAAATGCAGACCCCAAGGATGAATGCAGATGTTTTTACTTTCAACAAATTAGCAATCATTCCCTTTTCGACGCATTAACTGCATCCTTAATAATATTAGAAACCGGTGTTGTATATTTTAATTTAACAATTATTATTTTTGAAGAGTAGGCCGAACAATTTCTTATTCATTCATCAGAGAAATAAAAAAAAAAACCAAAAACATAATATTTTTTAGTAAGGCACGTGCCCTATTCATTCAAATCGTCAACACAATAATCTCAAATTTCAAGATATATTTCTTATATGAATTTGAAAGGAACGGAATTATAAGGTGGGTTCCAGTTTGCAGGAAATAAAAACAAAAGTCTTCAGCACTTCCGTAGTACCCATAACACAACAATTGTGTATAAAAAAAAAAAAACAATTATTACTTTTATGTTTTTCAAAAAAAACATCTGCGCAACATTTCTATCAAAACGGTAAGCGCATTTTTTTTTTTAATGTATGCAACATTTTTTTTAAGTGTTATTAAATTGCAGTCGATTTTTTAATTTTACACTGATTTTATAAATTCCGTTATTTATCGCTTATATTATTTTTATTATTATTAGCCTGTATTTATTGTTATCCCATAAATTGGGCAAAGGTCGCTTCAAGAGAGGTCCAGAATCTTCTGTCTTTGGCTAGACAAGACCAACCACCTTGTGAAAACTTTTTAAGATCATTGTGCCATCTACGTATTGGTCAACCTTTTTTTCTTTGATTGCCGTACGGTATCCACATATAGTACTTTGGAACGTCCATCGATTGTCTTTCATTCGCGTTACATATTCGGCCCATCGCCCCGTCTTTTCACAGAGACTGAACCACATCCTTCACTCTGGTTTTCTTTCCGATTTCAGATGATGGTATTGTTTGTATGAGTTTAATGTTCATCATGCACCTTTCCATACCCCTCTGGCATGTTCTTAGATTTATTGTAGTCAACTCTGCTCAAAGCTAAAGTCGCTGTGCCTTAGGTTAATACCAGCAGAATATACGAGTTCTTGACTTTTTGCTTTAAATACAAGGGAATATGACCTTTGAAAATGAATTTAAGACTCTTGTAATACCGCTTCCAAGGATTTGTTGTTCTTTGCCGTATTTCCCCCGCAAAAATTCAACTGAAATTACCCAAATTCAAACTAACCAGATCGTTAAGTATCCTGATCCTTTTGAGGAACAAGAGATCGCGTATTCACCTTTGGTTTTTGAAGTAACGAGCATCTGGGAACCAATAGCGAAGGTCCATTCATTCTTCATCAGTTTACCTAAATTTAGTTTTTTTTTTTAAAGAATAATTATCCGAGTTGGGTCCGGTCCCAATTAATCCGCATAGTTTAAGGATAAGTTCCTTCAGAATTATTCGTACCTCAATAATTTCCCTCTCTTTAAGATCTCATCGCAAGAGTCTGAATCAAAATAGTATACTTCTAGCGACGAGTTAGAAAGTATACCTCGTTCTGAGAGAAACTCGTACTAGGAGTTTCTCTATATTAAATCCAGAAACTCATTCATTGAAACGGAGAAACTCTTCGAGAGCTATATTTTAATATTTGTCTCTAATTTATTGAAAAAGCAAAAAACTCTACTTCTTTGAGGGTTAAGAGTGTGTAAATGATGGTATATAGCTCCTGTTACGAGAGATTCAAGGAGTTTTTGCCATCGCTCCTTTAACAAATGACACTGCCTCGAACGTAACTCCATGAGTCAAATCAATTTTACGCCTATTCTCAGCTATATTGGAGTAGTAGTAATAACTCTCGGGCGAGTTCAATCCAGTAGTACTCACTCCAGGAGTAAATCATAACTGTAAGTGAGAAGGCCAAATGTCCCTTAAACTCGGCCTTGCGCACTACCATGCTCTAGATAACTCCAGGAGTAAATCATAGAAAGAGACTAAACCTCTAACTCATATAATCTTTTCTGTAACATTTATAACAGATATCAAATCGACGTTGTGCTTTGTATAGTATCGATTTGAAAAGTGGCTTTCCATTCACAAAATTTGATTTGGGCCAAATCATCTACAACTCTTATTCAAATAGTGTTTCACCGAGGCTACGAGGTAACCTCGCCTCGCCTCGGCCCTCGGTTACGAGGCACGAGGCGAGGCGAGGCGAGGTTCAAAATTTTAATCCTCGTTACTAACCGAGGCGAGGCGAGGTATATTGTCCGAAAAACCTCGCCTCGGCCGAGGCAAATTTACAAAAAGTAAATTTAAAAAAAAAAAATAATATAGTGACACATGAAGCAATAGATAGATTATTTGGCAAATATTTTTCAAATGTCCAGCGATCCTACCTAGTAGGTGTCGAAAGTCATCGTCTCTAAAATTTATATACATATATATATATATATAAGTTTTTTTTACCATATTATGTACATTCATGCAAAATAAGTCAAAGTTAGTAAAAATTTTACCTCGCCTCGCCCCGGCCGAGGCGAGGCGAGGTTGATAGCTGACCCAACCGAGGCGAGGCGAGGCTAGCCAACATTCTGCCTCGGCCGAGGCGAGGCGAGGTGATACCAAAACCTCGCCTCGCCTCGTGCCTCGTGAAACACTATATTCAAAACATTTACATATCGAATCGGCAGAACAAATCTTGTAAAACAAACGCCACTTATGAAGTTGATAGTAGATACATTTAGAATGTGAGCGAAGGGTGTCTGTGGTGGGATGTAGAGAGGGGATAAGGGGTTATATTAAAATATACGAACAATCTAACTAAGCGACGTCTTGACTATTCATTTAAAAACATATTTTAAAGTATATTATTATGATTATGATTATGTATTATTGAAGGAACAGCACACAGGAAAACAAATATCAAATACACAAATCAACCGCCTTACCTTCTTCTTTAGCTTTCATAAAAGCCTTTCTTCAGCTTCTTACTACGTCAGTAGTAAGTACGATACGATACGATACGATTTGAATAAAAACGGAACAAATGCCAAGTACATTCATACTCGTTATGTATCAGATTTTCATATCTTTTATACTCGATCGTGTTGTCTCGTGTCTTTACCAAGCCATCTGGTTCTTCAATTCAATTTTATATAATATACAATTTTTTTTTTTATAACATACAACACCCTGTCCCGCCCACCACCGGTCTGATCTCAGGACGCGTGCTTTTTCTTTACAATCATTGAAATGAATTTTTGTTTACAATTTGTGTGCTGTGATTATATAAAATATTATACGATTCAATCATCAAGATTATTAAAATAATCAAAGAGAACTCTAGGTTTTAGCGAATTTCCTGAAAGGAAATAGAGCTATTGGTCCCGTACCGAAGTCAAAATTTCGCAAAAATTTCTTCAAATGTCCATCGATCCTACCTAGTAGATGTCAAAAATCACCATCTGTAAAATTTATATATATATATATATATATATATATATATATATATATATATATATGTCTGTAATCACTCTAGCAGTCACAGTTTTCATTTTATCGGAGTGAGATTTGGTATTTGAGGTGCTTTTGGTATTCAAAAAGTCAAGTTCATTAATGGGTAAAATCGGACCAGAGGAAAGGGGGGTTTAGAGGGAGGGGGAAACACAAAATTTGACATATCTCCCTTAATATTTGAAAAATCGAAAAATTTATAAGAAGTAAAGTTGTAGGTACTAAATTTTACTGTAATTTTGTTTCTTATTATTTTTTCTGTTACCCTAATATTTACAGAAATATTGACGGTTTAAGATTGAAAATTAAATTCCTTAATATCTCTGTACACATTAGAGTTTGAGCAAAAATGATAAAGTGATGAATTGTAGCAAATTTAATTTTTTACAACTTTATTTCTTATGTTTTTTTCGATTGTTCTAATATTAAGAGAGATATTTTATATTTTGTGTTTTCTTCTTTCTTTATCCCCCCCCCCCCCCATTCCCTTCGACTTAGGTCATTTATTAATAAAATTGGACTTGAAAATACTAAAATCATATACGACATTTCATTTTGATCAGACTAAACTTGTGACCGCTAGAGAATCATTTATGTATTCTAAGGAAATTCGCTAAGTTGAAGCAGCTCCTGCGTAACGAATTTTTTTTGAAATTACATTTCAAATTTTGGGTAGCACAAACAGTTACTGGGCAACCCTAAGGATAAAATTAGTACTGAAAAACAATCGAACACATATATGGTTTCAGTTGTCAAAACTGTTGGAAAATTTATGTTGGTAAAAGTTGTCGCTAAATCGGAATTCGAATCAAAGAACATCTGGCTCATGTGAAATTTGTGGGAACCAAAAAATCGTGTATAGCTGTGCACGTTATTGAGAACAACCACAAAATTAATAAATCGAATCTAAAACTACTAAAATCGGTACAAAACCACACAGAATTAGATGCATACGAAAGTATCTACATGTACAAATGGAGAAAACAGACAATGAATTTAGACCCAATTCCAAATTCTGATTTAATAAAATTAAATCATTTTCAAAAAATCGAATACCTGTCAAGGTTAGCTTCGATACCCTCACTTTAGTGACAACCCCCCCCCCCCCCCATTCCCCTCGACGTATGTCATTTATTAATAAAATTGAACTTGCAAATACTAAAATCAAATACGATATTTCATTTTGATCAGACTAAAATTGTGACGGCTAGAGAGTGATTTATTTATTCTATGGAAATTCGCAAAGTTGAAGCAACTCCTGCGTAACGAATTTTTTGAGTTATCGTGTTGACAGACAGATATGCGAAATAGGACTTAGGTAATTTTATCAACACATACACCGAAAAATTTTGTCCTCCGATCACTATTTTGTACCGTTAGAAAGTCGGGACTAAACTGATGATAATACCCGTGCAGGGCCGTGCCTGGGTATATGGCCGCCTGCGTGCCAGTCTGTATGGCCGCCCCCAGGATAACATTAAAAAAAACTACTTTAATTTTTAATGTTTATTATTTTACACAGGGCATCAAACCGGGAAAAAAATCAGTTTTTGGTTAACCGAAATCGAGAACGAAAAAAAATATTGGTTTTGTTCCCAAAACCGGTTTCTGAAAAGAAAAACCGGCTAAAAACCGGTTTTATGAGATTTATATGTTTGGATAAAATTTAAGAAAAAAAAATGCACAAAATAAACATTTTTTTATTTAAAATTTAAACAAAAATAATAACATGAAAAAAATTATGGTATTGGTTTTATAATCACAGACAAAATTATCAAACATAAAGAACAATTAAATTTAATTCCAAATTTTTCCAATTGGTGCAATTTCCGATATGCAGCGATGTTTTTTCATGACGAGATAAATTATCAGATGTGTGTTGCCAATCATTGAAGCCTTCATTAACTAATTTTATTTCTTGTTTGCCAAATAATTTACAACAGAAGCAAAATATGGAATCCGTTTTTGGAGAATAGATTAACCACTCACGATTAAATTTTTCACCATTTGGCATTTTTCTATAGAAATAAGTTGATGAAAATGATCTTCCCAATTCATTAATTGGATATGTAGATTGTTTATTTTGTATGGGTCCTTTTTCGATTAATATATCCAATATTTTAGTGGTAATTGTTAAAGGCCAGCAAGCTGGATCATTTAAATCCATACACATAGCAAAATATGCTTTATCAATTTCAGCGGTATCGGTATTGTATAGATCGATATCCTTATTATCTTCTGTTTCCATTTCGTCGGTACTACTAGTATTGTCATTAGCCTTTTCATTTTCGACAGATAATTCATTTTCATTTTTATCGCAAAACAAATCATCAATTGGATTTAATTGGCTACTACAACTACTTTCCGGTTCTGGCGATTTTACTAAAAACTTTGTTAATGAGCCAAACATTTTTTTAGCTTCATTTTGCTTTTCCTCTCTCTTTCTTTTATATTGCGCTCCAGACAATCTTTTCGTTTTCCTTTCAGACATTCGTAGGCCTTTAAAAATGTAAATGAGCAGTGATATTAAATTTTAGGGTAGACTTTCAATTTTGGGCCCGGGAAATTTTGGCGGGTCTTTTTGGAGGGAAAAGGCCTTTTGATATGAAATTCTTAAATAAATATTAAAAAATATTTAATAATATTAAAAAAAATTAAAAAAAAAATTAAATAATAATTAAAATAAATAATAAAATAGCGCAATTTAATATTAAATTACTTAAAATCTATAATTAATGTATATTTTAATACGCATAGGATGACACGATAAGAAAATCATTTATAAGCTTTTTAAGTAAAACATATTTTTAAACATAAATATGTCAAGATTTATTTTGAAAATGAAAACGGAGAGGAAAATTCAACCACATATAACTGTTTTCTAGTTCAATGTCAGGTAAATTTCTTCCATTTAATAACAATAACATTGCTATTATAAAAAGGAATCATAAGCTTAATTTAAAGAGTTGCTTTCGGCTACACAAGTTCAAATGCTTGATTTTCCATCGGCGGGTTGTGAGCGATTTAAACAGAGAATCTCGTATGCAAACAAACAACTTTTAATTATTATATAAATGCATTCAAAATGAGAAAGATATTCATTTTTTAGTATAAATTAAGGAAGATTTTAAGTAATTTAATATTAAATTGCACTATTTTATTATTTATTTTAATTATTATTTAATTTTTTTTTTAATTTTTTTTAATATTATTAAATATTTTTTAATATTTATTTAAGAATTTCATATCAAAAGGCCTTTTCCCTCCAAAAAGACCCGCCAAAATTTCCCGGGCCCAAAAAGTGAAAGTCTACCCAAATTTTACATTTTTTGTGTATTACCTTTTTCAGTCTTTGTCGAGTAAATAAACTTTTTATTAAATTTCACCACACGAACACACAACTAAAAGTTTTCAGGAATTAAGCAATTTATTTTTATTCGTTAAATTAAAGACTTTAATAATATCGGATCACACACAGGACACAAATAACGATTTATCCTCGCTAGTCTATAGACTAATACGACTAATAAGACGAATAAGACCGCTTACGCGACGCCGGTCAATTGAAAAAACTATTTCGGCTCGTCGCTCGTGCAATGTTCGAAAAAATTCGGATTCGCTGCATGACTAGGTATATAAATACTACAACGACCTAATCAGTTTTTATACATTTCTTATTTCTGAGAAACTCTTTTTAGATAGATTAGATTAGAGAAACTGTTTTTACTTCGTATCTTAATGAAAACAAACCGATTGTATTTTTGCCCAGTAAACAACTTGTAACGATTTGGCCGCCTCTTAATTTCGGCCGCCTGCGTGCGGTGCACGCAATGAACGCCCGTCAGGCACGGCCCTGTACCCGTGTATACACGGAATATAAAAATGGTTGGTTAGGAAAAAATTAATAGTAATTATAATATTTTTGTGTTGTGTTTGGTAAATAATTTGTGATAAGTTGAGTTGTTCAGATAGATAGTCAGATATAGTAAGTAGTGTAAAGTTAGTAGGAAGCGGTGTAGTAGCGTGAGTTGATTTTGAACAGTTAGTACAATAAGTATTTCTCATAACATCCGGCCACGTGGCAGTTACAAGCATCCCTCTAATTCAAATCGATTTGAACAATACGTAACGTACCAATATAATAATACAAAACAACAGACCATACTTTAACAAACACACACAAACTCACTATTAAAATATAATTATTTGTTTTTGAGTTCCATATATCTACATCAAATTTTGCACTGGCTCTCACTGTATTTACTTTAAAATACAGAGTGTTCAGAAAAAATGAAACAAAATCAACAAAAAACAAGGGCATATGAACAAAACTCACATAAAATGACATTTCAAATTTTGCCCCAATTCCTAGAACATTTGTTTGTATTTTTATAAATACGTATTTCGATTACAATGTAGATTACATCATCAGTATGAATTAGCTAAAATCTAATACCTGAATATCAAGGTTAGCTTCGATACCCTCACTTTAGTGACAAAAACAACGCCGCATAGTCACAAAAGGATACCGACAATAAATAGGTGGTGCTCTTCACACACCTAATCTGTTAGTCAGTTAACTCAAATAAACCTCAGGTCAGATCATACCCTCTGTCAAATCGTATAAAAGAACAGAACTTTTTTAATATCATTGTGAGACACGCACCAAATTAGCAACAGGCAACATATCTCTGAATCCATATCACAGAGATAGTTACGATTAGCTAATTCATACTGATGATGACTACATTGTAGTCGAACTACGTATTTATAAAACTACAAAGAATTGTTCTAGGAATTGGAGCAAAATTTGAAATGTAATTTCAAAAAACCTAGAGTTCTCTTTGATTATTTTAATAATCTTTATCACATGAAGTGCCTTTTTTTTTTCTTTCGAGGAAGGAATTATGGAATTATGGGCTCAGGTACTAGCCTTCATAGCTAGTGCGGATTTAGATAAGTTCGGGTACCACCAAGGTGCGCTGGAGACTTACATTGAAGGGTAGATCGGTAGCTTGGGTTGATGATCACGAGCGGATTAGGCATATATCAATTCCTCTCCCATGGGAGACGTGAAGGAAAAAGCTGGAAGGCAGGTATCTCACGTAAATCTCCTTCATGGATACCCTCTCCCCAACTAGAAGCCTTTGAAGTCTTTGTCAGTCAGTCTTCGGCATCGTAACTCTCCCAAACAGACCGATTTCAGCGCGGTTTGTTTTAAACATGATTTAATCGGATTGGATCTTAGCTGTTCGATGAAAATTTAAAGATCATCAGCTCTTTTGTTAGTTGGTGTAGGGATCTATAAGAAGTGGAAGAAAGTCTGGGGCTTCATTGTGTCTGGGTTTTTTTTTTTTTAAATTTCACCATTTGATGATCATTCGAGTCGAATATATTTGATGACAATGAGAGCAATAAATAAAAATGATTCTGAATTAAAACGAAAGAAATTATTGACATAAGATTTTCCCTCTCAAATGAATGTCTTTTTTCAATGGTTATGGAAACTGTGTGGGTGTATATGTGTGTGTGTGTGTGTGTGTTTGTATGTTTTTTATTTAACATTAAGTTACATATACGATGATCGACTTTTAAAAAGGCGGGCGTCGTTCGTTGTGTTTTTTTTTCTTATTTTCTTTTGACATGAAGAGATTTAGTTAAGAGGAGATCTGTCTGTTTTTTTCCTCTGTTGTATTATCTCCACAATTGTTTATTTACAACAACAACAACAACAATGTTATAGAGGAAAAACTTAACAAATCAACATGAAATTGTCGACATGTGTCGTTCGTGTCTAGGGAACACCTTCTTTTGCAATTTCCATTGTTCGTATAATACTCTACGGTACTATAGACCACAAAAGTATCGCTCATTTTCAAATCGTTTTTTTCCATGATTTGTAGCCTTATTCATTCGATTTTTGGAAAAATATTCTCGTATAAAAGTTGTTCGTTTATTTATAATGAACAACTTTTATTCGAAACATTTTTTCGAAACTCGAATCAATACGATGCGAATCAATTGATATAGTTCTCTGATAAATGAGCGGCTACTTTTGTGGCCAGGTGTACCTGCAGTTTCAAACAAATCTCTCTGTAAATTTAAAGTATATACAAAATATCCCTCACTTTTCGTTTCTTCTTTCTTAGCACTTGGATGTCTTTGTTTTGCTTTTTCGTGCAGTGTTCGTATTCACTTGATATTTTTATACCAGAATCACTTAAACAGCGAATATTAAATATGTTTTACGCCACCGACACATTTAGTCTAAGTGGCCGCAGAGAATATTCAATATGTTTTACGCTCGGTCAAACGTGCTCTTCGTGGAACTGGAAGGTTGTGGATTCGATTCTAGATGCGGTGGCAGTTTGCAATTAAAATTAATGGGTCAGTTAATTGACTAAACTGCCGGCGTATGGAGGAGTAACCGACTATGCTTGTGAAAATGCTAAAAATTTCCCATTCATATGATAGTCCGACCACAGATAAATTTACAGTTAAATTACGGATATTTACGATTACGGTTACTTAGATGATACGGAAAAAAACGTTCGAACAAAAGTTGTTAGTATTTTTCAGAATGGACAACTTTTATTCGAAACCCTTATTCGAAAAGCAATTGGACTACGAAAATCTTATGAATCAAACACTCTTTGTGAAACTGATAGCATTCTTTATGAGTGGTAAAACAATCAAAGACAAGAAAAAAGTTTTGCTACGGCATACAAACGGTAGCATACACGTTACCAAAATGGTACACTTTTTTGAAATTGGTAGCACAGAAATGGTAACTCTTCGAAGATACTAAATACATTCTACATAGACTTGTTAAAACAATCAGACAAGACAAGAAAAAAAAGTATTGCTACGGTATATAAAACGGCGGCAAACACGTTACCAAAACCATATTTTGTTGATTGTGCGGTTTAAAATATTATACATAGAACATATGTATACGCTTTTGTTAAATAGAAAGCGGTCGTCATAAAGCCTATAGGCGTTAGTTGCTTTACAAATGATCTCAAGCACGCACAGAGCTAATACACCACGGGTGGTACCAGCATGTGCTACCAATAAAGCTCACAGAGCTATCTACTATCATATCATATGTGTTCGTACATACATATAGATTTACTATTATTGGTATTCACACCGAATCAAGTCATCCTGATTCATCAATAAGTTTATGTGAATGTTATATCTATCTACTGTAACAGAGGACGGCTAGGGAAATCTGCCTAATTGGAATAAGGAAATCCAGAGGTCCGATATTCGATTACTGGTTGACGAGTTAATTTTTTCATATCAATATTTAATGAAAAAATTCAATGAGATGTTTGTCTATATAGTATACAATAGTTCTTTCATACTTTGTCTTAAGTAACCTTAATGGAATTTGACATAAATTTTGTATTGTGAAACTTAAGTATACACAAATAATAATATGTAACGTAAATGTAAGTGTGTAGTAGAGCTTAACGAGTTAAATCTAGGTCAGTTAGGTCTAAAAAAATCGATTTTTGGATTTGTTCCTAATCATAGATTCCACTTTATGATCCATTGTGCTCCCCTTTCTACTTCAGTCCGGCGAGACTCGATTCTCCCATATGTTGGCAATAACCAGGAGCTTGCTTATCAGGTATTCCCGAAGGTTCATATATTCGGGGTGAGATGCACCGAATATCCTGTATCTGCTGTAACCCAGAGGTTCGCAGTCAAAGATAATGTACAAAAGCATCCACATCTAGGATGGGAAACGAATCCACGACCTCTGATATTCTAGATCAACCTGTGAGCTACCTGTGATGTTATGATAGTGGAATGCATTTAATTTTTCACAATCTTGATGTCGACATATTTTTAATTGATTTTTTGTGATGCGTTTATTGTTCGTTGGTTCCCTATTATAAGTTTAGTCCAAACAATATTTGTAAACAAATGCTTGATATAAAAAATCAAATAAATCTTGGAGAGGAATCGGCATTCTAGACCAACGCTCTGAACTACCTAAGATGTTGTGGTAGTGGAATGCATATTATTTCTCACTATCTTTATGTCAATGTATTATAAATTTATTTATTTTCGTGTTGTTTCATTAAAACCACTGCTATGGTGATTTTAAAATCCTTCGCTCACAAACGAGATTGAGTCTTATGAAAGCTAAATTTTTTTCGAATTTTTTATTAAAAAAGCTTTGAGCTATAGAGCTCCTGTGTGAAAACCATCTCTGGGAAACGGTTTCAGCGCTATCATTTCTTTATATTTTTAATTAGAAAATAGAAAAGTGTGAATTGCCCAAAAAGAAAAGGAAGTAGATGCCTTTACTCTAGAGGAATTTCGATTTGCCACAGTTTCGAAAACTGTTGATACACAAATGATCTTGATACAAGTGTATATCATAAACAGTATTATATATGTACTTTTTCCCATGGTTTTTCATATGATTTTCTCGAGACGGTATGAACATGTATGCAAAGGAACATCACTTTGAGTTTTCTTTGAAGTATTATCATTTTTTCTTTCGTCTAACAAACCAATGCGATGTTTCAAAAAGTCACTTTTTCTTACTGCACTTACTTATATGCAAAGAAAAATGTTTTCTTTTAGAAAAAATAGTGAACATACAGTGTGACTTACAAAAAATTTGGGTGCATAGTAGTACACATGGCCATACATTGGCCTGAGAAATAATGAACTGCGGCTTCTGATTTTTTACGGGGCATTGTAGACTCAGTGAACACCTTAGGAAACTAGACTTGGAGAAAACTCCGGAAAACCTTCGAATAGACAGTGACTCCCTCATATACAAAAGAATAAAATGTCTCGGAGTCCGGAACTGCAATCCCTTGACTTAATCTAGATCCTGTACTTCCTGAATGAAACAGGGCTGGATGAGGATCTCTAAGATGAGATCATTCCTCGTTAGACACCAGATAGGGTAGATGCACCCTACTCCGAATATATGAATTTTCAGGAAAGCTTGATAAAGAAGCTCCTGGTAATTGCTAAGATATGGGAGAAGCGAACCTCCTCAGACTGAAGTAGAAGGTCACGTTTAAAAACCCCTGACATTACGCAAAAGTTTTGTCCTTTTTTTCCAGTTTCCTCCAGTTAAATATAAAAATTGCACCTTGATAATTTTCAAGGCTTCTATTTTATCCAGAATATATGGATTGAATGTCAACATCAAAGCAAGATACGTCTATCAAGTCCGTATACATTTTAAATTTGAGCTCAGAGACAATTTGACGTTTTTTAACATAGAAAAAAAAACCTTAAACAACAAAAATTCTAAATACAGTCATAAAGATTAGAATCTTTGAAAAAAAACAATCAAAGTATATGAGAAAACTAATTACCATAATTTATTCGTTACGCTATAAAATTCATGTTAATTTCGAGAGAGGGGTTTATTTGTGTGTGATTAAGCATTCGTGTAATTAATATGGTGAATAGTTTTTTTAGTTTTAAAAAATACACATCCATTAACAAACCCACAAAGGCATTGATCACAGGTTAAATTTATTTTTTTGTTTTTAAACAACCCGTAAGGATGTTCCAGCATAAAACCACTTTTCGACAGATTTTGCTCATTTTTTTGTTCACAGGCTAAAAATAACGTTTTCTAATAAATCCCGAAGTTTCAGAATTTTTGACCGTTTAGAACGCGAGATAATTAATAGCAAAGTAATCATTCTCACTCATTCTTTCTCAGTAGAAGCATGTAAAACTTCAGGCCTGCGAAACTATTATCTGTTGTATTAAAAAAAATTACTCGACAGAATTTAAAAAAAAAAACCAGGATAGTAAAGATAAATATTTATTAAATAAATTTTTTGTTTTAAATCGCGTTTTACCGTTTTGTATCCGAAATATAAGAGTTTAAAATTATTTATTATTTCAAAATTACATTAATTTGTTTACACGAACTTGACCTTACTTTTTAGCTCTAATACACATACGAAAATTCAGCTCGCTATCTCTTTTCGTTTTTGAATATCGTGTTAAGTCGGAATTAAACTTAATATACCCTGATATACATATATATATATATATATATATATATATATATATATATATATATATATATATATAAATTAAAAAAAATTCAATGACAATGAAATTTGTCTGAGTAGTATACGCTAAAGTACGCTTCTACAGTTTATCATACGTAACCGAAAGGAATTTGGACAAACATCGTTATGTTGACGCTTAGTATACACAAATAAACAAATATTATATATATATATATATATATATATATATATATATATATATATATATATATATATATATATATATATATAAACCGAAAGATTAATAACTGCTTGGAATTTTAACGGAAAAGTCTAAAATCGTCGTCAACTCTATTATTCTTTCTTAAATCAAGTGCGTGTTGTTCCCAATAGGAAATATGCATGAAAATTTTTTTTTCACTTGAATTGAAACATGTTTACTTGACAAATATCAAGGTAAAATTACTTTTTAAATAACTTTCAAAATAAGCGAGATATGAATGATTGAAATTCCCGATTAGACAAAGAGGGTGATAGCCCTCTTGATATGTTATGTGACGTCATATTACACTTTCACCATTTAAAATACACGTAAAACTCCGTTTTTAGTATTTTTGCAAGAAAGAAACAGATAATAATCTGTAAAAGCTTATAGCTTCCTTGATATTTGTCGGATTTTAATTTCGTTTTTAAATATTATTACAGTATTAACAGTATTTTCATATTCTGAAAATAAATGTGAAAAAAAATTTCCATTCATATTCCCTATTGGAATAAATCTAGTAAACTTTTACTAATATTTTGTGTTTTTTTCTATGTGTCGAGTATCGTAATCTGTTTTAAGTTCTACAGCGCTTCTTTGGAAGTAAAAAAGAGCCAAGATACTACAACACACTGCACGTTAAAATAATCTTGGTTACAACTCTGCAAGATTTCGAGTTTGTAATCGCGGCACTGCATTCTTACTTTAAAAATCCAATAGAATATCGTAAAGTAAAAACAAAGTACTGGAATATACAGATAAAAAATTAGTATTTTTTTTTATCATACTCTTGATATCAATTTATATGTTTTATAATAAAAAAAAAAGGGGTTTGAAAATACTAAACAACAGAAACAAAAACAACACAAAAAATTGCATACATTAAAAAACTAAATGGTAAATAAAAACACAAAAATTAGTACCGAAAAATACTGTAAATATATTATATTCCGTTACAGAAAATTTGCATATGTTATCTTTATGTGTTATAGGGGTGTTTAGATAATTGTAAAACAGTATACACACACACGAGTCAAACTGGGCAATGGTCATCGCTTGGTAAGTGGTATCAGTTAACCAGACAAGTTTATGAACAATCATCAACTTATTACGTATAGAATTGTATTAATAATAATAATAATTAGAAAGATCGGTACCGCAAGCGGGTCCCTAGCACCTAGTCCTCTGTGCACTCCTCTGTGCCTCCGGGTGCTATTTTAAGCAGATGAAGCTATACAGAAGGCCCACAACTTCTTCGCCGGGATTGCTCCCAGGATTGATGGATCCAAAGTTTCGGACCCAAACATTCTATGTCTGAGACCCCTCCATACAGGCCCTACAAGTGGGATCATCAGAGATCCCCAAGTTATAAAGGTGGTAGTTCAATCGACAGTGTCCTGTCAAGAGCCCCACCAACCTTCTCAACTGCATTCTATTGAGCCTCAACCGAGCACAGTCGAATGGTCTAGCTGTGCTTATGCACAACTGGGCCCGTCGCATGCCCTGCGCAAAGTCCTAGTAATCGAGATGAGCCTGTCGCAGCCACCCCTTGATTAGGTAAATTACGAAGCATGTTCCTATGGGAATGACAGGCTCAGGTGAAAGGAACGCTTGAGATGACCCCTCTCGTGCAAACGAGTCCGCTACTTCGTACCCCTTAACGCCAGAGTGACTTGGTCATAATGACAATTGGGTCTCTTAGGCCCAGTCCAACGCGATTGGTACAATTACAATCAGAAATTCCCAACCATGGAACTTGGGAAAGGGTAGAAATTGACGACAATTTCTACCAGAGAAAAGTAACAAAATCTATGTGAAAAGAATTCTATGTATGAATTGATATCGAAGTGATTGCATTGCGTGTATTTAGACAGTGTTTCGTGTTTTGATACGCGATGACCGTACAGAGATAACACTGGTCAGATTTATTATGTTCTAAGTTCATAATATTCTATTCCAATAGTAGTGTATGGTAATATATATATATATACTAACTAACTAACTAACGCCCTTACGTTGTAAAATACTCAAACGTTACGTAATGAACTTCAAAATCGAATCGATTATGTAATATACATAATATTATCATTTTAATGTTTTAAATATTCATACGTGCCTGGTGGAAAATGTTGTTAATACTCAGAATATTACACCTGTACGGTGTATATATGTCACGGACAAAGTAAATAATCTAGCTATTATGTATAATATCCAGACAATATGTATAATAACTAGCGCATTTGGTCAAAGTGATTAATTAGACTTTATTTATCATTTTATCCAGCTATTATACATACTAGCTAACTGAATTTGGTCAAAGTGGTTAATGAAGCTTTATTAATTACTTTATCCAGCCATTATACATATTATTTATATTTAAAATACTCTGTTAATCAGTTTGCCTACCTGGTTATGTATTAGGTTTGGCAGAACTAATAAAATGAAACGATTTTTCTCCATGTTTAATGTTTTAATAACTCAAAGTATTTGACCAAAGTTTTCACATATGACACAACTCACTTATGTTTTGAAAAAGAAAAGCATTTAAAGTATTTCAAAGTTATCTGAAAAGTAAAAATATGCGCTTACTTATTTTTACTAGGGTGACTTTTGTGGCACTTTGAGTTACACAAGACGTTGTATTTCTTACACTGGCGTCGATTGGAACTGCAATCGCCGCCAGCGCAATTGCAGTGTTAGAATCCCTGGCCACCTAGATGAGATTCTTTTCTTGCACATTCCCGCATTGATACATGTTCGTTTTGACCTTCGCTCACTGAAATGAATTTCTCTTTGCATTAAGTAAATTGATTTCTTGTGTAGAGTTGATTTTATATTCCATGCTTTGTCGATCCTTTCATCCCTTCTTTCTCAATTGTCATTATCACAGTGAGTGAATATTATTACTTTGACCAACCCATGTTAGCTGTTATTCATAATGTCTAGTCAAAGTGATTAATATTTGAAAATGTTTATTACTTTAGCCAAACTGTACTAGCCATTATGAATAATGACTGGTTCGAGTAATTAATTAATCACTTTTTCTAGCGCATTTAGTTATTATACATAATGTCTGGATATTATACATAATAACTGATTATTTACTTTGGTTGTGACATATATATATATATATATATATATATATAATGGGTTACCATTCGCATATGCAAGTTATTTTTAAAAAGAGGATATCAAAAGCGAAAGTTAACTGAAGTTGTGGAAGGGGAAATTTCAAAATTTGTCTAATTCCTAAATAAATTACATAGTAGAAATCCAATTATGTGGATTAATTGGGATCGGTCATGATAAACAATTAAAATACGCCTCAGTTTTCCCTGAAAACAATCCGGATAGTTGAAATTCTACTTCACAGTTATTTTCGTGAGACCAAGATCGGATCCGTAGATCGGATAGTAGAAGGTCTTTTCAATAGACTTTTATGTTTTCGATTGTCAGTTAGGTCGGTGTATTTCCAACTGTATAAACGAACTCCAGATCTATCTATCTATCAATCAAGAGGAGAAAGTGTTTCACCGAGTAATATCCACTTCAAATGCTTCATTTTCATACATTTCCAGTCGATGTGAGCCGATTCTATTTAGTTTTCGAAAAACTATTTTCAATAAAAGTTACTTGTTATAAAAAATATTAACAACTTTTGTTTCGAAAATCGATTTGGATTGGACACCACAAATCGATTTCAAAAATTTGCAAAAAAAAATGTTACTTGTAGTTATAGTGTAGAATTCTAATTGTTGATGGATTGCATGTCATTTGTTAAATTCCCATTTGTGTTTTTAACCACGTAATCAAATAATTCATATTATATAATTTCTCACCCTCTCAACCCTTTTTAATAATTATATATAATATTTTTCGGAAATAGTTATGAAAATGATTTTATGATATTTTTCCGGTACTTTTCCGGTAATAAATTGATATATTAAATATAATTAACTTTGAAGGGGTTGTTATATTATTATATAAATCACCCCTATATAATATATATTATATTCATAATCATTTTTTATGTTTTTATTATATTTATAAATATGATTATTGTTTTTAGGTAAATGTTTTTTTCACATGATAACAAATCTGAAAAATTATATTTTTATAAAGTAGAATGAACACGGGCACCTACTCAAAGTGGCGTTTATTTTCATAGAAAATTAACTTTTAAGGGACTCTCTATAAACCACGTTATGTGACATGGGGGTAGTTTAGATACAACTTTCGGTTACGAAACACAGATATTTATCTAAGAAAAAAATTAATCAAAGCCTGACGAAATGTGATTCATTGCTGAATAATACCAATAGTACTATTGAATTTTTCTGAATATACATTCCTGTTAAAAAAAAATGAATCAATTGAAACATTCTATATAATACGCTTGGAATGTGACTAACTGGTTCAAATATGTTGAATTTGAGTGTACATGACAATGTACAATTTGTCTTATTGGTTTATGACCCTGTGGTCATAAAATTCTCATTCGATTGCTGTTTTAAGTTTGAATCTAAACTAACGCCTTCTATGATCATGGTAATACAAATTCTGGCGGTCATATTTGTCACGATTTAAGACCACTGATTGTACATGAATATTTTTGAAACTCCTTGTACCGGTATATATATATATATATATATATATATATATATATATATATATATATATATATATATAATAAATCTATATGATACTTCAATCTCAATTCTCTTAATCCATCGTCATCATACAAAAGCATCCCTCAATTATTTATTTTCATCCCCTAAAATATAAACAGTTTTATAACAGATATATCTCATTTAAGGGCAGTTAACGCCCGTGTTATTAGCATAGATGTATCCGATATATTTGAGTAAAATAAGGTGTTTGATAGCGATTATTTATATCTGTATATATATATATAGATTGAAAAATAATTTAATCCTTTATTTTTCTCCCTGTACTGGGAATTCATTTACACGGAGAAAAATTCATACAGTTATCATTATTATTATTAATAGCATTATTAATAGCGAGACGGAAAATTTATGATACCTACTCATATTTTTATTCAAATTTTCTATAATTTTGTTATGAAAATAACAAAACTATTGGCCACAAAAGTTTGCCGAATTGTGTCGAATTCTGTTTTCGAAAAAATGTTTAGAACAAAAATGGTTAGGATTTTTATGACGAACATCATTTTATTCGAGGCATTTTTTTAAAAACTAAATGAATTCGTCACAAATCGATTGTAAAATTTTTCTAAATGAACGACACTCAAGTGGTTGCTTAAGTACTATGGTTATTTTACGCTGAGCTTTATGTATCGGCGTAAAGCAATAACGTAGCTGGTTCATCGGGCATACAAATGAACCAGCGAACGAAGGTTCGAACAAATGTTGATAGTATATTTATAATGAACGAAGCAGTCTTTCGAAAACCGATCGAATAAGGGCACAAATCAAAATTTGATGTATCAATGCACACATTGTCAAAATTTCCAACTCGTCACTATATTAAACGACTCCCACATATACCCTTATAAGTACTTACAGTTCAACGAAATTAATAAATATTCTCGAACAATAGAAAATCGTATATAAACACACTTGACGAATTTTTCCTATTTTCAAACACCACAGTAATTTTTCAAATAAAAAATAAACAAACTATGTTCAAAAAAAATTATCAAATCCTCAATGGAATTGGGTAAGACTATAAATTGGGGGATATGTAGTATCTTTGTATATATAAGTATATACTATTTTGAAGTATAGTTTATTTGAGGGGGTAGAAAATTTTGAGGGGAAGTAACCTTTTACAGTAAAAGGTCGTATAATGAAAAATGTTAGAAATTATCAGTCAATTCTATTGTTCGAAATTTTTAAGAACAGTCAACACTTTTATAAATTTAGTATTATGGGACGAATTTGTGTTTATCCATAAGATTCAACGTCATACGATGTGGCTAAAAACATTGCAGCGTTTTTAACCAGAATATTGAAGATCTACTCTAGCCAGGCGGCAATTCTCCTGAATTCTATCGAAAATTTGTTAAAGATTACCAAGAAGGTTATTGACAAACAATTGATTTTATTAAAAATTTAAAAAAAAAAATCGCTTGACTTAATTCAGTTGGGTTCAAAAGTGGAAGCGTTGGTCAGGATTTTAGCACTTGTTACAGATAATGGATTCGATATGGAGTCCTATTGTGTGAAGTTGCTTCCGCAGAAGATAATACCCGGTGATGAAACCGGTAACCTTCCGCAGTTGTATCCTGTTCAGGTTCAGGAATAGCCTCTTGGATGCATTCCGAAACAGTATTTTCCCGAGCTTTTGCTGCGGTATATTTTCCCAGTGATCAGGATGTTTAACCCTCATCCACTCATTGATCACCGGTTTACATGCAGTCCTTGGAATTCCTAAAATAGGCTCTGGGCCTATGAAGGGTATCCCGACTCTATTCTTTATATACGAACGACTCATGTCAAATAAAATTTTCTATGAAAATCATCTGTCCTCTAAATTATATTCCACCTTTCGACGGTCTCCCCTCAATCATCCTCAAGTTGATTTAAATTTGTTAGGTTTTGTTTACACTTACCGCTATTCGGACTTGAATTGTATAATATATTCGTATATATATCAGAGGTGGGCAGGAGATGACTCGGCCAAGCTCTGAGTGAGAGGTAGGGAAGAGAGATAGAGTTAATACAGGGTAATCTACCAATTATTAATATTTTCTTTTTTTAATTAAAACATTTTCTGAAAAAAATATAATAATACCAAATCTTTTTTATGGTCACTATTATACAAAGTAAATAATACAAGCAATCATTCAATACATACTCTGGAATTTTGGGCTGGTAATTAGGGTCATTAAATGTACCTTTTTAGTATATATCATATTTGTGTATGAATAAAATAAAAATATATAAAAAATATATATAAATCTTTTGAACCTTTAAGTTTACCGCTGGACCATTGTAATAAAAAGGGAAATTTTTGCAAAGGATAATTTAAATAGAATTATAGTTTTGGAAATTCCAAATAATTTGTCTAAATATTTTACTATTCATATCCGAGAACTAATAAAGAATTATTTACCTGATTTAATTATTTTTTCTTCGTATGGAGTATGCTCAGTATAGTGTCATGGGAATTTGATGAATTAAGTTAAATTTTACATAAAGTGGGAATTTGAGTTCTTCGAGTTAGTCTACTTTGAATTGAAAAAGTGAAAAGTACTATCTGTAGTAGTGGAAATTATTTTTCGCATAATTTGTTTTTCAAAAAAAATAAAAGTAGTGAATTTAATAATGGAGAAGACATCGCAAGCAGTCTTGGATAAGTTCAGATTATTATTATTATTATTGTTATTATTATCATTATTATTATTATGTTTTTTGGTGTATCTCTCCATACTGTAAAAGATATTATTTAAACAATAAATATTTTATAAAACTATTTCTAAATTGATTGAATAAATTATTGGGCAATAATCGGTAGGACAACCTGTATTGAAACATCGTTCCGTCTTGCTTCAAAACATACCTTCTTTACTTACTCTCACCCAGCTTATGGAGAGCTCGTAAGGCTCAGACGAGCTGTCTGTGCCCACCTCTGATATATATATATATATATATATATATATATATAGCACAAATGATAATCTGAACATAAAATGGTATGATGACGACCCTATATGAGGTTGTACGGTACGCTCATGGTTATAAAACTCCTGATGGATTACGGGAGGTAAACGCCAAGTAAATATTTGTAAGAGATAATTAAAGTTATACTTCAATTCATATCACTGAATGATAGGATTACACAAGAGGACTAAAAACTAACAGGAGAGCAGCGGTAAGGCTTATCAACATGTAACAAAGATAGCTGCTTGCTATATTACTATACTTACACAGGAACGGGACTATACAGGATGATTTCATTATTATTACGCAAATATATCTATATCTGGATTGTTTTGTTTTAACCCCCGACTCATAAACAAAGCTGTCATAAGTTATTTATCCTTATGAGGCACCGTGGTTGTACCTACCTTAACGCATATTTTTAATATCGGGATATTGCTATTGTAAATCATTCATCCAGAACCTACCGACCAATGCAAGCTGTATAGACTCAATGGGATAGAAGGACAAAGTAGCTTGTCTGGACAGTAACGGGGAGAATTACAAGTCTTTTCACCTTTTGGTACAATGCCTTAACAGAGCTGGAATGAAATGCCTAACTTTCGGCTCGATCGAAATAGGGACGGAGCCCTGTTTAGCCATTCAAGACGCAACTATCTGCAGTCATTTAGGGTGGGTATATTCAATAACAGCCAGAGGTTTGGAAGAAACGTACGAGGTAAGGTAGAGGGAGAGAATTTTAGGGGATACGTTCCTAGGAATCGGTAAAAAGTGCCTAGAAAAGCTTACCAGGACTCACTTTTCACTCCCCAACGCATAATGAGGGGTATTACAAGTTTCAAGTCTTTGTAGGTCTGTGCAATCGTAGGTTTTTACCGGTACTCAGTGAACCGCACTCAGTATATATTGGATACTTACGAGAAAATAAATTATTCTGGGTAAATTTAAAATGTTTTTGCAATATCTTTCTCGGCATTTTTCGTAAAAATTTCTATTTATCGAAGAATACTCAGATGTGGTGAATCCTAAATCGAGTCGCCCCTTTTTACGATAATATTTTGTATATCGTTAATAGGATCATCTGTTTTATACAACGCTTACATCCAGATTTAAAAGTATACACACATAGATATATATATATATATATAGGCTTTTTGTTCATCGCTCATATAATGAACGATTTATATATATGAAATCGCATGCGCATTTATTACACAACCATCGTTCATTTGGGAATTTGAAAATGATCCTTTGTCAAATATTGCAAACTAAATAAAATAATAAATTGTATATTATATGGCGTGGCCGTTTAAAATTGGTTTATTCACTTATCAAAGTCTGTAAAAGGTTCCCAACACTTGCAATTTGCATCTAAAGGTCACAACTATTATCCCGGTATTTTTGGATACGATCTACGCCATATCCTATGTGGAAATAACAGAAAAGTATCCTAAAAGGTAAGAGGAATAACTGCGAGCACAATTGGATTGAACAATCTTGGTGTTTTGACTCAGGAATAATTGCGATCACTGGAGACCAAGGACAATTGTTTAGTTTATCCTTTGTCGTATGCCAGAAAGATATGCGTTAAAAGCAACAGAATCAGTCAAAGCTCAATAATCTAACGAGATAAAATTATATAATTTAATGCGAAAGATTTGGTGAGACTTTTCTGCGAGGAGATCATTACTATTATTGTGGAAAGAGAGCTTTTGGATGAACTTTCCAGAGAGACTGAAGAAAATATATCAGAGATATACAAAACGGCATGCATCAAGCTGATCATAAACTACTAATATACTGATAGGGTTGTTTTATCACACGAAAAGCCTCCTAAAAAAATAATTGGATTATAGATTTCAGTAATTGTGGAGCCTAGCTTGGTTGGAATGTTTTAGAATGTGGGTGCTCAATAATGTTATCTATTGAGGCCTGAAATACAACATATATTTTAGACCACATTATGCTTACGCCCTTTACTCTTGCAAAAATAATCAGCTACAGAAAAGTGGGATAAAAATCAACCCAAAACGAACAATAAAACCAATAGTGCCGTGTCGAAATTACAAATAGATCGAGTAGGACAAGACCTAATGCGACAAATTTTAGGAAACGGCACTTCTGAGAAATAACAAAAGATATAAAATTTTGTTACTGTAATCGGATTTAGGCTTAAGGTGTCAGGTCCGGGTCTAGGACGCTAAAATTTATCTAATTTCATGACTACAAATTATTCGAATAGACTATCTATAGTTAGTATCTCGTAGAGCGGTATTTAACTTAAATCCGGAATGAAAAATACGGAAATAAAGCTTTTAAATATGTATTCGCGAGCTTAATAATATTTGACAAATCATAATCCAATAATCATGAATTTGACGGGTATTTAAAGGGTTTATGATGACAAAATTAAAGGATTTAGAAATAATAATACGTCTTTTATAAACCAAAAACATTCCAATTGATTAGCATAAATCAACTCTCACTTCGACATTATTTGTGGTTAAAGACATATTATTTTCTATTATACGTTGAATATATCTGAGTGTGGTGAGTGAACTGATGTATAGTATACTGTGTAGGTACGCCTCAGATTCATCATCAACAGCATCACAGCATCCACACAGCCTCGCATGAATTTACTTTCAATTTGATGACATATCATCTGCGTTTGATTGTCATTACTAGGATTATAACAAACTAATTTCTCAATATATATGTTTACAATGTGGTACACATTTATTGTACCACTGAATCATGTTTGTCAAATCAAATAAGTGTATATTACAATGGTGTAGCGTGGGTGTCTGCCACCCGGGGCGGAAGAAAATTTTGCCGCCCTCTAATTTAGGTATTTTAATTTAAAAGGCATACAGTAATTCTAAAGAACTTTTCGGCAAGAACAGTCATCATTATTCTGTATTGTACAGGTTATAAATAAAAAAGTCATATATATATATATATATATATATATATATATATATATATATATATATATATATATATATATATATATATATATATATATATATAAGACATTTTGCAAAGGTATTATCATAAGTGTTCTTTACCTGTTATATCAATTCAAGTGACATACGTGTTAGAATTTTTGTATATATATATATATATATATATATATATATATATATATAGAATTTTTGTATATATATATATATATATATATATACAAAAATTCTAACACGTATGTCACTTGAATTGATATAACAGGTAAAGAACACTTATGATAATACCTTTGCAAAATGGCTTCCAATTAGAACTAGAACGATACTGTTAATATTTATATTTTTATTGAAAAATAATATACTTGTTAGAATTAAAATTAAAACTTCTGTCTTTAACTAAAACTTTATTCGTCTACTTTTTTTAAGAGCATTTAAGTCTTTTATTGCACTATCAAAATTTGAAATGGTTCAAATATTTATAACATATTATTATTATTTATTATAAAATTTTGCCGCCTCCTAAAGGTACCGCCCGAGGCTGGCCACCCCTGCTGCCCCCACTACGCTACGCCACTGGTATATTATGATGTATTTAAAAGCCAAAACTAATAAGATATATCGAATTGAAAAATCTCAAACAACCCGAGCTAAGACCTAATTGGCACCGGTCTTGTGGAGTCGATGATTAGGTCCTGTGAAATCAGTCTTATGGACTCAATATGGACTCAGTGGTCACTTCTATCGACAGGAGATCCGAATGGAAAAAGACACTAAAAGAGCCACACTCTAAAGGAACTTTTGGAGCTCAGACAGGCCAAGAATCTTCTTGGGAACTTAAACCGCAAAAGATGCAAAACCTGCATTGGCCTGAGCAAAAATATAGTGACCAGGTTTCTTACGGGGCATTATAGACTCAGGGAACACCTTAGGAAGATAGGCTTGGGAGATGAGGGCAACTGCAGGTTTTTTGGGAAACAGGAGGAAACTCCAGAACACCTCTAATAGACTGTGGTGTCCACATAAAATAATAAAATGTCTGGAAGTCAACCAGATACGTTCAGGGGACCTACCATACCTAGACCCAATCCTTATCCTGTACTTCCTGAAAGAAACAAAGCTGGGTGAGGTCCTTTAAGACGAGACCATTCCACGTCAGGGATCAGATGGGGAGCATAATAGATCTTATAGGTCGCAGTGCACAAAATTTTCCCAATCAATTTGAAAAATCGTTTCGAACAAAAGATGTTTGTGAATCGTTACTACATCGTTTTACAATTCCAGTAGTGTGGTACTTTTATGAATTCCAGACGGTATCCCACATATAAATACTACATATGTGTATTATATAGATATAAGTGCTAAACATACCAGTGTTTTGTAAATATTGAGTTATATATTAGGGGGGTTGGGATTCGTATATGTGTACACTAGCGTTAGCGTTAGCGTTAGCGTTACCATTCGTTCAACATATTTATGTAAGGGGAATGAGAATATGGTTTTTGGTTAAGTGAATATTATGTTGTCACCATGGTTGAAATAGATTTGATCACACGTTTCAGTTAATAGGCCATCTCTCGTAAGTGACATCTCGTCATAATATTTAATAAAATTGTATATATATACCGGCATACACAAAATTTTATCATATCTTTCGAGAGTCGCACTGCACACCGCTGTCATCAACATCACAATCTTTACAGATTATCTTTTAAATATCCTGATCATATTTTAAATCAGAATTAATGTATAGTATGTATATTAACATACATCATCAAAATTATAATTATACTCATTAACAATATAGTTAGTTCTGATAGCTGAGATACTAATGCTATATTTATATCCATTGTTAGTATGGTTGCCTTTCGGTTATATTATACCAACGGAAGTGATTAAAATTTACTTAATTTGACATTTACGTAATATGTCTGAACATTGATAACGCACATTCTTTGGCATCAAATGCTTGATATGAAAAATCATACACATCTAGAATACCAAAGGTCGTGGGTTCGATTCCCATCCCTACACTGATAGAAGTAATTCCTTGCAGTAAGAAAAATTTGTTTAAACCAAGAATTTTTGACTTTCATATATAGGGAAGATCATATAGATTTGGTATAAGAAAATAAATATCTTGACATCTATAGTTTTGACTTGAGAAAATTATCTTAACTGAAGATCAACTGACTCTTGACTCAAGAATCTCAAAATTCTTCAACTGAAATGATGATTTCTTTGGACCAAGATGCTAAAATTTCGGACCAAAATAAACATTTGTTTAATCCAAACAAATGAAACTTTTTAAAGCAGTAATGATATACTTCAGTTAAATATATTTCAGTTAAATATATTTCAATTAAATATATATACTTCAGTTAAAGAAGCTGCATAAACTTTCTCTTCTTGAGTTTTTTATTTATTTTTTAATAAGAAAAATACTTTTTTTTTACAAGAATTTCCTTTTCTTGACTAAAGAATCACAAGAGTATTTGGCCAAGATAGACTCTCTTAGGCCAAGTCTAACGAACTCTATTTGAAAAAGATTTAAACACCGTTCAAGAATTTTAGTTTGTTCGCTCAACTAAACACATGTTTTTGGTTCGACTACGTTGTCTTGAATGAAAACAAGGGTTTCTTTACTGAAACAAACATATTTTCTTGAGGAAAGAAATTCCTTCTATCAGTGTCGATTTGTAAGATTTGCACATCAAGCATTTGATGTCATAGAATGAAAACAAACGAAGTTCGATAAAAGCTTGAAAAAATAAATGCCAATAGCTTTTGTGACACTCGATAAGGTAATGATTTTCGTCGATGTCGACGAATGCAATAACGCACAGACTATACAAAGTCATGTTATCACTACACTCAATACATATACACACATCTATCTATATACAGATTGATATGAAATTGAGGATTATTTAGGCTGTTTGAATTGACAACTTTGTAAATTGGTTTTTCATGAGATCAATCTGTCATAGATGTCAAAAAACAAGATTACACACAACCACCATATAATAACCGCATACAACAGAGAACACTCATCATCAATACACAAATATTTTGAGGTAAATTTATTTTATTTATAATCATCATCATATTTGACAATCAATTGACTTCCATCAATAATACATAAATACGCTAATCAATTGTATTTATGGATTCTATTAGTATAGTATATAACCGCGCATTCGTTTAGACAAGACCAGATTTCAGTTAGATGTAGGCGAACAGTCCAAGTAGCCGAGCGGTCTAAGGCGTTATGTCTGCACAGTATGCATACTTGGAAACTGGGACGTTATGGGTTCGAATCCCGACATCGGCAGTTGGTCAATTATAAAAAAAAGGGACGGTTAATTGACTAAACTGTCGGCGCATGGACAAGAACGAAATAACCGGGTATGCTTGGGAAGGTTTTCTGCAGTTTCCTTCACACACTGCAGATGAACTGCGGCCGCATGTCCTACCAATTCCTAGTCTACATATTCCTTCCACTTCACTCACATCCTCACATCCTTATGCATCACTATGGACCTTACTATGGGTCTCTACAATCTATCTATCTCGATTTAGGCGCGGATCCAGCCCTCAAACAGGTTATGGTCACAGCCACCCGAAAATCGGCCAAGTGCGAGTTGGAGTATTAACTCGCTCATGATCGATATAGTGCATTCCTACAAAGATGTTTGACGCCCTGACTAAGATTTTGTACAGTGTATAGTTCCACGTGGGCAAAGCCGTGGGGCGAACACTAGTAAATTAGTAATTACCACTACTAACAAACAAACTACTAACAAACTATTATTCATTCATTATTGATCAGGCAAAATAAACGTTTGGTTTCAATTCCAATAAATTATCTTGTGTGCTAGACAAGGACTCTCTTCTATATCCAACAGATTAAAGGCGCCCGAATGGCAATATGATTTTAAAAGTCCACCGATCGCCTAGGATCAGAGCAGATGATACCATCATCTACCAACAAACCAAATGATAATAGTTATCAAATAGACAAGAGTGTTTGGAAGTTTTTATTTTCAAAGACGTACATTTTTATGATCCAATTTATTATAACTGAAGTCTATCAACAATTTTCAAAAAAGGAGAAATTTCAGCTAGATTGTCAATAAATCGTTCGTAAAAGCTGCTATCCTCATTATCCTAGATAAGATCCGATTCTATATTTAGGATAATCAACGAGTCAGTAAGCAGTTCTTACCCCAGTAGAGAACGATGCCTCGTCTTAATGCGTTTCAGTGCGGAAAATCATCTGGCACTAATTACTTGCGTAATGCGCATGGTATTAAGATAAAAATTTCCATGCGCATGGCATGCAACTTCAGTAGGTTCGAATTTCTCCGAGACAAACAAATAGCGTTCTTTGTTGTTTTATCTAAACAATCTTCATCCATCTCTCCCTGCTATTCTGCCTTCTTCGTGCAAGAACAATTTTACATGTAGGTAGTAAGTCAAAGGGCCCACGTAGGTTAGAGCCCGGGTAGCAAACGCCACCCGGACTCTATGGCCAGTCCGACACTGGAATTTGTAATTATAAAATTAGATAAACTCTAGATCCGTGCCTAAGAGATCTAAGCCTATATCCGCCTCTGTTTATATAATTCCATATCTTTTAGCGTATTTCCTCTACAAGGAAATGCAGCAGGTGTTGTGATGGAATGAATTTCCCAAAAATTTCTTCAAATATCTATCGATCCTACCTACTAGATGTCGAAAATGTGTGATCGGAATGAAATCTGGTATGTGAGATACTCTTGGTATTTGAAAGGCCAAGTTCGTTACTGGACAAAATCGGATAAAAGAAAAGTGTGACCTAAAGAGAGAGAGGTGGAGGTTTGATATGAAAAATCATACTTGACCTTTCAAATACCAAAAGTATAAAAGAGGGGGTATCGAAATTATATGTTTTAATGTAAATAATAACTATGAATACGAATTGAAACTGAATGAGCAAGAGTATTAGAATATAGTCAACAATAGGGCATATGCATGAAAATTTTTTTTCACATTTATTTTCAGAATATGAAAATACTGTTAATACTGTAATAATATTTAAAAACGAAATTAAAATCCGACAAATATCAAGGTAGCTATAAGCTTTTAAAGATTATTATCTGTCTTTTTCTTGCAAAAATACTAAAAACGGAGTTTTACATGTATTTTAAATGGTGAAAGTGTAATATGACGTCACATAACATATCAAGAGGGCTATCACCCTCTTTGTCTAATCGGGAATTTCAATCATTCATATCTCGCTTATTTTTAAAGTTATTTAAAAAGTAATTTTACCTTGATATTTGTTAAGTAAACATGCTTCAATTCAAGTGAAAAAAAATGTTCATGCATATTCCCTATTGTAGTCCTTTCAACATTTTATGTAGATTCTGAACCAAAATTACAAGGCAATTACAATTTTTACTGAACGATTACAAGGCAACTACCTTAAGACCTCAATACAGTTACTCTTTTGACAAGTCTGCCCCGTCTGCGATTCTCGAAGATGTATTTTCTATAGAAAACTCTCAAAGAAATCAATTGAAAAAATTATTGAATAAGAAATTTGTTTACAAACAAACCGTTTATTAAACAAACAAAAAACAAACACCTGGCAAACTATAAAAATACAAAATAGGCGCGTATATTCAAAAACCCATAAGTACCTTGTACATATATATATATATATATATATATATGTATATACTTTTGAAGTATTACATATATTGTACACATATGGCAAAATCAATTTTCCCCTGCGATTTGTGAATTATTAAAAATATGAATAATATATAAACCCAAAACAATTGTTTAAAATTATTATTATATAGCTAATAACCTTAAAACAAATTACTACCCCCACTACACTTCATTTTGATCGTTTATGTGTGTTGTTTATTTTTTTTCTGTATGGGGTTGAAAAAACACCCTTGCAAATGTGTGTGTATTTGTATTTGTGTTTGATAATTGTTTATTTTTATTAAATATATAAAATATTTAGTCTTAAAACAATTATTTCAAATCAAAACATGTTTCCAGTACTTTGGTAGAGTTTTTTTTAGTACGGATACAATTTTCTTAAGGGTACTTGTTTTATTGTGTTTTGCAACCGACTTCAAAAACAGTAATGCAAATCATTATACAAGGGTTTAATGTTATATATATGCGTGTTTTTAAGGACATTGGGATTTAGAGTAGATCTCCAAAGTGGACCCGATTCATATTAATCATGAAGAAAGATGACAAAGTATCGATTTTCTTGGCTAAAAGTATTGCTTTTTTTGCAAATAATCGACTCTGAAAGAGGATGCAACCCAATGTTTGTTACTGGAAAAATCACTTTTTTATGCGAACGTTTATTTCCTTAAAGCGATCTGGATTTTCCTCAATTCAATCGTTTATCGAATGCTACAATCCTATGAAACAAAACACCCCAAATTTTGAACGGAGTTTAAAATTTTTTAATTAAGTAGAGTTCGTTAGTCTTGGCCTAAGAGAGTCTTTCTTGGCTTGTGTTTCTTTAGTCAAAAAAATGAAATTCTTGTAAAAAAAATTAGTTTTCTTATTTAAAAAATAAAAAACGCAAGAAGAGAAAGTTTATGCAGCTTCTTTAACGGAAGTATAATATATTTTACTGAAGTATATCATTACTTCTTTAAACAGTTTCATTTGTTTGGATTAAACAAATATTTATTTTAGTCCGAAATTTTAGCATCTTGGTCCAAAGAAATCATCATTTCAGTTGAAGAATTTCGAGATTTTTGAGTCAAGAGTCAGTTGATCTTTAGTTAAGATAATTTTCTCAAGTCAAAACTATAGATGTCAAGATACTTATTTTCTTATACCAAATATATATGATCTTCCCTATATATGAGAGCCAGAAATTCTTGGTTTAAACAAATTTTTCTTACTGCAAGGACTTACTTCTATCAGTGTAGGTACAATAGAATTACTGTATAGCATTTATAGTTTTAAATACAAACCGAATATTGTGAAATAAGTATATACGCCATTTTGTTTGTTGATATGTCAAAAAAATTAACCTATATAATGGCATAATACACCATTTTGAAATTCGAGGAGTGTAATTTCGGGATAAAAACGTTTTAAAAAATATCTCGAAAACTGTATTGCAAACATTCTTATTTAAAGGAAAATGGTCTCTTAAATTTTTGGTTGGGGATTGGGGAGACTTAGAAGGTTTAAATTTGCCCTGATTATATCAAATTGAGTGTTTTTTGGTGCGTATTTAATAAGTAACAAACCAAAAATGAATGAAAATTATATTACATAGAAATTATTAGCCTTGCAAACAAAATCTAATAATTAATAGTTTAATACGAATCCATTCAACATTCACTTGCGACGCAAAATAAGAAGGGACGTCCTTGCACTTTTATTAAATGTGAAGAATGGAATAAAAATACGAATTTTCGATCCAAAATATTGAATAATTGTTATATCCCGGCCAAAAAATACATTCAAAATTGTCCAGTGTCAAAAATATCCATTTCAAAACATAAAAAACTGTCGACAATTTTGGAAAAATATACATAAAATGTGAGCATTATAGCATTTTGGTTCCTGAGATTTAGAGGCCTAAAACTGTCTCTAATTCTTCTTGTAAAACTACTATGTACGATAGGCGTCTTAGACTTGGGCCGACGCAATACCAAATGCTAGGTGATTATGGCCGTTGTGGATATTTTGTCTAGGATATTATAATACGAAATATTCTGAGGCGTTTATTTAATCACGCGAGGTGCTTGCAAATTTCATAGTGAAAGACTTTATAACTTTAAATATGGTGACCCCGAATGAGATTAGATAATATTAATTTAAACTTAAAATTGATGTCGGAAGTTTTTATTTTAGGTTTCGTTCGAATTTGTTTAAAAAAACAAATTTCGGTTAAAATAATCGCTATAAATTTATATTTTAACAGCGACGGCTTCAATAAATTATATATATATATATATATATATATATATATATATATATATATATATATATATATATATATATATGTATATATATATATATATATGTATATATATACTGAAAATTTCCTGATTTAAGCCCTTTTGAGAGTAAATACATAAATCAATGACATAATGACCGTGGAAATTTATAGCTAAATGTTAGAAAAACGGCATTTTAATATAAAAAATTTGAAAATTTCTTTTTTCAAATGAAAATTCTTCATTATAATTCGATGATCTTATTATATCCCCGGCTCCTATCATTTAAAATAAAACTCAATCTAATTTCCCACCACTTCCACTTCTTCAAATATTTATCATTCCCACCGCTTCCACTACTTCAAATATTTATCGGCACTTCCACCAAATTTCTATTACAGCGAATATTTTCGAATTCTATTTCTGTTAATGAGTTTTTAAGTCTAATCATATGCATTGAAACAAAAAACTATTTTCATCAAAATCGGCCCAGTAGTTTTTTTATGATGCTCGAAAAAATAAACAATCATATAGCAGACTTTTACAATTTTAAAAGGATTCGAAAATTTATGAATTTTTGCAGACTTTAAATATGTTTCTGGGGCTTCCAACCGGAAATTAGTGGCTTGGAAAGTAAAAATTGTGTTTTGTCCATATAAAAGAAAAAATTTCTCCTTAAACGGTTGAATGACCCATAAAAGTTCTACATGTATCGTTATTTTTCTCCAAAGAGCTTGCTAAAGTTATTTGTGAATAGATCTATACCTAAATTTTAATTATACGAATTTCTATAGGTTTTACATAACTTTCTGGAGCTTTCAACCAGAAATTATTCAGTTGGAAAGTAAAAATTGTGTTTTATCCATATATAAAAGACAAAACAGTCGAATGACCCATAAAAATTCTATACACCGTTATTTTTCTCGAAAGAGTTTTCCACAAAGTCATTTGTGAATAAATCTCTACCTAAAAGCATTTTAAAATTTCCAATATTTCGAACTTTACCCAAAATAGTAAAATATCAAAAAAGGGTACAATATATATGTCTATATCATAAAACATTTGACGCCATTTTGGATTCTTAAAAATTTTCAACCGTCGGTATAGAAAAATACGACCGTCGGAAATTGAAACAAAACCAAAAAAAATTCTACTTACATTGTTCGATATTCTAAAAATTCTCCATAATATTTGCGCTGTCCTCAAAACATGTATTCAACAAAGACAAATTAAATATATAAAAAATAAACACCCACAAAATCACCACAAATTTTTTAGACCAAAAATAAAGAAATCTCCAAAAACAAAGAAATCCGTTACAAAAATTTTACAACAAGCTAAGTAATATTTTATTTGTTGTAAAAATTCTGATCGAAAAACTGCACGTAAAATTCACTGAAAAAGTCACACTTGATCCAAGATTGTTCATTTGAATGGTCGAACACGTTCCCACATAGGTATATCCCCAAAAATCAAACAAACATCAATTTGATTGTTGGACCCAAAACTATTTAAGGATAATTCAAACGTTAGGCATTTTGATAACTGAATGGCACGATTCCAAAAAGGCTGTGTTATCAAACATGTACACAGTTGCCAACATGTACCAATTGATGTTCTAGGCGGAGTTTACAAATCGTGACGGTGGCATTGGTTCAAACGTACATGTAGGGCGGACCATACATTTAAGGGTTTCAATTTGCACCCCATACATTGAAGACAAACAAGGATCACCGTATAACGAATGTTGTGCAGTGTGAGTGGAATCAAACGACTGTTCCATCTATCTCTGATATTTTTATAACGGTTCACAGAAGTGGGGTCTCACTACCATAGTCGGGTATTTTTTTTAGTTCCTGAAAAGTGCCTTTCTGTGATCATCATCATATTTTACCTTTTTTTTTCCGTTTTGATCTTTTTTCCGCTTGTTTGTCAGCGTTGCTTTTTCTTACGAATTTTCTTACAGTTGTCTTTACCTCCATGTACAGATCACAACGGAATATGTAGGAGTTATTGAAATTTTTCATTATTTAAGATCTCTTCCCTTCTAAAAATACGTTTTTTTGGATTTTCATCTGTGTATGTGTGTGTTTGTGTGTATTTGTGTGCAACAGAATATCTCAGCAACGGAAAGTGTCAAACTGGATTCCGGAAATTGAATATCGTCAAAATGGAAACGGATTTTTAACACTTAGATTTTCATATTTGTACTAAAGATCACAAAAGTAGCGCTCATTTTTCAAAATTTTTTGTACTTTATTAATTCAGTTTTTGGGAAAAGTCGAAACATTTTTTCGAAAACCGAACGAATAAGCCAGACGTACTATCGACTCTTAAAGTGAACCTTTTAGCTTAAATTTTGGCAGCGCGTTTACGTCAAATTCATTTGGTTTTCGAAAATATGGAAGAAGGTTTTTAATTTGATTGATTGAATATTACTTTTTACTTAATTTTATATTTCCGACCATATTTACGAGACGAAATCTTCCATTTTTTTCTAATTTTCCATTGAATATCGATTTTCCAGCGAAGATTTTTCTGTGATTTCTGGTAGTGCTCCACAAGCTCTTCACAATGACATCCGAATCAAGGTTCTAGCTAAACGCGTTTCCACGCTACACTAATTTATAACTTTACACAAAGCTAATTCGTAACCATTCATGCATACTTCTGCACTCGTGCGGTGACGTCACAAGCAAAACAAATACAGCGCGGCAGATACGTAAAGACATGAGACATGATCTATCTGTTGTGGTGTCAACCTGGTGTTGTGATGTTAACTTGACACATTGGTTAAACTCCGGAAAGACACCGACTTTCTGGAAGGAACGCTTACGGCGTCACACACAGACTCACAGAGCATCTATCCCTGAGGGAGTAGAAGAACAGTGTGGCTTGTTCAGACTGACAAATGATAGCTGCGTACAATGCGGCAAAGTTATCCTACCTCATTCGTAAGAACCGGAAAGACATCAACCTTGATTGGGATGCTTACCGGTGTCACTACAGACTCAAAAGCATCTATACCTGAGGATAATTTACAAGGATCGTTCGAAAACTGAAAAATTAATTTCATTTGTATTACACCTGTATATAGAGGTTGCGTGAGTCCACAATAGATTTTTCTTTGTGTATTGACATGCCGAATTGAACTTGTTATTTTTTCTTCTCAGAAGGTATGATGTTATATTTTTTTTGTATTTTGATTTTTAGTATTTGTTAAAATGTTCAACAGTCAGGGAATCTTCAACCGTCCGGATAGAATTTGGAAGTTATTTGAGTTGAGAAAAGTCCTGTTTGAATCCGTAAAACTATTGACATTTAAGAATATTTTCGAACTTAATCGTAACAAACAAAGTTCGTCTGTGGCAACCCAAGTAGGAAAAAGATTCGTGTGGCCTCGAGAAACGAGAATTTAGAGACTTTTTAGGTCTTGACTAAAATCGAGATGAAGTTAGAAAATACGTATCGAGATGTCGAAAAATGATTGCCGAAAATTAATTATTTATTCGATATTTGAGGGTCGATGATAAAATCAGAATTGTACTTATTTTTGGAGATAGCAAGACCTTTTCAAACCCACACCGAACCATTTCGTTACTTGCGAATTTGAATTACATCCTAAGTTCCAAAAATGGTTCCATATCACATATTTGACAATCAATTTACTAAGCGTTATTTAATCAAAACATGATCGCTTTTTATTAAGCTTTAAAATCTAAATCAAATGTTGTCTACTGAATATATGAATTGTGATTCGAACCATCTGTCTTCGGTAAATCACCCGCGGATATACAACAACGAAGGGGACTGTGTTATACATACAAAAGAAAAAATATATATATATATACAATTCATTTGAGAAATACCCCCGCTATGTGGTATATGCATGTGCCCTTTTAATGGTTTTAGAGCAATTATTTCTATATAGTTTAGGTCTTGTCACCATAATTAAAGGGCTTTAAATAAAAGTCACCCAACACTTCATTTCCTTTTTTTGTCTTCCTGACAATTAAAAATAACCTTTTTATTGGTTTTGTTACTAAATTAAATCTTATTTTAGGTCTGAAATTTGTTAGTAATTTTTACAGTTATACGATCCTCAATTTTCCTTTACATATTTCAGGGAAATATTTTGATTTATTTTTCTCTGTACTTGTCATGAGCTGTTTCGCAAATAATCGCAATTAAAGTTAGAAGAATTATGGCGATCTAATTGAGAGATGACAAAGTTAGTCTTGGAATGCTAAACAAACCAATACTCCAAAAAACTTGATTTTTCTATTCTTCTGTAATCTCTTCCATTTTATACGCCTGGCTCCTAGACAGTGGCGGATTTACCAGGCAAGTTTGGCAGCTGCCTAATGCGGTAAATGTTCAGATGCGGCAAATTTAGATCGTTAACACTAGATTTAAGTCTGATACATTCTTGAATCAATGAAAATGTACTTTAAAAAGAATGAATATCCTCCTTATCTTAATCTGATCCTGTTTCTAGAAGAAAGCGTCTCCTCCTGTGAAAAAAAACGTATCATAACCTTTACTCCGCCTTGCCTTAAGTCTGACTTGCGTTAGAATATTGAAAGAGCTTTACCAATGAGATTTTTCGTGGGATCATCGTCGAAATTCATTGGCAAAAACTTTCTGGTTATCCTAAAAACCTATTATGAAAAAAATTGTTAGTAATTAACCAGCCAGGGAATAATACTTTCTGCAAATATACTGGAATTCTGAAAAAATTCCGGGAAATGTGTATTCTGGTAACGCTGAACACCTTGATAGTCGGTTTTGCTCAAGCAAAACTACGCCTTGCGTAAATATCAAGCTGTTTAGGTTGAAGCATGTTTTGTATCTCCAAAGGTGGTCTTTTAGGCATATTCTTCTTCAGTAACTCATAAAAATTTTGTACTAGTCGCTTGTACTCGAAAACGGATATTTATTCATTTTTTAACCAAAAAAGGAGAAGGTTCTTAATTCGCGAGCTGTGACAAAATATGTACCGATTTCAATGATATTATTTGAAAGGATACACTCAAAAAAATTGTCTCACACCCGAACGATTCATACTGACCATAAAATTTGAAACAAGTATCGAAATTTGAGAAATATAATTGAACACTGCAAAAAGTGGAAATTTTATTATAAATAGAAATAATTTCGAACATTTTAGGTATCACTGTAACGATAGATTTATAAAATACCGAAACATACGATACAAATATAAAAAGCCCCACCTAAATACATATGATTGGTAACAAGATTTATGGTGGCGTCTTCCTATTGGCTGTCACAAATCGGTTACAAACACACACATCTGTGATTTATAAATAAATAAGTGTAACAAAGATAAAATGATATGACACTGTTACGTTCTCAATTATATTGTGTATCATCATACATATCGTAAACATCCATACTTCTATTCGAATGAGCATGGAATGGAATGGGGAGGAAGGGGAGAATGGAATTCACTGTTGGAATTATTTGGGAAAGAGAGTGGGAGAATTTGTGGTGTGTTTTATTTTTATTTGATTTTTTTCTCAAATAATAATAGTTATACCTATTTTTAACCGACTTCAAAAAGGAGGATGGTTCTCAATTCGTCTGTATTTTATTTTTTTAATGTGTGTTACCTCAGCTTAACTTTTTTCTACATGAACCGATTTTGATGATTTTTTTTATGCTTACCGTGTGATCCCATTTAATTTTGATCAAGATCTGACCGTTAGTTTTTGAGTTATCGTTAATAATGCGTATTTTTAAGACGATTGATATTTTTTTTATGTATGTTAGCTCAGAACGTTTTTTTTCCTAGTATTAATTCAAATGCAATCATTTTTCTCCTATTTTTACAACACTCGAAAAAGGATTTAATTGCAACACTCGAAACTATTTTACAAAAATCAAATACGATTTTGTCTACTTTTAATATTCCACTGACGCATCATATCTTCCAATTTAGTACTCCCCTACCCCCATCCTTGAAAATATAACTGGAGCAAATTATTTTACGTACATTCCACAAACAAACCATCGAAAGCAAACTTTTTTCTAACTTGAGAGACTGAAATTGAAATAGAAGCTTTTTTCTATTTTTTAAAGATTTTCTTCCTTTTTTTTAAACCTAAATAAGGTTGTCTCGAAATTTTGAATTAGGTACAAGAAAACTTCTAAAAACAAGTACCTACCGTTTAGACTTTTAAGTGAACTGATAATTTTCGCTTTAAGGTCTTAAGAAATAAAAAATTTGGTGTTTTAAGATGGAGTCTTAATATTGAAAATAAAAACCTCCATATATATACCTACGTTGTATTTGGAAGTAAAAAAGTGAAAGACTGATGTTCGAATATTCTTAATTTTATAGAGAAATCGATCAGGAAATAAAAGGTGAAAAAATACCTAATAAATATGTAAAATTTGTTACGAACTCAATGTTTTAACGGATAGACTTTAGTCTTTTTTTATTAAAACATAACTTTTCGAACAAGATTTGAGATACAATCTTTGGAGATCTGTCCATCCTAAATGATAGTGCCCTTTTGAGAGACAAACATTTCTCACATCTAAATACCTAGCGAGAACTTGTCTAGTTTCACGTTTTTAATTGGATTTTAGTTTATCTATATTTTCCACAGAATGACCAAATTTCTATGAAAAACGTAAATATGGAATCTTTGCGGAAAATTACAAAAAAATGTGCTTCGAATTATGCCGAACGTTTTTCCTTTTCGATGGTATACAAAATAAAAACGATGATTTATTTGTATGTGTAAGAGATCAGACGACATTTGATGTGGGTGCTGTTTAAGTATGCGTACGAATTGTTTTTCAAAGGGAAAAAATGCCGCCTTTGCATATAAAGAGTAATAGCGAGCCTTTGAAGGATACTTGATATGATAATTCATTGAACCATCTTTCATATCTCATAACTGATGTACCACTGATGTACTGACTGATGACTGATGTTGATGTAGAAGTCAGAACGAGCCACTCCAATTAGATTTTTATATTTCTTTTGATTTATTTTACTTTACATAACAAAATGTTTTTCCTTTTTGAAAAAAAAAAAAAAAAACACAAAAAACATTCAGTTTGAAAATGTAATTAAATTTTCAATACGTTCATTTTGTGATAGAAATGTGAATATTTTTTAAACCTCTATGCACAAAATGTGGGATGTCACCTCCGTATATATTGTGGAGAGTTACAGCAAGCTACAGACAAGCCAAACAAATGAATAACGACGCAAGGTCAACGTTATGTCTGCGCAGTATGCCTACTTGGAAACTGGGAGGTTATGGGTTCGAATCCCGACATCGCCAGTTTGTCAATTATTAAGAAAAAAAAAGGGGCGGTTAATTGACTAAACTGTCGGCGTATGGGCAAGAACGAAGTAACCGGCTATGCTTGAGAAGGTTTTCTGCAGTTTCCTTCACGAATTCCAGATTAATATCGGCATAGTTCCTATCATAGTCGGCTGTAGCCGCATATCCTACCAATTCCTAGTCTATACACAAAAATTCCTTCCACTCCACTCACATCCTCACATCCTTAAACATCACAATGGACCTTATGGTCGAAGTGTAGCCTGTCCAGGGCAGCCTCTACAGTGCTGCAAAGTTATCCTACCTCATTCGTAAGAACCGGAAAGACATTAACCTTGATTGGGATGCTTATCGGTGTCACTACAGACTCAAAAGCATCTATACCTGCGGATAATTCAGCTTGTTCAAGCTGTAACGAGACGTTTGACATGCCCTTATAAAGCCAGAACGGGGTATCTAGGTCCTCGACCGAAATAGGAAAACCTGAAGTAAAACAGTTAAAATGGAACTCTGTGTTGCTATTCAGGACGAGTAGGTTCAATAACAATCACAGGTATGGATGAAACGCACCAGGTGTGGTAAAAGAAAAAGATAGAGGGGCTGGATTCACAGGGATTGATAAAAAAAGCCTAGAAAAGGTTACTTGCTACGCTTCGGCCTCCCCTTTACTACTACTACAACTAGCATTTTATATGGTAGTTTTACATGGCATGTATATTAGCAATTACTATATAGCATGTATATTAACATACACGATATGAACCTCAAGAGTAGCCATTGAGATATCAAAACTGCAAATATGTATATGAAACGATACAAAAGTTTACGAGAGATGTATAAATACTTTGAAGAGGTACTATTTCTTAGATTTTCTTATGCATAGAGGTCTTTTTAGATATGCAAAGGTTCTTTTTAGATATGCAAATAGATATTTTAAGCGAGTATATTATTATCACTTCTTCGATAATTTTTATTTACATATTTTGTTGTGCTATTCAATGCTGCCACCTATGTTATATTGCCGAGACTATATTTGCTGGCATCTATACTATACATTAATGCTGTTCAGTTTACAATCGAATATACAGATGGCTCATTGTTACATTCGAAAACCATTGACATATTGCACTAATTATTCCCTGTTATCGATATTTTTAATCATGGATACTACACAAGGATACCGAACTCCATGTAAACAAATAATTAGCAAAAAAAAGATGTCAGTAGTGTCGCTTCTATGCCGGAAACAGTGGTGAGAGTATAAGGCGTGAGTTTTAATTGAAAAACATTACGCATTTATAGTATTATAAAAATTATTTGCTGCCAAAGTATTTTTTTCAATAAAATACTTTTTTTAATAAATGATAAGTAATTTCAATTTTTCAATAAGGAATTAGTTGAAGCAAATTGCATACTTCAAAATAATCACTACGAAATAAAACTGGGATAAACATTCAGGAATTACTAAATCAATTTATTTCAACAAACACAGTTTTAATATGAATTGATCTACAATATATAAAAGTATCTAATAATTTGTATTTCTATATATTAACGTCGATATCTTCTAGAATTATGTGAATCCGTTGTAAAAATTACTGGATCGATATGATTATGTGGTAATTCGGGAATATAGGTTTCTCGAACAACCTTTGATTTCTTGGGTCTGGGTGCTAATAGATGTGGGGCAACTAGAAGATATATTTCCTGAAAGACAAAGAAGTTAAACGTGTGTTTTCATGAAATGACATTTGATATTACCTGAATCCATGTGGGCAAAGCTTTATTAAAGGCACAGTATTGCCAATAAGGTAGACCTTGATGAACCAACATCATACGAAAATATTTCGTAAAATTTTCACATAATGGAAACCATCCCATAACTTTATCCAATATCCATATCGTTGGTTCAATTTCAATTTTTTCATATATTAAGTATATCTAAACAAACAAATCACCACTTCAATTATGTCAATTATATCATCACTTATGTCGGCAGTACACATTCGGCGAATGTCTAGGTGAGACATTGGTTAGGCGAGGAGCTGTGAACACTCTCACTGAGTGTTCGGCCGGCAATTCAGTTCTCGTCAGTTAGTCAACGTGGCTTGTTCAGAAATTACGTTGGTATACCTGAAAAGTTACATTTTTAAATAAAAAATTACGGTATAGTAATTTTTTGATTAAACTATTGAAAATAATTATTATTCAAATTCGTGCAGACACAATATGCATAAAAAAAGTATTCATAAATTTATACAGTTGTTATTTAATTTCGTGTTCTACTATTAAGATTAATGGGTACAATTAAAACGGTTGATAGTTGAATATTTAAAAATAGCGGTTGAAAGTTGAATCGAACGTAGACGAGAGTCAGTATGTCAAAAAACCGACTATTTATGGAGCGTTTACGAGGCGAGGCGAGTCGACACGACGCAGACCGAGCGTTTTGAGTATACTCTAATGCTTGTTATGTCTCGCCGAATGTGTACTGCCGGCATTATAAATACAACCTTTTTACAAGTTAGGTTTAGCATTTGATTTCCTGAAATGATCGAGGTTTGAAACTTACTTGTGTATCAGTTTTGACAGTATCTAATTCAAGGATTTTACTAAATTCACTTAATTTTGGCTGTTCCTCATTTTCTGGAGTAACAACTTCATTCAAAATATGTGTTGCACAAGTGATTTCTGCCAATGGTCGTACAAAAATATGACCAATTTGTAGTTCTTTATCAGCATATTTAAAATTCCATGTTAAACTAAATCCATCAGTTGATAAATAAAATTTTCGCATGTCATCTGGTAAAGCAACTCCATTTTTTTGCTCCCAATTTGCTAAAGTTAACTTATCACATGGACTATATCTGTGTAGTTTCAGATCAGTGATTTGTTGATGTTTACCTAAACACAAAGCAATTTTTTTCGCTGATTAGCCAGAAAAATTTCGCAAAAACAATTAACTTAGTACGTCAAACTTGCGATCGAAAACAAACCATAACTCACAAAAAGTAAGATAGTTTTTAACAGTTACTTTCATCCTACCTTTTATGGAGCTATGAATTTTTTTGATGCAACTATGACGCCCTGTACTGGGAAGCCAATTGAAGAATCGGAAAATGTTCTTTTGTGAGAAACGCTCTAATTTATAGGCATCTTGTTGAACATAAATGTAATATCTTAGTATAACTTTAAAAGCATATAAAAATTTGCTATAAAAAATGATTTAAAAAAAACAACTTACTGAGTAATTTCGTTAAACCTAAGAGTAAATTTACATAAAATGAATCTTCGGACACTAAATCCACAACAAACGACATAATTATTTTTATAAAAACAATGTCTACATTTAATGAAAAGAACCAAAATGTTGAATCGATAAACCGGTTTCCATAGTATCCAGTTGTAAGCTTTGTAAATAATATATTTAGAAACATGTCGGATTCAACCAAAAGACGAATTTCAACTGAATACACATTAATATCAAGTCCAGTATTACAAAATTTAAAGAAACAATTACAAAAAACAACATCAATTCATGTGCTACCGAGACCGATTGCGGTGAAGCGAAAAACAAAACGGAAAAAATTACAATTAGATCCACAATTGTATGCAAAAGAGCAATTACGTATATTGGCGTTTGAAACGCCGGAAGGGCAATTAGATAAACGTACCGAGAAACGTATTAAGAAATTGGTACCGACAAATTTATGTGAACAATTTCCACATTTGTTTTCGAACATATTTCGTAGTGTACAAGTTGAATATGGTATATAAGAAATCGAAAAATTTATATTTTCCCTGGTGTAAATAATTCTCTTCAAAAACTGAGAATAATTAAGAATAACTCTTTTAAAACTCTGAATAAAACTTCTAAAAGTTTTATTTTTCTGAAAATCTCTGAAAAAGTCTGAAAAAATCAAATAAATGTTTTATAAATGATTTAAAGACAGAAAACATATACTATTTTGGACTCAGCCAGAAGAGTTATTGAGACTTTTTGGGAAGTTTTTAATAATAGTAATTCAGACTTTTTCAGAGACAAACAACTCGCCACGGCGAGATTCAAACTCACAATCTCCTGTTCACTAGACAAGCGCTTTAACTAACTAAGCCGCGAGACTGTTATGTATTCAACACTTTATACATAACAAATACTATTTTAATAATAAATTATCAATTATTTCTAGCAGGTTTAGACCAAAGCCAGGAACTAGGGACTTCCAGACAATTAAAACAGGTCGAGATTGATGTCCAGGTATAAAATTAAAAAAATAGCATTGTTAGATAACGTGCTTCTTTTTAAACAAGTTTAAAATCGAACAGTTTTCATAGTCATAATAGTCATAAATAACTGGAAATATATCAAAATTTCGAAATAAATGTATTGAATAATTGTTCGATTCGCCAATTAACCACCCCCCTTTTTTTTTCTTAATAATTGACAACATGAATGCCTGAACGTGTAATTTTTTGCAGTAATTCTTAATTTGTATTTCATTACAGGTAAATTTATAAAAACAATTGCTGCCGAACAGAAAATAGTAACACAAGCTCCACAAACGCTTCCAATAACCATAACCGATTACGGCATAAAATACACAAGCGATGAGTTAATCGAACGTAAAGCATACTTAGAAAAACGTTTATTTATCACAACGTTATTAATGCGTTCAATCAATTACAAATCATGTACCGAATATCTAGAAACATTGATCGAATTCGACAGTTATCGTGATAACAGTAAAAGTATACAAATAGCTGTCCTGAGAGCCCGTATTCGGGAAGATCTCGAAACTGGTAAATCAAAAACAATTCATATACTATGTAAACATACAGGTTCGTTAATTGAATCGCGTAAATTACCAAAATTTATCGATAGCGATCTAATGAACGTCTATGCATCATGCGTTAAACATTTTCTAAGTTTAAAAATAATGGAATCACTTTATCGTACGGTCGAAAATTTTATCCATGTCTTACATCAACCGGAAAAAGTACCTTTGTTAAAATTTCAATTACAAGTGACCAACGAATTGGAATTAATACCGAATTGCACGCAAGTATTCAAATTCTATCATAGTTTAATCGAAATATTCGGTATACATGAAATGGAATTTCAATTGGGTCGTTTAAAAATTGCCATACCCGTATATCTATCGGAATGGGCCCATCGGGAAATCGATAATTCAATTGAGAATTTAGTGGCACCGTTACAAGAACGCCTAATATATCTCGAAACAACCTATTCGCAATTTTGGAACGATGCGTATGTTAACGATTTACAAAATTACTATAAAAATCATACATTCGAACAGTGTAGCGAAAAGTTCCATGAATTACAAACGTTTAAAACCAAAGTGACTCAACTGTTCCCATATGAATATTTTCAAATTGGAATTTTGGAACAGACCAGTTTTATTGAGACAATCCAACGGAAACTTCGGACATGTATTGAGAATGTTTTAAATTCGTTAGTTTTGAATAATTTTGAAACGAATCAAAATATCTGTAAGGAATTTCGAACAATCGCACAAAAAGCATCGAAAATTTCCGATAATACCGAAGATTTAATGAATATGAATAAATTTATGGTTCACGTAAAAAGTGAACGGATTCATGAGCTACGCGAAAATGTCAAAGTTTCGATGCTCCAAGCAACTGAATTACTATCCATGACAACGATTAATCCCGAACATATTGCACTGAACTCGAAAACAATTGTTTGGACACGTCGAATAGATAAAATCTTGGATAAGAATACGATTATGTTTGAGCAACGGAAAAACGAATTAGAGGAAGAATTGCAGAAACAAACTGATGAACTAACACGAGATGTACAAGATTTTGCAAATAATTTACAAATTTTGGATGATATGTCAGATTGTACAAAAACCGGTTCGTATGTACCCCATTTAAAACAGATGCAAGCGACCATCGAAATATTCGATAAGAAACAGAAGTGGATTAATCACGAGGAAATTTTATTTAAATTTCCACCATCGACGTTCATCGATTTGGAGGATTGTAAGGATATTATTTTTACGTTCATGGATTTAATTACGCAATGTCATAGTTGGTTGCGCACATATTCGGTATTTATGAGTGGACCGTGGGAGAATCTATCGTACGAAGAAGTTTTGAGTTCGTTGGAAAAGTATAAAGAGACGTTTATGAAGTATCAAAAGTCATATAATACGAAAATTCGTCAACAAATTACTGATAATGTACCACGACGATTTAAAGGTATGTGGCCGAAAAATTTCTATCTTCGAATCAATTGATTTTTTGCCTTATTCATTCGGTTTTCGAAAAAATTGCTTCGAATAAAATTTGTTCAATATAAATATACTAACAAGTTTAGTACGCTTGCGTGACTAAAGACTTAATGTGAGTTAGTGATAGGGCTCTTGACAGGACACTGTCGATTGAACTACCACCTTCCTTGCCACGAAGATCTCTAATGATCCCACTTGTAGGGCCTGTATGGAGGACGATGAAACCTCCATACATGCATTTGCACCTGCAGAAACCTGCAGAGTATCAGGTATAGAATGTTTGGGTTCGAAACCCTGGATCCATCAATCCTGGGAGTAATCCCGGCGGAGAAGCTGTGGGCTTTCTGTGCGGCGTCTGGCCTCAACAGAATCCTATAGCGTCATCTGCTTACAATAGCGCCTCTTACCCGTAAATGTCTCGCCTTCGGGTGACAGGTTGTTTTCAAGGAGGGCACAGAGGGCCCCTTGTTCTAGGTGTTAGGAGGACCTCTTGCTAATTATTATTATTAGTGAAAATACACGAGATGGTAACTTATAACATTAGCACACATACTATTATTATACGTAAACGCCGAGCAGGCGCACTGAAACTAAATTTAGTACCTTAGCTAGTTGAATTGGCGCTGATTACATCTTTCATAGTATCATTTGGGATAATCTATCCAGTTATATACAGATCAGTGATTGTATCACAATAGAGGACTACTAGTAAGTGTATGGTGCCATCTATACAAAATACAATTAAATATCAAAGACAACTAACTTAATACCTTGTATTTTTTTACAGGTATGGTTGACGATCCTGATTTTCATAATCATCCAGCACCATTGAAGCTATGTGCCACCGCCCTCAAGTATGTGAGTGATTTTGAACCAAGCATAGAAATCATTCGAATTCTATGTAATCCAGCCTTGTTACAACGACATTGGGATGAAATGAGCGTGGTGATTGAGCGTGACATTGCACCGAATGCCGGTACCACTTTGCATAAAGTGATCAAAGAAAATTTACAACCGTATTTGGAGCAATTTGATATTATTAGTGTGGCAGCAATGAAAGAATTAAAATTACAAGAGAATTTACATGCAATGCAAAAACAATGGCAAACAATTGCATTCGAAACGCAACAATGGAAACAAAGTGAGCTAAATGTTTTATATAATTTGGATAAGATTTACACGGTTTTGGATGATCATATCATTCAAACGTTAACAATGCGTGGATCGGTATTTGTGAAACCTGTTGAAAATGAGGTACGTTTATAAGAAGTAAAGTTGTAGGTACTACGTTTTACTGTAATTTTGTTTCTTATCATTTTTTCTGTTACCCTAATATTTACAGAAATATTGACGGTTTAAGATTGAAAGTTAAGATAGAAATTCCACAATATCTCTGTACACATTAGAGTTTGAGCAAAAATGATGAGGTGATGAATTGTAGCAAACATGATTTTCTACTACTTCATGCTTTACGCATTTTTCGATTATAGAAATATTGACGGTTGAAAATTTAAAGTTAAATTCCTCAATATCTCTTTACATATTAGAGTTTGAGCAAAAATGATGAGGTGATGAATTGTAGCACACATGATTTTCATGCCTTACGCATTTTTCGATTGTTCTAATATCAAGACAGATATTTTATATTTTGTGTTTTCTTCTTTCTTTATGGCCCCCTTTCCCCTTGACGTATGTCATTTATTAATAAAGTTGGCCTTGCAAATACTAAAATCATATACGACATTTCATTTTGATCAAACTAAAATTGTGACCGCTAGAAAGTGATTTATGTGTTCTAAAAGAAATTCGCTAAGTTAAAGCAGCTCCTGCGTAACGAATTTTGGCCTTTTGGGCGATTAGTGTCCAAACTATTTTGTTTTCAAAAAAAATGTTTCGAATAAAAGTTATTCGTTATGAAAATACTAACAACTTGTATTCGAAATATTTTTTCGAAAACTTAATAAATTCGGCACAAATCGACTTCTGAAGTAATTCCCATATATTTCAAAATCTCGTACAATTCCCCCCTCGCTAGTAACATTGTTTTTGTAATTCTAGGTGCGAATGTGGTACGAAACGTTACTCGAAATTCGTACGAACATTGAGATTTGGTATCGATTACAAAACAATTGGCTACATTTGATACCAGTCTTCACATGTGACTACATTTCATGTGAGTTACCCGATGAAACCGTATGGTTTGAAACCGTTGATGTCCAATTACGAATATTTCTTGAAACTGTCCACAACACCCAAAATGTCGTTGATATCACCACAAACAGCGATCTGAATCAGAGACTCTTCGAAGTCAATATACTCCTCGATAAAATCAACAACGGTATCAACGTATTTATCGATGATAAACGATTATATTTCTCACGATTTTTCTTTCTATCGAACAATGAAATCTTACGAATTTTATCGTATTCGAAATGTATACCAAAATTAATACCATTCGTACGAAAATGTTTTGAGAACGTGCATTCAATGAAAATTACGAACAACATTATCGAATCGATTTCCAGCGAATTCGAAACCATTCAATTAAAAACTGCCATCATTCGTACGGATTACAGTGTATGGAATCTATTTCGACAAATCGAACAGGAGATTTGTGACACTTTAAAACAGTTCATTTATAAAGCAAGTCAAGATCACTATTTTATGTCCCGTTTAAAATGGTACCAAAAGTGGCCACAACAAGTCATCTTAATTGTATCGAAATTTAATTGGACCAAAGAATGTGAAACATGTTTAACCAAATCCCCAAAGAACTTAATAACCTACAAAAACGATTTGGGTCAACAGTTAAACGAACTGACCCAACTCTTGCACTCAAATGATTTAAGCTTTCAATTAAAATTGAAACTTGTTGAATTATACGCTCAAAACTTACATAATCAATCGATTCTCGAATATTTAATCGAAAATGATATTGACTGTATAACCTCATTTTATTGGACGATCCAATTTCGATATTATTGGCATCAAAATGATGTACATGTTCGAATATTACAAATTGATAGATGCTACCAATACGAATATCTAGGAGTACAACAACGTTTAGTACAAACTCCAAACACTGAGCGCTGCTATCGTACATTTATGGCGGCATTTCAATTTCAATTGTACGGTTGTTTAGAGAGTGCTGAAATCTCTGGTAAAACTGAAACATTTCGTGATTTATCGAAAATATTTGCTGTACAATATAAAATTTATAATTGTCGAGCGAATTTACAATACGATGCAGTTATACGTTTCATGAAAGGTACCGTCTCATCAGGGGCATGGTTTTGTTTTGATGATTTTAACTACACAGAAGTGGGGATCCTCTCTGTACTAGCACAGTTTTTGAAAAGTATATCTCAAGCAATTCGCTGCAATGCAGAGACAGTGAACATTCATGATAAATCGTTACGGTTCAAAAATTCATGTTTTATTGGTGTGACACTCGCTTGGGATAATCCAACGAAATTACCCGATAATTTACGATTGATGTTTCGGAACTTTTACATCTGTGAGCCGGATAAACGGATTGTTTGCGAGACAATATTAGCATCGTACGGTTTTGTCAACTATCGAAATTTATCGATGAAACTATTGTTGTTGTACGATTATTGTGCGGAAATGTTTCATGCAAAGTTGTATGATTTTCAAATACGTAGTTTGAAGTGCGTGCTAATGACATCTGGTCAATGGAAAATTGAACATAATTCGAATGGAAATGAATATCAGATCATTTTAACGGAACTAATTAAACGAAATCTGCCGCAATTGGATTTGAGTGATAGACCACGATTTGAGAATTTGTTAAAAGATATTTTTCCGAATGTGGAACTTAGCTATACGAATGACGAAGATCGAATTTTGATCGATACCATTGAACAGATTTGCAAGGAAAAACACATCACTTTAACATCAGATATTCGACGAAAACTTCTGCAGTTATATTGGATGGTCGAAAATAATGATGGAATTTTGTTAACAGGTAAAATCTACCATTTTTTTATTATATTTTCTGTTTCTAGTATTGTCATTTAGATATCTTGTGCCGTTTTCAACAAACGTGGGTCGTGACCATGCGTTTTCGAAATCTATAAGAGGTACGTCAAGTTTAAAATCAAATTTAAAAAGAACGACCCAAATTTAGTAGGATTCCACATCAAGTTTAACAAAATCAGATTTCATTTGCTTGTGATACAATAAAAACAATTTTTTTTATTTTGATGACGTCACTGAGTACAAAATGTCTATTTTTTGCATATTTCATCCGATTTGGATGAAATTTTTTTTGAAATCTACTATTTTTCGGTCATACTTTCCGTTTCTGGTATTGTCATTCAGATATCTTGTCCCGTTTTCGACAAACGTGGGTCGTGACCATGCGTTTTCGAAATCTGTAAGAGGTACGTTAAGTTTAACATCAAATTTAAAAAGAACGACCCAAATTTAGTAGAATTCCACATCAAGTTTAATAAAATCGGCTTTCATTTGCCAACGATATCACAAAATCTGTTTTCAATAAAGTTCAAAAATATCAAATTTTGCGGATCGAAAATAACCATGAAATTTTATTAATAGGTGACGCATTTTCGGCAAAAAGTGTATCGTTAGATGTGGTTCGAACATTACGCGGCCAACAAACCAAAACTGAAATTCAATCAACAATCTTGTATCCAAAGAATTTGGAACTGAATCAAATTTTTGGTAAAGTGAACGAACATCCGTCGGTTATTGTTGAAGGACTATGCGCCCAAATTTATAATCGTAAACAAACGAAAAATCAAACAAACGAAGAATGGATTATTTTCGATGGTCCGATTGAAGATTATTGGTTTAATTTTTTACATTCAGCATTGGACAATTGTGCACAAATTTGTTTACAATGCGCCGAAACAATACCGAAAACTGATAAGCTATTGAATATATTTGAGACATCGAATATTGAGAATCTATCACCGAATATCATATCACGTTGTGGGATCATTTGTTTCACAACCGTGCCATGGAAAATCATATTCGATTCTTGGATCAAACAAGCGAATCCACTTTGGGCAGCTAAATATGTTGAATCGATTACCGAAATGGTTAATTGGATTATTCCACCATGTTTGGAATATATTCGAGAACAAAAAGGTTAGTTCTCTAAAATTCTTCGCAAATTTTTGACAAACTGGCGTTAAGGCATGGGAATATTCATTGATATGGGTTAGGTTGGATTGGGTACTTATTTTGGGAATTGGAACTTGTGCAAAGACCAAGACTGTTGAAGTTTTCCTTTGAGGAATAATTGCAGGTTTATAGAGACCTTCCTAACAAGCACTAAGTAAATATCGATCGAATTAGGGAAACCGGAGGTAAAATAATTAAAGTGGAGATCTGTCCTGTCATTCAGGACGGGTAGGTTCTATCACAGAGCTGGAGAAAGGCGTAAGAAAGGAAGTTGAGGGGATGAATTCTTAGGGATCGGTGAAAAAAGCCTAGAAATGCTTACATACCAAGTTTTGGACTCCTCCTTCACAACTACTACTACTATAGGACGACTAGTTTTTTACTCCCGATGCAAAAAAGGATGTTAAAGGTGTGTCTGTCTGTCATCGTTGCTCCCAAATAGGATGGACCGATTTCCTGCGGTTTTTGTATTTGAAGGACTTCTAGCTATATTTAATGAAAATCTGTTCAGTCGTTTATGGATCATCAGATCTTTTCCTAGGGATCTTGGAAGAACTGGAAAGTGTTAGGTAGTCTTCCACTTAATCACTTCGTGGTGTAGTAGGGAGGAAGGGGGTTGTTTTTAAATTTTAATTAAGAAAATTTCACTTGTTTTAGGTTTTAATTTATATTTGAGTGATACAAATTTAATCCGTTCGACTTTAATACTTATGGAAATGATTTTAACGGATGCATGCAACCAAAATATGGAAGATATAAAACATGTTTACAGTTGGATTCAAGCAACATTTTATGGATCGTTAATCTTAAATATTTCCATACTCTTAGAATCCACTTACCATGAGAAATACGATGAATTCTATCGAAATCTATGGCGTAATCAAAATAAAAACTATCCACAACCGTCGACATTAGATCGTCTCGATTTTTCGCTACCACTCGAAGGATTATCTATCGATTATTTTTATCTATTTAAGGCAAAGGGTGTTTGGAAATATTGGCCAGATGTTATTCGTGCACCCAAAATCGAAGAGATTAATTTGAACGAACAAATTGTGCCAACGTTAAATTCGGCCCGCCAAATGCACTTACTCGAAATGCATATTCGACACAAGAAGAAATTTGTGTTAATTGGTGATACAGGGTGTGGGAAAACTCGATATATCAAAGATTTGCTAACGAATAAATTACCGCCAAACGATTTTGAGAAAACCAACATACATTTAACGCGAAAAATGTCGAATCATGATGCAATCGATTTATTTCTATCGAAGTTTGTAAAATTAGCTAGCAGTAAATATGGAGCAACTTCCGGCAAAACTCGAGTCGCCTTTGTCGATGACATACATCTATCGATCCGCGATGAGACTTGTAGTCAAGCGCCAATCGAATTAATCCGTCAATATTTTGATCATCAATTCTGGTACAACGAAAAGGAGAATCGAAAAATTTCTATACAAAATATCCTATTTATCGGTGCCATTGGATTTATTGGGGGACACTTACCGAACATATGTCAACGTTTTTTACATCATTTTACGCCATATATTCTGCCAATGATCGAAAATGATAGTTTAGAGAAAATTTTCAGTTGTATACTGTTTCATAACATGAAAGAAAATGGTTTTCCCACTGATATTGTTTCGATTATCACAAATATTATCCAGGTGACGAACATTGTTTATACAAAAATTCGTAGCGAGCTTAAAGCTACCCCGACAACAAGTACATACATATTTAACTTATATGATTTTGAGAAACTGATTCGTGGATATTCGCTGTTTCGTAAAGCATCGATGACAAATAAACAAATGTTACCGCGATTGTGGGTCCACGAAATGTTACGAGTGTTCTCGGATCGTTTAACAAACGACCATAAACAATGGCTTCAAGTTCAATTAATTGAACCCCTCCAAGAATACTTTAAGGAGGATTTCGAAGCAATTTATGAAAATCCTGACCAAGAGATCATCAACACAGTTTGTTACAGTGAAATTCAATTCGAGCATAGACGTTACGTGGAAACATCAATTTCGGAATTTGAGAAAGTTCTCACAACACATTTGGAAAACTTTAACCTAAAAAACAATCAAAAATTAGATCTAACCATACAGAATTACACAACGCAACATTTTGTGCGCATATGTCGAATATTGAGTCATGCGGGTGGTAGTGCCGTGTTGATTGGACAAAGTGGTTCGGGTCGTGAATCGTTAGTACGATTAGCGGCGAGTATATTCGAATATAACCTATATGTACCAGATGTCAAACCGAACTATAACTTTGACGACTGGCGACAGAATATCAAACAAGTCCTACTCCAAGTGGGAGGCTTGGGGAAGAAAACAATTTTCCTAATCAAAGAACATCATTTAAAAGATGACAATTACTTGTATGACATCCATAGTTTATTAACTCTGGGCGAAGTCCAAAACATGTACACCATTGAAGAGTTACAGAAAATATTGGAAACAACACGCGTCGCCGCTCAGAAAGGTAATCGATCGTTAGATGTCAGTGTGACAGACATTATGGAATTTTATGTGACACGTTGTCGGGAAAATTTACATATTTTTGTCTGTGTATCACCAACATCGAAAAAATTACGAGATTATCTGCAAATATGTCCGGCACTGTTGAAAACTTGTACAATTGATTACTTCGAAGAATGGCCACCATTTATGTATCAAAACATTGCCGAGAATATGGTGAGTACGTTGAATTTAACGGGCGAATTGAAAACACCATTACCGAATGCATTGCGGATATTCGATAGCACCATGCGGAGATTATCGAATGAGATCAGTATACGAACAAATATACGAAACAATATCACATCCGGTGCGTTTATGGACTTTTTAAAATGCTATAAAACTCTGATGAATCAAAAGCAAAAGGAAATCATGGACACTCAACGAAAATACCAGATGGGTTTAGATAAGTTATCATTTGCAACGGAACAAGTTGTGTTGTTACAAAACGAACTGGCAACGCTTAAACCGCAACTAATACAGATGGGAGAACGAGCTGCCGAAATGGGTAAAGTGATTGAACAGGAAACCATCGCTGTGGAAAAAGCCAGTCAACTTGTACGCGAAGAAGAGAAAATCGTAAATGTACAAGCAGCCGCTGCACAAAGTTTAAAAAGTGAGTGCGAAGCCGATCTTGCCTTAGCCATACCCATCTTGGAAGACGCTATAAACGCTTTGAACACCCTCAAACCAACGGATATCACACTGGTCAAATCAATGAAAAATCCACCGGATACAATCAAACTGGTAATGGCGGCTGTATGTGTGATCAAGGAAATCAAACCAGATCGATTACCAGACGCGGCAACCGGTAAAAAGATCATCGATTACTGGGGACCCAGTAAACGTATTCTTGGTGAAATGAATTTCTTACAACAGCTCAAGGAATTCGATAAAGATAGTATCCCAGCAACGGTTATGCAAAAGATACGTAAAGAATATCTACCAAACAAAGATTTCCAACCGCATATTGTAGCAAAAGCATCCAGTGCTGCCGAAGGCTTATGTAAATGGGTAATCGCTATGGATTTATATGATAAAGTTGCTAAAGAAGTTGCACCCAAAAAGGCAAAATTAGTAATTGCTGAGAACAAGTATGCCAAAACGTTAAGTATCTTAAATGAGAAACGTCGTAAATTCTCGGAGCTAAAAGAACGTTTAGAGGCACTCAATCGGCAATTAGCCGAAGCGAATCGTGATATGAAACGTGTACAAGACGAAGTCGATATTTGTACACGTAAATATCAGTGTGCCCAGAAATTAGTCAACAGTTTGGAATCGGAACAATCGTATTGGACAGAAACAGTGGACACCTTAAAAAAAGCAAACGATTTTCTAATCGGTGATTTATTATTCTCAGCATGTATAATCGCATACATGGGTCCATTCTCATGGAAGAATCGTGAAATGATATTTATCCATTTAAAAGATCATCTAATCGAATTAAACATACAATTTTCCGAAAATTTCAATTTTGCACGATTATTAAAAGATAAGAGTCAAAAGGACGTGGTCTCGTATAAAATTCGTAACATTACAACGGATAATAAAACGATTATACATAGTACAAATCGTCGATGTTTGTTAATCGATCCCCAACTACAAATGTACCATTGGATACAAACCATTGAACCCGATTTGGATATTGTGAAAATCACTGATCTAAATATTATCGAACAATTAATACATAACCTAAAAATCGGACGTTCCATGTTAATATCAAATTTAAAATTAAACATTGATATTGCCCTGATACCATATCTATCCCAAAACGTATACGAGCGTGATAATCAAACGTTTTTAAATGTAAACACTACCGAAATACCATTTAATACAAATTTTCGTTTGTATTTAACGACCACTCTACCGAATCCCCAATACAACGAACAAATCTCACATAATGTCAATATTATTTACTGTCCAATAACAAAATTTTCCCTAACGGATCAACTGCTAAACATTTTGGTTGCGAAAGAAAATAACGATTTATATGTCAAACATAGACATTTACTTCAAGAGACGTTAAAGTTTAAGATTAAACTGAAAAATATTCGCTACAACATCCTAAAAACATTAAGTGAATCCAAGACGAATATTTTAGATGACGTTTATGCAATTGATACTTTGGATCAATCAAAAATTGAATTAAAAATAACACAAAACGAACAGATTACAACGGATAATGATTTGAATGATATTGAAATTGTTTTACAAGAATATAAACCGGTTTCGGTTCACGGTGCAACCGTTTATAAGTGTTTATTATCGTTGTATAATCTCAATTATATGTATCAATATTCGTTGAAATGGTACATGAATTTATTTAAGACATCGATTTCAAAAGCACCCAAATCGAAATTACTATCCAAACGAATTGGGAATTTAATTGAGAACTTTGCGAAAACCGTTTTTAATAATATATCGCGATCGTTATTCTCGAAAGATGCCCTGTTGTTCTCATTTCTATTGTATTTGAGTACGATGAGTTTACAGAAAAAAATTCAACCGGAACTGATTAGTTTTTTCATCAAAAATCAAATCAAACCAACGGAAATCGCGACACCAAAACCGTTATGGTTTGATTCCGATGAAAAATGGAGGAATATTGTTGATCTCTCCCAAATCATTACAGGTCTTGATGAGAGCTTTGTACGGGACGCCGAATGGGAAACTTTTGTAAAGAAACGATTATTTTTAGAATTCCCATCGGAGTGGAATCAAAAATTGAAATTATTTGAGAAATTAATTCTGATCAAAATTTTACTACCCGAATGTACGTTAAATTATTTAAAAATTGTTGTTGCCGAAGAATTAGGTGAGAAGTATGTAACACCCCCATTGTATAACATTGAACGAACGTATCAAAGCTCGTACAATACCCAAATAATCGTCATACTAACAACACCGGATGTTGATCCAATTATATCCGTACAAAAATTTGCATTAAAAATGGGATTAACAACAAATTTCGAGACAATTTGTTTTGGTACATCCGATCAAACTGAAATCGCTGAAAATCTAATAAAAACCTTACAGAAATACGAATATTGGATTTGCATACAAAATTGTCATTTAGCACCAGAATGGATGCCTAAATTAGAAAGATTGTGCGAAAATTTTCATCCAAATCCAAATTTTCGGCTATGGTTAATCACTGATATGACCGAACATTTTCCAACGTATATTCTACAGAATTGTACGAAAGTAACAGTCGATACACAGGATGGTTTTCAGGAGACTTTAATCGCATGCTACAATTCCGATTTAATCGGGAACACGGATTATTATAATCAGTGTCCCGGATATGATAAAATGTTCCGACGGGCTATCTATAGTTTATGCTATTTTCATGCAATGGTTATGGAACGTCAACGTTATGGACAGTTAGCATGGACGTATCCGGTTAAATTTGATAAATTCGATTTAAATATATCGTTACGACAATTATCCGTGTACATTCGAATGGAACATCGAATCCCGTTTTTGTTGATGACGTATCTAATTAGTAATTGTAATTATGGGGGTAAAACCGTTAATTATTGGGATCAACAATGTTTAACTCAATTACTCCATCAAGTATTTAATATTGATATTATCAAATACGATTTGTGTTCTTTCTATAATACCCAAATTGAGTATCGGGTACCCAGAAAGTTGGAACATTTCGATGTTCTCAACCATATCAAAAATATACCAAAAATTCAATCGCCTGAAATCTATTATCTCAATCGGAATGATGAAACTGTGAAAAATTCGAAAGAATTCAACACATTTATCAATAGTATATACTTGGTGAAAAACTATCAAAATCAATCCAGACGATTGAATGATCAAATCAATGTAACAATTAACGAAACTATCAATTCGATACCGAAATTAAGTGATGTGATTGAGATTAAAACGAAATTTTATAAAAATTTAACCGATAGTTTTAGTGATTTAATTTATGGGGAAATGTTGTATTTAGAAATGTTACTAAAAACGATGACCAACGATTTACATAACCTAAGAAAGGCGTTAAATGGATCGATTACGTTGACGGATGAGTTAAATGTGATTTTGGAACGATTAAAAATGAATTATGTTCCAATTATTTGGTTAAACATTGCAATGAATTCGAAACATACTTATCTGGCGGATTTTGTACAAAATGTACGGCGACGTTTTGATTTTTTCTGGCAATGGTTTCGATCGGAAACTGTACCAAAACTATTCGATTTAACGATTTTCTTTTTACCGAAAAAACTATTGTACACAATTATATTTGAGTATGCGGCGAATAATCGTGTACCGGTTGAAACAGTATCGTTAGATTTTCGAACTGATCGTGATAATGATCAATATTACTCGATTTCGGGATTGTATATAATCGGTGCATGTTGGAATGGGACTACACAATCCTTGGATTATGTCAAGTCTGGTAGTATTTATACAGTGATGCCAAATATTTGTGTGATTCCGAACCAAGGTGCCTCCATTCGAAATGATCAAATTTTTGTTTGTCCATTATTTAAAACAATCTCGAAAAAGTATGATAAACATTTAAATTTTATCTGGGAAATACCATTACGAACGATTTATTCGTCGAATGTTTGGATGAAACGTGACGTGTTTTTAGTTTGCCATCCATAAACAAATCGAAAATCAATTTTAACCATTTTTATTCTGAACAAATTTTCTCATTGACAAGAGCCTCCAAAAATGAATATTTTCCCCCAAGCCTATAGACCTTTTCAGTGTTAAAAGCAAACACATTTTAGGTAACGTTGTCAGAAAGAACGCGTTACTTCCAATCACATGTGGCCTCTTTACTGCTAAAATCTAAAGCGTTATCGTTATTTGTCATACGTTGTAACACATTACCGTTACTTTTTGGAGTTTACTCCTTAAGAATCGATTTTCATATAAGGCGCTCGGTATGAAAAAAATATGAAGAGTTAAATTTAGTGATCGAATTACGTTTTTTGTGCGCAACCTATCGTGTGCACTTTTTAGTAATGTTAGTGTATAACTTGTATACTTCAGTCGGTCAGTCAGTCAGTCAGCTTCATGTCTAGCTGTATAGTATATTAGATACTTGTGTGCTGCCGACGTACACAGGGTATGCTGACGCATGTAAGTTAATATGTGTATATACCTATATGTTTTATACATATATATATATATATATATATATATATATATATATATATATATATATATATATATATATATATATATATGTATATATATATAATATACTGTACAGCGTCTACAAATAATGAATATATATAGTATATCAGTTTTACTGTAGTGATACGGATAGTGAGCATCATTTTTTTTAAATTTAAAGTTTTGTTTTATTATTTATATTGATATCGATAATTAATATTATTATTGTGGATTACTTCAAAGGTTTACTTCAATCTCGAAAAAAATTTGTAATTCAAGAAAATTTATAGAAAGACAGGTTTTTTTAGCTCCAACATGATATCGGTCATTTTTTTAGTCTAGTAAGTCTTTTTTTATGTGCCTGTTCAAAGACAATCGTTCTTAAGGAGTAAACTCCATCGTGCGTCGGAGCTGACACACACTTTTTTTAATTATTGTTACGCGTTACTGTTACAAAACATTTAACCAGAAATACGTGCTGATTCGACATAAGCGAATTCATACGGGAGGAAAACCTTATTAATGTGATGTTTGTGATCAAGCATTTGCTGGCCTTGGCAGTTTAATTAAACATAAACGACGTCATACGGGGGAAAAATCTTATTCGTGTGATATCTGTGACCGGACCCTTACGTCACAGTACAATTTAGTGGAACATCAACGTATTCATACAGGTGAAAAATGTTGTTTGTGACAAAATATTTACCAATAAAAGCAGTTTGGTTGCTCATAAACGAATTCATTCCGACCATGAGAAGAGTTTTCGGTCTCGAAGCAATTTAAAGAAACATCATCGAATTCATACGCGAGATAAATTATTTTCATGTGATATTCGTGATAAGATATTTTCGAATAGACATAGTTTGGTGGAACATAAACGAACTCAAACGGGAGAAAAACCATTTTCATGTGATGTTTGTGATTAGAAAATTTACACAGAGAGTTCATTTAGTTAAACATCTAAGAAGCCATAGGGGTTGAAAGGGGGGAATCTACTTTTATGAGAACAAAACAATTCGATTTCTTTTTATAAAACAGCCAATTATCGAAACTTATTAATTTTTTTGTTAAATTATTTCGGTTCTCTGAAGTACATACATATCTCTAATAAGCCCTAATAAATACTATATTGTTTGTTATTTATTGCAAAAATCCAATAATAGAACGTAAACAAAAATCATAGACAGTTAATATTAAAAAAAAATTAAAAAAAAACAAAAAAAGCATCAATACGCGAATTTTCCACGCTAGATAATTTTTTATTGTAGAATTGAAAAATACACCCTAAAAATACTGTGTTTCAAAAGTACTGTTGGCTTGTACTTGCGTGTTGTATCTCGAAATCGATAAACGCTAGATATTTCTATACTCAAGAAATGAAAACTAGACCCTAAAAATAGTGAGTTTCAAAAAAAATTTCATTAAAATCGGACAAAGTTCAGCTGTGATAGTAAAAAAACTGTTTTTTTGAACTTGGTGACGTCATCAAAATCCAAAAAAAAGTTTTTTGCCTATCACGGGCATGTTTTAACCGATTTTGATGAAATATTTTTTCAAACCTACTAAGTTTTAGTCAAGGAATTCAAATTTCATAGTTATATTTATTAGTATTTGAGATGGCTTGTACTTGCGTGTTGTATCTCGAAATCGATAAACGCGAGATACTTCTATACTCAAGAAATGAAAACTAGACTCTAAACATAGTGGGTTTCAAAAAAAATTTCATTAAAATCGGACAAAGTTCAGCTGTGATAGTAAAAAAACTGTTTTTTTGAACTTGGTGACGTCATCAAAATCCAAAAAAAAGTTTTTTGCCTATCACGGGCATGTTTTAACCGATTTTGATGAAATATTTTTTCAAACCTACTAAGTTTTAGTCAAGGAATTCAAATTTCATAGGTATATTTATTAGTATTTGAGATGGCTTGTACTTGCGTGTTGTATCTCGAAATCGATAAACGCGAGATACTTCTATACTCAAGAAATGAAAACTAGACTCTAAACATAGTGGGTTTCAAAAAAAATTTCATTAAAATCGGACAAAGTTCAGCTGTGATAGTCAAAAAACTGTTTTTTTGAACTTGGTGACGTCATCAAAATCAAAAAAAAAGTTTTTTGCCTATCACGGGCATGTTTTAACCGATTTTGATGAAATTTTTTTTCAAACCTACTAAGTTTTAGTCAAGGAATTCAAATTTCATAGGTATATTTATTAGTAATTAAGTTGGCTTGTACTTACGTGTTGTATCTCGAAATAAATAAACGCTAGATATTTCTATACTCAAGAAATGAAAACTAGACCCTAAAAATAGTGGGTTTCAAAAAAAATTTCATTAAAATCGGACAAATTTCAGCTGTGATAGTCAAAAAACTGTTTTTTTGAACTTGGTGACGTCATCAAAATCCAAAAAAAGTTTTTTGCCTATCACGGGCATGTTTTAACCGATTTTGATGAAATTTTTTTTCAAACCTACTAAGTTTTAGTCAAGGAATTCAAATTTCATAGGTATATTTGTTAGTATTTGAGTTGGCTTGTACTTGCGTGTTGTATCTCGAAATCGATAAACGCTAGATATTTCTATACTCAAGAAATGAAAACTAGACCCTAAAAATAGTGAGTTTCAAAAAAAATTTCATTAAAATCGGACAAAGTTCAGCTGTGATAGTCAAAAAACTGTTTTTTTGAACTTGGTGACGTCATCAAAATCCAAAAAAAAGTTTTTTGCCTATCACGGGCATGTTTTAACCGATTTTGATGAAATATTTTTTCAAACCTACTAAGTTTTAGTCAAGGAATTCAAATTTCATAGGTATATTTATTAGTATTTGAGATGGCTTGTACTTGCGTGTTGTATCTCGAAATCGATAAACGCGAGATACTTCTATACTCAAGAAATGAAAACTAGACTCTAAACATAGTGGGTTTCAAAAAAAATTTCATTAAAATCGGACAAAGTTCAGCTGTGATAGTAAAAAAACTGTTTTTTTGAACTTGGTGACGTCATCAAAATCCAAAAAAAGTTTTTTGCCTATCACGGGCATGTTTTAACCGATTTTGATGAAATTTTTTTTCAATACTACTAAGTTTTAGTCAAGGAATTCAAATTTCATAGGTATATTTATTAGTATTTAAGTTGGCTTGTACTTGCGTGTTGTATCTCGAAATCGATAAACGCTAGATATTTCTATACTCAAGAAATGAAAACTAGACCCTAAAAATAGTGGGTTTCAAAAAAAATTTTATTAAAATCGGACAAAGTTCAGCTGTGATAGTCAAAAAACTGTTTTTTTGAACTTGGTGACGTCATCAAAATCAAAAAAAAAGTTTTTTGCCTATCACGGGCATGTTTTAACCGATTTTGATGAAATTTTTTTTCAAACCTACTAAGTTTTAGTCAAGGAATTCAAATTTCATAGGTATATTTATTAGTATTTGAGTTGGCTTGTACTTGCGTGTTGTATCTCGAAATCGATAAACGCTAGATATTTCTATACTCAAGAAATGAAAACAAGACCCTAAAAATAGTGGGTTTCAAAAAAAATTTCATTAAAATCGGACAAAGTTCAGCTGTGATAGTAAAAAAACTGTTTTTTTGAACTTGGTGACGTCATCAAAATCCAAAAAAAAGTTTTTTGCCTATCACGGGCATGTTTTAACCGATTTTGATGAAATTTTTTTTCAAACCTACTAAGTTTTAGTCAAGGAGTTCAAATTTCATAGGTATATTTATTAGTAATTAAGTTGGCTTGTACTTGCGTGTTGTATCTCGAAATCGATAAACGCTAGATATTTCTTTACTCAAGAAATGAAAACCAGACCCTAAAAATAGTGGGTTTCAAAAAAAATTTCATTAAAATCGGACAAAGTTCAGCTGTGATAGTCAAAAAACTGTTTTTTTGAACTTGGTGACGTCATCAAAATCCAAAAAAAAGTTTTTTGCCTATCACGGGCATGTTTTAACCGATTTTGATGAAATGTTTTTTCAAACCTACTAAGTTTTAGTCAAGGAATTCAAATTTCATAGGTATATTTATTAGTATTTGAGTTGGCTTGTACTTGCGTGTTGTATCTCGAAATCGATAAACGCTAGATATTTCTATACTCAAGTAATGAAAACAAGACCCTAAAAATAGTGGGTTTCAAAAAAAATTTCATTCATATCGGACAAAGTTAAGCTGTGATAGTCAAAAAACTGTTTTTTTGAACTTGGTGACGTCATCAAAATCCAAAAAAAAGTTTTTTGCCTATCACGGGCATGTTTTAACCGATTTTGATGAAATTTTTTTTCAAACCTACTAAGTTTTAGTCAAGGAATTCAAATTTCATAGGTATATTTATTAGTATTTGAGTTGGCTTGTACTTGCGTGTTGTATCTCGAAATCGATAAACGCTAGATATTTCTATACTCAAGAAATGAAAACAAGACCCTAAAAATAGTGGGTTTCAAAAAAAATTTCATTAAAATCGGACAAAGTTCAGCTGTGATAGTAAAAAAACTGTTTTTTTGAACTTGGTGACGTCATCAAAATCCAAAAAAAAGTTTTTTGCCTATCACGGGCATGTTTTAACCGATTTTGATGAAATTTTTTTTCAAACCTACTAAGTTTTAGTCAAGGAGTTCAAATTTCATAGGTATATTTATTAGTAATTAAGTTGGCTTGTACTTGCGTGTTGTATCTCGAAATCGATAAACGCTAGATATTTCTTTACTCAAGAAATGAAAACCAGACCCTAAAAATAGTGGGTTTCAAAAAAAATTTCATTAAAATCGGACAAAGTTCAGCTGTGATAGTCAAAAAACTGTTTTTTTGAACTTGGTGACGTCATCAAAATCCAAAAAAAAGTTTTTTGCCTATCACGGGCATGTTTTAACCGATTTTGATGAAATGTTTTTTCAAACCTACTAAGTTTTAGTCAAGGAATTCAAATTTCATAGGTATATTTATTAGTATTTGAGTTGGCTTGTACTTGCGTGTTGTATCTCGAAATCGATAAACGCTAGATATTTCTATACTCAAGTAATGAAAACAAGACCCTAAAAACAGTGGGTTTCAAAAAAAATTTCATTCATATCGGACAAAGTTAAGCTGTGATAGTCAAAAAACTGTTTTTTTGAACTTGGTGACGTCATCAAAATCCAAAAAAAAGTTTTTTGCCTATCACGGGCATGTTTTAACCGATTTTGATGAAATTTTTTTTCAAACCTACTAAGTTTTAGTCAAGGAATTCAAATTTCATAGGTATATTTATTAGTATTTGAGTTGGCTTGTACTTGCGTGTTGTATCTCGAAATCGATAAACGCTAGATATTTCTATACTCAAGAAATGAAAACAAGACCCTAAAAATAGTGGGTTTCAAAAAAAATTTCATTAAAATCGGACAAAGTTCAGCTGTGATAGTCAAAAAACTGTTTTTTTGAACTTGGTGAAGTCATCAAAATCCAAAAAAAAGTTTTTTGCCTATCACGGGCATGTTTTAACCGATTTTGATGAAATTTTTTTTCAAACCTACTAAGTTTTAGCCAAGAAATTCAAATTTCATAGGTATATTTATTAGTATTTAAGTTGGCTTGTACTTGCGTGTTGTATCTCGAAATCGATAAACGCTAGATATTTCTATACTCAAGAAATGAAAACAAGACCCTAAAAATAGTGGGTTTCAAAAAAAATTTCATTCATATCGGACAAAGTTAAGCTGTGATAGTCAAAAAACTGTTTTTTTGAACTTGGTGACGTCATCAAAATCCAAAAAAAAGTTTTTTGCCTATCACGGGCATGTTTTAACCGATTTTGATGAAATTTTTTTTCAAACCTACTAAGTTTTAGTCAAGGAATTCAAATTTCATAGGTATATTTATTAGTATTTGAGTTATCTTGTACTTGCGTGTTGTATTTCGAAATCGATAAACGCGAGATATTTCTTTACTCAAGAAATGAAAACTAGACCCTAAACATAGTGGGTTTCAAAAAAAATTTTATTAAAATCGGACAAAGTTCAGCTGTGATAGTAAAAAAACTGTTTTTTTGAACTTGGTGACGTCATCAAAATCCAAAAAAAAGTTTTTTGCCTATCACGGGCATGTTTTAACCGATTTTGATGAAATTTTTTTTCAGACCTACTAAGTTTTAGTCAAGGAGTTCAAATTTCATAAGTATATTTATTAGTAATTAAGTTGGCTTGTACTTGCGTGTTGTATCTCGAAATCGATAAACGCTAGATATTTCTATACTCAAGAAATGAAAACTAGACCCTAAAAATAGTGGGTTTCAAAAAACATTTCATTAAAATCGGGCAAAGTTCAGCTGTGATAGTCAAAAAACTGTTTTTTTGAACTTGGTGACGTCATCAAAATCCAAAAAAAAGTTTTTTGCCTATCACGGGCATGTTTTAACCGATTTTGATGAAATTTTTTTTCAGACCTACTAAGTTTTAGTCAAGGAGTTCAAATTTCATAAGTATATTTATTAGTAATTAAGTTGGCTTGTACTTGCGTGTTGTATCTCGAAATCGATAAACGCTAGATATTTCTATACTCAAGAAATGAAAACTAGACCCTAAAAATAGTTAGTTTCAAAAAAATATTCATTAAAATCGGACAAAGTTCAGCTGTGATAGTCAAAAAACTGTTTTTTTTGAACTTGGTGAAGTCATCAAAATCCAAAAAAAAGTTTTTTGCCTATCACGGGCATGTTTTAACCGATTTTGATAAAATTTTTTTTCAAACCTACTAAGTTTTAGTCAAGGAATTCAAATTTCATAGGTATATTTATTAGTATTTGAGTTATCTTGTACTTGCGTGTTGTATCTCGAAATCGATAAACGCGAGATATTTCTTTACTCAAGAAATGAAAACTAGACCCTAAACATAGTGGGTTTCAAAAAAAATTTTATTAAAATCGGACAAAGTTAAGCTGTGATAGTAAAAAAACTGTTTTTTTGAACTTGGTGACGTCATCAAAATCCAAAAAAAAGTTTTTTGCCTATCACGGGCATGTTTTAACCGATTTTGATGAAATTTTTTTTCAGACCTACTAAGTTTTAGTCAAGGAGTTCAAATTTCATAAGTATATTTATTAGTAATTAAGTTGGCTTGTACTTGCGTGTTGTATCTCGAAATCGATAAACGCTAGATATTTCTATACTCAAGAAATGAAAACTAGACCCTAAAAATAGTGGGTTTCAAAAAACATTTCATTAAAATCGGGCAAAGTTCAGCTGTGATAGTCAAAAAACTGTTTTTTTGAACTTGGTGACGTCATCAAAATCCAAAAAAAAGTTTTTTGCCTATCACGGGCATGTTTTAACCGATTTTGATGAAATTTTTTTTCAGACCTACTAAGTTTTAGTCAAGGAGTTCAAATTTCATAAGTATATTTATTAGTAATTAAGTTGGCTTGTACTTGCGTGTTGTATCTCGAAATCGATAAACGCTAGATATTTCTATACTCAAGAAATGAAAACTAGACCCTAAAAATAGTTAGTTTCAAAAAAATATTCATTAAAATCGGACAAAGTTCAGCTGTGATAGTCAAAAAACTGTTTTTTTTGAACTTGGTGACGTCATCAAAATCCAAAAAAAGTTTTTTGCCTATCACGGGCATGTTTTAACCGATTTTGATGAAATTTTTGTTCAAACCTTCTAAGTTTTAGTCAAGGAATTCAAATTTCATAGGTATATTTATTAGTATTTGAGTTATCTTGTACTTGCGTGTTGTATCTCGAAATCGATAAACGCGAGATATTTCTTTACTCAAGAAATGAAAACTAGACCCTAAACATAGTGGGTTTCAAAAAAAATTTTATTAAAATCGGACAAAGTTCAGCTGTGATAGTAAAAAAACTGTTTTTTTGAACTTGGTGACGTCATCAAAATCCAAAAAAAAGTTTTTTGCCTATCACGGGCATGTTTTAACCGATTTTGATGAAATTTTTTTTCAGACCTACTAAGTTTTAGTCAAGGAGTTCAAATTTCATAAGTATATTTATTAGTAATTAAGTTGGCTTGTACTTGCGTGTTGTATCTCGAAATCGATAAACGCTAGATATTTCTATACTCAAGAAATGAAAACTAGACCCTAAAAATAGTGGGTTTCAAAAAACATTTCATTAAAATCGGGCAAAGTTCAGCTGTGATAGTCAAAAAACTGTTTTTTTGAGCTTGGTGACGTCATCAAAATCCAAAAAAAAGTTTTTTGCCTATCACGGGCATGTTTTAACCGATTTTGATGAAATTTTTTTTCAGACCTACTAAGTTTTAGTCAAGGAGTTCAAATTTCATAAGTATATTTATTAGTAATTAAGTTGGCTTGTACTTGCGTGTTGTATCTCGAAATCGATAAACGCTAGATATTTCTATACTCAAGAAATGAAAACTAGACCCTAAAAATAATTAGTTTCAAAAAAAATTTCATTAAAATCGGACAAAGTTAAGCTGTGATAGTCAAAAAACTGTTTTTTTGAACTTGGTGACGTCATCAAAATCCAAAAAAAAGTTTTTTGCCTATCACGGGCATGTTTTAACCGATTTTGATGAAATTTGTTTTCAAACCTACTAAGTTTTAGTCAAGGAGTTCAAATTTCATAGGTATATTTATTAGTATTTGAGTTGGCTTGTACTTGCGTGTTGTATCTCGAAATCGATAAACGCTAGATATTTCTTTACTCAAGAAATGAAAACTAGACCCTAAAAATAGTGGGTTTCAAAAAAAATTTCATTAAAATCGGACAAAGTTCAGCTGTGATAGTCAAAAAACTGTTTTTTTGAACTTGGTGACGTCATCAAAATCCAAAAAAAAGTTTTTTGCCTATCACGGGCATGTTTTAACCGTATTTGATGAAATTTTTTTTCAAACCTACTAAGTTTTAGTCAAGGAATTCAAATTTCATAGGTATATTTATTAGTATTTGAGTTGGCTTGCACTTGCGTGTTGTATCTCGAAATCGATAAATGCTAGATATTTCTTTACTCAAGAAATGAAAACTAGACCCTAAAAATAGTGGGTTTCAAAAAAAATTTCATTAAAATCGGACAAAGTTCAGCTGTGATAGTCAAAAAACTGTTTTTTTGAACTTGGTGACGTCATCAAAATCCAAAAAAAAGTTTTTTGCCTATCACGGGCATGTTTTAACCGATTTTGATGAAATTTTTTTTCAAACCTACTAAGTTTTAGTCAAGGAATTCAAATTTCATAGATAAATTTATGAGTATTTGAGTTTGCTTGTACTTGCGTGATGTATCTCGAAATCGATAAACGCTAGATATTTCTATACTCAAGAAATGAAAACTAGACCCTAAAAATAGTGGGTTTCAAAAAAAATTTCATTAAAATCGGACAAAGTTCAGCTGTGATAGTCAAAAAACTGTTTTTTTGAACTTGGTGACGTCATCAAAATCCAAAAAAAAGTTTTTTGCCAATTACGGGCATGTTTTAACCGATTTTGATGAAATTTTTTTTCAAACCTACTAAGTTTTAGTCAAGAAATTCAAATTTCATAGATATATTTATGAGTATTTGAGTTGGCTTGTACTTGCGTGTTGTATCTCGAATTCGATAAACGCTAGATATTTTTATACTCAAGAAATGAAAACAAGACCCTAAAAATAGTGGGTTTCAAAAAAAATTTCATTCATATCGGACAAAGTTAAGCTGTGATAGTCAAAAAACTGTTTTTTTGAACTTGGTGACGTCATCAAAATCCAAAAGAAAGTTTTTTGCCTATCACGGGCATGTTTTAACCGATTTTGATGAAATTTTTTTTCAAACCTACTAAGTTTTAGTCAAGGAATTCAAATTTCATAGGTATATTTATTAGTATTTGAGTTATCTTGTACTTGCGTGTTGTATTTCGAAATCGATAAACGCGAGATATTTCTTTACTCAAGAAATGAAAACTAGACCCTAAACATAGTGGGTTTCAAAAAAAATTTTATTAAAATCGGACAAAGTTCAGCTGTGATAGTAAAAAAACTGTTTTTTTGAACTTGGTGACGTCATCAAAATCCAAAAAAAAGTTTTTTGCCTATCACGGGCATGTTTTAACCGATTTTGATGAAATTTTTTTTCAGACCTACTAAGTTTTAGTCAAGGAGTTCAAATTTCATAAGTATATTTATTAGTAATTAAGTTGGCTTGTACTTGCGTGTTGTATCTCGAAATCGATAAACGCTAGATATTTCTATACTCAAGAAATGAAAACTAGACCCTAAAAATAGTGGGTTTCAAAAAACATTTTATTAAAATCGGGCAAAGTTCAGCTGTGATAGTCAAAAAACTGTTTTTTTGAACTTGGTGACGTCATCAAAATCCAAAAAAAAGTTTTTTGCCTATCACGGGCATGTTTTAACCGATTTTGATGAAATTTTTTTTCAGACCTACTAAGTTTTAGTCAAGGAGTTCAAATTTCATAAATATATTTATTAGTAATTAAGTTGGCTTGTACTTGCGTGTTGTATCTCGAAATCGATAAACGCTAGATATTTCTATACTCAAGAAATGAAAACTAGACCCTAAAAATAGTTAGTTTCAAAAAAAATTTCATTAAAATCGGACAAAGTTCAGCTGTGATAGTCAAAAAACTGTTTTTCTTGAACTTGGTGACGTCATCAAAATCCAAAAAAAGTTTTTTGCCTATCACGGGCATGTTTTCACCGATTTTGATGAAATTTTTTTTCAAACCTACTAAGTTTTAGTCAAGAAAGTCAAATTTCATAGATATATTTATGAGTACTTGAGTTGGCTTGTAATCGCGTGATGTATCTCGAAATCGATAAACGCTAGATATTTCTATACTCAAGAAATGAAAACTAGACCCTAAAAATAGTGGGTTTCAAAAAAAATTTCATTAAAATCGGACAAAGTTCAGCTGTGATAGTCAAAAAACTGTTTTTTTGAACTTGGTGACGTCATCAAAATCCAAAAAAAAGTTTTTTGCCTATCACGGGCATGTTTTAACCGATTTTGATGAAATTTTTTTTCAAACCTACTAAGTTTTAGTCAAGGAATTCAAATTTCACAGGTATATTTATTAGTATTTGAGTTGGCTTGTACTTGCGTGTTGTATCTCGAAATCGATAAACGCTAGATATTTCTATACTCCAGAAATGAAAACTAGACCCTAAAAATAGTGGGTTTCAAAAAAAATTTCATTAAAAACGGACAAAGTTCAGCTGTGATAGTCAAAAAACTGTTTTTTTGAACTTGGTGAAGTCATCAAAATCCAAAAAAAAGTTTTTTGCCTATCACGGGCATGTTTTAACCGATTTTGATGAAATTTTTTTTCAAACCTACTAAGTTTTAGCCAAGGAATTCAAATTTCATAAATATATTTATTAGTATTTGATTTATCTTGTACTTGCGTGTTGTATCTCGAAATCGATAAACGCGAGATATTTCTATACTCAAGAAATGAAAACTAGACCCTAAAAATAGTGGGTTTCAAAAAAAATTTTATTAAAATCGGACAAAGTTCAGCTGTGATAGTCAAAAAACTGTTTTTTTGAACTTGGTGACGTCATCAAAATCCAAAAAAAAGTTTTTTGCCTATCACGGGCATGTTTTAACCGATTTTGATGAAATTTTTTTTCAAACCTACTAAGTTTTAGTCAAGGAATTCAAATTTCACAGGTATATTTATTAGTATTTGAGTTGGCTTGTACTTGCGTGTTGTATCTCGAAATCGATAAACGCTAGATATTTCTATACTCCAGAAATGAAAACTAGACCCTAAAAATAGTGGGTTTCAAAAAAAATTTCATTAAAAACGGACAAAGTTCAGCTGTGATAGTCAAAAAACTGTTTTTTTGAACTTGGTGAAGTCATCAAAATCCAAAAAAAAGTTTTTTGCCTATCACGGGCATGTTTTAACCGATTTTGATGAAATTTTTTTTCAAACCTACTAAGTTTTAGCCAAGGAATTCAAATTTCATAAATATATTTATTAGTATTTGATTTATCTTGTACTTGCGTGTTGTATCTCGAAATCGATAAACGCGAGATATTTCTATACTCAAGAAATGAAAACTAGACCCTAAAAATAGTGGGTTTCAAAAAAAATTTTATTAAAATCGGACAAAGTTCAGCTGTGATAGTCAAAAAACTGTTTTTTTGAACTTGGTGACGTCATCAAAATCAAAAAAAAAGTTTTTTGCCTATCACGGGCATGTTTTAACCGATTTTGATGAATTTTTTTTTCAAACCTACTAAGTTTTAGTCAAGGAGTTCAAATTTCATAGGTATATTTATTAGTAATTAAGTTGGCTTGTACTTGCGTGTTGTATCTCGAAATCGATAAACGCTAGATATTTCTTTACTCAAGAAATGAAAACCAGACCCTAAAAATAGTGGGTTTCAGAAAAAATTTCATTAAAATCGGACAAAGTTCAGCTGTGATAGTCAAAAAACTGTTTTTTTGAACTTGGTGACGTCATCAAAATCCAAAAAAAAGTTTTTTGCCTATCACGGGCATGTTTTAACCGATTTTGATGAAATGTTTTTTCAAACCTACTAAGTTTTAGTCAAGGAATTCAAATTTCATAGGTATATTTATTAGTATTTGAGTTGGCTTGTACTTGCGTGTTGTATCTCGAAATCGATAAACGCTAGATATTTCTATACTCAAGAAATGAAAACTAGACCCTAAAAATAGTGGGTTTCAAAAAACATTTCATTAAAATCGGGCAAAGTTCAGCTGTGATAGTCAAAAAACTGTTTTTTTGAACTTGGTGACGTCATCAAAATCCAAAAAAAAGTTTTTTGCCTATCACGGGCATGTTTTAACCGATTTTGATGAAATTTTTTTTCAGACCTACTAAGTTTTAGTCAAGGAGTTCAAATTTCATAAGTATATTTATTAGTAATTAAGATGGCTTGTACTTGCGTGTTGTATCTCGAAATCGATAAACGCTAGATATTTCTATACTCAAGAAATGAAAACTAGACCCTAAAAATAATTAGTTTCAAAAAAAATTTCATTAAAATCGGACAAAGTTAAGCTGTGATAGTCAAAAAACTGTTTTTTTGAACTTGGTGACGTCATCAAAATCCAAAAAAAAGTTTTTTGCCTATCACGGGCATGTTTTAACCGATTTTGATGAAATTTGTTTTCAAACCTACTAAGTTTTAGTCAAGGAGTTCAAATTTCATAGGTATATTTATTAGTATTTGAGTTGGCTTGTACTTGCGTGTTGTATCTCGAAATCGATAAACGCTAGATATTTCTTTACTCAAGAAATGAAAACAAGACCCTAAAAATAGTGGGTTTCAAAAAAAATTTCATTAAAATCGGACAAAGTTCAGCTGTGATAGTCAAAAAACTGTTTTTTTGAACTTGGTGACGTCATCAAAATCCAAAAAAAAGTTTTTTGCCTATCACGGGCATGTTTTAACCGTATTTGATGAAATTTTTTTTCAAACCTACTAAGTTTTAGTCAAGGAATTCAAATTTCATAGGTATATTTATTAGTATTTGAGTTGGCTTGCACTTGCGTGTTGTATCTCGAAATCGATAAACGCTAGATATTTCTATACTCAAGAAATGAAAACAAGACCCTAAAAATAGTGGGTTTCAAAAAAAATTTCATTCATATCGGACAAAGTTAAGCTGTGATAGTCAAAAAACTGTTTTTTTGAACTTGGTGACGTCATCAAAATCCAAAAAAAAGTTTTTTGCCTATCACGGGCATGTTTTAACCGATTTTGATAAAATTTTTTTTCAAACCTACTAAGTTTTAGTCAAGGAATTCAAATTTCATAGGTATATTTATTAGTATTTGAGTTATCTTGTACTTGCGTGTTGTATCTCGAAATCGATAAACGCGAGATATTTCTTTACTCAAGAAATGAAAACTAGACCCTAAACATAGTGGGTTTCAAAAAAAATTTTATTAAAATCGGACAAAGTTAAGCTGTGATAGTAAAAAAACTGTTTTTTTGAACTTGGTGACGTCATCAAAATCCAAAAAAAAGTTTTTTGCCTATCACGGGCATGTTTTAACCGATTTTGATGAAATTTTTTTTCAGACCTACTAAGTTTTAGTCAAGGAGTTCAAATTTCATAAGTATATTTATTAGTAATTAAGTTGGCTTGTACTTGCGTGTTGTATCTCGAAATCGATAAACGCTAGATATTTCTATACTCAAGAAATGAAAACTAGACCCTAAAAATAGTGGGTTTCAAAAAACATTTCATTAAAATCGGGCAAAGTTCAGCTGTGATAGTCAAAAAACTGTTTTTTTGAACTTGGTGACGTCATCAAAATCCAAAAAAAAGTTTTTTGCCTATCACGGGCATGTTTTAACCGATTTTGATGAAATTTTTTTTCAGACCTACTAAGTTTTAGTCAAGGAGTTCAAATTTCATAAGTATATTTATTAGTAATTAAGTTGGCTTGTACTTGCGTGTTGTATCTCGAAATCGATAAACGCTAGATATTTCTATACTCAAGAAATGAAAACTAGACCCTAAAAATAGTTAGTTTCAAAAAAATATTCATTAAAATCGGACAAAGTTCAGCTGTGATAGTCAAAAAACTGTTTTTTTTGAACTTGGTGACGTCATCAAAATCCAAAAAAAGTTTTTTGCCTATCACGGGCATGTTTTAACCGATTTTGATGAAATTTTTGTTCAAACCTTCTAAGTTTTAGTCAAGGAATTCAAATTTCATAGGTATATTTATTAGTATTTGAGTTATCTTGTACTTGCGTGTTGTATCTCGAAATCGATAAACGCGAGATATTTCTTTACTCAAGAAATGAAAACTAGACCCTAAACATAGTGGGTTTCAAAAAAAATTTTATTAAAATCGGACAAAGTTCAGCTGTGATAGTAAAAAAACTGTTTTTTTGAACTTGGTGACGTCATCAAAATCCAAAAAAAAGTTTTTTGCCTATCACGGGCATGTTTTAACCGATTTTGATGAAATTTTTTTTCAGACCTACTAAGTTTTAGTCAAGGAGTTCAAATTTCATAAGTATATTTATTAGTAATTAAGTTGGCTTGTACTTGCGTGTTGTATCTCGAAATCGATAAACGCTAGATATTTCTATACTCAAGAAATGAAAACTAGACCCTAAAAATAGTGGGTTTCAAAAAACATTTCATTAAAATCGGGCAAAGTTCAGCTGTGATAGTCAAAAAACTGTTTTTTTGAGCTTGGTGACGTCATCAAAATCCAAAAAAAAGTTTTTTGCCTATCACGGGCATGTTTTAACCGATTTTGATGAAATTTTTTTTCAGACCTACTAAGTTTTAGTCAAGGAGTTCAAATTTCATAAGTATATTTATTAGTAATTAAGTTGGCTTGTACTTGCGTGTTGTATCTCGAAATCGATAAACGCTAGATATTTCTATACTCAAGAAATGAAAACTAGACCCTAAAAATAATTAGTTTCAAAAAAAATTTCATTAAAATCGGACAAAGTTAAGCTGTGATAGTCAAAAAACTGTTTTTTTGAACTTGGTGACGTCATCAAAATCCAAAAAAAAGTTTTTTGCCTATCACGGGCATGTTTTAACCGATTTTGATGAAATTTGTTTTCAAACCTACTAAGTTTTAGTCAAGGAGTTCAAATTTCATAGGTATATTTATTAGTATTTGAGTTGGCTTGTACTTGCGTGTTGTATCTCGAAATCGATAAACGCTAGATATTTCTTTACTCAAGAAATGAAAACTAGACCCTAAAAATAGTGGGTTTCAAAAAAAATTTCATTAAAATCGGACAAAGTTCAGCTGTGATAGTCAAAAAACTGTTTTTTTGAACTTGGTGACGTCATCAAAATCCAAAAAAAAGTTTTTTGCCTATCACGGGCATGTTTTAACCGTATTTGATGAAATTTTTTTTCAAACCTACTAAGTTTTAGTCAAGGATTTCAAATTTCATAGGTATATTTATTAGTATTTGAGTTGGCTTGCACTTGCGTGTTGTATCTCGAAATCGATAAATGCTAGATATTTCTTTACTCAAGAAATGAAAACTAGACCCTAAAAATAGTGGGTTTCAAAAAAAATTTCATTAAAATCGGACAAAGTTCAGCTGTGATAGTCAAAAAACTGTTTTTTTGAACTTGGTGACGTCATCAAAATCCAAAAAAAAGTTTTTTGCCTATCACGGGCATGTTTTAACCGATTTTGATGAAATTTTTTTTCAAACCTACTAAGTTTTAGTCAAGAAATTCAAATTTCATAGATAAATTTATGAGTATTTGAGTTTGCTTGTACTTGCGTGATGTATCTCGAAATCGATAAACGCTAGATATTTCTATACTCAAGAAATGAAAACTAGACCCTAAAAATAGTGGGTTTCAAAAAAAATTTCATTAAAATCGGACAAAGTTCAGCTGTGATAGTCAAAAAACTGTTTTTTTGAACTTGGTGACGTCATCAAAATCCAAAAAAAAGTTTTTTGCCAATTACGGGCATGTTTTAACCGATTTTGATGAAATTTTTTTTCAAACCTACTAAGTTTTAGTCAAGAAATTCAAATTTCATAGATATATTTATGAGTATTTGAGTTGGCTTGTACTTGCGTGTTGTATCTCGAATTCGATAAACGCTAGATATTTTTATACTCAAGAAATGAAAACAAGACCCTAAAAATAGTGGGTTTCAAAAAAAATTTCATTCATATCGGACAAAGTTAAGCTGTGATAGTCAAAAAACTGTTTTTTTGAACTTGGTGACGTCATCAAAATCCAAAAAAAAGTTTTTTGCCTATCACGGGCATGTTTTAACCGATTTTGATGAAATTTTTTTTCAAACCTACTAAGTTTTAGTCAAGGAATTCAAATTTCATAGGTATATTTATTAGTATTTGAGTAATCTTGTACTTGCGTGTTGTATTTCGAAATCGATAAACGCGAGATATTTCTTTACTCAAGAAATGAAAACTAGACCCTAAACATAGTGGGTTTCAAAAAAAATTTTATTAAAATCGGACAAAGTTCAGCTGTGATAGTCAAAAAACTGTTTTTTTGAACTTGGTGACGTCATCAAAATCCAAAAAAAAGTTTTTTGCCTATCACGGGCATGTTTTAACCGATTTTGATGAAATTTTTTTTCAAACCTACTAAGTTTTAGTCAAGGAATTCAAATTTCATAGGTATATTTATTAGTAATTAAGTTGGCTTGTACTTGCGTGTTGTATCTCGAAATCGATAAACGCTAGATATTTCTATACTCAAGAAATGAAAACTAGACCCTAAAAATAGTGGGTTTCAAAAAAACTTTCATTAAAATCGGACAAATTTCAGCTGTGATAGTCAAAAAACTGTTTTTTTGAACTTGGTGACGTCAGCAAAATCCAAAAAAAGTTTTTTGCCTATCACGGGCATTTTTTAACCGATTTTGATGAAATTTTTTTTCAAACCTACTAAGTTTTAGTCAAGGAATTCAAATTTCAGAGGTATATTTATTAGTATTTGAGTTGGCTTGCACTTGCGTGTTGTATCTCGAAATCGATTAATGCTAGATATTTCTTTACTCAAGAAATGAAAACTAGACCCTAAAAATAGTGGGTTTCAAAAAAAATTTCATTAAAATCGGACAAAGTTCAGCTGTGATAGTCAAAAAACTGTTTTTTTGAACTTGGTGACGTCATCAAAATCCAAAAAAAAGTTTTTTGCCTATCACGGGCATGTTTTAACCGATTTTGATGAAATTTTTTTTCAAACGTACTAAGTTTTAGTCAAGAAATTCAAATTTCATAGATAAATTTATGAGTATTTGAGTTTGCTTGTACTTGCGTGATGTATCTCGAAATCGATAAACGCTAGATATTTCTATACTCAAGAAATGAAAACTAGACCCTAAAAATAGTGGGTTTCAAAAAAAATTTCATTAAAATCGGACAAAGTTCAGCTGTGATAGTCAAAAAACTGTTTTTTTGAACTTGGTGACGTCATCAAAATCCAAAAAACAGTTTTTTGCCAATTACGGGCATGTTTTAACCGATTTTGATGAAATTTTTTTTCAAACCTACTAAGTTTTAGTCAAGAAATTCAAATTTCATAGATATATTTATGAGTATTTGAGTTGGCTTGTACTTGCGTGTTGTATCTCGAAATCGATAAACGCTAGATATTTCTATACTCAAGAAATGAAAACAAGACCCTAAAAATAGTGGGTTTCAAAAAAAATTTCATTCATATCGGACAAAGTTAAGCTGTGATAGTCAAAAAACTGTTTTTTTGAACTTGGTGACGTCATCAAAATCCAAAAAAAAGTTTTTTGCCTATCACGGGCATGTTTTAACCGATTTTGATGAAATTTTTTTTCAAACCTACTAAGTTTTAGTCAAGAAATTCAAATTTCATAGATAAATTTATGAGTATTTGAGTTTGCTTGTACTTGCGTGATGTATCTCGAAATCGATAAACGCTAGATATTTCTATACTCAAGAAATGAAAACTAGACCCTAAAAATAGTGGGTTTCAAAAAAAATTTCATTAAAATCGGACAAAGTTCAGCTGTGATAGTCAAAAAACTGTTTTTTTGAACTTGGTGACGTCATCAAAATCCAAAAAAAAGTTTTTTGCCTATCACGGGCATGTTTTAACCGATTTTGATGAAATTTTTTTTCAAACCTACTAAGTTTTAGTCAAGGAATTCAAATTTCATAGGTATATTTATTAGTAATTAAGTTGGCTTGTACTTGCGTGTTGTATCTCGAAATCGATAAACGCTAGATATTTCTATACTCAAGAAATGAAAACTAGACCCTAAAAATAGTGGGTTTCAAAAAAAATTTCATTAAAATCGGACAAATTTCAGCTGTGATAGTCAAAAAACTGTTTTTTTGAACTTGGTGACGTCAGCAAAATCCAAAAAAAGTTTTTTGCCTATCACGGGCATGTTTTAACCGATTTTGATGAAATTTTTTTTCAAACCTACTAAGTTTTAGTCAAGGAATTCAAATTTCATGGGTGTATTTGTTAGTATTTGAGTTGGCTTGTACTTGCGTGTTGTATCTCGAAATCGATAAACGCTAGATATTTCTATACTCAAGAAATGAAAACAAGACCCTAAAAATAGTGGGTTTCAAAAAAAATTTCATTCATATCGGACAAAGTTAAGCTGTGATAGTCAAAAAACTGTTTTTTTGAACTTGGTGACGTCATCAAAATCCAAAAAAAAGTTTTTTGCCTATCACGGGCATGTTTTAACCGATTTTGATGAAATTTTTTTTCAAACCTACTAAGTTTTAGTCAAGAAATTCAAATTTCATAGATAAATTTATGAGTATTTGAGTTTGCTTGTACTTGCGTGATGTATCTCGAAATCGATAAACGCTAGATATTTCTATACTCAAGAAATGAAAACTAGACCCTAAAAATAGTGGGTTTCAAAAAAAATTTCATTAAAATCGGACAAAGTTCAGCTGTGATAGTCAAAAAACTGTTTTTTTGAACTTGGTGACGTCATCAAAATCCAAAAAATAGTTTTTTGTCTATCACGGGCATGTTTTAACCGATTTTGATGAAATTTTTTTTCAAACCTACTAAGTTTTAGTCAAGGAATTCAAATTTGATAGGTATATTTATTAGTATTTGAGTTGGCTTGTACTTGCGTGTTGTATCTCGAAATCGATAAACGCTAGATATTTCTATACACAAGAAATGAAAACTAGACCCTAAAAATAGTGGGTTTCAAAAAAAATTTCATTAAAATCGGACAAAGTTCAGCTGTGATAGTCAAAAAACTGTTTTTTTGAACTTGGTGAAGTCATTAAAATCCAAAAAAAAGATTTTTGCCTATCACGGGCATGTTTTAACCGATTTTGATGAAATTTTTTTTCAAACCTACTAAGTTTTAGCCAAGGAATTCAAATTTTATAGGTATATTTATTAGTATTTGATTTATCATGTACTTGCGTGTTGTATCTCGAAATCGATAAACGCGAGATATTTCTTTACTCAAGAAATGAAAACTAGACCCTAAACATAGTGGGTTTCAAAAAAAATTTTATTAAAATCGGACAAAGTTCAGCTGTGATAGTAAAAAAACTGTTTTTTTGAACTTGGTGACGTCATCAAAATCCAAAAAAATGTTTTTTGCCTATCACGGGCATGTTTTAACCGATTTTGACGAAATTTTTTTTCAAACCTACTAAGTTTTAGTCAAGGAATTCAAATTTCATAGGTATATTTATTAGTATTTGAGTTGGCTTGTACTTGCGTGTTGTATCTCGAAATCGATAAACGCTAGATATTTCTATACTCAAGAAATGAAAACTAGACCCTAAAAATAGTGGGTTTCAAAAAAAATTTCATTAAAATCGGACAAAGTTCAGCTGTGATAGTCAAAAAACTGTTTTTTTGAACTTGGTGACGTCATCAAAATCCAAAAAAAAGTTTTTTGCCTATCACGGGCATGTTTTAACCGATTTTGATGAAATTTTTTTTCAAACCTACTAAGTTGTAGTCAAGGAATTCAAATTTCATAGGTATATTTATTAGTATTTGAGTTGGCTTGCACTTGCGTGTTGTATCTCGAAATCGATAAATGCTAGATATTTCTTTACTCAAGAAATGAAAACTAGACCCTAAAAATAGTGGGTTTCAAAAAAAATTTCATTAAAATCGGACAAAGTTCAGCTGTGATAGTCAAAAAACTGTTTTTTTGAACTTGGTGACGTCATCAAAATCCAAAAAAAAGTTTTTTGCCTATCACGGGCATGTTTTAACCGATTTTGATGAAATTTTTTTTCAAACGTACTAAGTTTTAGTCAAGAAATTCAAATTTCATAGATAAATTTATGAGTATTTGAGTTTGCTTGTACTTGCGTGATGTATCTCGAAATCGATAAACGCTAGATATTTCTATACTCAAGAAATGAAAACTAGACCCTAAAAATAGTGGGTTTCAAAAAAAATTTCATTAAAATCGGACAAAGTTCAGCTGTGATAGTCAAAAAACTGTTTTTTTGAACTTGGTGACGTCATCAAAATCCAAAAAAAAGTTTTTTGCCAATTACGGGCATGTTTTAACCGATTTTGATGAAATTTTTTTTCAAACCTACTAAGTTTTAGTCAAGAAATTCAAATTTCATAGATATATTTATGAGTATTTGAGTTGGCTTGTACTTGCGTGTTGTATCTCGAAATCGATAAACGCTAGATATTTCTATACTCAAGAAATGAAAACAAGACCCTAAAAATAGTGGGTTTCAAAAAAAATTTCATTCATATCGGACAAAGTTAAGCTGTGATAGTCAAAAAACTGTTTTTTTGAACTTGGTGACGTCATCAAAATCCAAAAAATAGTTTTTTGTCTATCACGGGCATGTTTTAACCGATTTTGATGAAATTTTTTTTCAAACCTACTAAGTTTTAGTCAAGGAATTCAAATTTGATAGGTATATTTATTAGTATTTGAGTTGGCTTGTACTTGCGTGTTGTATCTCGAAATCGATAAACGCTAGATATTTCTATACTCAAGAAATGAAAACTAGACCCTAAAAATAGTGGGTTTCAAAAAAAATTTCATTAAAATCGGACAAATTTCAGCTGTGATAGTCAAAAAACTGTTTTTTTGAACTTGGTGACGTCATCAAAATCCAAAAAATAGTTTTTTGTCTATCACGGGCATGTTTTAACCGATTTTGATGAAATTTTTTTTCAAACCTACTAAGTTTTAGTCAAGGAATTCAAATTTGATAGGTATATTTATTAGTATTTGAGTTGGCTTGTACTTGCGTGTTGTATCTCGAAATCGATAAACGCTAGATATTTCTATACACAAGAAATGAAAACTAGACCCTAAAAATAGTGGGTTTCAAAAAAAATTTCATTAAAATCGGACAAAGTTCAGCTGTGATAGTCAAAAAACTGTTTTTTTGAACTTGGTGAAGTCATTAAAATCCAAAAAAAAGATTTTTGCCTATCACGGGCATGTTTTAACCGATTTTGATGAAATTTTTTTTCAAACCTACTAAGTTTTAGCCAAGGAATTCAAATTTTATAGGTATATTTATTAGTATTTGATTTATCATGTACTTGCGTGTTGTATCTCGAAATCGATAAACGCGAGATATTTCTTTACTCAAGAAATGAAAACTAGACCCTAAACATAGTGGGTTTCAAAAAAAATTTTATTAAAATCGGACAAAGTTCAGCTGTGATAGTAAAAAAACTGTTTTTTTGAACTTGGTGACGTCATCAAAATCCAAAAAAATGTTTTTTGCCTATCACGGGCATGTTTTAACCGATTTTGATGAAATTTTTTTTCAAACCTACTAAGTTTTAGTCAAGGAATTCAAATTTCATAGGTATATTTATTAGTATTTGAGTTGGCTTGTACTTGCGTGTTGTATCTCGAAATCGATAAACGCTAGATATTTCTATACTCAAGAAATGAAAACTAGACCCTAAAAATAGTGGGTTTCAAAAAAAATTTCATTAAAATCGGACAAAGTTCAGCTGTGATAGTCAAAAAACTGTTTTTTTGAACTTGGTGACGTCATCAAAATCCAAAAAAAAGTTTTTTGCCTATCACGGGCATGTTTTAACCGATTTTGATGAAATTTTTTTTCAAACCTACTAAGTTGTAGTCAAGGAATTCAAATTTCATAGGTATATTTATTAGTATTTGAGTTGGCTTGCACTTGCGTGTTGTATCTCGAAATCGATAAACGCTAGATATTTCTATACTCAAGAAATGAAAACAAGACCCTAAAAATAGTGGGTTTCAAAAAAAATTTCATTCATATCGGACAAAGTTCAGCTGTGATAGTCAAAAAACTGTTTTTTTGAACTTGGTGACGTCATCAAAATCCAAAAAAAAGTTTTTTGCCTATCACGGGCATGTTTTAACCGATTTTGATGAAATTTTTTTTCAAACCTACTAAGTTTTAGTCAAGAAATTCAAATTTCATAGATAAATTTATGAGTATTTGAGTTTGCTTGTACTTGCGTGATGTATCTCGAAATCGATAAACGCTAGATATTTCTATACTCAAGAAATGAAAACTAGACCCTAAAAATAGTGGGTTTCAAAAAAAATTTCATTAAAATCGGACAAATTTCAGCTGTGATAGTCAAAAAACTGTTTTTTTGAACTTGGTGACGTCATCAAAATCCAAAAAAAAGTTTTTTGCCTATCACGGGCATGTTTTAACCGATTTTGATGAAATTTTTTTTCAAACCTACTAAGTTTTAGTCAAGGAATTCAAATTTGATAGGTATATTTATTAGTAATTAAGTTGGCTTGTACTTGCGTGTTGTATCTCGAAATCGATAAACGCTAGATATTTCTATACACAAGAAATGAAAACTAGACCCTAAAAATAGTGGGTTTCAAAAAAAATTTCATTAAAATCGGACAAAGTTCAGCTGTGATAGTCAAAAAACTGTTTTTTTGAACTTGGTGAAGTCATTAAAATCCAAAAAAAAGATTTTTGCCTATCACGGGCATGTTTTAACCGATTTTGATGAAATTTTTTTTCAAACCTACTAAGTTTTAGCCAAGGAATTCAAATTTTATAGGTATATTTATTAGTATTTGATTTATCATGTACTTGCGTGTTGTATCTCGAAATCGATAAACGCGAGATATTTCTTTACTCAAGAAATGAAAACTAGACCCTAAACATAGTGGGTTTCAAAAAAAATTTTATTAAAATCGGACAAAGTTCAGCTGTGATAGTAAAAAAACTGTTTTTTTGAACTTGGTGACGTCATCAAAATCCAAAAAAATGTTTTTTGCCTATCACGGGCATGTTTTAACCGATTTTGACGAAATTTTTTTTCAAACCTACTAAGTTTTAGTCAAGGAATTCAAATTTCATAGGTATATTTATTAGTATTTGAGTTGGCTTGTACTTGCGTGTTGTATCTCGAAATCGATAAACGCTAGATATTTCTATACTCAAGAAATGAAAACTAGACCCTAAAAATAGTGGGTTTCAAAAAAAATTTCATTAAAATCGGACAAAGTTCAGCTGTGATAGTCAAAAAACTGTTTTTTTGAACTTGGTGACGTCATCAAAATCCAAAAAAAAGTTTTTTGCCTATCACGGGCATGTTTTAACCGATTTTGATGAAATTTTTTTTCAAACCTACTAAGTTGTAGTCAAGGAATTCAAATTTCATAGGTATATTTATAAGTATTTGAGTTGGCTTGCACTTGCGTGTTGTATCTCGAAATCGATAAATGCTAGATATTTCTTTACTCAAGAAATGAAAACTAGACCCTAAAAATAGTGGGTTTCAAAAAAAATTTCATTCATATCGGACAAAGTTAAGCTGTGATAGTCAAAAAACTGTTTTTTTGAACTTGGTGACGTCATCAAAATCCAAAAAATAGTTTTTTGTCTATCACGGGCATGTTTTAACCGATTTTGATGAAATTTTTTTTCAAACCTACTAAGTTTTAGTCAAGGAATTCAAATTTGATAGGTATATTTATTAGTATTTGAGTTGGCTTGTACTTGCGTGTTGTATCTCGAAATCGATAAACGCTAGATATTTCTATACTCAAGAAATGAAAACTAGACCCTAAAAATAGTGGGTTTCAAAAAAAATTTCATTAAAATTGGACAAATTTCAGCTGTGATAGTCAAAAAACTGTTTTTTTGAACTTGGTGACGTCATCAAAATCCAAAAAATAGTTTTTTGTCTATCACGGGCATGTTTTAACCGATTTTGATGAAATTTTTTTTCAAACCTACTAAGTTTTAGTCAAGGAATTCAAATTTGATAGGTATATTTATTAGTATTTGAGTTGGCTTGTACTTGCGTGTTGTATCTCGAAATCGATAAACGCTAGATATTTCTATACACAAGAAATGAAAACTAGACCCTAAAAATAGTGGGTTTCAAAAAAAATTTCATTAAAATCGGACAAAGTTCAGCTGTGATAGTCAAAAAACTGTTTTTTTGAACTTGGTGAAGTCATTAAAATCCAAAAAAAAGATTTTTGCCTATCACGGGCATGTTTTAACCGATTTTGATGAAATTTTTTTTCAAACCTACTAAGTTTTAGCCAAGGAATTCAAATTTTATAGGTATATTTATTAGTATTTGATTTATCATGTACTTGCGTGTTGTATCTCGAAATCGATAAACGCGAGATATTTCTTTACCCAAGAAATGAAAACTAGACCCTAAACATAGTGGGTTTCAAAAAAAATTTTATTAAAATCGGACAAAGTTCAGCTGTGATAGTAAAAAAATTGTTTTTTTGAACTTGGTGACGTCATCAAAATCCAAAAAAATGTTTTTTGCCTATCACGGGCATGTTTTAACCGATTTTGATGAAATTTTTTTTCAAACCTACTAAGTTTTAGTCAAGGAATTCAAATTTCATAGGTATATTTATTAGTATTTGAGTTGGCTTGTACTTGCGTGTTGTATCTCGAAATCGATAAACGCTAGATATTTCTATACTCAAGAAATGAAAACTAGACCCTAAAAATAGTGGGTTTCAAAAAAAATTTCATTAAAATCGGACAAAGTTCAGCTGTGATAGTCAAAAAACTGTTTTTTTGAACTTGGTGACGTCATCAAAATCCAAAAAAAAGTTTTTTGCCTATCACGGGCATGTTTTAACCGATTTTGATGAAATTTTTTTTCAAACCTACTAAGTTGTAGTCAAGGAATTCAAATTTCAAAGGTATATTTATTAGTATTTGAGTTGGCTTGCACTTGCGTGTTGTATCTCGAAATCGATAAATGCTAGATATTTCTTTACTCAAGAAATGAAAACTAGACCCTAAAAATAGTGGGTTTCAAAAAAAATTTCATTAAAATCGGACAAAGTTCAGCTGTGATAGTCAAAAAACTGTTTTTTTGAACTTGGTGACGTCATCAAAATCCAAAAAAAAGTTTTTTGCCTATCACGGGCATGTTTTAACCGATTTTGATGAAATTTTTTTTCAAACGTACTAAGTTTTAGTCAAGAAATTCAAATTTCATAGATAAATTTATGAGTATTTGAGTTTGCTTGTACTTGCGTGATGTATCTCGAAATCGATAAACGCTAGATATTTCTATACTCAAGAAATGAAAACAAGACCCTAAAAATAGTGGGTTTCAAAAAAAATTTCATTAAAATCGGACAAAGTTCAGCTGTGATAGTCAAAAAACTGTTTTTTTGAACTTGGTGACGTCATCAAAATCCAAAAAAAAGTTTTTTGCCAATTACGGGCATGTTTTAACCGATTTTGATGAAATTTTTTTTCAAACCTACTAAGTTTTAGTCAAGAAATTCAAATTTCATAGATATATTTATGAGTATTTGAGTTGGCTTGTACTTGCGTGTTGTATCTCGAAATCGATAAACGCTAGATATTTCTATACTCAAGAAATGAAAACAAGACCCTAAAAATAGTGGGTTTCAAAAAAAATTTCATTCATATCGGACAAAGTTAAGCTGTGATAGTCAAAAAACTGTTTTTTTGAACTTGGTGACGTCATCAAAATCCAAAAAAAAGTTTTTTGCCTATCACGGGCATGTTTTAACCGATTTTGATGAAATTTTTTTTCAAACCTACTAAGTTTTAGTCAAGAAATTCAAATTTCATAGATAAATTTATGAGTATTTGAGTTTGCTTGTACTTGCGTGATGTATCTCGAAATCTATAAACGCTAGATATTTCTATACTCAAGAAATGAAAACTAGACCCTAAAAATAGTGGGTTTCAAAAAAAATTTCATTAAAATCGGACAAAGTTCAGCTGTGATAGTCAAAAAACTGTTTTTTTGAACTTGGTGACGTCATCAAAATCCAAAAAAAAGTTTTTTGCCTATCACGGGCATGTTTTAACCGATTTTGATGAAATTTTTTTTCAAACCTACTAAGTTTTAGTCAAGGAATTCAAATTTCATAGGTATATTTATTAGTAATTAAGTTGGCTTGTACTTGCGTGTTGTATCTCGAAATCGATAAACGCTAGATATTTCTATACTCAAGAAATGAAAACTAGACCCTAAAAATAGTGGGTTTCAAAAAAAATTTCATTAAAATCGGACAAAGTTCAGCTGTGATAGTCAAAAAACTGTTTTTTTGAACTTGGTGACGTCATCAAAATCCAAAAAAAAGTTTTTTGCCTATCACGGGCATGTTTTAACCGATTTTGATGAAATTTTTTTTCAAACGTACTAAGTTTTAGTCAAGAAATTCAAATTTCATAGATAAATTTATGAGTATTTGAGTTTGCTTGTACTTGCGTGATGTATCTCGAAATCGATAAACGCTAGATATTTCTATACTCAAGAAATGAAAACTAGACCCTAAAAATAGTGGGTTTCAAAAAAAATTTCATTAAAATCGGACAAAGTTCAGCTGTGATAGTCAAAAAACTGTTTTTTTGAACTTGGTGACGTCATCAAAATCCAAAAAAAAGTTTTTTGCCAATTACGGGCATGTTTTAACCGATTTTGATGAAATTTTTTTTCAAACCTACTAAGTTTTAGTCAAGAAATTCAAATTTCATAGATATATTTATGAGTATTTGAGTTGGCTTGTACTTGCGTGTTGTATCTCGAAATCGATAAACGCTAGATATTTCTATACTCAAGAAATGAAAACAAGACCCTAAAAATAGTGGGTTTCAAAAAAAATTTCATTCATATCGGACAAAGTTAAGCTGTGATAGTCAAAAAACTGTTTTTTTGAACTTGGTGACGTCATCAAAATCCAAAAAAAAGTTTTTTGCCTATCACGGGCATGTTTTAACCGATTTTGATGAAATTTTTTTTCAAACCTACTAAGTTTTAGTCAAGAAATTCAAATTTCATAGATAAATTTATGAGTATTTGAGTTTGCTTGTACTTGCGTGATGTATCTCGAAATCGATAAACGCTAGATATTTCTATACTCAAGAAATGAAAACTAGACCCTAAAAATAGTGGGTTTCAAAAAAAATTTCATTAAAATCGGACAAAGTTCAGCTGTGATAGTCAAAAAACTGTTTTTTTGAACTTGGTGACGTCATCAAAATCCAAAAAAAAGTTTTTTGCCTATCACGGGCATGTTTTAACCGATTTTGATGAAATTTTTTTTCAAACCTACTAAGTTTTAGTCAAGGAATTCAAATTTCATAGGTATATTTATTAGTAATTAAGTTGGCTTGTACTTGCGTGTTGTATCTCGAAATCGATAAACGCTAGATATTTCTATACTCAAGAAATGAAAACTAGACCCTAAAAATAGTGGGTTTCAAAAAAAATTTCATTAAAATCGGACAAATTTCAGCTGTGATAGTCAAAAAACTGTTTTTTTGAACTTGGTGACGTCAGCAAAATCCAAAAAAAGTTTTTTGCCTATCACGGGCATGTTTTAACCGATTTTGATGAAATTTTTTTTCAAACCTACTAAGTTTTAGTCAAGGAATTCAAATTTCATAGGTATATTTGTTAGTATTTGAGTTGGCTTGTACTTGCGTGTTGTATCTCGAAATCGATAAACGCTAGATATTTCTATACTCAAGAAATGAAAACAAGACCCTAAAAATAGTGGGTTTCAAAAAAAATTTCATTCATATCGGACAAAGTTCAGCTGTGATAGTCAAAAAACTGTTTTTTTGAACTTGGTGACGTCATCAAAATCCAAAAAAAAGTTTTTTGCCTATCACGGGCATGTTTTAACCGATTTTGATGAAATTTTTTTTCAAACCTACTAAGTTTTAGTCAAGAAATTCAAATTTCATAGATAAATTTATGAGTATTTGAGTTTGCTTGTACTTGCGTGATGTATCTCGAAATCGATAAACGCTAGATATTTCTATACTCAAGAAATGAAAACTAGACCCTAAAAATAGTGGGTTTCAAAAAAAATTTCATTAAAATCGGACAAATTTCAGCTGTGATAGTCAAAAAACTGTTTTTTTGAACTTGGTGACGTCATCAAAATCCAAAAAATAGTTTTTTGTCTATCACGGGCATGTTTTAACCGATTTTGATGAAATTTTTTTTCAAACCTACTAAGTTTTAGTCAAGGAATTCAAATTTGATAGGTATATTTATTAGTATTTGAGTTGGCTTGTACTTGCGTGTTGTATCTCGAAATCGATAAACGCTAGATATTTCTATACACAAGAAATGAAAACTAGACCCTAAAAATAGTGGGTTTCAAAAAAAATTTCATTAAAATCGGACAAAGTTCAGCTGTGATAGTCAAAAAACTGTTTTTTTGAACTTGGTGAAGTCATTAAAATCCAAAAAAAAGATTTTTGCCTATCACGGGCATGTTTTAACCGATTTTGATGAAATTTTTTTTCAAACCTACTAAGTTTTAGCCAAGGAATTCAAATTTTATAGGTATATTTATTAGTATTTGATTTATCATGTACTTGCGTGTTGTATCTCGAAATCGATAAACGCGAGATATTTCTTTACTCAAGAAATGAAAACTAGACCCTAAACATAGTGGGTTTCAAAAAAAATTTTATTAAAAGCGGACAAAGTTCAGCTGTGATAGTAAAAAAACTGTTTTTTTGAACTTGGTGACGTCATCAAAATCCAAAAAAATGTTTTTTGCCTATCACGGGCATGTTTTAACCGATTTTGGCGAAATTTTTTTTCAAACCTACTAAGTTTTAGTCAAGGAATTCAAATTTCATAGGTATATTTATTAGTATTTGAGTTGGCTTGTACTTGCGTGTTGTATCTCGAAATCGATAAACGCTAGATATTTCTATACTCAAGAAATGAAAACTAGACCCTAAAAATAGTGGGTTTCAAAAAAAATTTCATTAAAATCGGACAAAGTTCAGCTGTGATAGTCAAAAAACTGTTTTTTTGAACTTGGTGACGTCATCAAAATCCAAAAAAAAGTTTTTTGCCTATCACGGGCATGTTTTAACCGATTTTGATGAAATTTTTTTTCAAACCTACTAAGTTGTAGTCAAGGAATTCAAATTTCAAAGGTATATTTATTAGTATTTGAGTTGGCTTGCACTTGCGTGTTGTATCTCGAAATCGATAAATGCTAGATATTTCTTTACTCAAGAAATGAAAACTAGACCCTAAAAATAGTGGGTTTCAAAAAAAATTTCATTAAAATCGGACAAAGTTCAGCTGTGATAGTCAAAAAACTGTTTTTTTGAACTTGGTGACGTCATCAAAATCCAAAAAAAAGTTTTTTGTCTATCACGGGCATGTTTTAACCGATTTTGATGAAATTTTTTTTCAAACCTACTAAGTTTTAGTCAAGAAATTCAAATTTCATAGATAAATTTATGAGTATTTGAGTTTGCTTGTACTTGCGTGATGTATCTCGAAATCGATAAACGCTAGATATTTCTATACTCAAGAAATGAAAACTAGACCCTAAAAATAGTGGGTTTCAAAAAAAATTTCATTAAAATCGGACAAATTTCAGCTGTGATAGTCAAAAAACTGTTTTTTTGAACTTGGTGACGTCATCAAAATCCAAAAAATAGTTTTTTGTCTATCACGGGCATGTTTTAACCGATTTTGATGAAATTTTTTTTCAAACCTACTAAGTTTTAGTCAAGGAATTCAAATTTGATAGGTATATTTATTAGTATTTGAGTTGGCTTGTACTTGCGTGTTGTATCTCGAAATCGATAAACGCTAGATATTTCTATACACAAGAAATGAAAACTAGACCCTAAAAATAGTGGGTTTCAAAAAAAATTTCATTAAAATCGGACAAAGTTCAGCTGTGATAGTCAAAAAACTGTTTTTTTGAACTTGGTGAAGTCATTAAAATCCAAAAAAAAGATTTTTGCCTATCACGGGCATGTTTTAACCGATTTTGATGAAATTTTTTTTCAAACCTACTAAGTTTTAGCCAAGGAATTCAAATTTTATAGGTATATTTATTAGTATTTGATTTATCATGTACTTGCGTGTTGTATCTCGAAATCGATAAACGCGAGATATTTCTTTACTCAAGAAATGAAAACTAGACCCTAAACATAGTGGGTTTCAAAAAAAATTTTATTAAAAGCGGACAAAGTTCAGCTGTGATAGTAAAAAAACTGTTTTTTTGAACTTGGTGACGTCATCAAAATCCAAAAAAATGTTTTTTGCCTATCACGGGCATGTTTTAACCGATTTTGGCGAAATTTTTTTTCAAACCTACTAAGTTTTAGTCAAGGAATTCAAATTTCATAGGTATATTTATTAGTATTTGAGTTGGCTTGTACTTGCGTGTTGTATCTCGAAATCGATAAACGCTAGATATTTCTATACTCAAGAAATGAAAACTAGACCCTAAAAATAGTGGGTTTCAAAAAAAATTTCATTAAAATCGGACAAAGTTCAGCTGTGATAGTCAAAAAACTGTTTTTTTGAACTTGGTGACGTCATCAAAATCCAAAAAAAAGTTTTTTGCCTATCACGGGCATGTTTTAACCGATTTTGATGAAATTTTTTTTCAAACCTACTAAGTTGTAGTCAAGGAATTCAAATTTCAAAGGTATATTTATTAGTATTTGAGTTGGCTTGCACTTGCGTGTTGTATCTCGAAATCGATAAATGCTAGATATTTCTTTACTCAAGAAATGAAAACTAGACCCTAAAAATAGTGGGTTTCAAAAAAAATTTCATTAAAATCGGACAAAGTTCAGCTGTGATAGTCAAAAAACTGTTTTTTTGAACTTGGTGACGTCATCAAAATCCAAAAAAAAGTTTTTTGCCTATCACGGGCATGTTTTAACCGATTTTGATGAAATTTTTTTTCAAACGTACTAAGTTTTAGTCAAGAAATTCAAATTTCATAGATAAATTTATGAGTATTTGAGTTTGCTTGTACTTGCGTGATGTATCTCGAAATCGATAAACGCTAGATATTTCTATACTCAAGAAATGAAAACAAGACCCTAAAAATAGTGGGTTTCAAAAAAAATTTCATTAAAATCGGACAAAGTTCAGCTGTGATAGTCAAAAAACTGTTTTTTTGAACTTGGTGACGTCATCAAAATCCAAAAAAAAGTTTTTTGCCTATCACGGGCATGTTTTAACCGATTTTGATGAAATTTTTTTTCAAACCTACTAAGTTTTAGTCAAGAAATTCAAATTTCATAGATATATTTATGAGTATTTGAGTTGGCTTGTACTTGCGTGTTGTATCTCGAAATCGATAAACGCTAGATATTTCTATACTCAAGAAATGAAAACAAGACCCTAAAAATAGTGGGTTTCAAAAAAAATTTCATTCATATCGGACAAAGTTAAGCTGTGATAGTCAAAAAACTGTTTTTTTGAACTTGGTGACGTCATCAAAATCCAAAAAAAAGTTTTTTGCCAATTACGGGCATGTTTTAACCGATTTTGATGAAATTTTTTTTCAAACCTACTAAGTTTTAGTCAAGAAATTCAAATTTCATAGATATATTTATGAGTATTTGAGTTGGCTTGTACTTGCGTGTTGTATCTCGAAATCGATAAACGCTAGATATTTCTATACTCAAGAAATGAAAACAAGACCCTAAAAATAGTGGGTTTCAAAAAAAATTTCATTCATATCGGACAAAGTTAAGCTGTGATAGTCAAAAAACTGTTTTTTTGAACTTGGTGACGTCATCAAAATCCAAAAAAAAGTTTTTTGCCTATCACGGGCATGTTTTAACCGATTTTGATGAAATTTTTTTTCAAACCTACTAAGTTTTAGTCAAGAAATTCAAATTTCATAGATAAATTTATGAGTATTTGAGTTTGCTTGTACTTGCGTGATGTATCTCGAAATCGATAAACGCTAGATATTTCTATACTCAAGAAATGAAAACTAGACCCTAAAAATAGTGGGTTTCAAAAAAAATTTCATTAAAATCGGACAAAGTTCAGCTGTGATAGTCAAAAAACTGTTTTTTTGAACTTGGTGACGTCATCAAAATCCAAAAAAAAGTTTTTTGCCTATCACGGGCATGTTTTAACCGATTTTGATGAAATTTTTTTTCAAACCTACTAAGTTTTAGTCAAGGAATTCAAATTTCATAGGTATATTTATTAGTAATTAAGTTGGCTTGTACTTGCGTGTTGTATCTCGAAATCGATAAACGCTAGATATTTCTATACTCAAGAAATGAAAACTAGACCCTAAAAATAGTGGGTTTCAAAAAAAATTTCATTAAAATCGGACAAATTTCAGCTGTGATAGTCAAAAAACTGTTTTTTTGAACTTGGTGACGTCAGCAAAATCCAAAAAAAGTTTTTTGCCTATCACGGGCATGTTTTAACCGATTTTGATGAAATTTTTTTTCAAACCTACTAAGTTTTAGTCAAGGAATTCAAATTTCATAGGTATATTTGTTAGTATTTGAGTTGGCTTGTACTTGCGTGTTGTATCTCGAAATCGATAAACGCTAGATATTTCTATACTCAAGAAATGAAAACAAGACCCTAAAAATAGTGGGTTTCAAAAAAAATTTCATTCATATCGGACAAAGTTCAGCTGTGATAGTCAAAAAACTGTTTTTTTGAACTTGGTGACGTCATCAAAATCCAAAAAAAAGTTTTTTGCCTATCACGGGCATGTTTTAACCGATTTTGATGAAATTTTTTTTCAAACCTACTAAGTTTTAGTCAAGAAATTCAAATTTCATAGATAAATTTATGAGTATTTGAGTTTGCTTGTACTTGCGTGATGTATCTCGAAATCGATAAACGCTAGATATTTCTATACTCAAGAAATGAAAACTAGACCCTAAAAATAGTGGGTTTCAAAAAAAATTTCATTAAAATCGGACAAATTTCAGCTGTGATAGTCAAAAAACTGTTTTTTTGAACTTGGTGACGTCATCAAAATCCAAAAAATAGTTTTTTGTCTATCACGGGCATGTTTTAACCGATTTTGATGAAATTTTTTTTCAAACCTACTAAGTTTTAGTCAAGGAATTCAAATTTGATAGGTATATTTATTAGTATTTGAGTTGGCTTGTACTTGCGTGTTGTATCTCGAAATCGATAAACGCTAGATATTTCTATACACAAGAAATGAAAACTAGACCCTAAAAATAGTGGGTTTCAAAAAAAATTTCATTAAAATCGGACAAAGTTCAGCTGTGATAGTCAAAAAACTGTTTTTTTGAACTTGGTGAAGTCATTAAAATCCAAAAAAAAGATTTTTGCCTATCACGGGCATGTTTTAACCGATTTTGATGAAATTTTTTTTCAAACCTACTAAGTTTTAGCCAAGGAATTCAAATTTTATAGGTATATTTATTAGTATTTGATTTATCATGTACTTGCGTGTTGTATCTCGAAATCGATAAACGCGAGATATTTCTTTACTCAAGAAATGAAAACTAGACCCTAAACATAGTGGGTTTCAAAAAAAATTTTATTAAAAGCGGACAAAGTTCAGCTGTGATAGTAAAAAAACTGTTTTTTTGAACTTGGTGACGTCATCAAAATCCAAAAAAAAGTTTTTTGCCTATCACGGGCATGTTTTAACCGATTTTGATGAAATTTTTTTTCAAACCTACTAAGTTGTAGTCAAGGAATTCAAATTTCATAGGTATATTTATTAGTATTTGAGTTGGCTTGCACTTGCGTGTTGTATCTCGAAATCGATAAATGCTAGATATTTCTTTACTCAAGAAATGAAAACTAGACCCTAAAAATAGTGGGTTTCAAAAAAAATTTCATTAAAATCGGACAAAGTTCAGCTGTGATAGTCAAAAAACTGTTTTTTTGAACTTGGTGACGTCATCAAAATCCAAAAAAAAGTTTTTTGCCTATCACGGGCATGTTTTAACCGATTTTTATGAAATTTTTTTTCAAACGTACTAAGTTTTAGTCAAGAAATTCAAATTTCATAGATAAATTTATGAGTATTTGAGTTTGCTTGTACTTGCGTGATGTATCTCGAAATCGATAAACGCTAGATATTTCTATACTCAAGAAATGAAAACTAGACCCTAAAAATAGTGGGTTTCAAAAAAATTTCATTAAAATCGGACAAAGTTAAGCTGTGATAGTCAAAAAACTGTTTTTTTGAACTTGGTGACGTCATCAAAATCCAAAAAAAAGTTTTTTGCCAATTACGGGCATGTTTTAACCGATTTTGATGAAATTTTTTTTCAAACCTACTAAGTTTTAGTCAAGAAATTCAAATTTCATAGATATATTTATGAGTATTTGAGTTGGCTTGTACTTGCGTGTTGTATCTCGAAATCGATAAACGCTAGATATTTCTATACTCAAGAAATGAAAACAAGACCCTAAAAATAGTGGGTTTCAAAAAAAATTTCATTCATATCGGACAAAGTTAAGCTGTGATAGTCAAAAAACTGTTTTTTTGAACTTGGTGACGTCATCAAAATCCAAAAAATAGTTTTTTGTCTATCACGGGCATGTTTTAACCGATTTTGATGAAATTTTTTTTCAAACCTACTAAGTTTTAGTCAAGGAATTCAAATTTGATAGGTATATTTATTAGTATTTGAGTTGGCTTGTACTTGCGTGTTGTATCTCGAAATCGATAAACGCTAGATATTTCTATACTCAAGAAATGAAAACTAGACCCTAAAAATAGTGGGTTTCAAAAAAAATTTCATTAAAATCGGACAAATTTCAGCTGTGATAGTCAAAAAACTGTTTTTTTGAACTTGGTGACGTCATCAAAATCCAAAAAATAGTTTTTTGTCTATCACGGGCATGTTTTAACCGATTTTGATGAAATTTTTTTTCAAACCTACTAAGTTTTAGTCAAGGAATTCAAATTTGATAGGTATATTTATTAGTATTTGAGTTGGCTTGTACTTGCGTGTTGTATCTCGAAATCGATAAACGCTAGATATTTCTATACACAAGAAATGAAAACTAGACCCTAAAAATAGTGGGTTTCAAAAAAAATTTCATTAAAATCGGACAAAGTTCAGCTGTGATAGTCAAAAAACTGTTTTTTTGAACTTGGTGAAGTCATTAAAATCCAAAAAAAAGATTTTTGCCTATCACGGGCATGTTTTAACCGATTTTGATGAAATTTTTTTTCAAACCTACTAAGTTTTAGCCAAGGAATTCAAATTTTATAGGTATATTTATTAGTATTTGATTTATCATGTACTTGCGTGTTGTATCTCGAAATCGATAAACGCGAGATATTTCTTTACTCAAGAAATGAAAACTAGACCCTAAACATAGTGGGTTTCAAAAAAAATTTTATTAAAATCGGACAAAGTTCAGCTGTGATAGTAAAAAAACTGTTTTTTTGAACTTGGTGACGTCATCAAAATCCAAAAAAATGTTTTTTGCCTATCACGGGCATGTTTTAACCGATTTTGATGAAATTTTTTTTCAAACCTACTAAGTTTTAGTCAAGGAATTCAAATTTCATAGGTATATTTATTAGTATTTGAGTTGGCTTGTACTTGCGTGTTGTATCTCGAAATCGATAAACGCTAGATATTTCTATACTCAAGAAATGAAAACTAGACCCTAAAAATAGTGGGTTTCAAAAAAAATTTCATTAAAATCGGACAAAGTTCAGCTGTGATAGTCAAAAAACTGTTTTTTTGAACTTGGTGACGTCATCAAAATCCAAAAAAAAGTTTTTTGCCTATCACGGGCATGTTTTAACCGATTTTGATGAAATTTTTTTTCAAACCTACTAAGTTGTAGTCAAGGAATTCAAATTTCATAGGTATATTTATTAGTATTTGAGTTGGCTTGCACTTGCGTGTTGTATCTCGAAATCGATAAATGCTAGATATTTCTTTACTCAAGAAATGAAAACTAGACCCTAAAAATAGTGGGTTTCAAAAAAAATTTCATTAAAATCGGACAAAGTTCAGCTGTGATAGTCAAAAAACTGTTTTTTTGAACTTGGTGACGTCATCAAAATCCAAAAAAAAGTTTTTTGCCTATCACGGGCATGTTTTAACCGATTTTGATGAAATTTTTTTTCAAACGTACTAAGTTTTAGTCAAGAAATTCAAATTTCATAGATAAATTTATGAGTATTTGAGTTTGCTTGTACTTGCGTGATGTATCTCGAAATCGATAAACGCTAGATATTTCTATACTCAAGAAATGAAAACTAGACCCTAAAAATAGTGGGTTTCAAAAAAAATTTCATTAAAATCGGACAAAGTTCAGCTGTGATAGTCAAAAAACTGTTTTTTTGAACTTGGTGACGTCATCAAAATCCAAAAAAAAGTTTTTTGCCAATTACGGGCATGTTTTAACCGATTTTGATGAAATTTTTTTTCAAACCTACTAAGTTTTAGTCAAGAAATTCAAATTTCATAGATATATTTATGAGTATTTGAGTTGGCTTGTACTTGCGTGTTGTATCTCGAAATCGATAAACGCTAGATATTTCTATACTCAAGAAATGAAAACAAGACCCTAAAAATAGTGGGTTTCAAAAAAAATTTCATTCATATCGGACAAAGTTAAGCTGTGATAGTCAAAAAACTGTTTTTTTGAACTTGGTGACGTCATCAAAATCCAAAAAAAAGTTTTTTGCCTATCACGGGCATGTTTTAACCGATTTTGATGAAATTTTTTTTCAAACCTACTAAGTTTTAGTCAAGAAATTCAAATTTCATAGATAAATTTATGAGTATTTGAGTTTGCTTGTACTTGCGTGATGTATCTCGAAATCTATAAACGCTAGATATTTCTATACTCAAGAAATGAAAACTAGACCCTAAAAATAGTGGGTTTCAAAAAAAATTTCATTAAAATCGGACAAAGTTCAGCTGTGATAGTCAAAAAACTGTTTTTTTGAACTTGGTGACGTCATCAAAATCCAAAAAAAAGTTTTTTGCCTATCACGGGCATGTTTTAACCGATTTTGATGAAATTTTTTTTCAAACCTACTAAGTTTTAGTCAAGGAATTCAAATTTCATAGGTATATTTATTAGTAATTAAGTTGGCTTGTACTTGCGTGTTGTATCTCGAAATCGATAAACGCTAGATATTTCTATACTCAAGAAATGATAACTAGACCCTAAAAATAGTGGGTTTCAAAAAAAATTTCATTAAAATCGGACAAATTTCAGCTGTGATAGTCAAAAAACTGTTTTTTTGAACTTGGTGACGTCAGCAAAATCCAAAAAAAGTTTTTTGCCTATCACGGGCATGTTTTAACCGATTTTGATGAAATTTTTTTTCAAACCTACTAAGTTTTAGTCAAGGAATTCAAATTTCATAGGTATATTTATTAGTATTTGAGTTGGCTTGCACTTGCGTGTTGTATCTCGAAATCGATAAATGCTAGATATTTCTTTACTCAAGAAATGAAAACTAGACCCTAAAAATAGTGGGTTTCAAAAAAAATTTCATTAAAATCGGACAAAGTTCAGCTGTGATAGTCAAAAAACTGTTTTTTTGAACTTGGTGACGTCATCAAAATCCAAAAAAAAGTTTTTTGCCTATCACGGGCATGTTTTAACCGATTTTGATGAAATTTTTTTTCAAACGTACTAAGTTTTAGTCAAGAAATTCAAATTTCATAGATAAATTTATGAGTATTTGAGTTTGCTTGTACTTGCGTGATGTATCTCGAAATCGATAAACGCTAGATATTTCTATACTCAAGAAATGAAAACTAGACCCTAAAAATAGTGGGTTTCAAAAAAAATTTCATTAAAATCGGACAAAGTTCAGCTGTGATAGTCAAAAAACTGTTTTTTTGAACTTGGTGACGTCATCAAAATCCAAAAAAAAGTTTTTTGCCAATTACGGGCATGTTTTAACCGATTTTGATGAAATTTTTTTTCAAACCTACTAAGTTTTAGTCAAGAAATTCAAATTTCATAGATATATTTATGAGTATTTGAGTTGGCTTGTACTTGCGTGTTGTATCTCGAAATCGATAAACGCTAGATATTTCTATACTCAAGAAATGAAAACAAGACCCTAAAAATAGTGGGTTTCAAAAAAAATTTCATTAAAATCGGACAAATTTCAGCTGTGATAGTCAAAAAACTGTTTTTTTGAACTTGGTGACGTCATCAAAATCCAAAAAATAGTTTTTTGTCTATCACGGGCATGTTTTAACCGATTTTGATGAAATTTTTTTTCAAACCTACTAAGTTTTAGTCAAGGAATTCAAATTTGATAGGTATATTTATTAGTATTTGAGTTGGCTTGTACTTGCGTGTTGTATCTCGAAATCGATAAACGCTAGATATTTCTATACACAAGAAATGAAAACTAGACCCTAAAAATAGTGGGTTTCAAAAAAAATTTCATTAAAATCGGACAAAGTTCAGCTGTGATAGTCAAAAAACTGTTTTTTTGAACTTGGTGAAGTCATTAAAATCCAAAAAAAAGATTTTTGCCTATCACGGGCATGTTTTAACCGATTTTGATGAAATTTTTTTTCAAACCTACTAAGTTTTAGCCAAGGAATTCAAATTTTATAGGTATATTTATTAGTATTTGATTTATCATGTACTTGCGTGTTGTATCTCGAAATCGATAAACGCGAGATATTTCTTTACTCAAGAAATGAAAACTAGACCCTAAACATAGTGGGTTTCAAAAAAAATTTTATTAAAATCGGACAAAGTTCAGCTGTGATAGTAAAAAAACTGTTTTTTTGAACTTGGTGACGTCATCAAAATCCAAAAAAAAGTTTTTTGCCTATCACGGGCATGTTTTAACCGATTTTGATGAAATTTTTTTTCAAACCTACTAAGTTGTAGTCAAGGAATTCAAATTTCATAGGTATATTTATTAGTATTTGAGTTGGCTTGCACTTGCGTGTTGTATCTCGAAATCGATAAATGCTAGATATTTCTTTACTCAAGAAATGAAAACTAGACCCTAAAAATAGTGGGTTTCAAAAAAAATTTCATTAAAATCGGACAAAGTTCAGCTGTGATAGTCAAAAAACTGTTTTTTTGAACTTGGTGACGTCATCAAAATCCAAAAAAAAGTTTTTTGCCTATCACGGGCATGTTTTAACCGATTTTTATGAAATTTTTTTTCAAACGTACTAAGTTTTAGTCAAGAAATTCAAATTTCATAGATAAATTTATGAGTATTTGAGTTTGCTTGTACTTGCGTGATGTATCTCGAAATCGATAAACGCTAGATATTTCTATACTCAAGAAATGAAAACTAGACCCTAAAAATAGTGGGTTTCAAAAAAAATTTCATTAAAATCGGACAAAGTTAAGCTGTGATAGTCAAAAAACTGTTTTTTTGAACTTGGTGACGTCATCAAAATCCAAAAAAAAGTTTTTTGCCAATTACGGGCATGTTTTAACCGATTTTGATGAAATTTTTTTTCAAACCTACTAAGTTTTAGTCAAGAAATTCAAATTTCATAGATATATTTATGAGTATTTGAGTTGGCTTGTACTTGCGTGTTGTATCTCGAAATCGATAAACGCTAGATATTTCTATACTCAAGAAATGAAAACAAGACCCTAAAAATAGTGGGTTTCAAAAAAAATTTCATTCATATCGGACAAAGTTAAGCTGTGATAGTCAAAAAACTGTTTTTTTGAACTTGGTGACGTCATCAAAATCCAAAAAATAGTTTTTTGTCTATCACGGGCATGTTTTAACCGATTTTGATGAAATTTTTTTTCAAACCTACTAAGTTTTAGTCAAGGAATTCAAATTTGATAGGTATATTTATTAGTATTTGAGTTGGCTTGTACTTGCGTGTTGTATCTCGAAATCGATAAACGCTAGATATTTCTATACTCAAGAAATGAAAACTAGACCCTAAAAATAGTGGGTTTCAAAAAAAATTTCATTAAAATCGGACAAATTTCAGCTGTGATAGTCAAAAAACTGTTTTTTTGAACTTGGTGACGTCATCAAAATCCAAAAAATAGTTTTTTGTCTATCACGGGCATGTTTTAACCGATTTTGATGAAATTTTTTTTCAAACCTACTAAGTTTTAGTCAAGGAATTCAAATTTGATAGGTATATTTATTAGTATTTGAGTTGGCTTGTACTTGCGTGTTGTATCTCGAAATCGATAAACGCTAGATATTTCTATACACAAGAAATGAAAACTAGACCCTAAAAATAGTGGGTTTCAAAAAAAATTTCATTAAAATCGGACAAAGTTCAGCTGTGATAGTCAAAAAACTGTTTTTTTGAACTTGGTGAAGTCATTAAAATCCAAAAAAAAGATTTTTGCCTATCACGGGCATGTTTTAACCGATTTTGATGAAATTTTTTTTCAAACCTACTAAGTTTTAGCCAAGGAATTCAAATTTTATAGGTATATTTATTAGTATTTGATTTATCATGTACTTGCGTGTTGTATCTCGAAATCGATAAACGCGAGATATTTCTTTACTCAAGAAATGAAAACTAGACCCTAAACATAGTGGGTTTCAAAAAAAATTTTATTAAAATCGGACAAAGTTCAGCTGTGATAGTAAAAAAACTGTTTTTTTGAACTTGGTGACGTCATCAAAATCCAAAAAAATGTTTTTTGCCTATCACGGGCATGTTTTAACCGATTTTGATGAAATTTTTTTTCAAACCTACTAAGTTTTAGTCAAGGAATTCAAATTTCATAGGTATATTTATTAGTATTTGAGTTGGCTTGTACTTGCGTGTTGTATCTCGAAATCGATAAACGCTAGATATTTCTATACTCAAGAAATGAAAACTAGACCCTAAAAATAGTGGGTTTCAAAAAAAATTTCATTAAAATCGGACAAAGTTCAGCTGTGATAGTCAAAAAACTGTTTTTTTGAACTTGGTGACGTCATCAAAATCCAAAAAAAAGTTTTTTGCCTATCACGGGCATGTTTTAACCGATTTTGATGAAATTTTTTTTCAAACCTACTAAGTTGTAGTCAAGGAATTCAAATTTCATAGGTATATTTATTAGTATTTGAGTTGGCTTGCACTTGCGTGTTGTATCTCGAAATCGATAAATGCTAGATATTTCTTTACTCAAGAAATGAAAACTAGACCCTAAAAATAGTGGGTTTCAAAAAAAATTTCATTAAAATCGGACAAAGTTCAGCTGTGATAGTCAAAAAACTGTTTTTTTGAACTTGGTGACGTCATCAAAATCCAAAAAAAAGTTTTTTGCCTATCACGGGCATGTTTTAACCGATTTTGATGAAATTTTTTTTCAAACGTACTAAGTTTTAGTCAAGAAATTCAAATTTCATAGATAAATTTATGAGTATTTGAGTTTGCTTGTACTTGCGTGATGTATCTCGAAATCGATAAACGCTAGATATTTCTATACTCAAGAAATGAAAACTAGACCCTAAAAATAGTGGGTTTCAAAAAAAATTTCATTAAAATCGGACAAAGTTCAGCTGTGATAGTCAAAAAACTGTTTTTTTGAACTTGGTGACGTCATCAAAATCCAAAAAAAAGTTTTTTGCCTATCACGGGCATGTTTTAACCGATTTTGATGAAATTTTTTTTCAAACGTACTAAGTTTTAGTCAAGAAATTCAAATTTCATAGATAAATTTATGAGTATTTGAGTTTGCTTGTACTTGCGTGATGTATCTCGAAATCGATAAACGCTAGATATTTCTATACTCAAGAAATGAAAACTAGACCCTAAAAATAGTGGGTTTCAAAAAAAATTTCATTAAAATCGGACAAAGTTCAGCTGTGATAGTCAAAAAACTGTTTTTTTGAACTTGGTGACGTCATCAAAATCCAAAAAAAAGTTTTTTGCCTATCACGGGCATGTTTTAACCGATTTTGATGAAATTTTTTTTCAAACCTACTAAGTTTTAGTCAAGGAATTCAAATTTCATAGGTATATTTGTTAGTATTTGAGTTGGCTTGTACTTGCGTGTTGTATCTCGAAATCGATAAACGCTAGATATTTCTATACTCAAGAAATGAAAACAAGACCCTAAAAATAGTGGGTTTCAAAAAAAATTTCATTCATATCGGACAAAGTTAAGCTGTGATAGTCAAAAAACTGTTTTTTTGAACTTGGTGACGTCATCAAAATCCAAAAAAAAGTTTTTTGCCTATCACGGGCATGTTTTAACCGATTTTGATGAAATTTTTCTTCAAACCTACTAAGTTTTAGTCAAGAAATTCAAATTTCATAGATAAATTTATGAGTATTTGAGTTTGCTTGTACTTGCGTGTTGTATCTCGAAATCGATAAATGCTAGATATTTCTTTACTCAAGAAATGAAAACTAGACCCTAAATATAGTGGGTTTCAAAAAAAATTTCATTAAAATCGGACAAAGTTCAGCTGTGATAGTCAAAAAACTGTTTTTTTGAACTTGGTGACGTCATCAAAATCCAAAAAAAAGTTTTTTGCCTATCACGGGCATGTTTTAACCGATTTTGATGAAATTTTTTTTCAAACGTACTAAGTTTTAGTCAAGAAATTCAAATTTCATAGATAAATTTATGAGTATTTGAGTTTGCTTGTACTTGCGTGATGTATCTCGAAATCGATAAACGCTAGATATTTCTATACTCAAGAAATGAAAACTAGACCCTAAAAATAGTGGGTTTCAAAAAAAATTTCATTAAAATCGGACAAAGTTCAGCTGTGATAGTCAAAAAACTGTTTTTTTGAACTTGGTGACGTCATCAAAATCCAAAAAAAAGTTTTTTGCCAATTACGGGCATGTTTTAACCGATTTTGATGAAATTTTTTTTCAAACCTACTAAGTTTTAGTCAAGAAATTCAAATTTCATAGATATATTTATGAGTATTTGAGTTGGCTTGTACTTGCGTGTTGTATCTCGAAATCGATAAACGCTAGATATTTCTATACTCAAGAAATGAAAACAAGACCCTAAAAATAGTGGGTTTCAAAAAAAATTTCATTCATATCGGACAAAGTTAAGCTGTGATAGTCAAAAAACTGTTTTTTTGAACTTGGTGACGTCATCAAAATCCAAAAAAAAGTTTTTTGCCTATCACGGGCATGTTTTAACCGATTTTGATGAAATTTTTTTTCAAACCTACTAAGTTTTAGTCAAGAAATTCAAATTTCATAGATAAATTTATGAGTATTTGAGTTTGCTTGTACTTGCAAGATGTATCTCGAAATCTATAAACGCTAGATATTTCTATACTCAAGAAATGAAAACTAGACCCTAAAAATAGTGGGTTTCAAAAAAAATTTCATTAAAATCGGACAAAGTTCAGCTGTGATAGTCAAAAAACTGTTTTTTTGAACTTGGTGACGTCATCAAAATCCAAAAAAAAGTTTTTTGCCTATCACGGGCATGTTTTAACCGATTTTGATGAAATTTTTTTTCAAACCTACTAAGTTTTAGTCAAGGAATTCAAATTTCATAGGTATATTTATTAGTAATTAAGTTGGCTTGTACTTGCGTGTTGTATCTCGAAATCGATAAACGCTAGATATTTCTATACTCAAGAAATGATAACTAGACCCTAAAAATAGTGGGTTTCAAAAAAAATTTCATTAAAATCGGACAAATTTCAGCTGTGATAGTCAAAAAACTGTTTTTTTGAACTTGGTGACGTCAGCAAAATCCAAAAAAAGTTTTTTGCCTATCACGGGCATGTTTTAACCGATTTTGATGAAATTTTTTTTCAAACCTACTAAGTTTTAGTCAAGGAATTCAAATTTCATAGGTATATTTATTAGTATTTGAGTTGGCTTGCACTTGCGTGTTGTATCTCGAAATCGATAAATGCTAGATATTTCTTTACTCAAGAAATGAAAACTAGACCCTAAAAATAGTGGGTTTCAAAAAAAATTTCATTAAAATCGGACAAAGTTCAGCTGTGATAGTCAAAAAACTGTTTTTTTGAACTTGGTGACGTCATCAAAATCCAAAAAAAAGTTTTTTGCCTATCACGGGCATGTTTTAACCGATTTTGATGAAATTTTTTTTCAAACGTACTAAGTTTTAGTCAAGAAATTCAAATTTCATAGATAAATTTATGAGTATTTGAGTTTGCTTGTACTTGCGTGATGTATCTCGAAATCGATAAACGCTAGATATTTCTATACTCAAGAAATGAAAACTAGACCCTAAAAATAGTGGGTTTCAAAAAAAATTTCATTAAAATCGGACAAAGTTCAGCTGTGATAGTCAAAAAACTGTTTTTTTGAACTTGGTGACGTCATCAAAATCCAAAAAAAAGTTTTTTGCCAATTACGGGCATGTTTTAACCGATTTTGATGAAATTTTTTTTCAAACCTACTAAGTTTTAGTCAAGAAATTCAAATTTCATAGATATATTTATGAGTATTTGAGTTGGCTTGTACTTGCGTGTTGTATCTCGAAATCGATAAACGCTAGAAATTTCTATACTCAAGAAATGAAAACAAGACCCTAAAAATAGTGGGTTTCAAAAAAAATTTCATTCATATCGGACAAAGTTAAGCTGTGATAGTCAAAAAACTGTTTTTTTGAACTTGGTGACGTCATCAAAATCCAAAAAAAAGTTTTTTGCCTATCACGGGCATGTTTTAACCGATTTTGATGAAATTTTTTTTCAAACCTACTAAGTTGTAGTCAAGGAATTCAAATTTCATAGGTATATTTATTAGTATTTGAGTTGGCTTGCACTTGCGTGTTGTATCTCGAAATCGATAAATGCTAGATATTTCTTTACTCAAGAAATGAAAACTAGACCCTAAAAATAGTGGGTTTCAAAAAAAATTTCATTAAAATCGGACAAAGTTCAGCTGTGATAGTCAAAAAACTGTTTTTTTGAACTTGGTGACGTCATCAAAATCCAAAAAAAAGTTTTTTGCCTATCACGGGCATGTTTTAACCGATTTTGATGAAATTTTTTTTCAAACGTACTAAGTTTTAGTCAAGAAATTCAAATTTCATAGATAAATTTATGAGTATTTGAGTTTGCTTGTACTTGCGTGATGTATCTCGAAATCGATAAACGCTAGATATTTCTATACTCAAGAAATGAAAACTAGACCCTAAAAATAGTGGGTTTCAAAAAAAATTTCATTAAAATCGGACAAAGTTCAGCTGTGATAGTCAAAAAACTGTTTTTTTGAACTTGGTGACGTCATCAAAATCCAAAAAAAAGTTTTTTGCCTATCACGGGCATGTTTTAACCGATTTTGATGAAATTTTTTTTCAAACGTACTAAGTTTTAGTCAAGAAATTCAAATTTCATAGATAAATTTATGAGTATTTGAGTTTGCTTGTACTTGCGTGATGTATCTCGAAATCGATAAACGCTAGATATTTCTATACTCAAGAAATGAAAACTAGACCCTAAAAATAGTGGGTTTCAAAAAAAATTTCATTAAAATCGGACAAAGTTCAGCTGTGATAGTCAAAAAACTGTTTTTTTGAACTTGGTGACGTCATCAAAATCCAAAAAAAAGTTTTTTGCCAATTACGGGCATGTTTTAACCGATTTTGATGAAATTTTTTTTCAAACCTACTAAGTTTTAGTCAAGAAATTCAAATTTCATAGATATATTTATGAGTATTTGAGTTGGCTTGTACTTGCGTGTTGTATCTCGAATTCGATAAACGCTAGATATTTCTATACTCAAGAAATGAAAACTAGACCCTAAAAATAGTGGGTTTCAAAAAAAATTTCATTAAAATCGGACAAATTTCAGCTGTGATAGTCAAAAAACTGTTTTTTTGAACTTGGTGACGTCATCCAAATCCAAAAAATAGTTTTTTGTCTATCACGGGCATGTTTTAACCGATTTTGATGAAATTTTTTTTCAAACCTACTAAGTTTTAGTCAAGGAATTCAAATTTGATAGGTATATTTATTAGTATTTGAGTTGGCTTGTACTTGCGTGTTGTATCTCGAAATCGATAAACGCTAGATATTTCTATACACAAGAAATGAAAACTAGACCCTAAAAATAGTGGGTTTCAAAAAAAATTTCATTAAAATCGGACAAAGTTCAGCTGTGATAGTCAAAAAACTGTTTTTTTGAACTTGGTGAAGTCATTAAAATCCAAAAAAAAGTTTTTTGCCTATCACGGGCATGTTTTAACCGATTTTGATGAAATTTTTTTTCAAACCTACTAAGTTTTAGCCAAGGAATTCAAATTTTATAGGTATATTTATTAGTATTTCATTTATCTTGTACTTGCGTGTTGTATCTCGAAATCGATAAACGCGAGATATTTCTTTACTCAGAAATGAAAACTAGACCCTAAACATAGTGGGTTTCAAAAAAAATTTTATTAAAATCGGACAAAGTTCAGCTGTGATAGTAAAAAAACTGTTTTTTTGAACTTGGTGACGTCATCAAAATCCAAAAAAATGTTTTTTGCCTATCACGGGCATGTTTTAACCGATTTTGATGAAATTTTTTTTCAAACCTACTAAGTTTTAGTCAAGAAATTCAAATTTCATAGGTATATTTATTAGTATTTGAGTTGGCTAGTACTTGCGTGTTGTATCTCGAAATCGATAAACGCTAGATATTTCTATACTCAAGAAATGAAAATTAGACCCTAAAAATAGTGGGTTTCAAAAAAAATTTCATTAAAATCGGACAAAGTTCAGCTGTGATAGTCAAAAAACTGTTTTTTTGAACTTGGTGACGTCATCAAAATCCAAAAAAAAGTTTTTTGCCTATCACGGGCATGTTTTAACCGATTTTGATGAAATTTTTTTTCAAACCTACTAAGTTTTAGTCAAGGAATTCAAATTTCATAGGTATATTTATTAGTATTTGAGTTGGCTTGCACTTGCGTGTTGTATCTCGAAATCGATAAATGCTAGATATTTCTTTACTCAAGAAATGAAAACTAGACCCTAAAAATAGTGGGTTTCAAAAAAAATTTCATTAAAATCGGACAAAGTTCAGCTGTGATAGTCAAAAAACTGTTTTTTTGAACTTGGTGACGTCATCAAAATCCAAAAAAAAGTTTTTTGCCTATCACGGGCATGTTTTAACCGATTTTGATGAAATTTTTTTTCAAACGTACTAAGTTTTAGTCAAGAAATTCAAATTTCATAGATATATTTATGAGTATTTGAGTTTGCTTGTACTTGCGTGATGTATCTCGAAATCGATAAACGCTAGATATTTCTATACTCAAGAAATGAAAACTAGACCCTAAAAATAGTGGGTTTCAAAAAAAATTTCATTAAAATCGGACAAAGTTCAGCTGTGATAGTCAAAAAACTGTTTTTTTGAACTTGGTGACGTCATCAAAATCCAAAAAAAAGTTTTTTGCCAATTACGGGCATGTTTTAACCGATTTTGATGAAATTTTTTTTCAAACCTACTAAGTTTTAGTCAAGAAATTCAAATTTCATAGATATATTTATGAGTATTTGAGTTGGCTTGTACTTGCGTGTTGTATCTCGAAATCGATAAACGCTAGATATTTCTATACTCAAGAAATGAAAACAAGACCCTAAAAATAGTGGGTTTCAAAAAAAATTTCATTCATATCGGACAAAGTTAAGCTGTGATAGTCAAAAAACTGTTTTTTTGAACTTGGTGACGTCATCAAAATCCAAAAAAAAGTTTTTTGCCTATCACGGGCATGTTTTAACCGATTTTGATGAAATTTTTTTTCAAACCTACTAAGTTTTAGTCAAGGAATTCAAATTTGATAGGTATATTTATTAGTATTTGAGTTGGCTTGTACTTGCGTGTTGTATCTCGAAATCGATAAACGCTAGATATTTCTATACTCAAGAAATGAAAACTAGACCCTAAAAATAGTGGGTTTCAAAAAAAATTTCATTAAAATCGGACAAAGTTCAGCTGTGATAGTCAAAAAACTGTTTTTTTGAACTTGGTGACGTCATCAAAATCCAAAAAAAAGTTTTTTGCCTATCACGGGCATGTTTTAACCGATTTTGATGTAATTTTTTTTCAAACCTACTAAGTTTTAGTCAAAGAATTTATTTAGGAAAAACAGAGATAACTCGATTAGTTTTTGAGATGGTGAGTACACTGGCCACCCATCTCTATTAGTTTTTGAAATATAAATGAGATGAAAACAATGCATCTAATCGCGGATTTAATTTTGTATTTTTTTAGGTCTAAATGACGCTATATAGTCCTATGTATAACCTGGAAATTTATAATGAAGAAATGGAATTATAAAAAAATTTATCCATCCATTTAAAATATTTTTATTTATTACATTTTACTGTGACATTATACATTATATTAAGTATTAGAACACAAATATATATATTAACAGTAAAAGGGGAGGGCAGGGGGCAGGTTAGGGGAGATTGGATATTGGACATTTTCAATACTTTTCAATTTGTGTAATTCTTCTTTTTACAAATCAAATTTTCTTATAATTGTATCGACTCTCTTGTATGATTTCTCATATGGTTTATAAGGGTACTTCTATGCCGAAATATCTGGTAACAAACATCACATGCCAAAGGTTTTTCATCGGTGTGAAGTCGTTTATGTGCAACTAAACTATTTTGTTGTGAAAATCTTTTATTACAAATATCACATAAATACGGCTTTTCTCCGGTATGAATTTTCTCATGTATACGTAAATTGCTTTGCTGGGTAAATGTTTTATTACAAACGTCACAAGCAAACGGTCTTTCTCCACTATGAATACGCTTATGTTTAACTAAACTGCTGTGAACCGTAAATGTTTTATCACAAATATTACATGAAAATGGTTTTTCTCCCGTATGAATTCGTTTATGTTTAGTTAGATTACCTGGATGGTTAAAGGTTTTATCACAAACATCACATGAATACGGCTTGTCTGTAGAATGAATACGTTTATGTTGAACTAAACTGCATTGAAAATTAAATGTTTTGTCACAAACATCACATGAAAATGGTTTTTCTCCCGTATGAATTCGTCTATGGTTAACTAAACTGTTACGCTGTGTAAATGTCTTGTCACAGATATCACATGAGAACGGTTTTTCTCCGGTATGAGTACGTTTATGCTGGATTAAATGATTTCTTTGGGTAAATGATTTATCACAATTGTCACAAGAATATGGCCGCTCGCCTGTATGAATTCGTTTATGTCTATTTAAACTGTATTTTTGTGGAAATACCTTGTCACAAAAATCACATGAATGAGCTTCTTCTGATAGATCATCAAACTCTTCTTCATTGATTAATAATTCTGTATTTTGTTCTTCAATTTCAATATTTTCTTCTTTGACCAATTCGGAATTACTAAAAAATGACATTTTTGACATTTCTATTATAGGTTTGTTCCATAGGCATACGAATATAATATCTATGGTTTGTTCGTTATTGTTGATCGTAACGTATAATTCGATACACAATCACGGAGTGTGTGACACACAGTGTGAACCAGCAAAGCACGCGTGATTGAGTAAAATGCGATAAATGGAACGTATGATCTATAGATGCTGTTTTTGATATATTGGTAGCACTGTCGTTTACACCGTAGCAGGCGTTTTGATCCTCAGACAAAATATTCCCGACAAAATATCTCAGGACAAAATATCCCAAGGACAAAATATTCCCCGACATATCTTTTGATAATGAAAAAAAATACCTCGAGTTGTTCGGGTTTTCGTGCGCTCGCACTATACAGCGTTCTATGTTTCAAATACCGTGGCAAAAATTATTTAACTTAAATAAGGTAACTATTACAACCGAGTACTACAACCCCGCACTAAAGGCGTTCTATATATTTCAGACATCGTGGCAAATACTATTATTATTGATATTATTCTGTGATTTCAAATTTTTCGAGACATTTTGTCGGGTATATTTTGTCCAGGGACCAAAACGCATGTAACCGTTTACACAGGCACTGCACACAAGATTTTCTTGTGTCTCTCTATGTACACACGGTATCGTATGAACACACGATGCGTGTCTAATAAACCAAAACCACTAGTTCACTTGTTGCTCGCATGGTAATGATCAAGTATTTTTCTATGTATATTCGTCTTCTTGCTACGACAACATCAAATAAACCAAATATCAACTGCTTCGCAACAAATTCTATCGGATCGAAGGTGTAAATCTGATTTATGGAGACTGGGAGTGACAAATTGCAATATACCAATCACATGAAGCTCTGAATGGGAAGCTAAGGTTGAGTTTGAGATCAAGGTAGGATTTGAATAAAAGAAAAACCACAAAATTGTAACATAACTTATTATTCTTATGATTTTATATTGTTGTACAAGTTTTTTTGTTTTTGTTAAATTAGTACATTATTATTTAATTTAATACTTGTGTGTAGCATTAATACATTCTTCATAAAAATGTTTTAATACTAACGATTTTTTTTTGTTATGATTTGATCATAAATAATTAAAAAACAAATTTCATTTTAATTTGCGAGGAATAAACACTTAAAATATTTTTGTGTTAAACACAAGTTTTTGTTTTAAAGACATAGATTTTAAAATAAAGAAATTTGTTCGTAAAATGATATAATATTTAGCCGGAGCTCATGTAATTTTATTCCGTTCAAACGATACGTTATTTAAAACATAAATGATGCCATCTGTATATAAAATTTCGTATGAGATATGATACGTTACTCTTGTAAACATGAGGCGCAGTGTTTTAATGGAATGGCGAATGACATTTTGTAAGTATATACAAAAAAAAACAGTGACACAAGAACAGTTTATGAGAAATTGCTAATTTGAGTTCAAGGCGAGTATCCAGTTGGTTGTCTTTTGTAGCTCAAGTATGATGATCCTTTCGAAGCTTTTATTCATCTCACAACGCTTTAAATATGAAAATTTTACTTTTCTGTGAAGCATTCTAGATCCTTAACTCACGGATGCGGTAAATAATGAGGTAGGTCTTTAAAGCATTTTTCAAATCTTGTTTGGTAAATGGCCCTACTTTCCATATCGCTCAGTGTATAATTATATCACTTTCGAATAATTAGCAAACCATATTATTTCAAATCAATTATTTTTAAACAAAATTTTCAACAATGATTATAGATGATTATATCACTTACGAATAATGGAAAAGAAAAAAAACAATTTTTAAATAAATATAAAATAAACATTCTTTTGTTTTTAACAATCAATTATTAATTATTTTTGTGAAAAGTCCCTAAAAATTTATAAATTTTTTTTTTCTTTTTAAATATACATTCAATTTTTTAAAATTTTATTGTCTGTTTGGCTATTAAATAATAAAAAATAATTTTATAGAATCAATTTTTTTTAGGGAATTTTCGTTATTTTCTTTACACTTATTATTGTTTTTTCTTATACATTTTTAGTTTTTTTTTTTAAATTTGTTTTAAACAAATTTGAAATGAATAAGATTCTTTTTTCTCAAATATTGTGCTCAAATAATAGTCGTTTTACTTATTTTTCATTTAGTTTAGACTGAATTTACAATTTCGAACATGAAAAATGTGTAGCACCAAACTGTCTATAAGTAAACGCCTTATTTATGTGGGTGCGTTCAGCACTATGAAAACATGTAACGTTAAGTCGCTCCCAAGCATGGATATACTTTTGAACGCCATGTAAACACGAATTTGAAAATATAGGTTTGAAAACTATTTGGAAAAGGTTTGGAAATCCCAACCTCCGTTGACGTATGGAAATTGATTTCAAAAAGTAACTCTCCTTTTTCTGTACATCAAAGTTGATTTCCCTGGAATACTTTCTCCTTATTTTTTCTTGGCTTTTTTCGATTTTGTTTTTAATTGATTCTGGTTGAAGTTTGTGTAAGAACCTAAGTCGTAAACAAGATGTAACAAAAAAAAGATGTCAGATCTTTTTGGGGGTTGAAAACTTAGGTTGCTGACTAAAATTCCTAAACACTTTGAATTTCTTCGACGTTTCTCCTGAACTAGAAATCTTTAGTTCAACGTAAATGCGTAGTCTTGCTCGAATTGTAAATCAGATCTAAATTGTGCAAAAAAGTATTTCCTCTGAAGAAAAGAAAATCTTATTCATTCTAGGATAGATTTTAGAAGAAATATACCTAAATTTATTCCTCATAGGATACAGAAACAAAAGAAAAAATGTTTTTATTGTACCATTTTGAAACAACAACGCTCAGCAGAACTCATCTAAGAGCAGACTGTAGTCAAACATTGGTGTGAAAACGGAATGAAATTGATCACCGGTTTGAATTTAGTAATTTAGTAGCTAAATGAATGTTTTATGACAAAACAATACAACAGGGCTTCATTCATAAAAAATCACAGAGCTACTAAAACAACAAATCTTATTTTTTTATCATCTAAAAATTATTGCTAATCATCACAAAATCTCGTATGTTTACCGAAATGTACTCGTACCTATTTTTTATTTTTTGGATCTTTACAAAGTTGGTTTGGAGGGGAAATATTTATATATTTTGAGAACATTTTGGTAACAAATTGGAATTACCGAATAAAAAAATAATATTATAAAGATCTCTACTATTCGACATGCAAAATTTAACTACAGTCATTTTTTTTTACATTTACTTAAATATTAGAGCATATGATAATGTCTAGCATATGGCAACTGCGCAACTCGGATATGGAAACGAAAAAAAAGTGTCAATGTACCAAAAAAAGTTGTTATTGTAATTTAAAAAAAAAAAATTGTACTCATTCTAGAATTTAGAACAAATATTACTAAAAATTTTGACTTTTCATAACTGCGCATACTCGTTTGAAAGACGGCGATAATTCAGTACGGTTTTGAATTGCTCAATTTTACAATTGTTGCAGATATGCTAGGATCATGTGAGATTTCCTGACTAAAATATTTTACTTTCCTGACATGTAAGGATAATAGATTTCTGTTTGAGGTACAAATGTTTCCTTAATTGCTTGAGGGCTTGCCCATCGGAGGGTATAATGTGGACCACCAGCTTTGTCGTTTGTGCCTGAAATTATAATTTGTTTATTAGAATCTTTTTAGAAATTGCCAAGGTGGCCACTTTTCCAGGTTTTCCTGGATTTCCAGATCTGACCACCTTGTGTACGCTTTCGCTAGAATTTTATTCTCCTTCTAACATGATCATCTTCGATATGAGTTAGTTATTCGTAGCTATTTCACGGCAATATCGAATATGGGCTACTACCTGACATTATTTCGCTCTTACCTGACATTCTTCCACCACCAAATGGCTGTTGGCCAACAACACTACCCGTCGATTTATCATTGACATAGAAATTACCAGCTGTAATTTTCAATTCCTCCAAAGCACGTTTTAAGAACTTCCTAGAATGTAAACAAAATTTAATTAAACGACCCTTGATTGTAACATTCTTTGATATCAAATTCTTGATATGAAAAATCATACACATCTTGGATGGGAATCGAACCCACGACCTCTGGCATTCTAGACCAGTGAACTATCTCTAAGCCACCTGATGCTATATTGATGGAATGTGAATAATTGTTCACTATCTTGATTGATCCTTGAAAATAAAGAATACTAACTCATCTTGAGCAAAAACAGCACCAGTTAAAGCGAACGGTGTTGAAGATTCAACCAATTTTAAGGTCTCATCAAGAGCACTATCTTTGTATACATAAATTGTTAAGACAGGTCCGAATATTTCCTCAGTCATGATCTTATCAAGTGGATCTGTCGATTGAACGATTGTTGGCTCAATAAAGTATCCAACACTATAAGAAAAATTCATGAAATTAAAAGAACTCCAAATTCTCTGAAATGATTTTCAAAATTCAAAAGCGTAATAATTATTGATTGATTTAATTTGTAAAAATTTGTTTGAAAATACCTATTGTCACATTTTCCACCGCCCAATATCGTTAGATTTGAACTGTTCTTAGCATGCTCAATATAACCTAAAATAAATAATATTTATTGTGGCACCTAAGCTAATACCAGAAAAATATCTTCATCTAACTTGTTCGAATTTTATTTATTGAGAAATTTTGAAAAATATTTGAATTGTTTTGGCAGAAATTTTGATTTGATTGTTGAAACTGTAAGTATTTTCAAATATTACCACAACAATCATAGTCTGTTAGGTACGTTCTCATTCTGTTAACCACTGCTTACTAAAATCAATTGATCAGTAAAATTTTAATAAGCCTAAATTACTATTTGTCTTGTTTTTATTCTGGATTACAACAAACAACTTCTATTCGAAGCATTTTGTCGAAAATCAAATGAGGATTTGAATTTTTACTAACAGGCTCAACAATCAAAGAACATTTTTTATAAGAATTGCATTTGGCCCAGCCACATCATTATTCGAACCTTGCAGACCCACAAAATATTCTTCAAAATGGCAATCAAATGCATCCTGATCGATACTTACTCAAGGTCGAAAATTCTATATTTACGGTTTATCGAAATTTTGGTTGATATGAGTTAAATACTGTGATCGACCGAAATCGACCTTTGTCATGTGTGGTCCGTCCAAGGATTGCACAAATATACATTTAGAACATTTTCGATGGACCCAAGAAGCTTATGATACAGAATTTTCGATGCTGAATAAATGGTTTTTAATTTTTCAATCAATAGAGTGAGTGGCCATCAAGTTATCAATATTTCATTCGAATTTGATTGGATGTGACTGGTTTCGAATAAAATTTCTATTCTAAGAAGATAATTATGAAAATTACCTGTGATTTATAAACAAATCAAATTTTCAATTCATCAAAAATAAACAACAGATTAAAAATGCGAGTAAAACAGATTTCAGATAATTTACCTTTAATTCGATCGAATGCTTTGTCATCAATTACAGCCGATGTGAAATTTCCAATTTCTGTAGGATCTCCAATCTTTAATTTATTGCGTTCTTCGAGTAAACCTTCTTTGATCTGAAATAATAAACTATAATCGTATCTGTACTAACAATTGTTTGTTTGTTTTTAATTTGAATTCTAAAAAACTACATTCAATCTCAAAATATTCAAATTAAAATGAAAAGTCTTACTTTTGGCCATAATGATTCTGGAACATACATCCGTGAGCATGCTGAACATTTTTGTCCACAAAATTCAAAAGATGATCTGAAATATACGGAAATATTTAATTTTAGCTGAATAGTGTGTATATTTGAAAGGATAAAAGGGTGAGCATACATCTAGAACGATAACTCCCTCATAAATACCCTTTGTCTCTTCTTAGAATCAAAACCTTCCTGAGGGTTTGGATATCAAAAGTAGATTACTGGTGCTGATAAGATTTTCCATGGAAAATGAAAGTAATTGCAGATTTTGTGAGATCTCCCACGAGAATCCGGTCATAGAAACGAAAATTTGACGCGGTCAGATTAAGGATGCGTTTGGGTAATCCTTATAAGGAGTAAAACATCTCCATAGGAAATACAAATAGTATTGAACGATAGTCGTGATAGGTTCACCGTGGGAAACGTACTTTAAGAGATAATTTTGTAGGGCGAGTTTACGGTTAAATACAAAAACGAACCTAATTGTTGCAGGCACTACTGTTTTCACATCAGCCGTTGGATGTACAAAATGATAATTTTTACCACCACATTCACCGATTAATCGTGGAAAATTGACATATTTGTCAATATTCTGTCCAACTTGTTTCCATAAACGATTAAATGTTCTGCGAATAAAATTAATTTGTAAATATTTTGTGGAGAATGACTTAACTGCTATTTAATTGTACTTACGGAACAGATCCGGTGAAATTTAGACCAGCAAAATGTTTGGAGGCAGTGATTGTATCACCAAATACTGGACCATCAGCAGGAACAAAATTGACAACACCTGGTGGTACACCAGCTTCACGTAAAATTTTGAATATGGTGTAATTGGATAAGAGGGCTGTGTCGGATGGTTTCCATAGTACAGCATTTCCCTAAATTAATTTTCATTATGAAATATCAGAAATTCTTCGTGAGTAAAAATATGAATAGATAGACAGGGTGATCCACAAGAAAAGAAATCAAGTTTAATGATTGAGATTCAGATATGACCATGGAATCACAGTCACAGTCTTTGAACTGTGACCCTCTGTCCTCCCCTAGAGTACAATCTGTCCACTGGAAGCAACGATTCCCGTCAATAGGAGGTAAAGCTGAAAACATTTGAAACTATCAGCAACCACACAGGGCATCTATAGCTTCTTCGTTGCTTTTTTCCCCATAACGGACAGTTTTGGATATAAAAATTACATTCCTGGTTCCTTCTAGACTTCTAAAGGTATTTAAAAAATTTGATTATAATTCTATTATTTCATAGGTAACGATTTCGCTGTCGATTTAACAAATCTACGTGAACAACTTCTAATTTGCTTCAACTTAATACAATTTTATGTAATTTTTTGTGGACCACACTGTCGAAGGATTTGGAACAGTATTGAGGTTTAGTGTCCACGAAACAGTGGTTAATGAAAACAGAGTAAGCGATTTAAGGGTGGAAAAATTGTTGAACTCCGGTCCAATGGAATCTGTTGTTAGCGATATTTGTGTATTTGTTCTAGAAGGCATTAAGCTACTAGGAAAATCATCCAGAAAGGTTTCGAGGTCCCGGGATACTATCGACGAACTCACATCGTCAAGGATCAGATCAATCTGTCAGGAATTAGAGCGTCATCCTTCTCGATAAGCTGTTTGCAATAATGACCTTTGATATATCGCTTACTTTGTCTTGGCTTTGTTACAAATAAGTGTGTCCTTGTTTTACTCACTCTAAATGAAATTATTTACTGACCACTAATGCCGGTGTATATGCTAAATTTCCACCAATGGCAGTGAAATTGAATGGTGATACAGCTGCGATAAATCCATCGATACCACGATATCTCATCGAATTTAACGTAACTTTTGGATTTTCTGATATTGGTTGATACTTTAATGCTTCTTTGAAGAAATATGAATTTATTCTGAAATATGTATATTGAGTGAGTTGAATAAAACAGCTTACAAATAATTAGTTTATATATTACCTAAAGAAATCAATTAACTCGGCAGCGGCATCAATTTCAGCTTGGATAATAGTTTTTGCTTGACCTAACATTGTGGTTGCATTCAATTTCGCTCTATATTCATTTGCCATTAAATTCGCTGCTTTTTCCCATATTTTTAGTCTAAAAAATTTGCATATTATGAAACACGAATATTTATTAATATAGTATCGCTATTTTTGTGTTTTTGTCACATGAACCTATTTTCTGACCCTTTCAAATCCCCAACAGTAAGTTTACTAAAAAAACAATTGAAAATAACAACTAACTGAGTTAATTGCTTAAAACCCGATGCACACTGAATTTATGAAAAAAAGTTGTTTATTTTAAAAAAAGAAACACTTTTTGTGTTTAAATTTCTGTTCTATCTCTTACGGTTTCAAAGATAAACAGTTTTACCCATTTTACCCAAACATGGTCCGATATTGCCTATTAGAACTTGACCCTACTTTTTAGTTCTGAGCCACTCTTACAAAATTTTAGCACGTTATCTCTTTTCATTTTTGAGTTATTGGGTTTACAGAAGGACGGACGGATTTACGGAAATGGACTAGTTAGGTCATTTTATGAACACCTATAGCAAAATTTTTTTTCTGCGATCAATATTTTCAACCGTTACAATGTCGGGACTAAACTTAATATACCCTGCGTTATATATTATATACCGGGTATAAAAACTGAATAAAAACGAATATGAACATTTTTGAAAATAGTTACACATAAATGAGGGCGACACTATCCACTAACTAACTTCACACGAATCATCTGTTGCCATCCAGAATAAATACGAATACATAGTTAACGGTTTAATGGCGTGGGTTTATAACTCGAGTTACTTTTGAAATTTTTAAATTAAATATATTTATATTCTTTTAAATTTTGACATGATTTAAATAATTTATTGAAATATTAGTTTTATAAAGTGATTTCAATGTCTATTCAAGTTGGAACCGTATTATTTGACATCAAGTGATTAGTAAGTGTTTGTTGTGGGACTTGTGTATAAAATTAGTTCTTATAACTGATGTCTGACGATGATTGTTTGGTCATTGAAATACCGGTACTTAAATGTAAGTTTTTACATTTTATAATTTATTCATTTACAAAATATATCATTTCAAGATTGATAGAACAATAGATTTATAGGAGTCTTCGCTTGACGCAGTTCAACTTCATCTTAGTTCATGATATGAAATTTCTAACATTTTTAATTATGTGTTTTAAATTAAAGGTTTACAATATTCTATTTTCTGTAGACATTCAGAAAAATTTTTTATATTAAAAATTATTTTTATGAAATAAATTTACTAGGTTTTGAATAAAAACGAATATGAACATTTTTAAAAATAGTTACATGTAAATGAGGGCGACACTATCCACTAACTAACTAACGTCACACGAATCATCTGTTGCCATCCAGAATAAATACGAATACATAGTTAACGGTTTAATGGCGTGGGTTTGTAACTTGAGTTATTTTTGAAATTTTCAAGTTTATTCATATTCTTTTAATTTAGACATTATTTAAATGATTTATTGAAATATTAGTTTTACAAAGTGATTTGAATATCTATTCAAATTAGAACCGTATTATTTGACATCAAGTGATTAGTAAGTGTTTGTTGTGGGACTTGTATATAAAATTAGTTCTTATAAGTGATATCTGACGATGATTGTTTGGTCATCGAAAATACCGGTACTTAAATGTAAGTTTTTTAATTTTTTAATTTATACATAGGGTTATCAACTCTCCAGTTTTAAACCGGAGACTCCGGAAAAATTTTCTCCGGATTCTAGATTTTAAAAAAATAATCTCCGGATTTTTTCATTATTATGAAAAGAAGATACTAATTCTTTATGTAAAATTATTTAATTTATTATAGCGACAAATTTATTTTTATTTATAATGTTCTCACTATAGAAAGTTGCTTTTATTTATTTTTTAGAAATCGATATTCGTGTGACCAAAAAAAAACCCCAAATTGAATTTGTTTTTTTTGAGGAATATATCGATACTTACCGTTTCGAGATTGGAACATTATCCCATTGTTTTTGCGTTTTGACAGCGACATCAATTGCACTTTGAATATCTTTCTTGTCTGCGTAGTAAAATTTGGCAATTTTCTTTTGATGATTATGGGGCATTACTTGATATCTAACATTATTGTTACGAATTTCTTTGTCGCCAATAACGATAGGAACATCTTCACATTGTGATGCTGTTTCTTCAAGTGCTTTTTCTAAGTTTTTTCGTTCAGTTGAGCCTGAAATGAAAATTCTCTTAATATATGCATTCTACAATAGTTTCTAGAAAAGTTTCGCATCATTTACCTTTGAGATATGTGAGAATAGGTTCATTTGTTACGGGAAAATCATCAATTTTGTCTTTGGGTATGCAACTGCCTAACATGCGCACACCTTGCCCACTGTAAATAAAAATTGCAATTAAAAATTTGGTAGTCCTTAAATATTATTCAAGAGAGTCTACAACTTCGATTTATGAGCCTTTTTTTAGTTGGTCGAGTTTTCAAGTATATAAAAAGCTGATACCAGAGACGATTTGGTGTTTCAAGTTCGATATAGCCGGTCAAACAGATTCGCAAACTTGGAGAAGGAAGATGGATGTGGGTGGTACAGAGGCCGGGAGATGTGAAAAACCCAAACATTCTGGGAAATATCAGGTGAAAAACGAAATACACAATTTTAGGGTATATAAAAAGGGGTTGGAGTGACGATTTGTTGCTTCAAGCACGATGTAGCTGATCGGTCTATTGTACGCGGGTTTGGAGATTACGGAGAGGAAGATGGACGTGGCGGAGAGGTGTGAAGAAAGAACCCAAACATTTTGGGAAATATCAGGTGAAAAACGAAATACACAATTTTAGGGTATATAAAAATGGGTTGGAGTGACGATTTGTTGCTTCAAGCACAATGTAGCTGATCGATCTATTGTACGTGGGCTTGGAGATTACGGAGAGGAAGATGGACGTGGCGGAGAGGTGTGAAGAAAGAACCCATACATTCTGGGAAATATCAGGTGAAAAACGAAATACACATTAGGCAATGCCACTTGAGCTTCGGCGAAGCTCATTCAAGCTGAGACGATTCACTCTTTCTGAATATCATAGAACTGTTAGTACAGGCTTTTTAAATCGGTCCTATCTAGTAGATATCGAAAATGACCATGATTAAAATTTATAAACATATATGTCCCCAATTTTTGTCCAATCGGAATGAAATTTGGTACGTGGGCATATTGGAAACAGTGTTTCCAATATTTGAAAGGGCAAATTCGTAAATATGCTAAGGGAAAAAGTTCTTAGGACAGATGGGGGAAGGGGGTTTATGATTTATTCTTTTGATGAAATTTGCTACGTGATGATAAACCCGAATGTATTAAATTGCCGCATAAAAAGTTATTCGATACGCAAATATCGAATTACATGTTTAAATATTTTATGAACATTGTTTTGTTTGTTCGAAGGAAATATTGATAAAATTTCCTATTACAGAAAATATTTGTGTTTGTTTTTAAAAGATTCAACTGTAATCAACACTGTTTACTTAATCCTACATAGCTTCAATTAGTTACAGTAAACATATTCGATTATAGTAAAACTTCGTTATACAGAGTGAATGCTTAAAAACACTCTTCTAGGTCGATCAACTAACTTCTTCATTGTCGATTTTAGATAAAATATCATATAAGTTTGTTTTCAACACGCTGCATTTCATTAGAGATTGGGCCTATTTACGAGGGGCAAGAGAGCTGGAAAATCTTACAAGCCCTTACTTAAAGAGAGGGGAGGATTTCATTTTTGCTCGTTACACTGGGGGTCAGTCGAACATTATTGTGTGACGAAATACCGTCATATTATAATCGCTGATAACTTCGAGACTAACATTGCGATTATAATAGTTGAGTCCACAACAGATAGATCATGTCTTTACGTGTCTACCGCGCTGTATTTGTTTTGTCTGTAATGTCAGTGTAGGCGCAAGCGTGTGAATGGTTACGAATTAGCTTTGTATAATGTTATAAATTGGTGTAGCATAGAAGAACGTTTAGCTAGGATATTGATTCGAGTTTCATTGTGAAAAGGTTGCTTAAACCCCCGATGCAAAAAGAGAAGTGTCATAAGTTTGTAGCATTTGGCTGTCTGTGGCATCATAGATAGCTTTCAAACGCAAGGACCGATTTCAATACTGTTATTTTTTATTTCAGGATTGGCTTCATTGGGACTTATTCAAATTTTTTGCAAACGATTTAGGCCGAATTAATTTGACTTAAATGTTTCGAATAAAAATCGAAATTGTAGCTTAAAAATTTAAAAAACACAATTTAAGTTCTATATATATATATGAATTAAACTTGTATACAGAGGTTTTACTGTACATATTTACTAATTTAAAGTACACGCTATTTCATCTTGCATGATCATAATGTAATTTATTTTTGAATATTCTAAAGAAAATTTGAATGGCAATTTTACAAACAACCGGTAGGAATTAATGATAAAAGAGAAAAAATAAGTACAGAAGTAATTGAAAATCTAGGAAAATTTTGTAAATTGTCAAATCTCTACCCCAGATTCATTTCTGAATATTGGTGAACCGAAATAGTGCCCAGATATTTGTTCATAGCCAATTGCACCCTTTTCCCAATTACTACCAACAATTTTTCCCCAGTTTTTTTTTTGTGGGTTAAATCATTTTGAAATGCCTACTTTTACCACTTTTGTTTGTAACATATTTATTTCCAAAACCTCGATTTTAATAATCCTAGGACATAACCTTTGAATACCCGCATGTTTATACTTAATAACACATTTTTCCCCAAGGTTGATAAAAAAATTTTGACCACACATGACTAACCTTAAATCTAAAGATGATAATAATAATTGGCTACACATAATAAATTTTGTACAATTTTTTTATAAATGTATTCCAAGTATCCCCCAATAAACTTGTGAAAATTGGACTTTTGTTCCCAAAAGTTTTATCGAAATTTCCAAAAGATTAGAGCAGGTTTTTTTGCATAAAAAAAATAAAATTAAAGAGCAGGGGGCTGTTAACTTTACAACGGTTTACTCATTAAAACTTTTGTTCAGAAAGGTTCAAAGAATATCAAAATTTTTGATAAAAATTAACCGAAACTCAATTCTCATAATATAAGAGCGCAATCTAGGGGAGGATGTTGGTGATGACTGTATCAACTTCACAGAGGCTTATGGATTGAAAAATTATCCAGGTGTTCAAAAATCAAAATGATTTGGTTGACTAGTGAATATTACTTAACATTTTTTGGACGGTTTCCAAACGATAAAATATTCATTATCTCCCCGCTATGCCCCATATGTACACACATGACCAAAAAAGTGGTGTTCCTTTTTCAAAATTTCATAATTAATTTGTGCCGAATCTATTGGGTTTTCGAAAAAATGTTTTGTACAAAAGTTGTTAATATTTTTATATTGCATAACTTTTATTTGAGACATTTTTTTTGAAAACCAAATGGATTGGGCACAAATCAATTATGAAATTTTGAAAAAAAGAACACTACTTTTGTGGCCATGTGTACATGTTTATTCCAAAGATCTGACGTCATTATATTTTTTTAAACGACTTCCATATACAAAAGGAGGGTTTGAAGTCTCTACCTGCCTGGGGCATTCCAAACAGATGGAACGATTTCGAGGCGATTTTTTTATTTCTAGGATTTTACCGGGATGGTTCTTAGCTATGTTTGATATTGCATAATTTGTTTAATTGATTTGTTCCTTATTCATTCGGTTTTTGGGGAAATGTTTCAAATAAAACTTGTTAGTTTATTTATAATGAACAACTTTTATTAGAAACATTTTCCCGTAAAACGAATGAATAAGGCACAAAATGACTATTTTGTGGCCTATAGTACTTATATATAGCCTATGTAGATGACACAACACCTCCACACAGTGCGTTTACATATGAAGGTTAAAAAAACCGTTACAAAATATTATAACAGATAAATATGACATGCTCAAGGTTTCCTAAATATATGAAATTTTTATCATTGATTTTGACATTGGACGTTAAGTTATTCAGAGAGAATTATTAAGGGGTTATATCTAGTCTAGTCAAGTATTTACAGGCCATATTTTCGATTTTTGGATTCTTTGAAGTTGGTTATTCTTAATACTATCGAAACTCGAAGCAATTTTTACCCGATTTTGATAAAACTTTGAGATAATGTTGTAGACAATACTGAATAAAAAATGAAAAAATCCAAAAGATAATTTTTTTCGACCTAACCGAGTTAGATATAACCCTATAAAATATATACTTTGTTTATACAAGGTGTTTCAGTGAAAGTGTTATATAAACTTCTTGAATTGGAAAATATAAAAAATGTATATTATGCTAATCGGTACTATTGGCTTCATAAATGGCGTTCGTTTTTCCCAAAATTTTACAGCTGAATAGTGTTGAATCTATTCGGTTTTCGAAATAAAGTTTGGAAGTATTTTTATAATGAATTATTCGAAAGATTTATTTCAAAAACAAATTTGATTCATAGACTGTGGAAATTTTGAAAAAAGAATGCCATTTTTGATAATACCGTGATCGAACTGCCTTAAACGAAAAACAATTGAGTATCAGACCAGCCTAAATGTATGAATAAATGACTCGGTCGGGGGACAAAGTTCATAAAAATATTTACAGAATAATAAATCAGTTAAATGATTTAATAACAATAGACCATGTGACGATTTGCCAATGAGTAAGCATATTACCAAGTTAAAAATACAACATGCCGACTCACACGCTAGCGTCATCGCAACTCTTTAAAATTTCTTTAACGTATTATTGATATGAAGCGGCATACATATCTGATTTCTATGTTAATAATAATGATTATACAATGTTGAAACATTATGTGAAATAGTGTTACAATAATTAGCATCAGCATCTTAGATAACAGTAATTCCTATGTATTGAACAGGAATGCGCAGAATCACTGGAGAACCTGGCACAAACGAAAGAGGTCGCCTTGATGTGGGTGATATCAGGACACAGCGTAGTTGAGGGTAATGAAACGATCGACGAACTCGCCCATTAAGGAGTCACCTATCCTTTATGATCTTGAAGGACAGTGCGATCCACCTGGCTAAGGATACGCCCTTTCACTTTCTGGCATAATGTCCGTACAAAGCCAGAATAAGGTACCTTGCCTTCGGCTCAACCGAAATGGAGGAAACTCGGGTAAAGCAACAACTCGAGTGGAGCTCTGTCCTATCATTCGCAAAGAATTCGGGGATGTTCGAGAACGATCCACTAAATATACAAAAAGAACATACCTGTTATATGTTTGTACATATCCATAATTTGAGAAAACCCGAGCCCATTTATGGTTCTTTAAATGCTGTTTTTTTTTCTGAAATTGAACAGGGAATAGCTCTATTCCTAGAGGATATACTAGGATAAATATCTTTGATAGATAAAGTCCAATTACGGTATAAAAAATATCGTAAGCCTATTTCAAACTAACATGTGAGTTGAAGTAATTCAAGACAAATAAGAACTCTATACCTGACTAATATCACCTAAGTTTTTTATATCAAGTTTTATTCAAATTTTAAATATATCATTCGCGTGAAAGAAATACAAAAAAATTATCATGGTAGCATGTAACTAGACTGATGCAATTGATTAATCTATGAAGTTCATTCAATTTTCTAAATTAATTAATTGATTGCAACCAAATGCATTCAATATTCACTGAACACCCTGTAACATAATAATTCTGTCTGTCATTTTAATGGGAATTTTTAGTTGGTAAATAAAAATTGTTCACCACTAAAATAGCATATTTAACAAGGTCATCATATTTTATTTTGAATATTTTGTGCTAATTTCTTTCTTTTTGAGAGCCGTATCATAAACTACGTAGCCCCATTTTTGCCACAGTTTAATCCCCTTCATATCCCATGTAGATTAATGTGGTTTTTTCTTGATCAAATAGGAAAAGATCTGTTGATCTTTAAACAACTGAAAAGTGTTTCATCAAACATAGCTTTGAAGCAGTCTACAAATTAAAAAAATCGCCTTGAAATCGGTCCATCCGTGTGGAAGCCATACCACAAACCACAGACAGATTTCAAACTTGTAACCCTGCTGTTTCTATGTTGGGGTTAAAAAATATTATAAACGATCATTTTTGTTAAAAGACCGTGATATGAATGCTGATTATCCAAATTGCTTAGTTTCCCCGATTCTTTTATTTTAACGGAATGTAATTATCTGGATAAAGCAATCCAGAATCTATTAAATTTCGTGACTGTAAATTTTTTAGTGTTCCAATGTGCAACGATGCGATAACATTATATATTGAATTTAGCCTTCAAAACACATTTTACGAATGAACAGTTAAAATCCACAGATGTGTATACTAAGATTAGATCGCTGACTGAATAGTAACATATCCGACCAACGGATATTTTGCGTTAGTCACCACTACAAGGCATGTTAGAGTTAAAGTCCCCTGCACACAGAGGCAATAGTAGTGGGTAGTACTGGCTAGAAGTGGCAGCTAGTGAAATGGCCAGACAGTATGCTTACACACGAGTAGCCTGTTTTGTGTCGACGTGGTGAGTGCAACATGATTAGAGGTATGAGATCATGAGTATAGCGCTCTACTGACGGCCAGTACTTTTTAAGACACGTCCAATAATGACTACCATTAGGTCACGTGACACTGCTACTGACCCTCTGGCGTCCACTTAACTCAAATCTGCTTAAAGGTGGCCACCAGTAGCCAACTGGACGTTTAAGCGGTAGTACCCCTGTACACGGGAACAATAAAGTGATAATTACTAGATAGTACTACTGGCCGTCAATACTGTTCCCGTGGACAGGGGGCTTAACGAAAAAAATAAAAATCAACATTCAGTGAATTATTTTAATGGTAAAAATAGGTAGGGTGGAAAGAAACACGAATATAGTTCTCCATAAATCTGTAACTAATCTCAATCTCGAGATTTACTCTAGGCTTGATACCATAAGAGAAATTTTTTCCGATAGTATTAGCAATCTAAGTTTGGTGTGGACATCTGTGTTAAAAATATAACTTTGTATACAGTACGTAATCTGATTATGAGAGGTCTTACATCAAAATCACAACTAAATTATGCAAACAATTATAACAAAGGCAAAGAAGTTTTGCTATATTCCGTTTAGTAGGTTACGTAGATAAAACATGAACCCCATCAATAAATCATACATGATCACACAATGGTTTTAATTATATTCACACTCACGAATCACGGATTTCTCGTTTAAAAATTATTCCACTCTTAAGAAATTTGTAGTCCTGTAAAACATTTAAGCGGGTATTCAATCCTGTAGAGTGATAATTTCGGCTTTTTTTAGGGCTTAAAAAAACTATTAATATGTTATATGCTATTCATTTTTTGAACATCTATTTATTGATATTTTAAAAACATACAAAAGAAAAATGAAAATTCAAGGACTTCGATTTAAACATGGCCGCGGAAAAATTGTTATGTACTGGTTGGCATAATTTTGAGATTTGCGTTCATCAGAAACACACAAAGGTGTTCATTATGGCAAGAAATACTATGAAAAAAAAAATCTAAATATGTCGGCTGTTTGAAAACAAAGTCTTTGATTTCTTTAAATAGTAAAAATTAAAATTTCGTAATGCCTCAACCATAAAGCAACATGTACTGAAGGTCCATGCCAAATTTTAAGTCGATTGGATAAACAGAACTCGAGATATTATGTCGACCAGCTTGAAAAAAGTAGTTTCAAGGAAATTGCGTTTAAAGTTCCATGCGAGCCGGAGCTATACCTGATCTTACCGTATTCAAATGGCTATAACTTTGTAAATTTTCAAATACTTTCAGAAAATGGGAAAAAACTCGAATTGCTCAAAATTCTAGATTATAATACCCCACAATAATAAGTGAAGTATCCAAAAATCGTTTACCAAACAAATTTTCACCCAAATCGCATTAACAATTAAGGATTTTAGAGGTTCTACACATCTTTTGAAACGAAAACTCCAAATTTGGGTGGGAGAGGTTAAAATTTACAACCATTTCGATTGCAATCTATGGTTTCTCTTGCGAAAACTTTTAAGTGGGAAATTTGATATTTGCTCAAATTTCCATAGGCATAGACGCAGGAGTGGAGAATCTTATTAAAACTATTTAAAATATCCCAAAACGAATATTGATATATTTTTTCCTGTTATACAATTTTTCCTCATCATTAAGAAGACTGAAAATGTCGTTTTTTTATTTCTTTAATTTTCTATTCTACTCTAAATTTCCATACAACGTACAAGAAAGCAGAAAGGTTTTTGTTTTTTTAGATACAGAACTCCAAACAAAGTGATTTTGCTACACACTTAACGGATTATACACTTTCACTTTTTACCAAAGGAAAAAATAACTCCACAAAAAAAGCAATACTTTCAATTTCAACTATTATGAAAACAAATTAGTATAAATTGGGCTTTACGGTCATAAATTTCAAGGGTTAAGAAGGGTAATCTTATCTTATCCTTTTTGAAAAAATAATAAAAATAAATCGTATTTATTCACAGGTGAATTCCAAGATAACCTCTTGAATGGGAATCTCCTTTATAAAACAAATCAAAGAAATATTGAGTTATGTCATTGAATACTAATTAAATTAACTAAAAAACGTGCTAATTACTATAGAAAATAGCAAAAAAATTTTAGCATCAATATCATAATTGACATTTACAAAGCGAATGTTGGCCATCAAACGATAGTTAAGTCATTTTGACAAAAAAAAAATTATGTCATAATGTCAAAATCAGAAAGTTTAACCTTAAAAATAAAACTGGGAAAAATTGCTTGATCATGTGAAAAACTATCGTTAATTTTTCATTCATATTACATAATCTGACATTTGTGCAAAATTAAAAAAGAAAATCGATAGATAAAAAATTTACAGATACATTATTTAAAAAAAATAATTAATTTTCACATACCGTAAGGTCAATCCAGAGGTTTGCTTACAAATTAAAGTGAGCATTTTGCAGCCAAAAAACTTAATGCTTCACTTTTGTTAAAGGAAAGGAAGAACCTTTAAAAAAAACACTTCGCGAAAATTCGCCCAAATAAAGCAAATACACGTTCAATTAAACACTCAATCGAATACCGTTTGACACACTCATCAAATACCTTCGTATAACTTTTGCGGTTTTTTTTTTCTCGAAAAATTCTCTGTTCAAAGTGTCGTAATGGAAAATTTCATGGACTCGAAACGATTACTGTGTTCGCACAGTACAACTCATTACATGAACACTCTCACATACAAATCATTTGCACTCATTGGCTGCCCTAGCACTGATGTGTTAGACAAGGTGCGTACGATTGTCCACTTGTCTTGCTCACGTACAGAAACAAGCATGCGTATATATTGTGTGGAGTTCAGGTATTGATTCATATACTCTGGGTGGTTTCACTGTTTTCAAATACACATTTCAACAAAAGTATGGATGATTTTTATTTTTACACTCATGTTCATTTTAAATTAATCCACTACAGTTGTATTCATGAAAAGTGCTCAACATTTAACAGCCACAATTATCATGTGCCCATACAAGCGATTAAATTTTAATGAATAAAAAACCAAGTGAAAATAATAACTACATAACTGAGTTAATTGCTTAAATACTCGGTATATACTGAATTTATGAAAAAAAGTTTCAAACAAGAGTTGTTCATTTTTAAAAAAGGAACATTTTTTGTCTTTAAATTTTTGTACTATCTCTTACGGTTTCAAAGATGGATATTTTTCCATTGGTGGGGAGGGACGTGGTCCAATTTTGCCTATTCACGAATCCAATACTACTACTATTCAGTAGTAGTAGTAATGGAAAAGGGTTCATCCCAGTAGTAGTAAGAGTGGAGGGGAGCCCGAAGCCTAGGAAGTAGGCCTTTCTAGGCCTTTTTTACCAACCCCTGAAGAATCCATCGCCTCAACCTCCTCTACTCTCTACCTGGTACATTTCCTCTAGCTCTGTGGATGTCGTCGAACCTACCCGTGCTTTTTGTGTCTAGAGCTTCACTTGAATTGTCTGACCTCAGGGTTCCCCATTTAGGTCGAGTCGAAGGCTAGATTCTTTATTGCTATTGCTTTTTAATGCTATTCTGCCAGAAAGCATTAAAAGCATTTCGAAAGCTTTAAGAGTCCAGAAGTTGATTATTTTAACATTTTTTATCGGAAACCGAATGGATTCGGTACAAATCAACGGCAAAATTATGAAAAAGAAACGCCACTTAAAATACATCGAACAAAATTTGTTTGTATTTTTTTAAATTTGCTTATTTTTTTTAAAACCGTAAAATAAAATTTTGCTATTTTCGAAATAAAAACCGTTGTTAAAAGAGGAATAGCTGATATTAGAAAGGGACATTTGGACAATGATACTTGCGATAATGACGTAGAATATTGGCAGTTCTTAAGGACTCTATCCACTATCAATATTATTGAAAGCGTTTTATTGAACAATAATATGAATAGTGTACAGACCCCTTTAGATTAATAGCCGTTTCAGCTGAGCACAACTTTTGTAGATACGTGTATTTTAAAATCTATGTAACATCTTGTGAAAATAATTATCATTTTTACGACCGTATGATAAATTTTTTTTTTACAATAGAACCTATTTAATATTCATCCAATAGTCAAACAATTATGATTGTCTATTCAAAATTGAAAATGTAATTCAATTTTGACCATGAATATTAACATAAAATCCTTGAACAAGAAACCCCGCTATTTTTTCAAATAACATAGAAAATTATTTTATTAGAATTTGTACGAAATTGATAATATTAAAAAAGGAAATTGTATTTATTTTCCATTTGAGTTTACAAATATACGACATAACGGATACTTAGATTAAAAACGAAACTCACTGGAGGTCTATAACATATTCGATTGTTGCGTTAAAGTTGTGGGAAATTTAAAAAAAAGAGGCAATTGTATAGGTTATTAAAATGTTGTATAGTCTAAGATTAATTTAATGAGCCGTACTTATATCAATATTTTATATTCAATTTCAAAAAAAAAAAACTCTTATCTTCATGTAAACAAAATATAAACAGACTACTCGTCTACAAATTATTTATTAGATAACAAACTGTTTACATATTATTAACAAGCTATCAAGTTCAAAAAAAAAACCCAATTACGATAATATTCTTACTTAATTTATTATATTTGGGTGTTATCAGGTGCAAGCCGAAGGAATTTTCGGTTATACCACCCTTTCTAGACTTAGATCAACTTCAGATTGTGGTAGGCATCCGATTCTCTTATGTATTCGAGCGCTACAGCAAGTGTTACAGAGTTTCTTGCAAAATCTACAGCTGTATTTTGCAAGGAATATCTCTTTGTAAAATCTACGGAGATGTTTCTTTAGTTTACAAAGCCCTCGTGAGAAAATCTGCCAAAAACCGGAGAATACTTTGTACAGGCTAACGCAGTATTAAGATCTTCATTTTAAATAACCGAGAAGATTTCTTCCGGTTTAGTCACGGAAGGGGTCACTAGAGCGAAGTTCTTTTGGTCACATCTTCGATTCTTAATCCACAGAAGAGTCTCGATCTTGTAAAATGGCCTTTATTTACTAGTTCATTCCCTACCGCTCCTGTATAGCTTGACATCCAGAGGAAGCACTAAAACCGGCTTATGGAGATGTTCCTTGAGTTTACAAAGCCCTCGTGAGAAAACCTTTCAGTAACCGGAGTCTATTTTTGTACAGGTTAATACAATATTTGATCCGAAAAGATTTCTGGCTTGCCTTAGTCTCGGAAAGGATCACCATAGCGAAGCTCTTTTGTAAAAGGTTCTTTACTTACCAGGTCATTTCCTTCCGCTCCTGTGTACCCTGAGATCCAGACAAAGCTTTGAAGGTAAAGTTTAGAAATTACAGATACAAGTATAACTCGGAGTTGGAATTTTCGTTGCAGCTTCTATATAGTTGCGAGGTGGCTCGAAATATTCTGAACTTCCTAGATATAATGCTTGTCCCATTTAGCGAAGTAAAGAGTTTGGAGCTTCTAGATCGGGAGTATAAATCATAATGGAACGTTCATTTCGTGTTCAACAGAACCCTGCATGGCATGGCCCCCAAAGAAAATACTTAAAGATTATTTACTAAATGTTATTTAAACGGTTCGAGAATCTTAACAAACTGTTGAATAGACAAAACGGTGGGAGGATTCATAGCAGTGGGTGGGTTTGATCCTCTTAAATGTATTTACAAGGGTGTATAACTAACTACCCTCTTGAAGGTGACATAAACTCAAATAAAACAGTGTTGTTTTTTTTAAATATTTGTAAATATTTATTTTAGTATTGTAATACATAAATATTGGAATTTTTATAAATTAAAATAATCACAAAAGTACCATAAACATTCAAGGCGTACATATTGTTTGTTAAATATTTGTGGCCATTAAAACAAATCGTACATTGTTCATCAATAAGCTTCCTTTGTAGTCTAAAAGCTATCGGACCTAAAACTTACGTCATTTTCGCAAAGTTGGGAATTCATCAAAAGATATTTTTGTCTGTCCTTGCTAGGTAGATGTGTAGCAAAAGTTGTCCCTTACAATTTTTACGAAAGTTCGGCACAAATCGATTATAAAAATATACTTACATTGTATTTAGTTTATGTCGAATCCATTCGACTTTCGAAAGTAACAACTTTGTAATATAAAGTATTACTCTATCGCTTATTGTTTTCGAAATAGAATTTAAACCGAAGAGGGTTAATTAACACTAACAAGGGCAACAGAAAAACCTTTTTATATTTTGTAAGATGTTTCGACAAAATTCCCAATGTTTCCAACAATGACGTATTTTTTGGACTGGTAGTTTTTAGACTATTGTTAATTGATCATGTATTTATGATCGAAAACCTAACGAAATTATTCTTCATATCGACGCAACGTATAATAATAATAGTCCAAGCGGAGACCGTAAAAAATAATACCGATTTTATTAGGGAATGAAACTTCCAGAGAAGAAAGTATATACAGTGATTTCAATCACTTGTCTAGGCAACCCTGCGAGAATCTTATCCGATAGCGGGGAAACCACTCCCAAATCTTTAACCGCACATAACTATAGTTTTTCAACAACTTTTGTATGATATTTTTTTTCATATCTATCTATATAAATTTTTATCTGTTTCTTTTCTCAGAAACTGTAATAGATACGTAAAAAAGTTTCCTATTATTTTAGAAAAAAGATTTGGGCGTGGTTGTTCCGCTGTCGGATCAGATTCTCGCAGGGTTGCCAAGGCAAGTGATGGAAATTACTATATGTAGAATCTTCTGAAAATTGCATCCCCTAATAATATCGACACCGTTTTTTACGGTCACCGCTCCTACTATAAAATAATAATAAATATTTATTTGTATATGACCAGAGGTTAGAAAAATTTACAGTGTGTCAATAATAAAAATTACAATGTTTTTACAGTTAAGTATAAATAAATAACAACGTAAAATAGGAATGTTAATAAATAGTAGCTAAAGTAACTAAATCTAAATAATATGGAACAGTCTCTATTAAGGAAGTTCGATCGAGTCCTATGGATAACGTATTCTCCAAATTTGAAAATGATCCACCGTCTAGTTTCCTAGAAAAATACTTTTAAATATGACGTTGTTCATCGGTCTTACACACAGACTCTTATGGCTGACAAGCTTTCGACGTGCCTTGTTCTATTTTTTACACCAATAATCCCCCAACTTGAATCAATAAAAAACCGAATATTATATAGCTGAAAACTTGTAGACTATTATATTTAAAAATATATCGTTACCGTAGATAATTGAAGTTAAACTTTATTAACGAAGTTTTGGCAACGTTGCACAAGTAACTGAGAGAAAATAAAAATAAAGATAAAAAATATAATCAACAAGGAAGACATGATAGTTACCAATAGTTGTCCAATTAATAAAACTTATTTATAGTACTAAAATTATTATAAAGATTATTCAAATAATCAAAGAGAACTCTAGGTTTTTTGAAATTAAATTTCAAATTTTGCCCCGATTCCTAGAACAATTATTTAATAACATACAAAATCTTAGAAAAAAAACCTACATGAACGACATACTTAATCAAATTGTCAGTTTAGGGGGTTTCGTTTTGATTTTAGGTACTTTTGAAGTCACTCAAACCATAGAGATAATATATATAGAGTAGGTAAGTCATAGGCGCGCGTGTAAGTGAAAATGTCCCGTCAATAGAAAGAGAATCGCGTAGGATAAGCTATCTCTTTTTAATGACTAATATATAAGATAGAGATAATATATTCTCTATGATATATAATGACTATATATCATAGAGTATATATTATCTCTATGCTATATATTAGTCATTAAAAATAGATAGCTCAACCTACGCGATTCCCTTTCTCTTTCTCTCTGAGGGACAACTTTTGACTCGGCATGTCTACTCTATATATATTATCTCTATGACTCAAATATTATATTGCTTGAAAAACAGCTAAACTGTTTTCATCCGCCATATTGAATATTGATGTCAACTGTGACCCTGAGAATGAATCGTCAGTTCATAAGCCAACACGAACTCCAAATGTCACACTTTCATATATAAAACTGACAGCGAACTGTTGCCACATATTTTTATCAAACTGTCTGGGTAAAAAATAACGAAGTTATTTCATTACTTTATTTTATTAAATGAGGAACCATTATCAAAATATACGCTTGTTATATTATTATAAATAATGAACTATTAGAAGAATTAAGTAAACAAAAAAATTTAAACACTGCTTTGACTCATTAGATCCGATCGAACCGCCTTAATCTAAACCATAGTACTTTTTGTCAAAGGACCAAACGATCATTCTATCTCATTCGGAGGGATATTTATGACATCACTATAGTACGTCCAATTGTACAAGTTGATGGTATAAATAATAAAATACTTAAACTTCCATCGAATTAAAAACCCTTTCGATGAAAATTCGATTAACTTAATTAGTGATTTTTAAAATATTCTCTAAAACGTTTCCTTAAAAATATCATTGAATTGCAATTGAATAAATTAGAAAAATCCTGGATCCATTTTTAAGTGTTATAATACTATGGAACTGGATTCGTGAAGTTCGGACAGTCAGATAAATTAATTTTCCAAAAATTCATATGGAAAAAGAAAAACATCTTCTCGGAAGTGAACATCTAACTAAAGTTGCCCCCATTTCTTATCAGTGTACATTGCTCAGAATCTGAGTGTAGTTTAGCGCAGGATCTGAGGAACATAGATGAATGAATGGTAATGGGGGGGGGGGGATAAATGATATAAGATCTATTGTGCTTCCCCATTTTATTCTTTAGTGAATGAGACGCCACAGTCTATTAGAAGGCGTTCCGGACTTTCCTCATTTTTCCACAAAACTTGCAGTTGCCCTCATTTCCCAGCTCTAGCTTCCTTAGGTATCCCCCGAATCTGAGGAACATTAAAGAGTTTCCTATTTAAAAAATCGGCTTAAAATGTTGGTCTTCGAACAGTGACTCCATAGAAAAAATGGTTTGTAATTTTAGTACGAAGAGGATTTTCGACTTTGTTAAAGTCCTAAGGGATTTTGAGATAAATCTATCATCAAATTACCGTGAAAACTCTTCGAAATTATGACATCAGAAACGGTTTAAGCATTTATTCACTGATCTAGAAATTGCGGCAACTGAAAATTTGATTTCTTATACATAAAATTCTTATGGATTATCATTTACCCGGCAAACGATAGGGTCATGATTTACAGATTCAAATAGAGATCTCTATAGAAATGAAATTCTAAAAGGACCGTAGTTCTAGAACGGTCCCCTTTTCATGTCAAAACAATTCAAAATATCGTTAAAAATCACTAATGAGAAAAGTTTATTTTTCTTTTGACTAGAAATGAACAATAAATAATTACAAATTAATTGGAAATTTTTTTACAAATTCAATCAATTCCAATCTATAGATTATTTAAAAAAATATTTTACATAGTTTGTGATTTTTTCGTAACAATGGAATTTTCATTTGAAAATTTTATTCGAAAATATTTTCATTTGTGTTGTTTTTCCTCATTTTTTCGAATTTTAAAACAAAATGACAATAGGAAATTTCTCATTTTAATGTATTCTTAAATCTCTGTGTAACACAATTTGAGACATTTGTTTGAGACCTTGGATGAGAAAACATCTTATTGAGGAAATCGAACCAAAACTCATATCATTTGTCTAGAATTAGCTTTCTAATCCTAGCTCTTAGCTTAGATTAGAGTCAGGAACCGGTGAAGAGCTTTTGTACCGCGACCAATTTTATCTATTGTACTTCCTTTGCTTCAAAGATGGTCCAGGATTCCTCGGCGACATCAAATTGATTTTATCTGGCTGGAGATCTGTCTGTGAATCCTAGCTCTTGCTAATGGAAGAATCTAGTTAAATTTCCAACCAGAAAATGATATAGATTGAAGGTAAAATTGGATTCGATTAGATAATTATTTTTTGACATCGTAAAACTCTTCATAAGCCTTCATAATTATTTGAAGACCATTATATGGAAGTATAACACCTCGCCATTTTAAGTCCACTTAAGATTTGCGGTACTCTGATATATACACTGGCATTGTTAAAAACTAGATTCAAGAGCCATCTATGGTTGTTTGAATCATTCTCAAATCGTGTTAACAGAATTGAAAAGAAATTTTCTATTGTCTACAATAAAAACCCAAAATATTTTCACATATTTCTTTTTTTTTGGATACTATTTACGAAATATAAATTCTACCATATACATTTATATATTTTGAATTTGGGACAGTCTCAAAATTTAGAAAGAAGGCTACATACAGGTTGTCTCTCACAAAAATATTCCTCAACTATCGAGATAAATATTTTATCTAAAAAAATTAATCATCCTATAATATAATTTAAGAGAATCCAATACACAGAGATCATATGTATACTTGTGAAAGCAGATTAGCCAATTTTTTACCCGACTACATGATTGTGGAGTATAATATACAGGCTGTTCGAAAACATTTAACACATGAAAATAAAATGATCTGTTTTCGAGATATAGGAAATCAAGTAGTTCGTACAAATTAGGTTCCGTGAATATATTTTATTAGCATGCATTTAATAAAAAAAAACTGAGTTAAATGCTTAAATAGCCGGTTTATATTGAGTTTATGAAAAAAAGTTTCCGACTTATTTATAAAAAAGAAAATTTTTTTTCTTCTAACGTTTACCGTTTCAAAGATAGATATTTTCAAAGCCCGTTTGAAAAAGTTTGATGGAGCCCGGTCTGATTTTATCCTATTAACGAATTTGACGTTACATTTTCGCTGTAGAACACATATACAAAATTTTAGCTGGTTATCTCTTTTCGTTACGTTTTTTAGTTATCGTGTCTACGGACACACAGACAGGCGGATATGCGGAAATGAACTAGGTAGGCCATTTTATGAACACCAATACCAAAGTTTTTTTCTGATGTCAATATTTGCAACCGTTTCAAATTTGAGACTGAACTTATAATACCCTTGTATATATTATATATACCGGGTATAAAAAGTTATTTTCATCAGCTTTTCAACAACTTGTCTCTCGCAAAGAATTCCCGGATTTTTCTTTGGTCTATATGTCCGAGCAGCCTATATACACTGTGGATGCAAAGTTCCAGAACCGATTCGGATAAAAAATATATCATAATGTGGAATGTTGTTCACAATCAAAAAATCTAAGATTTATATATTATGTAACTTTGATGTTCTTTTTACAATGAGTCATAGTAATTTTTGTTTTATCAACTGTTTTTAATGCGATTGAAAACTTCCACGAGTGAAGACGGGAAAATAAGACATCCTACGAGTAATTTAAAAAACAAAATATCAAAGTTACATTATATAGAAATTCCTGTAGGAAAAAAAGATCTTGTGATTCGTAGTCGGGTTTTTGTGTTACATAAATTACAATGATTGTTACTTCTCCCTTAGCAATACTGAGAAACGACTCAATATAGGGGAGAAAATGTTCATATTTGTAAAAAAAAAAATTCCCCTCTAAAATTATATTCAGTTAAGCTTTTTGGTATTTTTCTTCCTTTTGTAAGACAGGAAGTGTATTAATAAAATATAATTAGGCCTATATTTAGTCTTTTTTTACCATATCTCCTTCGTTAAATTTGAAAAACAAACAGTTACGTAAATGTAATTTAAACACTTCCAGGAACAGCTTTATATAAATTATTCACCAGATCTTCATCGTTATTCTTTTGCAATTGGGTGTAGTATTGATAGTTTTTCATTTTGTATCGGGAACAAAATCCTCGTATCATACATGCAATCGCTAACGCGATTATTATTAACAATACTCCAAACCTAAAAAAACAAAAATTATTTAAATATTTCTATCATTCCTAAAATCCAAGGTTATTCCACGATCAATTTCCAAAATATAGAACCGTACAATTCATCGATTACTGTAAAATCGTATATGAAGGGGATTTTTCGTTAAATTTCCAAATCAACTTTGAGTTTTTTTTTTGTTCGAAATCATTTTATCGAAAATCGAATACAGTTAATTTTTATATCAAAATTTATTTTGATGGAATACTGAGTTAATTGCTTACATACCCGATAACCACTGAATTTATGAAAAAAAGTTTCAAACAAAAGTTTTTTATTTAAAAAAAAGGAACATTTTTTGTGTTTAAACTTTTGTTCTATCTCTTACGGTTTCAAAGATTGACAGTTTTGTTTATTTTGCCCAAAATTGGTCCGATTTGAAAACGTTTGATGGATATTGTTTCAAAGCTCGGTCCGATTTTAGCTTTAGAACATACATACAAAATATCAGCTCAATATCTCTTTTCGTTTTTCAGTTATCGTGTTTACAGAGACAGGCAGTCGGATTTGTGGAAATCGACTAATTGGGTCATTTTATGAACACCTTTATCAAAATTTTTTTCTGCGATCAATATTTTCAACCGTTACAAAGTCGGGACCAAACTTAATACACCCCGCGTATATATACCGGGTATAAAAATTAATTAAAAACGATTATGACCATTTTTGAAAATAGTTACACGTAAATGAGGGCGACACTATCCACTAACTAACTAACGTCACACGAATCATCTGTTGCCATCCAGAATAAATACGAATACATAGTTAACGGTTTGTGGCGTGGGTTTGTAACTTGAGTTACTTTTGAAATATTTAAGTTAAGTTTATTCATATTCTTTTGAATTTAGACATTATTTAAATGATTTATTGAAATATTAGTTTAGTAAAGTGATTTGAATATCTATTCAAGTTGGAACCGTATTATTTGACATCAAGTGATAAGTCATCAAGTATTTGACATCAAGTAAGTGTTTGTTGTGGGACTTGTATATAAAATTAGTTCTTATAACTGATGTCTGATGATGATTGTTTGGTCATCGAAATACCGGTACTTAAATGTAAGTTTTTACATTTTTAATTTATTCATTTACAAAATATATCATTTCAAGATTGATAGAACAATAGTTTTATAGAAGTCTTCGATTGACGAAGTTCAACTTCATCTTAGTTCATGATATGAAATTTCTAACATTTCCAATTATGTGTTATAATTTAAAGGTTTACAATATTTTATTTTCTGTAGACATTCTTTTTTCTAATACGAGTCATTGAATTTGTGTCAAAAAAACGATATCGAAATGTATAACGAAATGTATGTTGTAAATTAGTATAAGACTTATTTACATGGAGATTTCGAATTAGTTTAGAAAATTTTAGCAAACATTTGAATTTTGTTACATAAAAGACTCCACACTTTGTATATGGAAAATGCCTTTTGGTTAATATTTAAAAAACTTCGGGTATTTTTTAGTTAGATCAAATTTTTTTAAGCACTACGTTGAATTTTTTACCTTTTCCAATTGTAGAGCGTTTTAAGAGTTCAGAATTTCATCATTTCTGCTTTAAAAAATAGAAATACTGTACTTCAAGAGATCGTCAGAATTCATTAAAATCAGACAAAAAAGTTCATAGAATCATAGGCTCGGAAAATTTTTGTTTTCGAGATATAATGAAAGCAGAATTCATTTGTTTCAAAAAATGATATTTATGCAATTATTTCTTCCAAAAGATTCACTAAATCTTCAAAATCTTCCAAACAAAGCTTTTTCAAGTTTGTATTCTATATCTATTCTGAATTTGTGAGAGAAAAAAATCATAAGTAAATCCTGGATTCATTAAACTCTCATAAATTGGAATAGGCAAATAATTCAAGCTTGTATTTATTGGAATCCTCTAGTTTCCGTGCCTTGTACTAACAACTTTTATTCGAAACATTTGCCTAAAAACCGAACGAATCAACTATAAAATTTTTGAAAAAAATGAGCGCTACTTTTGTGACCAACAGTACTGCCAATATACAAAAAATAATGGAAATTTGAGACATGCAGGTTCAAAATTTAGTTTTCATTGGATGATTCGATATGGAATGATCCGTATTTTTTCAAACAGGATTTAAAAAAAAAGGTTTTCAAATAATTGACAAACCATAAAAACCAATTATCCATGGATTGGGCACAACAATCATTTTCACCACAACAATATTCATCGGGACTGCATAACCCCCATTCACAATATGTTTGTTCCCCAGCCACCTGAATTCCAGAAATATATATTTACATAAATTTTCCATAAACATTGTGTACAAATTTTACAAAATACTTACCGAATGTATTAGAAAAATCATTATAATTATTCGAAAATTTCGAATTACTTGCATTCCACTTGTTTGCAAAAATTTTGACAGTTGATAGATATGATTGAAGATATTTCGTTTGACACAAAACTCAATTGATTCAAACCGATTTGCTTAGAAATAATTTGATATCGTTTTTAAAAATTTATTTAAGTCAGTCGAAACATTTAAATGTAAATTATGTGTTTGATTATTTATCATCATTGGAATTTTATATGGACAATTTTTATAGGGTTATTTTTTTCTGATCGTTATGTTGGTATTTTATCTGTATTTTACATGACCTCTAAATGACGTAATATACGTAAGAATATTTAAAATGTTCTTTAGTTACTGACATCTATGTATACCAATTAAAATTATTGTATATTTGTTAAGTACGGGACTTAACACCACAATATAATAACTACAACAATCGCACTTTTGAATCGCTTGTTATCTTTAACGTATCACATGTAGAATACAACTTGTTCTCACTCAGTCGTTCCATTCCCTTGTATACCCAATAGATCTTTCTAGAGCATTATCCTCGAATGCATCAAATATACACTGTGCAGACTACCAGAATAATCTACGAAAATCAGTGGCGGTCTTAACGCACATTCGTTACAGTTGTATTAAAAAAATTTCATTAAAATCGGAGAAAAACTCACTGAAATATAAAAAAAAACATTGATTGGACGGTGTTTTGAGATCTATCTCAAATACAGGATCAAATTCAATAAAAAAACAGAACGAATATTTTAATTTGATAACTTATGAATTTATTAATAATTTTTCCTTGAACTACAAATCATTAATGAATTTGTTTTTCGTAATAATGCGTTAATGAAGCCATAAAATTAACAGAAATATTTGTGTTTTTTTTTTTTCTTAAAATCGTACCATAAATTTTTGTTCCTTTATCACATATTAACAAACAAATGACAATATTTAAAACAAACAAACAAAAAAATCCCAATAAATAATATCTCATCTATACATATAGATCACCATCTCATTAGAAAAAAAAACTCGCCAACCATTTTATTGTTAAATTCTCTCGTCTCTCTCGCGTTCAACAAATCTCAATCATCATTTTCTTTATTTTAAATATTCACACATTTAGTATTTTTTTGTACAAATATAAATATTTTTTTATTTGTTTTATTATTATTTTAAGGATCAATATTAATTACTTAAGTCTGTACAGTTTCACACATTTTCCTTAAAAAAAAAAAAAGAAAAATTATAAAGAAACAAAAAAAATATATATAAAAGAAAATTTGTTTAATAAATACGTTTTTTTTTTTTAAATATATTATTTTAAGAAAAAAATTTGCGAGGAAAATTTCAATTAATACATAACTATGATATTCATTCACCCTGCTGCTATCGAGGTTACTTTACTTTCATGTCCCGTTCTTTTTCAACACATCATTTTATACCAAATTTATTCTAGCCCAAGCGGGGACGATAAAAAATGGGGCCCATTTAATTAGTGGATGAAACTTTCAGAAAAGATAATACATATAGTGACTTGGCTAGGCAACCTAGTGCCTATTTGCCTAGCTAGGCAACCCTGCGAGAACCTGATCTGACAACGAGGCACAACCACCCCCAAACAAATTTTTTATCGCACATAACTTTCTATAATAATTACAAGTAGCGGAGCGCTCTAACGCGCTCTGTCTACTAGAAAATGGGAGGTTATGGGTTCGTATCCCAACATCGACAGTCAATTAAAAAATTAATGGGGCGGTTAATTGACTAAACTGTCGGCGTATGGACAAGATCGAAGTAACCGGCTATGCTTGTGAAGGTTTTCTAAAAAATCATTACTAATAATTATCTGTTTTGAGGTTTTTGAGAAAATTTTATGTATGTTACTGATGAAAAAGAATTTATAGGTTTTATCATATTATCCATAAAAAATGAATATAAATGAAGAAATGTATACTTTTCTTAATTTTCCTATTAATAACAAAATATTATATGAAAAAATGATCTGAAAAAATTCTAAATCAAGTCTGGAAACCCTGGAAAAGTCAGGGAATTTTTTGCCAAAATATTACTAGACACCCTGGTAATAGAACATTCTAACTGCCTTAATGTGTAAACAATTCCCGTCACTGTTGCTTCAGTTGATCGTTCGTTTTCGAAGTGAAAAATCTTTAAAAATTACCTACGAAGTAGATAATTTTATAATCTTTTCTGAGTTTTTCCAAAAATCTTAGTCATTTCTAGATTTTCTAATCGATTGTAGATTGATTTAATTTTGCTGGGAATACTAGACGATGAACGTTACGTGCTCCTAAGACCTTTGCTTTCCACTCTAAAGAACGGTACATAATGATATTTATGTATGGAAAATTTGTATACCCCTAAAATTTTACGGTATTATTTGAATAATCTCCTCAAAAAATCGTCATTTTTTTATCAACCAAATAACTCATATTGAGCAAATATTATATTCAGAGTTGGATTATCCACAATTCAGTAATACCAACTTCAATAATGCTAAAAAAATAAATTGAATTTAAAAAATAAACCAGGGAGTCGATTCCATAACTCGTTCAACAAAATGAGTGAATATAGTCGACTAAAAATTCGAAGCAAAACTATAATTTTCACGGCGGTCAAAAATATGTTAACAAATCACTCTTTAATGTGATAACTAATAACTAGACTACGTCCTCGCCTGAGAATCTTTTAACTTACAAGTTATTTCAAAAGTTTACACAAATTTCGCTTATTAAAATTGACCGAGCTATATTTAATGTCCCGTCTCATTCAGAAACCTTTAACGTCTTAAATTGTTGTTTCGAAACTATTAGTTTCTTCCTTTCTCTGATACTTTGATAATCCGAAAATTTGTCAGAATTGTACACGAATTATTCACAACATTTAAGTTAGAGAATCGATTCTCTGGGATCAAATATATTGTTTCGAATTAAGTGGTTGAGAAAAACGTTTTTCCGATACAAAAATGAAAATCTGTTAAGGTTTTTTTTCAGTCATATTTGTTTTAATTAAATTTTGGATATTACAATAAAGCATATTATTTAATATTTAGTTTTATTTTTTGTATATTTTTGGGTTTTTGTAAATTTTTTTAATTTTATTTTCAATTATTCATTAGTTTTATTACACAGTGTATAAAAAAGTGAACTGTTTTTATAATTCTCTATGGTTGGACACAATCACACTAATCGGGTATTTTGAATTGTTGTAAAAAAGGGGGAAGAATATTTTACGTTTTTTACAACAATTCAAAATTTTCAAAAAAATTTTGTTTACAACTCTCTTTTAGAAAAAAATCTGTTTATAAAAATTTATTACTTTGTAAAAAGTGACGTTAGTCCTCCTTCACAATTGAATAAATATTTTATAATATAACAAAGTTGAGTTTATTTGATTTCTTTTTTGGGTTAAATGATCTCACGTAAACAATCTTGAGACGAACCGTTTTTTTTTTTTTTTTTTTGAGATCATTTAACTGAAGTTTATTTTGAATTTATAAAGACTACAACAATTCAATATGGAAGATAAGTCGGGGGGAGGAATTATATATAAATTAATACATACACAAAATAATATCGTATATGTGAATTGCGCATGCGTTTATCTTTACAAATTCAAACTAAGCCCTTGTTGTTGTTGGTTTTTTTTTTGCATGTGAGATTTACTACGTAAATATAAATTTTTTTTGTCTAAGAATATTTAGTAGACATATTTTTTTCTTCTAAATAACAAATGACTAGTACTTTTAAATATTTCTTGGAAAGAATAAATTTTTTGTGGTTGTAGGGGAGAATGGGGGTACAACAAAATATTATAATTAAATGGGTAGGGGGAAGATGTGATTTTTTTTTTGAAAAAAAGTTTTTTTTTCCACTATCAATAATTTTTTTCTGGGAATTATAAACACTGAAAACAAATGGATTAAACAACTGTCAATGAAAAGAAAAACTATCTGGTAGATGAAGATGCACTTTTGACACCATGTGACTTTAATTTTGTATTAATTTTGGTGGTTTGTGTAGCGCCAGCATTGTTAGCAAGTTTCAATGTTTCAGCAGTATTATTGTTTGATGTGGCACTGCTTCCACTCGTAGCGGCTCCAAACTCTTGTTGAATGGACGGTGGTGGAAGCTGCTGCTGTTGTTGTTGTTGCTGTTGATTACGATGATGTCCACGGCCACGTGATCTTACTCCCTGGCTCCTTGTAGGTGCCGGGGTGGTTGATTGTGCTGCGATGCTTGCGGCTGGGACGATGACATTGGATGTGTGCTACGACACAAAGCCACAAACTGGCAATCGGAATAATACTTCTGGGTTAGTTAATTTGTTTTGTTTATTCATTTACATATACAAGATAATCTAAGTAAGTCTTGTTTTTGTTCGAGTGTGTGGTTCAGTGAATCAGTCAAAGTTTATCTGGTAAGATGGTTTCGCTATCCTACGCAAAGTATATTAAAAACATGGCGTATCAGAAATTGATCGATACAGAATGATTCGGAAAAAATCGTACAAACTTTTAGAGTAGGTAATATTTTATTATGGGATAATCTTGTCAGTGCGTTGAAAAAAAAATTTTACTCATTTGAAAAAGATTAACCCCTTTCGTAAGATTCAATCTTGTTTGTGAACGAAGGATTATACGCGAAATTTGATTTTTTATCATATGACAGTGAACTTCAAGAGAATATTGTAAAGACCCTTGACCCAACTGGCTAGATGTAAACCCTTGATTAAGAACTTTGCCTTATTCAGATCAGCTGTATCTAGTCTATAAATTTGCATTTCTTTTCCTGAACCATCCTATGAACAGTGTTATGAATATTAATTTTCCACGCTAAAACCGTACGTTATCCTTAAATAAAACTACGCCTCACACAAAATTCCGTAGCAGATTAATCACGGTCGTATATTAGATAGGTTTTGACGATAATTTTTATGGATTTCATTTAATTTTTTTGGATAGAAAACGACGACGGACAGACAATGTTTTTTGGAACGTGAAACCCCGTTGGCAGATTTTTTTGTCTCGATTTCAAGAAATTTTATTATTTAAGTTTGAAATTACTGTATTATAGCACTATGATAACTTTATTTACTAAAATTGCCTTTAAAATTAGGAACCCTTGGTTAAGGGTCGTGGAAATATACGACCATGTATTCAATGCAGTATAATCTTTGTTAAGTTTTCATTTAATCTAAAAAACATGAATGAGATAAAAATCATAGAACTTAAATACATGGAAAAGGAATAGGATGCATCATCTGTTAAACAGAGTATTCTTTTTCTTATATATAAGTCCTAAGATGAAAATGGTTTTATCGTAGATTATACTGAATTTGAAGATAATATTACACACAAGGGTCAAATTAATTTCGAACAAAACACAGAAGAAACGAAAAACAATTGAATTAATAAATGATTAAATTTGAAAAACGCACCTTAAGAACAATCCGTGTAGCCAAAATAGTATTTCAACAATTTTAGTAGATATCAGTTTGTTATATTTGTGTTAGTACATTGATTACACAATTATTTAAGGACCTTTTCAAAATTTTATAGACTTAAATTGAGCTTTGAATCAACTTCACCAAAAAATAATTTGTATTCAAAAAATTTGAATATGTTAAGAGATTCCAGATAATTCCAGAACTGATTCAAATTGAAAAAAATTTGCATAATTCTAAGAAAGGGCACAATAGCCCATTAGCCAATTTGATTGGAATCCCTTTTCTAAACATTTTCTGTCTTTAAGAAATATGTTAATCCCCTTTACCTTTTTTGTTAAAATGACGAAATTTTTGAATAATTTCGCAAACAAAGCGACCACATGAAAAGGTCCTCAAACATTTTGTAAAAACATTGACAATTTTTGGGGAAAAACACGCAAACAATAACTAAATACACATCAAATACATATTTTGGCCAAATTACTTTTTTTATGATACAATTTTTCTTGCCTTAATTAAATTTAGCGTGTGACCTCTTAAAACTTCATGGAGAGTAATTCTCTAGAAACTGTGGTGCTATTTGTAAGGCATACAATTTAAGATGATTGCCTTTTATGATTAATTGGTGCAAATATTATAGAAAATTTGTTTGTTCAATCTAAACTAATTTTAAGACTCAACATGATTTAAACTACGAAAAGCATCGATTATTTTGAAAAACTATAGCCCTGATCAAATTGCAAATAAGATTTCTGTTAGGCCCCTTGAAAATAATGAATTTTCCGATTATTTTTATCAAGGAAACATTTAAAATAGCTTTTTATTTATAAATTTTTCTACTGAGCAAAAAAAATGCAGGTAAAATTATCCTACAGTTAGGCATCAAATATTTGTACCTACAAAGAGATCGTATTAATTGGAGCTATGGAATATTGGAACTTTTAAAAACTATATTTTGTAATTAGTTATTGATATATGGTAGCAATCACATTAGGCATTCCGTATCTGAGTTATGAATTCAAATTTATTGAATTTGAAAATTATATAGCTTCAATTTCCACAAGTATAATTTATTGGATTCAGAAAACCACTGGTTGAGATGTTTTTCCTGGAACATGTTATTTATTAAATAGTAGTGATAGAAAATATCTCGAAGCCTGACAGATAAACTTATCTAGACCAATGTACGAAAGAACTATTGTTTTCGATAACAAATCCCGAAAGACTCTTTCCCGTGAAATAATTAATATTGTGGGAAACTTATTATTATCGAGTTCATTTCTACTCTCTGGTTTGGATTATAACATCAAATTATTTAATTACTGCCACAAAATCTATGTGAAAATGTCTCATTTGCTAGCTCTAAAATTGAAGTAAACGCGTCTAAATAAATAATTTGACCAAAATTGTACGTAAATAAAAATATCTTTGTTAGAAAATTTGATGTTTTTTTTTTTTCAAAACAGTAAACACATTCCATTTGTTCGAAACAAGCAACTTACAGTTGATGGTAAAGCCGGTTTCAAATCGGATAGATTAATACGTTTGTTTGTATTGGTATTATTGATCTTGGCAGATGACGATGACTTAGATGATGCTTGTCTAGATACATTATTATCGGATGGTTGCATAATATCAGATGAGGAGGCTATTGTTGCTAATAGTAACTCTTGAACAAATAGACTACGATTTGCCCGTAAACGTTCTAATTTTTCTTGTTCCTCCTCACTTAATGGTTCTTCTATGTTTCTAGAAACAAAAGTTAAAAAATTTTAAATTTAAACAAAATTTTACAATATTCACTCAAAAAATTGGTCCGGGAATGCCTTATCAAGTTTAACAAGTTGACCATATCGGAGACTCTATACTAGCTGCAGATATACCCGATCCAGAGGCAATTGGATGTTGACTGGGGTCCATCAAGTTGATATTTTGAGTTAGTTTTTGCTAGAATATTGAATGCTACAGTTTAATTGAAGATAGATCCTTTTAGGGGATTCTTTAACGATCACCTTAACGTAACTGACCAATCGCATGTATGAAATTTCCCTCTATGTACGTGATATCATCCGTTGATCGTTCTTTAGTCCTCTCCAATTTGAAATCGATTCGTCATCCTCGTATCGATTGGTAACGAATCTTATTAGTTTATTTGTGGAGTCGATTTTGATTTGTATCTTTTTTAGTCCAATTTTTAATATTATTTCAACCAACCACGTTAAGTACTTTGAAGAAAGAGATACGGACAATTGTGAATTCATTGGACATGATCCGGGAGTTGGTTAGCTATTTGACAAATCAATCGCGGTACGATGATTGCTTTAAAGTTGAAATAAATTAATGAAAATCGAATCTTGGATAGAAAGGCAAACAGCGAATATTTTCGCTAATAAAAACTAAAGAAAAATCAACTTACGATGATAATAAAAATTGATAATTGTATTGCTGTTGATGTGAATCAGTTGCGGGATTATTAGCATGTTGTTTTGATACAATAGTGCTAATACCAGATGGAGGTAAAGGTCCTCCACCAGATCCACTAACCGATACACTGACAGCACCAGTGGCCGCATTATTAGATGATGATCCACCAGGTACAGCTGATGAAGTGGTTGATGAGCCCAGACTGGAAGTGGCTGTTTGTCGGCGTGGTAAACGTTCCAACTGTTGGCGGGCGGCCTGTGAGAATGTAAGCTAATCGCAATATCAGTTACTAATTCAAAATAAACAAAAATAAAATCTTAAAGATAATTGTAAATGGTATCACTCGTTCATTTACCAAAATTGATTATGTCGTTTAGACTGTATACTCCTTTATACGTAGTCGGGTAAAAACAATTCTTATTTTAATATAACATTTAGACCATAAACTTAACGCAAGCTAAAATGTTCGAATCGAACTTTTATAATTAATGCTTTTCAAATTTTTTGGGATTGTACTTTTGGAGATAGGTTAGCGGCAATGAGTTTTTTAAAATAACCAATGGAGATCATCGAGAATTGTGGAGGTGATAATTCAATCGATAGTATCGCGTTACAAGTCTTATCACAATTCTTAGACCTTACACCTTAGCTAAGCTTTGAGTGTTATGAATCACAGTTACTTGTTACAATCACCATTTGATTTGGAACACCGAGGATCTAGTGTAGGGCGTTTGAAGCGACCTCTTTCCTGCCAAGGAATCTATTTCATTTTTTTGAATGCCACTATGATCCGATTTCCAGATCAATCTGACTGTGTTCACTAATGATCGAAATCTCGGTGCCTCGAGGGCTTTCACAAAACAATTTTTTAGTATTAAAAGAAAACTATATAGCGGGCAAGTGAGTACGGAAATTATTCTCCATAATTCTTTTGCAATTTTGATAAGAAACACTAAAAAGAACGAAAGAATACGATACTCTCCACAAAAGTATGAAATTTCATATTAACCTGTTGTCTTTCCAATTGTAATTGCATTTGCAATTGTTGCAATTGAGTTGGATTATTTGGAGCATGTGGAGATGAGGTTGTTACAATTCCACTACCCGCTGATCGACGCACACCACTTAATTGCGATAGCAACTCAGCAATTGGATCAACCGTATCACGAGCTGATGGTGATAACGATGACAAACCACCAGATGAGCTATAAACAAAGAAATTGAGATTTGGAATCAGCTTTAACACTAACGTTAGACGCATAAAAAGTAGCGCCCAAGATTAATTTTGACTTACTTAAAATGCATATTTGAGCGTCGAGCTCGAGCACCAGCTACACCACGTGGTCCATGAGTTGTACGGCGCATACCGTGACGAGCAGCTGCCGATGAGGCAGAAGCTGGTGCTCCAGTAGCACTAGGATCATCTAAGAAGGAAATTAAATCTCTTGGTCCACCACTTCCTGTACCACCACCAGTACGATGCTCAACAGCTAGATGTCCAGCTAAATCATCGGTTATCATGTTGGGATCACCCCCAATCATTGCGGCACACACAGGACATACCTAAAATAATATTGAACAGGATTATAAAGCGTCTCCCACACCTTAGTTTTTAATCCCACATTTCTTATTTTACGGGAACCCTCTTGAAAAATTTTTAGTAGGTGAACCAAAAAATCATTAACTTACAACTTCAAATGAAGTATCCGGATGTTCCGCGCACACATGCTCTTGCAACGTGGTGTCAGTGAATCCCATACGGCTACAATACGGGCAGGTATAACTCTGAGGTTGATCCACAGTAATAACTTCTCCTCCATAGTACAATTCTGAAAAAAATTACAAATTTTAATATTTTGAATATTCTCAGTCCAGAGTCTACTAAATTAAATCGAGCCACACCCAAATATACAATCGAGTAATTTTATTTAAAATGCCATCTTTAGCCCACTATGGATCACTTTGGTGTCCTAAGGACTACTTAGATCAATTATTTTTTCCTTAGAATGTCCACGTGTTTTTTTTTTTGTATTGTAGACCCTTGGCTTTTTAATCTGTCCCAATGGAGATATTGGGTAGTGTGGATTTAACAAATTTATTTAAATTTTCAGAAAATATCACAATCTTTGGATAAATGGCCAAAGTGAATATTTGTGAAAATGGTCCCATCTCTTTCAAATATTCAAAACTTAAGGTGATTGAAACCAATTTGATTGTATATAACTCAATTTTTGAGATCAGTTAATAGATTGTCTCAAAATTTCGGTAATATATGAAGTCTAGGCTTTATTGAAAGCGTCGTTTAAACATCAGAGTGGAAAAAAATTGTATTCAAAGAAAACTTACCAAAATCCGCTCTAGTTAAAATACATTGCATGGGATGATCCGTTGTATGACGGGTCGTTGTTGCTCCCTGCTCATAGCATTGAGCGCAAAGATCGTAGTCGAAACAGACTAAGCACTTGTAGCGGCGACCACGAAAATTTCCTTTAAGACATGCATCGCAACTCACACCTACAAACAGAAATAGTTCCGTCAATAGTATCATCAGACTCAGCGTGATGAAATTCAAAGAATTTTGACTATGTTTTAATAAAAATCAATCAAATAGATCTGTTCTAGAATATATAGAAATAAATACGACTTCCATTGGTTACTTGACGAGTTTCCATTGTATTACACACAAAATTTGTATGCTAAGCCTAACTATGTTTTAATGAAAAGCAATCAAATAGATTTGTTCTAGAATAAATTTATATAAAGAATTGTTTTCGGAATACCTTCATGGCGGTTCATATTTCAAAAAAGAATTCTTCTATTTATCACAAATTCCAATAAACTTTTAACTTATTTTCTTTTATACGAAATTATGCCCCGAAATTTGTCTCCCAATTAAGTGTCACTAAAATTTTGTAATCAAGTCTAAACACTTTTGAAATCCACAAATTTAGTATATCTAAAAAATGTATAAATGATTTTTTCAATTGAATCTTCATGTATTTTCTTTACTTTAAAATATTTCAGAAAAATTTATATTTATTAATGTTGGAAAAAATGATTTTTGTCTAATGGGCCATGTTGTGACGTCAAATTTTTTTAATACGCAAGTCCTTCTATCTTTTATGTATTTCATTTTTTAAGGTCGTTGGATACTTTCTATTGTGATGACAAATACTGATTGATACTGAACAAATTGAGATTCAGGTTTCTTTTGTCCAGCAAAGTGTCTTTTAATTATTCCTTGTATATATAATATATACAAGGATATTTTCAGTTTGGCCTGAGTTTGTAACTGTTGGAAATATTTATCCCAGAAGAAAATTTTTGGTATAAGTGTTTTGGTATAAAAGAACCTAATTAGTTCATTTCCCTATGTCCCCATTGTGTGTGTATTCTAGAGCTAAAAAATGGATTTAAGTTCGTGAAGGAGACAAATATCCATCTTTGAAACGGTAAGAGATGCTTCTTTTGTTTGTTACTTTTTTCATAAACTCAAAATATACCGAGTATTTAAGCAAGTAACTTAGTTGTTTTTTCACTTGTTTAAATGAAAATTGGCACATTTTAATTCATAACTTAAATGTTCTTCCACGCAGCGTGGAACTGGGTCTAAGGGGTCCTGGTAAAAGCTACTATCTTCATTATTCTTGATAAAACCCGATTCTATATCTAGTTTAATCAATGAGCCCGCAGTTCTTGCCTTAGCAGAAAACAAAGCATCTTCTTAATGCGCTTCAGCACGGAAATATGTCTCTCGCAAGGAACTTGCGTCAAGGAGATTATGAGGATTACACAGTATGCGACATATAAGTTGGAGTACGTACTAACGTGTTTGTTATATTGGCATATAGGAGTTCATATGGACTCCCATATGGTGTCCAGATGGATATGGTATGCACCTTCGACAGGCATCCAAATCTCTTCGAGAAAAACAATTGAAATTCTTTGCTGTCGATTTTAACCACTTTCGCCGATTTCTTCCTGCTATTCTTCCTTCCTCCTGCTCCGTGTATCAACTATTTAGCGTGTAGTGTAGTATCCTCGGGGCTCGGGACCTCACTTTGACCCTATGTCCAGTCCAACGTTGCTTCCACGATAAAAATTGATTAACATTTAGTAACGTTTAGCCAAAGTTAGAACCAAATTGTATTTACTCGAAAAAAAATCATCAAACCGAGCACTTTTAACATGGGCTGAAAGTGGAAAATACCAAACATATTTTTTCTTTGTATAAACAAAATAATCACTCGCTTTACAAGATCCTAGATATTAAATTTTACAATAATTATAGTGGGACTGTTCTCAGATTCAGAGATAACTTGCCTTTGTGATGTTAAAAGTGACTTGAACCGTATCAAACCACCTTAATATACTATATTTACCGGTGTATTTAAGTTGCGTTTAGTGACATCTATTTTATTCATTACTGAACTTACTGAACAATCGTTTTTATCTCGACTGGTAACAAGGATGTTTTGAAATCTGTAATTGTATATAAATAATTGCGTTCAAAAGTGGTACCAATATTTTCTAGATAAAATTTCGCTCTTGTTCAGTGCCTTTATGTACATTCAATAAAAGAAGAAACCCACAAATTTCGTTTCATTATTTTCCAAAGCTTGGTAAAGAAAACATATTAATTGAAAATAAGATGGGGTGAAAATAAATCTCTAAAAGATAGACACAAAACGTAGAAATTGAAATTGAAAATTTATAAACCCATTCGCAAACATATGAAAGTAATATTTACTAAATTATTAATTTATAATAAGTATCCTAAAATGTCGAGTTTGTATACCGTTGCAATTTAATACTTTTGGCCACAAAACTAAATATCCAAATTTTTGAAAGTATCAAGTACAAAAATTTACTATATTTATAAACATTGGCTATAGATTTAGTTTGTTGATTGGTCACGCAGCGCTACAATCTTAAAAATTTTCGCATAAAGTTATTAGAATTTTAATGACATCTATGATACTTATTGAAAAATAATTTTAATACTTCGCGATATCGAAATAGTGGGTATGTTTTCAAATACAAAATTTTCATATATTTTCATCTTTTTTTGACTATCTCGTGTCTCACAAACAACCAATGCCGACCAGATTACCATTTTATATGAAATTTTTGTATGGATATTTTGATAAAAATAATCGATTCTAAAACAGGATTTTTGCCTCTATTTTCTGCGGGGATTTATCAATAAATTCATGTATTTTCCTCATTACATTATTTAAATTAGAAATGGAATTTATAAAAAATAAAACACGCACAAGAGTCACACAATCTCCATACAAGGACTATAGCCTGTAAATAGGAATAGGGAATATGCATGAAGTTTTTTTTTCACATTTATTTTCAGAATATGAAAATACTGTTAATACTGTAATAATATTTAAAAACGAAATTAAAATCCGACAAATATCAAGGAAGCTATAAGCTTTTAAAGATTATTGTCTGTCTCTTTCTTGCAAAAAAACTAAAAACGGAGTTTTACGTGTATTTTAAATGGTGAAAGTGTAATATGACGTCAAATAACATATCAAGAGGGCTATCACCCTCTTTGTCTAATCGGGAATTTCAATCATTCATATCTCGCTTATTTTTAAAGTTATTTAAAAAGTAATTTTACCTTGATATTTGTCAAGTAAACATGCTTCAATTCAAGAGAAAAAAAATTTTCATGCATATTCCCTATTGTGTGGCATTTCATACAATATTTTTTCCCACATGTATTTCAATAACAATAAATTCATGATTTCGATAAAATTCAGATGGTTTAACAATTTGAAGAATTGTTTTTTGAGAAATATGCCAATTTAATACGATTTTATGCCCGTTTATTTTACGGATTTCTAGATGTCAAATCGTATACCATTCACCAAATCGTCAAATAAACCCGATTTTATTAGCCAAATAGACCGCTTTTTACGATAGTCCCATCCATATAGTTATGGGAGACAGATTTTGAGTCGATTTTGAATAAATGTGAAATTTTGCAAGTCTCATTTGATTATACCGAAGGGGGTAAAAATAATATAAAGGTGTGCACGCATAGAGGTAAAAATTATTATCGATGATGTAATCTATGAAATTTCTAAAAAGTATTTGCTAAAACGGGCGTAGGTAAATCCCACACATAAAATATCGAATTTTTTATACAGTTGCAATTGAATATTTTTGAGCACAAAACTATATATCAGTATTATTGAAAGTATCAAAAATTTACTAAAATCGATACAAAATAATAAAATATTTAAAAAAAAAAGCAACACAAAGGCACATCTTACAAATTTTCACGTATATTAATATAAAAAGTATAAATTGCGGACCAGTCCAAGTGGCCGAGCGATCTAAGGTGTTATGTCTGCGCAGTATGCCTACTTGGAAACTGGGAGGTTATGGGTTCGAATCCCGACAATCGACAGTTTGTCAATAGGGAATATGCATGAAAATTTTTTTTCACATTTATTTTCAGAATATGAAAATACTGTTAATACTGTAATAATATTTAAAAACGAAATTAAAATCCGACAAATATCAAGAAAGCTACAAGCTTTTAAAGATTATTATCTGTCTCTTTCTTGCAAAAATACTAAAAACGGAGTTTTACGTGTATTTTAAATGATGAAAGTGTAATATGACGTCACATAACATATCAAGAGGGCTATCACCCTCTTTGTCTAATCGGGAATTTCAATCATTCATATCTCGCTTATTTTTAAAGTTATTTAAAAAGTAATTTTATCTTGGTATTTTTTAAGTAAAAATGCTTCAATTCAAGTGAAAAAAAATTTTCATGCATATTCTCTATTGCGGGGTTTACCCAATCAAAGTGATTATATATTTCGCAAATAGTGCGGAATTTACTAGAGACAGTTTGTGTAAAACGTTACAAAGCTTATAAATAATGCATACTATTATGAATTTGACCTTGAAGACAAGTTTTAAATTATTTTATTCATTATAAGGTGTACTAACTAACTAACTAGTATAATCATTATCACACACAGATGTTGTATAATTATTTTGCATATATTTTATTTAACAGAAATTTTGTAATGAAAGTAAAATTAAAATAATTTTGAAAACAAACAAAAAAAAAAAAAAAATGAAACACAATTTATTTATAGTAATTAATGAATTGAACGATCTCCATATTTTCAAAAGGAATGTTCATCAAGAGGCACGTAAAAATTCTTTTCTGATAAGATTAAACATCCCGCTGTTTATTTTGTTCAAGCGACGTTGCCAATCTTTCAAGTTAATATGTGAAATAGTGTTACAAAAGTTAACATCAGAATCTCAGTTCACTCAACTGTTGTCAGTCAGTATCATAGTTAAAACCATCGAAGCACCCTTCTTAAGACCGGAATCCTTTAGTATCATAAACCTTTTTATAAATCTTGATTAGACGCTAGTTTACAAAAAAAAAAACAATTTGAAAATATGTTAATAGTAAATAAACAAAAATTAATAATACAATGGCATCAAATATGAAAGATCATATGCATAGTACTACCATAACATCTAAGGTAGCTCAGTTGGTAGAGCATTGATCTAGAATGTCACAGGTCGTGGGTTCGATCCCCATCCCTAGATGTGTATAATTTTTCATATCAAGCATTTGATGTCAAAAAATGTTATCAATGTTCAGACATATTACTTAAATGTCAAAGTAAGTAAACGCTAGTCGCTTCCGTTGGTATAATATAACCGAAAGGCAACCATACTAACAATGGAAATAAATAGACGCTAGTTTACAAACAAAACAATTTGAAATCTTGATTGATTCGTTTCTAAAACAATACATTATACCGTAGATCATTTGAAAAGTTACTACTTATAACCATCGCAGTATTAGTGAGCAGAAGCACCCTTCTTAAGACCGAAATCCTGTTCTTTAGCGAAATCCTAAGCTAATCATAGATTACTCCTGTTCTCGTAACCCTAAGCTCATCTAAGCAGATCAAACATTAAGATCATTACCAAGTACGGACTTTGCCCCTTGATAAGTCATCAAAAGGCTGAACTTCCTCGTTGAAGCTTTCCCCGTACCAAGTTAAGTGAAACAACTTACTCCAGATAAATTTCTGGGTTTCATCAAGGACCTAAATCTGGTCTGTGGATCCTAATAGAAAAGAGGGAAATCACTGTTAGGTCGTATTGACGAGAGGCCTTGCCTCATACACCCATCAATCTTATTTAATTTTATCTGTATTCCAGTATTGGTTAAGTTACTCATGACGTCATATTCTAAAATGGCGGCTTTAGACAGGCCTACATTTAAACAATTAGTTATATTTTACAGATTTGGTTATAGTCTTAAGGAACAAACACCAATATCTGACTATCAGATTTTTGCTTGCAACTAATGGATACTTATTCAAAGCGTCATCAATTAATTAATATTTATATTATTTATTATTCAATTAATAATAAAAAAGTTCTATATGAACAATTAATTAACATCAATTAATTAATATCCATTAAATTGCACGTCAATGGAAAATCAATATATCATGATTATGACGCAATGTTTAAAAACAAAAACGGATAGCGACGATTTTCATAAGATAATCTGAGGTTCTGATTCATAATCTCAATTTATGATATTTCGCAGATAACATGTTTCCACAGCTCTGCTATCACTCATACCTGTTTCTGAACCAGTCCAAGTAGCCGAGCGGTCTAAGGCGTAATGTCTGCGCAAAATTGGGAGGTTATGGGTTCGAATCCCGACATCGGCAGTTTGTCAATTATTCGAAAAAAGGGGGCGGTTAATTGACTCAACTGTCAGCGTATGGACAAGAACGAAGTAACCGGCTATGCTTGAGAAGGTTTTCTGCAGTCTCCTTCACGAACTCCAGATGAATATCGGCATAGTTCCTATCATAGTCGGCTGTAGCCGCATATCCTACAAATTCCTAGTCTACTCACAAATTCCTTCCACTCCACTCACATCCTCACATCCTTAGGCATCACAATGGATCTTATGGTTGAAGTATAACCCGTCCAGTGTGTCGCGTTCATTTTCACTCAAGTCCGCGTAAAATTGATTGATCAATTACATCAAAGTTGTCATAATAAATCGTCTCTACTATCCGCATTGTCTTAGACGATTTGAAAGGAAAAACCTTCGCAAGATATACGAAGCTAGGTATGTAAACGATGGTTGGAGAATCCGTACAAATCACAAACTCGGTAATTTGTATGGAATCGTGCTGATTGACGGACTATTGTTGAGGAAGCCAGAGTGTTAGACGGACTGTAGTGTCAAGGAAACCTTGCCAAAGAAGATATCTATAAACTAGACAAAAGTATATAAATCGGTTCAGTGGTTCCTAAGTTACAAGTACTCTAACGGGCAGACACAGAGGTTTTTTTTATTTTGAATTTAGAGTTTAGATGCTTACGTGCAAAAATCAAAGATGTAAATATTGTTGCGCTTGAAAACAATTGAAATTGATATCTTATCCACATTTTTGGAAGATTGTGTGGAAATATGACTAAATCTATTTATTATAAAGTCACTTTAAAAGCTGATAAAATTTTGTTCTTATCTAAATTAATCGTATCCAAAAGAATGTTGCCATACAAAGTTGGCATTATATATATAAAAGTTTCGACATTCTCCATGGACATGAGACATTTTATGGGCAGTTTGTCAATTATTATTAAAAAAAAAAGGGGGTCGGTTAATTGACTAAACTGTCGGCGTATGGACAAGAACGAAGTAACCGGCTATGCTTGAGAAGGTTTTCTGCAGTTTCCTTCACGAACTAACTCCAGATGAATATCGGCATAGTTCCTATCATAGTCGGCTGCCGCCGCATATCCTACCAATTCCTAGTCTATACACAAAAATTCCTTCCACTCCACTCACAACCTCACATCCATAGGCATCACAATGGATCTTATGGTCCAAGTTTAGACCGTCCAGGGCAGCCTTAACAATCTGTCTCTATCTACGAAAGTACCTTTACACAATTGGTGATCCACAAGAGATCCATTAAGTGCAGATTGTGCGGCAAGAAGGAAGAAACATTCAGCCACATCATCTCTAACTGTGAAACTCTCGATTATAGCCGATGCAAGATATTCGGTACATCTCATCCCGAATATATAAACCTTCAGGGAAACCTGTTAAGCAAGATCCTGGCTATTGCCAACATATGGGGGAAGATAATCTCTTCAGACTGAAGTAAAAGGGGGAGCACAATGGACCATAAGGTCGATGTACAATACTTTTTATACCCGAAGTTATGCTTAGTACTTTTTTCCATAAAAAAATTATTTCAAATAACTTTGGTTTGAAACTTTTTTTCCTAATTCGACACGCCCATCCATGTGATAAAACATCCGTGTCTCATTTGACTGGACTAAATTATTTCGTCATTAATATATAATAAAACAAGAAAAATTTACAATCTTTTAAGCGGACAGTGCACCCTCTATAAAGATTCTTTGCTCACGCATGCCACCGTAGTACTATGAGCCACAAAAGTAGGGCACATTTTTCATAATTTTTTAGTTGATTTGTGTTTTATTCATTCGGTTTTAGAGAGAATGTTTCAAAAACCGAATTACGATAAGATTTTTGAAAATTCTTCCCCTAAGGAAGTTAAATAGTGGATGAAATTTTGTATGGAAGCATTTTTGAAATATGGAAATTTGTGTTTAGGCTTCTGTTTATAAAGAAAATTCAATTGAATCAGTTTTTTTGAAAATGCATCCCCTAAGACGGTAAAATAAGGGATGAAAGTTTTCAGGGGAAGTGCGTGTCATTTTTGAAGTTAGAAACGTTGAAGTTGATATTTAGGCTTTTTATATTTGAGAAAATTCTGATGGTTTCTGATGGATGCCGATGGTAAATCCTATCGGGCACACGACTAGTCAATTATAAAAATTTGACGAATGCGCACTAATAATACTAACAGTGGAGAAGAGGTCGAAGTCTGGCAAGTAGGCCTTTCTAGGCATATTTTACCGACCCTTAAATGAATTCGTATGTAGACCAAGCGTCCCATTAATTTTGTTTTTTTAATTAATTTAATTGCAGATAAACTGCAGCCGTTAGAATTGAACCAGCAACCTTTCAATTCCAAAGCAGAGTGCCTTTAACAACTCGACGACTCGGAAGCGGCCAGGAATGAACACTACTTTTGTGGCCATGTGTACCTACAATTACAATAGACTTGACTTACCTATTGAATCCTATCTCATAAATTCTATACAGATAAGGTAAGATTTATTACAATGTATACACACACAAAAAAAAAACAAACAAAGCTTTATTTACATCATAAAAACAAACACATATATTATGGCATTGTTCTAAATACAATTACGATCATCATATAATAATTAAATATTCATAAAATAAACTAAAGCTGCCTCATAAATTGCGTACGAAATGCGTGTGATGCTTATAAACATTGCTCAATTGTTTGTTTACATACCATAAAAAAGGTTTATATTTCGAGAAAAAACATGACTTTATCCTGTATGGATTTCTACAAATTCCTAAAGGCCCCCACATACGATTAAACAATTTGCGCAAACATTAGTACATACACCTTCCAACAGCTTGTACAAACCTTCTTTCATTTCGTGGTGTTCTCGAGAGAAAGTGTTTGCCCAGACGAATTTTGTGCCCCGATTGTTATTGGTTTGTTGGTCAACCATTGCCATACACGGTGTTGCGCAAAACATATCGATCCCAACCGATTTGTCTGAAACCGTTGTGCAACAACTCAGTCCACAGCATACACCAGTAAATTGTGCAAACTCGGTTGTTGCGTAAAATTGCTTGATCGTGTATGGTCTTCACACCAAGGTATTAGTGAAAACTGGTAAAGAATAATGTTAGATATACTCAAGGCCGAATTTAAGGTATTTGCCTAACCTAGATTGCTAATTTTTTGCGCCTCATCCACAATTTGAATAGATGCTTAACTTGTAAATCTTGCCCAATCTTCCTGACGCATTGGTGAGCAATAATGAGATAGTTCCTCCACTATTGCTCAATCTAGAAATCTTCCCCTTAGTTTTCCCTGTCTTGCTAAAATCACTAGAATATGATCTAGTATACACTCAAGAAATTTCTCTTTTTTTTGAGTTAACGTGTTGACTCATTTGAGTTAGACGGACATGCAAAAATAGACTAATAGGGAATATGCATGAAAATTTTTGTTCACATTTATTTTCAGAATATGAAAATACTGTTAATACTGTAATAATATTTAAAAACGAAATTAAAATCCGTCAAATATCAAGGAAGCTATTAGCTTTTAAAGATTATTATCTGTCTCTTTCTTGCAAAAATACTAAAAACGGAGTTTTACGTGTATTTTAAATGGTGAAAGTGTAATATGACGTCACATAACATATCAAGAGGGCTATCACCCTCTTTGTCTAATCGGGAATTTTCATCATTCATATCTCGCTTATTTTTAAAGTTATTTAAAAAGTAATTTTACCTTGATATTTGTCAAGTAAACATGCTTCAATTCAAGTGAACAAAAATTTTCATGTATATTCCCTATTAGAATATTTTTCCAAATCCTAGGGCGGTAGTTTTAAGAAATAATGCCGCAAAATAAAAATGGTATTAAATTATGTAATCAGGGTTTAGGCTTAAACCAGTGAGGTTCGGGTCTAGAACGGCAAAATTTTAAAGACGTCAAAATATAACGATCGATTATAAACCACAAATTATTCGAATAGACAAACTATTTTAGAGCGGTATATCATAATGGGCCCTAGGGATGCTCCTATCTTAAATCTGTAGGTACTATAGAAAACCATATTGTATACACAGGGTAAAATTAGAAGATAGTACTCGTATGATTTTTCATGTGAGTATTATTAATGTCAAGGTGAATGTATTCTATAATTTATGAGATAAGTACATCCGTTGAAAAATCTATAGAAAATAAATTAAAAAAACAGTAATTTTCAACTGTTTTAGTGGAAGAAAATAAGATAGAAGTGATGCCTTCTGTATTCAAGGTTGAACTGTTGCATAAAAATAGCTACAAATGCAATCGGATTTGGATTACATTGTTTTGAAATGAGTAATATAATTGCAATAGGTATAATTTTCTTAACATGTAATACAATTAACTGTAACGGAAGTTAAGATTCATTTTCCCTGACCACCGCAGTATACGAAAAGGTAAAGGCTACCTCAGTGTCGGTCTGAAAATAGGGGGCCCGGGTGACTCAATGGCTTTGAGAGCCCATCGCCTGCAAACCAAATGATAATTATAATCAAATAGGCAAGAGTTTTTGGCAGCTTTTATTTTCAACGACGTATATTTTTATGTAGAAAGTTCCATTAGTTATAAATGAAGCCAACTAACATTTTTATAAAAGAGGAGAAATTTCAACTAGATTATCAATAAATCGTTCGTAAAAGCTTCTATCCTCGTTATCTTTGTTCTGATTATCTTTGTTCGAGTCCAACAGTTCTTGCTCCAAAAGAGAATGAAGTATCGTCTTAATGCGTTTCAGCGCGGAAAATCATCGTTTCTCGCAAGATACTTGCGTACACGAGATTATGGGAATAACACAATAAGTGACGTATAAGGACAGGTATCAAGCATAATAAGCCTGGGAAACTCACGCAGGCTACGGTTCGGGTCACCCTGACTCTACGGTCATGACACGGACACTTGGCTACCTCAAATGCTTGACCAAATACATGTGAGAGAGCCTTTAGAGAGCCGAGGAAGCGAGAATGGATCCTTGCGCTAGGAGAAACACAGTAGACCTCAAATTACCCGAACTATCCAGATCACTTTGAGGAAAAAAGGCCGTATTGAAGTGGTTTTTGCTGAATTGAACATTGAAAATCCCTCTTTCAAGGCAGATTATTTGCGAAAATGGTAAACTTTTAGCAGAAAATCGGCAGTTTGTCCATCAGTTGACACAAATTAAGTTTTTTTTTTCGAAGATAATGGAAATTCTACTGTATCTTGAAATCCTTAAAAGCTAGAAAAATATACAAAATAGCTGTCATTTTTTAAAAACAAAACAACTTTTGTTGTAATTTTTTTTCATGAATTGAACAGTTTTGCTACAATTTCAGCTCAAACATCGATGATTTACTGTCGATTACAAAATCGTCTTATTGTGTTGATGGACAGTAGTTATTCGAATATATTCACAACCTTTAATCTAATAATAAATATCCTGTATATATAGTACAATATATACAGAAGTATCATAACATTGGTGTTCTTTACATGTAATTGATCTAGAAATGAAGTGAGTGATCAATGATTTTGTACATTGACTTGATATCAATAATTTTCATTTAAAGATACAATATTACTCAAATTTCAGATTTTAGCAGATAAATACTGCAGTTTATTATCAATATAATTGATTAACTCTTGTACAAATGCTAATATACACACACAGATACAGTCAGTTCATGTAAAAGAGCTAATTTAGAGACATTGTTCAGGTAAAAAGATACATGATGGTCCTGAAAAATGATACCTTACCCATAACTATTGTTAATGATGTGAAAACATCTATATCGAGACTATACAAGATTTTATATGGGGAATGAAATGAAATTTCAGATTATACAATGTCACGTTTTTTGTAACGATCGGCTATGTGACAATCGGTAATCATCGGCCTTGTTACATTGCTCACAATAAATACGACATTCACGTTTATGTTTTCACATCATGCCTGAGTTAAATCATCATGCGTCAGTTAAAAAATTACTTAGTTAACTGTTTAAACACTGTGTATATATTCAGTTCATTATCAGTGCGTGAACTGTTTATTTAACTTGGGACACACGCACTGATGTATATAAATATAAAAAATTGATAGATAGATTGGGGTATAAAAAGTATTGCACTTCGATCTTATTGTCTATTGTGTTCTCCCTTCTACTTAAGTCTGACAAGATTCCCTTCAACCATATCTTGAAATTTACGTAAAATCGCTTTATTTTGACTAGTCTCGGAACGCAGTTCCTTCTTCAGAAATAAAAATGAAATGCTTATACAATATCTTGTATCTGCTAAAACAGAGAAATTAGCAGTTAAAGATGATGTGAGTAGATGATTCTTCCTCCTCGCCGAACAGTCTTCACATAATGGATCCATTGTGGAGACACAGGCAACCTCATGGATGCATTTCGTAACAGTATTTTCCTAAGTTTTTGTTGTGATCACGGTAACGTCTATCTACTCGTTGATCACTTGTTTGCATGCTGTTTTTGGAATTCCTAAAATAGATTCTGGTCCCTAATATACAAAGTTTGCATTTGTAATTTACAGTAATTACAGATATTTGTACTGAATTTGTGGCGCAGCTGTTCAGCTAAGATATTTTCCACTCTAGTGGTGGACACTTTTAAGCCCTAAAACAAAATTTCAGCTTGTTACTGAGTTATCGTATTGACAATTACAGTGCCACCATATCTTCATATTTATAATTAAAAAATTTACAAAAGTTTCAAATAATATAGAGGTTCTAAATTGACTTAGATAACAGTGGAACGTTTATTAGAACCATACTGACTGATGATGTATAAAAATATAAAATAGTAAAAATGATAAAACCCAACTACCTATACAAATAAAATGTACATGTGTTTGATATATTCGACACCTGCATTGAACAAATGAAGCGATCAAGGGTCCAGTTTAACAATAGAAAAAAACACATGATCTTCACTTAGTACTCTAGCCGGCTCTGAGTATGCAAAAATCGGTGTTTTTTTTTTATAGATAAGGTCTTTTTCAACATTGTCAAGCCATCTAGTGAGTGGCTGACCTCTTATTCTAGCACCTGAAGGCTTACTAAATGTCAGATTTTTTGCTGGACTGGGATCTTCTAATCTTTGTAAATATCCAACCCATCTCATACGATGGACTTTAATGATGTTTGGATCGACATATTTAAGAACAAAAAATATACAGTAGGGCCTCGGTAGTCCAGACTCCCGCTTGTTCGGTGATCGCTGTAATCCGGCCGGGCAATGGGGTTCGCCGGGGAGGCGGGCGAGTGTAGGTGCGGGCTGGCATGAGCCAATTCGTCGTCAGTCTTATGTTTATCGCCTTTCGTGTAGTACGTATAGTGTCAATTTAGCGCGCTCGCTAACATCATTGCGCCGCCACGTAAACATTCAACATTAACATTAAAAGATAAATTGCGGATTATAGAAATGTTAGATAAAAGTGACAGCTACCCTGTCATTGCTCGGAAGTTTGGTATAGGCAGGTCAACTGTAGGCGACATAAAGAAGAACAAAGACAAAATCTAAGATTAAACATGTGTTTTATTACCATTAAATATGGCATACTATAATCCGGACGCCTCGATAATTCGGAAAGGGTCTTGTTTTTCGGATTAACGAGGCCCTACTGTAGTTCATTTTCAGTGATTCAAGAATGTATCAGGTTTTTGATCACCAAATAGCGTTACATCTAGTGATAAGCTGCTCGATTTTTGTTGCATACTCAACGCTGCTTATAGACTCGCACACGATACATAAAATTGTCCAGTACCTGGAGAATAAGTGTACCCAACAGTGAACAGTATACCATTGATACGGTGCCGGTGTTTGTATGTAGTAAGCCCCAACCATCCACATATCATTATAAAACGCAGTTATAACAGACGCATGCGTATTTGTTACAAATTCATAGACTACATGCAAGAAACATGACTACAATTTTATGAAATCAGTAATAGAGGTATTGCCTCTAACGTGTTGTATCAATGGTGTTAGTGTTGAAAAAATCTATTTTTTATTAATTTTAAGAGTTTTGTGTTTCTGAAAAAGAAAAAAATTGTGTTCTGCAAAAATTTCTAGACAACGTAAGTAAATTTATACAACAACAAAATGGCTATTGATTTCAGTGGATGGCCTTAGTTTTTTTTTAAATAAAACATCGATTTTGGTTTTGTTAGTTTGTTTTTTTTTCTGTAAAAATGAATCATCTCACAAGTTTTATTTAGTTTTTGAACATGTGTTAATTTTGGTAATAAAAATTTCAGTGCATAAAGTTCGTTTGTGGTTTCGAAAAAGAAATTCAGTGCTTTTGATAAAGTGTGTGGACGTGATGTTCGAACAAAATTTATAAGTTGGGGTAACTACACTAACAAAAATTTATTTTTTTATGTTTAAATTTTCTCTTATCATTAGATAAGACTTGATTTTTTTAATAGTTTTTGTATTTGTAGTCGGTATATCCATTTCTTTGATAAATCACAGGTTTTGTGCTATTGTTTAACAAAACTGAATTTTTCTACCTGTAGTTTTAAACTTGTTTCCATCGCGAAATAAGTCAGGATCTTAAAACGAGTTTTTTTTTTAAAAATCATTGAAGGAAATATAAACATTTCTTCAGTTTTTTTTTTTGCTTGTTCAATACTCGAATGTGAATTAATTTTTAGTTTAAGCATGGTTCTAAAAGAAGAGTTCTAATCCCGATCAGGGTCATTTGAATTTTTAGTACCCACGTTTATTTGTCTCAATTTTGAGTTGAAACATGATTCAAAAGACGGAAAAGTTTTAAAACGATGGAAAATCTATAGCACGGCAGTGCGTAAAAGGCTAAGTTATAGAATTACTCTAATTTTTCATACTCACGTGAGTTTTGCTGAATTTTGAGTTGAAACATGGTTGAGAAGCTTCTGTTAGTCTCACGTGATCTAAAGAATGTTAGTCTCACGTGAATCTGAGATAAACAGAGGTTTATCATTGCGATTTATAATCTAAAACAAGGTGCAATACTTGGGTTTTTAAGTGCTCACATGAATTTAACTCAATTTTGAGTGTTGAGAAGTGAAACAGTGCCGAAAAAGAGCATTTTTACGTGGCAAAACATGAGGATCTTATACAGATTTTAAACTCATTGAAAGGAGTTTTTAATGTTAGTGTTCGAATCTTGCTCGATTTTACTGGTCCAAACTAGTGGAAATCATACTGTGAATTTATATGAATTAATCAAGAAGATGCAGGAATTTTAAAAGTAGATGTAGATACTCACTTAACTCTTGCTCGATTTTCTGGTTCAAACTAGTATGAAATGATACTGGGAATTTGTATGAAATGATCAGGAGTATACAGGAATTTTTCTATTGGTCACACTTCCTCATCCTGATCGCCGGTAGTAATTTCTAGGGTGGCCACTCGAAACATTCAGAGGTGAATATAGTAACGTCAATACCGGCGAACATTGTACTAAGGGTCACAAAAGTAGCGGCCATTTTTCAAAATTTCTTAGTTGATTTGTACCCTTATTCATTCGGTTATTGGGAAATTCCAAACTTTTATTCGAAGCATTTGTTTCTGAAAACCAAATGAATAAAGCACAAATCAATTTTAAAATTAATTACTGAGAAAAATATAGATGAGAGTTTTGAAGAGATGTTGGAAATTTGAATAATTTACGGAATTATCTCTCAGGACCCCTTTTTCAAGAATTCTGAATGATTCAAAAATTTATAATGAATAAACGATTCGAGACAACCAATATTCAGTATTTATCCAGATTGGAAATGAACTTACGAATATCCGGGAATATCCGTAATAACATGGGATACCCTGTATACTATTAGGTAACGCCTAACGCATAATAATAATGAGATGCTATTAATATCAATCCGACTATGAGCCACAAAAGTATCGCTCAAATTGTTTAATCGATTTATCGACCTTATTGATTCGGTTTTTAGGAAAATCTATCAAATAAAAGTTGTTAATATATTGATAATGAACAACTTTTATTCGAAGCATTTTTTTCGAAAACCGAATGAATTCGACAGAAATCAATAATAAAATTTTGAAAAATGAACGCCAGTTTTGTGGCCATTTGTACAATTTAAAGGAAGTATATTAATAAAATATAGAATCTATTTAAGAAGTCGTAAATCTCAGTGCATAGAACCGGCTTCGTTCATATATATATATATATATATATATATATATTCATTTCCTGAATTTTGTAATTTAAATGTTTTTAGAATCAAGGTTCTAACCTTGTTTTTACAATCAAATTTTTATGCAATGTTGGACCGGACCGGACCTATGAATATTTCATGACTTTTAAACATTAACGGAAAATAGTAAGGGAAATTACTTTGAGATAATCTTGTATTATTAAGGCGCGTGACATCTTCACGTGCTGTTGTTATCAAAAGGGGTTTACTCCCTCTGATTATAGTTTTTTACACCCTTATCTACTCACGTGAATAACAGGATTTGAATTAATGTTATTATACTATAATGTGAAACCGCTGTTGGTGCAGTTTTAACGCATTTTTATTTAGTTTGTAAAGGTTCCCATACACTGAGTTATTTCTTTGAGGAAAATAAATTGTTCTGGCCTTCGGATATAACTGCCAGTGTATGGTCAGTTGGTTTGAGGACTATTCTATTAGAACAGTTCGGTTGTTTCTACACAGTAAACTTGAAAGTAAACAGTTGATTCATTGCAGGTGTAGTTGAAAAAATTATCTTAAATTTGACGCAAAATAAATATTATTGGAAATTCAAAGAAAAAATTTCATTTGATGTATTAACCAACGTTGTATTTTTGCATCCCCTGTACGGAATTTCTCATTACTTTGGATGCGACTTCAATTAATCACTGATCTCTTAAATTTACAATAAGGTGCTATAAGGTGTTATTTCATACTGCAGATGGACTACTTTGTAATTAAAATAGTTTTTGGAGTAATTTTTGATATTTTAGTTTGGTTTCGTTTAAAATCTATTATACAAGAGAACTCCACTTATGCGGATTATAAGCAATTGTCGAAATATGTTTAATTCCCAGAGAAGACAAATAATCTTTCCACATATGCGATTGAAATTGTTTACCTTGATCAGTAGTGATAATTACAAAGAGGGGTACCGCAAACGGGTCCCTAGCACCTAGACCAAGGTGTCCTCTGTGCTCGATCAGTAGTGATCCTCGTAGGTAAACCAAATCGCGAGAACCAAGAAGCAATCAAATTATTAATACTTTCCTCTGACCTGATCGTGTTAATTGGGATCGCCTCGAGTTTTGATTGAGACCAAATCCTATTCGGATAATTGGAGAAATCATGAACAAAGGACGTTTCTTGAAAAAAAAGTTAAATTTGTGTATACTAATGAAGAATGTAGTTCACTCTGAAGGAACCTTCCGGGGCTCAGACAGGGCCAAGTTCCCTTTTCGGGAACTTAAACCGCAAAAGATAAAAAACCTGCATTGGTCTGAGCACACATAGAATGCGGTTTTTGACGAGATTTCTTACGGGGCATTGTAGACTCAAGGGGCACCTTAGGAAGCTAGACTTGGATAATGAGGGCAACTCTAGGTTTTGTGGAGAAATGGAGGAAACTCCGAGGCACCTCCTAATAGATTGTGACGCTCTTATGCACAAAATAATAATAATTATAATCAGAAAGAGGGGTACCGCATACGGGTCCCTAGTACCTAGACTAGGGGTCCTCTGTGCCCTCCTTGAGAACAACCTGTCAACCCGAAGGCGAGACGCCTCCGGGCAATAGGTACTATTTTAAGCAGATGAAGCTATAGGATTCTGTTGGGGCCAGACGCCACACAGAAGGCCCACAACTTCTTCGCCGGGATTGCCCCTATGCACAAAATAATTAAATGCCTGGGAGTCTACTAGATACGACCCAATTCAGATCCTGAACCTCCTGAAAGAAACAGGGCTGGATGAGGTGCTCTAAGAAGATACGACTTCTCGTTAGTGCACCAAAACTACACCCCCCCCCCCCCCCCCCCATTATCGTTTATTCATTCATAGACACACTGTCGATTTTCTCACCTTTCGCAAATAATCGGGTCTGAACGAAAGATTTTCCAATGCTCGCTGCAGCAAAACCTACTTGAATATGTAGCGGTATCACATTTTCATTAATATATCTTCTATATCAATGTCAGGTACGAAGATTCTGGGAATTTTCAAAGAAGTCTCCACATAAACCTTAAAAAGAGAATTCGGAGGAGTACGTATTTCTAAAGAATATTTTTTATTTTTTAACAAATTAATAAGAAGAGGATCACATTTCTGGTGATCAGAAATCTTCTTAATATCAATCAAATCAATACCTGAAGGTAGTGAAATTGTATTAATTCGAGATAAACAATCAGCCGGAATGTTTTCACTACCTTTAATGTATCTAAGATCAGTTGTATATTGACTGACAAAGTTTAAAGGACGTATATCACGATTTAATAATCAGAAGGTTGATATATCAACCTTTTCTATTCTCACAGCGATTCGGATAATTGGAATTCTACTGTAGAGTTTTAAAATATCTTGTATTATAATTTATGATTACAATGTAAGCGCCAATTTCATGATCCGTTTGTACTCAATTTTTTTTTTTGCATGTTTTTTTTTTTGCTTCAATGTACAGGGTGTACAAAGTGTGAAATAAAATCGTATTGTGTGTGTGTGTGTGTGTTAACATCCGTTTACTAAACACATCTCGTAGTGAACTGATTAAATAAGATTTTAAAGGCGTCAAGTAACAATTTCTATACAAAAAGATCAAAGATCGTTTGTATAAAATAATTAATAACTTGTCTGTTCACCTGTGTGTCTGTTCTATCTGCATGTATGCAGGGCTGGCTAATTCCATTTTATAAATAGTTATTTTAACAAGTAATATAACAACTAACTGAGTTAATTGTTTGAATACCCAGTATATACTGAGTTTGTATATTAATGTTTGAACAATTCTTCAAATTCAAAGTGTATAAGATATGAATTTTTTTTCTGTTATCAATATTTTCAAGCGTTACAAAGTCGAAACTAAACTTAATATACCTTGTATATTTACATATATACTGGGTATAAAAATAGTATGTATGGATGCTATGTACATGTATACATGCATGCCTTGATTCGCCTATCAATTGTATATATCATTTTCAACTTTGAGCACAAATTATGAGAAAACTATTGAGTTTATGAAAAAAATTTTGAAACAAAAGTTGTTTATTTTAAAGAGAAGAAGATTTTTTGTTAACAAATTGTTTTTCTATCTCTTACGGTTTCAAAGATAGAAATTTCCCCCCCTGGCGGGAGGAAACACGTTCCGATTTTGTCCATTAACGAACTTGACCTTACTTTTTTGCTTTAGAACACACATTTTCAGCTCGTTACCTCTTTTCGTTTTTGAGTTATCGGCTTCACAGACAGACGGACGGACATGCGGAAATGGACTAATTAGGTAATTTTATGAACACCTATAACAAAAAATATTTTCTGCGATCAATATTTTCAAGCATTACAAAGTCGGAACTAAATTTAATATACCTTGTATGTTTACAAATATACTGGGTATAAAAACGTAAATGGCATTTTATATGTTCAAAAATCATATCTCCATTTTACTTTTCAAATAGGAAGTTTATTTAAATTGTTTTTTTGGTTTTGTTTGTAAACTAGCGTCTATTTATATCCATTGTTAGTATGATTACCTTTCGGTTATATTATACCAACGAAAGTGACTAGCATATACTTAATTTGACATTTAAGTAATAAGTCTGAACATTGATAACATTCTTTTGACATCAAATGTTTGATATGAAAAATCATACACATCTAGGATGGAAATCGAATCCACGACCTCTGGCATTCTAGACCAATTCTCTGCCTCAGAGATACCTCAGTGAGGAGTTTTATGAAAGAAAATTAACATTTCAGGTCTGTTTAATTTTATTGAACGGGAGTGTACATGTGTTTTGATTATTTACATATGTTGAACTGATTTTATAAACTTTTTTCAAGAACATTTAATCATTTCCATTTTAAATATATTCAGAAAACGTATTTTACCCACCCCTGAGTGTGTGTGTGTGTGTATGTGAATAAATAAAATTAAAAAAGCATAAAGACAGTCGAGTCGGTACACAATTCTCTCTTCAATATCCGCTGCTGTTCAGTTTAAAAAAAAAAAAAAACAATCAAACGAAATCATTTTATATTATTTAATGAAAAATTATTTTTATTTAAGGATGTACGAGCACTGGAGCTTTAAAAAGATTTTGGCTTGATTTTTTTTTACATGCAGTTGAAGTGTATATAAAAGTTTCTGGGATATATTTTGATAATTTTCACTTAGAATAAAATAAGACGAATAAAAAAAACCGCGCAATAGGAAATAAAAATATTAATAGAGATTGATCCAATAAAATTGCGGGCCTAAAAAAAAGATATTGAAGACAAAAACTTAGATTTCTGGTGAATTTAATTTCTGTCGACGGTAGCTTAATTACCCCAAATCTCAGGTTTTTTTTTCTTAAATATCTTTTTTTTTAGGCCCGTTAAAATTACATTAATTTTAACTTACAACAAAAAATAATCAACTTTATTGTGGACTTTTTTGAATGTACTATATAAGATTTTGAAGATTTTTATAAATCGACTATATCTAGTGCTCGTACATCCTTTAAAAAAAAAACCGGTCTTTAAACACACACACACATTGATAAAGACTTGAGCCACTAGAAGATCCCCGTCCAATCGTCATTCACGTTTGTGTGTTGTATTACGCACTAACTAACTCAAAGTTATTGACGAGATTAAGAGAAAAATGTCGTAAATTCTTGCATAAAATTATAACTGTTTTTATTTTTTTTTTTAAATGTTTATTTATAAAATTTTTTTACCATTATTATCTAATATTACATAAAAATGGTGATTGTTTAATAATGAGAGGTTGATTCGTTCTCTAAAGAGTTCTTCAATTTAATCTTGAATTTTACCATATGGTGCCACTTGTTTAGAAACATACTTGATTGTGTAACTTGTCGATTTTTGAACCTCTATACACATACCGTATTTTGTTGTTGCTAAGAATATAGATAGATCGATAGATATATCTTGGGGTATAAAAAGTATTGCATATATTTTTGGGGTAATTTAAACCCCCAAAATAAAAAAATTCAGTTGGTTTGACCATTTGACAGATAGTTTCCGAGATATGCCCTTCATAAAATGATTTTATGTTCCTTTTTACACGACTTCAGACGATGTACGTTGCACAATTCTCAGGCAATTATGTATAAGAAATATCTAGAACAGGGGGGCTTCACTTCAAAATATCAGAGCAATTGAAAATTGATAAACAAATATTAAGTAGGTGAAGATCATTGTTTTAGACAAAATAAAAAACAAATTTGAAAAAATTAAATAATAAATAATTTTCGATTAATAAATTTTTTAATATACTCAGTTACAAAAAAACTGAACCAGTTGAATAATAATAATTAGAAAGAATGGTACCGCAAACGAGTCTCTAGCACCTAAACCAAGTTGTCCTCTGTGCCAGAGGTGGGCGCAGACAGCTCGTCTGAGCCTTACGGGCTCTCCATAAGCTGGGTGAGAGTAAGTAAAGAAGGTATGTTTTGAAGCAAGACGGAACGATGTTTCAATACAGGTTGTCCTACCGATTATTGCTCAATAATTTATTCAATCAATTTAGAAATAGTTTTATAAAATATTTATTGTTTAAATAATATCTTTTACAGTATGGAATAATTTCCACTACTACAAATAGTACTTTTCACTTTTTCAATTCAAAGTAGACTAACTCGAAGAACTCAAATTCCCACTTTATGTATAATTTAACTTAATTCATCAAATTCCCATGACACTATACTGAGCATACTCCATACGAAGAAAAAATAATTAAATCAGGTAAATAATTCTTTATTAGTTCTCGGATATGAATAGTAAAATATTTAGACAAATTATTTGGAATTTCCAAAACTATAATTCTATTTAAATTATCCTTTGCAAAAATTTCCCTTTTTATTACAATGGTCCAGCGGTAAACTTAAAGGTTCAAAAGATTTATATATATTTTTTATATATTTTTATTTTATTCATACACAAATATGACCTATACTAAAAAGGTACATTTTATGACCCAAATTACCAGCCCAAAATTCCAGAGTATGTATTGAATGATTGTATGTATTATTTACTTTGTATAATAGTGACCATAAAAAAGATTTGGTATTATTATATTTTTTTCAGAAAATGTTTTAATTAAAAAAAGAAAATATTAATAATTGGTAGGTTACCCTGTATTAATTCTATCTCTCTTCCCTACCTCTCACTCAGACCTTGGCGGAGTCAACTCCTGCCCACCTCTGCTCTGTGCCCTCCTTGATAACAACCTGTCACCCGTAGGCGGGACGCCTCCAGGCGAGAGGTTTGCGCTCCTATTATTGAAATTTTGGTAAAAAAATATGAACTACCAAACTGAGTTTATTCTGCATAGTTAAAAGTTATTATCTATGATGTAAATATGTCTTCAGATGGTTCAATTTTTTTGTTTTCGAGTGTATATTTAAAAAAATATACACTGAATATAAAAATAGTTGAGTTTTAGTTCAATAGTGCAATCAGTTTGATGTAATTTTATTGCGATGTATTTTACTATGGGCCACAGAAATAGTGTCCTATTTTCAAAATAGTATAATTATTTTGTCCCGTATTCATTCGATTTCTGGGAAAATGTTTCGAATAAAAGTTATTAGTACATTTATAATAACTACTTTCATTCGAAACAATTTCTCAAAGACCGAATAAATATGGCACAAAATGAATATACAATTTTGAAAAAAGGACCTACTAATGAGTTTTGTATAGAAACTTGGATAACTTCAAAAAACCTACCGAACCCATGATTTTCGTATCTATATCTGTAACAATATTCCCACTCTCGTTTCTGAAAAAATTCCAAAAATATTTCACCATGAATTCAATACAAATTTGTAGACTGTTTGTTTCAGAGAGAGTGGGATGTTTTTTAACCCGACTTCAAAAAAGGAGGATGGTTCTCAATTCGTCTGTATTTTTTTTTTTTTTTTTTTTTTATGTGTGTCACCTCAGATTCATAATGGGAAAATAAGAAAATTTTTTTAAAAACCGACTTCAAAAAATTTTTTTACAAAAAAAAACCGACCCCAAAAAAAAAAACAAAATGCATGTAAATAAAATTGAAAATCTGTTATAAAAAAATGCTCTTAAAATTAAAAAAAAAAAAAAAAAACGGGTAAAAAAAAATGTGTTATAAAAAAATTCACTAAAAATTAGTAAGTCGTTTACTAGGTCTACCCATATTTAGACAAATAAAACAAGTTATAGAACTTCAAAGTCACTAAAAAGCGAGAAATAAACCATATTTTGACAAAATGGAAACCCGACTTCAAAAATAAAATATTCTATAACAAAAAATGCACTAAAAAGTAAAAAAATAATTGCATATTCTTGTGCCAATTTTAGTTCACCTAAGCAAAAATTTTTAAATATACATGTACAATTATTGTTATTTTTGGAGGCGGTGTCAGCATAGAGAAATTCACATAATTTTTGGACACCGCCTCCAAAAATAACAATAATTGTACATATATATTTAAAAATTTTTGCTTAGGTGAACTATTTTTTTACTTTTTAGTGCATTTTTTGTTATAGAATATTTTATTTTTGAAGTCGGGTTTCCATTTTGTCAAAATATGGTTTATACACTTTCGATTTAACCAAGTTTTAATTGTATTTGTATATAGAAGTCATGTGAGTGTAAACATAAGCATTCAATGTCAAACAATGTACTATGTCTTTGAATACATAGTGTATTCAATTATTACATCATTTTAATTGTTCTGAGAATGAATTATTATTGGGTACTCAAAAAAAAAAACACTTAAAACGAATTCTAAATATGGCAAAAATAATTTCGTATTGTTCAACACAAATAATCCAAAGAAATATCTTGACTTACGATCAATTAATTAGGTCCCTGAACCAAGCAAGACCCTAAACTCATTATAAATTCGCATGATATCAGACGCGGATTTAGAACTAAACAAATTCTATAAATCTATAGATGCTGGGGAAAGAAAGGTCGAATTAGACTTAGTTGCTCAGATTCGACCCATCCTCTCCTTAACCATGATTATTAAGTTAGATCTCAAATTATAACATAAGTCTATGATATAACTTCGCCGTCTATATTCAATCTTAGATTCGCACATGAATGAAATTAGTTGCGCTGTACGGCCATGATGGTTTAAATCGTGACGTCACAGTCATTATAAACATCAAATGTCATCGTTGTGTCAGTAGTGGCGGCTAGTACTATTGGCTACACGGGACCAGAAAGTAGGCTTACACGCGAGGGCAGTAATGGCTTCCATTACTTGGCAACCAGTAGCCAGTTTTGTGTGGATGTGGTGAGTGAAACATGGTCAGAGGATGAATGAGAACATGATTAGCGCTGCCCCTACTGTCGCCGAGTACAGGAGGCTTAATAATAATTAGAAAGATGGGTATCGCAAGTGGGTCCTTAGCACCTAGGCCAAGGGGTCATCTGTGCCCTCCTTGAGATCATCCTGCCACCCGAAGGCGAGAAGTCTCCGGGTAAGAGGCGCTATTCTAAGCTATAAGATTCTGTCCACGCCGGATGCCACACAGAAGACCCACAACTTCTCCGCCGGAATTCCTCCCAGAATTGATGGGTCCAAGGTTTCGGACCCAAACATTCTATATCTGACACCCTGCAGGTTTCTGGGTTTCATCTGAGGTCTCATCGTCCTCCATACAGGCCTCCTAAAAGTGGGAACATCAGACATCCCCAAGTTATGAAGGTGGTAGTTCAATCGACAGTGTCCTATCAAAAGCCCCACCACCCTTCTCAACTGCATTCTATTCAGTTTCAATCGAGCACAGTCGAATGGCCTAGCTGTGTTTACGTGCAGGAGGCTTTATATGCAAAACAACGATGACATTTCATGTTTATTTTGCCAGTGACGTCACATAATCTATCATGGTCAGTGCTATTCATTTGCCTGTAGGTAGTATCGGTCAATCACTTGCGTGTAATTGGGTCCACTATATTTGTGAACTTTGCCAAAAGAAATTTTTTCTGGTTTATTTTGAAATAAAATATTTTCTGCCACAAGTTTGAATGCAGAGATTGTTAGACTGTGGGTGTTTACCAACAGATTTCAATGTTGTTGTTGTTTTTTTCTTTTTAAATAAAATCGCGCGCGATAGTATTAAGTAAGTAGAGTATGAAAACAATTGCAATGATTAAATATTTAATTTAAAAACTGCATCATATTCATTTAATATCGTTGACATGACATGCCTTCTGCTTAAAGATACGTATAATCATATTAAATGTCTCTTTACGATTCACATCATAACAAATATCAGTTGAGAAGTTGTGTGCTGTGCTGTGCGGTGCGCTTCAGAGAGCATCCAAACATATACTTAGAGTTGTTGTAGTTGTCGCCTCATTTATATGGCTTCTCGTATTTCAAACCTTTATTTATTTGTTTGTATGCAATCAAATATCTGTGACCATTCACAAAACAATCAAACTTGTCAGTTACACTCTGTCGTGACCAGTTAGTGTTGGATTCAACACCTCCGATTCATCCAATTCTCATTTAATTCCTATGCTTTAAGGCCAAGACTGTTCCAGGTATTTTTTACACTCATCTCTATATAACTGGACAGATTATTCCATGCTACGCCATTAAACCGAATTAAAGCGCTCCTCAACTAGTCAAAGCATTGATCTCTAAATAACTGGACAGATTATCCTATGGTTACGCCATTAACCCCAATTGAAACGCTCATCATCTACCCAAAGATCTATGTTTTGCTTGGGCGTGCCTGCGCGGCATGTATGTGTAATAGATAGATAGATTGTAGAGGCTGCCCTGGACGGACTTCACTTCGACCATAAGGTCCATTAAGCTGCCTGAGGATGTGAGTAGAGTGAATGAACTTTTGTGTATAGACTAGGAATTGGTAGGATATGCGGCTATAGGATATCTGGGGTTCGTGAAGGAAACTGCAGAAAACCTTCACAAGCATAGCCGGTTACTTCGTTCTTGTCCATACGTCGACAGTTTAGTCAATTAACTGCCGATGTCGGGATTCGAACCCATAACCTCCCAGTTTCCAAGTAAGCATACTGCGCAAACATAAATCCTTAGACCGCTCGGCCACTTGGAATTGGACTGGTTACGAGATATACTCTCTGTTGTGTCCCCTGTTTCAGGATATATCTTTTTTCAGTTTAGACAATTAACCGCCCCTTTTTTTTTTCTTAATAATTGACAAACTGCCGATGTCGGGATTCGAACCCATTACCTCCCTGTTTCCAAGTAGGCATACTGCGCAGACATAACGCCTTAGACCGCTCGGCCACTTAGACTGGTATGTATGTGTGATAAGAATGTGTGTTAGTGTTTGTGTGACTGTCACAGGTATTTCCACTATACACATAAAGTTGTTACGGCACGCAAGCGCACTGAAGCAAAATTTTGTTACATTGGCAAGTTGAGGCGATTAGACAGCGATTGAATTGGGTCCGTTATTACACGTTTAAACCCATAAGCATACTCTGTCCATTTGTATTGACGTCAGTGACTTTTCATGATCGTTGCTTTGTAGTAATCGTGTTAAAAAGTTTGGGTTCAAGGTCCACAACAAATGAAAAGAAGACAGAGATTGTAGACCATAGTTTATTGCCTTGAATGTACCTCATGTACAACAATACTTTCTATATCAGGGGTGGCCAACTCAAATGATCTTGCGCCACTTTGGAAATGCATCATAACTCCGCGGATCATCTATAAAATAAATATATTTTGTAAAAGTGGGATAAAGCTCGCGGGCTGGAAAAATGTTCAAGGCAGGCTGCGGTTTGACCATCCCTGGTCTATATGAATACACACACACTATGAAATATTTTCCTACTCGCTCATATTTCTTGAATTCATATGAATATCGAAGGAATTAAATTATGAATCGATGTAGTTCAATTCGACACTACCGTTAAGTAGATACAATTGATAGGTGATGTCACAAGTCATTGAAACATGATGAAGATTCAGTTATAATAATTATTCTTAATATTTATTTATACGGGATGAGAGGCGCGGGTTGGTGGGGGGGGGGTTTAGATGAAGCGGTACGATGGTTTAATAAATCATGTTTTTATTGCCATTCGATTCACACGTTTATACATTAATTATTTCATTAAAACGCTGTCGAATCATTTATTCTATTTTTGAATATTTTCCCATTTCGGGATTCGAACCCATAACCTCCCAGTTTCCAAGTATGAACACACATACGAGATTTTGGCTCGTTATCACTTTTCGTTTTTGAGTTGTTTACAGACGGACGGACGGAATTGCGGAAATGAAGTAATTAGATCATTTTATGAACACCTATACCATTTTTTGTTTTCTGCGATCAATATTTTCAACTGTTACAAAGTCGGGACTAAATTTAATATACCTTGTTATGCATGATATACCAGGTATAAAAAAAAAACTTGAACTAGTCCCCGTGAACGTGTGATATGTGAATAACTAGTGCAAATCGTGGAACACGAACTGAATCCACGTGAAATCAATAAAACTAACATTGGGATCAGTGTGCTCTAATGAAATGTGGATCGTGTAGGTGGATGGGTTAGTTCCACTTTCTCTTCAAATGTTCCAAATCCAGTTTCAATTCAATACTCGATATATATTAAATCAGTAAATGAAACACAACTAATAATATTAAGTAATAATAAAATGTTTTAAATCTAATATGTCTACAATGCATGCGTACAGACGTACAGACGCACAGACGGACAGACGGCTGATTTACCTGCTGGTTAGTAAACTTGCTTGGTCTGCTCTGCTTGTAAACTTCACAACATTTAAAAAAAAAAGTGAATAAATATGGCAAGTCATTTTTTAGTTTACGTTTACTGCGTGTGTTGTGTTCGAGTGTGTACAGTGTATGTCCGTCTGATCGTCTGTCTGTTCACTCACAGTCAGTATTGTAACGTTGGTTCGTCATCATCATTTGTAGTAACTGCCTCTGAGAGTGAGGTATATCTAGCAAGGCAATGTGTAAACTGCCTAGTCGGTTTTGAGTATACAAACAATATGTATATTCAGGGAAATACATAAAAAAAAGACGCAGTTCGGGTTCGTACCGTAGATCTTCGTGAAAACATCCTGCAAACGATCCGCAGAAGTTTAGGCTGTCGTTTTGCTAGATATACCTCATCGCTTTACGCCGTTTTCTACGCTGCCGTAGCTTTCGCATTCGTGGTATTATCGCATTGGCACTAGTCTTGTTAGGCTCGTTGGATTCCTTTCGACATGAGCTTTCCTCTGATATGCGTTTTGTATAATTCTGACCTTCTAGTACTGCTCTGCGAGCTCTTCGTGTTTCCTCCGTGTAGCTAAACGTGTTTCCATGCTACACCCGTTTATAACGACACTGAGCTTATTAGTAACCCTTTACGCGCATGCGCATACACTGGTACGATGGCATCACAGGCAAAACAAATACAGCGCGACACCAAGACATGATCTATCTGCTGTGTCTGACTGCGAGCTCTTCACAATGACACTGAGCTTATTAGTAACCCTTTACGCGCATGCGCCTACACTGATACGATAGCATCACAGGCAAAACAAATACAGCACGACATTTACAAGACATGATCTATCTGCTGTGGGCTCAACCATTGTAAACACACTATTCGATTCAAAGTGATTAGCGATTGAAATCTTAGAGTGTTTCGTCACAAGAATATTCGAGCGATCACCAGTGTAGCGATAGAACGTTTTTCATGTCAAAAGGTTGGGAAATAGTGTTCTAGACGAACCAAAAGTGAAAATGCACTCACATTGGTTTTTGCATACTCAATGCCGATTGGATGACTACACTGTTTACAAATAAAAACCCATTTATATGTGAGTATGGACTTGATATTTTTAGAGTTGATTTTTGTAGTAAGAACATTGGAGCTGGCTGTTAAACAACTGTGGCTGTTTTTAATTCTATATATGGATGTATTATGGTCTTACCACTTCTGCAACACACAGAACTCGTTATTTTAATTACACAGATACAAAACAAATGTATTGGAAAAGTAATCTAAACTTTTAATTATTAATTAATAAATTAAATTCCATTTTTATTTTAATTATTATTATTATATATATATATGGATTTTGATTTCATTTCATTTTTTTTTTCTCTAAATTTTTGGAAATTACTTTCTATAGACGAGTCAATTTGGAATAGATGAGTCTGAAATTACTAGGGATTTTATCTAGTCAATAGATTTTTGGATTTGGATCCTAATATAACTTCGACAATCGGCATCAAATTGATTGAGTTCTGATAGTTTAAAAAATAATCAATTTATTACGATTCAAATACAGCTAAAACTTTAAAGGCGTTTTCCCAAAGTTATTTGTTTTTGTTTTGACAAAGATATCTCGAGAACCGCTAAACTGACTTGCTTTAAATACTTTTTGTTTAATAAAGAATTCGTTACGCAGGAGCTGCTTCAATTTAGCGAATTTCCTTAGAATACATAAATCACTTTCTAGCGGTCACAATTTTTGCTGATCAAAATAAAATGTCGTATATGATTTTAGTATTTGCAAGGCCAATTTTATTAATAAATGACATACGTCAAAGGGAAAGGGGAGCATAAAGAAAGAAAAAAAACACAAAATATAAAATATCTCTCTTAATATTAGAACAATCGAAAAATGTGTAAGAAATAAAGTTGTAGAAAATCATGTTTGCTACAATCACCTTATCAGTTTTGCTCAAACTCTAATGTGCACAGAGATAGTGAGGAATTTAATTTTCAATCTTAAACCGTCAATATTTCTGTAAATGTTAGTGTGACAGAAAAAATGATAAGAAACAAAATTGCAGTAAAACTTAGTACCTACAACTTTACTTCTTATATATTTTTCGATTTTTTGAATATTAAGGGATATATGTCAAATTTTGTGTTTCCCTCTTTCTTTAAACCCCCCTTTACCCTTGTCCGATTTTACCCATTAACGAACTTGACCTTTTGAATACCATAAGCGACTCAAATACCAAATTTCATTCCAATCAGAATAAAATTGTGACCGCTATAGACAATCTACTTGGTAGGATCGATGGACTTTGAAGAAATTTTTGCAAAATTTTGAAGTCGGTACGAGACCAATAGCTCTATTTCCTTTCAGGAAATTCGCTAAAATATAAAATTTCAGCGTCATTAAATTATTTCATCAACTGTCATAGTGATTGATGTAAAATGAATTTTTCATAAAATCCTTCCTTCACGAATCAGACTGAGGAGTCATGCGAAAGCTAAAATGTTTCAAAAGATCCAACAATTATATTTTAACCATACTACTGACTGAATCATCCTGTATTTAAAAACGTTGTGATGCTACAACCGTTTTTTTCAACGAACATATTATTTAAATTTGTTGATCACAAAAATTTTTACAAATCCATTCACCCATAGTAAAACAAACACACTTCAGTCAAATCGATTCAATAGGGCGTGTCGTTTTTTAAAATGACCATGGGCAAACACAAATATTTTGAAATCACGACTTACAATATGGTTTTTGTGTTGTTTTTTTTTTTACTTACGACATCATCGCCGAACAATCAAATTTGAATTAAACGATACAAAACAAAGAAAACGTGTTTGGTTTTGCCTACAACTTTCGCGCTATTTTTTTATAGTAAAACTTTCGCTACAAGAGGCAAAACATGAGGATTTACAATTAAAATTTTGCAGTAGATTGAAGTAAAGTTCTGTGATCTGATTAGTCCATTTCCCCATGTTTGTCTATTCATGAATGGGCATAATCGACCCATGTGCTCTCCCGCTAGGGGAGAAAACTCTAGACGAAAAATGTACCTACTACAAAAATAAACAACTTTTGCTTGAAATTCTATTTCATAAACTGAATAGTTTTGTCACACAGCTCTTACTTGTGACATGTTCTACTGTGATAGGTATATATAGTTATCAAGCCAAAGCAGGTAGTTATGCTAATATTGTGACTATATATAGTAAGTGTATGTAAACATCATGTATTCAAAGTTAATAATGAAACTGAACTCTGTAAACAGAGATGGTTTAGAGATCAGTGAGTAATTCAAGTCACAACCCAAAGTATGGAGTATTTTCTTTGTAATTGGGTTCGTAATTGAATGCAAAACTAGCTTAGAGGGGCTTTTAGTAGCTAGAGTCGCCGCATAGTTCATAGAACTGATTCTTTCGGTTCCCCGCATTTATACCTACCACGTAGTTGAACCAACTATGTTTACTATCATTTAACCTCAATTTTTTTTGGATGTGTACTTTTCTATTCGAGACCTAAAATATATATTGTGCCCCATACTTCCTTCCTAGAAATCAACTCAAATTTGCACATGACTAGTCTAGCATGTAGCTAAAAACACGTGACGGACAACACAACACTTAAAATTAATTGTTTTCGGTTAAGGAATTCTTTGTTCAAGGCTATTTTGACATCCATAAATTATTTAAGAATATCGTAAGAAACAAAAAAAAAATTCATGAATATTTAATATTAAAATTATTAAAATTTATCTTTTTGAATAATTCCGTACCAAAATCAGCAATGCCAAAGGTCTGATATTAAGTGAATTTTTTGTATCGAATGAATATATTACATCTGAACCATTATAATTTTGATCGCACTTGATCACATGTGCGCTGATGTAATAACAAGTTGTAATAACAAAAATGTCACCTTTGGCCGTTAAGGTTCACCATATGTTCAAGAGAACAAATTTTTGATAAAAATTGTTGCGTCGTTCGTTGTTACATTCAACTGAACTGAAAGTGAATGAATATTGTTTTTTTGAACTATTTTACTTCCATACATTTTCATGTGTGATGTTTTATGATGAGCAAATTTTAATCAATTTTTGGAGGGCAGAAGAGTTTAGGCTGTAAATAACTAGGCCGTTTTATAGACTGATAGAAATAATTCCATGCAGTAAGAAAAATTTGTTTAAATCAAGAATTTCTGAGTCTCATATATAGGGTAGATAGTATATATTTGTTATAAGAAAATAAGTATCTTGACGTCTATAGTTTTAACTTGAGAAAATTATCTTAACTGAAGATCAACTGACTCTTGACTCAAGAATCTAGAAATTCTTAAACTGAAATGATGATTTATTTGGACCAAGATGCTAAAATTTCGGACCAAAATAAACATTTGTTTAATCCAAACAAATGAAACTTTTTAAAGAAGTAATCATATACTTCAGTTAAATATATTTCAGTTAAATATATAAACTTCAGTTAAAGAAGCTGCATAAACTTTCTCAAGTTCGTTAATGGGTAAAATCAGATATTTCCGGATGTTCATTTATCCATTTGTCTGTTCGTGAATGAGTAAAATCGGTTCATATGTTCTCCCACTAGAAGAGAAAACTCTAAGACAAAAAATGTACCTACTTTAAAAATAAACAACTTTTGTTTGAAACTCTATATCTAAAACTGAATAGGTTTGTCAATGAATTCTCGCATGTGACATGTTCTATTGTGATAGGTATGTGAATATCATATACTCAGAGTTATTACTGAAACTGAACTATGTAGACAGAAATGAGAGATGTGACTAATTCAAGTCGCAAACTAAAGTGATAGGAAATATATTTATTTATATATAAAGTGTCTGTAACCACTCTAGGGGTCACAGGTTGCCATCAACATTAATATGATTAAAGTTAATTGATCTATTTACATAAGAGAAGAAATTGAAGGTACATACGAAAGAAAAATTTTTTATATTACGATGGTTGAACACTTTTGATTGAAAGTGTACATGACTTAAGTATATATATATAATGTGTGTACTTAATTTGTGAATAAATAAATTGAATTGTTTCTTTCTTTTATATTGATCACTAATCGATTTCAAATAAAAGGAGGTTATTTATTAATTTCACCTGCATAAATTAAAGATCGTATTCTTAATGATGATAATTGACAAACAATATTTATCATTTTATGTGTTCTTTGTTATAAATGGCCTCATTTACTTCGCTGTGATACAGCAAAACTATCTTACAAAATTTCTAAATCGATATTGAAAATAGAAACAATGAAAGCGGATAAAATCGTATATGAGGGAATATGTCAGAAACCATTTATCAAATCGTCAAACCAATGGGATTTTTGTTATTTTTGGGTCGAATTTACCAAATATAGTGGTTTTCATTCAAATCGGAAACAAAAATTATTTTTCAATTTTTTACGATTTTTTTTAAGGTATACCCCTTAGAAAAAATCGAAAAAAATGGAAAAATATTTTTGTTTCCGATTTCAATGAAACTCACCGTATAAGGTATATTGAACTTAGAAATAACGAAAATCACATTGGTTTTACGATTTGACAAATCGTTTCCGAGATATGCCATCTTTTTTGACAATTTTATGACCCTTTTTAAACGATTTCAGAGGATATTTCGATATCTGGTAAACCGTTCATTGAATCTTCAAATAAATAGAATTTTCGTGTTTTTTGGTTCCAATTTTTATTATATAGTAAACTCTACCGAAATCGGAAAACAATTAATTTTCGAATTTTTTTTCTAAGGTCCAAAAATCGGAAAAAAAAGTAACCCATTTTAAGCCATGGATTTGAATGAAAATTAATGATGTGTCCGAGTACTATCCACTTCGATAACTCGTAAACCGCTCAGAAAATCATCAAATGTAGTATCGTTCAAAAATTGATTTTACAAAGAAGTAGAAAATGTTATAAAATCAAAATCTGTTCCATTTCCCACCGTTGCGCCGCGGTCGGTCATTGAATGATAATAAATTTTGTTTTAAAATGAAAAAAATTCATAGTTGACCCAGTCTAAGTCGAGTGTATTATTAAAATTTATGTATCGTACATAAATACACACTTTCCTTTCACTTAACACACAAATAAATTAAATGTTACTTAATCCTGACGTACAGGATGTCTTAAGTATTTATTATGTAAGTGATTGTGGCAATAAAATTTTATGAAGCTTACATATATATTTTCCTGTAAACATTAAAATTTAATAATAGCAAAAGTTTCTTTTTTTTCGAAATTATATCCCTACCTTCAAAAGAAAAATGTTATAACTTACGTACTATCGATTCAAAAAATGGCCATCTCCACAAATTTCCTATCAATTTGAATTGCGACTTGAATTAGTCCCTGATCTCTGTACTATCTCTGTCGATAGTGTTCAGTTTCAGAATTAATTGTGAATACAAGAAGGATACAGCAGGTTGCAGACAGACCAAACAATTGATAGCTGGGTACAATGACGCGAGGTCAACCTGATTCATTGGCAAAAACCGGAAATATATAAACCTCCTGGTTGGAGTGCTTATCGATCACTGCAGGCTTAAGAGACATGTCCGGACTGTGGGGTGGATGGTACGCTCTTCCAACTTCTGGCAGAATATCCTTTCAGAGTCTAGCTTTCGGCCCAAGCGAAATAGCAGAATCTGCGGTTCGCAAAGAAGATGAATAGGTTCGACAACGAACACAGGGCTAGAAGAAACGAACCTGATGTGGCAGAGAATAGAAGAATATGAGGGGATGGGTTTCATAGGGGTCGATAAAAAGAGCCTAGAAAGGTTTATTGGCTAGACTTCGGGCTCCCTTCTACTACTACTAACTTTGAATGCATGAGGTTTGAGAACTATGTATACCTATCACAATAGAACATGTCACAAATTAGAGTTACGCCAGGTAATTGGGTCTATTCTTTTATCCTAGATATTTCAGTTGGACAAATACCAAAAAAATATTTATAGAAATATTACGATCTAAGTAAGAGCTCTTATGATATCCCTCGAAGGAGTTCTGCTATTTTTAGTCGTAGAGAGATTGACGTAGTCGGCAAATAATAAACATTTTTGCCGTTTGTGATATGTCAAAAAATCATTTAAAACCACCGAAATTCAACTGCCTGAAATAACGGAATCCATTGTACATACCGAACGGACATTTTGTACCGGTATTTAAAATCCAAACATCCCACGCGCATCTCTTAACCGATATTTTTTTTGAATGAAGTAGTTTTCTTTTTGTATTTATTTGCTTGCTTGCGCAATAACCGTTGATTTGAAGCTAATATTTAAACGAATATATTTATTTAAATGTAAATATTTGCTAGAATCAGCAAATTTCTTTTTTTTTTTTCAGTTGAACAAAATATATATAAACAGAAATTAACAATGTTCGTATAATTAAAAATAACAATACTTCTGACTTCCATAGTATTCATTACATTTATTAGAACTTTAATTATTCGCTAGGAATATCCTGTTTATTGTCAAGGACGCGCCACAAACAGCGACACTCATTTTTCAAAAGTATCACTCATTTTTCAAAATTTTATAATTGTTTTGTACACTCCCGTTCAATAACATTGAACAGATCTTAACCGAATCAGCCTCTCACAATTTTGATTATTCTTGTAGTAAATGTTTTTTACTATACTTCCATTTCTTTTTTCAAACAAATATATACTACTTATCTTTGATAAATGAATAATTATACAGAGAGTCACAAAAGTGAGGAGGTCTATAAAATTTAAGAAAATTAACATTTCAGGTCTGTTCAATTTTATTGAACGGGAGTGTATCTTATTTATTCGGTTTTCGAAAAAAAAAATGCTTTAAATGACCGAATGAATAGGGTACAATTATAGTTGAAACTTATGAAAACCCGAAACTTCTATCCCGAAATCGAAAATTTTAGCATTTTGTGTTAGAAGAATTTAACATCCGGTACTATGGCGGTGCTGTAGTTTTTTTTTTCAAACGCGATTTTCTACGAGACTAATTGCGATATCAAATCGCGGTTTGCGGCATAAGCTAGCACAACCATTTTCATTCCGACAAAATGGCGGTGCTAACTTCACACACATAAATGTATGGCACTTTATATAAATAGTTTTCTTATCTTTCAAATAAATTTGTTAATATACATGTTGTACAGTTATTCTTTAGATACAATAAGATTCTAAATAAAATCTATTAATACATAAAGATTAAATAAACTAAAAGCGTTGAGATAAATAGTTTGTTCAAATAAATATTATTAGTTAAAATAATAATATGTTTTAATTAATTAATATTATTGACTAATTAATAAATAAACTATTAAATGTTTAAACAAATTAGTGAACTTGATTTTTATAACAAATACATTATAATTAATGTACTAATTTAATTGATACACCATTAAACTAGTTTTTTTTTTACTCAAATAGTTCTTCTAATAGTTATTTTGTTATAAGTGGTAAGAGAAACATCTGCTATTAGTTAAAGTTTATACTTCCTCATTTTATTTACACAGTATCAAATCAATTTTATCTAAGTGCATCGCTGGCTGCTGTTATTCAATACAACAAAATGTTTAGGATGTTTTAGATAAATAGTTACAACAAAAAATTCATACGGTTTAAAACAAAAATATATCGAACAGAACTCGTTACTTTTTTTTTTTTGTTACTAATAATTTTTTATTTGAAACATTTTTTCGAAAATCAAATATAATCCGCACAAATCGATTTCAATCGTTGCTGTCCTAGATGGGACACACTTAGACCTTGAGGTCCATTGTGATTGGGGCTGAATGATCCTTACTACTACTCCTTAAACCATTTGGAGCCGTTTAGATACAGTAATATGGATTGGACGCCGGTAGACCTCAGCTCAGAGAGGTCGTCAAAGAATGGTTGGCCCAAAAGGGCGAGTTTCTTCTCCTCACAGTGGCAGCTCCTGAAACATGTCTGCCGGCCAGCCAGTGTTCTGTGAAGCCTGCTATAGCATTGCCTCTAGACAATATCCGTAGAGAGATAAAATCTTCGGAACGTCTCTCTTCACCTTATATTGGCTTTACCTATTAAGGTTTCGTTCGGGAATAACTTACACATCATATATATTTTGGACCATTTTGTGGAGAACTGTGCGAACCGATTTTAGCTCTTTCACAAACTTAAAGACATTTCTTCGTTTTTGAACACGATCAAGAACTTTCAGCTCGTTTTTGAACTATCGTGTTAACGGGCAGACAGACTAGCGAACATGTGGTTTAAATCCGAGAAAAATATGCAACCGTTGCAAACTTTGGACTAAACTTTGTAATAGAATAGGGCACAGAAGACCTCTTGGTCTAGGTGCTAGGGACCCACTTGTGGTATCCCTCTTTCTAATTATTATTGTAATGGAATAACATTTGAACTTAACGCAATCCTTGACTGTTCAGTACATACAAATGTTCACACTTAGCCGACGTAAGTAAGTAGTCGGTAATGGTTTTGAGCAGAGGTGGGCACAGACAGCTCGTCTGAGCCTTACGAGCTCTCCATAAGCTGGGTGAGAGTAAGTAAAGAAGGTTTGTTTTGAAGCAAGACGGAACGATGTTTCAATACAGGTTGTCCTACCGATTATTGCCCAATAATTTATTCAATCAATTTAGAAATAGTTTTATAAAATATTTATTGTTTAAATAATATCTTTTACAGTATGGAGAGATACACCTAAAAACATAATAATAATAATAATAACAATAATGATAATAATAACAATAATAATAATAATAATCTGAACTTATCCAAGACTGCTTGCGATGTCTTCTCCATTATTAAATTCACTACTTTTATTTTTTTTGAAAAACAAATTATGCGAAAAATAATTTCCACTACTACAAATAGTACTTTTCACTTTTTCAATTCAAAGTAGACTAACTCGAAGAACTCAAATTCCCACTTTATGTAAAATTTAACTTAATTCATCAAATTCCCATGACACTATACTGAGCATACTCCATACGAAGAAAAAATAATTAAATCAGGTAAATAATTCTTTATTAGTTCTCGGATATGAATAGTAAAATATTTAGACAAATCATTTGGAATTTCTAAAACTTTAATTCTATTTAAATGATCCTTTGCAAAAATTTCCCTCTTTTATTACAATGGTCCTGCGGTAAACTTAAAGGTTCAAAAGATTTATATATATTTTTTATATATTTTATTTTATTCATACACAAGTATGATATATACTAAAAAGGTACATTTTATGACCCTAATTACCAGCCCAAAATTCCAGAGTATGTATTGAATGATTGCTTGTATTATTTACTTTGTATAATAGTGACCATAAAAAAGATTTGGTATTATTATATTTTTTTCAGAAAATGTTTTAATTAAAAAAAGAAAATATTAATAATTGGTAGGTTACCCTGTATTAACTCTATCTCTCTTCCCTACCTCTCACTCAGAGCTTGGCCGAGTCATCTCCTGCCCACCTCTGGTTTTGAGTAAAGTAATAATTAATAAAATGATTATGGGGTCAGAGTCAGACTTATTGACTGTTTGGTGGTTATTAATACTCACTACATACCTAATTCATGATTCAAAACCAATGATATGCGATTAATTAGTGATAATGACTTAAGTATTTGTTACAGTATTTTTTTTTATTGAACGTTGATAAGGTATTTTTAATTATAATACAACTGATAATAATCGCCATGGATTTTTAACCGTCAATCGTATTCTATGAATGTATGTATATATGCTTTTAGAAGGTATTATTAGGTCCGTTTTAACTTGTATACAATATATAAGGTTTTATAAGTTTAGGTTGAAATTTGTGATGATTAGAAATATTCGGAATATTATGTTCGGTTCATGTTTATAAAATGTTCAGGTCCCACTATCATGGCCTATAGGATTAACAGGGACCTAAATATTTGGGTGAATGAGATAGTCCTCTTTTAAATGAGAAAAATCACTGACTTCTTGAGATTCAAAGGGCCGCTAGCCAAGTTCCATTATATAATATATTTAACGATTTTATAAGTTAAGTCCCAAGTTTGTAACAGTTGGAAATTTTAATTACTGAAAAACAATATTGATATGCGGTTCATAAAATGTTGTAATTTTCTGTTCGTCAAAGCACAGCAAAGAAAAGAGATAACGACCTGAAATTTTTAGAGCTAAAAACTGATTTCGTGATTAGACAGCGAAATCCTTTCATGCTCCACAAAGTCTTTTTTATAAACGTAAGAGATAAATAAAACAAAATGTCCCATTTTTGTAACAAGTTTAAAATCTTTGTTTCATAACCTCCATAGTTTTGATACAAATTCAGCTCAAACATCTATAATTGCCACTAGAGACTTGTAGAGTGATATTTTTATATATCTATGAGTGTATAATAGTATAATAAACAGTCCATGCATTTATATAGAGTATTTAAACAATTAACCCAATTAGTTGTTAAATCTATTGCTTTAACAATCTTAGACATCCATTGAATACTTAAAACTACATTTTGTAAGGTAAAACAGACCTATTTATTTTTGCTATGTTAGTATTTAACACTAATTGACACAGAAAATAATGAATCACAATACTATCGGTTTCATAAATGGCGTTCCTTTTTTCTCCAATTTATTACAATCGATTTGTGCGCGAATCCAATCGAAAAAAAATGGTTGTTCGTTTAAAATTTTAGAGCCACTAAAGTATCGCTCAACGGGTCCATTATGTGCAGATTCTGTCACATTATATTTGACTGCGAACCTCTGAGTTGTAGCAGATACAGGACATTCGGACATTCATCTCACCCCGAATATATGAAGCTTCGGGAGGACCTGATAAGCAAGCTCCAGGCTTTTGCCAACATATGGGAGAAGCGAATCTCGTCGGACTGAGGTAGAAGGGGAGCACAATGGATCATAAGATCGAAGTGCAATACTTTTTAGACCCCAAGATGTATCTATCTATCTAAAGTAGCGCTTATTTTTCAAAATGTTTTAGTTCATTTGTACCATATTCATTCGGTTTTTGGGAAAATGTTTCGAATAAAAGTTGTTGGTACATTTATAATAAACATATTTTATCTGAAGCATTTTTTTCGAAAACCGAATAAATAATATACAAATCTATTAAACAATTTTGAAAAAAAGGACGCTACTTTTGAAACCATGTGTATATTTGAAAGAATTGAATATTGGCAAGTGACATGACTTTGCTATATGTGTGTTTAATTGATTCTTGACCAGATTAGAACAATTATTTGTTTCTAAATTAGAAATTTTTATGATAACCAAACGAACAGGTATGTTTTTAATCGTTCGATTGACGACACACGTCGACGTCGGCGTTCGTAACAATCTTACAACACATTTCATCGATTCAAAATTTCAATTCATAACATATACAGGTCAATGACAAACTTTGTTTTGTTTAATGTCCGTTATTCAAATCAATTTCATAGACATTAATATACAGGGTGTATGAAATTCATTTAAGAAAACAAACAAACAAGTTTTATAAAGTTTTTTGATTTGACGCTTAGTTTTTGAGATATTATTAATAAATTCAACCATTTTGTGGGTGTCGCTACACTTATTGAGAACTCTGATTGTTGCTATTCTAGCATGGCCGCCCTACTCCACTACGGTGGCCCCACCTTCTTACACTATACGTTCTGTGATTGGTGGAGTAGTGTAGCAACACCCAAAAATGTGATTAGTTGAATTTATTATTAATGTTTAATTAATTATATCTAAAAAATTAAGCGTCAAATCGAAAAACTTTATTAAACTTTTATGTTTGTTTTTTCCAGTTCTACACCATGGTATAGTTTTCTTAAATGAATTTCATAACACCCCTGTATATGGACTATTCATGTGATTTAACTAACAAGATTAGCGTATTATGAAAAAAAGGTAAAGAGTTACTTACTGGTTTGAACAAAATACAATTTATTGGAAACAGTCTAAGTGTACGCCTTGCTGTACATAAAACTGGTTCAAATATATAACTATACCAAGCAATTGAATAATTTATTCTTTAAAAACCATATATCACATCATTTGTTACGTCATTCTATACAGGGATGGGGAATATTGACGTGAAAACGTCTATTCGCTCGTTACACTGGTGGCTGGTCGAACATTGTTGTGTGACGAAATACTGTAAGAAATGCGAATACAATGGTTGAACCTACAACTGATAGATCATGCCTAAGTGTCCCGCTGTATTTGTAGGGGCATGCGCATGAATGGTTACGCTTTAGCTTTGTGTAAAGTTGTAAATTGGTGTAGAGTGGAAACTCGGTTAGCTAGGACATTGATTCGGGTGTCACTGCAAGGATCTTGCAAACTCCGTAATATGCTCGGAAGTATAGAAAACGCATATTAGAGAAAAACTCGCTTTGAAAAGAATCCAACGAGCCTTAAAAGCCTAGTGATGAAGGAATGCAAGAGCTACGATAGCATCGGAAACGAAGTGGAAATGGAACACGCATATTATAGAAAAGCTCGCGTCGAAAGAAATCCATCGAGCCTAAAAAGTCGGAGAAATGCGAAAGCTACGGTTAAATTGAATTTTCCATTTTATATCACAGCATTTGATGGCAAAAAGTATTATCAATGTTCAGACATATTACTTAAATGTCAAATAAAGTAAACGTGGGTCATTTCCGTTGGTATGATATAACCGAAAGCCAATCATACTATGGATAAATAATCAATCCCTAGATCCAATCCAGATGCTGTACTTCCAACAAACAGGACAATGAAACAAACAGGACTGGGCGAGGTGCTCTAAGACGAGACCATTCCTCTTCAAGCACCAGATGGGGGAGCACAATAGATCTTATAGGTCGCAGTGTACCAAATTCCCCCGTTTTTACCATTCATTCATAGACCCTAGTTTACAAAAAAAAAACAACAACTAATAAAACATGTAAAATGTATTTTAAAGAGCATTTAATCATTTCCATTTTAAATATGTTCAAAAAGACTTTAAATTTGACCCATCCCTGTATTGCACTATATATGGGCCGTCCAGTTTTTAGGTCTATGATGTATTACACACATATTATGTGTGTAAAGTTAGCACCGCCATTTTGAAGAAAAAAAATCATTGTGCTAGGTATGTGCTACGTTGTGCCGCAAGCCGATCTTGAAAAATGAAGCGAGAATTCGAAAAAACCGTCCCAACACCGCCCATTTTTCAGAAAATGGTAATACCTAGCACAAACTAGCACAATGATTATTTTTTTGTTTTTCAAAATGGCGGTGCTAACTTCACACACATCACATATTTGTGTAATTCAATTATATGATTTTGTTTGAAGACAATAATAATTTTACTTATAAAAATTTGATGTAGGCGTCATGAAAACAAGGCTTGTCTCTCGATTTTAATTGAATTGTTATGATATAATTAAAATCGGATTATTATATTTATTCACTTCAAATATGTTTCGTTATTTTATTATTTCTTAGAAATTGGGTAGGGTTTTTTCTTAAATAATCCATTTAATGGTTCCGTACACACATGTCTATAATTTATATTGATTGGTTTATGTATCAAATCCACAAATTATATGCAATTTTAAGGGATTATATTCTAGTAATTTCATTTCTTGCATTTTCTTGTACTATAAAAATAAAATAGTGGACCCAAGGATGCCAGATAGAAGAAACTAAAATTCTTGAACGGTATTTAAAATTTGTATTAAATAGAGTTCGTTAGTCTTGGCCTAACCCTAAGAGAGTTTTTTTTTGGCCAAATACTGATTCAGTGATTCTTTAGTCAAGAAAATGAAATTTTTCTAGAGAAAGTTTATGCAGCTTCTTTAACTGAAGTATATATATTTAACTCAAATATATTTTACTGAAGTATATCATTACTTCTTTAAAAAGTTTCATTTGTTTGGGTTAAACAAACGTTTATTTTGTTCCGTAATTTTAGCATCTTGGTCCAAAGAAATCATCATTTCAGTTTAAGAATTTCGAGATTCTTGAGTCAAGAGCCAGTTTATCTTTGGTTAAGATAATTTTCTCAAGTCAAAACTATAGATGTCAAGATACTTATTTTCGTATACCAAATATATATTATCTTCCCTATTTATGAGAGTCAAAAATTCTAGATTTAAAAAATTCTTTCTTACTGCAAGGAATTACTTCTATCAGTGTAGTTCAGAGAACAGTTTCATTCGGTTCGCCGTATTTATTCCTACCGCGTAGTTAAATCAACTACGATTACTTTCAGTTTTACCCCCATTTTTTTTTTTTTACTTACTATAACCTAAAACGAATCATTCATCATTCCTGTAATATTTCAGTTGCATCCTGTATATGTGCTTGTTAAATTATAATTACTAAACAGGACGCGCGGGTGGTCGTTAAAATACATTTTTATTGTACAATAGAGATATACAGCTTGTATTTTAAAATAGACCCAATCTGGTAATAATTTATAGTGTATCAGTTTGGGTTCAGTAACAAAGTACATTATATCATGGTATACTGTGCAAAGACAGTGATGTACGCTTGTATTTTAAAATAGATCCAATCTAGTAATATCAATATTAATTAGAAAGAGGAGTACCGCAAGTGGGTCCCTAGCACCTAGACCAAGGGGTCCTCTGTGCCCTCCTTAAGAACAATCTGTCACCCGAAGGCGAGACGTCTTCGGGTAAGAGGCGCCATTCTAAGCAGATGAAGCTATAGGATTTTGCCGAGGCTGGATGCCACACAGAAGGTCCTCATCGTCCTCCATCTTACAAGTGGGATCTACAGAGATCCCCAAGTTATGTAGGTGGTAGTTCAATCGACAGTGTACTGTCAAGAGCCCCACTATCCTTCTCAATTGCATTCTATTGAGTTTCAACCGAGCACAGTGGAATGGCCTAGCTGTGTTTATGCACAACTTGGCCTGTCGCATGCCCGACCCAATCTAGAAACAATATATAGTCCATCTGTCACTGTCTATGCACAGTATACCATAATATAATGTACTTTGTTACACCCAAACTGCACTCCACAAATGTATGTGGTGACAACATATTAGCAGTTTAAGTGTAACAAAGTACACCATATCATGTAACAAAGTACACTGCAAATAGACAGCGATAGATACTACTATACATAGTTTCCAGATTGGGTCTATTTTAAAATACAATCTGTATAGCTGACAAAGCTAAAGGTTATCTTGTTGCGTTAGTGTTGTTATTAAATGAAGAAATTTCTATCTAAAAATAAACTTGAAAAGTTCAATCAACTGATGATGATGACAGTTAGTGATATTCTCGTGAAGTTGATAAACGATGAGTTAGTAGTTTTTTTTATTAAAAACAAAACACTACCAAGTTGTCATTTTGTCACAACATTGAAGTTCCCACTCCCACATCCGCTAATTACATTAAATCAACAATTATCGTTATTAGGGTAAGTCTCTACGAGTACAAGAGATATCTTTTTTTTTTTTCACCGATAAAATCAATAGAAATTCAATTGTTTATTTTTCAATAAATATTATATTCGTTATATATGCGAGTATGTCCGTCTGTCCATTGTATTCTCTTATCGTTTTGTTTTTAACTATTTATTAGAATATATGTAATGTACAGTTTGATGCATTATAATTGCACTGACTGAACTAAAAGGTTTGGAATTTTTATCAATTGTGTGATAGTTTCAGGGTTGGTGTAATTTAGCTGTGTGTAATTGTACACAAAATATCAAGTATTATGGGTGTACTCGTTTTGGGCGCTTATATGCTTTCAGCGCCATCAATAGGTGTTTTAGCGAATTTCCTGAAAGGAAACAGAGCTATAGGTAGCGTACCGACTTCAAAATTTTGCAAAAATTTCTTCAAATGTTCATCGATCCTACCTAGTACATGTCGAAAATCACCATCTGTAAAATTTATATGTATATATCCATGGACATATATATATATATATATATATATATATATATATATATATATATGTGTCTGTAATCACTCTAGCGGTCATAATTTTAATCTGATTGGAATGAAATTTGGTATTTAAGGCGCTTTTGGTATTCAAAAGGTCAAGTTCGTTAATGGGTAAAATCGGACAAGGAGGAAGGTGGGGTTTAGAGGGAGGGGGAAACACAAAATTTTACATATCTCCCTTAATATTCGAAAAATCGAAAAATTTATAAGTAGTAAAGTTGTAGGTACTAAGTTTTACTGTAATTTTGTTTCTTATCATTTTTCTGTTAGACTAATATTTACAGAAATATTAACGGTTTAAGATTAAATTGCTTAATATCTCTGTACACATTAGAGTTTGAGCAAAAATGATAAGGTGATGAATTGTAGCAAACATGATTTTCTACAACTTTATACCTTACGCATTTTTCGACTTTTCTAATATTAAGAGAGATATTTTATATTTTGTGTTTTCTTCTTTCTTTATAACCCGAATGAATAAGGCATAAATACAATTTTGAAATAATAGCGATATTTTTGCTGTCAGTTTTACTTCTATTTTCTTTTTACTAAGTTTTATTTGTTTAGTTATATAAAAGGGTGTGATTGTACCGTTACTTTTTCAACGTGTTTCAACTAAAATTAAAAAAAATTAATATACTAAAATTCTTTAGAATTGGCGTCACTGTCACGTAAAAAAACCCCAACGACCACTTTGAATATTTAATGTTCATTATTTTTATTATAAAAATTCATGTAAGCATTTGTTTAATGTGACTCTTAGTCAGTGATGATTATTGGTACTTAAAAGTTAGTCATCTCATCATTATTCATGGACTGATCATACTTCCTGAATTCTACTGAAAAATTCAACGGACATTTACCGTCCGTATAAGGTGTGCATCACACTCTGTATGATATGACAAATATCATTGATTATTGTGTTTATTAACGTAGTTGCCTTGTAGTCGTCCAGTTTCGTAAAGTTTCGGCTTAGAATCCACATCAAATATATGAATTGACAGAGTGTATTCGTTTTAGGCTCCTACACGCTTTAAAGCGCAATTAATTGGTGTTCGTTTTGGCTTATGAACGCTTACTCTACTCTTGTTTTGGCTTTATATGTACGTGTAAGCGTTAGTTGGCATCAATATTCAATTGGTGGATGAAAACAGGTTTTCAAGCAATATAAAGGTGCGTCCACATACACGCGCCACGAACCCCGAGCGGTGTGCGCGCCGCTCGCCTTTGGTTCGTTGGAATTGTTGATTTCAACGAACTTTCAGCGTTCCATAGGAAACCCACGAACATATATTCATTTTGCAGTGAAATTGTAAACATGTTTACGCGTTGGGAAAATCTCGCGATTATTATGAGTGGTGCGGCATTATTAATGGCAAGTTCGTCAAACAAAAAGAAACGTCGACGTTGGTGGTGCACTGAACTTTATAAAAAAAAGAAATAATTCAGAACTTATGATGGATTTGAAGTCACAACAAATAAGTGGTCAATATAAAAATTTTATATTGACATTTTTTTAAAATACTACATTTCAATTAATATCTAAAAAAAAAACAATAATCACCTGTGCGCTAAAAACGATAAACCTTTCACGAACCCGTCCACATATGAACTGTGAACATACAAAGTGTTCGTTGAAAAAACCTACTTCAGATGGATCGTTGTGTGCCGCGCGCGCGCACCGTCCAAATATGACGAATTTGATTCGCACGAGCGGCGCGTGTACCGCGCAGCACGCAACTGTGGGCGCACCGTAATGTTTGTTCGAGTAATTTCAAAAAATCAAAGCAAAACCCCCGAAACTGACAACTTGATAAAGCAAGTCGGTAATTTTGTATTTTATGGGATTTTTTTTCGTTCAGAAAATAAAGATTTAAAACATTAAAATACACTGAAAAAAAACTAGACAAACGTTTATCCAGTATTCGTTTTAGGTGTTAGTGCGATATGGCGCTCACACTTTTGCTAGTTTTGCTGCCCTATCTCGATAGAAAAAGCGTCTGTGAGCGTGGTGTCTATCGTGGAACTCATCCATTAGAAATTACGACTAAATGAAAGCCCTAAATGAAAGGCGAAAGAGTGATAGACGATTGAACCCTCTGGTAGACGGATATTATAGTTATAAATAAAACTAAAAACAACGGTCCTTTTATTTAAAATTTGAATAAAATAAATATATTTAAAATTAAAACCACACAGTGTTTGGTTTGGTCGTGTTACGAAACGGTAAATCAAAGAATACACTTTTAATTTTTAACCAAAAATAATACAACAAATTTTACTATCTTGAATTTGATAAGCATGGCTTGAGTAAAGTAATTTGGTAATATGGTAAAATATGGTGTGTTCACTTGCTTCAATTACTTTTTATTTATTATGTTTATATATTTAAAAAAAAAAAATAAATAAATAAAAACACTCTTAATTATACGATAACAAAAGTTCAATTACCTGTACACAACAACGGTTAAGTGTTCCAATAAGGTCCAATATCATATACCACACTGTATATGTTAAATAACACACGTGTTTATTATTTGAACTGAAAATATTGAAATAGATAATGAACAGATTTCCCCGTTTGGCCTCAATAGAATCCTATAGCTTCATCTGGTTAGCACCAAGTTGTTCTCAAGGAGGGCACAGAAGACCCCCTTGGTCTAGGTGCTAGAGACCCCTTTGCGGTACCCCTCTTTCTAATTATTATTATTATTCCCCCTTTACCCCATTCTGGCTCTGTAGGAACATCCGCGTATCATCCGCCCTAAGGAGTTTTGGTTTCCGCAAGACTCCCTGGCATATTAAAGATAGTATACTTCCTTCCAGTTTTTTCTATCCGAGATAGAGGACAGAGGATATTGTCTCTGAAGTCTTAGGCTGGAAAATATAGTCCGGATGCCTCTTGAGCTTCTAGTGACTGGTAAACATCCCAACCTGAAGGTTTATTTGGTTTTTGCCATAGTTATTCCTGGATATGGTTCCGGTCCCTAGCATGGGAGTGTGACTCCTTCATTGGCATGTTCGTCGACCGTTTCGCAGTGTCTTGGTACCCACATAAAGGTGATCTGTTTTGTCCTTGCCAGGTCCTCATGTGATTCTACGCATTCGAGAATCAGAGAAGATGTTATTTTAGCGGAGCAAATTGCGTTGAGCACAGTCTAACTGAGTGTAATCCAGGCGCTGAGTGTAACCCGCTACTTTTTCCATATTTGCTACTATGAAGTATGACATAAACCTCTGTTAGAAAAATAATAGCGTATCGTCCTAGGACCTAGTGCATAGCTGACTCTAATGTCGCTGTTTTCACGTACACTCCGACCCTCGTTTAACCCTATTTTTGCTTCGAACCATCAGTCTAGCATACTAGACTTGCCGGAAGCTAATTTTCTCTTCCGTCCACTTTTCTCTATCCATGATAGAGGGGTAATATCACCTCTGAAGTCTTAGGCTGCAAACTTGTTAATTGTAAGCTCTGAGGACTATGGGCTATAAAAGTAACTCTCGTTTTTTAGCGAATTTTCTGAAAGGAAATAGAGCTATTGGTCCCGTACCGAAGTCAAAATTTCGCAAAAATTTCTTCAAATGTCCATCGATCCTACGTAGTAGAAGTCAAAAATCACCATCTGTAAAATTTATATATATATATCTATGGACATATATATATATATATATATACATATATATATATATATATGTGTCTGTAATCACTCTAGCGGTCACAGTTTTCATGTTATCGGAATGAAATTTGGTATTTGAGGCGCTTTTGGTATTCAAAAGGTCAAGTTCGTTAATGGGTAAAATCGAAAAAGGGGAAAGGGGGGTTTAAAAGGAGGGGGAAACACAAAATTTGACATATCTCCCTTAATATTCGAAAAATCGAAAAATTTATAAGAAGTAAAGTTGTAGGTATTAAGTTTTACTGTAATTTTATTTCTTATCATTTTTTCTGTCACCCTAATATTTACAGAAATATTGACGGTTTAAGATTGAAAATTAAATTCCTCACTATCTCTGTACCCATTCGAGTTTGAACAAAAATGATTAGGTGATGAATTATAGCAAACATGATTTTCTATAACTTTATTCCTTACGCATTTTTTGATTGTTCTAATATTAAGAGAGATATTTTGTGTTTTCTTCTTTCTTTATGCCCCCATTTCTCCTTGACGTATGTCATTTATTAATAAAATTAGCCTTGCAAATAGTAAAATCATATACGACATTTCATTTTGATCAGACTAAAATTATGACCGCTAGAAAGTGATTTATATATTTTAAGGAAATTCGCTAAGTTGAAGCAGCTCCTGCGTAACGAATTTTTTTTTAATTTGTTTATAGTTCATTTGTACTTTTTCATTCGGTTAACGGGAAAAAGTTTAGAGTAAAAGTTGTTAGTTTATTTGTAATGAACAACTTTTAATTCGAAACATTTTTTCAAAAACCGGCAAAACAATTTTGAGAAAAGAACTCAACTTTTATGGTCCATCTACTGTATACCTCTTACAATTTTCGAGATAAAATTTGGTATCGTTTAACAGTAGGTTCATTAAACAAACTTGTCAAATCAAATTCTGAAACAGATTTTTTCTAGTTCAGTCGAACATTATAGAAAATATAAACAAATCAATAATTAATGACCGAATGTAAAACGTTTGAAAAGAAATTGTTTTTAACATGAAGTACTTACAGACCAGCATTGGTTGGTGATTCATCAATTAAAAAAAAGTCATAATTACCTCTTTAAATGAATTAATAATGTATGTTGTTGCGATTTCTTGTGTACAATAAAAGTAACACAACACACATAAAATTTAAATTAAAAAAACAATAACATTATCTAACAACTACCATTAATTATAAAAAAAATCATAAACATTAAACTATACAGTCTGTTTTCAAAAGCATTTCTAATAGGGAATCAATGTTAAATAAATAAATAAAATATTTACTATAAAACCATACATGCATACACATATTTACAAACATCTGGGCTGCTTGTGTTATGATGTTTGATTGATGTCATTTAAGAGTGGGGTTTTAATGATACTCACTTAATTTATAATATTATAGTTCATTATATATGCACACATACACTACTGACTACAGTGTACCCCCACTATTTTTATTTCTTTATGAAGCATTGTGTAGTTACTATAGTAAATAATATTTAACATTGATTGTCTATTAGAAAAGCTTTCCAAAACAGACGGTATATATTGTTAGCTATTGTAAAGTACAACGTGTGCCAGTTAAAACATGAGACAATATTTTATTCAATGTTTAAGATATCTATCAATAGTAATTTAAATATAAATATTAAAAAACTTCCAGAGGTCCAGGGTTTGGTTCCTGGTGGATGAATTAATTTTTTGCATATCAATATTTCATTAACAAATTCAATGACATGTTTGTTTATATAGTAAATGCTAGTTCTTTCATTCTAAGTCTTACGTAGCCTTAATAACAATTGACATTAGTATTGTATTGTGACCTGAATAACACAGTTAGACTGATCTCGGTGCCGGGTCACTCTGGCGTTAAAGGGAACGAAATAGCAGACTCGTTGGCACGAGAGGGGTCATATCAAACGCCCCTTTCACCTGAGCCTGTCAATCCCATAGCAAGATGCTCCGTAATTTACCGTATCAAGGGGTGGCTGCGAAAAGCTCATCTCGATTACTAGGACTTTGCGCAGGGCATGCGACAGGCCAAGTTGTATATAAGTACAGCTACGCTATTCGACTGTGCTCGATTGAAACTCAATGGAATGCAGTTGAGAAGGGTGGTGGGGATCTCTAATGATCCCACTTGTAGGGCCTATATGGAGGACGATGAAACCTCCGTACATGCTATTTGCACCTGCATAAACCTGCTGGGTGCACGTATAGAACGTTCGGGTCCAAAACCTTGGATCCATCAATCCTGGGAGCCATCTCGGCGGAGAAGTTGTGGACCTTCTGTGTGGCGTCTGGCTTCGACAGAATCTTACCCGGAGACGTCTTGTCTTCGGGTGACAGGTTGTTCTCAAGGAGGGCACAGAGGACCTCTTGGTCTAGGTGCTAGGGACCCATTTGCGGTACCCCTCTTTCTAACTATTATTGTTATTACCCTAGTCAAGCTTTTCCCTTACCAAAAGGTAATTGCATCCCGGTAAAATCCTGGGTTCCATCAAAGAACTGATTTGGGGATACTAATAGGCAAGAGGAAAGTCAGAATAGACCATTAAGGTCGTAGTGACTGGATTTTTTTTGTCCACACCCACCAATCTTATAGTGATTTAATTTAAATATGTTTCGTCCCACTGATTAGTTCGTTCTAACGAAGTATTTCATTATTTTGTGGTTTTTGAGTGCATTATATACAAATAAAGCACGCATGTAATATTTGAGTGTCATTTTCTAGGACATCCTGTAAATGATTTAATTATGAATGATAATGTTGTACTTTTTTTTTACATAATTTTTATATATCCTCTAATTATTAACTTCATATCTATTTCCGTTACGTTCCACGTGGTTATTATTTTTAAATACAGTTAAATTTCTCTAATTATATGTTCAATCAAAAATATTGTCACCAAAAACCAATAAATCAATTGATATTATCGATTAGTTTTTATAGACAGACCACAAACATAAAAAAAAAAACAAATTAGATTTTAAAATGTGATTTTTTTTTTTAATACAATTTTTCAATTATGTTGGAATTTAACAAAAGAGGCCTCTGATTTTTATATTATTTCGAAGATCCGGGGGGAGATTGATAAACAGCAGTAAAAAGCAATAGAAGAGTTTCTTTTGGAGTTTACTCCTTTAAAATCGATTTCAATGTAATCAAGTGTTTAAAAAAATCGTTGTTTTTTTTACAAGCTAAGAACGCTATGATATTCAATTTGAATTTGTGTTGCTTTACATATCTTTTCTGATTGATTTTACATTATAAATTTTCCTTTTACGTATGTCATTAATTTATTTAGAAAAATAATAATAAAATGAATTTTTTATACAAATTTAAATAATATTTTAAATTGTATATTAAATGTTAGCTTCTAAAAAAAACAAAAATTATTTTAAAATTTTGTTGATAGTCATTTCCACAGAAACTATACTTCTAAAAACTAACTATAAAATTTCAATTTTGATTGTCATTTCCATAGAAACTATAAACTATACTACTAGCACACTATAAATCGTTATATATAAGTTAGAAATATGCAAATTTGTATTTTGGCTATTAATAAATTTAAATTTTTTATAAATGAATTAATGTTAGCGCCATCTAAGCAGAATATTACAAAATTAAATTACTTTTCGAATCATAGATTCGTCATATAGTAAATAACTTATAAGAGTAAACTCCACCACGCGTCGGAGCAGACACTTTTTGTTTATTTGTCAAAATTGTTTTCAGTTAAATTGTGCCGAATCCATTAGGTTTTCAAAAATATGTGTAGAACAAAAGTTGTTTGTTTTTGTATGATGAACAACTTTTATTCGAAATATTTTGTTGAAAAATCAAAAGGATTTGATACAAATCAAAGGAACAATACTTTTGGAGTCTATGAATACATTAAAACTGAGGTTTGACTGTATATTTGCATAAGATTATCGATGAACAATTATAAAAACAGCGGTTCGAACAAATAAACATGTCTGTCCGATATCAGTTATTGTTACAAGTCTTCGTATGTCACATATAAACATTAATTTTTTGTAATATGAACATGTTTTATGTTTGATGTCGTGTTACTTTCAACACAAACAAAGATTAACAAACTACTTCACACTTAATAGTCTAGTCGGCACAGTCTGGAACGCGAGGACTACTCAACGTGGATGAATATTTCAACATAAGGTCCTAAAGATGCTCGTTCCTGATCGTTTAGCGAATAGAAGTGCAGAAGCACCTTTCTTGGGATCGGAACCCTTTTTTTTGAGTGTCCAAATCAAAAAATTCAGATGCGGGCTAACGTCTTGGATTGAGATATGATCTTGTCACCTAGCAGAACAGGTGACAACTATTTGGACACTGTCCCCTGAGGTATCCTCTCAAGAAGTTCGGCTGAGAATGATATTTGACGCTGTTCTGTGAAGATGCGGTGGAAACAGCAGTCTACTTTGCAACTGCGAGGCTATCGCCTAGCAAAAGCTGAACTTTTTAGGTTGAGTGAGACAACTTAATACAGGTAAAATTCTTGGATTAAATTCCTAGGTCTTGGGCCTAGTCTCAGGATTCTAATAAAGAGGGGAGAGCGCAAGAGACCATTAAGGACGAAATGACCGGAGGGCTTGTTTCATACCCTCACTTATCTAATTTTATCTTATCTAGAGTAACTCGAGATCAATTTACTATCCTAACAAGGGCTAAACCTCATACATTCGTCATGGCTAAAACTGATATATATGCCACTCGGTCCATGAACACCCACGATCTATCCCATGGTCGGATATATCTGGCATTCGAACTCGGAAGAAATATCGCAACCATTTTCGAGAACCACTGCACAAACCATTGCTCTTTTCCTAGTTGGTGGAGGAGGGATCTTTAAGAAGTGAAAGAACTGCGAAATGTTAAAATACTATTTAAAATTCCTTACCAACGTTTCCACTTTTTAACCCACCATAATCACTTGATTGTGTTTGGGGATTTTTATTTATTGATAATTTATAACTGATCCTTAAATTTTCATACTGTCTGATCCCGATTTTTGAGACTTCAACGGCTGGACTATCAGACGTGTTACGTTGAATACTAACTCTTTGCTCTAAGTTAAAAATTACTTTACTAATTTATGCACTGCTTGTAACTGTTTTAAAAATATTATTTTATATAAAACGGTGTTTTTCAGTAACTCTTTAATTCATTTTTGGATGGTTAATGACTTTGTGTGTGAAGCTATCACATATTTTGGCTAATAAATTACCGTTTTGGATTGGTTTTTATGGAATCACGGAATATAGGTGCGTATATTCAAACAATGATATGAGTATTATTCAAATTATTTTCCGGTCTAAATTTGAATTATGTGAGATCATTTGTTGTTTGTTGAATATTTTTAACTGTACTTCGTGACTTTTGGATGAAAATTTATGACTATCTAACTAACTTGTGGTTAAAAATTATTAGGAATATTTTTTCTAAATCGATCTGTCGTGAATCGGGCAGTCGGATCGAGTACATTTTCTTTTCGAATAAGTTCCTAACAATATTTCCTGAAAGATTTATCAAAATCGGTTCAGTTCTGGTAGTATTAGTAGTTGTAGAGGGTAAGCAGAAGCCTGCACTAATTTCGTGCTTAAACCAAGAATTTCTGACTCTCATATATAGGGAAGATAATATAGATTTGGTATAAGAAAATAAGTATCTTGACATCTATAGTTTTGACTTGAGAAAATTATCTTAACTAAAGACAAACTGACTCTTGACTCAAGAATCTCGAAATTCTTAAACTGAAATGATGATTTCTTTGGACCAAGATGATAAAATTTCGGATCAAAATAAACATTTGTTTAATCCAAACAAATGAAACTTTTTAAAGAAGTAATGATATACTTCAGTTCAAATATATTTCAGTTAAATATATATACTTCAGTTAAAGAAGCTGCATAAACTTTCTCTTCTTGAGTATTTTATTTTTTTTAATAAGAAAAATACTTTTTTTTTTACAAGAATTTAATTTCCTTGACTAAAGAATCACAAGAGTATTTGGATAAGAAAGACTCTCTTAGGCCAAGACTAATGAACTCTACTTTAATGAATTTTAACACCGTTCCAGAATTTTAGTTTGTTCGCTCAACTAAACACATGTATTGGTTCGTATTGGTTCTTGAATGAAAACAAGGGTTTCTCTTTTGAAGAAAATATATTTTGTATATATTTTCTTTTTTTCTTTGTGTATATTTTAAATATATTCTTTATGCATGCCCTGCGTAAAGTCCCAGTAATCGAAATGAGCTTGTTTCAGCCACCCTTTGATTCGGTAAATTACGGAGCATCTTGCTATGAGAATGATAGGCTCAGATGAAAGAGGCGTTTGAGATACGACCCCTCTCGTGCCAACGAGTCCTCTACTTCGCTACCTTTAACGCCAGAGTGACCCGGCACAAAGATAAGTCTGACTGTGTTGTTCAATGCCAGGCGATTAAGCTCCTCGAAGCATTCATAGACTATCCTCGATTGGTTGAAACACTGTATGTAAAACAAATATTTTTGGTACCACTGTTCAAATTACATAAATCAATTAATCAAAACATTTTGAAATCATTTTTGATATGATTAGAAATACCAATAATTTATCTTAAAAAATATTTATTATGAAATCATTTAAATGGAATGCCGACATAACATTCTTTAAATACTTGGAATAGGTTTGGTTGGCTGTTCATTCATTTATTTAGATTTTATTATAATGGGGGACCAGCCCTATATTTTTACAGGATGATTCACAACAACTCATTCAACCTTTTTTTTAGCGAATTTCATGAAAGGAAATAGAGCTATTGGTCCCGTACCGAAGTCAAAATTTCGCTAAAATTTCTTCAAATGTCCATCGATTCTTCCTAGTAGATGTCAAAAATCACCATCTGTAAAATTTATATATATATATGTATTTATGGACATATATATATATTATTTATATATATATATATATATTATTTATATATATATATATATATATATATATATATATATATATATGTCTGTAATCACTCTAGCGGTCACAGTTTTCGTTTTATCGGAATGAAATTTAGAGAATTACAAAAGTGAGGAGTTTTATGAAATGAAAGAAAATTAACATTTCAGGTTGGTTCAATTTTATTGAACGGGAGTGTACATTTCAACATGTTTTTATACATCTATGTATGTGTAGAAGTAAAATAAACAGGGTATTTAAATAAAAGCTTGTAAAAAAAATTTCATAAATATGTTACAAAATTACATTGAACTTGACTTTGAAATTATTGATTTATTAAAAACGAAACAAAAAAAAAAAAACAGATTTGTTTTTTTTCTTCAAGAAATTCTTGAAAAAAACAACCCAATCGACCCAATCTGAATATTGAAATCAAACTCTCTTAATATGTGTTTTGAAATAATGATTGTTTTTTTTTTTATTTGTTTGTTTTAATTGTAATTTAATAACTTTTTTTCTCTCTCGAGTACAACTTGAGCCGCAGAGTGCTGTTTTTTGTTTGTTGTCTTCTTATTTATTACTCATGCAATCAGTTGAACACATTTTACAATCAACGATAAAACAGCCACGAACGGACGGTGCATAGATTAATAAAAAAAAATTATTCATCGATTAAGTGTCATAAATACCTGCAGGGTTCTGTAATACAAATAATTGATTTTTATAAGCTTTTATTAACTGTTTGTAAATGCCGGCAGTACACTCTGAGTAAGACGTAACATGCGCAAGACCAGCCAAGTAGCTGCGCTTCTAAAGACGTTGTGTGTACTTGGAACTGGGAGGTTATGGGTTCGAATCCTGACATCGACAGTTTGTCATTTATCAAAAAAAAAAGGGGGCGGTTAGTTGACTAAACTATCGGCGTATGGACAAGAACGAAGTAACCGGCTATGCTTGAGAAGGTTTTCTGCAGTTTCCTTCACAAACTCCAGATGAATATCGACATAGTTCCTATCAAAGTCGGCTATAGCCGCACATCCTACCAAATCTTAGTCTACACACAAAATTCCTTGTCCTCCACTCACATCCTCATATCCTTAGGCATCACAATGGACCTTATGGTCGAAGTGTGTTCTCTGTACAATCTATCTATGTATCTAACATGCCCAAGAATGTACCCTCAGCGCTCGGTTTTGCTCGTGTCGACTCGCTTCGTCTCTGGAACGCACCGGTCGAGTTGGTTTTTTGACCACGAGTCAAAGAAAACGAGCGGTGAGTACATGTGCGAGCGCGCTTAGTACACTCTTGTCTGCGGTCGCGATATAACGTGGATTTTGCTCGCCATTTAACTGTTTTAAACGCCATACAATTGTCAACCGCCATTTTAATTGTATTTCAATATTGTCGACAATGGCTGAAACTTTTGTTTTTTTTGCATAAACCTTCCCAAAACCGTATGAATATTTTTTAGTTGATATAATATTCAGATAAAAAAAATGAATCGGACCTGGAAATTATGAAAAAACAAATAATATGTTCCATTTCCTCGAAGCTGAAATTTCTATTTGATCTCTCCGTTTTAAAGGATTATTACAAGTATATTTTGGTACGGAATGCTACAAAAAAAATAAATAAATATTGTATACACAGGTACATAGTCTCAGTGAATGAGTGATACTTGAAGGTCAAATAATTATTATTTCACCTATACAACCGCTAACCTAGCCAGTAAACTTTACTGTAATAGAAGTTTTATACAGAATGATTTTAAAGTTTCTATACTCTTGATTTTCGAACTTATAATTTCGTTATAAATTAATCATTTGTTTCATATTAAAACCGTACCCCGTTGGGACCTTTCGAACGTTATATTTTCGTACAAAATTAGTATGGTTTTAAAATAAAAAGGCAACAGTAACATAATTCCTTGGTGTTTATATTTATACATTAATTGACTTCAATAAAAACAATTTTGTCACGCTATCTATCAAGAGTGTACGTAGTAGGGATGTTTTCTTTGCTCAAAACACACGTGTCTATAATATATGGACGTGATATAATCCTAAGTGCGGCGAGGAAGAAGAAACATCGATCCTCATCATCTTTAACTGCGAATCTATGAACCTTCAGGAAAACCTGATCAGCAAACTCTCCTGGCCATTGCCAAGATGGGAGAATGAATGAATGGGAGATATGGGAGAAGCGAATGTCGTCAGACTGAAATAGAAGGAGGAGCACAATGGGCCATAAGGTCGAAGTGCAGTACTTTTTATAAGATATATCTATATTCGGGGTGAGATGCACCGAATATATTGTATCTGCTGTTATCTAGAGATTCGCAATTAAGTTTCAGTGCATCGAGAAATAGTCTCTTTGATGCATTCCGAAACAGTATTTTCTCGAGCTTTTGCTGCGGTATATTTCCCCTGCGGTATATTTCCACTCGTTGATCACCTGTTTACATGCAGTCTTTGCAATTCCTAAAATAGGCTCTGGGCCTATGAAGGGTATACTGACTCCCTTCTTTGCTAAAGTATCTGCTATTTCGTTTCCTTCGAAACCACTGTGACCCGGCACCCAGATCAATTTAACTTTGTTCCGTTTTGCCAGCTTCAGCAGTTTCTCCAGACAATCCTTGATAACTTTTGAGGTAACCTCAGTTTCAGACAAGGCTTTTAGAGCAGCTTGACTGTCCAAGAGAATACATACGTTCTGGTCTACGTAGGTTCTCACACACGCAAGCCAGTATGGTGTAGACTGTGGCATATTTCCCTAAGTTGAGGCTTATGTTTGCCTTGGGTTGTTCACCGTAAATAAAAGTAAACGAACGAATTAACGATTGAAAGTGAACGAACTTCGTAATCATCGTCTAAATAAAACATATGTTTGGGTGGATACGGACTATAGACCAGAGGTGGGCACAGACAGCTCGTCTGAGCCTTACGGGCTCTCCATAAGCTGGGTGAGAGTAAGTAAAGAAGGTATGTTTTGAAGCAAGACGGAACGATGTTTCAATACAGGTTGTCTTACCGATTATTGCCCAATAATTATATAGTATAGTCTATAGTATAGTCAATATTTAATTTTTTTTGAAAAACAAATTATGCGAAAAATAATTTCCACTACTACAAAAAGTACTTTTCACTTTTTCAATTCAAAGTAGACTAACTCGAAGAACTCAAATTCCCACTTTATGTAAAATTTAACTTAATTCATCAAATTCCCATGACACTATACTGAGCATCCTCCATACGAAGAAAAAATAATTAAATCAGGTAAATAATTCTTTATTAGTTCTCGGATATGAATAGTAAAATATTTAGACAAATTATTTGGAATTTCCAAAACTATATTTCTATTTAAATTATCCTTTGCAAAAATTTCCCTCTTTTATTACAATGGTCCAGCGGTAAACTTAAAGGTTCAAAATATTTATATATATTTTTTTATATATTTTTATTTTATTCATACACAAATATGATATATACTAAAAAGGTACATTTTAAGACCCAAATTACCAGCCCAAAATTCCAGAGTATGTATTGAATAATTGTATGTATTATTTACTTTGTATAATAGTGACCATAAAAAAGATTTGGTATTATTATATTTTTTCAGAAAATGTTTTAATTAAAAAAAGAAAATATTAATAATTGGTAGGTTACCCTGTATTAACTCTATCTCTCTTCCCTACCTCTCACTCAGAGCTTGGCCGAGTCAACTCTTGCCCACCTCTGCTATAGACAGCGAGTGACGGTGCATAGGGCACTTCATTTCCATGAGTAGGTATCTACATATGCGCCGTGGTAATGACCTTCAAACATGATCTATTCCTATACATTTCCGTAATTAAAATTGTTCAAAAATAATAACAACAAAAAAAAAACCTTATTATTTTTTCTTTTCAAGTTATTTAAAAACCAATTTTGGTTTTTTTGTTTGTTAAACTTTATTCTCTCTGACTTTCTCATAATCATCTTCTTCTTTGTAGTCACTGATAGACAGTCAGACAGTCGACGGGATAATGATCATCTTCATTCGATATCGTGACCTTATTGTTAATCGTTAAACGTTATGTAATTGCTCTTTGTTTAAGGGGCAGTACAATCATTAGTAGTTACTTTTTAAATGCGGAGGCTTATGGCCTATACTCTTTGACCCTTGAAAAACACTTTTAAACGATGTCATTTCGTGATAAACTTTGTAGTGGATCGTGGCGAATCAATTTTTGGAAATCAATTTTGATTGACAATCAAGATATCTCTATTAGTTTTTAAAATGGTCTGCACATGGACTATATATCTGGAAATCAATACATGATAGACAATTTTATATGGTAGAAATGAAAAGTGCACCCCAAAAATAGTAGGTTTCAAAAAAAAATTCGTTCAAATCGGACAAAGTTTAGGTGTGATAATCAAAAAATTAATTTTTTGTACCTGGTGACGTCATTAAAATTAAAAAAAATCGTTTTTGGTCTATCACTGGTATATTTTATCCGATTTTGTTGAAATTTTTTTTCAAATCCACTAAATTTTAGTCAAGGAATTCAATTTTGATAGAAAAACCAAGTTATCTTTATTCGTATTTGAGATGGATCATACATAAGTGTTGTATCTCGAAATAGATAAGCGTTAGACATTCCTATATGGTAGAAATGAAAAATACACCCTAAAAATAGTGGGTTTCAAAAAAAATTACATTAAAATCGGACAATGTTTAGCTGTGATAGTCAAAAAATTGATTATTTGTACCTGGTGACGTCATCAAAATCCAAAAAATTATTTTTGATCCATCATGGTCATATTTTATCCGATTTTGATGAACTTTTTTTTTCAAATCCACCAAGTTTTATTCAAGTAATTCAATTTTGATAGAAAAACTAAGATATCTTTATTGGTATTTGAGTTGGCGTGTATATGGGTGTTGTATCTCGGAATAGATGAACACTAAACATTTCTATAGTAAATAAATGAAAAGAACGCCCCAAAAAAAATTTCACAAATCGTAGAAAATTTAGCAGTGTTAGTCAAAAAAATTGATTTAATGAATCTTCAAAGTCTATAAAAATGTGTTTAGGATCTATCAATTCAATTCCAAAGAAAAATTCGGCGATGATTAAACGGAATTGGAAGATCGTTTCTTTGTTACACATAAATCTTACACGATGACTCGTATAAAGCCTTTAAAACCACCTTCGAATCATAGTCCATACAATTTTACTTTATTTTGTGCTTTGTAGTCGAATAACCTTAAATAAATTGTTTTTAAGAACAAATAAATGATTGAGTAGTAGGTAACTGGTTTTCTAAATAATTATCATAATTTTCTATGTAAATTTTTCACAAACAAACAGTATAGTAATTTATTGGGGTCATTTATCAAATGCATTTATGACAAATAATGTTTTTACTAGATCCATAGATCAATTTGTCCTTGAAAGAGAAACTTTGTACAATTTATGCATATATAGATATATATATATATATATATATATATATATATATATATATATATATATATATATATATATATATATATATATATATATATATATATATATAAAAGAATTAGTCCCGAGTGTGTAACGGCTTTTTCGTAAAAGTCTTCATAAAATAACCTAATTAGTCCATTTCGAACAGGATAACTCACAAACACAAAGAAATAACGAGCTTAAAAATGACTTCAAGCTCGGGAATGGGCAAAATCTGTTCGTGCATCCTCCCCTAGAGGGAGGGGTAATCTTTACCTCGAAATATCAGAGATAGACGAAAAGTTTCAACACCAAAAAAACGTCCCAAATTGTTGTTTTTTTTTTCAAATAAACAACTCTTGTTTGAAACTTTAGTATACAATTTCCTCACATTTTTACCTTGAAACAGCTTTATACATACACTTGTATGTGTTTAAAAAGTAAAATAAACAGTTCATACACTGATAATGAACTCAGTATATACAAGGTAATATTTACACAGATGCTATTTTCATTCGTTTTTAGTAAATTTTCAACAAATTTTTTTTTTTCAATTGTTCAAAAATTTTTATTTCCCAGATTTAGAGAGCAATATCTATGAGAGACTAAATACTCACATCAATGTTTGATGATCATTTGGAGTCTGCGTCGGGCTGAGCCTAATGGGCCCCGGTGGCATTATGGCTTTAAGGCCTGTCGCCCTCAAAAACTAAATGACAATAATAATCAAATAATCAAGAGTTTTTGGATGTTTTTATTTTCAAAGACGTACATCTTTAAGAAGCTTCGGGAACCCTTGCAAGCAAAGACACGGATGGCAAACGCCACCCTGAACCTATGGTCAGCCTGACGCTGTTTAGAGTGATCTAGTAAATAATTTGCAGTCTTGTTCGAATAATTATGTTTGAAACGTAAAAAGTTTGTATGCTTCTTGTGTTTCAAGTTTCTGTACTTGTGAATGTAATAATAGTTTTCAAACAAAGGAAATTGAAATAAAACACCTGTTTTTCACTCACAGTTAAAGAAAAAAAACATCGTATAGAATCACCACATAACCTCTATATACATAATCTTACGTGATATTATATTAAGTAAAAGAAAACTTTTTAAATAAAGCGGCACACATATCTTATTTCAATATTAACTATCATTGTTTAAAACTATAGCTTCAGCTTTTCACCAAACAAATTTGACTACAGTCGATTAGAATCATAGACGCTGTATTATATATGTTAATATATGCTATGCAGTAATTCCTATTCGAAATACATTCTGTATATCACAAATACAGGACTTCGGCGACACCTCAAATACAGGACTTTGGCTATTAGGCAATTTAAATACTTTGGCTATTAGGCAATTTAAACCAATATGAGATTTCAGAACGTAGAGCTTTTGCTTAAACGGCTTGGAGTAATTCCAGTAAAAATAGTGTCGTTGTAATCCCCGAAAAACGGCTGAAGCTGATATATCCAACACTCAGCACATAAACCCACACTGTCCCTACTATTGTCGAATAGGCATAAAGGGTTTAAAAATTGCAATCAATTTGTAAAACTTTCGGTCATTTTCGAGAAAAACCACTACACATGCCATTTCTATAGAAACAAAGAATCAGTGTACAAAATTTCAAATCGAAAATGTTTCAAAATGATACTTTTAGTATCAGGGGTTGCCAAAACATTGAAATTTAATCCTCGTCGCCAAAAAAGGGGTGTTCAAAGTTCGTCTTTGCCTGTCTATGGCATCGAAGCTCTCAAACCACTCCTTTGAAGGCTAGTTTAATCAGGATGATTCTTAGATATATTTGAGGAAAATTTGTTCAGCGGTTTAAAGATCATCAACTCTTTTCCTAGTTGAATGTTTCCACCGGATCAGGATTAATCAACAAAAATTCGACTTCGATATTGAATATAAAACCGCTAGACCACACATTTTAGTCTGTATATGGTGGTTGTAAAATAGCATATATATCTGCATTATTGAATTTTCAATAGTAACTCACCCCTCTGTGTCTAAATTTCAAGAACATTGATTAAAGTAAATGAACTTGTTACGACTTTTATTTGTAGTTAAAGGGACGGAAATAGCGTGTTTAGATATAACTAACATTTTTTTTATTTATTTCATATATATTTTTTTCAAAGACAAAACAAAAATAATATATAATGCACGCTTATTTTAAAGCACGCAAATTTTATATAAATATTAATTATTCAAACATATATTGCTGTATTTTTATTCATTCAAGTTGGGCAAAACTTCTATAAAGGGTCCCTATACACGTGTAATTATATCCAGGGATAAGGAGTAAATCCTTTAGAATCTCTCCTGCATAAATCCCCAGTTGGTCCAAAAAAAAATGGATTATTAGATTTTGACATTTTTCTTTTAGAATAATGTCTTAACGATAGTTCCTCGAAGTTTTATCAAGATGGGACTTCAAATTGATTGAACTCTGGTAGTTTTAAGAATCAATAAGATCCAGCGGATTGCAGACTACCCAAAGCAATGATAGAAGGTTTCAGAGGTCCAGACTTCAAGTTCCTACTCGGGCGCCAAATGTAAGGAGAGAAGGTTCCAAGTAATCTAAAATCTACTCTAGAAATAATTAAATAAAAGACAAGACGAAATTTGGGATTTAAACCAAACGTTTACTTTGCCTAATAAATAATGAATGAACATTAGTTAGTGTGTTAGTAGTTACCGTGATAACTCAGGAAACATGTAGTGTGTACGCAAAGGTATCTAAATATAAAAGTAAATTGAGATTCAGGAGCAAATTCACTGCAGTACAATGCCGAAAGCTCATTTCGCCTCATTTGGTAATCACCGGAATGATATCAATCTTCGGATGGCGGTGTTCATCGGTCACTGCAAACTTAACAGGCATTTATCCCACATGGGGTTGGGGCAGCCCGACTTGTTCGAACTGTAACGGATGAATAACATGCCCTTTCACTTTCTGACGAATGTTCTTACAAAGCCGGAATGAGATACCTAATCTTTGCCTCTTTCCAGTCTTTTCCAAAGAGGGTGGGAGGTTCGATGATGGCCACGAGGCTGCAAGACGTACCAGATGTGATACAGGATAGAAAAGAGTGGGGGATGAATTCCTCAGGGGTCGGTAATAATAGGCTAAGGTTTACTTGCCAGGCTTCGGCCTCTCCTTTATTACTATTACTGCTACGATTAAAATAAAACGCGCTTTTCTCAAAATCATTTAAACCAATTGACGGTGGCAAAGATCTCACTAAAGCTATTTGTATCAAATTTGGGACACATTTTCTACCTATCCTAAGGCTCGTTCGTAAAGGAAGAAATTTAAATTTTATTCGATAGAGATAGAACGAGATTGGGTCTTACAAAACCTAAATTTTTGCGAGTTTTTAATTTCTTAAATAAAAATAATTTATGTTTAGAGATATAACCCCTTAATCATTTGCCCAGCACTAATTTTACAACGTAATCTATAGACAATGCTATTGTAAAAGAACTAAATAATTCAGGATATAAATGTTAGTCTCCCGACCAGTGGTGAGAGTCAAAAAGGGTTTTATATTTTATTGTTTTGTGTCTTCTATTAATAGAACTAAATTATTAACAAATTTTCATATTAAAATCGTGCCCCGTTGGGACCTTTCGAACGTTATATTTTCGTACAAAATTAATGGTTTTAAAATAAAAAGGCAACAGTAACATAATTCCTTGGTGTTTATACATTAATTGACTTCAATAAAAACAATACTGTCACGCTATCTGTCAGGAGCGTACGCAGTAGGGGTCTTTTCTTTGTTCAAAATACACGTGTCTATGTGAGAGTATGATACTTTCATTTTAAAAACTATCTATTCGAACACACTCTCCGAAATTTCGTTGTACGACCCTGCTTGCTATATGTGTAAAAATAAATTTATAATATGGGGGGGAGGAGTTAAAACTTGACGTTTGTTATGACTGTTAGATCGTTAGATCTCGTTATCGAGATCATGTGGGAAAATAACTGCAAAATGCAGTTGGAGAAATCCTTGTGCTAAGAGTTTGGTTTCCAAAAAAGTTGTTAGTACTTTTATTAGGAATCTTTGGAACCTTCCGATTTTTGTCAAATGGTGGGTAACCTGTACTCTCTTTTGTACTTTTTGGTCTATTTCGTACTTTTATTTTCAAGTCGATCCGTGGCATTTACCTTTTGATAAATTAACCCTTAAATCTGTCAAAACCTATTTTTTTATTAGGTACTTACTTTCGAAATCTTTCGGAAATGCTAACTTCAAAAATGACGCACTTCCCACATAAATTTTCATACCCTCTGTAACTATCTTAGGGGATGCATTTTCAAAAATTAGTGGTCACCTACGTTATATAAGGAACTCCTGTGCAAAATTGCATGCCCTTTTTGAGACTGAAAATACCTTTCACTGAAAAGTTTTCAACTATCGATTTGAATGGAAATCAGTTTCTAAGCTACATAGGGTTATCTCTAATCAAAAATTACAAAAATTCAGTTGAATTGACAATTTGACGTATAAGTTTTCAAGATCTGTTCTCTTTATATGATATCATGTCCCCTTTTATAAGATTTCCGATGATAACTCATAAAACGCTCACTAAATCATAAACTGAGCACGATTTTCGTGTTCCACCCTTTTTGAATGAATTTGATACCAATAGTGAAAATCAATTATTTTTCAATTTTATTTATGTTATTTTTTTATGATTTGTGTCATCTTTCATGTCGGATATTCCGAAATTCCCAATTTAAAAATTATTCATATGTCACCTAGTTTATACTGAACGCACCCCACGAGTGATTGTCAAATGTCATTTAAAACAGACATGATTCAAATTAAAAAATTTGAAATTATTTGAAAATATCGAATTTTCAAATTATTATTTTATACAGCTTGTAAAGAAAAATTAAAAAATGTTGTCTAATTAATTCTAAAAATTCATAAAAATTTCATCAATATTGGTGGATTCTCTTTTAATATAAATTTGAAGTACATCCCCGCTTCGATGTGATCCGGCCAACTGGTACTAAGTTCTGCCAAAGAATACAGTTGGTTGTGCTGATAATGGCACTAAATACCGAAATCGAACAGCTATTGTCATCTAGTGGTCAGCATAGGTACTAAAAATTTTAGGTGACACAAAAATCGTACTTATACGCTTCTATGTATATTGTATCTTTGGTATGACTAAGGTATGAGAGAAGTCTATGGTATGCACCCCCCCCTCTCCCTAAACTTAATCGTAACATATAACAGAGGTGGGCAGGAGTTGACTCCGTCAAGCTCTGAGTGAGAGGTAGGGAAGAGAGATAGAGTTAATACAGGGTAACTACCAATTATTAATATTTTCTTTTTTTAATTAAAACATTTTCTGAAAAAATATAATAATACCAAATCTTTTTTATGGTCACTATTATACAAAGTAAATAATACATACAATCATTCAATACATACTCTGGAATTTTGGGCTGGTAATTTGGGTCATAAAATGTACCTTTTTAGTATATATCATATTTGTGTATGAATAAAATAAAAATATATAAAAAATATATATAAATCTTTTGAACCTTTAAGTTTACCGCTGGACCATTGTAATAAAAGAGGGAAATTTTTGCAAAGGATAATTTAAATAGAAATATAGTTTTGGAAATTCCAAATAATTTGTCTAAATATTTTACTATTCATATCCGAGAACTAATAAAGAATTATTTACCTGATTTAATTATTTTTTCTTCGTATGGAGTATGCTCAGTATAGTGTCATGGGAATTTGATGAATTAAGTTAAATTTTACATAAGTGGGAATTTGAGTTCTTCGAGTTAGTCTACTTTGAATTGAAAAAGTGAAAAGTACTTTTTGTAGTAGTGGAAATTATTTTTCGCATAATTTGTTTTTCAAAAAAAATAAAATATTGACTATACTATAGACTATACTATATAATTATTGGGCAATAATCGGTAGGACAACCTGTATTGAAACATCGTTCCGTCTTGCTTCAAAACATACCTTCTTTACTTACTCTCAACCAGCTTATGGAGAGCCCGTAAGGCTCAGACGAGCTGTCTGTGCCCACCTCTGACATATAATGATTTGCAGTTTTAAAAATATTTGTGTTGTTTTGTTTCAGCATCTGTTGTGGCCACCCCACCACCTGCACACCCCCCAATACATGATGAGTACTGCAATAGAATATTAAGGAATCGAAATCAATAAGTCAAATAGAATTAGTGTCCTGATTGAACGGTACATCAGAATTCCAATGGATAACCATACTGGCAGTCGCGTGGTGAACCTTTGTCAATCAACAATATAAGAAGCTCGACATCGACGACACAACCAACACTCAAACACACACGACAAGTATCAATAAACTGAAAACATTCATCGCATCAACCATCATCTACCGTCGCACTCTTTATTGTAAGTCTTCTTTGTGTTATGCGGCGAGCGAGGATTTATCTACTTAAAATGCATGTTGGTTTAACTCCATCTATTTACCGTGTGGTCATTTGAAAAGTTACCATCTAAAGAAATTTTTTGACATCAAATGCTTGATATGAAAAATCATACACATCTAGGATAGGAATCGAACCCAAGACCTCTGACATTCTAGACAAATGCTCTACCAACTGAGCTACCTTACATGTTATGGTAGTGCTATACATATGATCTTTCACTATCATTTTTGATGCCATTGTATTATTAAAAGGTCAAGTTCGTTAATGGGTAAAATCGAACAAGGGGAAAGGGGGCTTTAGAGGGAGGGGGAAACACAATATTTAACATATCTCCCTTAATATTCGAAAAATCGAAAAATTTATAAGAAGTAAAGTTGTAGGTACTAAATTTTACTGTAATTTTGTTTCTTATCATTTTTTCTGTTACACCAATATTTACAGAAATATTGACAGTTTAAGATTGAAAATTAAATTCCTTAATATCTCTGTACACATTAGAGTTTGAGCAAAAATGATAAGGCGATGAATTGTAGCAAATTTGATTTTCTACAACTTTATTTCTTACACATTTTTCGATTGTTCTAATATTAAGAGAGATATTTTATATTTTGTGTTTTCTTCTTTCTTTATAAATTTCTTTCTTTGAAATTTGGATAACTGTTTAACATATATTTATTTTTGTTTTATAGGCTCAATTTAATTAAAATCCTCAATGATGAAGACCAGTTTCTCGTTATCCTCATTACGAGGCTCAAATCAAGTACAAACGGCACCACCTCGAGCTTATCACAGTCTCACCAAAAAACGTAAACAATACGATCATGAAGCATGGATGCGTTGTTGGAGTGGATCCATGCCGCGGGATGAACATAAAGATGACTTCTGGGCAGCTCTTCAACCAAATTACAACTATATTATGGATAATCAGCTAATTGAAAGTTGCACGGTAAGAACCAAACTGTTTCTCAAAGTTTTCAATATCTCCATACTAAAACTATTCCAAATTGTTTCCTACAGGAAGTGAATGGTGAGCTATTAAATCTTGATGGTGAAATGTGCAGTTTCCGTGATTTAGCTTCACAATTCTCCGAACTCTATTCCTGGTTGAATAGTATTCAGGAGTCTGTTTATTTAAAAGACGATGGAAATCCAAAAATTACGTCTTTGGTAAATATTCGCACGAATGTGATGTGTGTTTTCCGAAACGTTGGGTATTTTTCTAATTCAATTTGTTGTTTTGTGTTTTAGCGTCAACTTGAAGAAATGGAATGTCGAAATTATCGACGTATCGCATTTATTGAACAAGCAACGCGTTTGGTTACGGTTTATCCTGAAATTAAAGATGAAGTTAACTGGAGAATTACACATTTGAATAGTAAATGGGATGCTGTTAAACAAGCAATTTCATTGGCTGATCCACAAGAATCACAGACTGGTAATTTTCAATTATAATCCAAAAGATTCCTCCCCAATTGATTTCCCAAAATCACTTTTTCAATTCCAAAAATAATCCAAAAGAAACCTTGCAACTCATATTGAAAGGGAATTTCAGTCAAAGGTGCTGAAAACAACTTTCCAAAAGGAAAAAGGGTTCCCTTCGCAAAACAAATGACGGTAACGTATCCAAAAATCAGCTACTTTCAGTAACCTCTCACCTATTCTCACTGTCTGTAAATGAATAGTTTTTTCGCTAAGACTTTCGTTACTCGTCGAATTGTCCATTATCAGAGGTTCTGCAGATATTTGCACAGAATGACTGAAAGCTCCTTTTCATTTTGAGGCACTCCTTAAAGCTATCACATCGATACGGTCTGAAAATAGTCTAACAGTATTTTTAGTGGTATGGTCAATCTTGAGAAGATTCTGGCTTTATGACCCATCTCTTTGTTATGGTCGCTATATTATTAGTACTCGGTACCGGTTCTCAACTATTCGGTCTAACACGATACCATTTTCGAAGATATCAAACCAAGTAGCTCTTCGCTCCTTATATAAACTCCCGATTATCCGATCTGAAAGATTCGTTCTATATAATAATTCAGAACCTACGTCCATATTTTTGGAATTTTATTTAGAATACATGGCCTTTCCGATCTCCTCCGTAATGCTTTCTACAAAATTTGTAAATCAAACTCGTTAACTGCTCATCAAATTGTAAAATAAAACGATTTTCTTTTTTGGATCCAATTACTGGTGATGAAAATTAGTTTACAAGACAAATTTGACCCAAAAAATACAAAATATCCCATTGAATCGTTGTTTCAAAAAAAACGTTGTTCGTTAGAAAAATTACTAAATTTTTGTTCAAAACATTTTTTTGCCAAACCAAATGGGTTCGATTGCCAAAATTTCAAAAAGGAACACCACACTTAGAATCGATCTTACAACATCACACAGATAACTCAAAAACGGGTTGTATACTAATTTTTACGGTGCGTAGATTTGACAACCCTGTAAGAACTAGATAGAAACTGATCCATTCGAAAATGATATAAAATAAAGATTTGTTCAACATTGGGCCAATTTAAACTCTCAAAAACGGTTGTATACAAATTTTTACAACAAAAAGCGTTATTAAATATATGACGCATAGATTTAGCAACCCTGTAAAAACTAGATAGAAACTTACCCTTTCGAAAATGATATAAAATAAAAGCATGTTCAACACTGTCTAGATAAAAACGCTCAAAAACGGTTGTATACAAATTTTTATAATAAAAAACCGTTATTAAATATATGACGCATAGATTTAGCAACCCTGTAAGAACTAGATAGAAACTAACCCTTTCGAAAATGATATAAAATAAAAGTATGTTCAACACTATCCAGGATAAAAACGCTCAAAAACGGTTGTATACAAATTTTTACAATAAAAAACCGTTATTAAATATATGACGCATAGATTTGGCAACCCTGTAAGAACTAGATACAAACTAACCCTTTCGAAAATGATATAAAATAAAAGTATGTTCAACACTATCCAGATAAAAACGCTCAAAAACGGTTGTATACAAATTTCTACAATAAAAAACCGTTATTAAATATATGACGCATAGACTTAGCAACCCTGTAAGAACTAGATAGAAACTAACCCTTTCGAAAATGATATAAAATAAAAGTATGTTCAACACTGTCCAGGATAAAAACGCTCAAAAACGGTTGTATACAAATTTGTACAATAAAAAACCGTTATTAAACATACGATGCCGTAGATTTGGCAACCCTGTAAGAACTAGATACAGTTGATCCAACCGGAAATGTTATAAAATAAAAGTATATTGGATTAGTGAATTTATATTAGATAGAGATGAGATGAATGCGTTTGTGCGACACGATGGACTTTCATCTATTCTGAACGATTAGAGATAGATAATAGATCTATCTACCTATTGTGATTCATCTAATTAATACTTTTCCTTTTTATACGAGCTAAACAGCAACAACTACTTCTCGTATTACCAAATTTGGTAGCAAACCAGAAATGGTAACCTACATCATTTCAAGATTTACAAATACACTCTTCAATAGTATCTTGCTTACTCTTCAAGAGAATAGTATTCAAGCTGTGTGATTCGTCGTTCCCTTCTGACGGGATCCACCATTTTTATTGGTTGACAACATTAGACTCACCGTCGAAACAATCAATGTAGTACAATCAATAGAGAATATTGCGCTACACTGAACTACGGGAGTTTTTTTTTTAATTAGGTTCAGTATCACGTACTGAAAGTAGATAGATAGATTGTAGAGACTGCCCTGGACGGGATACACTTCGACCATAAAATCCATTGTGATGCCTAAGGGTGTGAGGATGTAAGTGGAGTGGAAGGAATTTTGTGTATAGACTTGGAATTGGGAGGATATGCGGCTGCAGCTGACTATGATATGAACTATGCCGTTATTCATCTGAAGTTCGTGAAGGAAACTGCAGAAAACCTTCTCAAGCATAGCCGGTTACTTCGTTCTTGTCCATAATCCGACAGTTTTGTCAATTATCCGTCCCTTTTTTTCTTAATAATTGACAAACTGTCGATGTCGGGATTCGAACCCATAACCTTCCAGTTTCCAAGTAGGCATACTGCGCAGACACAACGCCTTAGACCGCTCGACCACTTTGTTCGTTTACTGAATGTAAATGAACAAAGTCCTTACATCAGCCAAGTAGCCGAGTGGTCTAAGGTGTTATGTCTACTTGGGGACTGGGATATTATGGGTTCGAATCCCAACATCGGCAGTTTGTCAATTATTAAGAAAAAAAAGGGCAGTTAATTGACTAAACTGTTGGTGTATAGACAAGAACGAAGTAACCGGTTATGCTTGAGAAGGTTTTCTGCAGTTTCCTTCACGAACTCCAAATGAATATCGGCATAGTTCTTATCAGAGTCGGCTGCAGTCGCATATCCTACCTATTCCTAGTCTACTCACAAACTCCTTTCACTCCACTCACATCCTCACATCCTTAGGCATCACAATGGTCCTTTTGGTCGAGGGCAGCCGCTACAATCTATCTAAGTCCTTACAAATTTCGACCCCTGCAGTGCCGCCATTTTGAGAAAAACTGTATAAAACTGTAGATTGAAATTTTGATAGAAAAACCAAGTTATCTTTATTCGTATTTGAGATGGACCATATATAAGTGTTGTATCTCGAAATTGATACGCGTTAGACATTCCTATATTGTAGAAATGAAAAATACACCATAAAAATAGTGGGTTTCAAAAAAAAATACATTAAAATCGGACAATGTTTAGCTGTAATAGTCAAAAAATTGATTTTTTGTACCTGGTGACGTCATCAAAATCGAAAAAATCGTTTTTGGTCTATCACGGGCATATTTTATCCGATTTTGATGAAGTTTTTTTTTAAATTCACTAAGTTTTAGTCAAGGAATTCAATTTTGATAGAAAAACCGAGATATCATCGGCTGAGAAAGTTCGGCGATGCTTAAAAATAATTGGAAGATCGGTTCTTAGTTATACATGAATATCAGGCGATATAACCTATTTGTCTGGTTATGGAAAACCTGAAAAAGTCATGGAATTTAAGTTGGCATGTTTGTGGCTTTCTTGATTGAATAATGCTTGTTGATGAAGTCATTTTATTGAGGACTAGCACTGCCCGTCGCAGCTTTGTCCACGAAAATTGTAATCTTACAGACCTTATGTTATGTAGTATTTAAATAAATATACTGAAGGTTTATGCAAAATTTGAAGTAGATTGGACCAAGGAATCACGTTGTCCCATAAACCCCCCCCCCCGTTTTTCACCCCTTAGGGGTAGAATTTCGGAAAATCTTCGGATATATAGAATCCTCTTCTTATCGGATGCCTACATCACACAAAGTTTCAGGTCTCTACGATCAGCGGTTTAGGCTGTGCGTTGATCCGTCAGTCATTCAGGACAAAGCATTTTATATGTATAGATAGATTTTTGCACCCCATTTGGACCCTTCGGAAAGTGTCGTCGTATCATTTTTAAACGGCCTCGTTACAACCAGACAATACAATATTCGCGATAGGTCAGATAAGAAGTATCCTTAAAGAGAAGTATCCTTATCCTTATTTTGATAAGGTTTCTGTAGTGAATGCTGCTTTTCAGTATTGAGAACTCTCGAACTTTGGTGAATAACTTCGAAACAAGAGCTACTAGGTCCATGTTATCTACTCCAATCATTGCGAAAAGCTTCGTTTTCGCACTCTGATGACCAACTTAGATTCTATTGCAAGTAGGTTAAAATATTAAGCTTTGCCCTTGCCAGAAAAAAGTCCTTAAAATAAAAATACTTTTTTGATATTCATAGAATTAATGTAATAATTTTTGGAACAGATATTGAACATGAAGTACGCTGCCTTCGTAAATGGATGCACGAAATGGAATCACGTCTTCAACCGTTGGTTTTTCGTCGAAATTGGACCCTACAGGAAATCGAAGGAAAGGCATTAGAGCATACTGTAAGTCCTTTTACGAATTATATTTTTTTATTGATTTGATATGATTTTTCCTTCCGTAGGCGTAGGCTTTTGCTTTGTTTTTCCACTTTTCAGCTAAACTAAGATTCAACAGGGACGTTGTCCTATTGGATTACAAAAACGATATCAACAGTTCAGTAAAACGATTTTTTCGTTAACGAATTGTCACGAAACTGGTGTAGAAATGACCTCTGTAAAGCTAACAGAGCAGAGACCCGAAAATGAATGCTTTTCAAATGTCGAAGAGTCAAATCCATAACTTTTTTATTTTCAAAAAAATAAACCCTCGAAGATCCAAATTGATATTGAAAATAAGCATAAGTCATTTTCTTGGCATCGCCAAATAAAATTACACCAACTTTTGAGTGCTATTTATGTGCTCTAAAAATATCACAGACCCCTACCTCTAAATCGTAAATTGTGTCCAAATATCACCCCTACGAGTCCCAAGCTAGGCCTTTGATAAGTGCATGATCTATTTTGGCGATATCACTGATTTAAATTACGACACATTTATGTGCTCTCAGAATATTATAGCAGACCCAAACCCCTAAATCGTCTATTGTGTCAAAATATTTCCCCTGCAAATTCCAAGCTACCCTATTCGATGATCTTGAAAAACCAACGATATGTTATCAAAACATCCCAAGGGTAGTCGTTTTTTAGAAAACCAAACTTTTCAGTACATTTTGTGCTTTTTTCATTTAGTTTTCGAATGTCTTGCGTGTTTTTGCAAATTTCTAACTTATTCGAACGTAGTCATTAGGTATCTTTTGATAAATTTCCAACCTTATGGAAATGATAGTTTTTGACCTAACAATTTTACGATAACATTTTATTCTACTTTTTCGCAACCAGTTGTTCACACAACTGGATATAGATGGCTCTTTGAAACTTAAATCAAGTTTGTTTACGTAAGACGCCTCCTTTAATATTTAATAGTGTTTGGTTCAAGTCCAAGATAAATACAAATGGTTAGTTTTTAGTTCAGATTCAAACCATATAATGTATCATTTCATGTAAAAACCGATAGAGTGCACTTATTGTATGTAAGATCAACTATGGATCTGTTAGAACTTTTCTTATTGTATTTTTTTAACAATATTTGATATTTAATATCTCAAAAAGTGTTGCTCAACAGTTCAAAAAAAATCAATGTTTTTAGAGTGATTTTTGGGCGAAATTTTGGAAAGATTCGAATGAACAAAAATTAAATTCTTATATTTCGATAACATCATTAAGTTCCAAATATCACTTTTTTTTGATATCTTAGCGAAATTTCAACCAATTTTGATTATTTTTTGAAATCTACTGTTTTCGGGTCATACTTTCTATTTTTTAAGATCCGTTTAGATGACTCAATCGAAAAGATAAGTTTAATAGTTTTTGTTTATAATTATACAATTATTTGGTTGAACCCTTTTTATAAAAACAATTTTCAATTAATTTTATTAGGGTGTTATCAAGATTATGTGCTAAATCCTATTAAATTTTCTATACATCACTTCAAAATAATAAAAACATTATTTTTATTATTATTCTTTTTTTATAAATATGACCATAATTTACTTTTCAAATAGTACTTGAATAATTATTCAAACGTATAAATTATTTTTAGGGTTCCGTAACTATAAAAAAGTTCCTTTATAGGTTCCTTTAAGTTTCGAATCCACATCAAATATATGAGTAGACTCAGATAGTAGACTATATGCCCTGACTTAAATTGGTATTGGGATCTCTGGGTCTATCTACAATCTTAAGGGTCCCATGTATTAGTAGTAATATCTTAAGGCCATAACTTGGCCCTAATTCTGCTATAAGTTATGTTAGATGAATGGGACACACTTTGACCGTGAGGTCCATTGTGATATCGAAATGGGACTGACCCATCCTTGCAACTACTCCTTAAATCATTTGGAGCTGTTCAGGTACAGCAATAGGTTTTTGACGCCGATAGATTTTAGCTCAGAGAGGTCGTTAAAGCCTGGTTGACTCAAAAGAGTGAGTCTCTTCATAATAAGAGCTGAGCAATGACACAGAAGGTGAGTCCCTTTCTCCTCCACACAGTCGTTCAATACTCGTGACGCACTGGCAGTCCTAAACGTCCTAGAGAGAGATCATATCTTCGGAACGAACCCCTTGAGTTGTATTCTGGCTAGATATACTTAGTAGTACCACAAGTAAGTTCCTCTCGCTTCCTTATAATTACTGCCATACATTATCCAGAAATCTTTTAAGAAGTCTAAAAGCCAAGAGGAATAACTGTGCAGAACCTGTGGATTCTTCCAATTCACTGGTGAAAAATCAATGCGAGACCTATCATTTAACTCATATCGATTTTGCGTTGTGCATTCATTTCTAATAAAAGCACGAAAACGCGATTCAGAAAAATGTGTTTGTAAGACTGATCAGAGGGAAGGTTGATTTATTCGTTATGTACAGAACCCTTAGTGTATAATAACTCATACTTGTTCGAAGTGATAATATTTTATTCATGATTATTATTATATCAAATGGCGATTAGATCATTTCATTTCTTTGTTCAGTTTATTCGAAATAATAATGGACGCTAACTAATTGAATAAATAACTAATTATTTGTGTCAAGTGTGAGAATATACATACTCTTCAAGGTATAATATTAGAAAAAACAAAAAACAAAACATTAGTTATCGATTTGAAAAGTAGTTTATAAGACATGTGAAAACCACAACCAACATAGTTAATTACTTAAATACCAGGTATATACTGAGTTTTTGTAAAAAAAAGTTTCAAACAAAATTTTGTTTATTTTTAAAAAAGGAATCTTTTTTTTTCATTAAGCTTTTGTTCTATCTCTTACGGTTTTGCCCAGTCATTGAAATGGACTAATTAGGTCATTTTATGAATATCCAAAATTTCTTTTCTGCGACCAACATTTCAACCGTTACAAAGTTGGGACTAAATTTAATATACCCTAATATGTATTATATATAGGGCATAAAAACTAGGACATATAAGAGATCAAAATTCAATTCGTTTGACGGATAGTTTTCGAGATATAGCCGCTTTAAATACTATTATTACGATATCTGATAAACTGGTCTCGAAATCGTCAAATCGAGTACGATTTTTTTTTCATTTTATGAAGTCCAAAGAGTAAGAATTCGTATACAAAACGGGTGTGTCTCGGAAACTGTCCGTCAATTATAGGTAGAATATGGGGTCTGGGAAAAAATGAAAAAAAATTCTGGAGTTCCAGAAAAAAATTAGTACAAACCCTTGGAATTGATATATTGGTCGTATATTATGTGTCATATCAATTGTCATGTTATTTTTGTTTTATTTATAAACAGTAATTGGTCATTGGGATCAATGTCATGAACTCTTTTCCACCCCCAATAAATGTACAAACATTATTATTACAATCATTTTTTATAAAAACAAATTTTGTTTTCATTATTGGGGGAGCTTTTTTTGGTTGTTCTAATTGTGTCAAACAAAAAAAAAAAGACAAACTTATAAAAGAAATTTTTCCAATAGGGTAAATTATTATTGACTACAATTGACAGAGTGGCTCTCATGAACAAACCGTACTGAATAATAACTCGACAAAAAATTATTAGAAAAGTTCCGCAGTCGATCTGTCGTGTTAGAGACCAAATCCAAAACTTGGAATAAACTTTCTTCGAAAATTTGCAAAGTTTTTTTTTATATTTATTAAGGGTTAGAAAAATTCCAGAGCTACAGCAAGCATAGAATCTTTTTTGGGTTCTAGAATTGGAAAAATCTTGTTACTCCCATGACGACATAATAGGCCCAAAGATAAAGTAAATTATGGAACACTTCCAGAGAATGCGAATATTGGGGAATCTTACGCTAATTCTGGGTAATATTTCAAATAGAGCCAGAAAAAAGGGACCTAACATAACGAGATCTTTTTCTTCTAAAGGGGCACTTTTCGGGATGGTGTGTTTTAGGCATACATCAGCCGGGGAATTCAATTTCGTAAGATTTCTATAATTATTAGAATTATTTTTATAACCAGTGTGGTGATCGACTGGGAAAACCTGCAATTTTAGGATTCTGGAATAGTCAGGAAATTATAGCCTTAACCAGAGACTGACTAAGTTAATTGCTTAAATATCCGATATATACTATGTTCATTATCGATGCGTGAATTATTTATTTAGTTTTTAAGCTGAAATTTCAAACAAAAGTTGTTTATTTTAAATAGAGAAAGATTTTCTATTTTTTTAAATTTTTCTTCTATATCTTACGGGTATAAATATAGATATTCCTCTCCCTCTCCTAGCAGGAGAATGCTCGGACTAATTTTATTCATTCACGAATCTCAAGTCACTTTTTAGCTCAAAAACACATTTCAGTTCGAGCGGACATGCGGAATGGAACTAATTAGGTCATTTTATGAACACCTATACCAAATATTTGTTTCTGTGTTCAATATTTTGAACCGTTACAAAGTCGGAATTAAATATATCCTTGTACACTCAATCACACAAGTGGTATCCTGTTTTAAAAACTCGATTTATGCCGAATCCATTCTGTTTTCGAAAAATTACTCAAAATAAGAGATGTTAGGATTTCTATGACCAACAACTTTTATTCGAGACATTTTTTTCGAAAAACAAATAGATTCGGCACATATCGAGTGCAAAAAAAAAGGATACCACTTGTATGGTTGATAATACTATGTATATATATAGGAACGTTTTTATGAACCATCCGGTCAATTTATAATATTAGTATGTATGTATATATTTTTATTTATACATTTTGAGTGCAATGTCCTCGTTTTGTATACATGTTTGAGGGTTATCCAGAAATATAGAATTCTAGGAAACGGAGCGTATTAGTATTGACATTGTACCTCTGTGTCGGTCGATTCATGTATGATGGACATACATATATACAGACGGACAGACTGACGAACAGGCAGACGGACAATTGTACGGTAGGTAGGTACCTTCTGTAATCAATCATATGAAAGAAAGAAAAAAAACCTTTTTCTATTTAGATTTCAAAAACTATTTTCTAATGTTTTTATTTCATTAACAATGATTTATTTTTTATTGCCGTTTTTTTTCTTTCAATGTTTAGTGTGAATATGTTAATTAGTTAGTTTACATATTTAGTGATTGAAAATATTTTGTAAAATAGTCACGTAATTGAAGATTGTCGTATTTGAGTTGGTCAAGGTGATTGATTTCAGAACCTTTTTTTTATGGTTGGATCTGACATGTACTCGGGCCCATAAACGTAACGTTGTTTTTTCAAAATTTATATAGTTGATTTGTGAAAATTGATTTAGTCGGTTTTTTGGAAAATATTTCAAATAAAAGTTGTTAGTTTATTTATACATTTTTTCGAAAATGGACAGTTTCCCAGTTATGGAGAGTGGAATAATAATAATAATAATTAGAAAGAAGGGTATCGCAAATGGGTCCCTAGCACCTAGACCAAGAGGTCCTCTGTGCCCTCCTTGAGAACAACCTGTCACCCGAAGGTGACACGTCTCCCGGTAAGAGGCGCTATTTTAAACAGATAAAGCTATAGGATTCTGTTGAGGTCAGACGCTACACAGAAGGCCCACAACTTCTCCGCCGGAATTTCTCCCAGGATTGATGGATCCAAGGTTTCGGACCCAAACATTCTATACCTGACACCCTGCATGTATGGAGGTTTCATCGTCCTCCATACAGACCCTACAAGTGGGGTCATCAGAGATCCCCCAAGTTATCCCCCAAGGTGGTAGTTCAATCGACAGTGTCCTGTCAAGAGTACCACCACCCTTCTGCATTCTATCGAGTTTCAACCGAGCACAGTCGAATGGCCCAACTGTGCTTATGCACAACTTGGCCTGTCGCATGCCCTGCGCAAAGTCCCAGTAATCGAGATGAGCTTGTCGCAGCCAAGCCTTGATTCGGTAAATTACGGAGCATCTTGCTATGGGAATGATAGGCTCATGTGAAAGGGACGTTTGAGATGGCCCCTCTCGTGCCAACGAGTCCGGTTCACATGGTCATACGTTCGGAAAATGGACAGTTTCCCAGTTATAGGGAGTGGAAAGAAACCCATTCAACGCGTTTTCGCTAATTTTCTACGGGGGTTTTTTGGGTCGTTGATTTTGAATCTCATGACGAAAGTACCATTTGACAGTTGACAAGCTACCAATAGCCCTGCAAATTCACTTTATTTACCGGAACAGGAGTATCAGCATATAGACAAGGAGTTTTTTTGGGCCGCCTATTTCAAATCCGATGTGCGAAGTGACTTTGGGAGTCTTTTGAAAAACGGGCATCATTTTTGAAGTGGATATTCGTACATAAAAATACGGAATCCTAATAAACAAAAAAGAAAAGATCTAAATCAACTATTAGAACTGATATAGATAGTGACACTGTAATTATCTGCAATTAAAATTTTAACCCGATCAGACATATTTCAAATCATTTTTTATTCGCTTTGCTTAAGAAATGGCGTGCATCATTTAACTTAACTTGAGAAATTGAATGATTCACAATGGCCTAAAGTCCTAAAACGTTTTTCAAAATTGCCGTTTGATACAAATCTGTCTGTTTGAATTTAGTTCAAAATAATTAAAATGTCAAACGTCAGGTCGTCGATAAAATCATGTTAATTAGAAAACAAGTGAAAATAAGAAACTAACTGAGTTAATTTCTTAAATACCCGGTATATACTGACTTTATGAAAAGAGTTTCAAACAAAAAATGTTTATTTTTAACAAAAAAATTTTTTTGTCTATCTCTTACGGTTCCAAAGATGAATATTTTCTGCCCCTGGCCCGATTTTGCCCATTCATGAACTTGACTTTTAGTTCTAGAACCCAGACAAAAAATTTCAGCTCGTTATCTCTTCTTGTTTTTGGGTTATCTTGTTTACAGACGGACGAACGAATTTGCAGAAAGTTAGGTCATTTTTTAAGCACCTATGACCAAAATATTTTTCTACGAGCAGAACTAAATTTAATATACTTTGGTATATATTAAGGTTGATCGGACACATGTGTAAGTAAAATCGGCAATCTATAGATAAAAATCTGAATTTCTGATCTGTTATTAATAGGGAATATGCATGAAAATTTTTTTTCACATTTATTTTCAGAATATGAAAATACTGTTAATACTGTAATAATATTTAAAAACGAAATTAAAATCCGACAAATATCAAGGAAGCTATAAGTTTTTAAAGATTATTATCTGTCTCTTTCTTGCAAAAATACTAAAAACGGAGTTTTACGTGTATTTTAAATGGTGAAAGTGTAATATGACGTCACATAACATATTAAGAGAGCTATCACTCTCTTTGTCTAATCGGGAATTTCAATAATTCATATCTCGCTTATTTTTAAAGTTATTTAAAAAGTAATTTTACCTTGATATTTGTCAAGTAAACATGCTTCAATTCAAGTGAAAAAAAATTTGCATGCATATTCCCTATTATGCCAAATAGTCGTCCTTAACTGATTTGTGGTCAATTTTAAGTTGTTTTTGATAAAACTTCGAGGAGTTTTTTGAAAAAATCTATACCTCGCCACAGGTCGCCATGAACATGAATTAGTTAACTAAGATTTATCTAAATGTCCTAAAAATTAGATTATGGACGATCTCATTTAGGAAAATTTATAGTCATAATCGAAAGTAATTTTGAAAATATACCCCGATTATTAACGAATTACGAAGAACACGTGATACAATCATTTATTAGGCAACAACGTTCATTAGGTTTTTTCCACTTAATTGTCACTCAACACATTTTCTAAATAATAATTATAAAATGTTTCCATCTTGTTCTATTTAGAGATAATTAAATAATTTTTAAATATAATTACAATTGAATAACAAACTTTTCAGTGTAATTGACAATACCACCCTCAACCACCCTCCGTATATTGCAGAAAGAGGGTGGTTTAATCATTATATATAAATTTAAATTATCACCACTACCCTCAAACTGTATCTATGATATGGGTATTCAATCAATTGTGTACACGGATCCAATGAGTGACTATTGTGGGGGGGGGGGTGATTTTATTATTTTTTATTCTACTTTACTTTCACTTTGTTTCGTATACGAAAATCTCGGGCAAAAAAGGAAAGATTTCCACAAAGGCATTATTCAACGTACAAAAACTAGAACTTTTGAAGAAAGTTGGCCAGAGTACGTCCAAACTTCGTTAAAAAAGTAAGGATGATTCTTTGAAAACTGTTCCCAGAAATCGTTTATTCTGGAACAAAACCAATGAAACCGATAAGGCGAGATTGAGGACTAACTGTTGGAAGGTACCTTTCGAAAATGTTTTTAATGTCGGCAGAACACTCTTGGTGAGAGCTCTCAACGAATATCTTGCCGAGACACTCGTAAGGCGAGGAGTCGCGAGAGGAGTGTTCTGTCGGCAATCCGGTTCTCGTTCAGAGACCTGCAAACAAATAAATAGATTCATTGCTCCAATCAGAAATTGTCGGCAATATTTTAAACACAATTTAAATGGCGGTTAAAATTTACGTTTGTTGCGAGTGTAGACAAGAGTATACTTAGAGCGGTCGCATTCACAGTTTGCTTCTTTTGACTCGTGGTCTTAAAACCGACTCGAAACGGTGCTCCCCGAAGACAAGGCGAGCCGCCACGAGCGAGACCGAGCGCTGCGAGTACAGTCTCGCACTCTTTGCGTCTCGCTGTGTCTCGGCGATAGTGTACTCTTGCGGTAGATAGATAGATAGATTATAGAGGCTGGCCTGGACAGGCTACACTCGGCCATAAGGTCCATTGTGATGCCTAAGGATGTGAGTGGAGTGGAAGGAATTTTTGTGTATAGACTAGGAATTGGCAGGATATGCGGCTGCAGCCGACTATGGTAGGAACTATGCCGATGCCCATCTGGAGTTCGTGAAGGAAACTGCAGAAAACCTTCTCAAGCATAGCCGGTTATTTCGTTCTTGTCCATACGGCGACAGTTTAGTCAATTAACCGCCTCTTTTTTTTTCCTAATAATTAACAAACTGCCGATGTCGGGATTCGAACCCGTAACCTCCCAGTTTCCAAGTAGGCATACTGCGCAGACATAACGCCTTAGACCGCTCGGCCACTTGAACTGGTGGACTTTTGCGGTAATCATGTTCAAAAGTTTCGGCTCAAAACCCACATCAAATGTATGTTCTTATGGGCTTCAAAATTAGTTGATTCAAATAGTTGATTTGTGCCTTATTTTAAATATACTAACAACTTTTATTTGAAATATTTTTCCAAAAACCGAATATATAAGGCACAAAATTTTGAAATTGGCGTTATTTTTATGGCTCATTTTTCAAAAATGTTATAGTTGAGTTGTGCCCTATTCATTCGGTTTTTGGGAAAAATATATCAAATGGAAGTAATTTGTACGTAATGCAGAGTGTTTAGTTACGCTCCTGCCTATATTGGTATACCCTTTGTGTTGGTGTTATTGACAACTCGTTGCTCGGTAGGTACTAAAATGCGACAGGTGGTGTTAATTTATTATAAAACAGACCGCCACGTGTGTTGTTACACAACAAGTTTGGGACATCGACATCGGACCATAATTATTATTATTTACCCGTCGTGTGTTTCGAGAAGTCTAATTATATCAAACGCTTTTACTTTACCAAGAATTCTAAACTATTATTATGGAGGTTTGTTGTTTGTTATTAGGAACAAAAAAATCAATGTTGATGTTTTCTTTGATATACGTGTAGGTACACACATTACTTCCGATATAATACTGTTTACGTTTCCGATTTACATTAATGTGCAGGTTACCCCATTGATTTTATGTAAATTTCATATGAAGTGTAACGTACTTGAATGATAATGAGGTTCTTGCTGGATTTTTTGTACACAGAAAAATTTATGACGTTTCTTTTTAGCGAATTTCCTGAAAGGAAATAGAGCTGTTGGTCCCGAACCGAAGTCAAAATTTCGCAAAAATTTCTTCAAATGTCCATCGATCCTACCTATTATATGTCAAAAATCACCATCTGTAAAATTTATATATATATATATATATGTCTGTAATCACTTTAGCGGTCACAGTTTTCATTTTATCGGAATGAAATTTGGTACTTGAGGCGCTTTTGGTATTCAAAAGGTCAAGTTCGTTAATGGGCAAAATTGGACAAGGGGAAAGAGGGGTTTAGAGGGAGGGGGAAAATTTGACATATCTCCCTTAATATTCGAAAAATCGGAAAACTTATAAGAAGTAATGTTTTAGGAATTAAATTTTACTGTAGTTTTGTTTCTTATCATTATTTCTGTTACACTAATTAATATTTACAAAAATATTGACGATTTAAGATTGAAAACTAAATTCCTTAATATATCTGTACACCTAGAGTTTGAGCAAAAATGATAAGGTGATGAATTATAGCCAATTTGATTTTCTACAACTTTATTCCTTACGTGTTTTTCGATTATTCGAATATTAAGAGAGATATTTTACATTTTGTGTTTTATTCTTTCTTTATACAGCATTTTTAAATGCATTAAAAAAATCAATGCTAGGCTCCGGCGAGATTCGAACTCACGATCTCCTGTTTACTAGACAGGCGCTTTAACCGCTAAGCCACGGCGCCGATATATCTATATAAAAAACATAAAAATTTTTGCTCTGATATTTTTTCTAATGCAAAAAAAAATTAATGCTAGGCCCCGGCGAGATTCGAACTCACGATCTCCTGTTTACTAGACAGGCGCTTTAACCGCTAAGCCACGGCGCCGATATATCTATATAAAAAACATACAAATTTTTGCTCTGATATTTTTTCTAATGCAAAAAAAAATTAATGCTAGGCCCCGGCGAGATTCGAACTCACGATCTCCTGTTTACTAGACAGGCGCTTTAACCGCTAAGCCACGGCGCCGATATATCTATATAAAAAACATACAAATTTTTGCTCTGATATTTTTTCTAATGCAAAAAAAAATTAATGCTAGGCCCCGGCGAGATTCGAACTCACGATCTCCTGTTTACTAGACAGGCGCTTTAACCAACTAAGCCACGGTGCCGATGTTTTTGCATGAACAAAATTACAAGTTTTTGCCCACATATTAGGACTGGTCACTCTACGGCGGCGTATAAACTTTCTTCCTCTTGAATTTATGAATTTTATGTAATAAATATTAAAAATAGATATTATTGAAAAAATTTCCTTCCTTGAGATTGAAAAGAAATTATCAGCAACAAAAATGATTAATTTCCTATTCTACAAAATTCAACGAGGCATAAAAATATTTGAGAAAAAAATTACGTGTTTTTGTAAGGATGTTACCACTTGTAGCCGCTACGAGAAAGCACTTTTATGAAAGGTTCTCTGTTAAGGAAATTCTTGAAAAAATAAACAATCAAGTGTTGAAATATATATATTCATACCACTTTGTATGAGGTTCAGCAGTATTCGAATATTGTTTGTTTGAACAAAATTTCAACTTGTATTCTCTACAGATGAAAGTCTACTACCTTCCACCGTTAATAAACTGTCCGCCAAAAAAGACAAACGTCTTGGAGCTGTAGAGCTAAAAATTGCCTTTGAGTTCGTAAATGAGCTAAATCGGTTCATATATTTTCTGGAAAAAAATCGTTTCTTTTAAACCGTAAGTGATAGAAGAAAATTTTAAACACAAAAAATGATCGTTTTTTAGATGTACACTCTCGTTCAAAAAAAATGAACAGACCTGAAATGTTAATTTGCTTACATTTCATAAAACTCCTCACCTTTGCAACTCTCTGTATATTATTTATTTATAAACAAAGATAAGTAGTATATTTTTTAAATGTGAAAAAAGAAATGTAAGTTTTATATTTTTGATTTATGTAAACAAAAGCATTTACTACAAGAATAATCAAAATTGTGAGAGACTGATTCGATTCAAATCTGTTCAATTTTATTAAACGGGAGTGTACTCAAAATTGCCGTCCCTTGAAATTTTTGAAACAGTTATTTGTGAAAGTTTTTATGTGTGTATAAAAACCCAGCCAAGAAAAGGTGCTTGATTTTGACCTAAGATAAGCTCATACTCATAAAATTATGCATAATTAATGAACACATAAATATAAGACAATTTAAATTCATATAATTATCGATACACGATTTTAATAAAATCATAAATGAATTGTTCATTGAAAATATAAAATTAATACAAAAAAAAACAAGAATTTTGCATGTATTTATTATTATTAATAAATTAAAAATTAATAATTTTTAAATAAAAAAATGAATATAAATTCAACAAAAAAATAAAAACGGAACGATTGGCATATCTTAAGTAAAAGTGAATTACTTACTCATAATATTATGATCAAAGTTACTTTCTACGTAAGATATTACCCTTTTTTTTTTTTTTTTAAATTTATTTATTACTTGAAAAACATAAATTGTTATGATTTTTTTTCTCTAAAAATTTAATTAATGAGTTTACAATAGTTTTATTATTATTGTTTTAAATAATTATACTTTGTATACATCATAATATAAAAACTATATATATATATATATATATATATATAGATTGTATTTGAAAATATTTAACTATATATACCTATCATAATAGAACATGTCACAAGCAAGATTTTTGGTACTATTGTATACTGATGATGGCTACTTTATAGTTGAAATACGTATTTCTAGAATACAAATCAGTCATCTAGTTTTTGGAGTAATTTTTGAAGTTTGGTTTCGTTTAAAATCTACTATAGAGTAGAACTTTAATTATCCGGATTCATTGGGAGCAGACCTAATCCGTATAATTAAACAAATCATGAAAAAATATTATTTCTTTAAATAAATTTGTGTACAATGATGAAAAATTTGGTCAAACTGTCGATTTTCTCGGCTTAAACTTTTATTCTTTTGTTGCGAAAGAAAATTTCCCAATGATCGTTGCTTCAAAAACCACTTAAATATGGTTTATTTTCTCTGAAACCGATTCGTATTATTGAAGTTTTACTGTACTGGTTGCCCCCGTATTTTAGCAAAAATTATTGAGAATATAAAAAAAATGTTTCAAAAAAAAGTTTGGATCATTTTGGATCTTGATGATTTCTCTATCTGCCATTGTTTAACACCATCTCAAGATGCTGTTACTAATGTTTGTAATCATTTTATATAAATAGATTTTTCTCTCCTTGATATAAAATTTCTGCAATTTTGCAATGTTAAAAATTATTATACAAATTATTTTTAATGACGATCTATATATATAATTCAATTTCACTTTCTAAATAATATTAATCAAGAGCGTAATAAACAATTAAAACGTTTTTGTGCACTTAAAATAGGATTCTGTTGCTCTTTTCTAAATAAAATAAAAAACATAAAATGTAACAACTCAGTTGATCGCGTAAATACCCTATATATACTGACAAATTGAAATTGATATTAAATATACCCGAAATCTCAGTTTTTTTCTTCAATAGCTTTTTTTTAGGCCCGTCAGACTGGAATTTTATTGGATCAATCTCATTATTAATATGTCTAATTTCTATTGCGTAGTTTTTTGTTAAATATGTGTGAAATTATGGGTTTCTCCATATATATATATATATATATATATATATATATATATATATATATATATATATATATATATATATATATATATATGTGTCTGTAATCAATCACAGCGATCACAGTTTTAATTTTATCGGAATAAAATTTGGTATTTGAGGCGGTTTTGGTATTCAAGGTCATGTTCGTTAATTGGTAAAATCGGTAAAGGGGAAAGAGGGTTTAAAGGGAGGGGGAAACACAAAATTTGACATATCTCCCTTAATATTTGAAAAATCGAAAAATTTATAAATTTATAAGTAAAGTTGTAGGTACTAAGTTTTACTATAATTTTGTTTCTTATCATTTTTTCTGTTTTCGGTTTAATATTGAAAATTCATATTAAATTCCTTAATATCTTTGTACACATTAGGGTTTGAGCAAAAATGATAAGGTGATGAATTGTAGCAAATTTGATTTTCTACAACTTTATTCCTTACACATTTTTCGATTGTTCTAATATTAAGAGAGAGATATTTTGTGTTTTCTTCTTTCTTTATGCCCCCCATTCCCCTTGACGTATGTCATTTATTAATAAAATTAGCCTTGCAAATACTAAAATCATAAACGACATTTCATTTTGATAAGACAAAAATTGTAACCGTTAGAGAGTGATTTATGTATTCTAAGGAAATTCGTTAAGTTGAAGCAGCTCCTGCGTAACGAATTTATTTTAATATCTTAGCGAAATTTCAACTAATTTTAATTATTTTTTGAAATCTACTGTTTTCGGGGTCATATATACTTCAACTACACGTTGAAGTGCATATAAATCACATCCTTAATTATTTTTAATCCAAATTTAAAGATGTTTTTCAATATTTATGAATTGCAAGACAATTAACAACCTTAAATATATACAACATGTATATAACATACAAGTCTATATATAGAGATAAAAAAAAATCTAAAGAATTGTCTAGTATTTCTTAGATTTATGTAAAAGAAATCAATGATACTGATTTAGTATCAATAAACTGTATTACATACAAGTCTTCTACACAATACAACGTCTTCTATTCACTATTGACTGAACTATAGCCAGAAAACGTCCTTGAGAGATCGTCAAACGTACACACAAACTTGTGCCGGCAATTGCAAATATCACCTGAAATCTAACGAACGAACTCGAGCGACGACTGTGCGAGGAGTCACTTAATACCTCACCTGATCTGATACCAATGATACCATACACAGAGTACATCAGTACACACACACACAGAGCCACCAGGCCAGCATTCAACACATCAGATCAGCTTAGTCTTAGAGCAGAGTTACCTTGTTACTACCTTGAATCTTGCAATAACATAGATGATTCTTTTTTTTATTTTGTTCATTTTCAAATTCTCATTATATGCGAAATAATCACTTTGGTTTGAAACGATTTTTCGTAAACCGAATGGATTCGGCTTAAATCAACTGTCAAATATTGTAAAAATAGTACAATTACGCCAAATAGTCAACCCTAAAAACAGTAAAAATTTCATTCTAGGCCCCGGCGAGATTCGAACTCACGATCTCCTGTTTACTAGACAGGCGCTTTAACCGCTAAGCCACGGCGCCGATATATCTAGATAAAAGAATTAACAAATTTTTGCTCTGATATTTTTTCTAATACAAAAAAAAATTAATGCTAGGCCCCGGCGAGATTCGAACTCACGATCTCCTGTTTACTAGACAGGCGCTTTAACCGCTAAGCCACGGCGCCGATATATCTAGATAAAAGAATTAACAAATTTTTGCTCTGATATTTTTTCTAATACAAAAAAAAAATTAATGCTAGGCCCCGGCGAGATTCGAACTCACGATCTCCTGTTTACTAGACAGGCGCTTTAACCGCTAAGCCACGGCGCCGATATATCTAAATAAAAGAATTAACAAATTTTTGCTCTGATTTTTTTTCTAATCCAAAAAAAATTTAATACTAGGCCCCGGCGAGATTTGAACTCACGATCTCCTGTTTACTAGACAGGCGCTTTAACCACTAAGCCACGGCGCCGATATATCTAGATAAAAAAATTTTTTGCTCTGATATTTTTCAATATCGATATCCTATGCTTCACGATACTCGGAGTTGATGAAACCTTGAGTACTTTGGATTTGATAAAACCTCTTAAAATAGAGCTTCACGATACTTGGTAGGTGAAAAAAAGCGTAATAGAATGATTAGTCGATAGTAATGAATATTCATATTGACATTTAATCAACCGAATAATTAAAAATACAACCGAATAATGTTATATACTTGACCAAAATAGTAACTAGAAGCTGAAATCATTTGTTTTGGCGATTATATGCGCGTAAGGGGAACTTATTTAAAAGTAGAAGGGCAACTTATTATACTGGTTATATTTCACACGTTTAAATAAAATGATAAATGGATTACAAGTAGGGGAAACATTAATATGTTTCCTCCCCATCATTTTGAAAATAGACTGATCCACGCAAACTGTGACGATATTCGAGGCTTCTTTACAAATGAATATACTTCTATCAACAGTTTCAAAACTATAAGAAGTAAATTAAATTCGACTTCCCAGATTTTTCTACATACATACCAAGCGTGCGAACATGTATTTATGTAAACATAATGGAATATTTATGTCCCATAAATTTTTTTTTGTAGGAAATACTTTTAATACTTTTATAAATATTTTGGAATTAATATTTTTTTCGATTGAACGAAAATAAATAAACAAAACAGATTAACGATATTAGTGGCTGACTGACTACTAGCTGGCGTATTACGATAGCATATCCTCTTACCACATGTTTGTTCGAAAAACGCACCAAAAAAAAAAAAAACAAAAATGAAAACATCTGTGTATCGTGAGTTATTATTAATCTATTTCCGGAATGAATTATTTCAATTAGTTTTTTCATAAAAACTGGAGAATCATTTTTAATACTTTTTTACAAAAATAGATATTTCTTGCTGAATCAATTTTTAAATAAAAATTTTTATTGTTCATAATTCAAATTTTTCGATCAAAATTTCGCTTCAATTTATCGTACCCGTTTTTGATACCCATTTTGAGGTTGAAGTAATTTCTTACCTGCCTAGAAAATACCTCGAATATTTCAGTTCTCGCTTGATCTTTTCATCAAGAACTTTTATTTGATACCCATATCGTTGGGATGCAAAGAAACTGAAAGGCGATTACAATCCATCTTTTGCCACGAAGTTTGTAGCAATTCTACGATCACATTTACACGCCACAAAACTACTGCCGCTAAATCATGAGGGAGAGTAATGACAGCTATCCAAGTTCTCAAGCCCTATACTCGTTTAAATTGAAAAAAAATATACTGTAGGCCCCGGTGAGATTCGAACTCACGATCTCCTGTTTACTAGACAGGCGCTTTAACCCCTAAGCCACGGTGCCGATATTTTTGGATGTAAAAAATTACAAATTTTGCTCACATAATTTTTCAAACACAAAAAAAAATTAATTCTAGGCTCCGGTGAGATTCGAACTCACGATCTCCTGTTTACTAGACAGGCGCTTTAACCAACTAAGCCACGGCGCCCATATATCTAGATAAATTTTCCGTGATCAAAATTTCAAATTATTAGACTTTTGGAAAGCCACATTCTAAGTGACAGTGTTACTATTTACAGAATGTGGAGTATAAATACATCAAGGTCACTTCACTTTTGAATTCGATAATATATTCCTTTAAGTCCATCTTTGTGCTGTCCAAAGATACTAATTTCTTGAATAGCTTCACTGGAAACTTCAACACGGTACTAAGCTCTCCACTGGATACTTAAGCACGGTACTAAATCTTAAAATTTAAAAAAAATCAACGCTCCTTTTGTAATTATGTTGCCGATAATCAAGAAAAAATGAGCAATGTTTTACGTTCCTCACAGTTCCTACAATCTTTATATTACTTCATTTTCGTGGTTTTTATCGGATAAAAGACCTAAAATACACTAATTTTTTAAAAGCTTGCTGTAAATATAAAAGATATTTAGGTTAACTCTTATTGCACCTACGATACACAATGGGTATAATTACGATATTTATGGCCGAGTAGGTGATACTAAAAATTTTTGCTGTAAATTTTTTCAAAAAAATAGCAATCAATTTTAACGATCTCTGGTATACATTTAAGATATCCAATGTATTGTATTTATTATTATGTATTATAATAGAGACTCGCACCTGTACTCGTATACAATCGGGTATTTCCGCTCCATTCGTCAGAGTGAATATAATATATAAAATAAATACCACATGTGTTTCTAAGCTTAGTAAAGAGCAACAGTAGAACGAAGTCTTGTGGTGTTTCGATTCAAATTTATTCCTATACGAGTTTTGAAAATTTCTGTTTTTTTTTTTGAGTGAATATTATTGAATGTGATGTTTCCACGTTGGTAACGAACACAGTGTGTTTATAAAATTCGCGACGCGAATTTTCTATTACAAATTCGAGTTCTAAAATATGTGAAGTTTGTTTCGATTTGAAATAAAATATTGGTGCTTACTATTTTTGTAATAAAAATTGTGATTACTTAATTCGAAAAGTTTTCAGCAACTTTAAATGATTGGTAATTGATTATTTTTTTACAAATTTTTTTTGCAGAGTTTGACTTTTATTTTTTTATTGTAAAAGTTGGCATAAATTCTGTGTAACGGATTTCCTATGAATTTTAAAATCCGGAACATGTTTTTATGTACAAATTATGTAAAATCACTTTTTTTTTTTGTATAAAGTTTATACTATAAACTGTTACTAACAATCCTGATTTGTTTTTTTTTTGTAATCTTTGCATGGGGTTATGTTTAATAGAGTTTAATTATTCGGCTAGAGACGCATATAATTATACCCAATTTTTGGTTGTTAAATGTAATAACCTTCGTGTTTTCATTTAAAAAAGTAATTTTAATTTTTGTCTGTGCGAAGTTAATTATTGTGTGCGGTTTTTTTTGTTGTATTTTTTTGAAAATAATTTGGAGATGATTTGGCGAAAACGTATTGGAATTTTTCGGAGAGTTGAATTATATATATTATATATAGGGTGTTCGGAAGAATAGTGCAAACTTTTAAGGGGGGAGGTGTAAAACTTATTAAATTTTCAAAAGCAAATTCATATGCACATCAGTCCGAAAATGCTTTGTTTTCGAGTAATAACTTTGGAAAAGAGAGAGTATCGGGTATGTTTCTAAACATATGAAATTGGTACTTTTTATTAAAATATCTCAAAAACGGATCATTATCGGCGAGCCATTTAATATATTTATACGTTTTTCTTATTTTGATTAGTTCTATAAGTGTTTTTGAGAACAGACTGTATTTCACTTTTTTTGAGAACAGCCTGTATTTCATTTTTTATTTACATTTTTGCACTATTTTTCCCAAACATTCTGTAATCGACTTTTTGGGCATTATGGTTCGAATTCGATCTTAGAAGCTTTTATACGTTTTTTTATTTTGCTGTTCGATTTTATAGATTATGCAAAGTTATATTGTTTCTTCAGTACTGGAAATTTTCTATCTGTTTCTTTAGCGGTCCCGTAAAAATGAAAGCTTCTAAGGCGAATGCGGCTTGAAATTATATTTGTAAAGATTCCAAAATTTAATAGCTGTGAATTTCGTCTTAGAACGGTTTAGTTTAAAAGATGTTCCACGAAATCTAAACAAAGAATATTTGTATCGTTAAATATAAAAACATGGTCTAATTTATTTGAAGGTTGTCAGGAATTAGGTGTCCAAAAAAACTACACAATTTTGAAAAATGAGCAATATTTTTGAGTATTTGAGTACATTTGTGACTAGAGATTTTGGGTATATTTTAATCGTATTCGATTGGATAATCCATTTTTGATGAGGGCTACTTTTGTGGCTCATAGACATAGTACAAAGTTTGAACTAGTAGGAGAGACCTTTCTCGAAAAAAAATTGAATATGATCTCAGAATAGTTGAGAATGACTAGTCAGTTCAACGAATATTTTCAAGTTCTATTAACGAGCTTGACTTCGATTTGAGTGGGTTTAAAATGTTGAACAAGGTGAGCGTTAACACCTGGCTGATTGGTACTAAACATGACAACAGGTCTTGGCACGAGGATTTATTAAACCTATTTAATCAGAAAAAAAAAGTTTTTTATAACTAGTTGCCTATTTAACAAAAAAATAAATAAACTCTATAGAAGAAAGCTAGAGGTTAATTTTTTTCAACTGTAAATCGAATCCTTCGTTTGCATAATACACACATACGAATGTTTACAATAATAAAAAAGTTTTACCTGCCTTAAAAACCAGTTATGAATTCAATGGATTGGGTATGGGTATGCACTGCGGTTACTAGTCGTAGGCGCAGATGATGTCCCGAGCATATGGTCTTCTCTCAGATTTAATAATTGTTAGAGCAGGACATAGTGGCACTGTCTATGGTAAAAAACATTTTTCATATCTTTTCAGAGAAAATTGGGACTCTTTTTTTCAAAATTTTCGAAAAAAGGAGAAAAGTTGTTAGGGTTTGTAAAACGAACAATTATTATTTGAAATATTTTTTCGAAAATTAATTCAATTTGGCACAAATCAACTTAAAAAATTTTTGATTAAGGATTATTTACATGAAGCTGATATGGATCTGGAATAACTTTCATGAAGCTGATTATAATATGGGTCATATCATTCTTTTTCAAAATTTTACAGTCGGTTCGTGTCCAAACCTTTGGTTTTCGAAAAAAATGTACCGAATCAAAATTATTCATTATAATAGTATTAAGAAATTTTGTTCTAAACATTTTTTCGGAAAGTGATTATGAAATTTTGATAAAAGAACGCTACATTTGTGTTATAAAATAAAACTTCAAATAACAAATTTGTTACTTTTCTATAAACTAACAAGTTTTGTTCGAAAATAGAATGGATTCGACAGAGATCGACTATGAATTCACTTGGATTTCGAAAAAAATGTTTCGTACAAAAGTTTTACATATTTTTATAAAAAATAACTATGTAAAGTTTTCGAACTGTTTTGATTTCTATAAAATCCCCTTCCATAATTTCGCAACCATTTTGCAACCACAGGGGCGCAATTAACGTTCTCGCAGCAGTTTCTAAGTTGTTCACTTGAGTGCGAATACGATTTCACTGGGTATAGGAAACATAGGCCTACTAGCTCCAGTTTCTAATTTGCTCAACAGAAAAACACAGAAAATTATAAAATGATTTATTTCAAGGACACAAATGTAAGAGATATCTACTCGGAATAATTTTGCAAATGACTGTGTCACTATGGCCTGATCTAATTTGCTGAGCACACTTCTTACAAAACAAAGAAAATAGTATATCTGTCTCATATTAATCCAATCTCAAATATCATGTATAAAAAACCATTTTGGTTGGGTTTTTTTTTTCATTTAAAATGATTTCTCAGACGAATTACTTAATCCATTGTTTCTTTGAATCTTTATCTTTTGTTTGTAATGCATTATGTTATAATTGTTGAATATTTAATGTCTGCTTCGTCATAAAATACAAATTTTTGGTTTATTTAAAGAAATATATCTTCACTATCATCCAAAATTATAAAACAAAATCTTAATCACAAATATAAAAGAATTAATTAAGGTAGTTCCGGCACTGTCTTGTATAATCAGGACAAAAAACCGGTTTGATTTTATTATAGAACAAATACATACATACTCGTACACATACACAACACATACATATATTTATATACAATTTAATGTAATTTTGAAAAAAAAAAATTTTAACTATTATATTTTGAAAACAAAACGGTAAAACGTGATGTTTTTTTTTTTAAATTTATTTAATAAATGTTTATCTTTACTCTCCTAGTTTTTTTTTTTTTAATTTTGTCGAGTTTTTTTTTTTCAATACAACAGATGATAGTTGGATTAAGATGTAGTTTTACATGCTTCTAATGAAAGAGAATGATTACTTTGTTATTAATTATCTCGCGTTCTAACCGGTCAAAAATTCGGGATTTATTAGAAAACGTTATTTTTAGCCTGTGAAAAAAAATGAGCAAAAGCTATCGAAAAGTGATTTCATGCTGGACCTCCCTTAATAATTGATTTAATATTTATAAATCGATTAAAATTATTTTGCAATCAAGATTCAAATTACCTTTTTAAAAATAATTACTTAATTATGATCAATAAACCGACAACAGATGAGGACATGCTAAATGAATCAGAAACATAATCACAAGAAAAAAGAATTTTTAATTAGCATGTTTGACACAATAAGTAATATTTTATAAAAAAAGAAAACAAAAAAATTATCAAACTATTGTTAAAAAAAATATATATGGTATGAAATCCTCTATTTGACCTCTGTGTTCATATACACAGACGTATTAGGGGATATTCTAGTCTTGAGAGCGATCATTATTTTCCTAATCAATCATATAAAACCAAAACTACTATTATTGTTGTTATTTACATTTAAGGACGTTCCAGCACTGTGTTATGCAATCAGTACAACAAATGAGCAAAATCTGTCGAAAAGTGGTGGTATGCTGGAACATCCTTAAACAAATATTTGATCATTTATGACTATTTAATAAAATCTAGATAAGGTAATAAAGTCTGTAAATTTAGTATATAAAGTCGTATGTTATTGCTTTCTGTATTCATAGATTTTGATGAAACTCTTAAGAACGGTTTTTTTTTTTGTTATTTACATTAAAAAAACGTCATCATTTGTTAATGAATGTAATAAAATCTAGACAGTAATAAAGTCTGTAAACGTATCTTCTTATAATTGAGTGTATGAGCCCACACTTGACTTTTATCCCTGCTATTGGTGTTTGTTCCTTAGAACTATGACATCTGGTGGCAATAAGTAGAAACAGAGTAGTCAGGTTCAACTATGATAGTTACATATGCGTTACTAGGGTTATCTTAATAAAATAAATAAAAAATTATTATTTTGTTAATGAAACTCATGTTTTTTTTTGTGAGTAATATAACTTAATTGTTTAAATATAGCCTGACTAAAGTCGCCATTTTGGAATATGACGTCACTTTATCAATAATGTATAAAAAGTTGAAAATTAAAATTTTGAAATTAAATATCTCTGATTCTATAGACAGTCGATTTCTTTTTAGTTTTCCCGGATTCGGAGTTTCTTTGAGATTAGTTTTAGGAATGTACTAGCTTAAAATACAATTTGTATTAGAGGTCATTATTGAAAAAAAAAAAAAAAAAACAAACAGTTAATTAAAAAATCATTTCAATTCGTTTGTGAGTTGATCATTTTATTAAACAAAGTGATTTAGGATACATAAACACTGACACGCAATGTTATTATATAAAAGACAGAAAAAAAAAACACACTTTGTATGAACGTAAATCGGTTCTCTCACTCTACTACGGTAGCTCCAAACCCTATTTAGCAACCGATAAATAATCTGAAATTTTATATGATTAGTAAATAATATTATAATGCGTACATTAAACTAAACTTCCTGAAATTAAAGACAATTCATAACATAACCGATATTAAGCCAATATACATTATATACAATGACGTTCAAAAGTTTATACATTATGTAAACATTATAATCTCATTTGATTTGTTTTGTGTATAAAATCTTTTACAGGTACAGATATATCAAATAGACCTTTTTCATAGGGGTTTATGCGTGAACGATTTTCGGGTAGCCTACAATATAACTACAATTCGGGTAGTTAATATTTTGTCCGAAACAAAAACAAATCGTTATTTTAAATAAAAAATTCTATAAAGAGGTTTAAGCGTTCTTAATTAGCATGTAATATCTATACTTATATATAAAATCCTTTGTATTTAATTTTGAACGGATTTAACTTAAAAACAATTTGATGGATTTTGATAAAACTTTTTGTAAATGTCCTTAATGATTTCAGAAATGCTATATGTAAGTTTTATTTAATTAGATTTGCTTAACCAAGGTTTTTGATAGGATGGGGGGTATTCAATAAACAATACTTGCAAAATTTAGTTGAATTGGCAACAAAACGTCTTTGGGGTTGATTTAAAATAGAAGTGTTGATTTTTGAATACTTGGTATTGTATGTGTATTATAAAAATAATTTATGATATTTTATATTCGCTTCACTAGAACCGATTTCAAATAATTTAACGTTTACTCCGGTTATTCTCACCTTCCGGTTTCTTGTAATTTTGTTTAGAGGTATCACACACAGCTAAACACACTCACTCATACGCATAATAGTAATCGATAGGAAAAAATATACTTGGGTCATGCTTCAATGAATTGGCCCTTTTCATTTTTTTAATTCGAAAGTTTATTTATTTTTTTTGATTATGTAACTTGAAATTAGTTAACAATTGTTGCATATTTCACTGATTTTTGTACCCTGTGCGACTGTATATACCGGATGGAAATTTTCTAACTGTGACGAACATTTTAATGAGGAAGTATTTTGTATTAAGATTGTACTCTCGTAAAAAACAGTTTTCTTATGAAATTTTTGAAAAAGACCTCGAGAGAATAATCTCAAAGCAATTTTAAATAAAATTGTGAAAAAATATACACACAAAAAACGGCTGCCAGAACCACAGAGATATTTAATTTCAAAATTTGAGTTTTGGAACTTATTATAGCAGCTAGGGTTGAAATTTGCGGGTCACACATTTAATTATGAACAAAAACCATTCTTACGAATTGCATTAAAAACTTTAAATATATCAAACGAATTTATATAGTAAATGTACAGATTTTATTACTGTACAGATTTTATTATATTCATTACTACTCAGTTAATGTTTTTTTAAGTACATTTGATAAAAAAATATCTACAATCCAATTCCATTACTACCTTAGGACGGCCCTGACACTGAATTCTGTTACGAAACAGTATGGCTTTAGTCTGTACATAGTCTAAAGTAATATTTTATAAATATTTCCAGAAAAAAATTTATATTATTTTGATAATTGAATTATTGCTAATCTGATTTGAAAATTGGATTAAAATTTAATAATATTTGGTAATACAAAAAATTGTAAACACGTCATATTAGATCACAATATTTATTGTTTGAGACATAATGGTATACAAGATGTGTAAGGAAATAGTGTTATAAATACTAATGAATGGCTTTGAAGTCTGTAGGAGAAGTTAGGTTGATCCATCTAAGTCACTACTCGTAAAACCATTTGGAGTTAACCCAAAAGGGCGAATCTCTTCATGATAAACTCTGGGCTATGAGAGAGAAGATTGTCTATAAACGATCTTCGTAGTCAGGGTGTCTAGTTGTCTGGAAAACCTGGAAATGTCAGGGAATTTTGAGTTTCTGGAAAAGTCGTGAAATTGTCAGGGAATTTCGTAAAATTCCAGGGAATTTCATGGAATTTCGTAAAATTCCAGGGAATTTCATGGAATTTCGCATAATCGTATTTAAAATAACTTATTTCTAAAAAATTATTATTAATAATTATCTGTTTTGAGGTTTTTGAAAAAATTTTATATATGTTACTGATGAAAAAGAATGTATAGGTTTTATCATATTATCCATAAAAAATGAATATAAATGAACAAATGTATACTTTTCTCTATTTTCCTATCAATAACAAAATATTATATGAAAAAATGGACTGGAAAAATTCGGATTCAAGTCTGGAAAACCATGAAAAGCCAAGGAATATTTTACCAAAATTTTACTAGACACCTTGGACTAGTATGTATCTCACGCCTCCTTACATTGGCTTTGCCTAATATGGTTTTTTCAGAAGTAACTAGCAGTTCGCAAACGGTACACCTAGATATTTTGTGATTCTCGGGTCCGGTACCTTTGTACTGCATCTGGCTATGTCGTCGGCATGCCAGTTCCCCGAAATGTCCCAATGGCCCGGCACCCATGTCAGATTCACATTGAATCTAGTCATTTACAGAGTCTCGGCAATCTTGGGTTGTCCTAGACGTCAGGTATACCGAACTCAGATATTTTATTGCTGTTTGACTATCGGTGATTCTTTTTCCATTCTTTTAGAGATTTATCTTTCAAGATTTCAAAAATTTTGTAAACAGTATTTTTTTTGTTGCAAATTGATTTAGTTTCATGCACTATTGGTTCTGAAACATTGTGTATGTGATGAAGCCCACTGGTTTTTATAAAAATTGTAGTGATTTTATTTATAAATAAAAAAAAACCGAATTAAGTGAAGGTCTTGTAAATTTTAATTATGGTAAATTATGGCTTTAATTAACCTACTTAAGTTTCTGATATATATTTTTTTATAAATATTACAATAATTAACTTAATTTTTTTAATTTTCAATTTTTTTTTTTTAAATTTGAGTGACTGTTATTTTTAAATGGTCCCATTTTAGGACCATTATCTACGTCTTATCTTGTAATCCGATTCCGATCAAAATAATTCATCAACGTTCGTTTCGAGCTGAAACATCAAATTTTGTATATAAAAAATTCGTAACGTAGGGGAAATGTTTTAAAAAAGGTATATAAAAATGTACCCTTCTTTTTTTGAAATTGTTGAGGGGGAGATATTGAGGACTATGATTAAGTTATACAATCTTTTTTTTTTTAATAATAAATTGTTATCAAAAAAATTTAAGTGCCCGCATATGTTTTCAATTAGATAACAAATTATCATTTTGTTGGTAACATTATTTTAATTGAAAGACAAATCTCCATTTGGTCCCAAGTCATCTTTAAACATTTTTAGGGTTGTCAAATATTTTGGGAGGTCTATTTAAATCGATACCAAATCACTTAGTAAAAAAAACTTGAAACGATACAAACTCTTTTCCTTGAAAGCGCTTCACAGTTTTAGAACGACAAATATAAATTGCAGATTTCTCAGAAATGAGATAGAACGTCCTGAGTAAGGCGTTTGAATTTTCGTTTTTGAATAGTCATCGATCTACGAAATATTTTTCTTAAAATATAAAAATATAAATTATGAAATTGATTTATTGATAAAAGTGTATTATAAAATATATAAATACATACTATTTGCTCGCTAACGTCCGAATAATTTCCAAAATTACTTACACGTTAAAGATTATTATTTCCTATTGATATCATTGAAATCATTTCATAAAATTATCTTTAAAGAAAGACACCTACTAAATTTGACACGGATGAAAGTAGACATTATTCAATCCATTATAATTCGGGTGTCTGGACACTTATCGTACCCGATTTAGATCCAATACTGCACTGTTTTGTACTTTGATCTGCTTAACACGATTTTCGAAGATATTTTCAGACATGAATAAAAAACGTATCTTGGGTTTTTTTCGTAAAACCCATAGTTATCTTGAAAAAAACTGCTCAAAGTTACTTATAACACAAGGTTGTAAATCTTGGCCCCTTTTTACTCGTGCAACTTTAGATGAAAGTCTTCAAAATCGATTGTTTTACTGAGCATGCGCAATATTATTTTTATACAAGTTTTTCGTTATATCAAAACAGCAGAGCCGGCTGTTATTTTGATGCAATTTTACATGTAATTTAGTGCACTGTTTGCATGTGGGAGATAGCTCCTTTCTTGGGATTAGTATGATTACTTAGACCTTAGACTGATGCGGTTGACAAAGGAATAAATATTAAACAAGAAGACTTTTTTTATATCTGTTATTCCATCGTGTGAACAGCTATGTAATTTTTGGTATATCAACTGTTTTAATGCGATTGAAAATTTAAACGTGTAATTAGATGGTTGTATAGATGTTAGCGTACAAATAAACCAACCAATATATATAATTGATCTACATTTGAATAGCAGAACTCGACAGCACAAACACGAGTTGTAATTCCAGTTAATTTTGTGATTAATATAAATAATATAAATATATATATATATAAATTAAAAAAACAAAAACAAAACCTTATTACAAATACTAGTTTCTGTTTTACAAGTCCATCACTTTATTTTATGAATAAATTAATTCAATAAAATAAAAAAGAACTGATGATGGCACTGTTTGTTTTATTATAAATAATAATAAATTGTTTCAAGTTTATTGCACTAATTAACAATTTTTTTTAATTAATTTATTAAGTACACGACCATATTTGTGGATAAAAATTATATCTTCTTGATAATAGTGTTCTTTTTTTTTTAGTTATATATTTAACAAAATTGAGTCATTGCTTTTTTGAAATTAGTTTTTTAGCGAATTTCCTGAAAGGAAATAGAGCTATTGGTCCCTCACCGAAGTCAAAATTTCGCAAAAATTTCCTCAAATGTCCATCGATCCTACCTTGTAGATGTCAAAAATCACCATCTGTAAAATTTATATATATATATCTATGGACATATATATATATATATATATACATATATATATATATATATATATATATATGTGTCTGTAATCACTCTAGCGGTCACAGTTTTCATTTTATCGGAATGAGATTTGGTATTTGAAGCGCTTTTGGTATTCAAAAGGTCAAGTTCGTTAATGGGTAAAATCAGACCAGGGGAAAGGGGGGTTTTCAGGGAGGGTGAAACACAAAATTTGACATATCTCCCTTAATATTCGAAAAATCGAAAATTTTATAAGAAGTAAAATTGTAGGTATTAAGTTTTACTGTAATTTTGTTTCTTATCATTTTTTCTGTAACCCAAATATTTACAAAAATATTGACGGTTTAAGATTGAAAATTAAATTCCTCAATATCTCTGTACGCATTAGAGTTTGAGCAAAAATGATAAGGTGATGAATTATAGCAAACATGATTTTCTACAACTTTGTTTCTTACGCATTTTGCAATTGTTCTAATATTAAGAGAGATATTTTATATTTTGTGTTTTCTTCTATCTTTATGCCCCCCTTTCCCCTTGACGTATGTTATTTATTAATAAAATTGGCCATGCAAATACTAAAATCAGATACGACATTTCATTTTGATCAGACTAACATTGTGACCGCTAGAGAGTAGTTTATTTATTCCAAGGAAATTCGCTAAGTTGAAGCAGTTCCTGCGTAACGAATTTTTTTTTTGTTCATATCTATCTACATACGATATTAGGGAAAAAAGACCCCGATTACAAGTGGGACTAGACTATTCAGAATATGGCTATATGAGATGATCATATTGTACATTGAAACATGTAGAAATTGTAGATATTACACTATGTAATGCTTGTACATTCATTCAGAAGATGGCTGTATGAGATGAACATATATAGTCTTTGGTTAAACAAACATTATGTCTTTTTTAAATAAATTCGACGAAGCTGTATATAAATACAGCTCAATACTCGAAAGATATGCGTTTCTGGGCATTGTGCCCATGAGGACTTTTTATCAGAATGACTTATAGAATATCATATGAAATTTTTAACTAATTTGATCGGGATCCAATTTCCATAGGATTAGTGCGGGGTTCTTTGATCGTAACACAAAACTGATCTAAAAACATTCTCTCTCCGCCCCTGCACATGCATAAAACAAATCAAAATCCGTTGTACAAAACTAATTATTTCGACTCTGATGAAATATGGTTATAAGTATTTTTGTAATGTAGAAATTACCCTAATTGTGGTTAACCTATAACGGACAATTTTCAATTATTATGAGATACATATGATTCATAATTAACCTTCAGATTACCTTCAGCAGATATTCACTCTTTTGTTTTTGTGTTTTTGTTAAATTAACCGGATATGTTAGATTTGTACACAAAAACCTTGAAGTCATTTATTTTTTGTTATTAAAAAAACTAGAAAAAAAAACTATTTTTACTTTTGTCTTAAAAAAGTGTTATTATTATTATTATTTAAGTTACAATTTAGTAACCAGCCAAGTGGCCGAACGGTCTAAGGTATTATGTCTGCGCAGTATGCCTACTTGGAAACTGGGAAGTTATGGGTTCGAATCCCGACATCGGCAGTTTGTCAATTATTAAGAAAAAAAAAGGGGCAGTTATTTGACTAAATTGTCGGCGTATGGACAAGAACGAAGTAACCGGCTATGCTTGAGAAGGTTTTCTGCAGTTTCCTTCACGAAGTCCTGATGAATATCTGCATAGTTCCTATCATAGTCGGCTGCAGCCGCATATCCTACCAATTCCTAGTCTATACACAAAAATTCCTTCCACTCCACTCACATCCTCACATCCCTAGGCATCACAATGATCACCTTATGGTCGAAGTGTAGCCCGTCCAGGGCAGCCTGTACAATTTATCTACAATTTAGTACAATGTACTTCAAAAGTATGATGGCATTTATGAAATGTCTGCTGAGCATTCTTGGAATGAATTTCTTAGGGGTCGGTAAAAAATGCTTAGAAAGGATTGCCACTTGCCAGGATTCGGTCTCTCCTCTATTATTGCTACTACTTTTACTACGCCGCTAATCAGAGAACTGATTCATTTAGGTCGCCAAGTTATACCTACCGCGTAGTTATAACTGTGTACGCGTAGAATATATGGTTCTACGTAGGTTTCAGGAGAATCGACAATGGAGAGAGGAGAGCATTGACATCCCCTACAGGGCCGGTGACATTCTTCGAACTAGGTGATCACTTCTATCGCGAGGAGATCAGAAAAGAGGAAGACACTAAAAGAGTCACACTCTGGAGGAACCTTCCTGGGCTCAAGCAGGCCAAGAAGCTTTAACCGAAAAAGATAAAAAATCTGCATTGGTCTGAGCAAAACAAGACCGTGGCTACTGACGTGGTTTCTTACGGGACCTTGTAGACTCAGGGGACATCTTAGGAAGCTACGCTTGGGAAATGAGGGCACCTGCAGGATCAAATCCAGATCCTGTACTTTCGGAAAAAAATAGGGCTGAATGATCATTCATTCGTTAATAGGTTTGCCAAATTTATACCTGCCGCATAGTGGAATAAACTACGTTTACTTTTAATTTATCTCGGGTTTTTTTTATACAATGTACTCGTAGAATAGTCGGGCTCCGCATTTGTGTCACTTGTTAACGAAAACCTTAATTGAATGCATTGAATTCAACGGCCGTAAAGTGTACAATTGTTTTTGAAAAGGAAATCATTTTTGAATATAATTGACGCTAATGAGATAATCACAATATTATATTTGAGAATAAAAAAAAAAGAAACAGGTCTATATTATGTGTGTGAAGTTAGCACCCCCATTTTGGAAAACCAAAAAAGTAATCATTGCGCTAGTTCGTGCTAGAAATGTGCTACGTTGTGTCGAAACTAATTGCAATATTGGAATGTGGTTTGCGGCACAAGCTAGCACAATTATTATTTGTTCATTCCGATGGAATGGCGGTTGTGGGGCCTCAAAAACGTTTTATCGAATTTTCGCTTCATTTTTTATAATTTCTAAGATCGGCTTGCGGTACAACGTAGCACATTTCTATCTCAAACAGCACAATGGTTATTTTTTTGGTTTTTCAAAATGGTGGTGGTAACTTCACACACATTCTATATTGTTATTTGAACTCACTTACTATGTGATGGTGGTAGTATGACTCTCATGTAGGTACTATGGACCACAAAAGTTGACGTCATAATTAATTTGTGCCTTATTGATTCGGTTTTCGAAAAAATGCTTCGGATAAAAGTTGTTCATTAGAAATATAGTAACAATTTCTATTCGAAACAATTTTTTCGAAAACCGAATGAATAAGGCACAAATTAACTATAAAATTTTAATAAAAGACATCAACTTTTGTGGGCCATGTGTTGAGTATTCTTTTAAATAGAACCCAGGAGTAAGTAGTTAGCAGTCCGGCTGTATGCCTCGTTTAACGTTAAGTACTTTTTTATCGAATTACTTAAGCCTCATTAGCTATTTAATTAACGCTATTGATATTTCTATGTAAATAGTTAATTAAATTTTATCATTTGAAAATATATAAAAAAAACTCTTTAGATAAATACTTTATATTTTATATTAATTAATTTATTATCGCTGAAAAATAATATTTGTATCGAATGATTTACGTTCGAATGATTCGATATGTAAGAGTGATGTTACCGATAATAACTCGTGAAGCATTCTTCAACGTTTTTATACTCTTGCGATATATAAAATGTAAACATGGTCACAAAAGTTGATGTCTTTTTTTTTATAATTGTTTTGTGTCTTATGTTTAAAATATGTATAATTTTTTAAAAATATTAACTACTTTTGTATGAAACATTTTTTCATATTAATTAAATTACATACTGATATGAAAAAATTAACTCGTCAACCAGGAATCGAACCTCGGGCCTCTGGATGGTTTCATATCAGTATGTAATTTAATTAATAAATTCAATGACAATGAAATTTGTCGGAGTATACGCTATTATAGTCTTCTACAGTTTGTCATACGTATTCGAAAGGAATTTGGACAAACAACGTTATGTGGACACGAAAGTATACACAAACAAACAAATATTAAATTTTTTCATATGCTTAGTATTTACCGGGACCTTAAGAAATTAACGTTAGTTGTTTTGGGTCCAATTTACCTTATTTAGGGACTATCATCTAAATCGACAACAAAATTTGATTTTTTTCGACTTAAAATCAAAGTACCTTTAGTAGTTTTCTTTTTACAGTTCGATTTGTGCAGAATCCATTTCGAAAAAATGTTTCGAATTTATTCGCAACAGTAAATGACTTGAATTGAGCACAATTCAAACTGTAAAATTTCCGAAAAATTTATCCACCAATTTTGTAGTCGATTTGTACCGAAGTAATTCGGTTTTCGAAAAAAAAAAAATGCTAACGAATATCTTCTTGTCGAAATATTTTTGGATTCGACATAAATTATAAAGTTTTGAAAAAGTAACACTATTTTTGAAGTCGATAATACTCGATTTTTCCGAGTCCAAACCTTTTATGGACATAATTGATATATTCCTTGTAATAATTTTTATACGATTTCACTTGCTTTGAATAAATTATCATACAAACTTTTACTTGTAATATATTTGTTGTTCTCCCAGACAAACAGACGTTCGATCGCTAGTGCTCAATATTATTTAGAAATAACGAGTATCTTACATAATTGAATTTTATATATATATATATATATATATATATATATATATATATATATATATATATATATATATATATATATATATATATATATATATTGTGCAGCAAAATCAACAAAAATAGTCATAATTACCTATATATCTATAATGAATATATGTTTTAAGGTTATTCGATCATTAAGCTAATTATAGATAAATATGAAATGTAGACCCTATGATTTTTACCCTTTTTATTCAAACTACAACTTAATAGAGAGGTAGTTCTAAATTGATTATCATAATCTTTACGTTTCGGGGTTCTTCGGAATGCAAAAAATTATCATTTACGAAGCCATCACGGTCTATATAACATCATCGATATCATCTCATAGACGAAAAGAATTCATTAGAGCTTCTTGCATAACGTGTTAGTTTCTCGATCGAATGTGATTTTCAGTTGTTTTCATATTTTCTAGAAAAACGTAGTTTATGTATGAGCGAGTAGGAAAGTATATTCTTTCAATGTTCTTTCTTATTTTTCATTTGAAATTTGTATATATTGTATATACTGCTACGCCTACTATAATAAAAATAATATATAGGTATATATCATATATTCATCTTTAAGTAAATTGAGATCAGTGACGCTAAACAACTATTTGCGAATCTTAGTTGTCGTACTGTATATAACACAACGATACACTTGTTGATTATCACTGATCATATTTCACATCGTCAACTAAAATGACAAATGGACTTTAAAGCGGGGGAAACATTCATATGTTGCATTAGGTTTATTTTGAAAATAGACTGATCCACTCGAAACTGTGACAATATTCGAGGGTTCAATACAAATGAACACAATTCTATATGAATGTTGTTATCGAATAACCTGTACAAAAGAATTAAATGATTATTAATTAATAAACTCTCTAATAAGATTGTAATGTAATGTAATGCACCAGATTTCACTAAAATGAACAAGTTATTTGTTGGCTATATATAAAAATTGATTGATTGACTCCTCAGTCAGTCAGTCCTCATACTAACGATACGATAAAGTAAGTACGATATTACACGAATTCTTCATGTACTGCTGTTAGTTACACAGTACTTTTTTTTTAAATATACAATACGTTCTGTTTGTGGCTACAGGCTAGTTAGTGGCTGCTATGGCACCAGTAGCAGCATATGCCTATTTATGTGCAGTTGTTTATTTTTTACCTTTTTAAAACGGTTGTTTTAAATTTCCAATGTCATATACAGGATGGGTTGCCCATAGAGATAATATACAGACCGTTTTCAAAAGTATTTCTAATAGAGAATCAATCCTTACATAGTATAAAATAAAGTCTCCCAGCCGCGTCTGTCGTTCTGTTCGCGATAAACTCAAAAACTACTGCACCGATTTTGTTTTCACCAATGGATAGAGTGGTTCTCGAGGAAGGTTTTAGTATATAATTTGTCATTGTACATTGGCTAAAATAAAATGATATTTGTTGGAGATGTCGGAAAACATATTATAAAACAAATATGTTAAATATGCTATGCATTGATAGCGATGCATACAACAAATACGTTTTAAAAATTTGCCTATAGATGGCAGTATACACAACATGAGTTTTTCAAAAATTTTGCCAATACAACAAATGTATTTTAAAAAATTAAACGCAATTTATCAGTCCTTGAAAAAAGTCCAGCAAGCATACACAACAGACACAATAAAGAATACCCCCGATATTTTTATTTCTTTATTAAACATATTGTGTATAGTTATTATAGTAAATAATATTTAACATTAAACATTATATTATCGAATGATAATTAGTGAGAACTCTAGGTCAAATATAAATATGTATTTCGACTACAATGTAGTCATCATCAGTATAAATTAGCTAGTCGTACTTTACTCTTTGACAATTAGAAATAGATATAACGTCGAGATCAATAGATAAAAATAAATAGAAACTTAACTAGATTAAAATATACTAGATTTAAAATATAATAAATTTTAAATTATATTGAAATTGCTCTTGTTAAAATTTCCTTCATTCACATTTATTCCTGTTAATTTTACTCTTATTAAAATTACTCTTATATTGTCGCAGGATATGTTACTTGTTACTAATTTGGTGATAGTTTCACGTGAAACTAATCGCTAGACAATTTGTTATAGTAGAAATGGAAAAAAACACCCAAAAAATAGTGGATTTCAAAAAAACGTTCATTAAAATCGGACATAATTTAGCTGTGATAGGCAAAAAATAGATTTTTTTTAACTTGGTGACGTCACTAAAATCCAAAAAAATTATTTTTGCTATATCTCGGGTATATTTTATCCGATTTTGTTGAAATTTTTTTTCAAATCAACCATAATGTAGTCAAAGAATTCAATTTTGATAGAAAAATCGAGTGATCTGTTCTGGTGTTTGAGATGGACTATACATGAGTGTTGTATCTCGAAATTGATAATTGCTAGATAATACTATATAGTAGATATGGAAATTGTACCCTAAAAATAATAGGTTTCAAAAAAAATTTCATTAAAATCGGATAAAATTAAGCTGTGAGAGTCAAAAAATAGATTTTTTTGTACCTGATGACGTCATGAAATTCTAAAAAAAATCGTTTTTGGTGTATCGCGGGCATGTTTTATCAGATTTTGATAAAATGTCTTTTCAAATTTACTAAATTTTAGTCAAGGAATTCAATTTTGTTAGAATAACCAAGATACCTTTAATAGTTTTTGAGATGGTCTGTATATGGGACTTGCATTTCAAAATCTATGAACACTTACATTGTAAAAATGAAAAATACACTTCATAAATAGTGGCTTTCAAATAAAAGTTTCATTAACATCGGATAAAATTTACCTTTGATAGTCCACACATATTTTTTGAATCTGGCGATTTTGACCCTATTAAGAATGAGTGGCTTTTCTCAGATTATTCTATTTGCCGAGAAAACTTTGTATAAAAATATCCCATGACCCACAAGTCACAAATTAGATTCTTTCGATAGTGTTTTTTTTTAGCGAATTTCCTGAAAGGAAATAGAGCTATTGGTCTCTTACCGAATTTTTTGGCAAATATTTCGTCAAATGTCCATCGATCCTACCTAGTAGATGTCCAAAATCACCATCTGTAAAATTTATATATATATATATATATATATATATATATATATCTGTAATCACTCTAGCGGTCACAATTTTTTTAAATGATCAGGTAATGAATTGTAGCAAAGATGATTTTGTACAACTTTACTCTTCATAAATTTGGTCTTGCAAATACTAAAATCAGATACGATATTTCATTTTGATAAGACTAAAATTGTGACCGCTAGAGAGTTGACGTAGCTCTTGCGTAACGAATTTTTTTAAATTTTAATATCAGAATGAATATATTCATAAGTTCTTAATAAGATAAAAATACTATTGTTTTGTGTTGGTGAAAGGGTTGAACCTAGAGATAAAACATGAACATCACGTGTTAACGACCTTCTACTCAGACGTTTTAAATAGTACACACCTTTATCAGTAATCCAATGGTAGATATTAAATTATTATACAAAGGCAAGACTATCCTTAAAAACTTGTACCGATCACATAATTCATTTATATATATATATATATATATATATATATATATATATATATATATATATATATATATATATATATATATATATATATATATAATGTTTGATTAGTTTTGTCTAAAATTTAATTAAAAGGTTCAATAGGCCAATATCAGAGTTTTAGACCACCTAGGAATCTGTTATGTTTCATTAATCATCAGTCGTACTTGAGATCACTATTAAAAATGTTTTTTATAGTCATTGCAATAAAATTTTTGGTTTGAATCATAATCGGTTAAAACATAAAGTCAATTTTATGAGATCATCCTTGAAGAAATTTTTATATACCTAAAAAAAATAAAGGTTGTTGGGTCGATCATAAATTAATTGTTACTAGTATTATTCGTGTATATTTAAGCATCACAATACAATACTAATGTCAATTTACATTAAGGCTACGAAAACATAGTATGAAGGAACTAACGTATACTATTCTAGACAAACATGTCATTACATTTTTTTAAATTAAATATTGATATGAAGAACTTAAATCATCGAACTCTGGATCTTTGAATTTCATGCCCAGTGTGCTACCTTTACACCACGGATGAAATAGATGAATGAGTCAGTTTTCTCCGCTTTTCCATAAGGTCCATTGTGACGCCTAAGGATGTGAGTAGAGTGGAAGGAATTTTTTGTGTATAGACTAGGAATTCGTAGGATATGCGGTGCAGCCGACTATGATAGGAACTATGCCGATATTCTTCTGGAGTCCGTGAAGAAAACTGCAGAAAACCTTCTCAAACATAGCCGGTTACTTCCTTCTTATCCAAACGCCGACAGTTTAGTCAATTAACCGCTCTTTTTTTTTTACTTAATAATTAACAAAATTGCCGACGTCGGGATTCGAACCCATAACCTCCCAGTTTCCAAGTAGGCATACTGCGCACACATAACGCCTTAGCCACTTGATCTGGTCCGCTATCTCATTCCCCTGTTTTCTTAGGACTCAGTGGACGGTATTCTTACGTTGGGGGTTTTTTAAATTTTATTTTATTGCATAAATTTTTTATTTGACGTACGATAGTAAATAAATAATGAATTTTCTCTGATTAAATGAAAATACAAAATAAAACAAGTAATATTATGAGGAAATTATACAATGTATACGTGCATAAGTCTACGTATTTGTCATAGATAAGAAGAAAAACCATTATTATTGATTACAGATTAGTGAATAAATTATTTCAATATTGATAAAACATATCAAACATATCGCAGCAGTCAGTCATCGCTAAATCAATAAATCAATATTTATTGATTTGTATATTTGTACCTACACCTACAAGGTTAAAAAAATCTATCAGTTTTTGATTATACGTGAAACTGTGAACATTTGCATATCAACATCAGTGATAACTTTCCAAGTAATTGAAGCTTACTTTTGATTTGTGCGCTTATTTTGTGGAAATTTTTTAATTGTTTTGTTTGTAAACTAACATCTATTTATATCCATTGTTAGTATGGTTGTAATTCGGTTATATTATACCAGCGGAAGTGATTAGCGTTTACTTAATTTGATATTTAAGTAATATGTCTGAACATTGATAACATTCTTTTGACATCAAATGCTTGATGTGAACAAACATACACATGTAGGATGGGGATCGAACCCACGACCTCTGACATTATAATCATTTAAAATTTCGAATAAAAGTTGTAATAGAAATACTAACAACTTTTGTTCCGAATACTTTTTCGAAAACCGAATAAATTCGACAGAAATTGTTTTCTAAAGTGTAAATTTACATTGTGATTTGTATCGAATCCTTTCGGTTTTGGAAAAAAATGTTTTAAACAAAAGTTGTTAGTATTTTTTTAGCGAACATTTTTTATTCGAAACATTTTTTCGAAAACCGAATAAATTCGGTACACATTGTCTTCAAAGGTGTTGTTCCCTTTTCATAATTTTACTGTTCATTTGTACCGAATCTATTCGGATTTGGGAAAAAAAGTTTTAAACAAAAGTTGTTAGTATTTTTATAACGAACAACTTTTATTCGAAATATTTTTTTGAAAAACGAATAAATTCGACACAAAACGAAAGTACCGTTCCTTTTTCGAAAAATTTACATCCGATTTGTATCAAAGGCTTTCGGTTTTTGGAACAAAAGTTGTTAGTATTCTTATAACGAACAACTTTTTTTGAAAATTAAATAGATTTGGGACAAATCAACTGTAAAATTCTATATAGATACGATAGCGGATAGATAGATACATTCAATGAACTAATTATGTATTGATTAATTGAAATTGATATGATAATTCATAGTCGTTTTCTAACATTTTTAATGATACCGATGATCGCATGCACATAGGAGAAAGGAGATACTTACTTACCCGATTCATAAATAAAATTATATTCAGAAATATATTTTTATAAGAAAGAAATTCGTGATTAATTTCATTAATCATTTGATTATAATCGGCCAGTTCCTATTTGACATCAAATTAATATGTAATCAATGAGGCGAAACATTTCAATAAATTTATTATTTTATACACTTTTTGAAATATTTATATTTTATTAATATATTATTTTATGATTATCATATTTTATTACCGTGTGGTTCTCAGAACTACATCACACCATCTTTGACATCGAAATTACCGGAACGGAATCGACGAAACTAACGCTGCCTGGCTTGCGTTTTCACCTTTATCGAAGAAAAACTGTAAAATATACCGTATTTTCTCTTAACTGGTGTCCATCTTTGACGTGAGCTCAAACAAACTGAGTCAACTATTCATAAAACTGTCAAATAAGTTTTATTAATACCAAATGTCAACTTTCTAACGCCATCTAGTGTAAACCGATCGAACTTTTAGAGCGCGGGATACAATTTATTAAAGCCATCTATTGGAAAAATAATGGATTTCTTTTTACTAGACCTATTTTTTGAACCAGTCACATTAAAAGTCACATTCTAAGCGTATATGTTACTGAACTACGTTACATACATTAGCACGTAAATTGTTTCAACTGGTTCAATTTTTTTGAATGAGAGTGTACATGAACGGTCTACTTGACGTAGTATGAAACTATTAGTAATCGGTATAAAATAGCACCAAAATCTTTCACTTGTGACATGTTATATTGTGATAGGTATGAAACCAAATTAGGTAGTTATGATTGTACACTCCCGTTCATAAAAATTGAACCAGTTGAAACATTCTAAGTGTTGTATGTAGTATACATATATTTAGTAATATATTCGTTTAGAAGGTGACTTACTGGTGGTTCAATTTTTATGAATGGGAGTGTACGTATATATAGTGAGTGTATGTGAACATCATGTATTCAGAGTTAATACTGAAACTGAACTTTGTAGGCAGAGATAGTATAGAGATCAGTGACTAATTCAAGTCGCAACTCAAAGTTGTCGGGAATTTGTTCGCATTTCGATACAAGAGGTCCAAAACTAGTAGTTGAATGAACTTAGCTTACTTTCAATTTTTTCTAATGTGTAACAGTCTTTGACATCAAATTTTTGATAAAGTTAAATGTTTGGAAAATTAAACTTATTTTTTTTTACTATTTAAGTCAAATAATTTCACTTTTAGTTGCCTTGCATTTTCAAGTGGTGTATAGTTTTTTATATCCACTTGGTTAATAAATTATTAAAAATATATTTTTATTTAAAATCATAAATCTATCGATCATTTGAGCTCGATGTAACAACAGCTTGTATGTTGAAGTGTTTTTTTTTCTTCAGCTTCAGATTAAAAAGGTGGAGAAATAGATTTGTCATTAAAAAAAAAAAAGGCGAACGCACCTAGTCAGACTTGAATCGATCTCATGTTTATTTTTTATTTTTCAATAAGCTTTCTCCTGCTATTTACTAATATTACAAAAATTATCGTGAGAAATCAATGGTTTTTATCTGGAATTTTATTTGGAATCGGTCGATCGAAAGCGTTGTTAAAAACAAAATTATATTTTTCGAAAAATTACGAAATTTTGGTTAAATTGCAAATTGGAATAAGTTTTATTGTTTTCTGCATCCCGGGAAATTTTATTATCCTTCCTTGGATTTGAGGCAAAATAGAAATTATACCAAATTAAGAATCGATTCCCTGAAAATATTGGTATATTTACGGGAATTTTTGTTGTTGCAATACTATTTGGTTCCAAAGAATGGCTAAACTGTTGAAATCGATTTTGATGATATTTTGCACTTATCAAGGCAGATTTTCGTGAAATTTATTTTGTCCACAGAAAAGGGGGTCAGTGAAATTGGTATTGACCAGAATTAAGAGATATCCAAAAGTATGCCAATTTGTCTGATATGCAAGGACTTCTTTTTGGCAAAAAAAGAAAGACAATATTTAATGAATCTGTAGCGGTATCGCTTCTTTATTAAATTATTATTATAATTTTGTTTATCATTTTTAGTTGTTGCATAACAACTATAACTTCCCTCTATTATCACGGTTGCTTTGAATGTTAACAACTTTGATAATTTACATATTATATATATTTGTATGTAAATTATCAAAGTTGTTAACATTCAAAGCAACCATGATCATAGAGGGAAGTTATAGTAATTTAATATATAATTTATTGTGAGAAATACAAGTTCTAATCCAATTTTTTTGATTTGTTTCAGGTGTTGCAAAAAGACATTGAGAGTCACCGTAAAATAGTGAGCTCAATATTAAAACTATGCAGTAAGAGTGTGTCCTCTGATGTTCGTTCAACTTCCGAAAACAAGAAAGAGTCGTCACGTGAACGTTCAAATTTACGAGAAGCAGTATTGGGATTGGAACGAAGATGGCATCTACTATTTCTTAGGTCATTGGAATGGCAATGTCATATTGAAAGCTTACATAAACGATACTTAAATCAGGTTAGTGCAAAACACAATCAGTCCTAATCAATTCATAGAATTTCGTGAATAAGTATAGAAAATTCCGTGAAAACGTAAACAATTTTCGAGAACGTTTTTGCGGAACGAAAATAATTATTATTCAAACTTATATCGCTGTCAATTTTCAGTTTTTTCGAACATGTTTTCGCTTAAGATCCACATGGCAGTGTTGCTTGCCGTAAGCACGTGATAATGTGGACAACTAAAAAACCTCCCTTGTAGTCATTTACCCTTTGAACTCGTTATCTCGCTGTGAATTTGTGAAATTATCTATGACGGGAACCCATTCACTGGACAATTATTGTCAATCGTCGAATTTCTCCTCTTTTTTTTTTCATAGTTTTCTTCAGTTGGTCGATTTTCTTGATCCATGGATGCAACCACTTGGCAATCTGTCTCAGATTGCCGGCAATCGCAACCATATTGACGGGTCGGATTGTCGATATCTGATTGCTTAGCTCACTGACGAAGCTATGTTTGAGAAATTTCATTGCCAGAAATCTGGTCGCTTCAATACTGTCTAGTGAATGGGTCCCTTAAAAATGAAACCATTTCAAATATTACCCATTCCTGGGCAATTCAATAGTCTATACATATAAAATGACAATACCTGATTGACTTACTACTGACTGACCGATTCATGATCGCCCAGGTTAAAACTATTGGAGTTAGAAACATGAAATTTAGAAGATATGTTTCTTAGAAAGTGTGGAGGTGCACAAAGAAAGGATTTTTCGAAAATCAACTCCCAAGGGGGTAAAATAGAGAGTCAGAGTTTCCAGTTTTTTGAGACATGAAAATTGTTATTTAAGTTTAACATCATAAAATACGTATTTCCCAGTTTTTGGAAAGTGGACCCTCAAGGTAGAATTTGGATAGAAGTTCAGTCTGATGAATACCATGTTGTAATAATCATAATTAGAAAGAGGGGTACCACAAACGGGTCCCTAGCACTTAGACCAAGGGGTCCTCTGTGCCCTACTTGAGAACAATCTGTCACCCGAAGACGAGATATCTCCGGGTAAGAGGTGCTTTTTTAAGCAGATGAAGCTATAGGATTCTGTCGAGGACAGACCCCACACAGAAGGTCCACAACTTCTCCACCAGGATTGCTCCCAGGATTGATGGATCCAAAGTTTCGGATCCAAACACTCTATACCTGACATCCTACAGGTTTCTGCAGGTGCATTTAATATGTATGGAGGTTTTATCGTCCTGCATACTGACCCTACAAGTGGGATCTTCAGAGATCCCCAAGTTATGAAGGTCATATTTTAATCGACAGTGTTATGTCAAGAGCCCCACCATCCTTCTTAACTGCATTCTATTGAGTTTCAACCGAGCACAGTCGAATGGCTTAGCTGTGCAAAGTCCTAGTAATCGAGATGAGCTTGTCGCAGCGACCCCTTGATTCGGTAACTTACAGAACATCTGTATTCAGTTGTAAGGTCTTAATTACAATTTTCGCAAGCGTAGCCTTTGGTCATTGTACCGTAAAAGTTACCACTCACACGGTACAAGGAACAAAAATTCACTTAGCTAAAAGTTCTGCTATATGATTTAAAAATTAATGAACAATACTGTAGAATTAACTATCTTAAAACAGAAATGAATATACATTTTTTTTTTTTGTGGGTAATATTTTTGATAAATGAGTGTGTATAGACCTACTTATTTTAGAACGTGTGCTACCGAAACAATGTGATTATATAAATCAAGACTGTGTTGTGGTTACCTGAACCAACAACGGTTGCATCCACAAACAATTGACACATGAAATATTAAATGCAATGAGTGCAGTAAGCAACAAACAAAACACTGCTGGCTTTGTAGCTGAGCGCCTCAGCGTAGCGCAGCGCCTACTCTACAATTAACCTTTTTTTTTTGTTTGGTTGGTATTTTTAAATCATTATTATTTGACACGGTAATTAGTGTTGGTACTACTGCTTTTATATATATTCATTTGACAGAACCCTATAATTTATTCTGAATAAATGTTTATTTTTTTGTTCTACTTTTTGGGAGTTTGGTATTTTTTGTAATGAATTGGATAATTACGGTCCTGTTGTTGTTGTCATCCTGCATTTAAGAATTTTTAATAAGTTTTTTTTTTGAATAAATTGTGTATTTTTAAACACGTGAGTAATTCCATAGAAAGAAACGGTATTCTCGGAATGTAAACAAGATTTATAAAGAGTTCTGGAAAGTACACGAAATTTTTTCTTGAGGATCACAATGACTCTATACCCCCTATTAAGAAAAAATAATTAAATCAAGTAAATAATTGTTTATTAGTTCTCCGAAATGAATAGTTTAGGCAAATTATTCGGAATTCCCTAAAATCTAATTCTAAAATCTAAACTAATGCTAAAAGATCAAAAGATTTATATTTTATAATTTATATAACATTTATATTTTATTCATACCAAAATATATTAAAAAGGTACATTTTATGCCCCAAATTACCAGCCCAAAATTCCAGAGTATGTATTCAATGTATTGTATACTTTGAATAATAGTGACCATAAAAAATAGTTGGTATTATTATATTTTTTTCAGAAAATGTTTTAATTAAAAAAAGAAATAATAATAATTGGTAGGATACCCTATATTTACTCAATCTACCTTCCTACCTCTCACTCAGGGCTGAGTGCAGTCAAGGTCTGCCCACCTATGGCCTAAACGAATGTGATCTTAGGGTACAAAAAGGTTGGGGACACCTGCTATAACACAATTGTCTAAATTTCCGTTAAAATAACACAGGCTTGGTTGTTTTTTAAAATTGTTTTTATGAAAATATTCAAACAAATGACATTCAAAAAATGTTGAATGTTAAATTTGTTTAACATGTTTTATGTTGAAATTTTCTATTTTACATGTTTAATATAATCTTGCAAAGGAAATTCAAATATTGAATTATTTCTTTTCGGGAAAGAATACGAACATTATTGACTTTATTTTACAACTGTACAATGTACAGTATGATTCAGTAATATTTTGAGATTTTTTAGTTTGGTAGTCACATCACTTAAACTTAACCCCACATTTTTCTATATTTATTCAAAAGAATATAATTAAATGCACGTATCAGATTTTTGTACCACATTGTTTAATAGATTATAAAAAAAAAAACTTTTCAATAGATAGAGCGATGTTTCAAACGTACACTAGAAAAAATGCGAAGCGATTCACCACATAATTTAGATTTAATTAATTTTTTAAATATTTTAGTTTTGCTTCTATCTCTGTTTTGTTATTATGTGTGACCATAAAAAATGTTCACACATAATGTGTTAGTTAAATTGATCTCGGATTGCGACTACCAAACTACTACGTTAAGTATCGAAGATAGAAGTCATATGAGTATTTCATATGAAATTATTAAAATTTTTGCTAGAATAAATGAATGGTATTTTTATGTCTAACTTTTACTTGAGATAAGCCGAAACAAAACATTTTCAAAATTCATAGATAGCAATTATCAACAACAATGCATATTATAATTTGAAACACTTGACATATCAGATTAGATAGTACACATGGCCACAAAAGTGGCATTCTTTTTTCAAAATGGTATAAGTGATTTGTGTCATATGCATTCGTTTTTCGAATAACTGCTTCGGAATCAGAATTTCTAAGGCACAAATCCATTATAAAATTTTTATAATACAACAATATAACTACAACAATCGCTTTGAATCGCTTGTCATCTTTTTCGTATCACATGCAGTTATTTTTTCGTACCGAAGTCAAAATTTTCGCAAAAATTTCTTCAAATGTCCATCGATCCTACCTAGTAGATGTCGATAATCACCATCTGTATATACATATCTGTATATACACCAAAATTTATATACATATATCTATGGACATATATATATATATATATATATATATATATATATATATATATATATATATATATATATATATATATATGTGTCTGTAATCAATCACTCTAGCTCATTATTCATTATCTCATTATTAATATTTCTAATTTCTATTGCGTAGTTTTTTTTTGTGATTCGTATGATTTTATTCCAAGTAAAAATTATCAAAATATGTGTGATATATATATATATATATATATATATATATATGTGTCTGTAATCACTCTAGCGGTCACAGTTTTAATTTTATCGGAATAAAATTTGGTATTTGAGGCGGTTTTGGTATTCAAGGTCATGTTCGTTAATGGGTAAAATCGGATAAGGGGAAAGGGGGTTTTAGAGGAAGGGGGAAACACAAAATTTGATATATCTCCCTTAATATTCTAAAAATCGAAAAATTTATAAGAAGTAAAGTTGTAGGTACTAAGTTTTACTGTAATTTTGTTTCTTATCATTTTTTCTGTTACCCAAATATTTACAGAAATATTGATGGTTTAAAAATGATGAGGTGATGAATTGTAGTAAACATGATTTTCTACAACTTTATTCCTTACGCATTTTTCGATTGTTCTAATATTAAGAGAGATATTTTATATTTCTTCTTTCTTTATGCCCCCCATTTCCCCTTCACGTATGACATTTATTAATAAAATTGGCCTTGCAAATACTAAAATCATATACGACATTTCATTTTCACCAGACTAAAATTGTACCGCTAGAAAGTGATTTAAAGTATTCTAAGGAAATTCGCTAAGTTGAAGCAGTTCCTCCATCTTCACAAAAGATGGTTTCTTTGACTCGCTGATAAGATTTTAAATATGGTTCTCGGCCTGAATCATTCAGTACTTTTGCGACTAACAATAATCACAAAATAAAGATGTTAATTATATATTTTGTAATGTAAATTTGTGTTGTAAAAATGTATATTTGATGTTTAAATTAGAAACTAATTAAATACACAGATATTTACAAAAACACATAAAAACATATAAAATTTATACTGATATTTGTGTTTGGTCTCTCTCTGGTAATGGTAAATATTTACATTTACAAAGTTGGTATGTGTTGGTTGGTTGGTCTGTCTGTGTGTTATGGTTTGAGTTGTTTGTTTGCATTAAAATTCATTTGAATTCATTTTAAAAACAAAACTTTTGAATAAATAATGATTGTGAGATGGATGCATCCATCGTAAATGTGATTATAATGATTGCGTATAAAATAACGATTGATAATCGATTACACAAATGTTATCATTATGATTGAAAAGTGTATGTTTGTTCGCGTGGAACGTAAGTGGTATTTGTTGTGTTTATATACAGAGTGTCACCACCCACTTCTTAATAAAAATCAATAGCGTTTTGTCCTTAGAAAACTTATAAAATTTGTACTGAGGGCCACAAAAGTATCTTTTTTCAAATAAAGAGATATATGGCCATAAGATTTGAAAGGATTTTAGGCGATATCTCATAAACCACTCACTAAATTGTTAAACAAATACGATTTTCGTGTTTTGTGGGTCAAGTTTACCTTGAACAGTTAATTTCATACAATTCGGGAAGAAAATTTTTTTGTCGATTTTTTGCAATTTTTTTAAGGTATACCCCTTAGAAAAAAATTGGAAAAATTAAAAAAATTTTTGGTCTTCGATTTGAATGAAAATTCGTTTATTAGGTAAATGGGACCCATAAAGCACAAAAATCCAGTTGGTTTGACGATTTAATAGATAGTTTCCGAGATATCGTTGTGTTTATACGATTTTATTCTTCTTGTATACGCTATTAGAGGATATTTCGTAAACCGCTCAACAAATCGTCAAATGAAAGCGATTTTCATGTTTTTTGGGTCAAGTTTACCTAATATAGTTAATTTTATTCGATTCGGGAAGAAAATTTTTTGTCGATTATTTGCAATTTTTTTAAGGTACTCAGAAAAAATCGGAAAAATTACAAAAAAAATTTTGTCTTCGATTTGAATGAAAACTCATTTATTACGTAAATGGGACCCATTAAACACAAAAATCTAGTTGGTTTGATGATTTAACTGATAGTTTCCGAGATTACATCTATTTAATACGATTTTATGCCCCTTGCTATACGATTTTAGGTGATAATATCTCGATATCTCATAAACAGTTCACCAAATCGTTAGACCAATGAGATATTTGAAAAAAAACACTTGTTTATTCATCAAATTGAATGAAAATTAGTTACGAGAGCTAAATTGAACCTAAAAAAATACAACAAATTAATTTGACGGGATAGTTTCCGATTTATTCAGTTTTATTGGACCACACTGTACATAGTTTTATTGTAACGTTAAGAAACGTTGGATTTTTGATTAAAAAAAAACAACCCGGAAATGTCCGAAGACTACGAATATATTTCACACTTTGTTATTGAAAAATAAATTTTGGTTAAATATTTACAGTAAAACTAGGTTAAAAACATTCATATCGTGTATAACATGTTTTTTGTTTTGTTTTAATTGCAAATCGATTTTATAATTTGTCATGCGTGTTACAATATCACACTGTATTCGATTCCGTTGTCAATTATCTTCGAAGAAATTCACTGTACAGATTGTGTATTAAATTATTTTATATAGGAATTACTGTTTAGCAAGTATATTAACATATATCTATAAAGACGTTTATGATACTCACTAACAGAAGTCAGTTTTTTTAATTAAGATGCTAATGCGAATGTTTGTAACATAAATAAATACAAGCAAAAGTTTTATCATAATTATTGTAACATTGAAATGGTATATGTATGCCCCTTTATATATAAATCGATTTTTTTCTCCTGAATTATAGTAATACATAATTTTTCTCAATTTCTTTAATCTATTGAGCTCGTTATCCTAAAAATTTAACTTGTGAAGGATCTTAAAGACTTACGAACCTTTTTATATTATCTCAAACCACACTTGAGATAATAATTTTTCGAAAATAGCTCGATTACCTGTTTCTCTCTCCAGCCTTAAGAGTACTAGTGAGTTTTTAAAACATTTAAAAATCAATCACATTTCGTCAGGCTTTGAAACACGTCAGTTTCTTCATTCTTCTCGTTAATTTTTCTTAGGTATTCTATCTGTGTTACGTAATACAGAGTTTTATCTATCAACCCCCTCCCCCGTAACAACACACACTATAATTTCATACCCCTTCCATCCGTAAAAAAATATTATGTAGTTTAAAGATATCGTCAAAACCATATCCAATCCATACTCCGATTTTGGCATATTCGTAATAAAATTCCTTTGTTCTAAGAAAAAGGTGCTTGTTTTTTATACACAGTCCACTACTACTAATGTGTGTATGAATATGAAGGTCTATATTTAAATGCAGCGAACAGATATTAGGGCAGTATTATAGCATGCAATAAAACCGGACATTAAAAACAATATATAAAATCAATAAATTAACGATTATTATAATATTAAAAAAAAAACAATAAAGGGGGTTCTCTCTCGCTCGCTATTTGAAACATAATTGTATGCGTTTATCTAAAGATGTCATCACGTCATAACTGATTTATGACGGCAGAGTGGACCCCAATTTGTTTTGAGTTACTCTAATTATATGTTTCTTTTACAATCAATTGAAAAAATGTTTTATTAATTTATCTTAAAAAAAAAAATCGTTCATATTAATTTCTTTTTGTTTTTTTTTAACCCTTTTATGTAGCCGTGATGTACCCGGATTATGTACCATTTTTAGAATTAATAAACTTATCGATTCGTGAACTTATTTTCCATTCCAATAGAGGAAATTAACCATCAGGAAATATCAAGACGTTATCCTTGATATTAGGACATATCATTTTTCATCAGGATAGTTATTGATAATATTTTTGCCACCATTTGATACGATTTCAGATAGTAGTAGTTTTTTGTGCCTTTTCTGCGTTGGGGGTTAAAAAGAAGATCAAGAAATCGTACCACAAAATACATATATCGTGTTCATTTGATGAAAAGTTTACGAGATATAATAGTGTGAAGTATCTTGAAAAAATCTTATGAAATCGAAAAATATTTATTTTTTCCACCTTTATTAACCTCCGACACATAAAAAGAAATGTTGTGATTTTGTAATGTCAATCTGTTTGTGGTATCGATACTCCCAAACGGGTGAACCGATTTCATTACAATTTTTTAATTTGAAGACTGGCTTTTTAATCGGACTAGTTTTGATCTGATGTTTGATAATAATTACTTCATTGTTGTGTAGATTGCCTGAATAAGTTGAAAAATATTAAATGAAACGTTGCAACTTTTTATTTTTGATTGCCCTAGTATCTATATTTTAACATGGACGATACCAACAACAAAGTATCTAGAAAATTGAACACCCTGTATATGAATCTTGATACCAAATAATGGTAATGATTAAAAAACGAATCAACCATTGTTTATAGTAATATATAAAAACCAATAAAAATTTGATTAGTTAATTAATCAATAGTGTGTTCTAATTTACTCGCATCTCTATAATTATTTATTTAGATGATGGCATAACTGATAAATAACTACCGATTTATTACAATAATCGATCGCTCCCAGCTATAGGTTAATTTGAATATGTAACAATCACATATATATATATATATATATATATATATATATATATATATATATATATATATATACAGATGCAGTTCAACATTTATCGGTAATTAATGTTTGTTCATAATCCAAATAAATGCCTAAAGGCCTAAAGATATAAATTGTGGAAACGCGTTTAACTATGATATTGATTCGGGTGTCATATTCGGGTACTAGGAGGAAACGGGAGGCATAAAAAATATTCGACGGAATATAAGTAGAATTCGGTATTAAATTGAAAATTACAAAAACAGAGGAAAGCGAGAGATACGGCGCTGCGTCGAATTGGAAATGAAAAAACGGCACAAAGCGGATTATCAAGTTGACCCTTCAGATATACAATCCAAACGTTCTATGCGTGCAGGACTTTTTCACGAAAAATCTACGGCTCGAACCCGAACTATATCTTATCTTCTTTTTTTTTAACATTCAAATCAAAATTTTACTTAATGCTTTAAAATTACTTTTTTATAAACTGTTTTTTGCCTTTTAAAATCCAAATCATCACAAAATACCACAATTATTCCACAAAATATTCTGATGGTTTTTTTTTTTTCTGTACTGTATGGTTTAAATTATGGTTCCACTATATACAAAAAAAAAAAAAATTGAATAATAGAATAGATTGAAAAAAATCATCGAGATCATTTTAAACAAATAACAGGTCTTGAAATCATTTTAATGTCTGGTTTGATGGAATGTTAATTAGAACCATACTGTAATATGCTAACTTTAAAATCATGTTTTTACTTCTTCTGAAGTTAACTGTTTTCTTTGATTGATCAATAATACGTGAATCCAATAATTGATTTTATATTTTTTTTCTCGATATGATAAATTTTTCTTTTTTAATCTAGAGTTATGTTAATAATATTAATATTATAAATACTCACGCTACTTCCATATATACATAACGACAATGGAAATAGAATAGTTTGATTATGGGTACGATAGCAATATAATCATGCAATAAAACGCGTTTAAAGTTGACTTAAATAGGACCTACCGATTAGTTCTTGAGTTTTCTCGTTCATTGCATACAAAATTTCTTCATTAGTAAAAAATAAAGTGCGTTTCTGAGAACCTACAAAAGCATCTATACACAGTAGGACACTACAATGGATCCATTATGTGTAGACTATGTGGCGAGCAGGAAGACATTCACCCACATCATTACATCAGATACAAAATATTCGGTGCATCCCACCCCGATGATAGATTGATGAGGTTGCCCTGGGCGGGCTACATTTCGACCATAAGGTCCATTGTGATGCCTAAGGATGTGAGGATGTGAGTGGAAGTTATTTTTGTGTATAGACTAGGAATTGGTAGGATATGCGGCTGCAGCCGACTATGATAGGAACTATGCCGATATTCATCTGGAGTTCGTGAAGAAAACTGCAGAAAACCTTCTCAAGTATAGCCGGTTACTTCGTTCTTGTCCATACGCCGACAGTTTAGTCAATTAACCGCCTTTTTTTCCCTAATAATTGACAAACTGCCGATGTCGGGATTCGAACCCATAACCTCCCAGTTTCCAAGTAGGCATACTGCGCAGACATAACGCTTTAGACCGCTCGGCCACTTGGACTGGTGATTCCACCCCGAATATATGAACCTAAGATATATCTATCTATCTATGGATCTTACGAAAGTATTACAAGATACTTGATTTGCTTAGAAGTGGAAAGTACACAAAACTACTCATTCGATTAAAAATTTTGGAAAATGAGCGCTATTTTTGTGGCCCATAGTACTAGAAATGTCAGAAACATTTGATTTTTTCAAAAATCGTGTTCAACAGATCAAAACAGAATAGATCTACGGCTACGGAAAGTGGGCTAGTGCCCTGATTATACGCAAATATTCTTTATTTTCCGTACTAGACAAGCGATAGATTTTTCCAGTAAAAAATAGAATATTCCATTAAGCGTGACTAGACCGTTAAATCCTCTTCAATTTCTCACACAAATAAATAATAATTCCACTTACGCATTGCATATGAAAAGTAAAAAAAAACAGTGTTGTAATCCAGCGCGCTACAATTTGAACTGTTATTATTTTTACAAAAACAACTCATTACGTTGGTTTATTTATTTTTACTAAAAAAAAAGATTTGTTATACTGTTATTAATAAAAGTATGTACAGTTAAAATTTAGTATTTCACAATATCTCATGTTTTTAATGAATTTATATCTATGTACAGTCATACGCATTAAAACTGTACCAATATGAAACACATACTACACATTGACAAGATATACCTATAGTTCTTTCACTGACAGCAAGCCACCACTGAAAATGACACCAGAATCAATTTATAACTTTAAACAAAGCTAATGCGTAACCATTCACGCGCATGCGCCTACACTGGTACAATGACATCACAGGCAAAACAAATACAGCGCGACAGATACGTAAAGTTATGACCTATTTGTTGTGAGATCAACCATTGTAAACGTCTTATTAGTCTCGAAGTTATTAACGATTGAAATCTTAAAGTATTTCGTCTCAGAAGAATGTCCGACTGACCACCAGTGTAACGAGGGGATAGACGTTTTCACATCAAAATGAGCGATATTTTAGTGGCCCGTAGTGCAAACTACACTGTTTAATATTGGTCTTTGTTATATATTATGTACACAGTAAATGTAATTCATAAAAACGGTGACCCCGTCACTAGCTTTTTATTTACTAGAGTGTATATAACAAGCTCAAATTTTGTAATATCTCTGGGTCTGATACAATCTTGATGGTTTTATTATTTTTATCATTGACAAATGTTTTTGTTTATTTTATCATTTGTGTATAAGTTTGGTTCATTTTTTTTTGTGAATGACTGTACATAGAGCAGAAAATAATTTCTCGCAACTTATATTATATAAAATTTCAATCTTTTATCGTTCACTTTAATTGGATAGATTTTTTTAATAATTAAAGATAATTTTTTGATATAACAAAAAATAATTAAGGTTGATCAGTACACAGTCAATCAAAATAAATTGAAACAAAATTGTTCGTATCAATCAAAACAATCGAAAAAATTGTTTACTGAAACGTACACATGGTTTTTGTTCCTTATTCATTCCGTTTTCAAAAAAAAAAGCTTCGATCAAAAGGTATACAACATTAACAACTTTTGTTCGAAACATTAGGGTACAAATCAACAATAAAAATTTTGAAACAACTAAGTTTCTGGCCCATTGTACCATGTCATTCATACACACTTTCCGAATCGTTCAAATTGAAAGTAATCGTAGTTGATTCAACTGCGCGCGGTGGGTTTAAATTTCCTATCACTTTGGGTTGCGACCAAAATTAATCACATCCCTCTATCCTATCTCTGAATTAACTACATGATGTTCGCATACATGCACTATCTATACATTTTCAATACACTTTCTGTTGCGTGTTAAAATTGGAGACTCATTGCGCCTAAAGAAGTGTAAGTTCCAAAATGTTACCATCTTTCATTTATTGTAAACCAGAAGTTCCAATGAAATTTTTTGGGGGAGTATATGAGCGTTATCTAGAGAAATGAAAAAAAAAAAGTTGTGAAATTATCATTGTTCGTCCTTAAATCTATCCATTTTTGTTGGGTAATCAAAATTTCCGATCTTATTACCTTCTCTAATGAATATCTTAGATTCAAAAAAAAAAAAATGTTTGCATTTGAAATAAGAAATTATTACAATTTTAGAAATGATTTACACAACTTCTTCTATCGATACGTATTTATGAAGCAAAGAAATTCAATTATTGTTGAAATTAATTGCACAGCATGAAATCGTTTTTAAATTGAAATCTGATTAATAATTCCATAGAGATGTTCTTCAAACAGAGAGTATTTGAACAAACCTTTTCAACTTTGTGCTATGTTAATTGATATAACACTGTGATGTTGGCTGGATGCGATCGTTGCATCTGGTTTGAAGACTTAACTAGCAACAATAACCATTGTTAATAAACTAGGGAGATCAAAGTTCAATTTTGTTACAAAACTCATATGTATTCGATTTATTAAAAAAAAAAAACACATGACGTGAATAATTTTTTTAGAATTTTTTACGCACGTTATTTCTTGATTGTGGAATAACATATGGCCTCATTTTCATTAAAATTTTATAAATAATATTCATCACATCCTAAGGGAACTGCAGAATCAAGCATATCATGTTTTTTAGCATCCATACATACTATTTTTATACCCAGTATATTTGTAAATATACAAGGTATATTCAGTTCAGTTCCGACTTTGTAACGCTTGAAAATATTGATAGCAGAAAAAAAAATGCATATCTTATAAACTTTGATCTTGAAGAATTGTTCAAACATTGATAAATTAACAAACTAAGTATATACTGGGTATTCAAACAATTAACTCAGTTACTTGTTACATTACTTGTTTTAAACACGTTTTAATATTTTCATAATCGACCGGCAATTAACTTAAGAATAAATATCAAAGGAGACAAATAATTCGACGTAACACCTGAATTTTTTATGCTCGAAGCTGTGTAAAAATGCATACAAAACTGTAAAATCATGTTAAATAAATGGCACCAAGATATGATGAACGCCGTTAACCGTAAACCTATTATCCATAAACAGGAACTGATAGTTTAAAATAATAAAACCATTTAACAACCCAAACCGTTTTAATTTTTTGACTTTCTCTCTGCACTTATCGAAAGAAAGTAAAAAAAAAATAAATATATTATAAATATGACGCGCGTATTGTTAAATATTAAAATAAATTTTTTTTTTGTAATTAGTTAAGAAAAAAAAAACAATTAAAAATGTATAATAATAAAGTTATTTACTGCGGCAGAATGGAGTGCAGTGCGCGTCATTTGTATTAAAACCATATAAATTTAAAAGTATAATTACAATTTCAAGTGATAAATGGTTTCTTGTACAAATTCATAAATTATTTATTATTAATTTTATTGTCAGCACCTCATTGCTGTGTGGTGGCTTTTGTCTGATCATAATGAATATCATATGCTGATTGAAAATACGAGCCATTCAATTCATACCACCGGCTACTTTCACCATGCATTCATCCTAGTTGTGTAGATTAGATTTTATCATAAGGGTTAGAAATTGGTACTTAGGGTATCAATACCAGTCCAAGTAGTCGAGCGGTCTAAGGCGTTATGCCTGCGCAGTATGCATACTTGGAAACTGGGAGGTTATGGGTTCGAATCCCGACATCGGCAGTTTTTCAATTAAAAACAGTCGGCGTATGGACAGGAACGAAGTAAATGGTTATGTTTGAGGAGGTTTTCTGCAGTTTCCTTCACGAACTCCAGATGAATATCGGCATACTTCCTATCATAGTCGGCTGCAGCCGCATATCCTATCAATTCCTATTCTACTAACAAGTTCCTACCACTTCACTCACATCCTTATCCAATTAAGGTCAGTGGCTTACCCTTTAATAATAAATAAATAGTTTCAAAATATTATGAAACTACTTGTAATCGATATAAACTAACGACAAAGATTTACTCTTCTTGCTTGTGACATGTTCTATTGGGATATGTGTATATATATTTATCAAATTATCATAGCAGGTAGTGAAGATGTCAGTTTAAATAGTGAATGTATGAGAACGTCATGTATTCAGAGTTAATACTGAAATTGAACTCTATAGATAGAGATAGTTTAGAGATCAGTGAATAATTCAAGTCGCAACCCAAGGTATGCAAAACTATATGAAATAAAACGATTATTAATACATTAAATGTAATTTTGTCTTTGAATTTCAATAATGTATATTTTGTGTTCAAGTGATCATTACTTTCAATCAACATGTTTCAAAAAATTTGTATCAAACTTAGGATTATTCTTTCGTCCTGAGTACTACGCTAGTGTTAGTGTTTATGTTTGGTGTAGAAACGTTAAGATACGATCAACAAAACATCGATTTTCGATGTTATAAACAATGGTTTTCACTAACGAGTGTAAAAACTACGTTTTAATTTGTCCATAGAACTTTAGAAATACTTGATTTGTCCAAAGTTCATACAAACATTTTTTGTTGCAAATGATAAAAAAAAATACGTATTGGTGTTGTTGAAGTCTTTAATTATAAATTGAAAATTTTTAAACAAAACAATAAAAATAATATTTGTAATCTATAACAACACCTCTGCGCGAATTGATAATCGTACTACTTGCCTTGAGTACGCTCTGTACAATCCAATCCAAAAGAATCGGTTCCTTTTTCAAAATTACGGCATTGCCTTCATTTGTGAACTCGAATCCATTTGTGTTAATAAAAATTATTTCGAACAACAATTTTAGGTATTTGCTTTAACGAACAAGTTCTATTCGAAGACTTAATAGTTTCGATTGTAAAACCTTCGAAAGATCAACGCTACTTTTGAACCCGATAGTACTTCGTACAATCACAATTCAAACACGTAATCTAATATGTATTATTTATTACAATCTATAGATAAAAACATATATTCAGTACAATACATCACATATTAATTGAACCAACTAAATAATAATTTGATTACAAAGAGCGTAACTTTTTTATCTTGAGTGTATCAAATCGGACAATATTCTTACAGAGAACTCCACAGTGATGGGTCGTTTACAAAGATTATGTATTGATTTTCTACCTGGCTGTATTAAATCCACTAAATTTAGGGTAAAATCCCCACAATCTCTCAAATCGCAATCCAAGTTGCACAGTGTCTGTCAAGTGTCCAGGCAAAAAACTAAGTTAGATATACTACTTACTTGGTTTACTAAGGACTTAGTTGTGCCCAACACGACCAAAATCTTATTAATTCATTTGGTATCCTAGTTAATTTCTGATATTGAATATTTTACTAATGCTTTGAGCTCCTTTTGGTGAATATATCCTTTTTAATAAATTTAAAATTTTATTTCATGTTTTTTGTAGATATATTGTTCAACTTTTTTGATTAAGAGTTACAGATTATATTATTTGTTGCATAACAAACGCCTCAATATAATCAATTTGCTCAAATACGACCTAATTTTTTCGCGTGTTTGAAAAGTGTTAACCAAATATTTTGAAAATATAGTTTCAGTTTCTCGCTGAAACCAGAAGGTTTGCACGCACTGACGCCGTTAACGCTGTGCTTAATGGTTTCAATCATATTTTTGAAGCTAGTCAATTCGTTGAAACATGTTTTCTCGGGTTCGAACATCGATGGCTCATATTGACAGAATGTTGAAGTGGAAATACAGTTCTGAAGTCGGTCTCTGACAGTATATTTTGATGCAGCTTTCTAAAAGGGTTCTCAAACTGTGTGTCCAAGTACCTACCCCTATGCATGGCCTTGAGTATATAGTGTATGATTTTCAGTGAACGTCAATTTGTCAATAGAAATTCACGTTTTCTCCTCATTCGGTGTCACCATGTGATTAATTATGTAAATAAAATCCTTTTAATCAATAAAAATTGTATAATCTAATCAAATTTCTTTTTTTTTCGTGAAAATTGATAATGAAAACTTGTTTGAACATCGAATATATTTATAATCATATATTATTACCATAGACCTATAAAGAATCCACCACTTTAACCACTTTACATCAACCACTCTTTACATCAATTTATAAAGGATCAACCGTAATTTGCATTTGGCTATTCTGTAGATTAAAAGCGGCGTCTGCCAAACTGTTGCGAAGTCCTGGATCTCTTTACACATGATTGCCGTTTTGAATATTTCTCTAAACAAATGCATTTTTGCTTTTGGATTAAGGAAAGAATACCAAAAAAAGGGGCTGGAATCTCACAGACTTATTATTCAGTTTTTGAAATTTTTCTTTCAAAGTCGTAGTTTACGAGTAAAACTGATCTACAACCCATTTTGCAATTGAAAATGAATCGAACATCAAACGTGGGGAAATCGATCAATTTTCAAGGTTAAGAAATTTCGAATCGAAAATTGTATTCCGAAAAAACCCTGAATCGACTCTGTTAGATATAAGAGAGATAGATAGTGCCTTTTAAGCGGTAAGGGGGTGATGTTGCGATAGAATATTTAACTAATAGGGAATATGCATGAAAATTTGTTTTCACTTGAATTGAAGCATGTTTACTTGACAAATATCAAGGTAAAATTACTTTTTAAATAACTTTAAAAATAAGCGAGATATGAATGATTGAAATTCCCGATTAGACAAAGAGGGTGATAGCCCTCTTGATATGTTATGTGACGTCATATTACACTTTCACCATTTAAAATACACGTGAAACTCCGTTTTTAGTATTTTTGCAAGAAAGAGACAGATAATAATCTTTAAAAGCTTATAGATTCCTTGATATTTGTCGGATTTTAATTTCGTTTTGAAATATTATTACAGTATTAACAGTATTTTCATATTCTGAAAATAAATGTGAAAAAAAATTTTCATGCATATTCCCTATTAGCTCTATTTCGTTTATTAATCTTAGAGTTAAGTAAGCAGTCCAATTATTATTTGTATGTCTATGGTTGATGTGCTGAGTCACGACTTTAATGAAGACGACTAAATTGTGGATGATGAAATCGTCCCCCAGAGTGTAGGTACTTTTGTGATGATCCTATGTACACGATTATTTAAATAAACAAAAAACAATCGGATAAAACACTATCGGACCACACACTTTATGGTTCAATAGTCGATATTGATTTATAAGCGATTTCTATGAATTATAACAGCATTGTATTACACATAATAACAATTACTATGTTATACAGTGATAGTGACTATGTTTAGTAATAGTAGTACAGGGGAGGCCGAAGTTTTGTGGTTGTTGTCGATCTACCCGTATTCTTTGCGAATGACAGGACAGAGTTCCACTTGAGTTGTTTTAACTTAGATTCCCTTATTTCGGTTGAACCGCAAGCTAGGTACCTCATTCTGGCTCTCAAAGGATATTCTTCCAGAATATGAAAGGGTTGGGTCTATCATCCGTCCCAACACAGTCCGGACAGATCGCGTTGTCGTACAACCTCATGAGAGATAGATGCCTCTTGAGCCTGTAGTGACCCCAACCCGAAGGACTATCTAGTTTTTACCAATAAACCAGATTGACCTCGCGGTATTGTACCCAGCTATCTTTTGTTTAGGGACTGTGTTTAATCTAACAGGGTATGTTTTAATATGCACTCTTCTGCCATGTCCTTTGTAACATAGTAGTTATTACTATGTAATTACTGTTGTCAAAATTCACATGGTATGTAAATAATTTCAACAATATATTTTCAAGATTATTAATTTCTCTTCGAATTTGTCTACTTAACATTTCACCATATCTCGTATGGCCTATGGTGGGTGAAATGGTTTGGTTTTGATAAGGAATCCTGAAAAATTGAAATACCACTTAAGATATGTAATGAATAACCATATTTTAAATACTGATTACTCATATCCAGTATGGTTTGAAATATTATTACTTTCACTAAAAAATTCATTTTTTTCTACTTCCATTGCTACTAAACGGAATCACGAACATTCTTATAATTTCATCAAAAACATTTCATCACTTATGAATGAATATATTAAAATCTAGAAAGTAATAAAGTCTGTAAATTTAAAGTCTGTTATTGCGTTATGTATAATTAGTTTTGGATGAAGCTTCAATCACGTGCTGATTTTTTGAATCTGGCTACGTCACCAAAATTCAAAAAAAATAAAAAAGCAACATACAGACGAATTGAGAACCATCCTCCTTTTTGAAGTCGGGTTAAAAAGTAGTTTTTGGTCTATTTTATCCGATTTTGATAAATTTTTTTTTTCAAATGTACCAGCTTTTAGCCAAAAAATTTAATTTAGGTAGAAAAACCAAGATGTATTAAGTAGTTTTTGAGATGTGCATCTTGTATCTCAAAATCGGTAAATACTAGACAATTCTATAAGTTTTTGAGTTGGAAATAATATGAAAACAATGCATCCAATTGTGGATTGAATACGATTTTTGTATTTTTTGGCTCAAAATTACCCTATGTACGGAGTTTTATCAAAATCCAGGGGAAAAAAATTTTTTTCAGTTTTTTTCTTTTCAAGGCCTATAGAAAAAAATGAAAAAACACAAAAAATTTTTGGTCATTGATTCGAACGATAATTAATTCATTAAGTAAATGGAACCCAAAAAAACACAAAAATACAGTTGGTTGAACGATTTAACGGATAGTTTCTGAGATATGACCACTTTTATGCTTTTTTTATACGCTTTCAGAGGATAACTCGTAAACTGCTCACCAAATCGTCAAATGAATACGATTTTTGTATTTTTTGGATCAATTTCACCTTACATAGTGAGTTTCATCCAAATCGGAAATAAATTATTTTTCTCGATTTTTGGCAATTTTTTTAAGGTATACCCCTTAGAAAAAATCGAAAAAACACAAAAAATTTGTAGTTATCTTTTTGAATAATAATTAATTAATTAGGTAAATGAAACCCAAAAAGCACAGAAATTCAGTTGGTTGAACGATTTAACGGATAGTTTTTGAGATATAGTAGTGGGTTTAAAAAAAAAATTGGATTAATTTCCGACAAATTATCGAAGAATTTTCGTTAATTATCAGACGGAACGTTAATCGCATTGGAATCAACGTCAAGGTCAAATTTAAGTTCTGTTCTTGGTTCTATTCTAAAACCCTCTAATCCCTACAACTTTTGATTGCAACATCATTTGGATGGTCTCACTGAAAAGTCATCATGGGTAGATTATGGAAGTGAAGTGATGTATTGAAATATAATACATTTATTAAAAGTTTGTTAAATAAATAAACATTTCATTTATCATTTTTAATAAATATTATGAATAGGTTTTTGAAAAGATTAGAGCAGTTTTTTTTTTTTAACTCTGTGGTATACAAAGAACCACTTTTCGTGATAGAAAACGTTTTTTTAAAGTTAGTTTTTTTTTTTATTTAAAACGCTCCTGACAACACGACATGATTGCTTTATTTATATTGGTTGATCACGATTTTAATACAGTTTAGGGGGAATCGTTTTTATATTCGAAAAGAGGGACACAAAAGAACATACTGATTTTTACGTTAAATCTCTGATAATATTTCGAAATATTTCAAGTATTTACAAGACAAGTTAACGTTTATGAATAAAGGATGGTCCGTTTATTAGGACCACAAAGATAGATTGTAGAGGCTGCCCTAGAGAGGCTGCACTTCGACCATAAGGTCTATTGTGATGCCTAACGATGTGAGTGGAGTGGAAGGAATTTTTGTGTATAGACTAGGAATTGGTAGGATATGCGCCTGCAGCCGACATTGATAGGAACTATGTCGGTATTCATCTGGAGTTCGTGAAGAAAACTGCAGAAAACCTTCTCAAGCATACCCGGTTACTTGATTCTTGTCCATACGCCAACAGTTTAGTCAATTAACCGCCCCTTTTTTTTTCTTAATAATTCACAAACTGCTGATGTCGGGATTCGAACCTGTAATCTCCCAGTTTCCAAGTAACCATACTGCGCAGACATAACGGCTTAGACCGCTCGGTCACTTGGACTGGTTTTTGGACCACATAATCCAAACAAATACTATAAAGAGATAAAGTTTTTGTATTCTTTCACTGATTGAAAACCACATTATTGTCGAGTGACAGCGGCTATAAAAAGTTTCCATACAGTCAAGGTAGTAGTGACTATGGAAATAGGCGGGAGGCCGAAGCTTGATAAGTAGGCCTAACTAGGCATTTTTACGGATCCATAACCCCACTTTAGTTGGTTTATCTCAGATTTCGTCATTTCGGTTCAGCCGAAGGCTTGATACCTCATTCTGGCTCTGTAAGGACATTCTGTCAGAAAGTGGAAAGGCGTATCATCTGCCCCGACACCGGACAAATCGCATTGTCCCCCTAAACTCATGAGAAATAGATGCCTCTTCAGCCTGCAGTCTGGTAAGCACCCCAAACAGATGGGTTATCTAGTTTTTACCAATAACCCAAGTTGACCTTACGGCATTGTACCCATTTCATCATTTGTTTGGCTTGTCTGAAGCCTGGTGTATCGTTCTATTTCCTGTTTATAGACTTATCCACTCATTCGTCCATACAATCTGCGAAGGTCAGCTATAGTCTTACGGCTAGAAAACATTTGCACAAAAACTTTGGTTTTTTTGGACTGGTATACACACGTTTAAACCATTTATCAAGCGCGGAAGTGTTGTGCAATAAAAATTGATCCTAATCGATTTATTTTAAATTGTTATGCAACAACTGAATCCTCAAGTTTCTTGATCGTGTATGGGGGCCTTTATATAGCAAAATATCTAATTGTATTTAGCGTACAAATTTCGTAGTATTTACTTAATTAAATACAATTAAAAATCATTTAAGTTTTGAATGTTCGACCGTGACTGGTCATAATTCAGACTTAATTAATTACTTCTTCAGAGATTTAATTACCTCCTGGTTAGTCATGACGTGCGTGTTAAGATACCAAACCAATATTATTTTATTTATATGCGTAATAGAACGGCTGTTCACCAAAAAATTACCTCAGCTTATTAAACCCAGTAGAAAGTCTTAGCAACTAAATTGAAAAAATTTCTTCCGCACAGCATGCTATCATTTTTTTTATTCTCTTAAATTTGTGATGTCTTTTTATAAAAATAATCGGCTTTGCGGTTGATTGTTCCACAAAAAGACGGGGTCTTAATACATAATTGTTTATTTAATCTTATGACGTGAGTTAAGACCATGTTCTCAAATAATATCGATTCGATACAGTAATAAATAAATATTTAGTAGGAAATACTCCAACGACATCTGTATACATGTATTTAATTAGAATAAACAAAGATCCTGTTTGAAACTTGAGACAAATCGCTACATCTTTGAAATCGTACGAGATAGAACAAAACTTAGGATAGGACAAAAAACCGATTTGCTTTTCTTATAGAACAAATACATATACACACATACACAACACATATAAATATATTTATATACAAATTAATGTAATTTTGAAAGAATAAAAAATTTTAAACTATATATTTCGAAAACAAACCGGTTAAATGCGATTTAAAAAAAAAAATTTATTTAATAAATCTTAACTATCCTAGTTTTTTTAATTTAAATTCTATCGAGTATTTTTTTTAATACAACAGATAATAGTTGGGCAGACATGAAGTTTTACATGCTTCTAATGAGAGAGAATGATTACTTTGTTATTAATTATCTCGCGTTCTAAGCGGTCAAGAATTCTAAAATGTCAGGGTTTATTAGAAAACGTTATTTTTAGCCTGTGAAAAAAATGAGCCAAATTTACCGAGAAGTGATTTCATGCGGCAACTACCTTAAACTAACAATTTTTGTTTGAAACTTTTTTTCATAAACTTAGAATATACTGGATATGTAAGCAATTAACTCTGTTAATTGTTATTTTCACTTGTTGTAGTCATAATTTTGAGTGACAGTTTTTCAAGTTCAAATACTTTTTATCATAACCTGAAATGCAAATATTCTAATTAGTATCCGGTTAGTTTACTTCGTTTCCATATTTTTTCAACAAAATTTTAATCAAGGCTATTAAAAATGCAAATTTGTTTAAATTTCCGCTCTGTTTTTAAATTATGCCCCAATTACTGTCAGCTGGTATGATGTTTGTAGGCAGTAGTCGTACACTTAATATCTCGAATCTCGTCTATAATGTACGCGCGTTATAAGTTCTACCTCTTTGAAGTAATTTTGAGTTTCAACTTTAAAGAATCAAATCTGTACAAGGAAAATGCTATCAAAAGAATACTAAATTTGGTTTCATTGAACGATAATATATGTCAAAAATCTGTTTGTTTCCGAATCACTGGGTCAAAACGACTGAACTGATTTTGATCTGGCTTTTGCTGGATGGTAGACAAGTTTTCCGGGTAATGAATAAGCCACAGAACTTTTTGTTTCAATCAATCGTGGCAGCTGTGTCTCAAAAAAAAAATGTTTAACTTATAACTTTTATCTGAAACATTTTTTCATATCCGTAATAGTTTTAATATTAATCAGATAAATAATGAATTTCTCTGTACGGGGACTAAATGTTCTTTTCTGATCCATTATAAACAATCTTTCACTCAACAAATTAATTGAATTTTTGTGGTTTTGTAACAAAACAGAAAATTGGGTGTGTTTAACAAATTGTTCAATTTATTAGAAATTCACCATATAGTTTTATAACAAGAGTTTGGAAAGTTAATTATACTTTTTGTTTGAAAATACGCACTTTCTTCTAAAAATGTTTTTAAAGGTTTTTTTTTTTTTTTTTGTAAAGAAATGAAATCTTTTTGTTCGATTCGAAATAGTTTGTACAGTTCTGTTCAACAAATTCGAACTAAACTGAATTTAAAAAAAACAAGTAATATATCACGTAACTGAGTTAATTGTTTGAATATCCAGTATATACTGAGTTTGTATATCAATGTTTGAATTGTTAACAATTTTTTTAAAATCTTTTATGGTTTTAAACATGGGCATGCATATGTTTTGCTTTGTGAGGAACTTTTGAGCATAAATTATGAGAAAACTATGAGTGATTTCAACAAAAAGAAAGTTTCACAAAAAAGAAACTTTTTTGTTTCACAAAAAAGTTTCACAAAGTTTTTCGACTTGACGTTTAGTTTTTGAGATATAATTAATTAAACATTAATAAATTCAACCATTTTGTGGGTGTCGCTACACTTATTGAAAACTCTGTCGCTACTCTAGCATGGCCGCCCTACTCCACTACTGTGGCCTCATCTCCTTACACTAAAACACCCGCAAAAATTCAAAAATGCAAAATGATTAGTTGAATTTACTATTAATGTTTACTAAACTTTATTAAACTTTTTTGTTTGTTTTTTCCAGCTCTACACCGTGGTATAGAGTTTTCTTGAATCAATTTCACAACACCCTATATATATATCGAGTATAAAAACAAAAAAAACAAATCGGATATTCAATTCCCTTTGTACAGAAATAAAATGTCTGAAATTGACATGATCACAGTATGTATGTAGTTATTACGTTGTATGTAGTTAGCGACATACAACGAACGGACGACCATTAAACGTTTGTCACGTTCTAGTTTAAGTTAGTTTAAATATAAATTCGTATGAACCAATGGCCTTTAAGACTGACTCGCCTCTATTCACTGTATGTTTGTTTGATGAGAGTGCGAGTGGTGTTTTGTTCGTTCGTTATACTTTAATAAGCTCTCGTTCGTTCGTTAACAAACGCACATTTCTAAAATAAATACAGTGTTCAGTAACCTTGAATGAATGTCTTCTATACTGTACTGAACTGAACGTACACAACATCCAGATTTAAATTTGTCCAAACATCCAATTTTTTGCTTTTATTGCATTCTTTTGAAAAGTTTTTGTTTCCATCACATAGACATGTCCCCCTTCCACCCTCCATCGAGACATGTTCATTCAGAGTAGACGTAAGTAAGAAACTAGTATCGAAATTGCTACAAAATTCCAACGAATAGGACCAGAATAATGTCATACAATGACCTAATTAGAGTCCATTTCCTCATGTCCGTCTGTCTTTCCGTAGATACGATAGATAGATAAATTTTGGGGTATGAAAAGTATTGCACTGCGACCTTATGGTCCATTGATTTCAATCTGACAAGATTCGCTTCTCCCATATCTTGGCAGAAGCCAAGAGCTCGCTTATCAAGTTTTTCTGAAGCTTCATACATTCGGGGTGAGATGCACCGAATATTATGTATCTGCTGTAATTGAGAGATTCGCAGTTAAGGATGATGTGACTGAATATTTCTGGTCGTCACATAATGGATCCATTGGGAAGTCCTATTCGGTAACCTTTCGAAGTTGTATTCTGTTTAGGTTGAGTGCATTGAGGTACAGCCTTTTGGATGCGTCCGTTCTGGTTTATGTAACCCGAAGTAGGGAGCAAGATAGAATCGCGTAGATCAAGGTCAAAAACTCAAATTTGTTTAAAATATTTATTCTTTTTATCGAAAGAAAGTGATTTATTTAGGAAAATAGTAAATCCCTTATTATTATCGACTGTGCTCGGTTGAGGCTCAATAGAATTCTCTTGACAGAACACTGTCGATTGAACTACCACCTTCATAACTTGGGGATCTCTTATGATCCCACTTGTTGAGCCTGTATGGAGGACGATCAAACATTCATACATGTTACATGCACCTACAGAAGCCTGCAGGGTGTCAGATATAGAATGTTTGGGTCCGAAACCTTGGATCCATCAATCCCGGCGGAGAAGTTGGGAGCCTTCGGTGTGGCGTCTGGCCTCGATAGAATCCTATAGTTTGATCTGCTTAAAATAGCACCTCTTACCCGGAGGCGTCTCGCCTTCGGGTGACAGTTTGTTCTTAAAGAGGGCACTGTGGATCCCTGGGTCTAAGTGCAAGAGCACCGTTTGCGGTACCCTTCTTTCTAATTATTATTATTAAACCCCTTATTAAATAATCGCAATCTACCTACCTAACCGCCAACCCTTCCACCCCCTTGAAACTTTTACAATAACTTAAAATAATCGCACTTTTTGTTTGTTTGTAAAAATAAAACCCGTATGTTGTTTTATATATTTAAAAAAAAGAACAGGATATGCTAATATGCATTATTTGTAACAGTCAATTGTTTTCATAGAAGCGGATGTAACACTTGTCAAATAAAAGCATTTTAACTTGAAAAGAACACACATTTTGTCAAATTAAAATTTTATTTCAAGTCATTATATATAAAAACCATACGATTCATCACACTGATGGTAATTTTGTCCTAACATTCATGGTTGCCTCGCTGTTCGCCTTATGGACACCAGAATAAATTTTTATTTACAATACCAGATGTCGTTCATTTCAATTATATTCATATATTAATTTTTATATGATTTTATATATATATATATATATATATATAAATGCGAAAGTAACTTTATTTGTTTGTTACCTCTTCACGACTAAACGGCTAAACGGATCGTAACGAAATTTGGCAAGGAGATAGACTATATCCTGGGAAAAGACATAGGCTTTTATCTTAAATAATAATCTTGAAGGGGGTGAACATTAAAAAAAATACATACAGTCAAACATAGAATCTCATACTCTTTTTTTGGAATCGGTTAAAATTTTTGTTGATTTTATCATTTCCACAGAAACTCTACAAAATAACTATAAAATTATTTTCAAAATTTTGTTTCAATTTTGAAATGTCAACTTCGATTGTCGATTCCATAGTAACTATAAACTATAATAGCACACTATAAATAGTTATATATTATATACATATATCATATAGCGTGATTATTATTATTATGTTCAACATATATATATATTTAACTTTCATATAAATGCGGCCGAAGTCACAAAATGACGATACAATTTTGAAAAAAGGACACGACTATTATGGCCCATAGTACTTTAAATGATTTTGTCACCATATTACCATTAATCATATCGAAAGGGATCCGTTCAGAATATGCTTTTCAAACGTTTAAAACTACCTTAAAAAGTTTTTTTTTTTTATTCAAAAGAGAATTAATTTTAAGGTCGTACCTGTATTGTCTTGTCAAAAAACTGGTTTGCTTTTAATATAGGACAAATGCATACACAACACATACATATATTTATATACAAATTAATGTAATTTTGAAAGAAAAAAGTTTTTAACTATTATATTTCGTAAACAATGCGGTAAAACGCGATTCAAAAAAAATTGATTTAATAAATATTTATCTTTACTATCCTTGTTTTTTTTTTTAAATTTTGCCAAGTATTTTTTTTTAATACAACAGATAATAGTTGGGCGGGCATGAAGTTTTACATGCTTTTAATGAGAGAGAATGATTACTTTGTTATTAATTATCTCCCGTTTTAAACGGCCAAAAATTCTGAATTCTGAAACGGGATTTATTAGAAATTGTTATTTTTAGTCTGAGAAACAATTAACAAAATCTGTCGTAAAATGGTTTCATGCTGGAACTCTCTTAACATGGATAAAAATTCCTAAACAGTATCGTTTCAAAAAAAAAACAACACTAAATCCATAAAGTATTCAAAAACTCACGCATGACTAATTTATCATAAAATTACATCATAACACTTTTTCGTTGTTGTGTGAATATCTTCCTGGTGAACGCAGGCAACATCGAATGACATCATCAGTTATTTCTATTGACCTGATTTCATCAACTCGGGAAGAAAACTATACTCTCTCTCTACCTAATTTATGGTGTCGCCAACTTGGTCAACGGACATTAGGTCATTCTTCAAATTTAATTTCATAATAATCGTATCTATATATTATATTTAACAATAGTTTAGTTTTAACTCGATTTCCTTTTAAATACATATTCTTAAGATAGTTGCCTTGCAATAGGGAATATGCATGAAAATTTTTTTTCACATTTATTTTCAGAATATGAAAATACTGTTAATACTGTAATAATATTTAAAAACGAAATTAAAATCCGACAAATATCAAGGAAGCTATAAGCTTTTAAAGATTATTATCTGTCTCTTTCTTGCAAAAATACTAAAAACAGAGTTTAACATGTATTTTAAATGGTGAAAGTGTAATATGACGTCACATAACATATCAAGAGGACTATCACTCTCTTTGTCTAATCGGGAATTTCAATCATTCATATCTCGCTTATTTTTAAAGTTATTTAAAAAGTAATTTTACCGTGATATTTGTCAAGTAAACATGCTTCAATTCAAGTGAAAAAAAATGTTCATGCATATTCCCTATTGTGGGAAGCAGTCCATGGTAAAATTCGCTGGAATCGATATATGTTATTCCTTTTGAGCTCTTGATCGAAAGTTTTTATGGTCACACGATTTGAAAATGGACAGTTTTCCAGTAATTGGAAGTGATTTTTCCGGATTTTTTTTTACTAAGAGTATGGAGCTACATCCCATTCAAAGCGTCTTCCCTAGTTTGCTACTGGGGTTTTTCGGGTCGTTGATTTCGAATCTGATGTCGAAAATAGCATTTGACAGTTGACAGCTACTGGTAGCACAGTCAAATCATTTTATCTATCGGAACAGGAGTATCAGCATATAGACAAAAGGCTTTTTTAGGTCTCAATATATTCACATATTTGATGTGGGTACTGAACCGAAACATTTTAACTAGACGATTACAAGGAAACTACCTTGAATTGAAAAATACATGAAAATAGACTAAAATTCTCCCGTAAACGATTTTTCGTTCGATTACATTGATTTTTAAATCACTGTGCGAGATCTTTTAATTTTGTTTATTTGAAATAAGTAATAAAAAATTTAATTTCAAAATAATTACACAGTAATTATAAATTTATACATGTTTTGTAAAAGATGATCGATTCGAGTCGATATTAAATATTTTTTTCAAAATTTCAGTGAATTTGTGTCGAATCTATTCGCTTTGCGAAAAAAACATTTAGGATAACAGTCGATGGTACATACCTTGAGATGTTGTTTAAAACTAGACATCATAATTTCCGGTCAAACGGTTATCACGATTAGTTGAACTTTCGCCAGTAATTAGAACTCATATAGCCAAAAATTGTGATACAGTTTATTTTGGAATAAAATTGAGAAGAAATACCATGCTGTTTTATTATATTTATCACAAAAACAGCTATTTTCTATCAAGTCAGATAGATCATTATATACAAGGTTTAGTTTTAACGTGAATGTAAACCGTTCAATGTTAGATTAATTTTCGTATAGTTTTTTTTTTATATTAATTTGCCACATAAATGCATGCCTGACTGAGAAGAGATACGTGTATATATCCCCTCTCTTTTCCTCTCATATATTCAATTAATTACATGGACTGTGAGCAAAAATCAAGCATCATTAATATGACTAGGAATAATGTTTACTATTGGATAAGTTAACGATATGATGGGATTGACGTCACATTACTCAACTATTGTATTTACTATTGCTATCTTTTTAAATAGGAAAGACAAAGATATCGATAATAATACTGTTTGAATGACTTATTACAATTTGAATTGATACCTTGTCTATTAACATATCTTAGTTGATTTGTGCTAAACCTATTCGGTTTTTGAAAAAAATGTTTTGAACAAAAGTTGTGTGTTTTTTTATGACGAACCACTTTTTTTGAAAATCAAATAGATTCCGTATAAATTGACTGCTAAAAATTTTGTGTATAAAACTACAACACTTGATAGCAGTATCTTCAGTTACATTTATTAATAATTTTCATTACCATAAATAGTACGGTTTTGTTTCATGCTCTACCGAATAATCTTTTATGTAATCATAATAATATATTTGCACAATATATGACTACGCAGGAATTGAATATTCTTTTGTTTGGGGTCTGATTTAAAATGAAAATAAGAACACTGTTAAATTTTGTATGTTGTTTTGTTAATATATGAAGAAATGTTGCAACAACTCATATAAAAATACCGGCAAATTTAAATGTATACAATAAAATGTTTACTTTGAAATTTGTTCTGATTATACGAAATAGAATCGTGTTTATTGTCATAGTAGGGGGATAATTTTTTAGGGAGATTTCAGTAGATCCGTCACTGAGTAATTCAAATTTGAGTACTTTAATATTTAATGTTATTGTAGAAAATTGTTGGTACTGACTTCTATAGATTTATAAAAACTTTTTGAATGTTTTTTTACACATAAAAGAAGAATTCTAGATAATGTGTACGTAATCAAATGACTTCCATAAACATCATAATTTTTAATTGGTGTTATGAGCGAAAATGTCAGCACTTTATATGTGTTTTTCGAAGGAATATGTTGCACCGTAAAATGTTAGCATTTTTTATACAAGAAAATCTCTTTGAAATAAAATTTGGGATTTTGGATGCACCGAAATTTTGGGCCAGAAAATTTAGTTTTACTAAAAACGTTCACTTGTTTACGATGTAAACAACTAATGGAAACAAGTTTCGCTAAATGAATTTGGATATTTCATCCATATCAAATGAAATAAAACCTTCCAAAACTTGATACGCTTACGGGAGTAAACGATTCAGTAAAAAAGAAGTTTAATAAGTGTTCGCAGATGTTGACGGTGAGAGCGAATCCAATTGAGAATAAAATTAAAATCATGTAGATAATTATAATTTTTTAACGCATGCGTGCTCATTGTATAATAATTATATAAAAAGTAAAATAATTTTTGTACAATTCCTATAAAATAATAATTTTTCAATGAAATAGTTAGTTTTTAGTTTTTTTTTTTTTGTGTGGAACTGACCTTGTTAGTTCAATAAAAATCATTTCAACAAAATAATTAAAAATGTACAGGGTGGCCCCCGTCCATACTATTAACTCATTAGCTTTGTATTTTTAAACATACTGTCAACTTCATTCAAATTTTTCGCAGTCGATATGTGTTATTTGGTTTAGGAAAAAATGTTTTCAATAAAAGTTTGCCGTTATAAAAATGCAAACAACATAAACAATTTTTCGATAACTCATAGCGTTCGTCGGGAAAATTATCTTAACTAAAGATAAACTGACTCTTGACTCAAAAATCTCGAAATTCTTCAACTGAAATGATGATTTCTTTGGACCAAGGATTCTAAATTTTCGAACCAAAATAAACATTTGTTTATTCCAAACAAATGTAACTTTTTAAAGCAGTAATGATATACTTCAGTTAAATATATTTCAGTTAAATATATATACTTCAGTTAAAGAAGCTGCATAAACTTTCTCTTCTTGCGTTTTTTATTTTTTAAATAAGAAAAATACTTTTTTTTTACAAGAATTTCATTTTCTTGACTAAAGAATCACAAGAGTATTTGACTCTCTTAGGCCAAGACTAACGAACTCTACTTTAAAAAATTTTAAACTCCGTTCAAGAATTTTAGTTTTTTTGCTCAACTAAACACATATTTTTGGTTTGACTGTGTAGTCTTGAATGAAAACAAGGCTTTCATGATTGAAGCAAATATTTTGAAGAAAATATATTTTCTTGAGAAAAGAAATTCCGTCTATCAGTGTAGGTAAAAGTTTCTTAACCTTAGTATTATATTTTCTTTACAATTTTAAGTTGTATAATATTTATGGTCTCTTCAGTTGGTTAGAGTGCTCATACTAACTGCGAAATATTATATAACATAGTGATAATTACTATGATTGTGTTAATGACTATGTTAAATAACATACAAAACAATTTGTAAAAAATTCGTTACGCAGGAGCTGCTTCAACTTAGCGAATTTCCTTAAAATACATAAATCAATTTCTAACGGTCACAATTTTAGTCTGATGAAAATGAAATGCCGTTTATGATTTTAGTATTTGCAAGGCCAATTTTATAAATAAATGTCATACGTGAAGGGGAAATGGGGGCATAATGAAAGAAGAAAACACAAAATACAAAATATCTCTTTCAATATTAGAACAATCAAAAAATGCGTAAGGCGTAAAGTTCTAGAAAATCATGTTTGCTACAATTCATCAACTTATCATTTATGCTCAAACTCTAATGTGTACAGAGATAGTGAGGAATTTAGTTTTCAATCTTAAACCGTCAATATTTCTGTAAATATTAGTGTAACAGAAAAAATGATAAGAAACAAAACTACAGTAAAATTTAATACCTAAAACTTTACTTCTTATAAATTTTTCGATTTTTCGAATATTAAGGGAGATATATCAAATTTTGTGTTTCCCCCTCCCTCTAAACCCCCCTTTCCCCTCGTCCGATTTTACCCATTAACGAACTTGACCTTTTGAATACTAAAAGCGCCTCAAATACCAAATTTTATCCCGATAAAATGAAAACTGTGACCGCTAGAGTGATTACAGACACATATATATATATATATATATATATATATATATATATATATATATATATATGTCCATAGATATATATATATAAATTTTACAGATGGTGATTTTTGACATCTATTAGGTAGGATCGATGGACATTTGAAGAAATTTTTGCGAAATTTTGACTTCGGTACGGGACCAATAGCTCTATTTCCTTTCAGGAAATTCGCTAAAAGGCATAAATCAAATATAAAATTTAAAAAAAATGACATCTACTTTTGTATTCCATAGAATAACCATAAATTTTTGCTTCTTTTTTTTTCTATAAAAATATTTAGTTTCTTTTTTATGGTGGAGGGGAGAGTGTCCATCCTGTATAATTGACGAACATGATACAAAAATTGATTTATGGTCGATTGATTGTCGGGTCATATAAAATTCTTGAACAATCACAATCTATTTAAGGTGGGTTTCATCCTCTTTTATAATTGAAAATTTCCCACAATTTTGTTATGAAAATTGATTATTTTGAAATCAATTGATTTTTTTTTTTATGATGAGAAAATGTGAGAATATATTTTAGTTTCATTTGGAGGTAGAATTTCTTTTTCTGTGTTTATTATTATTTCAAATTTGTTAGGTCATTAGGTTTTTTGTACGCACTTAAGGTAGTCCAGCATGAAATCTCTTTTCGACAAATTTTGCTCATTTTTTTTCTCACAGACTAAAAACAACATTTGAATGCTTCGATGAGCTGAACCACCTGGCACTGAGTAACACAGTCAGACTGATATAGGTACCGTGTCACTGTGGCGTTAAGGGGAACAAAGTAAAGGACTCTTTGGCACGAGAGGGGTAATCTCAAGCGCCCCTTTCACCTGAGCCCATCATTCCCATAGCAAGATGCTTCGTAATTTACCGAATCAAGGGGTAGCTGCGACAAGCTCATCTCGATTACTGGGACTTTGCGCAGGGCATGCGACAGGCCAAGTTATGCATAAGCACAGCTAAGCCATTCGACTTTGCTCGGTTAAGGCTCAATAGAATGCAGTTGAAAAGGGTGTTGGGTTCTTGAGACTGTCGATTGAACTACCACCTTCATAACTTAGGGATCTCTGATGATCCCACTTGTAGGACCTGTATAGAGGACGATGAGACTTCTACACATGCACCTGCAGAAGCCTACAGGGTGTCAGATATACAATGTTTGGGTCCGAAACTTTGGATCCATCAATCCTGGGAGAAATCTCGGCGGAGAAGTTGTGGGCCTTCTGTGTGGCGTCTAGCTTCGACAGAATCCTATAGCTTCATCTGCTTCTCAAGGAGGGCACAGAGGACCCCTTGGTCTTGGTGCTAGGGACCCGTTTGCGGTACCCCTTTTTAGTAGATATTCCAACGATAGATAGTAAAAGGCTTTCATCTATTATTAAAATTAAACGCAAGACAAACAATTGATAATAATTTTCATAAACAAATGATTAAAATTATTAAAAAAATAAATAAATTAAAAAAAAAAAAGGTAATTTCTAAATTGTAGGCTATTTAAATTCAACATTTATAAATACAAACAAAACAATTGTTCTTTAGTGAGAAAGTCAACTTTTCAAACAAAATGTTTGCTAATTTTAAGCTAATAGCTAATATTATTGTTCATTATAAAATGGTAAATGTTAAACAATTATCACTGTTGCATGAATAATTATATAGAATGGTACTTTTAATTTCATTGCATGTTAGAAATGATTTGACGAAGATATTTATTATTGCTTTGTTTCGACTGTGTTGTACTTCATGTTAATACAATAAATGTTTTTACAATAGGGAATATACATGAAAATTTTTGAATTGAAGCATGTTTACTTGACAAATAATCAAGGTAAAATTACTTTTTAAATAACTTTAAAAATAAGCGAGATATGAATGATTGAAATTCCCGATTAGACAAAGAGGGTGATAGCCCTCTTGATATGTTATGTGACGTCATATTACACTTTCACCATTTAAAATACACGTAAAACTCCGTTTTTAGTATTTTTGCAAGAAAGAGACAGATAATAATCTTTAAAAGCTGATAGCTTCCTTGATATTTGTCGGATTTTAATTTCGTTTTTAAATATTATTACAGTATTAACAGTATTTTCATATTCTGAAAATAAATGTGAAAAAAAATTTTCATGCATATTCCCTATTCGAGACTAAATCCATATGCATTTTGTATTTTTTTATGAAAAACACATAGACTGTTAGTTAGTTCCTTTCGAAGTGTAAAAATTCAACGTCTAATGTGAAATACACGAACTTGAACGATTTGTATACTGTAAATCATAAAATAGTCGATCCAACTATGATGCCATGTAGTTGCCCAATACTACCTACAGAATTGAATTGAATTGAAAATTATTTATTAATATCGTCCTTTTAAGTTATAATACAAAACGTCTTAGAATCTATAGTACCTAGCCTAAGCTTTACCTATAATATGTCATCTTATTAAATAAGTACATCGAAATCTATAAACATTTTACATCGTTTCTTAAATGGAAAAATCTTATAAAAAACCATTGATATCTAAAATTAACCTAAGTTGGACGGATAAGCCGTCCCTAAAACTAGACCTTAAAGAAAATATTTACAATTTAGATTACACCGAATCAGTTGTAATCGACATCATGTGATACCTACAGACAAATGAATAGCACTTATATATACCCGTTTTGACACATGTAACTCTAGATGTAAGTATTCATGCGAATGATTTGGTGAGCATGCGCAGTAGTATTTTTTGAAGCTTGTTTTTAGTTTGAAGAAATAGAGAAGAATTCTATTTTGACGATTTTTTTTCATGAAATTTTATATGTAACTTAATATGAAAGAATAAGTGTGTACGATATGTTTATATCCTACTTCCTTGTGATTGGTATACTTTGATCATGTGACTGAAGTGGTTGACAAAGAAAGAAATAGTAAACAAGACGAGAGAGTTATAGCTGTTAACAAAACATGCGATTGATACATTTGAAGTGTATTTGATCGTGTGGACAGCAATGTAACTTTAGTTATATCAAATATTTTTATTGCTATTGAAAACTTTCATCAAAACTTGCACGTGTAAAAACGGGCTATTGAAATAATGAAACTGATTTTGTTGAATCGATTACACGGCGTAGTTGAGATTGTGTGTCATTATTACAGAACTACAAGTTATTAAAACGACAAGTTAAAAACGGCTTTGAATCGTTTAGTGGAGCACTAGCATCCATTCTAGCCAACTCCTCAGCCTTCTCGTTTTCATCGATTCCTGAATGTTTAGACACCCAGCCAATAGTGACCCTTTTTATATTTACCCAGACTTTTCAGTGAATCGATATACTTCAGCACACCAGTCTAAGTGGCCAATTGGTCTAAGGCGTTATGTCTGCGCAGTTTGCCTACTTGGAAACTGGGAGGTTATGGGTTCAAATCCCGACATCGGCAGTTTGTCAATTATTAAGAAAAAAAAAGTGGCGGTTAATTGACTAAACTGTTGGCGTATGGACAAGAACGAAGTAACCGGCTATGCTTGAGAAGGTTTTCTGCAGATTCCTTCACGAAATCCATATGAATATGCGGCTGCAGCCGCATGTCCTACAAATTCCTAGTCTATACACAAAAATTCCTTCCACTCCACTCACATCCTTAGGTATCACAACGGACCTTATGGTTGAAGTGCAACCCGTCCAGGGTAGTCTCTAAAAATCTATCTCAAGCATAATTTTGGAGTTTATTTCAGGTCGAACATAACGCTTTAAGCGCAATCATCTGCCTGACTTTCGGATAAAATATATATTATTCTACCTTTGTAGAGTTTCGTATTGTGTCGGTGTAAAACGGAAAGAAATTTTTATCTAAACATACTGTAGTCAAATGAATAAACAATTATATATTATTTGAGAAAGTCATTTAGTTTAAATTATTAACCTCCTACAAAAATATATAATTTTCTATAAATAAGCGAGCGAGAACAAACGTTTTGTGTGCATAATTACAGAACAATTATTATCAGTGCAATAATATTTGTTAAGACAGCTTTGTATAAATATGTACTTAACTTCGAATAAGGTCTAGAATACATATTCTACAGTTTACATATATAATAGAAATCCAATTATCCGGATCCATTCTACAACAGTATACACAAATTGAGCATCTTTTTGAAGTGACACTTTCTATGGCTGAGAGTTAACTCAAAATCTGTTAAACTATTTGTTCTTTTTGTATTTATTGTATTTATATCAATTTGTTATTATATTTTTTTAAAAGTCTGTCTATTTGCTATAAGTCCGTCTACACTATGAGCAAGCAAGTGATGAATCTTTTTGTTCAATCAATCGGGTAAATTTGAGTCCTTCCGTATCAACTGTCCTGGATTTTTATTAACATATATGGAATTCCAAAATCAGTTTCCAGCTTTTCAAGGATTTTTCATAATATATTTATCGAGAATAATTAGTAAACTTTGGGTCGAAATCACCAAACACGAATAAGCATTTTACTAACGAGTTTTTCATGTTGTGCTTTTTATTCTTCGATTAAATATACGATGATTGCTCAACATCGATTTTGAAATATAGATCACATATTCTGTACTAGTTAATTTGTGCCTTATTCATTTCGTTTTTGAGAAAATGTTTCGAATAAAAGTTGTTTGTATATTTATAATCAACAAGTTTTATCTGAACCATTTTTTCGAAAACCGAATAAATTAGGCACAAATCAATTAGAAAGTTATGAAAACGCAACTAACTTTTGAGGCCATCTGTAGTGTGTACTATTCAATTATAAGTGACATTGCTTTTCCAAAACATTTTGTACTATAAAATAGTGTGTGTATTCTCAGCCTTATAAAATATATTTATAATAATAGTATATAAAATATTTTTCTATTCAAAGTAATCTTTTGTAATATTGTGGGTCGTGGTTTTAATTTTTTTTAAATGTTTTCTAGAGAAAGATACACATCCTCAATACCCACATTATAGTCCAGGTGATAAAGACATGTAATTAAAATTTCTAACCAATAAAATAATTTTTCCCATGTTTGTCACAAAAATATTGCTTAGAAATTATTTGTTTTGGAATCTGTAACACAAATACAGGGATTTATTATGTTTTTGTTACCGAATATAGCAATTTAGCACGCACATATTCATCACTAAAATGTCAATGTTAACTACAGTAATTAATTTTTTCTTATAATCAGGATCGTATCCAAAAGAGGGTAATGTGTATCTACTTAACACATACAACTAAAATTTCTTTAAACGAGAGTTAAGATTAATATTATTGTTTTTATTTACTTTAAAAAAAGCATTTCATCATTTATGAATGAATATAATAAAATCTAGACAAGTAATAAAGTCTGTAAATGTAGTAATAAAACTCGTATGTTGTTATTGCTTCATAGTTTTTGATGAATCCTTGTAAGAACAGTTTTTTGTTTATAATATATGTTACGCCACTTGAATTTCCTTGACAGAATGCCCCTACAGTGCCAGAATGAGGTACACTCCCGTTAAAAAAACTGAACAGACCTGAAATGTCAATTTGCTTACATTTCATACAACTCCTCACTTTTGCAACTTTCTGTATATTATTTATTTATAAACAAAGATAAGTAGTATATTTTTTAAATGTGAAAAAAGAAATGGAAGTTTTATATTTTTTATTTATGTAAACAAAAACATTTACTAGAAGAATAATCAAAATTGTGAGAGACTGATTCGATTCAGGTCTGTTCATATTTTTTGAACGGGAGTGTACTTAGCCTGCTGCTCAAAAGAAATGCAATAATCTGAGGTAAAACAATTGGAGCTCTGGCCTCGCAAAGAAGACTCGCTTTCGCAAAAGTTAGATTCGACAACGAAAAAGCCGTGATAGGGGATAGGAAAGATTGAAGGGTTGGTAAAAAAGGCCTAGAAAAGCCTACTTCCCGGACTTCGGCCTACTCTCTGGCTCAACACAATTAATATTTTTTCACCATTGTATTCGAAATCTTCTAAGATTAATCTATGTTTCGGAAAAATTTCATAAGAAAATGGTGTTTGAAGAATAACTTACTTGTGCCTGAAGGCGTCGTTGTGTCTAGATACTCCGATCGCGCGTCTGTGTGTGTGTGTGTGTGTGTGTGTTTGATTGTTTATACAAATATGAAGCTTACATAAATAGTTCTATAGTAATAATTATTAATCATTGTCAATTGTTTTTAATGTGATCTGATAACAGATATTACTGTACATAACTCAATCACACCAAAGTCGGATTTATACACTAATAGAAAGAATTTCTTTCCTCACGAAAATATATTTTCTTCAAAATATTTGCTTCAATCTTAAAACCCTTATTTTGATTCAAGACTACGCAGTCAAACCAAAAACATGTGTTTAGTTGAGCAAAAAAACTAAAATTCCTGAACGGGGTTTAAAATTTTTTTAAGTAGAGTTCGGTAGTCGTGGCCTAAGAGAGTCCTTCTTGGCCAAATACTTTTGTGATTCTTTAGTCAAGAAAATGAAATTCTTGTAAAAAAAAGTATTTTTCGTATTAAAAAATGAATAAAAAACGCAAGAAGAGAAAGTTTATGCAGCTTCTTTAACTGAAGTATAATATTTGACTGAATTATATTTAACTGAAGTATATCATTACTTCTTTAAAAAGTTTCATTTGTTTGGATTAAACAAATGTTTATTTTGGTCCAAAATTTTAGCATCTTGGTCCACAGAAATCATCATTTCAGTTTAAGAATCTCGAGATTCTTGAGTCAGTTGATCTTTAGTTAAGATAATTTTCTCAAGTCAAAACTATAGATGTCAAGATAATTATTTTCTCATACCAAATCTATATTATTTTCCCTATATATGAGAGTCATAAATTCTTGGTTTAAACAAATTTTTTCTTACTACAAGGAATTACTTCTATCAGTGTATGAAATGCAACAAGACACTGCAATCATTGCAACCACTAGACAGTGTGTTCTTAAACACGGTACGACGGTCTTGAGAGACCGCATTGTTATCACTTGTACAGGGTTCCGTATATACGAGGCTATAATCCAATCTGGAATTTTATTAAGTTTGTGAAAAGTGTAGTGCTTTTTTAAAATACTTTTAAAACTTCATACTTGATTTGTGCCGAATCTATTCGGTTTTTGAAAAAAATGTTTGGAACAAAAGTTGTAAGTATTTTTATATCGAACAACTTTTATTTGAAACATTTTTTCGAAATCCAAATGGATTCGGCACAAATTCTAGTTTGATTTGTGGTCTTATTCGAATATACACAAATCAATTAGAAAATTTTGAAAAAAGAACGATACTTGTTGGGCCTTATATATAGTTTCCGAATACGCTCGTTTTTCGAATAACGGTTTTATTTAACGCTAATAATGTTTCGATTATACTCTTTATGAAAAGAATTAATTTCTAGTCGTAGATTTCAATGGTAATTAGTTTGTATGTATTTGACCAAAAATCTGATGGATTTGTTTCCAAGATTTGTGTCTTTGTAAGATTTCGATGAAATATCTTAAACAAAAAGTTGTTTACCGAACCCTAGAATATAAAAATGTGTACATGCTTGCCAACTTTATATATAAAATGTGACGATAGATAGTGTTTTATAATCACCAATATTGTTTCGAACTCTCTTTGATATTTAAAGCATAATCAGTGATTTTAAATCTTGACAATTGGTTTCTTTTTAACATTATTAAAGGAAAGAGGATTTATCATTAGTCACGTCATGTACTTTTACCTCTATATACAGAATACAAGAAGTTTTAAAGTCCTCTGATGCCAAAAATATCACTCATTGATTTGTTCCTGAAAACGAGATCTCAAGAATGACTCCAGTATATTTTTAGTTTTACTCAATTTTGTAAAACTGTTCCTACAAACTCTAAATCCAAAAGATCCGAAAAAAGCTTATCATTCATGATACACTTCAGTTTCAAATTTCTAGTTTCACTTATAACGCGCGTGTTGATGCTTATTCACATTTTGTGTGAATAAACTTTAATAAAAATACTCTTTCTTTCAATATTTAAGGTTTGACTTTCTTGTTTGTATACAGATGTCATGTGTGATCCTTTCACACCATATGGCTATATTTAATACCATAAGTGGGTCTTAAATATTTATTTTTATCAATAAAACTGTGTACAGTTTTGAAAAAATGCTTTTATAATTGACTTTGACTCTTGATAATTTTGACTTATCTACTTTCTTATTTTATCACAAAACACCGCCCTTGTAATGAACGTTTTGAGTATAGTGATGTTTTGTATATATGGAGGTCATGCGAATATAAATTTTATCGAACATCGATTCAAGTGTCATTCAAACCAATCCCTTCTATGAAGGTTTCATATTACAATTTATATTACTTTAACGAATCATTTTCTCTGCATCGTGTGTATACAGATTGTATTATAAATCGTTTTATGGTGTAACATAAATCATTAAAAGTCTATACAAAGTATAAAAAAATTTTACTGGCTTGGGCACAGAGGACTCCTTGGTCTAGGTGCTAGGGATCCACTTGCAGTATCCCTCTTTCTAATTATTTACCGGCTTACGAACAAATTCCTCAATCACTTTGGGTTGCGACTTGAATTAGTCATTGATCTCTATACTATCTCTATTTACAGAGTTCAGTATTAACTCTGAATACATGATGTTCTCACTTGCACTCAAAATATTACACTTACAAATAATATCATAACTACATATTTTGCATAGATAACTATATATAACTATCTCAATAAAACATGTCACAATTGAGAGGTGTTTTTACAGTGATTGATAGTAGTTCTTATCTTTTGTGAATCCCTTATCATTTCTTATCCAACTCTGCAATGTTAATAATTCCTTCATAAAATTAATCTATAATATACAATCTATATAAATCCAACTTTTATTTCTATGTTGAAAAATCTGGTTTTGAAGTGGAGCACATTATTGGCTACGAGAGTATCTCATGAACGTAAGCTTGTCGAGATCATACAATATTTGATTCTTCTCCTTGACAATGATACTTTTGATTACTATCAACTCCATAAGTGTCGTTCCGTTCTCAAACCTTTGTAGTCGATTTGTAACGTATCAATTCGATTTACGAGCAAAATGTATTGAATGAAAGTTGTAAGTATTTTTATGAGGAACAACTTTTATTTGAAACATTTTTTCGAAAACTGAATGGATTTGACATAAATTAAAGAAATGATACTTTTGATGTTGTACATGGATGTTACAGAGTTAAAGACTGTTGAGTATTTGTGTACACGTGAATAATAAATATTCTTGTGCAGTAATTAAAAAATATGTATGAACATAATCCTTTATGTTTTTTATGTTTGAAGTATTTACACACATGATAATCATTCCAACATCGGCGCCATACTATTTGCTAGACATTCACCAGTTGATTCATCTTGTCTGTCTAATTTGTTAGTACATCTAATTTGATGATCATTTGTATCGAAAAATATTCATCTTTACTCATCTAATTAATTAATTAACTTAAAACTGGGCAGTTTAAAAAAAAAGTTTTATCAAAATCTATCAAATTGTTTTTACGTTAAATCCATTCAAACAATAGACATTTTGATATGGAATGGGTATTATTAGTGTAGACCTAAGTATGTAACGGGTACCAGTTCGAGCGGTCTAAGGCGTTATGTCTGCGCAGTATGCCTACTTGGAAACTGGGAGGTTATGGGGTCGAATCCGGACATCGGCAGTTTGTCAATTATTAGGAAAAAAAAGGGGTGGTTAATTGATTAAACTGTCAGCGTATGGACAAGAACGAAGTAACCGGCTATGCTTGAGAAAGTTTTCTGCAGTCTGTCTATTCGCCAATTCGATAATCCATTAAAAGAAAAGAGATAACAAGCGCAAAGAGTGAATTGTAGGAAGGAAAATAATTATCTTAAAAATAAAGTAAAAGTTAAGAAAGTTTAAACGCTTCTGTTTCGATATCCAAAGGTTAATTTATTAATTTTCTTTTCAATCTTTTTCAGGTTAGTACCAGAAATTTTCAGAGAGGGTAAGAGTACTTGGTTTATATATTTGAACTTTAAACTTGGTTTATATTTGAACTATCTATCTAGTTGAGGAGCCCTTCAATAGGGAATATGCATGAAAATTTTTTTTCACATTTATTTTCAGAATATGAAAATACTGTTAATACTGTAATAATATTTAAAAACGAAATTAAAATCCGACAAATATCAAGGAAGCTATCAGCTTTTAAAGATTATTATCTGTCTCTTTCTTGCAAAAATACTAAAAACAGAGTATTACGTGTATTTTAAATGGTGAAAGTGTAATATGACGTCACATAACATATCAAGAAGGCTATCACCCTCTTTGTCTAATCGGGAATTTCAATCATTCATATCTCGCTTATTTTTAAAGTTATTTAAAAAGTAACTTTACCTTGATATTTGTCAAGTAAACATGCTTCAATTCAAGTGAACAAAAATTTTCATGCATGTTCCCTATTCGGGTTCATGGCATAATATAACATAATCTATCTGGTCATATAGAGAAGTTAGTGATTTGAGCCGAATCTGGTGTTCGTTTGTTCTATGGAACGCCTATCAAAGACTACACACACAATCCACAAACACATGTTTTACATAATAACAGTACAGCCAACATTTATATTTAAGGATGTACCAGCATACTACCACTTTTCGACAGATTTTGCTCATTTTTTTTTCACAGGCTAAAAATTCCCGATTTCTAATAAATCCAGAAGTTTCAGAATGTTTGACCGTTTAGAACGCGAGATAATTAATATCAAAGTTATCATTCTCTCTCACTCTCTCTCATTAGAAGCATGTGAAACTTCATGCCTGCCCAACTATTATCTGTTGTATTAGAAAAATTAATCGATAGAATTTAAAAAACAAACTAAGAGAGTAAAGATAAATATTTAAATTTAAAAAGAAAATCGTGTGTCATCCTTTTGTTTTCGAAATATAAAAGTTTAAATTTATTTATTTTCTTCAAATCAACATTATTTTGTATATGTGAACTCTGTGTATTTGTCTATGTGTTTATATATTTGTGCTTCAAACCGGTTTGTTGTGCTGATTGCATAACACAGTGTTGGTACGTTCTTAATACGATGAAGGCATTTAAACAGAACTACTGAAACACAACAGAAATCCAGAACAAAAAAAAAAAAGCAACCATTTTCAATTATCTATTACGAATAATCTAACGGCATTGAATTGTTATTCAAATACAACATGAGTTAATAACATTATTAAACAAAACTAACTATAACGTATAATTACAACAACAAAAAAGTATATAAAAATGTTGTTTTATATTATGAACAACAACAAAAAAATGTAATTAACTGGCAAAAATTATTTTATATAAAACAAAAATTTTTCTGTTCTTTTTTTTTTTTGTTTCGGTACAATTTATTCCATATATGAAGAGTTTGTTTGTATGTTTAGTGTTAGCTTGTAAATAATATTCAGAGTTGTGGGTAAAATTGTATTACTGTATATTTATATGATGTGATGTATAGTGTATTTCATATACATTGAACTATTTAACCCTTAAAATACTAATTAGGGTGTTTTCACAGTAGTAGAAGGAAGGCCGAAGTTTAGCAAATAGGCCTTTCTAGGTCTTTTTTATCATCCCCTAAGAAAGCAATCCCCTCAAGATAGACGATAGAGGCGCTATCGTCTATCTCGTCTGGTTTGTTTCCCATAGCCCTGTGTTCATTGTGAAACCTATCTATCTTCTTTGCGAATGACGGGCCAGAGCTCCACTTATCTCATTTCGATTTAGCCAAAGGCTGGATACCTCATTTTGGCTCTGAAAGGACATTCTACCTACCAGACGGTGGAACGGTGTATCATATGCCCCACCTCAGAGACCTCCGTCCGCAGAGATCGCACTTTCCTCTAACCTCATGCGAGATAGATGCCTTTCGAACCTATAGTGACCGGTAAGCATCCCAACTTGGACGTTTATCTCTTTCCGGTTTTGCCAATAAGCCAGATTGAACTCGCGATATTGTTTGGCTTCTCTGCAGCCTGTTTTTACATAAGTTTTGAATGCAAGCTTTCAATCGATTGTTTTACTGAGCATGCGCAGTATTATTTTTATGTAAGTTTTTAGATCAAAATATTCTATTTTGATACAATTTTACATGTAACTTTATATGTAAGTGCAATGTTAGCATGTTTGTGATATCTCCTTTTTGTGATTGGTATACTTTGGCCATGTGAATGACGGGGTTAACAAAAAAATAACTACAAAACAAGAAGGTAATTACAAGTCCGTTTATGATGACTCACAAACGGAAAGAAATGACGAGCTTTTGTGAATGTGTTTCAGAGCTAAAAAGTCTTTATTTAAAAAGCAAACAACTTTTGTTTGAAACTGTTTTTCATAAACTGTATAGTTTTGCCAAAATTTCAGCTCAACTTACTGTAGATTACAAAATCATGCGTATAAGTATATTACATATGGTATATATAGCTACTCTATATTCTCTGGAATAAGCACACCTTTATACACTATGGCCCAGTTTTTTTAAGGATAAGCCTAGTTAGTTAACTCGCGTGGTTTAAGTTAAGTTCCCCCACTTCGAGTCCCTTCCCCTGATGACATACTGTACACGTGTCAATAACGTTGCAATCTTCACAATTTAAGAGACAATTACACAAAAATCACTCTTTGTTAATAACTTGATATCACTACATAAAATATTTAACACTTTGAATTGAAATATTTGAGGTTATGATAAATAATATATATCATAATATATAATAAATTATTATTCATATCTTATAATAATATATTAATATAATATAATAATATATTAATATAATATATATTATTATTCTTCTGATCAACGCTACTATTTTCGGGATCTAGGTGGGGGAACTTAAACCACGCGAGTTAACTAACTAGGTTTATCCTTAAGAAAACTGGGCTTTTGTTGTATTTTTATTTGTGCATGTGCAAAAAGTAAAATAAACAGTTCACGCAACATCAATTACATGTTATTTCACATGTTAATGTATGTATTTGCATATGCAAAATATGTTCAAATAACATGAAAATAAATAATTTCATTCATAACATCAGATATCAGCATCAGGAGAGTCCAATGAACTAAAGAGTTAAAGACTTGTTAGCCAGCCTCTGCACACATCATAATATAATGTATAATACGCTGTGCGTTCATATAAACGTTACAAGTACTGAGGTACTGAGTACTGAGTTAGTTAGAGGTACAGCAGCTTTACTTGACTCATATCATAACTTAGAAGCACATCATCATTGCTTGCTAGCTAGTTGCTATTATAAGTGGTGGTTTCTGTTCATTAGATGTATACAGATCGTTTTCAAAAGCATTTCTAATAGAGAATCAATGTTAAATAAACAAACAAAATATTTACTATAAAACCATACACATACATACTGAAACTGAATGTCTGGACTGGAATATTGGGTGAAAATATTAAAGGACCATTCTTCATTGACGGATCTTCAGATAGTCAAAAATATTTGAGTTCGTTACGAAATAATATTTTGCCAACTGTTAGAGCTCTTTGTAATTTAGACCTGGAATCTGTATGGTTCCAACAAGATGGTTGCCCTGCAAACAATGCCATTGTTTCTGGAACAAACTTTTCAGGAACGTCTTATGAGTGGTTTTGGAACCTTCAAGTGGCCAGCCAGATCTATCTCCTAACGATTGTTTTTTGTGGGGTTTTCTCAAAACAAAGATCTATTCGCGGAATAAGCCTGAAAATTGCAACAATTAAGGCAAAGAATTGTTGACAACTGTGCGAATATTTCGCCTCAAGTACTAGAAAATATCCTGGTAGATTTCTACAACCGACTCGGATATTGTTTATCAAATACTCGAGGAATATTCGAACAGTTGGTTTAACTTTTTTTTTGTCGGAATTCTTTTTTTTTTCTTTTTGGAGTTTTATTTTTGTTTAAATTTGTGTTGATTGTTGTTTTATGTTATACTGTTAATTGAATACTATCATTTATTTTCAAACATTCCACATACAAATAATAAGGGATATTTAAAAAAGAATTTTCAATTGTTAGAAGTAATACTTAGCTTAAGAAGACAACAATGAACATATTTAACTCACTCTCATTACATGTTCACGCAGTACAAAACAGTCCATCAAGCATACACAACAGACACACTAAAGAGTACCTTCACTATTTTTATTTCTTTATTAATCATATTGTGTATAGTTATTATAGTAAATAATATTCAACATTGATTCTCTATTAGCAATGCTTTCCAACACATACGGTATACTTCAGACTTATAGAGTATAGGTATAGTATACAACTATACACCACACCACTAGCACCACCATGCTTTTATAATAATTTCAATGCATTATTTATACATATAATAATATACACATGCTTGAACAGTGAACATATTCACATACACAACTACCACCAACATAATAAATGCAAAACAAAAAAAGTAACTAACACTTCTTTTTTACACATCAAAATGTAACAACACATTACTTGATTAAAAATTGTGTTATTGTGCAGTTCAAATCATTTTGAAATATTTTATATTCATGTTGGGGGTACTCTCGTAAAAGCCTTTTTTATACGAAACTTTTAAGAGATTAGTTTGGCAGAAATTTCAAATAAAAAAGTGAAAGAATAAATAACTCGACTAAATAGAACCAGTGATGTTTTATTGCAAAATTTGAGATTTCTAGCTTGTTATAATAATCATTAGAAAGAGGGGTACCGCAAGTGGGTCCCTAGTGGGTCCTCTGTGCCCTCCTTGAGAACAACCTGCCACCCAAAGGCGAGAAGTCTTCGGTTAAGAGGCGCCATTCTAAGCAAATGAAGCTATAGGATTCTGTCGAGGCCGGATGCCACACAGAAGGCCCACAACTTCTCCGCCGGCATTGCTCCCAGGATTGTTGGGTCCAAGGTTTCGGACCCATCCTGTATCGAGGATACATAAACATTTTGTATTCTGATTCGATATATTCAACTTGAATACAAACATTGAAGAATACCACAAGCCCAAGATTAAATCACTTAGATTGTCTATTAGACTTTATTAAATCCACTAAATTTAGGGGAAAATTCCCCACTCTGACAGCGCTTACTAAGCAAAATAGCATCACAATCTCCATTGTTTAGTATCTGTTAAGTGTTCTGGCAAAAAAATTTACACGATCTATCTAAGTCGATTCATATATTTGATGAAGATTCTGAGCCGAAACTTTTTAACACAATAGGGAATATGCATGAAAATTTGTTTTCACTTGAATTGAAGCATGTTTGCTTGACAAATATCAAAGTAAAATTACTTTTTAAATAACTTTAAAAATAAGCGAGATATGAATGATTGAAATTCCCGATTAGACAAAGAGGGTGATAGCTCTCTTGATATGTTATGTGACGTCATATTACACTTTCACCATTTAAAATACACGTAAAACTCCGTTTTTAGTATTTTTGCAAGAAAGAGACAGATAATAATCTTTAAAAGCTTATAGCTTCCTTGATATTTGTCGGATTTTAATTTCGTTTTTAAATATTATTACAGTATTAACAGTATTTTCATATTCTGAAAATAAATGTGAAAAAAAATGTTCATGCATATTCCCTATTAATTCCTATACACAGAGTAATTCCTATACAAAATCATTTATGATATACCGTCTGTTTTGGAAAGGTTTGCTAATAGAGAATCAATGTTAAATATTATTTACTATAGTAACTACACAATGCTTCATAAAGAAATAAAAATAGCGGGGGGGGGGGGGGGAGTACTCTGTAGTCTGTAGTATGTGTGCGCATACGTAATGAATAATAATATTATAAATTAAGTTGGCATCACTAATTCCTCACTCTTAAATGATATCAATCAAACATCATAACACAAGCAGCCCATGATTTTATTTATTTATTGATTCCCTATTAGAAATGCTTTTGAAAACAGACTGTATACAAAATTATTTTTTCAAATTTTATGAAATAAACTATAGTTCACTTAACTTTTCGAAATGTTTTCATACTTGAAATTCTTTTTCTCATTTCACTATGCTTTTAATTATTATCGGCATGTTTATTATTATTGTATACAATGGGTTGTGCGCATGCGTGCATTATGAAGTCTTTTGCTTACTGCATTTTATAATAATTGTGTGTAAAACTTAAAAGTTTTGTATATTTGTATAAAATAATATGTGTGCGAGCATCATCTTTTAAAAACATGATATCTTAAAATCTTTTTCTTTTTTTTTTTTTTTGATAAGATAATATGTGTTCAACATTTAATTTATTTATTGTTGCTTTTAATGACATCACATCCGGTTTTTGGAAACAAAATATATACACATAATGCACTTATAAATACCAGATGTATAACTGTGGAGAGTGTTCAGTAATCGGGAATTCTGGGAATATACGATTTGTGGAAATACATTTTTAAATAGGGAATTTTATCACGTAATTTTTTGCTATCACTATGTATATGTTCGTTGGTGAATTTGAGGTATCCTGTCCTAACCTCCGTGACAGCCTACAAATTTTGTAAGACATGGAATTTTTGTGTATAGACTAGGAATTGGTAGAATATGCGGCTACAGCCGACTATGATTGGAACTATGCCGATATTCATTTGGAGTTCGTGAAGTAATTGCAGAAAACATTTTCAAGCATAGCCGGTTACTTCGTTCTTGTCCATACGCCGACAGTTTAATCAATTAACTGCCCTTTTTTTTTCTTGATAATTGACAAACTGCCGACGTCGGGATTCGAACCCATATCCTTTCAGTTTCTGGTGGACTTGTGTATACCATCAAGCGAAAAAAAAGCTGAATCTAATGAAATTTTAAAAATTCACGCCAATTCTCAATTATTGAAGAATTAATTAATTAGAAAAAAAACAAATTACTAAATTACGAAGCAAATGTAATAACTGTTTTAATTAATCCTATAATACACAAGATATTTAGCCTTAAGTTAAGTGTGAACCTTAAGGCTATACTGTGGTACAAAAATTTAATTAAATTTTTTATAATAATTAACACTTAAAAAAAAAAAATTACTTATTATAAATAAAGAAATGGTTTTTAAAATAAAATTCACACTAACCTCAAAATGGGTCATAAAAACATGTCGATTGAATTTATGGTTAATTTTTATTTGTAACGGTTGAAGATTCTAGTTTTTTCACTAAATATATTACTTCCATATACAAACATCATATATAGAGGTTATATGTTCAATGTCGGAAGTGTTTCATCGATTCTTTATTAAAAAAATGCTTCAGTATTTATAGATTTCCTCACAAATCAAATGTAAAAGGAATTTTCGGCCGTTGAAGGGAAAATCTAAATATATCTAAATATCAGCAAATTTGGTTTAAATATTTTCTCTCAATGGAAAAACGGTTCCCTTAAATATGTTATAGTTTGGGGGAAGGAATGTCTTCATAGAACAGAACCTTAGACAATGTACATATTTTTTGGAAACGGTCATTATATTTATAGTTTTCTCAAATTTGCTCAATTTGCTCTATGATTTTGCTTTTCATATATTTTGAACTGTTTAAGTACAAAGTGCTTCAAAATAAAGTGCTGTGTCCAATTCAAATGTCTCGAATTATCAAAATATTTTAAATACGCGAATCGACTTTTCAATGTACAAATCTAGTATTTTAATGTGTATATGGAGGTCACATAGCATTTCAGATTTTTTTGTTTGTTTTAAACAGATATTGTTATTTTTGTGGTTAATATTTTTGTTACAAAATATACACAATTATTTATTATCAAACGGTATAGATTTTTTATTGGCCATTATTACTGGAATAGATTTTTTCAAGGCCTTTAACCGAATTTTTTTCCAATAAAATTCAGTTGTTGGTCCTTTCCTCTGAACTGTACTTAACCACTCTGTCGATCAAAACATTTCCACTATCGAAATGAAATTTTAAAATTTATCTGTTATTTGGTATTTGAAAATTAATGGACGAAATCGGTCTAAGACAGTTTGAAGAGATGGAAAAATTGGTCACCCGAAGGCGAGACGTCTCCGGGTAAGAGATGCTATTTTAGGCAGATGAAGCTATAGAATTCTGTTGAAACCAGACGCCACACAGAAGACCCACAACTTCTTCGCTGGGATTGTTCCCAGCGAGTCAAATTAATTATGAATCTGCAATTTAGAACTATAAAAAATGACTTTCATTTATATGTTGAATATAAAAAACAAATTCATACAAAGCTAATTAACATCCTCACTCAAATACAAATGAAGAATTACAGATATATTCTTCTACACAATGATATAAACTCGTAGCCTTGAATGTATGTAGTAAACAAAACCTGTTTAGAATATTGCCAAAAATAAATATAAAAATTGTATAACATTTCCGGTTTTCAAATGATAATGACCTAAATTTCATTCGATTATTCATTTATTTTTATATTCAAAAATGTCAACAACAAAAATTCACCAACACTAAATAAATAGCAAAGAATTAATTTCAAAAACATTTGTACCAATTTTGATAAAACATCTGCCATAATATTATTAATCGTATGTGGATAAATATTGTCTATGAAAGGAGGGGATGTTCAGTATATTCCGAGAGTCGTCATTAATATTGATAGTGTGTGGGGTCCTTTAGGTTTTGATACAGGTAATTTATTGTAGAGAGTTTTATTTTGTGGAATTTCATTATGATTACTGCAGAAAAAAAAACCTACACAAAATCGACTTTATTTAGATAAATAGGAGTGACATGTTTCGGTCTATCAGGGACATCTTCAAACTGTGTAGATTACTTTATATTGATAGTGTGTAGGGCCCTTTATGTTTTGATATAGGTGTTCACAAAAAGATCAAATTCAACCATTTCCATATGCCCGTCCGTCCGATTAGATCAAAAAAGTAACTTCAAGTCTGTGAATAGGCAAAATCGGCTCAAGCAACTCCCAGCTAGGGAGAGAGGGCTTGAAATATCTACCTGTAAAACCGTAAGAAATAGAAGAAAAGTGTTTTATCCCAATAATTTTGCCCCAATTTCAACTCAAACATATATTAATTCCTGTATTCCCTTGAGGGACGTAGGGCCGCAACAAATGCCTTCCACCATACTCGATTCGTGGCCATTTGCTTTATTTCTCTCCAGGTTTTACCTTCTTCTTCTATCTCTTTCTTGACTGACCTCTTCCAGGTTATCGTGGGTCTTCCACGTTTTCTGCTTCCTTGGGGGTTCCAGTCTAGGGCTTGTCTGCTGATGGTATTACATGGCCTTCTTAAAGTGTGGCCTATCCAACCAAATTTTCTTCTCTTTATTATATCGTTGATAGGGCTTTGGGTTGCCCTCCAAATCAATTCCTCTTTCGTAATTCTTTCTGGCCAGTGTATGTTGAAGATTGTTTTGAGACATTTGTTTGTGAAAACCTGTAATTTATTTGCGATTGTTTTTGTCGCCATACAAAAGGACTGATTTTACATTGGTCTCGAATATTTTGAGTTTTGTGTTTCTTCTTATTTGATTTGATTTCCACACTGGAGCAAGCTGTGCAAACGTTCCTTTGGCCTTCCTTATCCTACAGGTGACATCGTCATCAGTTCCACCTGCCTTTCACACTATGCTTCCCAATATGTATATAGCACATTTTTATATACACGACTTCGTATTTTATACATGTGTACGTGTATAAATAGTAAAATAAACAGTTCACGGAATGATAATCACTCAGTACATACCGAATATTTATGCAATTTATTCAGTTAGTTGTTATCTTTATTGTAATGAATAGGGAATATGCATGAAATTTTTTTTCACATTTATTTCCAGAATATGAAAATACTGTTAATACTGTAATAATATTTAAAAACGAAATTAAAATCCGACAAATATCAAGGAAGCTATAAGCTTTTAAAGATTATTATCTGTCTTTTTCTTGCAAAAATACTAAAAACGGAGTTTTACGTGTATTTTAAATGGTGAAAGTGTAATATGACGTCACATAACATATCAAGAGGGCTATCACTCTCTTTGTCTAATCAGAAATTTCAATCATTCATATCTCGCTTATTTTTAAAGTTATTTAAAAAGTAATTTTACCTTGATATTTGTCAAGTAAACATGCTTCAATTCAAGTGAAAACAAATTTTCATGCATATTCCCTATTGTCGTAAATGGCGAATATAGGATAGTTATTTCCCAATCATCCTGTATGTGAATTGAATGACACAATTGAATTGAAAGAAAAAGAATATTATAATAAAATATAAAATAAATAATATTTTATTATAATGTGTTGTTTAATTAATTATAACCGGTCCGTCGTCGAGATATGGTTGTGTTTGCTCCGGCTCCGAACACAGTCACTCAGTCAGTGTACTCTCAGCACTATACGCAGATATTCATCATGATAGTTTTAATTTATTTATTGCTATTACTCCAGTCGCCTTAGCCTAGATTTTTTAGCATGATTGAAAATTTCGTAGAATTGTTAAAATCAATCTACATTGCCCTCCGTATTCCCACCTCGGAGGTCAGATGTGAAATATTAGTAAGATCTCTTCAAGGCTGCACTGTTTAGCGATTTTCTCAAAATCCAAAAGAAATAAGATCTTCAGTTATCATAGTTTACCAGTCCAAGTAGCCGAGCGGAAACTGGGAGATTATGGGTTCGAATTCCGACATCGGCAGTTTGTAAATTATTAAGAAAAAAAAGGGAGCGGTTAATTGACTAAACTGTTGGTGTGTGGACAAGAACGAAGTAACCGGCTATGCTTGAGAAGGTTTTCTGCAGTTTCCTTCACGAACTCCAGATGAATATCGACATTGTTCCTATCATAGTCGGCTGCTGCCGCATATCCCACCAATACCTAGTCTATACACAAAAATTCCTTCTACTCCATTCACATCCTTAGGCATCACAATGGACCTTATGGTCGAAGTGTAGCCCGCCCAGGGCAGCCTCTACAATCTATCTATCTATCATAGTTTAATCGTAAAATGACAAGGAAGGGATAAGGAAATGGTAGTTAAAGGAGTTTTTTTTGTGTGTGTAAAAAGCCTCTACAAATTTCACTAGTACTTTTTTCCCATCTCTTTTTGAGAAGACGACGAAACAGTGGAATTTGGGATGGTTTTACCGATATTTTACCACATGGTCAAGTACGTTATTGGCTTTGTATATTGATTATAGTAATCCTAAGGCGTAGGACACACGAGCGTTAAAAATTTCGGACGTTATTTCAGGTGATGAATCCGATAACCTTCCGCAGTTGTTTTCTGATCTGGTTCAGTGCATCTAGGAATAGCCTCCTCTTGGATGCATTCCGAAGCAGTATTTCCCGAGTTTTTGCTGCGATATATTTTCCCAGTAATAGGGAATATACATGAAAATTTTTTTTCACATTTATTTTCAGAATATGAAAATACTGTTAATACTGTAATAATATTTAAAAACGAAATTAAAATCCGACAAATATCAAGGAAGCTATAAGCTTTTAAAGATTATTATCTGTCTCGTTCTTGCAAAAATACTAAAAACGGTGTTTTACGTGTACTTTAAATGGTGAAAGTGTAATATGACGTCACATAACATATCAAGAGAGCTATCACCCTCTTTGTCTAATCGGGAGTTTCAATTATTCATATCTCGCTTATTTTTAAAGTTATTTAAAAAGTAATTTTACCTTGATATTTGTCAAGTAAACATGCATCAATTCAAGTGAAACAAATTTTTCATACATATTCCCTATCACGGTGTTTATCCACTCGTTGATCACCTGTTTACATGCAGTGTTTGGAATTCCTAAAATACGCTCTGGACCGCCTATGGGGTATTCCGACTTACCTTCTTTGCTAACGTATTTGATTTTTCATTTCCTTTGAATATTCTGCTAATTTCTGTTTTGCTGAAAAATTGCAGTTGAATGGTTGATTGCGATGGTTGGCGGTTGGATTAAAATAGTTTAAAATTTATTTATTGTTATTACTATTAGCATGTTAAGTAATGTTAATAGAATAAATAGTAATATGTGAAGGCGTATTTTACAAGCAAACTAACAACTTTGCATGCGATCGATCTAAGCTGTGTTTTTTATAGCTCGTCTATCTAACATGAACCCATCGTATCGGCTATTATGTCATTAGCCTTGCTAACAAAAAATAACAACTGAGTTAATTGTTTAAATATACTTTATGTATACTGAATTCTATACCAAAACGTGTACTATTTATTTTACTTCTACATACAGGTACAGCACAAAAACCTGCTGATTTCTGTTTAGCGGCAAATACAAATGCTGAAGTGATATTAGCGAATTTCCTGAAAGGAAATAGAGCTATTGATCTCGTACCGACTTCAAAATTTTGCAAAAATTTCTTCAAATGTCCATCGATCCTAGCTAGTAGATGTCGAAAAACTCCATCTGTAAAATGTATATATATATATATATATATGTGTGTGTCTGTAATCGCTCTAGCGGTCACAATTTTAATCTGATTGGAATGAAATTTGGTATTTGAGGCGCTTTTGGTATTCAAAAGGTCATGTTCGTAATGGGTAAAATCGGGCAAGGGTAAAGGGGGGTTTAGAGGGACGAGGAAACATAAAATTTGACATATCTCCCTTAATATTTGAAAAATCAAAATATTTATAAGAAGTAAAGTTGTAGGTACTAAGTTTTAATGTAATTTTATTACTTATCATTTTTTCTGTTACACTAATATTTACAGAAATATTGACGGTTTAAGATTGAAAATTAAATTCCTTAATATCTCTGTACATATTAGAGTTTGTGCAAAAATGATAAAGTGATGAATTGTAGCAAATTTAATTTTTTACAACTTTATTTCTTATGTTTTTTTCGATTGTTCTAATATTAAGAGAGATATTTTATATTTTGTGTTTTCTTCTTTCTTTACCCCCCCCCCCCCCCATTCCCTTCGACTTAGGTCATTTATTAATAAAATTGGACTTGAAAATACTAAAATCATATACGACATTTCATTTTGATCAGACTAAAATTGTGACCGCTAGAAAGTGATTTATGTATTCTAAGGAAATTCGCTAAGTTGAAGCAGTGTAACGAATTTTTTATTTTAATTCTATGTATTCGACTTTTGGTCGAATTCATTCGCTTTACGAAAAAATTTTTCGCATACAAGTTTTTTCATAAATACTTTTTTCGTTATCTAAATATTTATTCTAGATTAGATATGAGGAATGGTTTCCCATAAAATTTGACATAAATTCAAATGAATTTTTTAAATGACGAAATTTATGAATATTTCCTTGACATTAGTCACCCTGAATAAATCATAAATCCAGAGATCTATACAATTTCCTGCTTCGTCATTGTTTTTTAGTCTTGGTTTTAATAAATACATGTAATTTTAACTATTATACAGAAAATTATGCTGGGAATTTAGCATGCCGTACCACAAATACTCAATTAAATTTACAACTTATCGTATTGTTAAAAAAACAAGAACAATCTTTTTTACCAAACGATACTAAGCCATGAAATCTATGAGATTATACCAAAATTGTTGAATGAAAGTAGTTTCGCCCTAACTTACATCAACATCTTCCATTGATTTCTACAATAAAAAATTCACAATATTACTACGGAACCCTAATACATGCGTATTCGACACTCTACTCTCTTGATAGTTTTTTGTTTTTTATTAATAGAATTGTAAGAAATGATTCATTTCTAGAAATACTCTCAACATTAAAATTAATTTTAATAATTACGTCATTTTTGTAATATATTACAAATCATTGTAAAAATAAATTATTGAACTCTTTGGACGACGATATAGCATAATGTATCCGGCTTTGAGTATGCAACTTTGTTAATGAGTCGTCTAAAACAAAATTCTTCTCTGTTCGGGTATTTTATCGAAGTATGAATGAAAAAAATCTTTGACCTGAAAGATCCCTTGGGATTCTCGTATCAGGTAGATACCATTTGACATCTGACTCTTTTATATCAAGGTACTGTAGTTCGCCACCAAGCGTTGTTTTTAGTGTTCAACTTACTTGGCGTTTTGTATGCAGACAAAGGATGCTAATGGTTGAATTCTTTGATAGACACTACAATCACAGACGCTTTATCCATCGAGTTAGGGCAGCAAAATCGTGCGTTCCAAGTCGTACTAACGTCCAAAACGAATACTGTATAAGCATTTGTTTATTTATCTGTCATGTCCACTGTGTAAGCGTTAATAATACTAACGCCAATAAATTGCAACGCTCAAAGCGTGTAAACGCCCAAAACGAAAAGACCTTAAGTTCCTTGCATTGTCTTTTTGCAATGTTAATAATTTGTATAGATAATAATTCATTAGTTTAAGTAATTTTTAGAGTAGCACCTGGCCAAAGTTTCGAAAGAAAAAATATTTTTTTAAATGTAGTTAGCTCTGCCTTTTTTTTGGACAAGGAGACCAGATATATCTAGACCCGTTTAATAATTTGTTTTTCAAATGTATTATAAACAAATTGTATTTATTTTATTGCTAACAAAATTTCAAAGAGCCAAACCTTAACAATTATTAAATTTCAAGTGTTTATAAGTATAGTAATTTTAACAAAAAAAAAAAAAAAAAACGTATGTTTAATAACAAAATTATATACATTTATGTGGAGATCTTTCGGCAACGAGAGAATATATTTTATTTCATTTATTATACTTTTTTTTCTGAAATAATTTTTTATTGTACACGTCCTTGACTTCAAATTTATTGTAACTAAAAACCCTCATTTCGAATCACAAATTATAATACTTTCAATGTATTATTTAGTTATTTTCATTTTTTTTTTTTCATAAATATTTTGTTGCTCGCTGTAATACAGAAATTCTAAAAAACAAACACACACACGAAACTTTATGTACACTCTCGTTCATAAAAATTGAACCACCAGTAAGTCACATTCTAATTAAATATATGTAAATTAAATACAATAACACGTAGAATGTTTCAACTGGTTCAATTTTTATGATCGGGAGTGTACACATTCAGTTAAAAGTTAGAATCTACAAAACAAGTTGAAATAACAACGAATTGACTAGGAGACGGCAAGGGTGTGGAGTACATAAATTTGGAACGGGCTTTTGCGTGTAGCTAGTAGCCCTTGTGGGCTTTTGCCGGCTTTTGTCGAGAAAAAATACCTTAAAATTTCGAACAAACCTAAACTAAGCATATATATCAGTTAATTGTCGATTCAAATGAATTTTGCTGTCTATTTTAAAGGACCAGGGTTCAAGACTCTCTCGGGCTATGTTTTCTTTAACATATTTATAACATATAACGTTTTTTATAACATATACGGTGTTGCATTATTTATATCCCAATGGCTAGTTTTCAGAAATACACCCCAGGTATACTCAGTTGCATTATCGTTGCGTGAACTGTTTATTTTACACAAGCATAGGTGTATAAAAACTACTATATGTACCAAGATACTCACGATATAGTCAGTTCATTATCAGTGCGTGAACTGTGTATTTTACACAAGCACAGATGTTTCAGTGGAAATTGGGGAAAACTGTTCACAGTATATTAAAAAAAAAGGTTTTATTTTTAGAAAAAAAAGGAGAGCTTTTTTAGATTTACTATACGGTTAGATTCTCTTACGGCTTTAAAGTTGCGTATTCTATATCTGTAAATAGTATCCCCTGGCTATTTCCCCCTTTGTGAGGGACTGCTTGGGCGCAGTCACAAACTTGAAGTCACTTTTTATGTCTGAAACACTCATACAAAATTTCTTTTTCTGTTTTTGATTTATCGTGTGTTGACTTCAATACAAATTATTTACAAAGGGTTCATACTTTTGAATGTTAGTGTATTCAAATTAAATGTTATAAAATTATTATGTATATTTTTTTTTTTTTTGAAAATTATTATTATAAATCAGAACAATTATAATATTATATTTTTTAAGAAACAGAAAGTCCGACAATACATGTAACATAACTCAGCACATAAATGATTCCGTACTGCATTTAAATTGATACTAAAATTATGATATCGAGAAATTTTTATGGAAGTATATTACACACTGGACTGTGTCCATTGCCTATCTTTCTCTCAATGTCCAAGACCGCATAAAATCAATCGACCAGATTCATCGAACTTGATGTATTAAATCGTCACTGTTATCCCTTTTTTCATTTCAAAGTGTGACACCCTAAAACTTGGTCAGAGAACATGTTTATAAACTTAAAAAAATTCGTTACGCAGGAGCTGCTTCAACTTAGCGAATTTCCTTGGAATAAATAAATTACTCTCTAGCGGTCACAATGTTAGTCTGATCAAAATGAAATGTCGTATCTGATTTTAGTATTTGCATGGCCAATTTTATTCATAAATAACATACGTCAAGGGGAAAGGGGGGCATAAAGATAGAAGAAAACACAAAATATAAAATATCTCTCTTAATATTAGAACAATCGAAAAATGCGTAAGAAACAAAGTTGTAGAAAATCATGTTTGCTACAATTCATCACCTTATCATTTTTGCTCAAACTCTAATACGTACAGAGATATTGAGGAATTTAATTTTCAATCTTAAACCGTCAATATTTTTGTAAATATTAGAGTTACAGAAAAAATGATAAGAAACAAAATTACAGTAAAACTTAATACCTACAACTTTACTTCTTATAAAATTTTCGATTTTTCGAATATTAAGGGAGATATGACAAATTTTGTGTTTCCCCCTCCCTCTAAACCCCCCCTTTCCCCTTGTCCAATTTTACCCATTAACGAACTTGACCTTTTGAATACCAAAAGCGCCTGAAATACCAAATTTCATTCCGATAAAATGAAAACTGTGACCACTAGAGTGATTACAGACACATATATATATATATGTATATACATATATATACATATATATATGTCCATAGATATATATATACAAATTTTACAGATGGTGATTTTTGACATCTACTAGGTACGATCGATGGACATTTGAAGAAATTTTTGCGAAATTTTGACTTCGGTACGAGACCAATAGCTCTATTTCCTTTCAGGAAATTCGCTAAAAATAAGCCTTGCGAGAAAATCATTAGTGGGATGGATAAACCATTTAGTGGGACTTCTTTAATGTGTGTTAAAGGAGAATTTAGCTACTAACGATGGTTGTATTGCAATTGAAATACCGATATCTAGAAGTAAGTCTTATGTATGTATATTGTTTAAATAAATTTTCGAACATACAATTTTGTTTGTTTCCAGTATTGTGGCGAAAGTTTTAATATTTGAATAACTATATGAAAAAACAATATAAATCAGTAGTTCTCGAGTAACAAGTTCACTAATTGACAGGCAGACATCTTAAAACATTTCAAAATTATAAAATAAAATAAATTCTCATACGGAGTCCTTCATATTCAAATAATAAATAAATATAATAAAAAAATATATATTCTAAAATATAATTTTTTTGTTAACATTTGAATAAAAGATTTCATAGAAATTTAACCAATGGTGTTGTTACGTTTTGAAAATGATTCAAAACTCAAGTACATTTTTTTCAAATAATTGTTTTGATTGAAATGACGTATTTAATTATAATTTTTAAAATGTTATATAAACGTCATATGACCTCTGTATACAGAATAGAATGCCAGTCTGTCCAGTTATTCATTTTTTAGAAAGATACTTTTTTTCTGCCCTGATAGAAGGAATTTCTTGAACCAATTAAATATGTTTTCTATAAAGTATGATAATCTGAGAAAGAAATCCTTGTTTTCATTCAAGAATTTGTTTACTTGAATAAGTATCTTCAACATATATTCTACATATCAGTATCTTCTACATATATATGTGTCTGTAATCGCTCTAGCGGTCACAATTTTAATCTGATTGGAATGAAATTTGATATTTGAGGCGCTTTTGGTATTCTAAAAGTCAAGTTCGTTAATGGGTAAAATCGGACAAGGGGAAAGGGGGGTTTAAAGGGAGGGGGAAACACAAAATTTGACATATCTCTCTTAATATTTGAAAAATCGAAAAATTTATAAGAAGTAAAGTTGTAGGTACTAAGTTTTACTGTAATTTTGTTTCTTATCATTTTTTCTGTTACACTAATATTTACAGAAATATTGACGGTTTAAGATTGAAAATTAAATTCCTTTGAGTTTGAGCAAAAATGATAAGGTGATGAATTGTAGCAATCACGATTTTCTACAACTTTATTTCTTACGCATTTTTCGATTGTGCTAATATTAAGAGAGATATTTTATATTTTGTATTTCTTCTTTCTTTATGTCCCCCTTTCCCCTTGACGTATGTCATTTATTAATAAAATTGGCCTTGCAAATACTAAAATCATATACGACATTTCATTTTGATCAGACTAAAATTTTGACCACTAGAGAGTGATTTATGTATTCTAAGGAAATTTGGTACGTTGAAGCAGCTCCTGCTTAACGAATTTTTTTGTTTGGCAACACTTTACCGCACAAATGACGGCAAATTCAAATCTTGCGTGAATTATGGACCATCCTTTATTATATATTAAACGCTATTCTAAAATGTTTAGAGAAAGAAAATTTCTTATACTTCCGGAAATACAAATTTCATGTATGTTGTAAATATAACTGCATGAATCATAGCACATATACTCGTATAAATATTTCAACAAAAATAGATGTGTGTTGTTTATAACGATCAGAAATAACGTTTTTAGAAAGCATATCAACGCTGGAGAACAAAATTCACACTGCATGATGATTGCATCATCAACGTATCTTCGTATCACGATATCGAATCAAAGTAATCTCTGTTAATAATACATTTGGCGCGGTACTCTGTGTATTTTCTGCATTCGTTCGGTTTGCTTTGGTTCCACTATTGGTGGTGTTCTTCGGACTACGTCCGTTTATGATTCAAAATAGAATTTTTTGTGTTCAGAACCTCCATCCAGAGGAATTTGAATTATTTTTTTAACAGTGTCCAAAAACATGTTTTTTTTTAAAAATAGTTTATTTAAGAAAACTTAGTATTGGAATGTTGATTTCTGATCCAGATATTTTGAAATTAGTTATTCGGCCAGTGCCAGATTCGGTTTTTTTAGCGAATTTCCTGAAAGGAAATAGAGCTATTGGTCTCGTACCGACTTCAAAATTTTGCAAAAATTTCTTCAAATGTCCATCGATCCTGCCTAGTAGATGTCGAAAAACACCATCTGTAAAATTTATATATATATATATATCTATGGACATATATATATATACATATATATATATATATATATATATATATATATATATATATATATATATATATATATATATGTGTCTGTAATCACTCTAGCGGTCACAGTTTTCATTTTATTGGAATGAAATTTGGTATTTGAGGCGCTTTTGGCATTCAAAAGGTCAAGTTCGTTAGTGGGTAAAATCGGACAAGGGGAAAGGGGGGTTTAGAGGGAGGGGGAAACACAAAATTTGACATATCTCCCTTAATATTTGAAAAATCGAAAAATTTATAAGAAATAAAGTTGTAGGTATTAAGTTTTACTGTAATTTTGTTTCTTATCATTTTTTCTGTTACACTAATATTTACAGAAATATTGACGGTTTAAGATTGAAAATTAAATTCCCTAATATCTCTGTACACATTAGAGTTTGAGCAAAAATGATAAGGTGATGAATTATAGCAAATTTGATTTTCTACAATTTTATTCCTTACGCATTTTTTGATTGTTCTAATATTAAAAGAGATATTTTGTATTTTGTGTTTTCTTTTTTCATTATGCCCCTATTTCCCCTTCACGTATGACATTTATTAATAAAATTGGCCTTGCAAATACTAAAATCATATACGACATTTCATTTTGATCAGACTATAATTGTGACCGCTAGAAATTGATTTATGTATTTTAAGGAAATTCGCTAAGTTGAAGCAGCTCCTGCGTAACGAATTTTTTTATTACTAAACTGTCGAAGTATGGACAATACCGAAGTAACCGGCAATACTTGAGAAAGTTTTCTGTAGTTTCCCTTTACGAACTCCAAATGAATATCGACATAGTTCCTATCAAAGTGTGTGGGTGGCCTATATTATAAGACTGTGAGTCACAGAAACTGTGGTAAAACCCATTGTTATTTATAAATCGCTTTCAAATTTTAGCCAGCCTTTATATTTTGGCATCTTTCTCTGATTGCAGGTTAATCATTTTATATCTTTTCTAATTTGTGGTATTATTTCTCAAAACTACCGCTCTTTAAAATTTGCCACCCAAGATCTTAATCTATGCGGCCTCTTGGTAAAAACACAGGTCATTCTTTGGATTCTTTTAGATCAATATCCTATAAAATAGGGGGTAACACGAATGGTTTTAAATATGCCTTTAAAATGTTCATTTTTCAAAATTTTATAGCTGATTCGTAACAGATCCATTCGGATTTCGAAAAAATGTTTCAAAAAAAAGTTGTTAGTATTTTTATAATAAACAACTTTTATTGGAAACATTTTTTCGAAAATCTTATGGATTTCCTGGATTCGACAAAGCGACATTTGAAAATGGCCACAAAAGTAGAACATGATTGATTTGTGCCTTAATTCATTCGGTTTTCGAAAAAATGCTTCAGATAAAAGTTGTTCATTAGAAATATACTAACAACTTTTATTCGAAACATTTTTCCCAAAAATTTAATAATAAGGTACAAATCAACGAATAAAAATTTTGAAAAATGAGCATTACTTTTGTAACCCATAGTACATATTTGTTTTTCTCCTTATGTGTAAATTTCCGTTGACCCGGTCCTGATTGAAATAGAGTTTTGATTACTCAATTTATAAAAATATACACAAAATATTATTATATTAAAAATCTAAATATAATTGGTTTTTATTTTGTAATAAAAAATAAATTGCAAAAATTATTATTATTTTTTTTTTAAAACGAATTCTTGCTAAGTGTAAAAAAAAATGTATAATAATTGCGGGTATATAATTAAAAAATCGTGATCGATTCACGCGAATAAATTCTTAAATATTTACCAGAGTGGTCCACAAAAACAATCCAATCTGATAGAATATGATATTTTTAATATGGTTTTTGATGGACCACAATGTATATTGAATTAGGATTGGGCAATCAATCTGTTGTTGGTATTTTTTTTTTTTGTTTGTTAATGACAGTTCGGTGTATGGCCAACGCTATTGTGTTTTGATATAATCAAAATTGATTACTCAAACATTCTCGAAGTACTTGTTAAAAGTGAATAAAAAAGACACTTAACAGATACTTATCTTAATAAAAACATATATTGTCTTTATCTCTCGTATAAGTCATACAACAATACAAAACGTGCCATTTACTAAACATATTGTGTAACAATTGTCAGACCAACTTCATTCTATGTTGGAATTTTTATATTCATACAAAACTGACATACCCTTTTTTTTAAATCAAAATATGAACTTATTTGTATATTATTAATTCCTGTATTTCCTTGAGGGACGTAGGGCCGCAACAAATGCCTTCCACCGTACACGATTCTGGGCCATTTGCTTTATTTCTCTCCAGGTTTTTCCTTCTTCTTCTATCTCTTTCTCGACTGACCTCTTCCAGGTTATCTTGGGTCTTCCACGTTTTCTGCTTCCTTGGGGGTTCCAGTCTAGGGCTTGTCTGCTGATGGTATTACATGGCCTTCTTAAGGTGTGGCCTATCCAACCAAACTTTCTTTTCTTTATTATTTCGCTGATAGGGCTTTAGCTTGCTCTCCTCATCAATTCCTCGTTTCGTAATTCTTTCTGGCCAGTGTATGTTGAAGTGTATGTTCATAATTCTTTCTGGCCAGTGCATGCGCGTGATTGGTTAGGAATTAACTTTGTGTAAAATTTTTGTTGGAAATTACAAAAAAGTTAAAGATTTCGTCTCATACTACTCGTAAATAAGCTCGGAATTATAAATATTCATATCAGAAGAAAGCTCTCATCGAAAGGAATCTAAAAAGTAAAGTGCCGAACGAATGCGAGATCGACGGCAGTGCCGAAAAAGAATTAAAAAACGGTGGAAACTGATTACGTAGCTGGTCCATCGGACATACAACGGCCAGCGATAGTCCAAACGTGTACGGATGCAGTTAACGTTTTCACTGGCCTTTTTAAACGACTTCAAAAAGGAGGATGGCTCTCAATTCGTCTGTATTTTTTTGTTTTTGACTAGCTGACTAGATATAATCCCTTAATAGTTACCACGATAAGACTATTATAACTACTTTTGATAATATTCTACAGCATTGCTTTAAAAAAATACACATTTAAAATTGGCTTACATAACTGCATGAATAAATAATCACGCTGTACTCGTATATCATAAAAGTAAGTGCATGTCTGTCATGTATAAATGTCGTTATTCTCAAATAAGAATTGATATCTGATTTAAATAAAAGTACACTTACTTTGAACATCATTACAATTGGTTAAATTAGAAATGTGTAGTACTTGCAACGGACGTATTATCAAACGATTATTGTCGGTATAAAAGAATTTTCAAAAGAAATTATACAAAAATTTCTTCTCATACATAAAATTATTATTACTATGAGAAAAAATAATTAGAATTGATCGTATCAAAAATATGTTCTGAAGGGTCAACCAATGCCAATCTTATTAAAATTAGAAAATGTTTTCGTTCATTTTGTTTTTGTTTTTAATCTTTCTGAATCAAATGTAATGATTATTTTGTGAACTTTATGTCAGAATACACAATAATCATTGCATTTGAATAAAGCTGGAAGGATTTTTTTCTGTGGTAACAAGAATTACTTGAAGTTTAATCATTTAAAATCAAAAAATTTAACTTTCAATTAACCGAAGACTCGTTAAGACTTAATTCACCGGACATTGTCACCTGCGGAAGCATTTGTACAAAATAGGACTCCACAATGGATCCATTATGTGCAGACTATGCAAAACATCCAGCCACATTATTTTTATGTGAAAATCTTTCGGTTACAACAGATACAAGATATTCGGTGCATCTCACCCCGAATATATGAACCTTCAGGTAAGGGGTAGATGTGAAGCGCTCCGTTTGTTTAAACCTCCATTACACTGGCCCCGCTAGACTCAAACGACACGGCAGTCGGCCACAGTACTGGGACTTGTTAGGACCCCTAGCGGAATCCCTGTCTGTCATATATCGATTTTTTTGATCCAGCTATATAAAGGATATTCTGAAATTCATTCAAGAAAACTATACTACGGTCTAGAGCTGCAAAAAAAAAACAAACAAAAAAGTTTAATAAATCGATTTGATGCCTATTTTTTAAGATACCAATTAAACATTGATAAATTCAACCAATCATCGAGTGCATAGTGTAAGGAGACGGGGCTTCAGCAGTAGAGGGTGATGCTTTACCTTTTAAAGGCTGCCAGACGGTAAGAGGCCCCGCCTCCTGAGACTATGCGCTTTGTGATTGGTTGAATTTATCAATGTTTAAATGATTGTATTTAATTGATATCTTGAAAAATAAGCGTCAAATCGAAAAACTTTATTAAACTTTTTTGTTTGTTTTTTTGCAGTTTCTACACCGTGGTATAGTTTTCTTGAATCAATTTCAGAACACTCTGTATAACTTCTTAAATATAAATAATTCCCAATCACTTTTCACAAAATGGGTGGTCAAAAAGAAAAAAATCTAAATTTTTTCAAAACAACTTATCAAACATAATTGTGTTAATTAATAGTTTAGAACTATGTATGTACGTATTCTAATTGAAAGCCCAGCGGGGGTATTATGAAACATATCAAAATGTAATGTTTTTCAAACAAAATATTATTCATGAAATCCATCAGATGAAAAAAAAAAAAACATTACTTTTTTAAATAGTATTTTGACATGTAAAACATGAATTTGACGGACAAATTAAAAAATGTACATGTATCTAAATAAGTCTGAATATAGGTGACTTACTTAAGGGTTTCGTAAAATCGAAAAATTCTTGATTAAAAATACAATGGTGTTATAGCAAAAATCTCAATATCTAAATAATATATCATTACCGTTTGTAGTCGATGCGTACTGAATCTATTTGATTTACGAAAAAATGTTTCGAATAAAAGTTGTTGGTATTTCTATTACGAACAACTTTTGTCCGAAATATTTTTTCAAAAATAGAATAGATTCGGCACAAATCAACTGTAAAAGGAACGTTGTTTATGAAGTCTGTGGTATATTTGATTTGTGCCTTATTCATTCGTTTTTCGAAAAAAAGTTTCGGATAAAAGTTATTCATTATAAATATACTAACAACATTTATTCGAAACATTTTCCCAAAAACCGAATGGATTGGCCACAAATTAAATAATTTTGGCAAAAGAACGACACTTTGGTGGCCATGTGTAAAAAAGTGCTCATTTTCAAAACTTTTTAGTTGATTTGTTTTCTTATTCATTCAATTTTTGGGAAAATGTTTCGAATAAAAGTTGTTAGTAAATTTATAATGAACAACTTTTATCTGAAACATTTTTCCGAAAACCGAATAAATAAGGCACAAATCAATTATAAAATCTTTGAAAAAAAAACACCACTTTTGTCACCATATGTACCTTAAATAGTTGTATTACCATTCTGTCTTTTATAGATATTGTGTCTCCTTTGTCTCGGAATCAAGTAAAAATAAACGAAAACATCTTTTCGACATGGTTTGTTAAAAAAACACATGTGTGTCGCGTTCCAATCTAATTCCAAACAATTAAAATAGACGCAAAAAAAAAGTGCGTAACCTAAATTTTTGCGTGTGATGATAATGACTTAGAGATTGATAGAGCAGCTGCATGCCTGGATGTGCCACAACGATACACGTTGTCCATCAATGAAACACATATATGTGTATCAGCGCCTCAGTTAGAGCCAACCAGCCTTGCTCTGCAATGACCTAAATATTTTTCCCTCCAAATGTGATACAAAAACAAAACATAATGAAGTCACTAACATTTGTACTAAACACGTGTCTATTTTTTTTTTAAATATAATTTTGTTTTCTAAAGTACCTCAAACACGTTCCATATTTTTGTCCGTGACAAACAACATTAAATATACTGATCAAAATCTATTTTGACTTGGAGGTCAAATTTATGTATCTATGTTGTATTTTAATTCATTTATACGAATAGGAATTACTGTATAGCATGTATATTAACATATAAATCATAAAAAGTCAATGGAACTCTGAGCAAAAAAAGGAGCGTTCTTTTTTCAAAATTTTATATTTGGGTTTTTGGAAAAACTTTTCGAATAAAAGTTGTTACGAATAAAAGGTGTTTGTTAAAAGTTTTCCGAAATCCGAATGCATAAAGTACAAATCAATTATAAAATTTTGAAAAATGAGTCCTATTTTTGCCATGGCTATCTGTACTGACTGACAGTAGTCATTCGTAGTCACTTCAATATCTCAATAGATCTATTAACATTGAAATATGATATGTATGCCGCTTTATATAAATATTTTTCTTCTCCTTTATTATAAAATCACATAATTTTTCTCGAATTCTATAATACGTAAAAGCAAGAAAATACGAACGCACTCTATCGCAAAATTTTAGCTTCTGATCTTCGGTTTTTTATTTTATTGTATTGACGAATACGGATATTCGAAAATAGAGTAATTAAAACAGTTTATTATTGTTGCTACAATAAAATAAATTTAAATGGACTAAACTTATATAAAAAATACAACGATAAAAATATTGAACGTCTATGGTTTGCTTTAAATTATTGATTTCTTATTATTAGTAATGAAAAGTACTGAGGTAATAATGTCCGGGGTAATTACCAGAACACGCAATATAATTATTAAATAAATTATTCGATTTTTCCATATCATATGGATATTAAATGGCTAATCTCTTTTAATTGAACAGTACTTAAACTTAAGTACGTGGCGTTGTTCCCCCTTCAATATCTCATTCGAAACATTACATATCAAACAATTATTGAGGTTAAGTATTGGTTTTCTAATGGTTTTAATAGTCGTGTCTTAAAAATTATAACAGCAATAAATTATTCGATTAATTTATCTGAATTTTTAATATGTTTTTATCGAAATGAAGTATACATATTTAATCCCCCGGCGCAAAAAGAGGGATGTTACAAGTTAGAAACCTTTGTCTGTCTGTGTTTTTATCTGTGACATCGTATCTCCCAAACGGATGGGCCGATTTCAATGCACTTGTTTTATTTGAAAGCTGGTTTAATCGGTATTGTTTTGAGTATGGAAAATCTGTTCAGCCGTTCAAAGATCATCAGATTTTTCCACGCACCAATTATTGGAAAGCAATTATTCAAACCCAAAGTAAACAAAAAAAGTTGTTTATTATTTGATAACTATACTAAACTCAAGCTTCAGAGGCCAGCGACAATAACAAATACATGCACTGATCATGTGAACATATGTCTCCCCCCACCTTTACCTTTAGGAGGTATTATAGTCTTTGAAAGATTTTTTTTCCATTTTCTGATAGTAAGGTTTCCTTAAAACTATGTCCTTAAAGGATATGTAAAAATTTGAAGTATCGCTCCGGCCAGCATCGGACTTTCAACGCTTTTTTCTCGGAAACTACTTTTTTCCAGCTGGTCGACATGATGTCCCGAGTTCTATTTTCCAATCGACTTAAAATTTGGTATGTCCTTTCAGTACATGTTGCTTTATGGTAGGAGCTACGGGCATTGCAAAATTTTAAATTTTACTATTAAAAACAAAAATAAAATGCCACCTAAATAAACTGATTAAAAAAGTGGACTAAAATCAGTATCTATATAGAATGTTTGGGTCCGAAACCTTGGATCCATCAATCCTGGGATCAATCCCAGCGGAGAAGTTGTGGGCCTTCTGTGTGGCGTCCGGCCTCGACAGAATTCTATAGTTTCATCTGCTTAAACTAGCACCTCTTACCCGGAAACGTCTGGCCTGCAGGTGACAGGTTGTTCTCAAGGAGGGCACAGAACAGCCCTTGGCCTAGGTGCTAGGGACCCATTGCGGTACCCCTATTTCTAATTATTATTATTATGCAACATCTACACGAAAGGGTTAAAATTATTGAGACTAAATTCAGTACTATTCCCACACCAGTATAAACTGACTCATATATAACTGACATTCATACACACATAATAATTAAAAACACTAACCCTTGATTAATTGCAGTCAGGGACAAAAATGTATGGTAACTGTAAACCGTATCAATAAATATAAAATAGTAATTCTTGATATTCTTCTAATCATATATAAAATATAATGTATGTACGCTTTGTGAATGATTCAAATGCGATGCAATGCTCTAAGTCAATCTTTGTATAAATCGATCATATGCGTAACGGATAATGGAGACTGACCGGTTTTCATCTATTTTTACAAAGAAATCAATAAAATTACTTTGACATTATAACAAACAGTTGATCAATCAACAATTTTTATATTTTTATTAATTAATTATTTCAATTGCATATTTTTTATAGGTTTTTTTTTTTATATTATTTTTATTATTCAAGTACAGGGGAGTTCGTTTATTATTACTCCCGTTTATGTAAACAATCTACCCTTAATCATCTCGTAACCGTAGCACAAAACTCAGCTTTTATATAAACTTCAATCGTAGAAATGTGGAAATATTCCAATTTTTTTATAGCTCTCACTAGAGGTATGTTGACTGAGTTGCAAATACTAGAAAAATAGATCTAAACCTGAGAAAATTGCAATAGAAACAATTTTAATCGGTCCTTTTTTTCAAATCACTTCTGAACCCATTGAATACCAAACTGAAAATCATGGGAAAATGAAAAAAGAAGCATGATGAGGGGGTAAAATATCGATTGACTTTATGCACCTGCGCGATCGACAGCATTACAGATATAACTCCGCTTCGCCTACTTAATACCATGCCCCTCCCCCCTTGCCGTTGATGCCACGGTTGGTTTCAGAAGCGCTTGAATTTATTAAAAAAACAGATTAATATGTATATCATTTCTGGGGAATCATAAAGAACATTAGAAAAAAAGTTTTATCAAAATCCACTCAAATTGTTTTTAAGTTAAATCTGTTCGAACATACATAATCGAATTATGATTGCATTTATTTTTACATTAATAAACGATTTGATACAGAAAAGGGTTAATAACACGTGAAGGATTGATTAATGAAATCATTTGCCTTATCATTCTAAACGAACTTCCCTGTATATATATTTTGTTAAATTTAATTAGTTGAAAGAGACGTATAATTAAAGTGTGTTTTTGTTATTGTTTCAGAGTCCTGGAGACGTCAGTATATTTTGCGATAGTGAATCTGATGAAGAACCCGCAAACAAGCAACCACGTTTAAGTTCACAAAAGAGCAGCTCATCACCATACAGTTCAAGATCTCGAAGTTTAGCGACAACTTCACAGTGTTATTCAAGTGCCAGTTCTGATAACGAAATTTGTACGTCGTCTGAATCTGATGGTGAATTCTATTTTGAGGTAAATTATTTTTGTGTGTGTAAATTTTATTCAAATACTTCGGCCTATTAAAATTTTCAGATTAGGGCACTGTAAGGGTTAATTTTTCCTGTAAAATAACTTTCAATTTTCTAGTTATACATAGTGTTAGAAAATTCCGGAGAGATTAGGTATTATACGAGATTTTCGAAAAGTCCTAACAATTTTCTAGGACTTCTGTAGGATGTATACGAAAATTTCTTCAAGTACTCGGAATTTTTTAAATCAAAACTGAGTTACGCATATTTTTGCGAAAATACGGAAATTTCCAAGTCTAGAACGTTAGACATCCTGAAGGGATAAAGGACTGAATGTTTAGATAAATTTGACAAACGAATTTGATTGAGAAACATTTCTTCTGGTGTCAATTTTAATAATCCATTTTGTTTTCAGGATGGAATCGAAGCAACATGTGTTCTAGTCAATAATATGACTGATTTAAATAAAGACTCACAAAATAATTACAAGCACGAAATGGATACCCAATCACAAATTCAAGGAAATCACAAAACAGAGCAGAAAAAATCCTCCGAGGATCGTAAGAAAAAACGTACTTCCAAACATTTTCCACCAGAAGTTTGTGCACCAACCACCAAGTAAGTAAAACTAGCTAAATGTCAAATATCTGTTAAACCGTAAGAGATAGATAAAAATTTCAAATACAGAAAATGTTCCATTTTTAAACCCAAACAACTTTTGTTTGAAACTTTTTTTTATAAATTCAATAGTTTAGCCACAATTTTAATTCAAACATCTGTAATTACTTGTCACATATGAATATTTCATTCTGGTATAGAATTTAGTATATACAGTGTATTGAAACAATTAACTTGTTTCAGAATTGATTATAATGGACCGAATAACGTAACATACTATTGTCAACATCGTGATATCGATTCTGGTGATGCCAATACAATGGATCAATCATCCGAAGACGAATGGACTTTCGAAAGTAATCGACAACCTCAACAAAATATTGAAGTAAAAACACCTGAAGATTGTGTCGATTCGCCGGAACGTAAACCTTTACAGCCAATCAAATTACAATTCCAATCACCACGACCCCAACCGAATATGTCGAAATTAACAAAAGATGAATTGGATCGTCTTGTACAAAAAGCGGAAAAATTGGTCAGTACACCGGCTAAAATTCGTAAATCAATTATTGAACCTGTCAAATATACTCGAGTTGAAGAATGGTTAAATCGATCGACATCTGATATTTTTCAAATGAAGGTAAGTGTTCTTCTAAATTTTAAGCTCAAAAAACGGTTTCTGGAAGACTTCACTTGTTTAGACTACACGGGAAGGGATCGGAAACGGGAAAATATATTGGAAAACAACCCTCACTAGATGAATAAATCTATGAGTATGAAATGAACAGTGTGCCCCATCACTTATTGCTCTAATGATCCCTTTTCTTGCATATTTCTTCTAAACATGTCCTTTTCTAATTTTTCTAGAATAAATCAGAAGATCCTTGTGATGCAAGTGGCGAATATACAACCGAATCTGATGATTGCGAAAAAGAATCGGAATCATCAGAGGATTTTAATGACAGTGTTGCAACGTTCCGACAAGTTGGTGGTTGTACATCGCAAGCGACATCCACCGAGATAATTGCTGACAGCGATCAAACACCAACATCCGAAACAATACCTTTACATTCACAAATCAGCGCTGAATCATGCAGTACAACTAAGGTAAGTCACATTGTCTCTGGTCGCAGTCTTCGCTGATTCGAATTTACTCGAGACTGTCCTGCCGATACTGTGGTGTCAGTTTACCAATTGAACTGGCAAGACAGTTGGTATAAGACCTGGAACTGTGTCAGAGTAATCACAGCGATTTGGAATTGGTGCGATTTTAAAAAAACTGCAGGTTTTTAGACTTTTTAATTGTTTTAGGTAAATTTACGAACTAAACGAACAATGAAATCGAATCGACCATGGAGTGTAGCGTGCATATCATCACTTCAAGGAAATCGAAAAATCCACAATGAAACAACGTTTACCCAACAAACATTAAACAATTTCTCAATATCCGAATCCGCTTTACATGAACTTGCCAGTTTATCGGTTCGCGGTTCGACATCCGTCAACAGTATTGGTACAATCCATCCACCAGAGACACCAACAAAAGTGAGTCGTAAAAAACTTCGAGTACGTAAACATACTACAAGTGGACGTAAGAGTGAATCCGGTTCGGATGTACCACTTACAAAATCCCTACATAAATCTGGTTCGTTTTCGGGAGCTGCTACAGCGAAACATCATGCAATCCATGAGCGAAATATATCGAGTGAACCGATTAATTTACCACAATCACAGACGAGTAGTTTTGATTCGGATGACGATGTGAATAATAAAACGATTTTGGAACAATTGGTGGCTGCAAAAGAATCTATGCCCGATTTTCAATTGGGCGAACAAGTTTTGAATCCGATACAACCGGCAAATGGCGTTGGAGTACAACGAGACAGTAGTCCAGATAAGAATAGTTTGAATACTGTTGGAACTGAGGAACATTTGTCTTCGTACTCCGAATGGGATAATTATTTGGTAAGTATTTTGGACTTTTTCTCCAAAGTTTTTCACACACAGTTTTATGTTTACAAAAAATTATACTGGTTTGGTCTTTAAATCCGTTAAAGGGATCATTTTTCCCAGATCATTTATTTGTTCCTTATTTCCTTGAGTATTCCCGAAAAATCAATAAAGTCCAGAAAGTTCTGGGTCTTCGAATTGTCGAAATTCTTTAGGACACGTTCGGCTCGAGATATGTTTATATTCCAACGTTCAAATTGGGTCCATTTTTTCTCAAGTTAAATTTAGATCGAATTTTTCTTTGATATTGAAAGTCAGTGTAACTTATTGACTCGTTTTCCAAGTAATTTTCGTGGATTAAAGACCACCCAGTATAACATCTAGAATTTTCTTGTGAAATAAACAAACAAACAATATTTTTTTATGAAAAGCTGCTTACAAATTTGCTGGTAAGTTCAGTTTTATTGTGAAAAAAAAGTAAAGCTTGAATTATTCTCTATGCTAGTAATAAAATTTTCATATCATTTTCATTTTGAAAGAATGCTGTAAATCATAAATCATCCGTAGATGAATGATAAATTTTTTAACGCGCATGTCCCAATCTATTAACTTTATAACTGTCTACGTAGTTTCGAAGAAAATCGAACGAATACCGAAATGATTGCATAAGTGTTCTATGTTTGTAATTTGGCTACCAAAATCAATAATCGTAGTCCCCGGATTTCTGTGGGAGAAATGCAACAGTTTAGTTGTGTGTCGGTGATCGAATAACTTAAATATTTACCTTGGCTCAGTTTTTTTGGAACTAAGTGTACCTACTTTATAGATTGTTGAAAAATTAAGATAGTTAATCCATCGCCGACGCAACGTGTCACTAAACTGTTCCACGACAGGAAAATCAAGAATTAAATTTGAAAGGATTGATGTATTCGAACTAGAAAAGCTTCAAAAAAAAACCCTTCTTCCTTACGCAATTTTCACGTGTCATAAAATAAATTATTCTTTCATAATTTTCAGGAAAAATACATGTCCGAACCGTACAGTGAAACACCTGATTCAGAGGCAGCTCGACGTTTACTTGAATTCGGTGAAGATTATCGCAATTACATCGACAGTCAATCCGATTGTTGTTCAAGTTTATCCGCCCGAACACAATCTCAATCACCAGCTTTTGTGGTTCGTAACAAATACAATCGTTTGGAATCGTCACATCACCATCATGTATCCTCATTACCACCAGCCTTGGATTCGGAATCAGATGTCGAAGAATATCGTCATGTGATTCGAGAATCACGTGCCCAATTATATTTCACCGAAGATGTGTTTGCTAAAGAGATGGCTGCTTTAGAAACGAAATCAGATTCCTTGCAAGGAGACTTTGTAAGTAATTTTTAATAGGTCTGCCAAGTTTTTCCAAATTATTTTCTTCATTGATTTCTTTTGATTTCAGGCGGAAATAATGGCAACTTGTCGTGAAAATTTAACTTACTTACAAGTACTTTTGAAAGTACAAGGAAATTTACTATCAACTTCTGAACTTCGTGATGTCAAAGGTAAATCACTTCTCTTTTGTTTAATCTCGGAACATTGTGCCAAAGGTGGCAACACTGATGCGGGGATTATTATAAACTCAAAGAACATCTACGAAAGTTGGGGTTAGAAATCGGTGGAATCTGCAGGTTTTACAAGGAGCCGGAACAAATTTCACTTACTGACGGGCAAAGGACTTAACCCTAGATAATCCAGATGCCTGGATGTCTACTAGATGGCTGTAGGGAACATACAATTTCTACGGAGAAACTCGGAGGGTTTATTAAATTGCGTGTATCCACTTAAAACTCAACATTAGTTCCTGCTCTTCCAATTTTGGTTCCTGAGGGATTTATTTTTACTTCAACTAACTTTCGATCACATCAATAAAATCTTCCAAGGCCTGTCCTTCTTTGGAGAGTTTCTATTGTCCACCTCTTCCATCATAATTGTGGTCAATGTTCCTAAAACTGTGCCCGATTAGCGACACGCTAAATTTTATAATTTTCTTTGCAGCATTACTTGGTTCATGGAGTTCAATGCAACTCCAAGCATCAGATTTACAACGGGCTCGTTCATTGGACCGAGAAATCGGTAAAATGCGAGCAGAATTAATTACAATTGCTAGTGGTACATCTTCAAAGACTGTTCAATCGCGACCAGAATTATCGAAATCAATCGATCAGCTAAAGGTTAGTGTTCATAGTTAATTTTTTGTTGTTAAAAAATGTTTCATGTCATAAGTGTTTAGGATCATTTGAGGACCCGAATTTTTGGGACGCTGATAATTGGTCAAGCGCAACAAAGGTCAAATCTGGCTGAAATCAGAATGATAATTCAGAAACTAAAAGTTTTTATTATAAAATATGAGTAGCAAAATTTCCCATAGATTAAGATTACGTTACTCTTGAAAATACCGTTCGTGTTTTTGGACATTATAAGTACGTGTAAGCGTCAGTTGCTATCAATATTCAATATGGCGGATAAAAACAGTTAAGCTATTTTTCTAACAATAGAATATTTGTGACTCAAAAGAGCCTCTAAAATCAAAACAAAACTCCCTAAACTATGTCTATGAAAAAGTATGTCAGACGATTTTGACTAATTATAAAAATTTCATCAATATTGGTGGATTCCCTTTTAATATAAATTTGAAGTACATCCCCGCTTCGATGTGATCCGCCAGATAGTTCTGCCAAAGTACAGTGTGTTGTGCTGATAATGGCACTAATACCGAAATCGAACAGCTATTGCCATCTAGTGGTCAGCATACACACTAAAAATTTGAAGTGACACAAAAATCGTACTTATACGCTTCTTTGTATATTGTATTCTTTGACACTACAACGCTTGGTAGCGCTGTAAGCATGAAACGCTCAAGACAAATACTTCCTAAATACACCCTTTTTTTAATAAGCCCTCTATGTATTCTTAACTGAATCGACTGATAAAGGTGGCCGTATGGGTAACTACAACAGTGCTATGTGTATACTAATTACATTACATACCAATAGATGGCTCTGTAACTTGAACCAATACAGAGAGACCTCTATACGTTTTATAGTCAGCAATGAGAACTAATTAATTGTAAGCGTTATATATTGTGGCAGTATTTTGAACTATTCTTGTAATAAACTTGTACTGTAACAGGTCATTGAACTTATAACTTCGTGAAACTACTAGATGGCCTCACTTGTATTTGTATTATTTGTTAAAATTTAGTCTTTGATCAAATCCTTCAAATAATATTCGTTCGAAAATATAATCGAAAATTCCATAAAACAGTATAATTTTAAATTGTTAATTTGTTTTATTAATCAATTTTTAGGGTTCCGTATAAAAAATTTAATTATTGTAATGAATGCCTATTTTAAATTATTTTAATAGTTAAGAGTCTCGATCCTTTTATTTGATTATCAAAGTTAAGCATTTTGGAAAATTTCTGAACGGAAAATATCGGTAACGTTTATTGATCCGAAAAGCAAAGTACAATTTTTGCTTATCTCTAATTGATTGATAAACTTTGGCAGATAATAGTGGATCTTATGAATATTTGGGTGGATTCCATTTGGCTACTGCCTCAAATCACTTGGCTATTAAAAGCCTCAAAATCATTTAATTGAAAGTTGCAATAGTAATGAAAAATACAAAATTTTATTGTTATTATCGTCAAGTGGTGAAATTTGGAAAATGTTTATTTATTAAATTTAATTATTTGTTTAATTTTGTTCAAAATCGATTCTTGTGTGTGTGTTGAAATTTTACTTTGCTTATTACTCATACCACCTTCATTATTTTTCGAACTTTCAATACAGTACTAAATTATAAATAGGAACGTAGTAAAATTTCTGAAATCAGATGCAATTTATATAGGTAGAAAGTTCATAGTTTGATTGATATTTTAATTGACTACCACCTTCATTATTTTTCGAACTTTCAATACATAACAAAATTATAAATAGAAATATAAAATTTTTTCGAAATAAAATGAAATTTATGTAGCTACGAAATTCTTAATTTGATTGATATTTTAGTTGAATGATGTCACCTTCATTATTTTTCGAACTTTCAATACATTACAAAACATATTATAACCAGGAACATAATAAAAATTTTTCTGAAATCAAATGAAATAAATTTATGTTGGTACACAAAATAAAATAAATTGATTGAATTTCGATTGAATTAAATAGAAATTGTGTGTATTTGAATGGCAACGGAGAATTAATGATTCTCACTTGTTTTGAATACAAATTGCTTCATATAATTGATTGTTTTCTCTGTTTATTTTATTCAATTGATCGTATTTGATATCTTTGTTGTTTACAATCCATATTGAATTTATTCGAATTGTTCAAATGGTAATTGATAATATTTTGAAAATATTTTTTCGTAATGTATTATAGAAAAAAAAAGGCGTTACGTAGGAGCTGCGTCAATTTAGCGAATTTACTTAAAATACATAAATCACTCTCTAGTCACAATTTAAGTCTGATCAAAATGAAATGTCGTATCTGATATCAATTTTAGTATTTTCAAGCCAATTTGATTGATAAATGACATACGTCAAGGGGAAAGGGGGATAAAATATCTGTCTTAATATTTGAACAATCGAAAAATGTATCATGAGTAAAGTTGTAGAAAATTCAGTTTGCTACAATTCATTACCTTAACATTTTTCTCAAACTCTAATGTGAACAGCGAAATGGAAATTTTGGTATGAGACGTATTTTCCGTAGGCATTTGACAGGATTCAGTTCGTTAATGGGTAAAATCAGTCCAGGCCTTAGAGTTAAAACTTTTAATTTCTCTCATTAGTTGTAGAAAATAAATAAGTTTATCCTACGTAGCTCGTACACTCCCGTTCATTAAAATTGAACCAATTACAATATTCTAAGCGTTATTCTGGTGGTTCAATTTTTTTTGAACGGGAGTGTACGTTACGAACTTTTTATTATTGAGCAAGTCCATCAAACATACATTTTTTAGAAGATTTTAATAAAGAGATCTTCGCCAGATCGATATAATAAAGAAATCTTCTTGTAGAAAACATTTTGTGCACTATTTTTTCCAATCACCCTGTATTTAGTTAGAGATAAAAATACAAATTATTTATTATTCTAGTTTTTTTTGTTTGTTTTTAAATTATAGTAATCAAAATCATGAATCATCTCTCTTGAATGAGTTATAACAAATAATTACGGACAGATGGAACCACTTATTTATTAATTCGTAATTAATTGAAAGCATGTTTATTAATTATCAATAAATATTAAATTATATTTCAATCAACTGGATTCGATAATTGTGACATTTTAAATTGATTCTTATTTGTGCATTTAATAGTCCAGTCGCTTCAATCACGATTTTATATAGTATGGATGGAAATTTTTAGATTAGTTTTTACGTGTTGCCCAGAATTAATTCGCTATGTAAATCAAAGTGTATTATTTAGTAGAAGCCACCCCAAAATCCACTTAAAGAAATACGAAAAAATTTTCATCTTACGACTAAACTATGAAAGATAGGGATTGAAGTTGTGAGACCTTATTTATGTAAATTTCCAATCTTTACCAATTTTACTCGAACTTTTTTTTCGTATCTTTTTTAGTTTTTGAGAAAATTTCGAAAAAGTGAGTTAGAAATAATTGAATGTAAAAATTAAACATTTTTCGATCTTCATCGAAATTTTTCGACTAAACTATGATAGATAGGGATTGAAGTTAGGGCATTTTTTTATGTAAAATTGCAGTCTCTACAAATTTTATTCGAACTTTTTTTTCGTATCTCTGTTGGTTTTTGAGAAAATATCCAAAAAGTAAAATAGAAATAATTTAGTGAAAAAAACTAATGTTAAACATGTTTCGACCTTCATAGTCATTTTACGACTAAACTATAATAGATAGGGATTAAAGTCCGAACTACTCATTTATGTGAAATTTCAGTCTTTACAAATTTTACTTGAATATTTATTTCGTATCGCTTGCAAATTTTTGAGAAAATCGCGGCAAAATGAGGTACGATGTTGGCAAACTTCTAGATGGCGTGAGAAACTGGTTATTATCATGCTGGTGGTCTACGTAAGCTTACACTAGGAACACATGGGCTTCTCTGGAGGAGCTTATTCGTTCTCTACCCAACAGGTTTAACAATCAACTTGTTGAGCAAGGAAAGAGTGGGCTCCCCAGAGAATCTCACTAGCTTTCGTAAGCTTTCGTGGACCGAAGACCACCAGTGTGATTAACCATTTCATCATGCCATCGAGAATCGGGTTTTGGATTTGAATAAATCTTAAAAACTAATTAGCTGTAAAACCCCGATTTCAGGCTACGGCGACTAGACTAAATAAAGCTTCTGTTTTTTCTTATCTGTTAGTAGTGTATGTAACAAATCAATACAAGAGGTAATAATTTTGTTACAGATGATTGCGCGTAAAATATAGATTTCATAAAATATTGTCATTAAATCAAACAACTTGCGTTAAGTGGATCTTTTTACTTGTTGAATGCGCGTCTCATTTTATACGGTCTACGGTCCAACGTAAAATTACAATCGGATTCTTCACAGTAATACCAATACATCCGTCCTCCTGCATAATTACTATTTATTACAGTGCATGTTTTTAGCTATGTACGATACTCAAACACACTGTATCCTAGTTAGTTGTTAAAATTCAAACAACCCTCATAAACTGTTACGTGTGTCTTCATTCTGGTAACATACTTTTAATTCTAAAATTGAAGTCATTCTTTTAGAACTTTTTCATTTACCAGTTTTCTTGTAAATAAAATGCCGCTAAACAAGTTAAAATTAAACATCTGAAAGCTTCTCAAAAGTCCTTGGAATTTCAAAATAGGCTCTGAGCCAATAAAGGGTATTCCGAAGGGTTTTTCGTTTCCTTCGAAACCACTGTGTCCCGGCACCCAGATCAATTTAACATTGTTCCGTTTTGCTAGCTCCAGCAGTTCCTCCAGACAATCCTTGACTATGTAGGTTCTCACGGACTTAAAAAACTATTTGTCCTTTTAATACAGAGAAAAAGGCCGACATAAATTTATTTTAATCATAAATATTTGGTCTTTTATTATTGAATGACCATGATATATTCCTGTTATTGTCTGATATTTGTTTACAGACAAATAATTTACATTCTTTTTTAGTTTATATGAATTATAAGATGAAATCTCTATAAAAAAAATTCTCCTCCAAGTAATGGTCATTTTTAAAATATGATTAAAATAAGTTGCCCTTCTACTTTCCCCTTACGCGCATATAAGATTCAATACATTTGAATTTGATTCTAGTAATAAATTTTTTTTCGAAAACCGAATAAATTAGGCTCAAATCAATAATAAAATTTAAAAAAAAAAATGACTTCAACCTATATGGCCAAGTGTATATCAGTGACACCCTGTTTGAATAAAGATTATATCCTAAAATATTAGCACGAAACAAATAATGAATAATTTGAGAAAGTAATTCAAAAAATAATTATAGAGTTGTGTGATGTGAAGCCCAAACAGAATATAAACCAAAATCAATAATTCAGGTCAGGACGAAACAACATACTTTCTTCAAAATAATTTATGCATTAATCGTAGTAGTAAAATAAAAAAAATAAAAAAAATCATACGTTATTTAAATGATGTACAAAATAAACAAATTAACATTTGTAACAAGTGACGTGCTATGAATGTAATTATTGGGAACAAATTTTTGGAAAATAAATTACTAATACATGATGTCAATAAACACAATATGCAAATATCTATTTATTTACCATCGTAATGACCACAGCACCGCTCTAAATATTTTTATCATTTTCTTTCACATGTAAACACGATTCCCATCATCGTGAAACATCTATGTAAAAAGGGTCCAAGTTCTCGCATTCGCTTTCTGGAAAAAAAGTAGTGATGATATCTACTTGAGACCCAAACTACTACAAGGTTTTGTTTAGTAGCTATTTAATATTTTACTTGTTATACAATTATCTGCGAACTAGTCAAGTAAAGTAAAGCAACTAAAGCCCCCTGCACACGGGCACATTAGTGTCGGACGGTAATTTTAAGACATGGCAATAATGACTGTCCCTAGGTCACGTGAGCTTGTTACTGAATCTCTGGGGTCGTTTAAACTCAAACCTGCTTGAGTTTAGTGGACAGTTGGGTCCGTATCTAGCCCGGACCTTAAATCGGTAGTACCCTTACTCACGAGGACAGCAGAGGGATAATTACTAGCGGCCATTACTGGCTGATTAATGGCGGCCAGTAGTAGGCCGCCATTATTGTCGTGTTATATCTTTATATATTATATATATATATATATATATATATATATATACTATATCTTTATACACATATATATATATATATATATATATATATATACACACATATATATATATATATATATATATATATATATATATATATATATATACACACATATTATATATATATATATATATATATATATATATATATGTAGAGTTTAGCTCCAACTTTGGAACTGTTTAAAATATTGATAGCAGAAAACCATTTTTGGTATAAGTGTTCATAAGATAATCTTATCAGTCCATTTAAATTTTTAATACAAAAAATTTCGCTTGTTAAAATAGCTTTGAGAAATTTTGAGATGTTGTATTTTGACTTTGAGTGGAATTTTTATTAATGAATGAAATCAACTATAAAAAGTTTTAATTACGGACTAAAATGTATGAAATTTCTGAGCAAACATACTTGAACCGATTTTGTTGATTGAAAATCAAAATAATATGCAAGTATTTAAAACGAGAATGTAAGAACAATTGCCTATAATTAAATATAAAACAAAGTCACTTGTTTGAAATATTTGAAATGTTTTTAAAATGAAATATTACAAAAAAATAAAAATTATTGGATACCGATAATTAATAATTCTAACTGCATCGTAATAAAATTATCGTCACTGTAATTTTGTATTTATTTGAACAAAAGAGATGCAAGAAAATTATTGATTATATGATCTGCGGAGAAAAAAAACTGACTATTCGTGCTGCAAGACTACTTAGGCATAGGCGCACAATCGTGCGGAGTACGTTTTACTATTGCAATAGGCTACTAACGACAGCAAAAGTGGCGTCTTTTTTTTTATCAAAATTTCTTAGTTTATTGATACCAAAGTCCAGTCGATTTTCTAACAAACAGTTTGCTAATATTTTTAAAATAAACAACTATTATTCGAAGTATTTGTTTTCCAAAAACCAAATGGATTCCTCACAAATCAACTATCAAAATATCCTAGTAAGGAGACAATTTCTTGGACGGACAAACCGAGAGTATTATGATCTATTATCCTTACATAGTATAAAATAAAGTCCCGCAGCCGCGTCTGTCTGTCTGTTAAACTCAAAAACTTCATTTTCATGCTGTTTTCACCAATGGATAGAATGGTTCTCGAGGAGGGTTTTAGTATATAATTTGTTAAGTTTTTGTATACATTGGCTAAAATATAATGATATTTGTTGGAGGTGTCATATTATAAAACAAAGTCCTCCGCCTTTCGATAGATGGCAGTAAGCAACCAATGTGTTAAATATGCTATTCATTGATAGCGATGCATACAACAAATACGATATACACAACACGAGTACTTCAAAAATTGTGCCAATAGGTGGCAGTACATTCAACAAATGTATTTCAAAAATTAAACGCAAGGGTATTATAAAGAGTATAAAATTAAACGAGTGTACAGCTGGCATAAGAGATAGAAAAAAATTTTCAAGACGAAGTTTAGTATGAACACCACATCATAATTTTATAAATCTATTCGTATGTAGACGTAAAATAAACAGTATTCGCACAAATAAAATACTCAGGATATTTAAATGTCTCTTTGTAACCTCCGGCAAATAATGAGGAATTTTATAAGTTTGAAGCCTTTGTTTGTCTATAGCTCCCAAACAGATGGACCGATTTCAATACGTTTATTCTTATTCGAAGGTTTATTTACTTTCTTAGCTATATTTGATGATGCTTCATTTCGAGGTTGGGGGTACGTTTTTGGAAATCATGATTCTAGTCTAAGATTTTCGTAACGCTTTTTCGTTGCGCCTATGTCGTAACATTATTATATCTGACAAGCGAACGTTTGAAAGCGTACTCATATAAACGATTGCGGGCATATAATATACTTTTTTATGATCGAAAACATTTTTGGTATCTGTATACATATTATAAAATATTTGTATCGTATTGAATGTTTGTGTGTTGTGTTGCTTGTATGAGTGAGTATAAGTGTAGAGTCCAGCTCCAACACAGGTAGTCCATCCATCCATCCATCTATCAGTCCACCAGAGTCCACACACAATATTATTAAAATAACAATATTAAATATATATCAGAAATGATTATTTTATATTTATAATACACCAACCATACATACAATACATACATTGTCCTTAAATAGAAGTATTCATATAACTTGTTGACTTGATCATATTATAAAGTGAACGGCGAATACTTACTTACTTACGTACATTACAAAACGTTAAAAAACTGGTAAACTCTTTTATCTTTGTGGTGATTCTGCTATCTATATTCTATATACCTGCGTAAACAATTGTATATATGTCACAGACAAAGTTAATAATCTAACTATTATGTATAATAACTAGCGAATTTGGTCAAAGTGATTAATTCGGCTTTATTTATCATTTTATCTAGCCATTGTACATATAAGCTAACTGAATTTGGTCAAAGTGATTAATGAAGATTTACTAATTACTTTATCCAGCCATTATACATATTATTTATATAAAACTATCATTACCCGTCGCGGCTTCGCCCGCAAAAATTTTGCAACGCCCTTATAACCAAGTAACATAATATTTTCTCCCGTCAAGGACTTGAAATACATTTGTTGTATGCACTGTCACCTATTGGCAAAACTTTTGAAGTACTCATGTTGTGTATACTGCCATCTATGCATAGCATATTTAACACGTTGGTTGCTTACTACCATCTATCGAAAGGCGGAGGACTTTGTTTTATAATATGACATCTCCAACAAATATCATTATATTTTTCGTTATATTTTCCTTTCTCGAGAATCACTCTATGCATTGGTGAAAACAGCATAAAAATCGGTGCAGTAGTTTTTGAGTAAATCGCGAACAAACAGACAGACGCGGCTTAGGGTACTTTATTTTATACAATGTAAGGATACCCTGTTAGTCAGTTTGCCTACCTGGTTATGTATACAAACTATTAGATTTGGGAGAACTAACAAAATGAAACGATTTTGCTCCATGTTTGAATAACTCAAAGTATTCAACCAAAGTTTTCCCATATGACACAACTCACTTATGTTTTGAAAAAGAAAAGCATTTAAAGTATTTCAAAGTTATCTGAAAAGTAAAAAATATGTCCTGACTTATTTTTACAAGGGAGACTTTTATGGCACTTTGAGTTACACAAGACGTTGCATTTCTTACACTTGCATCGATTGGAACTGCAACCGCTGCCAGCGCAATTACAGGGTTGGAATCCCTGGCCACCTAGATGAGATTCTTTTCTTGCACATTCCCGCATTGATACATGTTCGTCTGGAACTTCGCTCACTGAAATGAATTCCTTCTTGCAATAAGTAAATAGATTTCTTGTGTAGAGTTGATTTAATATTCCAAGCTTTGTCGATACATCCCTTCTTTCTTAATTGTCATTATCACAGTGAGTGAGAATAGGGAATATGCATGAAAATTTGTTTTCACTTGAATTGAAGCATGTTTACTTGACAAATATCAAAGTAAAATTACTTTTTAAATAACTTTAAAAATAAGCGAGATATGAATGATTCAAATTCCAGATTAGACAAAGAGGGTGATAGTCCTCTTGATATGCTATGTGACGTCATATTATACTTTCACCATTTAAAATACACGTAAAACTCCGTTTTTAGTATTTTTGTAAGAAAGAGACAGATACTAATCTTTAAAAGCTTATAGCTTCCTTGATATTTGTCGGATTTTAATTTCGTTTTTAAATATTATTACAGTATTAACAGTATTTTCATATTCTGAAAATAAATGTGAAAACAAATTTTCATGCATATTCCCTATTATTACTTTGACTAACCCATGTTAGCTGTTATTCATAATGTCTAGTCATAGTGATTAATATTTAAAAATATTTATTACTTTAGCCAAACTGTACTAGCCATTATGAATAATAACTGGTTAGAGTAAATAATTAATCACTTTTTCTAGTGAATTTAGTCATTATACATAATATCTGGATATTATACATAATAACTGATTATTTACTTTGACTGTGACATATACACATATACACATGTATGTGTATGTGTATCTACTTTTTAGTATAGTGTTGTCTCTTTTCTATGTTATTATTTCAAATGTGTGTAGTATAAGTAGTGTGCAAGCTAGCTCGAGGTAGCTCTGTACTAGAATCTAGATTGTTGATCCTTGTCCCATCACTATCTCGTGTATGTATTGCTACCCGTTTTTTTCTTCTTCTGATCTTTTACAATTAAATAGTGTACTTGATTATTTTTGCTAAAGCTCTTTCTGCGAGTATAAATGTTTGCCGTTTGTTGCAGTTTTTTTTTTCTTACTTTATATCGTTTTAGTTTTTTTTTTTTTTATATATTTATTTATTTTGTTACAGTGAACCCTATTTTTGGTTAGAATAGAATAATCAATTTTTGAGTGTCATACGCGCTATTTATTATATTCTAAAGTCAGGTTATGATTTTAGTACTGTTAGTACTGGATTCTAGTACTGGCAGATTCGTTAATCTGAATCTTAAAAATACTACGACTTATTTATTATTCTAAATTGATGTTTCGATTCTGGACACTGTTTTCTAGCAGTCTTTAAACCAAATGTATCTGACAGGTTCGACAATTTGTATATTGTAGCAAAGGTTTTGGAAAGGTCTTACAGACGTGTCTCATCGGCAAATGATCTCAGACTTATACAGACCTTTCATTAAATTTATAGTCTGTTCAATTTTTGAAAGTCATACGCGCTATTTATTATATTCTAAAGTCAGGTTATGATTCTAGTACTATAGAATCGCAGGGTTTACACCAAATGTATCTAGCAGATTCGTTAATCTGAGTCTTAAAACTACGACTTATTTATGATTCTAAATTGAAGTTTCGATTCTGGACACTGTTTTCTAGCAGTCTTTAAACCAAATGTATCTGACAGGTTCGACAATTTGTATATTGTAGCAAAGGTTTTGGAAAGGTCTTACAGACGTGTCTCATCGGCAAATGATCTCAGACTTATACAGACCTTTCATTAAATTTATAGTCTGTTCAATTTTTGAAAGTCATACGCGCTATTTATTATATTCTAAAGTCAGGTTATGATTCTAGTACTATAGAATCGCAGGGTTTACACCAAATGTATCTAGCAGATTCGTTAATCTGAGTCTTAAAACTACGACTTATTTATGATTCTAAATTGAAGTTTCGATTCTGGACACTGTTTTCTAGCAGTCTTTAAACCAAATGTATCTGACAGGTTCGCCAATTTGTATATTGTAGCAAAGGTTTTGGAAAGACCTGACAGACGTGTCTCATCGGCAAATGATCTCAGACTTATACAGACCTTTCATTAAATTTATAGTCTGTTTCAATTTTAGTTCTTTTTCTATGTCATAGATCATCTCATAAGTCTCCTTCTCCAGTTCCCCAATATTTTCTATATGTTATGTCCAATGTAAGATAGCTCATATTTCGCCGAATTCTTCTAAGATTGAAACTTAATAATAGTGAAATGCGGAAGAGAAAACGAATAAGAGAAAGTATGAGTGTCGTTTTGTGTACGTATTTAAGGCTATTTAAGGCTGTACGTAATTTAAGGCTACTGGGCACAGATCAGTGTTAGTTCAGACGTTGCCCACTGAGATGGCATTCAGTATTCTGGTCAACAATCTTGTTACACTTTTTACGGACGTGAATTTGAACATGATAAGATGTTTATTGATCGTGAATTCAATACTTTGAAAGTTGATCAAATTGCCCGGATACTGTAATGCTACTTGGGCATACTCCAAACGACAGTTCATGGTGTGTAAGTGAGATAACCTAATTCATCTCACATATTCACTCTGATAATACGGAATTGAGTGAATATGAAAAGTAAGGTTCGAGCATCCATCAAATTTGGAACCATAGTAATAGAATAACATATATGTGAACATACTCCAAACGGCAGTTCATAGATAGATAGATAGATACATCTTGGGGTCTAAAAAGCACTTCGACCTTATGATTCATTGTGTTCCCCCTTCTACTCCCGTATATCGAGATTCGCTTCTACCATATGTTGGCAATACCCAGCAGATGGCTTATCAGATCTTCCTGAAGGTTCATATATTCGGGGTGAGATGCACCGAATATCCTGTATCTGCTGTAACCCAGAGGTTCGCAGTCAAAGATTAGGTGGCTGGATGTTTCTTCCTCCTCGCCACACAATCTGCACATAATGGACCCCGTTATGGAGTCCCATTGTGTGCAGATGCTTCTGCAGAGGATCATGCCCGGTAATGAATCCGGTAAACCTCCGCGGTTGCATTTTGTTCAGTCTCAGTGTATCGAAAGATAGCCTCTTGGTTTCACTCTGAAGCAGTACCTTCCCGAGTTCTTGCCGCGGTACTTTTTCCCAGTGATCATGGTGCTTAGCATTTGACCACTCGTTGATCATCTGTTTACAAGCAGTCCTTGGAATTGCTAAGATAGGCTCTGAGCCAAACAGCAGTTCATAAGTGGGATAAATTTATGCATATTACATACACACTCGAAACTGAGTATGAATATGAAAAAGTAAGGTTCGAGTACCCATCAAGCAAGCCTGGAACAATATTACAAGAATAATATATTTTAAACGACAGTGCATGGTGAATGTGTAAGATATACTTATTCGTAATAGGGAATATGCATGAAAATTTGTTTTCACTTGAATTGAAGCATGTTTACTTGACAAATATCAAGGTAAAATTACTTTTTAAATAACTTTAAAAATAAGCGAGATATGAATGATTGAAATTCCCGATTAGACAAAGAGGGTGATAGCCCTCTTGATATGTTATGTGACGTCATATTACACTTTTACCATTTAAAATACACGTAAAACTCCGTTTTTAGTATTTTTGCAAGAAAGAGACAGATAATAATCTATAAAAGCTTATAGCTTCCTTGATATTTGTCGGATTTTAATTTCGTTTTTAAATATTATTACAGTATTAACAGTATTTTCATATTGTGAAAATAAATGTGAAAAAAAATTTTCATGCATATTCCCTATTGGGTATGAAAATGAAACGTAAGGTGCTCGCACCCATTGGCGTCTGGTGTGGCGTCCACAGCACCTAAACGATAGACGTTTCACTGTACACAATGTAACAAGTTTCTTAAAAGAGTTGATATTTATAAAACTAAACGAATTTTTAATATTATTCAGTTGCAACAAACTATTGACACATTACGATCGTTTTCAATAGGTTTGTTGTTTGTTTTTTATATCAATCAATTGTTTTGTGAGCAAGAGTATTACCTACCTTTGTGTAATATACGACAAACGTATCCACATCTCTACATACATACATACATACATACATACATACATACAGGAGGCAACTTTATTGTATCTTGTGTGTGTGTGTGATTCAAAACAACGAACCTCACAATTCTATGAATTTATTTTATTATAAAACAATTCAAACTATAATAATAATTATTGTTCTTTATTTTTATTAAAAAGAGTAGTCAGAGTACTTCTAAACCAATAACTCTTTAATATCAGTTGCGTAACTTTCATACAAATACCTAACCCCCTCCGTCCAACAACAACATGTCCACTTCTTTTTTGAGTGTATAATAAACGGCAGAGTAATCAAAAATTGGGTAAATTGAATGTAACCGTTCAATTATGCGGCAGTTATAATCGAATAAATCAGTTCTTCGAATTACATGGTATAGATGCTAGATTTACGCGACGTAGAAATAATTATCCTAGTTTTTGACGCAAATTTATAAATTTGTTCATTATAAGTGTTATTTCATGTAGTTTTGCATCCCTTGTATCGAATTACAAACAAAGTTCCTTTAACTTTGGGGTGCGACTTGAATTTACCACTGATCTCTATACTATGTCTGTCTAGTTCAGTTTCAATATTAACTCTGAATACATGATGTTCACCATAATTCACTATGTATACTTACAATAAAGTCATAACTACATGCTTTGGTAACAATATACATCTATCGCAATAGAACATGTCACAAGCGAGAGATTCATTTGAGAGAAAGAGTGCTATTCATCTGCCTATAGGTGGCAACTACCTGGCGTAGTAGTAGTAGTAGCGGAGAGGATATTGATGAACCCTGGCAAGTAGGACTTTCTACGACCACTAAAGGACAAGGAAATTGTACGCAAACTCGGAATTGGTAAGTTGTGTGACAATGATAGGAACTATGTCAATGGAGTTTGTGAAAGGCAACTGCAGAAAACGTTCACAGGCATAGCTGGTTACTTTCATTCTTCTCCATACGCCGACAGTTAAATCAATTAACCGCCCTATTAATTTTTTTTTCAAAATTAATTTAATTGAGAAACTGCCAGAGTGGGGAATCGAACCAGCAACCTTTCAGTTCTGAGCAGAGCACCTTTAACAATTCGATGGCATGGACTGGTCTATTACCTGGCATAGTTGAGTTCACTATTTTATTTTTTACAGTGTATAATAGTCTAGACTATGTCTCTAATTCTAGAGACAATCCATTGTTTTCTATTTTCACCATTTTATTCAAAATTAACATTTCGAATACTCTGAAAATTTTAGTCGAAGTCGAACACCCCTGATTGAAACGTTCGTCTTCGGTTTTGTGTATTGAATAAAAAGACTTGTGTTTGAATAAAAGAAAGCTTGTTCGAACATCGATTTACAACAACAACAACAAAAAAACAACCGATTAATTGTTGGTTGGTTGTATGGCCGTCTTTAAAAGTTGTTGTTCGTTTTTTTTCTACCTATAATCAGTTACGGTATTAATTATACGCACATGTAATGAAGTCCACACAATGTTGTTGTCTTCGGTTCAAATTAAAATAATTCTTGTTTCAAATGTGTTTTGTTTTTTTGTAAATGATTGCTTGTTGACTTTACTTTTTTAGTTAGGTTTACATTTAATTTGATTTGAAAGTATTTTTAATTTTATCAATATCGAATCGATACAATTTGCTTATATTTAAGGCAAGATTCACATTTAATTAACTTGCTTGCTGCTGTCGCAATGTTGTACGAATTGTGTTTATTTTTGTGTATACTCTGTTTATCCGAATTATGGACCACAAAAGTTGATGTCATTTTTAATAATAATTAAAAAAGAGGGGTATCGCAAACGGGTCCCTAGCTTCTAGACGAAGAGGTCCTCTATGTCCTCCTTGAGAACAACCTACCACCCGAAGGCGAAACGTCTCTGGGTAAGAGGTGGTATTTTAAGTAGATGAGCTATAGGATTTTGTCGAGGCCAGACGCCACACAGAAGGCCCAAAACTTCTCCGACGGGATTGCTCCCAGGATTGATGTATCCAAAGTTTCGGACCCAAACATTCTATATCTGACATTCTGTAGGCTTCTGCAGGTGCATATAACATGTATGGAGGTTTTATCGTCCTTCATACAGGCCCTACAAGTGGGATCATTAGAGATCCCCAAGTTATGAAGGTGGTAGTTTAATCGACAGTGTCGTGTCAAGAACCCCACCACCCTTCTCAACTGCATTCTGTTAATCCTCAACCGAGCATGTTATTTTTCATAATTTTATAATTAATTTGTGCTCTATTGATGTAAGTTTTCGAACAAATACTTTGAAAAAAAAGTTGTTCATTATAAATATATTAACAACTTTTATTCGAAACATTTTTCAAAAAATCGAATATCTGAATGTCAAGGTTAGCTTCGATACACTCACTTTAGTGACAAAACAAACGCCGCATAATCACCAATGAATACATAAATAGGTGAGCCATTTCACACACCTAATCCGTTAGTCAGTCAACTTAAATAAACCTCAGGTCAGATCATACCCTCAGTCAAATCGTATAAAAGGACAGAACTTTTTTAATTTCATTGTGAGACACGCACCAAATTAGCAATGAGTATCATATCTCTGAATCCATATCCCAGAGATAATTACATTGATGTAGTTGTTACCCTGATGATGACTACATTGTAGTCGAAATACGTATATATAAAATACAAACAAATTTTCTAGGAATAGGGGCAAAATTTGAAATGTAATATATTCAATACTGAACGGCCTAGGTCAAGTGAAACTTCGTTCGTTTGAACGAATCGCGAAATTATAGGATTTTATTTAATTTGATCTATAGAAGCACAATTTTGTCTGTTACACGCTGTATATATAGCAGAGGCGGGCACAGACAGCTCGTCTGAGCCTTACGGGCTCTCCATAAGCTGGGTGAGAGTAAGTAAAGAAGGTATATTTTGAAGCAAGACGGAACGATGTTTCAATACAGGTTGTCCTACCGATTATTGCCCAATAATTATATAGTATCGTCTATAGTATAGTCAATATTTCATTTTTTTTGAAAAACAAATTATGCGAAAAATAATTTCCATTACTACAAAAAGTACTTTTCACTTTTTCAATTCAAAGCAGACTAATTCGAAGAACTCAAATTCCCGGTTTATGTAAAATTTAACTTAATTCATCAAATTCCCATGACACTATACTGAGCATACTCCATACGAAGAAAAAATAATTAAATCAGGTAAATAATTCTTTATTAGTTCTCGGATATGAATAGTAAAATATTTAGACAAATTATTTGGAATTTCCAAAACTATATTTCTATTTAAATTATCCTATGCAAAAATTTCCCTCTTTTATTACAATGGTCCAGCGGTAAACTTAAAGGTTCAAAAGATTTATATATATTTTTTATATATTTTTATTTTATTCATACACAAATATGATATATACTAAAAAGGTACATTTTATGACCCAAATTACCAGCCCAAAATTCCAGAGTATGTATTGAATGATTGTATGTATTATTTACTTTGTATAATAGTGACCATAAAAAAGATTTGGTATTATTATATTTTTTTCAGAAAATGTTTTAATTAAAAAAAGAAAATATTAATAATTGGTAGGTTACCCTGTATTAACTCTATCTCTCTTCCCTACCTCTCACTCAGAGCTTGGCGGAGTCAACTCCTGTCCACCTCTGATATATAGGATATAAAAAGTGAAGAAAAAAATGAATCATTAAAATTAAAAGAGTCCCCAAATTTAAATACAAATGATAAAGTTCCTTATTTAAAGATACAACTTTGATTTGAAACATTTTTTTTTTGTTTTGTTACCATACATGGAACCATAATTGACTAATTGTGTTCTTAACGAATATTAATTTTTGTTACAGGGTGAACTACAATTACTAAAAGATAGTAAACATAATTTATTGCGTATGAATGTGGCCGTTCATCGATTTTTAATCGATTGTTCTCGTACATCCGGATCAAATTCACCATCGCCAACGGCAAACAACGAATCAAATAATGGTACCACACAAAATAAGGCTATCATTGCTGCCTCCACACATTTAAAAGATCGTATTGCCGATCTATATCGATTATGGACTGAAACACATGACAGGTTAGTGGAAAATATTAAGTAACCCTTAAGGCCCAATTACACCTACCGAGTACTCGGCCGAGTAAGCCGCAATGTACTCCGCTGATTTTGGACGTGTCAGTGAATAGAACCATGTTCTATTTTCTCGACCGAGTAGAGACCCCCATCACTCATCGTTGGCGAATGCCCGTGTTCTATTGCAACTTTCTGATCATTATCCATTATCATTCAATTATTGTCCCTTTTTCTTTCAATTTGTTTTGTTTTTCCATTTTGAAAATGTCCACACTTGAGAACTATTTCGTCCTGACCAGCTGGAATGTAATCACCTACTATGAGAAGACTGACACATTTGGGTCAGCCATTCTTTGACGAGCTTTCCGAAATGAAATCTATCGTCGTCAAATATCTTCTGCTGTTTTTGAGATAGCTCCAAGATTCTTGTGATACGATCCCCTTTTTCGGGTATCTCAATGAGCCTTGTAGCCTAAGTGTAAGCCGGACAGCCACTAAAACCTAACCTAATGCATCTCCCCGAATAATAATTATAGACTACTTAATTTCTTCTGATGATGACTAACTTCTAGTCAAAATACGTGTTTATCCTTACATAGTATAAAATAAAGTCCCCCAGCCGCGTCTGTCTGTCTGTTCGCGATTTATTCAAAAACTACTGCACCGATTTTCATGCTGTTTTCACCAATGGATAGAGTGGAGTTCTCGAGGAAAGTTTTAGTATATAATTTGTCAAGTTTTTGTATACATTGGCTAAAATATAATGGTTGGAGGTGTCGGAAAACATATTATAAAACAAAGTCCTCCGCCTTTCGATAGATGGCAGTAAGCAACCAATGTGTTAAATATGCTATTCATAGATAGCGATGCATACAACAAATACGTTATACACAACATGAGTACTTCAAAAATTAATAATTTGTGAAGTTTTTGTATAAATTGGTCCTTATTATAAAAAAAGGTATAGTTGTATAATTTATTGATGTATAGGTGTATAATTTATCAGTGCATAGTAACAGATGTTCGTTGCTCTAGGTGTTGTGTGTTATATATTGTCTGCCAGGAGTGGGGATGTAGACATTTTGACTGTTATTTATATAAGCATTCAACAAACAGCAGTCTGCATAAAGTGATTGATATGTAACAGTGGATCACATATTAATACAGTCCATTGTTCATATTTGTTTCGATTTTATTTGTTTCGATTTCTATTCACATAGTGAATCATTTTAAAATTAATATTAAGTTAGTTTATTTTTGTAGTAATATGCATAGATAGCGATGCATACAACAAATACGTTTCAAAAATTTGCCTATAGATGGCAGTATACACAACATCAGTACTTCAAAAATTTTGCCAATAGGTGGCAGTGCATACAACAAATGTATTTTAAAAATTAAACGCAATTTATCAGTCCGTGACAGGAGAAAATATTATGTTACTTGGGTGTAAGGACGTTACAAAATTTTTGCGGGCGAAGCCGCGACAGGTGATGCTATTATGTATAACGAGGAAAGATGATTGGTTTATTGTTTGTTACGATTTAACTCAAAAACTACTCAACCAATTTAACCGAAAGCTACATCTCCTCGGAGTAACATAGGCTGTTTTATATTTTCTGTAAAGAACCTAGTATAATATAAATAATTGATTAGGAATTAGGACAATTTTTCGAATTAATTTGACAAATATTTAACCCCGAAAACTGTGTTGACATACTGGAGAGTCAGACCACCCACCAGTACGTGATCTGACATTTTATTTTCTTTTCACACAATTTCCAATGTACACTACACACTTAATGATTTGTTATGTTCGTGACTGTACACTCACTATTTTCAATAGTTAGTGTGATATGTTGTGTTGTAAAAACATTCAAATGACCAGATAAAATTAAATAATGTTTCCGTCTCAAATATAATACGAAAATAAATTTTTACGAAATTAAAATTCAACACAACATTTGAAATCTATGTAATAATACTAAATACTAACTGTAAAAATTGACAATAAAATCGTATGTGTGTGCGTTTGTTTAACTACTTACTTGTGTATGTCATGTCATACGAATCCAGGCAAGGGTTGTACAAAATCATTCATTTGTCATATAGGTATATCAACTCAACATAAAACCTATTTTGACAAAATGGAAACCCGACTTCAAAAATCAAATATTCTATAACAAAAAATGCACTAAAAAGTAAAAAAAATTATTGTTTTTAAAAAAATTTTCTTATTTTCCCATTATGAATGAGTATACCCTTCGGTTATCACATATAAATTGAGGATTTTCCTCGATTTCCCGGGGATCCCCTCATCAGAATGCGATTTGGTGATAATGGGGCCAATGGGAAACCAAACCCTTTAAAACAAAAAAAAAATCAAATTCGGTTCATAAATGACGGAGTTCTGAGGTGACACACACAAAAAAAATACAGACGAATTGAGAACCATCCTCCTTTTTGAAGTCGGGTTAAAAATTAGTTAATAGGGGTCACTGGTACACACTCAACTTCATATGTATAGCTAGTTAACTGACCAGTCCAAGTGGTCGAGCGGTCTAAGGCGTTATTCGTGCGCAGTATGCCTACTTGGAAACTATGAGGGTTCGAATCCCGACATCGGCAGTTTGTCAATTATTAAGAAAAAAAAAGGGGGCGCATATCCTACCAAATTCCTAGTCTATACACAAAAATTCCTTCCACTCCATTCACATCCTCACATCCTTAGGCATCACAATGGACCTTATGGTCGAAGTGTAGCCTCTACAATCTATCTATCTAGCTAACTTTACTACTAACGCAAAATTTTATTCATTATTCAGTTTTCGAAAAAATGCTTTGGATAAAACTTGTTCATTATCATTTCCCCGAAAACCGAATAAATAAGGCACAAATCAATTATACAATTTGGTAAAGATAGCGATACCTTCGCAGTTTACAATGGACAGCAATAGTGATGTTCTTTTTTTTCAAAATTTTATACTTGATTTGTGCCTCATCCTCATGTTAAAATGTTTAAATACCCTATATATACTATGTCCATTCACCGAGCCAAACTATACTGTTTATTTTACATTCGCACAGATGTACATTATTTTGACTGCTGCTTAGACTAGATATTTGTAGTCGGGACTAAATTTATAATCGTGTCCAATCAATATATATCGGCGAGTATTAGGCAAGAAAATCCTAGCAAATTAATTATCGTGGGCAAAAACTCTTAAAGAAAATTCTGGACAAAAATATGCGACATGTTTAGATAAGTAGGAAAAATATCTCATCTAGGAGATTAAATGTCTATTTAGGACAAAATAACTCAACGACGGGTCCAATGGAAATTAAAGTATCCTTGTTATCTATGATTCTACTGTAATCTATGGTTCTGGTTATCGTTTCATTTTCAAGTTCAGGATATTTTTGTTGAGTCAAATTTTACTTGGATATTTATGTTTGGGATATTTTGGTCTTACCTTTTTTCGTCCAGGGTTATTTAGTTTACGATTGTTTCGGTTTTTCCGTTTTTTTTTTTTTTTAAATCAAGGATTATATTTGTAATTCTCTGAATTTTCAAAAATTCAGAAAATCATTTCGTAACGAATAAAGGTCTGTAGATACAATTTTTGAAAATGTTGCAACCCTGCCTCTGCTGCGTGCTGGACTTTAGCGATGATTACTAACAATAATATAATTGTGTTGATTGATATTCAAATGGCATGGTCCCACAGAACACCGTAACAATTTTAATGGTAAATATTATATTTAAAACCATACAAAATCAGGGTGTGATTGTTAGACTGACCGACGAAGGTACACCAACGACACAGGATGAGTACCTACCTACCTATCTGTAGAGTGACTGACTGATTTGTGTATTAAGCAACGTGGACGTGGACATATCTGATTATCCATTCAGGTCGCGAATATTTCATTCATATTTTAAAAGTATTGATTGTTTTATTCCTAACTGAAAATCATTCCCTCCCACAGTTCACCACAAATAATTTGTATCAATTGAGGGTGCTAACTCACAACTATTAACTTTAGCTAATCATTCTGTCCCTCAAGGGTCCATTCTTGGTCCAATCCTTTTTAACCCGACTTCAAAAAGGAGGATGGTTCTCAATTCGTCTGAATTTTTTATTTTTTATTTTTTTTTTATGTGTGTTACCTCAGAACTCCGTCATTTATGAACCGATTTTGAATTTTTTTTTGTTTTAAAGAGTTTGATTTCCCATTGGTCCCATTGGCACCCAATCGCATTCTGATGAGGGGATCCCCGGGAAATCGAGGAAAATCCTCATTTTATATGTGATAACCGATTTCTGCGAATTTTTTTTGAAAGGATATACTCATTCATAATGGGAAAATAAGAAAGTACCGACCGAGTCGAAAAACCCGACTTCAAAAATCAAATATTCTATAACAAAAAATGCACTAAAAAGTAAAAAAATAATTGCATATTCTTGGGGCAATTTTAGTTCACCTAAGCAAAAAATTTTAAATATATATGTATAATTATTGTTATTTTTGGAGGCGGTGTCCAAAAGTTATGTGAATTTCTCTATGTTGACACCGACTCCAAAATTAACAATAATTGTACATATATATTTAAAAAGTTTTGCTTAGGTGAACTAAAATTGGCACAAGAATATGCAATTATTTTTTTACTTTTTAGTGCATTTTTTGTTATAGAATATTTGATTTTTGAAGTCGGGTTTCCATTTTGTCAAAATAGGTTTTATTATACTTTATATTAATGACATGCCTTTGATTAGCACAGAGAACAGGATCTAGTATTTTAACTTCCTCGAAATCCTTCACTTTCTAAAAAAAGCTTCACTTTCTAAACATTTGAGTATCTCAAAGTATTTGGCTATAACAGATGCATTAAATTTTATCTGGAGTTTAAAAAATATACGTCAAGTATAGTACAATTCCCTACCTTTATAAAAATCGGTTCGAATTTGGGTTTTATACGGCAAAATTAAATTTTTAGAACTTGATGACCATCAAGTCCAAAAAAAAAATCACTGTTTTATATATCTTATTCTTTGCCTTGGGGAAGAATATTTTATACTTTGGATATTGGGAGACAACTGTACAAATTTTTGTCGAAGTAACTAAAGTATGAGACCCAGCAAACTTCTTATTAATTAAAATTGACCGAGTTATACCAATTTTGAAAAAAAATACAATTTTTGCCATAAAATAGATTTCGCTACGATAAAAAATTGATTCAATCACACAGAACTCCATACTCTGACAAAACAAAAAATTTGTTTTATGTTCTATAAATTTTATTTTAAATCATTTTATACAGGAATTATTAACATTGCACAGAATAGAGATTATTATATTAAGTCTATTTACATCTATTGTTAGTATGGTTGCCTATCGCTGATATTATGCCAACGCAAGTGACTAGTGTTTACTTAATTTGACATTTAAGTCATATGTCTGAACATTGATAACATTCTTTAACATCAAATACTTGATATGAATTATTACAACCAGAATGGGAATCGAACCCACGACTTCTGACACATTCTAGATCAACGCTCTACCTCTTAGCTACCTGAGCTGTTGTGGTAGTAGAATGCATAGGGCTTCTCACCATTTAAATAAAGCGGCATACATGTTTTATTTCGATGTTAACAATAATTTTTATTGTAGTGTAACAAATACTAACATTAGCATCTCAACAGAACTGACAACTACCAGATTTTATGTTAATATAAATGCTATACAGTAATTCTTCTATAAAATCTGTATATGTAATGTAATTAAATCTATCTTAAAACCGAATAATAATAAATAAATCCGCTATAGATTTGATCCTGAAACGCGACTAAAATAAAAAAAAATAAAAATTCCGATGTTCAAACACACATACTTCGTACATATCCTTATTTGGAAGAATATCCTTAATTATATTTTGTTTCGTAAAAGAAAATAAACTAACTCCCTCGTTTAATTTATCCCTTAGATAAACCAATTCATGTGATACTAATATTATTCTTAGTAGTTTAATATTTATTAAGATGGTATAGAGAAAAAAAAAATTATTTAGTTTATCGAAATCCATGGGGAAACACGCTCACAAAAATATACCATTTATGTGTGTTGTCTATAAAGGAAGGTGATTCTTCTCTCGCAAATCAAATAAATACAGTGTTAAGGAGATTCGTTACTGGAACACCACACGATCGATATTCATTGAAAATCATTTGCATCGAATTTCCAGAAATTTATGTCTATAAAATTAACTTTTCAAATCATCGTTTTAAAACACAGAAATTCCAGGAAAATATCAATTAATTATGTTCAAGAATTTTCCGTACACCGTGCGTATTTTTCTGTTGAACATAATAAACGCGTTATTAACATTGCAGTACCAGTCCAAGTGGTACTGCAGCGGTCTAAGGCGTTATGTCTGCGCAGTATGCCTACTTGGAAACTGGGAGGTTATGGGTTCGAATCCCGACATCGGCAGTTTGTCAATTATTAGGGGAAAAAAGGGGTGGTTTGATTGACTAAACTTGTCGGCGTTTGGACAAGAACGAAGTAACCGGCTATGCTTGAGAAGGTTTTTTGCAGTTTCCTTCACGAACTCCAAATGAATATCGGCATAGTTCCTATCATAGTCGGCTGCAGCCGTATATTCTACCAATTTCTAGTCTATACACAAAAATTCCTTTCACTCCACTCACATCCTCACATTCTTAGGCATCACAATGGATCTTATGATCGAAGGTATCCTTTGATTAAGTTTATACTACTGTTCATAAGATTATCAGAAAGAGGTAGTTGATCTCTACTGTGTTCTGAATTCTAAAACTTGAAATGCCTTTGGAATTTCCTGTTAAGAAAACTCAATAAACCTTATGATTGAGATTTTAACTGATTCCTGGCGGTGGGCCAAGGACAAATATTTTTGGCATCATGTTTTATCAACCTTACCATAATAAAGATATCAGACTTTCGGGATTGTTAATAGAACGGATGTATCTTCGAACATAGTCTATTCCCCGCTAGAAAATTGGCAAAAACAACCAAGATCGAGTCCCTTACTACTTTTACTTTCCCTCCATTCTATAACTAGAGACGAATTTTACTTTGTATAGATTCTTGATTTTTATTCTTCGTATCCAGAAACAAGCATCGTGTTCGACCTTATATTAGATTAATATTGGGGTCTAAAAAACTATTGCACTTTGACCTTATGGTCCATTGTGCTCCCCTTTCTACCTCAGTCCGACGAGATTCGCTTCTCCCATATGTTGGCAATAGCCTGGACCTTGTTTATCAAGTCCTCCCAAAGGTTCATATATTCGGGATGAGATGCACTGAATATTCTTTATCTGCTGTAACCCAGAGGTTCGCAGTCAAAGATAAGATGGCTGGATGTTTCTTCCTCCTCGCCACACAATCTGCACATAATGGACCCGTTATGGAGTCCCATTGGATAGTGCCCGGTGATGAAACTGGTTACCCTTCGCAGTTGCATCCTGTTAAGCCTCAGTACGTGTTTGACCTTACCAAAAAATTCACACGATATCGACGTAGAATGAAATTAGTCCCCGCTAGGTAATTCTTGGCGATTTTGCAAAGACTGGCAGAAACATCCAAGATTGGCATTCTAACAACATTTTCCTTCAATCAAAGATGAATTTTACCTTGCTGTATAGATTCTTGTCATAGTTTTCAGACTTCTTCTGAGTAATTCATCTTCGCGTTTGGAAAAGATGATGTCTACTTGGAATGGCAACACAATTTCAAAGGCACCTAACTCCCTTAAACATATTAAACGTCTATCGTCGATATGTACGTCGATCATTACAATGAAATAGAACGTATGAGAGATGAGGTATGAGGGTTGAGGGATGAGAGATGAGTATTACAGTCAGTCAGTGTGTCCAAGACACACGACACGACACGACACATATTACTATTTACTCTGGTGGTGGATGGACAACGTCCAGTCATCATTCAATTGAATACAGTTCATTATTTACGTACACGTTTCAATCAGTTGATTCAACTCAAATTGCTAATAATATTTTCGAATAGTAATATTTTTGTTGTTGATTATTTAACTTACGGCATTTGCTGTTGTTTGTATGTTGACATTACACTCAGATGTATCAGATCGATGTTGTTACTAGCAGTCACTACCCCCCCTTCACCCCCATCACCCCCACTCCATCAGTGTATCCATAAATATATCTATCAACTGTATATTATTAATTTATTGTATCAATGAGGTCGTATCGACATCATGTCCAATATTAGCCCAGCATCTATGAACTACAACCGTACAAAAGATCTGATATGTGATTTTTATACCTTGTTGTATATGACATACACTGTACAAAATAAAATAGTGGACCCAACTATACCCAAATACTATCTACAGGCAAATAACAGTTAAGCTTAAAAAATACGTAAAAATTGGAATTACGAAAATATTTTTGTTGAAATCAACTTTGGATGTTATTATCAAAAACATTCGATTGTGACATGTTCTATTGTGATAGGTATATATTGTTATCAAATCAAAGTATGTAGTTATGATATTATTGTAATTACATTTAGTGAGTGTATGTGTGAACATCATGTATACAGAATTAATACTGAAACTAAACTCTGAAGGTAGAGATAGCATATATATGGGTACTATAAGTTTAGTCTCGACTTTATAAAAGCTGAAAATATTGATAGAAACAAAAATTTTTTGGCATGTGTTCATAAAGGTACCAAATTGGTCTACTTCTACATATCCGTTCGTCTGTCAACACAACTCAAAAAGCGAAACTATATAACGAGCCCAAACTTTGTGTGTGTGTGTGTTTTATATGTAAAATTTCGTGAATGGAAAAAATTGGTTCATGTATCGCTAGACAGGAAAATTATAATACAAAAATTTGGTTCTCCTAAGATTGATAAAAAACAAAAAAATGAATTACAAATTTGGTGGACTTTTCGAGGAACACAGAGGTCTTTCGAAACTAGAATTTTATTGTTGGCCTCAAAAAAAAACCATAGACTTTTGAACCCAATTACTGGACTAAAATGTTTGGTTTGATTACTAATATCGTCACGTCTTTGTATCTCATTCCACGTCTATCCGCCCAACTTGATCAAAATTATTTCAAATCAGTTTTCACACACTCGGACGATTTTCTAAATTTTAATGTGTCTCTCTCATGCTTACGGAACGATTTCAGAGGTTACATAAAGTTTATTTTGAATATCCAACTGTAAATTGACATGACATAAACACCATTCATTCAATCATTTTGCTTGTATGATCAGCTGTCATATTTGAACAATCACACCACTTAATGTACACACCCAACCCCCAACTCTTACAAATCATCCCTTTTAGTTACTAATCAACCCTCTCATCAATTGATAGAATATAAATATATATTTCTAAAACAAATATTTACTATTTACAGTGTATCGGAACAATTGAATAATTTACAAGGACTCCACAATTTATGGTCACAATTGGAACTGCGTTTAGAAGAGTTACAAGGAGCACTCAGATCTGATGAGCATACGTTACGTATGTTGGATACAGCCCTTCAAGGGGGTGCTGTTTCAGCTGATGTTGCGACATCCATACGTGACGTGGCGAAAGTACTTTCTGAAAAGGTAAGGTTTTTTTTTTATTTATTTACTTTTGTTTTATGTGTACACTCCCGTTCATAAAAATTGAACCAGTTGAAACATTCTTAAGTGTTATTGTATGTAATGTACACTCCCGTTCAATAAAAATGAACAGACCTGCACCGAATCAGTTTCTCACAATTTTGATTATACTTGTAGTAACAGATACAACATTTTATTTAATTTTTACGCGTAAGAGTAAGATTTAACACTTAACATGTATTAAAATTACATATATTCTTTAAATTCTCACTTTGTCACTGACACCGTATATACAAATAACAAATATAAATTCAGTTTATACTTAAAAAATATACTACTTATCTTTGTTTATAAATAAATAAAATTATACATTATACAGAGAGTTACAAAAGTGAGGAGTTTTATGAAATGTAAGATAATTAACATTTCAGGTCTGTTCATTTTTTTGAACGGGAGTGTACATATATTTTTGTAATATATACGCTTTCCCGGTCTGGCTCTCTCTGCATGGAGGGAAGAAAGAGGATTGTTTTTAGTGGGTAGTAATATATACGCTTAAAATGTGACTTACTGGTTGTTCAATTTTAATGAACTGGAGTGTACATATTTTTGTTAGAATATCAAATGATACAATTCACCTGTAAGGTTAATTATAATTAATACATATACTATGAAATAAAGTCAATATTTGTATACCCTGTATTAATGAACGGGTATTATTTTAGTCCCAACTCTGAAACGTGTTAGGTGTTCCGCCCTAACAAACATACACTCTCGTTCATAATAATTGAAGTCACATTCTAAGCGGTATATATTACGAAATATATGTATAGTATTATATACAGTAACACCTAGAAAGTTTCAACTGGTTCAATTTTTATGAACGGGAGAATACCTACCGAGCAAATTTACGAACAATATTGGAAGTGAAAAGTATTTTATTTAGTTTTCATTTAGAATTTTCTTATCAGAAAAAGTAGGAAAAATATAAATACAAATGAAAAAAAAAACAGGAAGAATGTTTTAAATGTTGATTAATTTTTTATCGATTTTCCATTTTGATTTGAGAATAGAGATAGGATAATCGGGAAATTTTCGATAACATTCTTCTAAAATCATATGAAAATATATTGTCGCGCATTTTCGTTTTTTTTTATTTAAAATAAACACTTGAGAGCAACTTAAGATAACCATTTAGGGTACAGACATTTTCAAAAGTTTGGTACCTTGTATAAAATACAAACGAATTTTGTCCTATTTTCTAGACTTTTTTGACTTCCATTCAAGTTTCCAAACTTAATATCGAGACAATCAACTTCCCCTCCTTTAACCTGAATAGTTTTTTGTCTCTCTTGCTTGGAAACAGAGGATCCCTTAGTCTTGGAGCTAGGGACCCATTTGCGGTACCCCTCTTTCTAATTATTAACCTGAATAGTTTCTGGATTCCGGGATACTGTGTGCCATACTCTCAAACAAATGAATGATACCCGGGTCAACATCACAAGGACATCTTAACTCATGGATATAATTCGAGAGAATGTCAATCGTATAACTGGGACGTAAAAGGCATTTACCTCTCATGCTTATTTAAAACAGTGTCGGAATGTGAGGAGTATAATGTCCACAAAGGGAACCACTGAGATACGTCCACCTTCAGGAATAGCGGGTAACTCCATTGCCTCGTAAGTTCCATTAAAAGAAGGACGGGTAATGTTTAGATTTACCAAAAAAGATCTACATAGGCTTGCGTGTCTGCTTTGACTTTAAGGAATACAATTTCAAGGAATCGAGTGTTCCAGTTATTAAACTATGGAACATAAAAGTATCCAAGAATTCTGAGATTGCTAATCTGTTCAGAATTGATAAGATCCTTGCAAAGGAGCCATCCAACGGTATAGGTCTCCTTTAGAAAAGCGATAGAATCTATACTGAATGAAAAACACATTTCCCTGAGTGTATAGTTCGACAAGATTTAATGTCCCTTATCAATGACAAAGAGGATTGTATATTCCCTCATATCGAGACAGGAAGTAGCTCCGAATAAGGTAGAATGGGTTATCAGGACTCACAAACCTTACAATCACTAGACAGAGATAAAATCTTTCCGATCTTACCGAATATCGATGGATCGAAATCTCCAAATATTCGACAAAGTTTCCAATTGATAAGGTTCCTATATTTTTGATGGTTTGTGTATTCGAGAAAATATGATGAAGAAAAAGCACTTGAAAAGCTTGAATAGTGTTTATCATACATAGGTACAATATACATAAGATCATCTCTAATGGTTATGAAAAAGGGATATAGAGAAAATTCTATATGATTATGATAGTTTTAGAACATCAAGGCATATAGTGAAATAAGCTTGGTGGTTGCTTGTATGTGATCATCAAGGCATACCCCGCACATGTTTATACTCAAACCCTTGCCTTGGTTGGTAATAATGCACACATACCATTATAATACATATATAGTTTATATGCAAATTAGTTTGGAAACATTGTAACGTAGTTAGTAGTGTATCTATCAGTGTGTGTATGTATTAGTGATGTAACGAATGTTGAATTTTTAACATTCGTGAATGCGAATATTTATCTCCAATATTCGTGAATGCGGATGTTGACTTTCAAATAAAGCGCGCGCAAAATGTTAGACAGGTTTGACATTTGTTATGTTTAAACCCAACATAGTCGAGCCGATATACGTTGAATGAACGAAGTTAGTCACACAACACAAGTTCTTTCGATTTGTTTTGTTAGCGAATTTCCTGAAAGGAAATAAAGAAAGCGGGACATAAAGAAAGAAGAAAACACAAAATATAAAATATCTCTCTTAATATTAGAATAATCGAAAAATGCGTAAGGAATAAAGTTGTAGAAAATCAAATTTGCAACAATTCATCACCTTATCATTTTTGCTCAAGCTCTAATGTGTACAGAGATATTAAGGAATTGAATTTTCAATCTTAACCCGTCAATATTTCTGTAAATACTAGTGTAACAGAAAAAATGATAAGAAACAAAATTACAGTAAAACTTAATACCTACAACTTTACTTCTGATAAATTTTTCGATTTTTCAAATATTAAAAAAGGTATGTCAAATTTTGTGTTTCCCCCTTCCTTTAAACCCCCCTTTCCCCTTGTCCGATTTTACCCATTAACGAACTTGACCTTTTGAATATCAAAAGCACCTCAAATACCAAATTTCATTCTGATAAAATGAAAACTGTGACCGCTAGAGTGATTACAGACATACATATATATATATATATATATATATATATATATATATATATATATATATATATATATATATAAATTTTACAGATGGTGATTTTTGACATCTGCTAGGTAGGATCGATGGACATTTGAAGAAATTTTTGCGAAATTTTGACTTCGGTACGGGATCAATATAAATTCGCTAAAAATATATATAAATGTTATCAGTTATAATTATCAGTATTAAAATTCCATATCCATCCATGTATAATTTCCTTTTTGTTTGTAAAATATATTCGCCAAACATTTGCATCGTTTCTTGTGCGAATGTGAATGTCAAAAAATATGCGAATATTCGTTACATCACTAGACTATGTATGTATGTATGTATGTTGATGATACCGATGCGAGCAACTTACCATTATGTTAGATGTCATTTGAAACATATATTTAGATTTACAGTCAACCATTTCCTGGTAACACATCACCACAGTACTCAACATACTAAATGTATTAAAATACACACCTTACATGTGCGACTAACGAATTGTGGTACGTAGAACACTATTCCACTACTGGTTTGAACGCCAAAGGTTAACGATTCGAAATTGAAAAAAATAGGAAAAAGATCATGTAACTCCACTAGAACTCGAACCTTTGTGCTAGGGACCCATTTGCGGTACCCCTCTTGCGAATTATTATTATTATTAGTCACTATAAGTACACATAGTCACGCCTCCTTAAACTTGACCATACGCACTTTCATGCTATTGATTAGAACCTTTTTTCTATGATCTATATTTCTAACCGTTACAAAGTCGGGACTGAATTTCTAACATATATATTTACAGGGTATATAAATGTTCCCTGTTTTAGAAGCGAATATTTTATACAGGAAATCTTTGTAGACTTAGTTTTTACGAATCATAAATGAAAATATTTAACAAATACGTTTAGGAAATATAAAGAAAAATCATTTATTTGTTTTTCCAGAACAACACACAGAAAAATATGAACACAACATCAACTGGTACAACTGGGGATGGTATTCTGAACACCATATCATCATCATCTCCTGCTGCTGGGGTGGTTGTTGATGAATCGAAAATGGAAATAAATGAAAATGAGAAACATTTAAATGTTGTGGATGTGTCAGGATCGTTGTCCGATAGTGGAATATCTGATGAAGGCTCTGAACAGGAGTTAAGTGAACGTGAACGTCGTCTAGCTGTGCTACGACGTCTGGTCCGTCAATTGGAAACGGCTTTAGCGCCAGGAAGTGAAGCTTTAACATTAATGTCACAGGTATGCAAATCTTCACCCACGTTTAACACTATCAATGCTCAATAGCATTTGAAGGTCATTAACAACAAATTTGTTGTTTGTCCACAGCGAATTGAACAGACTGAAACCGAGTTACGTGATTTACAAAGAACATGCCGTGCGTTAATTGTGCGTACAGCTGTATGCGCAGAAGTTCGTGCTCAAAAACAAGATGCCTCAACAATTACCAATGAACCAGTCTCATCTATAAGGTAAGGGATCCATTCTACTGTCTTTATTGCATACTGGCGTAAATTTTTGAACTACTAAAGTAGAATATAATAAAAGCACTTTTTCCTGCCATAAAATACAATCTAATTGATTATATATTAGTGTTTATGTGCCTGGTTTCAACATATTACTAGTGAGAGTTATTAAAGAAGATATTTGATTCATAGGTAGACATGTTAAGGGGAAGGACCCCACGATGTGTCAAAGTATATTGAGAGTTTTAAAATTGTACAAACGAACCGTGAAGTGTGGAGTTATAGGTATTCCGCTTGTATACATTGGCAACACTGATTATTGTTGAGTTGTCATTGTTTATGTTGTTCATTGGGTATCTCAGATAAACACAATTAATTTGTTTACATGAAATAATTAGCATATGATAATAATTTAAATAATTGATTATAATATTGTTTTGCATACACAATTTGGATATAAATAGTTTCGTTTTAGAACAAGATCCAAGACCAAAAATTGATAAGAATGCCAAATGCCATGGAAATACTTTTTTTTCCACAGAAAATTATCTCAATTGGCAGAATTTCTCAGGAAAAACGATCTGTGCGAGGTCTGATTCTGCGTGTTCGGAGTTAGGAAGGTTTTAGGATTTGATTGTGTATGTGACCCAATGTTTAGTATGTTACGGTTAACTCCTCGGTATGGATCACTCAAAGTTCGTGTTTTTAGGTGTTGATTATATATGTGACACAATGTTCTGGCAGACACGGTACATTTAAATCAATATTAGTTTTGAGCCTAATACCTATCATATTTTGTAAAGAAAACAAAATATTCAAGAGGTTCTTTTCTGATAGTCCCAAAAGTTAAATTTTTACAGCAGTTTCCAAAAAATTAAGGGTTTTGGAGATGGGAAATATAACACCTCCCCCAATGAATTTAAATAGTTTTGGCTACTTCCAAAGAGATGTAATTCAATCAAATATGTTGAAAATAATGTGTGTCCCTCCTCAATAGAGAGTCTAAAATTGGATTCCGGGGACCAAAGCTATGTATAACTTTATCCTCTAACTTTTTTGCACACTGATTGAAATAATTCCTTGCAGTAAGAAAACAACTTTTAAACCAAGAATTTTTGACTCTCATATATATATTTGGTATAAGAAAAGAAGGATCTGGACATCTATAGTTTTGACTTGAGAAAATTATCTTAACTAAAGATCAACTGACTCTTGACTCAAGAATCTAGAAATTCTTCAACTGAAATGATGATTTCTTTGGACCAAGATGCTAAAATTTCGGACCAAAATAAACATTTGTTTAATCCAAACAAATGAAACTTTTTAAAGCAGTAATGATATACTTCAGTTAAAGAAGCTGCATAAACTTTCTCTTCTTGAGTTTTTTTTATTTATTTTTAATAAGAAAAATACTTTTTTTTTTTTACAAGAATTTCATTTTCTTGACGGAAGAATAACACGAGTATTTGGCCAAGAAAGACTCTCTTAGGCCAAGACTACCGAACTCTAAAGAATTGTAAACACCGTACAAGAATTTTAGTTTTTTCGCTTAACTAAACACATGTTTTTGGTTCGACTGCGTAGTCTTATGAAAACAAGGGTTTCTTTATTGAAGGGTCTCTTCATTATCCTTCCATCAGTGCATTTAACCACAAAATAGTACCTTTAACCATAGAGCAATGGGAGTAAACAAATTTTCCATTGGCGAAAAATGCGAAATACAGACAGATCGATTTTAGTTTCTTAAAACAAAATTTGTTCGATCTAAAATATACTTTTCATCGTACCCATACATGGACAACAGTTTTATGAAATAATATCGAATCAAATAACTCCTCCCCCCCAAACCAAAAGTGTTTTTTAATGAACCTCTCATTCCCTTTCGATTTTTCTCATCATGAATAACAAATATATTTTTGCCAAAAATGAAAATTATCTTAAACTTCAATAAACTGAAAGTTTATTAAAGATAAAATTTGAATAAAATATCAATAAATACAGAAACAAGAATGTTGATGATATTTTGACGGGGGCTGGTTGTTGTATACAGAATATTAAAGGTGAGGAGGGTAGAAGAAGGGTGAGAGGGGCGAGGAATTAGGGTGGTTTGAAACATATATAGTACAGATTATTTACGCATTCCGTGCAAACATCTCTCAGTGTTCAGACCAGTCAGTCAGTAGTCGGTAGCATCGTATCGTACATATAAAGTCAGTGAAGTTGGGTTTACAGGAGCAGTAAGTTAGCCAATATACAGTTTTATGAACAATCATAAATCAAATTAACTTCCTTCTGTGCTATTTTCACTCCTCTAGTATACCCGAAACATTTTCTCGAAATGTCATAACTACTGTTAAATTCTTTACATTCAGTTTAACTGTCATTACTATCCCGTTTATTCCCGTTTATTAACCTATAATAAAAATATCATGTTTGGGAGAAAGAAAGGCATTTGTCTCGACGCTCGTTATTTTTTTTTTTTTTTTTATAATTCTCAAATAATAAGAGTTGACCTAAATTTATATTCCAGAAAAATTTCTCATTTGTTTTTTTCCCGGATACCCCTTTTTGTTTATTAGGTAAATTGAACCAAAAAAAATCTCGGAACGGATAGTTTTCGAGAAATCCTTTTATACGATTCCAGACCTTATCTCGTAAACCGCTTACTAGACATTAAAGGAACACGATTTCAGGTGCAATTTGGGGTTTTTTCAACCATTTTACTAATTCCAGTTGATTGGATGATTTAACGGATAGTCTTCGAGGATATTCTATCTTTATACGATTTCAGACCATATCTCGTAAACTGCTGACTAAGAGTTGTTAAATGAACACGATTTTCAATCCAATTTGGGTCTTTTGAGTTCAATTTACTCATCTAAATCGAGATAGAAAAGGAATTTTTTCCCGTAGTCTGGAAATACTCAGGGATAAGTTCGGAAATTTCATAATACCATTTCGCTCGCCACAATGAACGAGATTCTACGTCCAAATTGTCCATTTTTACAAAGTTTAGGTTCGTAAATTTTAGCAAAGATCAAAATTAGTTGGCAAAGACGGATAGATAGATGTATCTTTGCGTCTAAAAAATATTGTACTTCGACGAGACTCGCTTCTCCCATATCTTGGCAATAGCCAGGAGCTTGCTTATCAGGTCTTCCTGAAGGTTCATATATTCGGGGTAAGATGCACCGAATATCCCAGAGATTCACAGTCAAAGATTATATGGCTGGATGTTTCTTCCTCCTCGCCAGACAATCTGCACACAATGGATCCGTTATGGAGTCCCATTTTGTGCAGATGCTTCGCATGGGATAATGGCCGGTAATGAATCCGGTAACCCCTCTGCAGTTTGCCTCTTTGTTGCACTCTAAAGCATTATTTTCCCGAGCTCCTGTCGCGGTACTTTTTCACAGTGATCACGGTATTTAGCATTTGACCACATGCATTCCGACTCCCTTCTTTGCCAAGGCATCTGCTTTTTCGTTTCCTTCGAAACCACTGTGATCCGGCACCCAGATCAATAAAAAACATTGTTCCGCCAGCTCCAGCAGTTCTTCCAGACAATCCTTGACTACAATGACGGATTCTTATATATATATATATATAAAGCGGATTCAAGGAAGAGATTAAAAAGTCATAGATTTCTCTGAACTCGCTTTAAAACTCTTACAGACTTTTCTGCGGAAAATATTAAATCTTTTTTCGTTTTTGTTTCAATTACAGCAAACGCCGTCATCGTGGAAAATTGACATCAAAGGTAAGTTACGAAAGCAGTGATGATCCAGACGACGAACCAGATCGCCGTTCGTGGTTATGGCGTGTAATGCGCGCATCCTTACCATTTCAACTCGCAATTGTTGCCCTATTCTATGTGGCATGCCTACTAGGACCCCATTGTTGTGATCGAATCAACAATTTAAGCATGTCTTTGACACCACAATTGCGTTACATCAAAGGACCCCCACCAGTTTGAAGCACATCTCATCTGTCAAACGCCAAATTCAATTTGTGTGGGAATTTTTTAATTTACCAAACATGGAATTTGTTTCCCCTCAATTATGTATGCGTGTAATTCGGGAGAAATAAAAATATCCGTGTGTTTTTGTTTTAATTTGCGTGTGCGCGGGGGTACTTTGGATTTAGTTGTACAGTACCATCATCTCCCCATCTCAAATCAGAGTTAGATAGATAGGATGTGTCTCATCTCAAATCATTTGCATGTTTCATTTTTAATAATTTTTGTTAGTTGTTTAAAAAAAAAAAAAGTAATCATTTGATTTGACATCGACGAGTAGTTAACTAGGCTTTAGATGTGTAATTGGAAAAGATGGCCTTATTAGAGAGTAGTAGAAACGTGTATCAGATCATTTTATAGGGCTACGAAAGTAAGTACCAGTGTTTTTTGATCCCAGTGAACCGAACAAAGTACACTTTTGTAGGTTTTAGAGTAGAGTAGAGTAGGGTAGTTGTAAACGAGAATTTGAGGTTTTTGTTTTTGTTTGTTTGTTATCGTTTTAAATGAAAACGACAGAGTATTTTTCATACGAGTTTTTGATTTTTTTTTTTTTGGAGTGTGCGCCTCATTGTGCCAAGATTTTTTATTTTGAAAGAGATGAAAGAAAGAAGTAAGGTTAAGTTTTTTTGACGTATTTAGAGAGAAGAATTATATTTTGGTTTTTTTTTTTTTACTAAAAATATTTATTCGTTAATAGAATTTAGTGCCTGTAATCGGAGAGACTAATTGGAATTGAAATTTTTTTTTACTGATTAAAGAACATACTTTTCGCGATTGTAAATCCTTAAGGCTTTTTAAAAAAGACCGGGAATCATATCTGTATATCTGCGTTTCGATTTTTGTCGAATCTATTCGTTTTTCGACAAAATGTTTTAAATAAAAGTTCTTCGTTATAGAAATACTAACAACTTTTGTTCAAAACGTTTTTTTCCTAAACCGAATGTATTCGGCACAAATCACACATATACATATCTATATATCTGCGTTCCATTTTGCAGTCGATTTGTGCCGAATTCATGCGGTTTTTGAGAAAATGTTTCAAATAAATGTTGTTCATTGTAAAAATACTAATCACTTTTGTTCAGAACATTTTTTCCTAAATCGAATGGATTCGTCACAAATCGAGTGTATAGTTGTAAAAAGTAAGACCATTTTTATTAATACTTACCATAATGGATCATGTCACTAGTGAGCAATGAATACATCTTATCTCGAATATAGATAAAATAGAATACTTTTCGAGATGAGTTTAAGGGGTGTACATACTCAATAAGGAGCCTTAGGTTGATACTATCGCGACAAGCGTGTAGAAAACGATGCCTTGAATGAAATATTTTTTATGTTTTCCAGAAAAAAAAAAAGGAAAAAAAAGATTCATATTGAATTAATGATAAAAAGAGTAAAAAAAGAAAGTGCCTGTTTTAATTACAGTGGCAGTTTATTTAATTAAAAAAAAAAAAAAACGGAGTAATTTATTTTCCAATGTTTTGCATTTTTATACAAATTCGTTTTTTTTTTATTTTTCCCCCCCTTACTAGTCAAAATAATTTTTCCACAAGTTTAACAATGAAATTTTTTTTATTTACCTTTAAAAAAACAAAATGTATTTGATGTTCACTGATCGAAAATGTTTGCGTGTTGTGAACATTACGATTTTTTTTATAATTTATTAAAAATTTTCATTGACGAAAATGACATTTTAATTAACTGCCAAGCAGAAAATAATTAATTAATTTTATAGTACATAATGGTTCCTTTTCATTAATTAATTTTGAGTGTATTTAATTTTAATTGAAAATTCGCGAAAAAAAGCTCAAAATTGGATTTTGCAAATATCAAAAATAATTTTTGATAACTTATTAAAATAAGTCCCGTGAATTATTCAAGTATTCTTAATTAATTTTTAATTGTAATACTACTTAATTAATTAAAAAAGATAATAATGGCATAAGCTAAGATCTAAAAGTACCAACATAATTTAAAGAGGTCTTTTAAGACCGTACGATTGCAAGAATATTGTCTCAAAACTTCCGTACAATAACATGAATCAATCCGAAGTATTCCGAAGTACACCGAAGTACGACGGAGTACGACGAAGCTTACAGTTACGACTGTAAGATGGCTTACTACTGACCATTTTTTTTCGTGACGTTTATAATATATTTTTGACATTTATTGAGGTTATATACTGAGAAAGACAAAACGAATAATACCATACAAATGGTTCAGTTGTACATTAAACGAATGTGTTTATTGTTCGAAATTGAGACATAATTTTTGTAGTCCTAATAATAATTTAGTGTTCCAACTATAGAAGGAAAATTCAGTGATTTTCGAAAGTTGTGTAATCCCAAAAAAGAAAAACCAATTGTAATATTTACAAAGAAACTTTTGAGGTTATACAAAATGCTATTCAATTTAATAATGTGTTCACATTGACTTAAAATATTTTTATTTGTTTGGAAATCACTGGAAAATAAAAATTATATTAATTTTAAAAAGAAAATAATTTTAAATTATAATTATTATAATTATTTATGCTATTAATTAATTTTCGTATTTTGACTGTTTTTTTTTCCGCCAATATTTTGCTTTTGTTTCGTGTACTGTGGTCGCGGTCTTAGGTGGAAGACGTGGAAAAACAAAAGTGAACGTGTGAAAAAAAAAGAGCAAATGAAAATTTAATTTTACAGAATCATTCTCACCCCAATCATTATGCATTTTTAAAAATAATTTTTTTCATAACATCCATTTTTAATTTTCTGTTGTATTTAATCCATCATTTAAAAATAAAGAAATAAAAATTTTGAAAAAAACTATTCGGCTTTCGTATGACTTTTTAAAACCTTTCAGTTTGTTTACATCCAAATTTTTACTCATCTCAAACACATGCATAGGTAAGTTTTCACAGGTGTTTGAGGAAATCTGTGTGACGACTAAAGGTAAGTACTGCACATGGCCACAAAAACTAGTGCTAATTTTTCAAAATTTGTCTGTCTCATTCATTCGGTTTTCGAAAAAAATGCTTCAGATAGTTGTTCAATATAAATATGCTAACAACTTTTATTCGAAATATTTTCCTAAACTGACTAACAGACAACGCACAGCCTAAACTGCTGGGTCTAGAAGCATTCGATTTTGCACAGGAGATCCTTTTATAACGTAGGTGAGAACTAAGAAACAATTTTTCAAAATTCATCCCCTAAGAGGGTTAAGTAGGGGTCGAAAGTTTGTGTGGGAACAACGCTTTTGAAGTTAGTCGGATGGTTTCTGATATATTGCCGATGGAAAATCTCATCGGGCACATGACCTTATCAACTATGAAATTGTGACATAGTACACTCGAATTAAAAATAATGGACTCCACTTGAAATAACATTAAGATTACAGCCATACATTTTTGATAATGGTGTGCCAAAATTATGGAATAAATTGTGCCTTAAAAAAGTTTTCTGGGAGAAACTCGAAAGTATGTTAATAAAGATCGATAAATTTTGTGTGTGTAGTAACCTTTAATTAACACCGTGATCCCTGGAAAAATATACAAAAGGTCGGAAAAATACTGATTCGGAGTGCATCCAAGACGTTGTCCCCGATGCACTGAACTTGAACAGAATACAGCTGCGGAAGGTTACTGAATTCATCACCGGGTATTGTCCCCTGCGGAAGCATCTGCTCACAATGGGACTCCATAACGGATCCGTTGTGCGCAGGCTGTGCGGAGAGGAGGAGGAAACAACCAGCCAAATTATCTTTAACTGCGAATCTCTCGGCTACAGCAGATACAAGATATTTGTTGCATCCCACCCCGAATATATGACCCTTCAGGAAGCCATGTTAAGCAAGCTCCTGGCCATTGCCAAAATATGGGAGAAGCGAATCTCGTCAGACTGAAATATAAGGGGGAGCACAATTGGCCATAAGGTCAAGTGCAATACTTTTTAGACCCCAGGATATATCTATCTATCTATCTAACCTTTAATTATGGATAAACTCTGCGAAAAATATTATTACTGGTAAATATTGTAACCAATATTAGAATGTATCTTTTGAATGAATCGCTAAAAGAATAATAAAACATAAAAGAGTTGATAGGCCTCGCAAATATTAAACACATCTGTACGTACCATTTTGAAATTCAGCTGTTGGTTGATGGATATTGCAACAAATATAAAACGTATGCCAAAAAACGAGTTTCAATCAATAATTATAAAACAATTAACATTCGTGATCAACATAGGCGTCAATCTCAATGTGAATTGGGCTCATTTATTTTTGATATTACATATGCAACAATGTTGTCTTATCGATTTGGCTTTGATCACGTTTATGGTCAGGTCGATCACTGAACCTATATTCAACGATTTGAAGATTTCTTGAAATATTTATTATAATATTTAGGACTATGATTGGAACTATGTCGATATTCATCTGGAGTTCGTGAAGGAAACTACAGAAAACCTTCTCAAGCATAGCCGGTTACTTCGTTCTTGTCCATACGCCGACAGTTTAGTCGGCGCCCGCCTTTTTTTCCCTAATAATTGACAAACTGCCGATGTCGGGATTCGAACCGATAACCTCCCAGTATCCAAGTACTGCATACTGCGCAGACATAACGCCTTAGACCACTCGGCTACTTGGACTGGTTAAAACTAGATAGTTTCAAATTTTAATCTGCCTTTATCCGCCCTAGACTCGAGCCTGTAGAGGTAATAGATTGATATAATAAATAATTATTATTTAAATAAATAATAAATATATGTTAAAGATATAATTGATCTTTATTAAATTGATTTATGACATATTATATATATTTATATGTAAATTATCGAAGTTGTTAACATTCAAAGCAACCGTGATAATAGAGGGAAGTTATAGTTGTTAAGCAACAGATAAAAATGATAAACAATATTAAAATAATAATTTAATAATGAAGAAGCGATACCGCTACAAGCCTAACGAATCTAATCCTGCAAATTTGAAGTGATTCAGACTCCGGGGTCACCATAAAATAGCTCATAAATATGATATTGGCTGACAGTTTAGTCAGATCTATTAGCTAAGATGCTGATGCTGGTATTTGTAACACTATTTCACATAATTTAAACATTGAATTAAGATTTGTATTCCGTTGTGTTACTAAAGACCTTCTACCTTCATATAAATTCATTTAAATTTTCATCCAATTCAGCAATGTTAATAACTATTGTATATAATGAAAACATACACGAAATCATCTATACCCAACCAGTACCGTGTTCGAAATACTATAATACAAAGACAAGTATAAGAACGAACCCTCTCTGAATTTGTAATAAAACGAATATATTGGCGCCTATTTTTCAAAAATATTTTTTAAATGAATTTTATAATACAAAAAATTATTTTTACGCACCTTCAAGTCATGAAATTTGATGATCTTTACTGGCTTGGACTGTGTTTACATGTACAAAAAACTAGCTACAAACGATGATTGAAACCTGAATGGAACACCCAAATTCATGTATATTTTTTTGTGGCTGCTATCACAAATCTAAATATTTAATTGGTTTTTAATTAATTCGATCGATAAAACAAAATTAAATGCCGCATATAAAATGCAACCAACCAATATATATGCAGTTTTTTTTTGTGCACATAGCAATTTTTTGCAAACTTTTGCACACAACAAACAGTCCCTGTCATATTTTCTGTGTGTGATTCTTTTAATCTAATTTGTTAGACCACCCATAGGGTAATTGGTGCGAAAATTTGTTTGAACAGGAATATTTTGCTTTTAAAGTGTGATCCTTACATTATCGTTATATTAATCCAAATTATATACTCAAAAAACATAGTCATGTTCGTAGCCCATTTTTACACGTGAAAGTTTTCAATCGCAATAAATGTATATGATATAACGATAATTACATCTCTTTGTACATGCAGAAATATATCAATCGCATGTTTGGTTAATAACTTATAACTCTCGTCTTGCTAAATATTTCTTTCTTTGTCAACCACTTCAGTCACATGATCATAGTAAACCAATCACAAGGAAGTAAGCCAATCACTCTATTCTTACATCTAAAGTTACATATAAGATTGCATCGAAATAGAACCCATGGCAGGTCTATATTGTTATAATAGCATAGTTTCATCAAAAAATACTACTGCGCTTGCGTACCAAGTCATGCGGCATGAATAGTTTCATGAAAAGTTACATGTGTAAAATAGCCCTTAAAATAAAACATCCACAATTTTTTCTTGAAAATGTAGGCAAACACTTTTACACCTTATCATGTTCTCCTAGTAGAAATGTGAATTTTTTATAACAATTTTGTTCACATTTTTCATGATTTATGGACAAAATTTATAAATTTGTTGTTCGTATTTTCATTAGAAAAACATGATATGATGTAAATTGGTTGTCATTTTTAAAAACTACACAGCTTGTACATGAAAATGAGGCAAAATTTTTTACACCTTATCATGTTCTCCTAGTAGAAATGTGAATTTTTTATAACAATTTTGTTCACATTTTTCATGATTTATGGACAAAATTTATAAATTTGTTGTTCGTATTTTTATTAGAAAAACATGATATGATGTAAATTGGTTGTCATTTTTAAAAACTACACAGCTTGTACATGAAAATGAGGCAAACTTTTTTACACCTTATTATGTTCTCCTAGTAGAAATGTGAATTTTTTTAACAATTTTGTTCACATTTTTCATGATTTATGGACAAAATTCATAAATTTGTTCGTATTTATGTATTTGTTCGTATCATTAGGAAAACATCATATGATGGAAATTTGTTGTTTTTTTTTAAATGACAACAAATTTCCATCATGTTTTCCTAATGAAAAAATCCGAACAAATTTATGAATGTTTTCCTAATGAAAATACGAACAAATTTATGAATTTTGTCCATAAATCATAAAAAATGTGAACAAAATTGTTAAAAAAATTCACATTTCTACTAGGAGAACATGATATATGTTATAATTTTTGCCTCAATTTCAAGTACAAATTTTGAAGTTTTTAAAAATGGCAACAAATTTCCATCATATCATGTGTTCCTTATGAAAATACGAACAAATTTATGAATTTTGTCCATAAATCATGACAAATGTGAACAAAATTGTTATAAAAATCAAATTTCTATTAGGAGAACATAATAAGGTGTAAATTTTTTTGCCTCATTTTCATGTTCAAATTGTGTTGTTTTTTAAAAAGACAACAAATTTCCATCTCACCATGTGCTTCTAATGAAAAACGATCAATTTTATGAATTTTGTGTATAAATTATCAAAAATTCGAACAAAAATGTTAAAAAAATTCACATTTCTACTAGGAGAACATGATACTTACCTAGATGTTAACAAATACTTACCTATCTTGATGATATCAAATACTTACCTACCAATATAATATCAAATATGAGTCTTCATCTTTACTTACCAAACAGCAAGGACTCATCTCCTGTCCACAATTGAAAATAAAAGACTCTGAAAATGAAGTGAAGGATATTTGGCTTCATGGAATAGAGGATCAAGTAATAATAAAGTGTAGAGAGGTAATAGATAAATGAATACAAGATGGTAATTATGTTTCAACCATATTTTATTCAACACCTTAGCTACAATCAGTTGGAGTGTAATTAATAAAACGTTAATAATTATCCACATCTTTGATAGCGCCCTTCCATTATCTAGAAAAAATATAACAAAATTAAAATAAAGTATTTATTTACCCAAATTTGTAAAGTTAAATAGAAAGAATAAAAATTTTGAATCTCAATGAATGTTCTTCAATTTAAGGCACCACATCTAGACACAAACCTCGCTGATTTGGAGTCACTCTTCTTACTTGTACTATTGTCGAGGTACACTCCCCTCTATCGACACCGTAGTGTCAGTCTTCCAGTTAAACTGGCGGGGCAGGGGTCAACGGGACCTGGAACTATGCCATCTACGCTCATAGTAGTACGTTCATCAGAGTAATCACAACTAGATAGCGACATCTATTCTTACGCCGAATTGATTGAACACAATTCACTGAAAAATTTTTATTTAAAAAGTATATATTCAAATCGATGTCAACATGTCACTAGTGAGAGGAGAAAAATTTTGGACAAAAAATTTAAACTCGGCCTTTTACACTACCGTGCTCTAGATTTACGTAGATGTCAATGTAAAAAGGTGTAAATGGTTTACCTCATTTTCAAGGAAAAATTGTGTCCATTTTAAAAATGACAACAAATTTCCATCATACCATGTGCTTCTAGTGAAAATTCCAACAAATTTATGAATTTTGCCCATAAATCATGAAAAATGTGAACCAAATTTTTAAAAAAACTCACATTTCTACCAGGAGAACATAATAAGGTGTAAATTTTTTTTCTCATTTTCAAGCAGAAATTGTGTAGTTTTCAAAAATGACAACAAATTTCCATCGTGCCATGTTTTCCTAATGAAAATACGAACAAATTTATGAATTTTGTCCAAAAATCATTTTGTTTCATTTTTTAAATAAACAATTTAAACATTCAAGTATAAATTGTGTAGTTTTTAAAAATCACAACAAATTTCCATCATACCATGTTTTCCTAATGAAAATACGAACAAATTTATGAACTTTGTCCATATATCATAAAAAATGTGGACAAAATTGTAAAAAAAAATCACATTTCTACTAGGAGAACATAATAAGGTGTAAATTTTTTTTTCTTATTTTCAAGTAAAATTGTGTAGTTTTTAAAAATCACAACAAATTTCCATCATACCATGTTTTCCTAATGAAAATACGAACAAATTTATCAATTTTGTGCATAAATCATAAAAAATGTGGACAAAATTGTTAAAAAAAATCACATTTCTACTAGGAGAACATAATAAGGTGTAAATTTTTTTTTCTTATATTCAAGTATAAATTGTGTAGTTTTTAAAAATCACAACAAATTTCCATCATACCATGTTTTCCTAATGAAAATTCGAACAAATTTATCAATTTTGTCCATAAATCATAAAAAATGTGGACAAAATTGTAAAAAAAAATCACATTTCAACTATGAGAACAAAATAAGGTGTAAATTTTTTTTTCTTATTTTCAAGTAAAATTGTGTAGTTTTTAAAAATCACAACAAATTTCCATCATACTATGTTTTCCTAATGAAAATTCGAACAAATTTATGAATTTTGCCCATAAATCATAAAAAATGTGGACAAAATTGTTAAAAAAAATCACATTTCTACTAGGAGAACATAATAAGGTGTAAATTTTTTTTTCTTATTTTCAAGTAAAATTGTGTAGTTTTTAAAAATCACAACAAATTTCCATCATACCATGTTTTCCTAATGAAAATACGAACAAATTTATCAATTTTGTGCATAAATCATAAAAAATGTGGACAAAATTGTTAAAAAAAATCACATTTCTACTAGGAGAACATAATAAGGTGTAAATTTTTTTTTCTTATTTTCAAGTAAAATTGTGTAGTTTTTAAAAATCACAACAAATTTCCATCATACCATGTTTTCCTAATGAAAATACGAACAAATTTATCAATTTTGTGCATAAATCATAAAAAATGTGGACAAAATTGTTAAAAAAAATCACATTTCTACTAGGAGAACATAATAAGGTGTAAATTTTTTTTTCTTATTTTCAAGTAAAATTGTGTAGTTTTTAAAAATCACAACAAATTTCCATCATACCATGTTTTCCTAATGAAAATACGAACAAATTTATCAATTTTGTGCATAAATCATAAAAAATGTGGACAAAATTGTTAAAAAAAATCACATTTCTACTAGGAGAACATAATAAGGTGTAAATTTTTTTTTCTTATTTTCAAGTAAAATTGTGTAGTTTTTAAAAATCACAACAAATTTCCATCATACTATGTTTTCCTAATGAAAATTCGAACAAATTTATGAATTTTGCCCATAAATCATAAAAAATGTGGACAAAATTGTTAAAAAAAATCACATTTCTACTAGGAGAACATAATAAGGTGTAAATTTTTTTTTCTTATTTTCAAGTAAAATTGTGTAGTTTTTAAAAATCACAACAAATTTCCATCATACCATGTTTTCCTAATGAAAATACGAACAAATTTATCAATTTTGTGCATAAATCATAAAAAATGTGGACAAAATTGTTAAAAAAAATCACATTTCTACTAGGAGAACATAATAAGGTGTAAATTTTTTTTTCTTATTTTCAAGTAAAATTGTGTAGTTTTTAAAAATCACAACAAATTTCCATCATACCATGTTTTCCTAATGAAAATACGAACAAATTTATCAATTTTGTGCATAAATCATAAAAAATGTGGACAAAATTGTTAAAAAAAATCACATTTCTACTAGGAGAACATAATAAGGTGTAAATTTTTTTTTCTTATTTTCAAGTAAAATTGTGTAGTTTTTAAAAATCACAACAAATTTCCATCATACCATGTTTTCCTAATGAAAATACGAAGAAATTTATCAATTTTGTGCATAAATCATAAAAAATGTGGACAAAATTGTTAAAAAAAATCACATTTCTACTAGGAGAACATAATAAGGTGTAAATTTTTTTTTCTTATTTTCAAGTAAAATTGTGTAGTTTTTAAAAATCACAACAAATTTCCATCATACTATGTTTTCCTAATGAAAATTCGAACAAATTTATGAATTTTGCCCATAAATCATAAAAAATGTGGACAAAATTGTTAAAAAAAATCACATTTCTACTAGGAGAACATAATAAGGTGTAAATTTTTTTTTCTTATATTCAAGTATAAATTGTGTAGTTTTTAAAAATCACAACACATTTCCATCATACCATGTTTTCCTAATGAAAATTCGAACAAATTTATGAATTTTGCCCATAAATCATAAAAAATGTGGACAAAATTGTTTAAAAAAATCACATTTCTACTAGGAGAACATAATAAGGTGTAAATTTTTTTTCTCATTTTCAAGCAGAAATTGTGTAGTTTTCAAAAATGACAACAAATTTCCATCGTGCCATGTTTTCCTAATGAAAATACGAACAAATTTATGAATTTTGTCCATAAATCATTTTGTTTCATTTTTTAAATAAACAATTTAAATATTCAAGTATAAATTGTGTAGTTTTTAAAAATCACAACAAATTTCCATCATACCATGTTTTCCTAATGAAAATTCGAACAAATTTATCAATTTTGTCCATAAATCATAAAAAATGTGGACAAAATTGTAAAAAAAAATCACATTTCTACTAGGAGAACATAAATAAGGTGTAAATTTTTTTTTCTTATTTTCAAGTAAAATTGTGTAGTTTTTAAAAATCACAACAAATTTCCATCATACCATGTTTTCCTAATGAAAATTCGAACAAATTTATGAATTTTGCCCATAAATCATAAAAAATGTGGACAAAATTGTTAAAAAAAATCACATTTCTACTAGGAGAACATAATAAGGTGTGATATTTTTTTTCTTATTTTCAAGTAAAATTGTGTAGTTTTTAAAAATCACAACAAATTTCCATCATACCATGTTTTCCTAATGAAAATACGATTAAATTTATCAATTTTGTGCATAAATCATAAAAAATGTGGACAAAATTGTTAAAAAAAATCACATTTCGACTAGGAGAACATAATAAGGTGTAAATTTTTTTTTCTTATTTTCAAGTTAAATTGTGTAGTTTTTAAAAATCACAACAAATTTCCATCATACCATGTTTTCCTAATGAAAATACGAACAAATTTATCAATTTTGTGCATAAATCATAAAAAATGTGGACAAAATTGTTAAAAAAAATCAGATTTCTACTAGGAGAACATAATAAGGTGTAAATTTTTTTTTCTTATATTCAAGTATGAATTGTGTAGTTTTTAAAAATCACAACAAATTTCCATCATACCATGTTTTCCTAATGAAAATTCGAACAAATTTATGAATTTTGTCCATAAATCATAAAAAATGTAGACAAAATTGTTAAAAAAATTCACATTTCTAATAGGAGAACATGATACTTACCTAGATGATAACAAATGCTTACTGATCTGGATGATATCAAATACTTACCTACGAATATATCAAATATGAGCTTTCATCTTTACTTACCAAGCAGCTACTTGCCAAGGACTCATCTCCTGTCCACAACTGAAAATAAAAGACTCTGGAAATAAAAGAAAATGAAGTGAAGGATATTTGGCTTGATGGAATTTGAGGATCAAGTAATAATAAAGTGTAGAGAGGTAATAGATAAATGAATACAAGATGGTTATTATGTTTCAACCATATTTTATTCAACACCTTACAATCAGTTTGTGTTTAATTAATAAAACGTTAATAATTATCCACATCTTTGATGGCGCCCTTCCATTATCTAGAAAAAATATAACAAAATAAAAATATAAGGATTAATTTACCCAAATTTGTAAAGTTAAATAGAAAAAATGAAAATTTTGAATCTCTCAATGAATGTTCTTCAATTTAAGGCACCACATCTAGATACAGACCTCGCTGATTTGGAGTCACTCTTCTTAATTGTACTATTTTCGAGGTACACTCCCCTATCGACACTTCGCTAAGTTGAAGCAGCTCCTGCGTAACGAATTTTTTTTTCTTATCAATATTTAATTAAAATTTAATGATATTTGCCTATAAAGTATTACGCTAGTCCTCACGAATTTGTCTTATATAACCGAAATTGAATTTCACAAATATTGTATTGTTGACGCTTAAGTATACACAAATAAATAAATATGTGTACAGTGTACTTTAGTAAGTACAAATGTATATATATTTTTGAAGCTGATTACATAAAAATTCAAAGGTGAGTTGAAGGTAAGTTAAGTTGAGTTGATATATTGTTTAAACTACAAATAAATAATATTACATAGGTAGGTAGATAGATAGAGGTATGACACTGACAGAACAGACACACAGACTGGTAAAGTAATATTATTATTTCCATGGTAAACTGATAAAAATCTAGTGTTTTGTATATATGTTGTCAGTAGCCACTTCCGTTCATCTGAAGCACGTATCACTTATAAAACAAAAGGTATACTACAGTACATACATACGGACGGCTCGCTATACGGCTACGACTGACTATGACTGCGTATGCAATACGTTACGTACACAGCAACTGAGTACTCGTAAACAGGTCTATACTGTATGTCAGGGGTGGCCAGCTTTTGTGTGTATAACCCCGTTTTTACACATGAAAGTTTTCAATCGTAATAAAAATAGTTGATAAAACTGAAGTTACATTACTATGCATACACTGAAATACACTTGTATCAATCGCATTTTTTGTTAACAGCTATAACTCCCGTCTTGTTTACTATTTCTTTCTTTGTCAACCACTTCATTCACATGATCAGAGTAAGGGAGTAGGATATAAACATATCGTACACACTCATAAAAAAAATTATCAAAATAGAATTATTCTCTATTTTATCAAACTAAAAACATGCATCAAAAAATACTACTGCGCTTGCGCTCACCAAATCATTCGCATGAATACTTACATCTAGAGTTACATGTTTAAAAATGGGGCTATGATGTTCACTCCCGTTCAAAAAAATTGAACAGATCTGAAATGTTAATTTTCTTGCATTTCATAAAACTCCTCACTTTTGCAACTCTCTGTATAATGTATAATTTTATTTATTTATAAACAAAGATAAGTAAAATTCGGCGATTAAGTAGAATATTATTCATAATTGAAGAATGCCAGCTAATTTGCATTGAAAAATTAATAATTCATTAATTAATAATTCAATAATTTATTATTAGATCATCTAAACAAAAAATATTTTTGATTAATTAATTTGGAAAAATAATTTTATTTTATCGCAAAATCGATACCGTATTCATTTATTTAGGGATGTACAAACTAAATCCATTGATTTTAATTAATCATTATCAATATGTATTTAACCTAACAAATGAAAACAACAACTAACTTAATCAATTGCTTAAATACCTAAGTGCATAAAATGTTTATTTTACTTCTACACATTTATGGATGTACAAAAATATGAGCAAGCTTTTGTAATCTACTACAATGGCACAAGTAATTCCTTGCAGTAAGAAAAATTTTTATCAACCAATAATTTCTGACTCTCAAATATAGGGAAGATAATATATATTTGGTATACGAAAATAAGTATCTTGACATCTATAGTTTTGACTTGAGAAAATTATCTTAACTAAAGATCAACTGACTTTTGACTCAAGAATCTAGAAATTCTTCAACTGAAATGATGAATTTCTTTGGACCAAGAAGCTAAAATTTCGGATCAAAATAAACATTTGTTTAATCCAAACAAATGAAACTTTTTAAAGAAGTAATGATATACTTCAGTTAAATATATTTCAGTTAAATATATATAATTCAGTTAAAGAAGTTATAAAAAATAAATAAAAAACTCTAGACGAGAAAGTTTATGTAGCTTCTTTAACTGAAGTAAGGATATTTAATAAACATTTGTTTGGATTAAACAAATGTTTATTTTGATCCGAAATTTTAGCATCTTGGTCCAAAGAAATCATCATTTCAGTTGAAGAATTTCGAGATTCTTGAGTCAAGAGTCAGTTGATCTTCAGTTAAGATAATTTTCTCAAGTCAAAACTATAGATGTCAAGATACTTATTTTCGTATACCAAATCTATATGATATTTCCTATATATGAGAGTCAGAAATTCTTGGTTTAAACAAATTTTTCTTATTGCAAGGAATTACGTCTATCAGTGTAGATATTATACCCTACATGCTACCTGGTAATAGTCTCTACCATCCGATAAAAACCGCATAAAAATCGATTTAGTCGTTTTAATGTGATTTGGAAACATATATATATAGCCGGGCAAAACTATTTTTTGGTAACAACATAAATCAAGTTTTGGAAAGGACCCCATCTACAAATTGATCATCAGTACTGATTGATCAAATTTTGCTAACCCATTATGGTTTTGTAATATTGAATGAATAACCAAATTAATAATTTATTTATAAATATTTAATCGCATTTATTATAATTAATAATAAAATATTGAAACTTAAAGAGCCGTATAAATAGAATAGATTCATTTCTTCTATTCATTTACTAAAATTGTAGTGATCATTTCAAAGCACAACTTGATTACATCAAATAATCAGAACAATGCTGTTAGTGACATTCGTTTGGGTAAGCTTTCAAATCTATCATACAAATTTTCTGAATTCAATGTACCATGTACTATTATTTGTGTATACACTTAAGGTAGTTTCAGGTTTGCTTTTAATATAGGACAAATCCATATACACACATACACAACACATACATATATTCATATACAAATTAATGTAATTTTGAAAGAAAAAATAATTTTCAACTAAAATAATTTTTATTGTATTTCGGAAAACAAAATGGTAAAACGCGATTTAAAAAAAAAGTTATTTAATAAATATTTAACTTTACTATCGTAGTTTTTTTTTAAATTCTGTCGAGTATTTTTTAGCGAATTTCCTGAAAGGAAATATAGCTATTGGTCCCGTACCGAAGTCCAAATTTCGCAAAAATTTCTTTAATGTCCATCGATCCTACCTAGTAGATGTCATAAATCACCATCTGTAAAATTTATATATATATATATATCTATGGACATATATGTAGGTATATATACACATATATATATATGTGTCTGTAATCACTCTAGCGGTCACAGTTTTCATTCTATCGGAATGAAATTTGGTATTTGAGACACGTTTGGTCAAGTTCGTTAATGGGTAAAATCGGACAAAGGGAAAGGGTGGTTTAAAGGGAGGGGAAACACAAAATTTGACATATCTCTCTTAATATTTGAAAAATCGAAAAATTTATAAGAAGTAAAGTTGTAGGTACTAAGTTTTACTGTAATTTTGTTTCTTATCATTTTTTCTGTTACACTAATATTTACAGAAATATTGACGATTTAAGATTGAAAATTAAATTCCTTAATATCTCTGTACACATTAGAGTTTGAGCAAAAATGATAAGGTGATGAATTGTAGCAAATTTGATTTTCTACAACTTTATTCCTTACGCATTTTTCGATTTTTCTAATATTAAGAGAGATATTTTATATTTTGAGTTTTCTTCTATCTTTATGCTCCCCTTTCCTTTTGACGTATGCCATTTATTAATAGAATTGGCCATGCAAATACTAAAATCATATCCGATACGACATATCATTTTGATCAGACTAAAATTGTGACAACTAGAAAGTGATTTGCGTATTCTAAGGAAATTCTCTAAGTTGAAGCAGCTCCTGCGTAACGAATTTTTTTTAAATAATATTTTGGAAATTTATGGAAACTTATATCATATTTTATTCTATTTGAACATTTATAGTTCGGTACACAACAATTTGCAGACATTATTAAATCAAATAAATAATTTTTATAATGAAAAATGCAAAATTCATTTCCAACTTAATAAGTTTTATTGGTTTGGTTTACATTTGGTTTACCAATGGTTCTTTTTTATAACACTAGATAGAGTCTCTGTTAGCTAGAATTTCTATTAATCTTCTGTATGAGATCAAAAGATTAGAAAAAGTATTCAAAAATAAATGAATTAACACCCCAGCAAATTACAAATAGCATCCCTTCGCATTTACAGTTAAATAATTTAATTATTTTTTTTGTTTTTAGTGCGTTTTTAAAAATATAAGCTATTAAAAAAAAAAATTATATGATTACATTTTATTCCAGATATTTTCGGTCATACGAATGTCTCAAAGTACAGTTCCGGAAGAAACTTATGATAATGGTCCATTGTACGATATACATTGTAAATTTTTGCATGGGAGGTCCCATCAACAACCCAGACATTTTTTAAAAGATACCCATAATCATAATAACTATAGTTTGGATGAACATCCAATATTTAAGCGATTATTTCATCCGTTTAATGGCACATTCAATATGTATAAATCGCCCAGTGAGATACACCATTATCCGCTATATATACAACCAATAATATTACCTCTGGCCGTAGAAAGAAAAACTACATGGCGTGGCAATAAAAGAGGTAAAAGTGGGGCCTCTCGTCTGATTCTCACGTATAATCCCGTACGAAGTTTGGGACATTATGGAAATGCTAATAATAATGGTCATAAAAATGGCGATAGAGATTTTGAAAACGATGTATTTAAAGCTCCAAACAATACAACATTTGCCGTAAAAGAGGGTCCTGGAATTTACGAAGCAGATATTTTAAATAATGTACATAAAAATCCATTCTACAGCCCAAAAAACATTACTCAAAATCCGATGTACCCTTCAGGAATCGGTGCACAATTTCAGGCTGACACTGTCCAGGAGGGACATAAACTTGGACCGCTTGGCACTGCAAAACATGACCGTGAACCTGATATAAAACCTTATGAAGATACTGAAAAACTTGGCTTTAAAAATGATACAAAAACCGGAGGTCAGTATTTTGAAGATCCTTTTAAAAGCACACAATTTGGACCAAAGGTCAATGATAAAGTTGATGATGGCCGTAAAAATGAATCATCATATGCTACAAAAACGGATACGAAATTTCATGAAAACTCTTCAGACGATTTTCATGAAAATGTACCGTATAATGCCAAAAATGGTGGTGAATTTTATGAAGATCCTTCAGAACATTCTCAGAAAAATATATCGTACGGTATAAAAAACGATACAGAATATTATGGCGAAAGCTCACATGGTACAAGCTCAAATATTTCAGATGATTCAAGCAACGATGTAGACAATTATGTCGATATTGATGGATTTAATTTACCGACGATCAAATCGATATTTCCACATATAGAAAATTATCGATTTTTGGATTTGGATTATGATTTCGATGGACATCTTGTACCAAATGTTGGGGTGTTTATGAAATCACCATCGAGAAATATCACTAAACAACAAACTCGATCTCAGCAAAAGAATTTTTTCTCCGACAAAGGTAAATTCACAAAAATGTCTGCTGTTGACAAATTGAAAAAATCGGAAAGTAAAACCAAAGATTTTTCGGACTTACATTATAAATTTCCTACAGAACGTACTTTTGATGTATCGTTCAAAATTAAAGATTAGCGTAGATGCGTAGATTCTGAAGCTCAACTAAGTAGTGAGGCAGCAGGTTGGAAATTTCATTAGTAAAAGTTATATATTTTTTTGGGTTTCAATCGGACCCCGTTAGATGGTCAGATAGAAGTCTTCCTACGCCACCCACTGATAAGGTAGAACTCCTATCATCGAATAAATATAATTTTTATAATCAATGTGATTTTCGTTTCGAAATCAAATAAAGTTAATTTTTAAAATTGCGAATTTTTTCAATTCTTTATTATATTCCTAAAAATTCCCAAAAAAAACTCTTATGAAAATTATAATTCGCATTATATTCCAAAGCTTTTCCAAAGTCCTACATAATGTGTTCAATATCTGAAATATTGAGAGGGAAGCTCGTTATTTTAGCTTTTAGCCACATAATTGAAAATTAATTTGAAGCAGGAAAATAATGGTAAGTCATCCATTGACTGCGGATATCGAAAATTGGTCACTTTTTATCACCTGGCTTTAAATCTCCCTAATTTTTCCGATCGATAATTTCCTAATAAGAAAAGCTTTTTTAGAAAGGTTAGTATTTTTTCTGGTACACAGACTAAGCTGTACTATTTGGAGGTTTTGTAAGCAAAAATTCGATTAATAAACAGATCGTTCTTCTCTGACAGTCGTAGTTAGTAGTATAAAAGACAGTATAGTAAAAAAATCAGAGTTCTGCCTTGAGATTCAGAGAAAAGTATGGTAATAAAATATTTTAATAAGTTCTGGCTCCAACACTTCCATGAAAGTAAAAGCAAAAAGCATAAACAATAGTATAGTAACAAAATCATTAAACTTCCTGACAACCAGTGTAAAAAGTATAAAGTACAGTATAATAATAAGATCATAGTTCTTCCCTGACAGAAAGAACGAAATGTACAATAGATAGTAAATCAGCCAAGTAGCCGCGCTTGTAAAGGCGTTGTGTATACTTGGAACTGTGAGGTTATGGGTTCGAATCTCGACATCGGCAGTTTGCCCATTATTAAAAAACAAAGGGGGGACGGTTAATTGACTAAACTGTCGACGTATGGACAAGAACGAAGTAACCGGCTATGCTTGTGAAGGTTTTCTACAGTTTTCTTCACGAACTCCAGATGAGTATCGGCATAGTTCTTATCAAAGTCGTCGGCAGCCGCACATCCTACACAAAATTCCTTGTCCTTCACTCACATCCTTAGGCATCACAATGGACCTTATGGTCGAAGTGTGTCCCGTCAGGACAGCCTGTACAATCTATCTATCTACAATAGACAGTACGTTAATATAAGATTTTGACTTCCCTGACAGAAAACCAAAGTGTATAAAAGATAGTATAATAACAAAATTATTGTATATTTTATGATAGATTGCACTATAACTTCGGCACGTCATCATATTCAATGAATAATTTAATACCGGGACAGTAATCCCCAAAGTTTTTTGTCAAAGTAAAGATCATATTAACGCCTCTAGCGGGCGAAAGTTATCACTAAGATTACCTATTTCTCAGATATAGTCGCAAAAATTTTCAGTTTAACGTGCGTAACTTTTAGTATACGCGTTATTAATATTGCAGTCAAACATTACCATCAAGTAAGTATCTTAGTAAAAACATGACTTTTATTGAAACTTTTTATAAAATTTATTAAGTGCTTTTGTTAATCCTCAGAGAAACGATTCTAGATATTGAATAGTGAATCCTTGAAAACGTTTTTTTTTTTTTTTAAACGTAAAAGCTATAAAAAGCAATCAATAATGTAATAAAGAGTTCGTGAGCTCGAGTGAAGTAAATAGCTCAAGAAGAAAATAAGAAGGTAAAAAAAAAAATGCTAAAGGTAAGTTATGTAGATAACTGTGTTATGTTTGAGTGTTTGATGTAAACTGCATCGCGTATTCAAGATAACGCGAGATGATCTCTGTGTAAAAAAAAAGATGTTATACACGAACAGTAATATTATGTTGGGAGCGATTATACTTGGTACCGACCTATTCAAATGATTCGCGGCCAGTACCAGGTGTTATGCGCGAGAAGGCATGGCATATCACTTGAGCGGACGATCACGTGGCTATTAAACAGCACCGCCTTTTTACCGCCTCCAATCTATACACATCTTACTTGTGTATGTTGAACGCAAATAACATACATCTCTGTTGATACAGCATCAGCTGACCGCTTCACGAGTACTCTCAACTGATCTCTGCATACTGCATCACATATTATACAAACTATCTAACAGTCAATCGTCGAACAAGAAAAATCATTTTCAGTTGTTTAAAAACGTGGCCGTCTCATTTTTCAGCAAAACATTCAACAATTTATAGTAAATGTTAGCGATTTGATTATGATTTGAGTATTTTTAGGTGGGATTGTATACTGTATAGTGTGTTTGTTATTAGAGAACCGTCACTGAATTGATTTGATTGTCCCAGCATCACTAGAGGAGCAGAAATATATCAACTGAGCCACGTGTAGATCTTTCACTGTATCAGTGGTGCACTGATATCAATACGAGATAGACACTCGTGAAGCTGACAATCGGCTTAACTACTCTATACACAATAAGTGACTTAAAAGCAAGTAATACTGATCCCAGGTTCGGGGGATATATTTACTAACCTCTCCTGGAACCTGGGATTCAATTTGTGTTCACTAACAATTCCTCAACAACAACAGTTAATTCTCGTTTAGTGTGTAAAAAAAAAATTATATTATGTGATTGACATCAATTCAGTTTTTTCAGTTCCTAAATTCTGGTGTTGTGCGTAAAAAATGTCGTGAAAACTCTGTTTAAAGCGTTTTTCTTTTAATTTAATTTTGTATAATTTTTCTGTTGGTGAGACAATTTTCGTAAATTTGGCAGTGATTACTTGTGATTTTTGATTAATGCATGCAAGTGTAAATCGAGGTTTCGAGCTGGAGCATCCGGCAGCTGGAGGGTTTGCAGCCTCCCCGTGGGCAGCTGCAATGCTTGGCCATCATCATTCGGCAATGATGCAAGCAGCGGCTAATGCTGGGGCTGCAACATCTGCGGATCATGTACCTGGCTATGGCCATCCAAGTGCCGCACATCATGGACATGGCGGAGTTGGAGGACCCGGCACTGGTGCTATGCCTGTGGACTTGCATATGCCACAAGGATTCCCATATTATCGGTAAGTTTCATAATTTTTCTCCGCTTTTCAAAATTCATATGGAAATCAAAAGTTCCAGAAATCCGACGGTTTAAAAATTTTTCAAAATATTCGATGAACCTCGAAAAGTAGAAATTCATATTTGAGTAGGTTAGAATTTTCTAAAATTTGCAACAATTATGTTTTTAAGATGGTGATATAAGAGATATTTTATTTGTAGCTAATTTGCATATTGTAATTAACTGTTATGAAAAATGATCTATTTTGTGTGATGATTAATGAATAAGGGGTTGCACTATCGTCGAGTATGTCAACAAATTTTAATGAAAAGAAAATTATAATCGAGTCTTTTCATTAATATTTTAGTAAACATCGTGGAAATAGCTTCTTTTTTTATTTATTTAAATTAATTTTACATAGATGTCATTGACTTTGAGTTTAACTAAATCGAACCTATATCTTTTATATTTGAATCTCTATATTTCTGACCGAACGGCTAAGTTTTCAATTTAGCCTCAAGATCAAATCTGATATGATAAGAGAAAATTTATTTTAACCTTCCTCGAGGTGGAAAACAGTTTGAACATATCTAAAAAATCTATGTTTCCAGGATATAGTTTTGGAAAATAGCGGTCAAAAAAATCCATTGATGAAATAAGTTTATGTGAATTAGGATGAAGTTTTGCTTATTATGCAAAACAAATTTGTGTATCGTTTTTCGCAAACCATTCGATACCCGATTCTAGATCATTTTGGAATGGCGTGGATCTGAGACATGCAATAAAATTGATTACACTATTTCCTAGAGCTATATCTTTTAAACAAAACATTATCGAGTCTGTGTTCTATCACCTGTTTTACATACTATTTTTCGGGGACACCCTGTATAGCATTATAAATAGTAAAACAACGTACAAAAATTAAACATCATAAAAATTATTTTTCAGAACTAGATTTTGTAAATAATTGAAATTTAATTGACTGATAATCGAAACTTGGACGGATATCCAGCATCGAAATTTTGCCAAAAATTTTCGATGTTCTAAAAACTTTCCTAAAATAAGATTAGATCTGGATTCCTGAGATACAGGATTTTGAGGTGTTTAGAAAAGATTGAAAAGATTAACAATAAAAATTCTCCAGAAATAGCAAAATGTTATTTTCAAATTTCGACTCGAGTAGTCACGATAACGGTGGGGGGGGGGGGGATGATTTTATTATCGCATTATTCAGTTGTGTGAATTTCACTGTCTTCAATTTTTAACATAAACGCGAAATTTCGAAAATTGAAAACTTAAAAATCGTAGAAAATTTCCATAAATTTGACGCTAAATTAATGTGGATTTTCCTCACTTTGTTCCAATTCGCAGATTTTCAAATATTTATATATAAGAAGATAATTATTTACATAAAACGGCATACATTTCTTATTTCAATGTTAAAAATAATTATTATGCAATCGTGTTACAAACATCACAGCTATTGTAAAATATTTTATATATGTTAATATACATGCTAGACAGTAATTCCTTTTTTTTTTAAATTTAAATTATATCTGTGTATCATTTCTTAGCCGTGAAGAAGATTCCCAAAGTATTTGAGGCGTTTTTGAGATAACGCAACAAAATTTAATTTTTTTTTTTTTTTGGTGGGCGAAAAATTAACTTTTCTGACCCCAAAGAATTATGGAAAAGTTATGAATTCTTCAATTTTCTTGAATTCGAGTGAACATATCGGCTATCATAAGTGATATCGGCCTAATCCACATTTGGTTTTCGAAAAAATGTTTTTAAATAAATGTTCTTCGTTTTTGAAATACAGTTTTAAAATTTTGCGAAAAACTTTTGCAGCCCATAGATAGATAGGTAGATTATAAGGTCCATTGTGATGCCTAAGAATGTGAGGATGTGAGTGGAGTGGAAGGAATTTTTGTGTATAGACTAGGAATTGGTAGAATATGCGGCTAAAGCCGACTATGATATGAACTATGCCGATAATTCATCTGGAGTTCGTTAAGGAAACTGCAGAAAACCTTCTCAATCATAGCCGGTTACTTCGTTCTTGTCCATACGCCGACTGTTTAGTCAATTAACCGCCCCCCCTTTTTTTTCTTAATAATTGACAAACTGCCGATGTCGGGATTCGAACCGATAACCTCTCAGTTTCCAAGTAGGCATACTGCGTAGACATTACGGCCTAAACTTGGACTGATTTTGAAGCCAGAGCACACTTCTTCGATTGCATGAAATAAAATTGGACCGAAAAAAAAACCAACGCACTGATAAAATAATTTGATATAAAACTATATAATAATCGGTGTGTTTTTTTTTCTATACCTGATGGATATTATATATGTGAAAGTAATAATAAAGAATGATTTTGAGCGCGCGCGGCTTCATGGATGAGGGAACATCTTATAAATACATTGAATTTAAAATGAGCCTCTTTTTCTGATTGCTAATTGCAGAGAATTCAACAAGATAGCTATACTTTTTTTTTTTTTTTTTATAATATATATATTGTGAATTTCATTTTACCAATTTATTTGTAAGATAATTATTTTTGCTTGGAACAATGTCTTTGCCAAAAATCAGTTTTTTTTTCTTCGTTTCTATACTTGTTTCAACTAACTTTTTTTGTTCATTTTGATATCAAGTTATTGATTTTTATAAATTCGACATTAATTATAGTTTATATATAGCAAAACTGAATACATTTTTGGAAGTTTGATATTTATGGGCTTGATTTCCAAAAATTGTTTTTTGTTGTTGTTGTTGTTGTTCTTGTTGTATACCAGAGAGATAAACCACCCATCATAATTTTTTTATGTATATGTATTAGCATAGACATAAACCATTTTGGAACAATTTGAATTTTCAATAGATGTCGTTCATTTTCTAACAACTAAATCGAACCTATATTATTCCCTAAGAAAATTTCGAACAATTTAGTCTTAGTGATGTGAATTGACTTTTAATACTAGGAAAATACTACCGGAAATGGTTTGAATGAAATTATGGTTGCCTTTCGATTATATTATACCAACGGAAGTGGCTAGTGTTTACTTAATTTGACATTTAAGTAATATATGCCGGAATATTGATAACCTTCTTTGACATCAAATGCTTGATATGAAAAAATCTTAGACATCTAGTACGGGAATCGATCTCACGACCTATGACATTCTAGATCAATGTATGTGATTTCTCACTATCTTAATTAGTTGTATTATTAATGTTGTTTAATTTATTTCTTGTGTCGATCTATTCATTGGTAGTACGTTTGCCTCTCGGATGGGTTCGATTACCATCCCAGATCTGTATAATTTTTCATATCAAGCATTAGATGTCAAAAGAATGTTATCCCTAAATCAATTAGAATCCTCAAATAACTGATGATCTTTAAAGGACTGGACAAATTTGCATCATATAAAAAATTAAATTTAAAAAAAAGCAATGAAATCGGTGCATCAGGCTTCCAAAAGGCTTCAAACTTATAGTATCGCTCTTTTACGTTGGAGGTTAAAGATATAAGGAGGTTAAAGATATAATTGGTGAATATCTTTGAACTTATTGGATGAATCCTTCACAGAAATATATAAAAAGTCTCAGAATAATAGCAAGAGATGTTTTCGAATTTTGGGTTATCAAACTGTTTCTGATATATCAATTTTGGCAACCACTTGTTACCGAAATGCAGCCATATGTGACAGATAGTGTGTAACACTATCGAGAGTGCAAGCCTTTCTCAAACTAACAATAATTTTAGAAAACAAAAGTAAAATAATTTCTCTTATTAAAGTTTACGGCCAGTTGACCTTTTCGAGAAAATGCTGCACATGTTTTCTTTTGACGATAAGTTTGTGTTTCTGTACAAATTTTTCATAAGAGTATTCATTTTAGACATAATTTTGATGCGCTAAAATATTTTCTAAAATTACACGGTGACCCCGATTTTTGTATTATACAAAATATTCATATTATGTATATCAAAATAATGAGGTTTTTGATCATTTTTTCAGAGGAACTTTAAAACGAATCAAATATTTCAAAATTTCCAAAAACGATTAGTAAACTTGTCGTGTGCCATAATTCATTTCAAAGTAGCGCCCATTTTTTGAAAATTTTATCATTGATTTTTGCGAAAAAACGAATTTCAGATACAAGTTGTTCATTAGAAACATATCACCAACTTTTTATTCGAACCATTTCCCAAAAACCGAATAAATTAGGTACAAATCAACTAAAAAATCTTGAAAAATGAGCCCTAGTTGAACAAAATGCTAATAGATGTCCTTTCAAAACAATCAACTAAATCAAACCTATATCCAATATGCAAATACAAATTTCTTTGCCGACGGTAGATATATTCAAAAATTACCGGAAATAAACAATGCAAATTTTAATCCGACGGTTATTTATTCACAAACCAATGCATACTTAACTTTGACCTAATTTAAGAGGGTGTTCAGAGGTTACCAATATTTCCGGATTGATTTCTCAATATGGACAAGTAATGTGTCAGGTCATTAGTGTTTAAAAAGTTCTTTTTTTTTTTAAATATTGTTGTGGTGGTAATAAGTGATTTTTGTGTTTTAAACGAGTAGAATTTACTTATGAACATCATTACATTACTTGTGTACTTAACTTAAATGACTTCTTGTCCACTTAAGTCTAAACATTTATACATATTAGTTTGATAAATGGCTCCTCTGTACATTATATTCATAATTACGAATCAATCCGTTTCACTTGCCATGTCAGAGTCACGCTTCAAATGTATTCAGGGTCCACATTCAAGAACTCTAGGTTGTGGGTTGGATTTCAATCCTAATGTCCAAGAATGTTACTAATGTTATTTCAGATTTATTACTTAAGGTAATTTGGTAGTCGCAATCCGAGATCAATTGAATGTCTTTTTTTTTTCTTGAACAATTGAGCGAGAAATGAAGCCATAATGAATAAAAATCAATTCATATTAGAATTTAATTGGATAAAATTATAACATATTATGTGTGAACATTTTTATGTTATAACATATTATGTATAACATATTATGTGTGAAAAACAGAGATAGAAGCAAAACTAAAATATTTAAAAAATTAATTCAATCTACGATTGAAACATCGCTCTATCTATTGAAAAGTGTTTTTTTTTTGAGGTCAAGTGTGCCGATTTGTCACAAACCATTAATTTCCGGTGTTATTATTAAGAGCTCCAGCCGCGTCTGTCTGTTCGCGATAAATTCAAATACTACTGCACCGATTTTCATGCTAATTTCATCAATGGATAGAGTGGTTCTCGAGAAAGGTTTTAGTATATAATTTGCCAAGTTTTTGTATACATTGGCTAGATATATAATGATATTTGTTGGAGGTGTCGGAAAACGTATTATAAAACAAATATGTTAAATATGCTATGCATAGATAGCGATGTATACAACAAATATGTTTTAAAAATTTGCCTATAGATGGCAGCATACACAACATGAGTACTTAAAAAATTTTGCCAATAGGTGGCAGTGCATACAACAAATGTATTTAAAAAATTAAACGCAATTTATCAGTCTATGACGGGAGAAAATATTATGTTACTTGGTTATTTACTTGGTTGATTTAAATTAAAGGTACATTCATTGCCAAAAGTTTTTCCTATTATTTGTTATTTAAAGTACTTTGCCTGCGATTGTCTAACATCCTTAAGAATGAAAATCGCATGTGCCTTTTTGTTTAGTTTTGAGGAGTAAGACGAACGCGGATCACTAACACGTCTTTTTTCGGACAAAGTATGAACATGGTGAATGAAATGTTTTGTCTGTAAAAAAAAAACGCGACTCAAATACAAATAGACATAAGTCATTCAACATTAAATGTGTTCTATATTTTATTTATTTAAGTTATTTGATCATTAGTAAACCGTATACTGACCATTAAAGCCGACTACTTCGTCTTAAGGTAGTTCCAGAATTGTCATCTATAATCAGGATAAAAAACCGGTTTGCTTTTATTATGGATGAAATACATATAAACAGATACACAACACATACATATATTTATATACAAATTAATGTAATTTTGAAAGAGATCAAAAGTTTTAAACTATTATATTTCGAAAACAAAACGGTAAAACGCGATTTTTCAAAAGAAATTTATGAAAAAATATTTATCTTTACTCTCCTGGTTTTTTTTTTTTAAATTATGATTTTTTTTATTAATATAACAGATAATAGTTAGGCGGGCATCAAGTTTTACATGCTTCTAATGAGAGAGAGTGAGAGAGAATGATAACTTTGATATTAATTATCTCGCGTTCTAAACGGTCAAAAATTCTGAAACTTCGGGATTTTTTAGAAAACGTTATTGTTGGTCTATGAAAAAAACTGAGCAAAATCAGTCGAAAAGTGATTTCATGCTGGACCTTCCTTAAATGTACATATCCACAAATGTATAGGCTGATACATCAAAACAAAACTTAAAGTAAATAAATAAAAAAACTAAATAAAAGCTTTAATTAGGAGGACAGAATGAAGTGGTTGTCATTAAACATAGCTAAGATTCTTCTCGAGCACGCCAGCTTTCAAACAACAAATAAATCCATATAAATCGGTTCATTCATTTGGGAGCTACGATGCTTCATACTTAACTTAGTCTGGCGGTTTCAAATTCAGGGATCTATGAGTGATTAATCCACCATGCACTGTGAAGATACTTTTAGAAGAGTCTGCAATGCAAACTCGAAAGTGGTCTCAGCAATTGGACATATTTTTATCCTCGCTCTAGAGGATTCATGGAAATCCCGGTCAATGTACTGGAAATTCGTTGACATTGAAGAATCGTTTTCGTTGTTTCATTGTATACTCTAAATGTTGTCCTGTTGTCCTGTTGTCATGTTGTCCTGAGCACGTGAGAAACTAGTCACAGATCTTTGAACTGGAAACTGTTGGACTAAATTAAGCATCGTTTGATTATATGGTGGTTTTCTTACCCGGAAATGATGAGTTCTTTGCGTTAGCCTACTTGATCGTTAATTTTCTCGATTGTTTTGCCAATTGCTTCGCTATGAATCTCTCCAAGGATTACACTTTAATAATGATCTACCGACTTTTTGAACACCTTGTATGATAGGGGTATGTTGACCATGTTTTGTTATTTTTTACGTTTTAAATTCATACCAGAATATGTTTAGTATCAGGTAGAAAAGCGGGAAACCGGTATTCGAAGGAAACCGGGATAGATACCTTTCACCCTTGAGCTTGATCTTTTTATTTACACCGAACTATATAACGAATAACCTTGAAATATGACACTTTTTTATACACTCTGTATATTTTTATAAACTAGATAACTAATTCGTTTTAGATAACTAATTCGTCCAAATCCCCTCGCCTACAAACAATCCAACTTATAAAATCTTTGAGTTGAAATATTGATCTTTGGGTCAATTGTTTAGCTATTCGATTTCCGAGAAGTGAATGTCAGAAGCAGTATTCAGGCCGATGAAACAATGCGGCAAAACATGAGTCCAACCATTCTTAGGAATGTATCCTAGGTCAAGACCATGCAATGGCACTTGACCTAGGCACTTGAAATTCATGAGATGTCGCCAAAAGATGTCGTAACGTTTATTAAGACTATTGAAGTCTTGGAACAACTTTGCAGGGATTGAGGCACAATAGATCACACTCGTACACAGATACAAGGAATTTCTTTCCTCAAGAAAATATATTTTCTTCAAACTATTTGCTTCTATAAAGAAATCCTTCATTTTATTCAAGACTACCCCAGTCGAATCAAAAACATGTGTTTAATTGAGCGAACAAACTAAAATTCTTGAACGGTGTTTAAAATTTTTTTAAATAGAGTTCGTTAGTCTTGGCCTAAGAGAGTTTTTCTTGGCCAAATACTCTTGTGATTCTTTAGTGAAGAAAAGGAAATTCTTGTAAAAAAAAAAGTATTTTTCTTATTAAAAAATAAATAAACTCAAGAAGAGAAAGTTTATGCAGCTTCTTTAACTGAAGTATATCATTACTTCTTTAAAAAGTTTCATTTGTTTGGATTAAACAAATGTTTATTTTGGTCCGAAATTTTAGTATCTTGGACCAAAGAAATTATCATTTCAGTTGATGAATTTCGAGATTCTTGAGTCAAGAGTCAGTTGATCTTTAGTTAAGATAATTTTCTCAAGTCAAAACTATAGATGTCAAGATACTTATTTTCTTATACCAAATCTATATTTTCTTCCCTATATACGAGAGTCTGGTTTAAACAAATTTTTTTTTACTGCAAGGAATTACATCTATCAATGTAGACTCCTAACTAGATCGTGAAAAATTTGTATCAGTGTAGCCAGTAGTGCTTGCTACTGGCCGAATTAAAATAATAGCTTGAAGAAGTAACTGTACCACAAGTAGTAGATGCGTCCCTTTAAGTGAAAGTCCTTTAAAGTGCAGAATTCAAGTGCAATAAATATTAAATATGTACAGAGTACACTAATGTATTAATTAGCGGTAAGGATGATATTACGGCGTTCTGCTACTTTTCAAATTGTAAATACAAAAAATATACGCTTGATTTCATAGCAGTACTTTGTGTTAATGTGTGTGCTAAAATCAGTAATTAATCCAAAAATAATTCTCCACAATTGCAGGTAGCATCAATGTCTTACAAGCAAAAAAAATTTGTTTTATTTTTTTTGTTAACAAAATGTCCCACAAAGTAAATAATATTCACAAGTAGAATTTTATTTATTAAAAATTTAAAATCCACCTCTTAAAGATTCTTACTAGAAAAAAACTCTTTGGCTCTACGGTCTTTGGGCTCACTTAAGGTAGTTCAAGCATAAAATCACTTTTCGGCAGTTTCGTTTTCTAATAAATCCCAAAATTTCAGAATTTTTGTCCGTTTAGAATGCGAGATTATCTGTCATTAGAAGCATGTAAAACTTCATGCCCGCCCAACTATTATCTGTTGTATTAAAACAAATACTCGACAGAGTTTAAAAAAAAAATAGGATAGTAAAGATAAATATTTCTTAAATAAAAAAATTTTTAAAAAAATCGCGTTTTACTGTTTTGTTTTCGAAATATATTTATTAAAAATTTTTCACTCTTTCAAAATTACATTAATTTGTATATAAATATAATGTATGAGACCGGTTTTTGCCCTGATTATATAAGTCAATGCTAGAACAACCTTAAAAGGGTCTTCCAGGCCTTTCTGTCCTGGGCTTTCGCCTTCCAGTTCCCGGCTCCCATGCGGCGAAGATCTAGCGCAACATCTTGAACTAGATACTTGCCTTAAGCCTTATGGATGGCTCCCGTATACCATTTTTTTAAACTAGAAAAAAGCCTATTTTTAAACGGCAGAGCACATTTTCTTCAGACAGAGCTAGGAATTATTCCGATTAAACTTAGCCTTCAAATAAAAAACACGCATTGAAATCGGTCAATCTGTTTGGGGGCAACAATGACAGAGCCTTCAAAATTCTATTCTATCCTCACACCCCTATTTTTGCATCGGGGGTTGAAAATATTGAATTGAACAATGAATTAAAAAATTAAAATAGATAAAATTATTCAAAAATACTAACAATTTGATTTTGAAAACATTTTTCGCGAAAATTCAACAGAACTCGTTTACAAAGTAAATATGTTCGACAAAATGATGTAGTTTTTAGGTTTGGCAGCTTATCGAGTTTTTGTACTGTTTAACTGCTGTACAAAGGTTCGGTGAAAAAACCGAATGCATGACCAAATATTACAAAAATTGTAAACATATTCCACTGTAAAAATTGAGTTAAAAATTTTGAAAGTGGACCATAAATCAAATACAAAAAAATCAATTGAATATGATTATATTTATTTGTACTGATGCCGCATAATGAATCACATAAATGTATCGGATACAATTCAATGGATTTTCAGATTATATATTAGAGTTCCGTATACAAAAAACCACATCATTTTTTTTTTCATTCGACCATTAGATAGATACATAGATTGTAGAGGCTAAATGCTCTGGACAGGCTACACTTCGACCTTAAGGTCCATTGTGATGCCTAACGATGTGAGGATGTGAGTGGAGTGTAAGGAATTTTTGTGTATAGACTAGGAATTGGTAGGATATGCGGCTTCAGCCGACTATGATAGGAACTATGCCGATATTCATCTGGAGTTCGTGAAGGAAACTGTAGGAAACTTTCTCAAGCATAGCCAGTTACTTCGTTCTTGTCCATACGCCGATTAACCGTCCCTTTTTTTCTTCATCAACTGTCGATGTCGGGATTCGAACTCATAACCTCTCAGTTTCCAAGTAGACATACTGCGCAAACATAACGCCTTAGACTGGTTACGCATCTTAAACTGTTTTAGTATTTTGTTTGATATTCGTATAAATGTAATGGTTCAGTAGTGTTCTTAGATAGTACTCAGTGCTGGCTCTAGTAGTATGAAATGATATGAAGTATGATTGATAATATATCGAACAGTAAGTATTTATTTTCAATTAATTTTGATTTTATAATTTGTGATTCGTGTTTTTAAAGATTGATATTTATTGATTTATTCCAATATTAAATATTATTTATATTTTATTGTCAACATAAATGTTTTTAATGGATCTTTTGTTTCAATATATTATTATTATTATTATTATTTGATTTTATATTATTATATATTTATATATATCTGATCTCATATATATATATAATCATTTCAACAACATGGGTAGTCTACTCTAATAATCATTTCATTCCTATATAGAAATATTATTATATACATTTGACGTTAATACTCAGCTATAATGCGGTCGAAAATCTTTTCTAATATGAAAAATGAAATATGTAACTGTTAAGAATGTACGAGCGCTGGAGCTTTAAAAAGATAAGGGCTTGATTTTTTTTGAACATGCAGTTGAAGTGCATATAAATAAATTATAAAACTCTGAGGCCCCCCCGGGTTACGTGGGTGTTGAATTAATTATTTAATTACATTTCAAATTTTGCCCTAATTCCTAGAACATTTATTTGTATTTTATAAATACGTATTTCGACTACAACATAGTCATCATCAGTATGAATTATCTAATCGTAATTATCTCTGGTATATGGATTCAGTGATATGTTGCTTGTTGCTAATTTGGTGCGTGTCTCACAATTATATTAAAAAAGTTTTGTCTTTTATATGATTTCACTGAGAGTATGATCTGACCTGAAGGATTATTTGAGTTGACTGACTAAAGGATTAAGTGTGTGAAGAACCCCACCCATTTATTAACGGTAACCTTTTGTGACTATGCGGCGTTGTTTTTGTCACTAAAGTGAGGGTGTTGATTGAAGCTAACCTTGATATTCGGGTATTAGATTTTTTGAAAATGGTTTAATTTTATTAAATCAGAATTTGGAATTGGGCCATTTTCTAAATTCATTATCTGTTTTCTTAATTTGTGTATGTAGATATGCTTTCGTATGCATCTAATTCTGTGGGGTTTTGTACCGATTTCAGTAGTTTTAGTAGTTTCAAAAAACCAAAGAGTTCTCTTTGATTATTTTAATAATCTTTATTAATTATTTAATGTTAAAGCTCAAGTTTTAATGCATTGCTCTTATGGAGAAACCCATCAACGTCGACATATTTTGATAATTTTCACTTGGAATAAAAAAAAACTACTCAATCAAAAATAGAAATATTAATACAAAGATTGATCCAATAAAATTCCGGTATGACGGGTCTAAAAAAAAGATATTTAAGGAAAAAACTGAGATTTCGGTAAATTAAAATTCTGTCGACGATAGCTTAATTACCCGAAGTTTTTTTCTTAAATATCTTTTTTTTTAGGCCCGACATACCGAAAATAATGAATTTAAAGTCCACAATACACTTTATTGTGGACTTTTATGAATGTACTATATAAGATTTTGAAGAGTTTTAGAAATGGACTATATCTAGTGCTAGTACATCCTTAAACATAAAATCTACTAACATTTAACCGTAAATTTAATCGAGATGAACTATCTGAATGTTCTAGTAATTATAATAAATGATCGTACTAATTTGGCCATAGTAATTTGATTTGGTTCCTTCCTCGGAGAAAATTCGCTAGTGACGAATTTTTTTAATTGGATTCATTAAAATTTTAATAAATCGAAAAATTTCAAAAGTTGTAACATGACTACACAAAAATAAACCGTTTGATATAATTTATGAATAGCAAACTAATTAAAATTTACTAAAAAAAAAAACACCGATCAAGAGTGAATCGGGCTCGTACAATCAGGGTTCTGTACTTAATCAACAAGTTATCACAAAAACATTTCGTGTTTTCAAAAACTACAGAAACATCAAAATTTAGGAATTTTTGATACCTAGAAAATCGAGATAAAATCATCTTTTTTGTTCCACTTTTTGATTTTATAACCAATTTTACAAAGAAAGTATTTTTATAATTCATAAACGTAGACCTTTCAAAGGACACTTTAGGTTTGGTGTTGTTGATGTCCAGTATGGAATACATTTAGATCGTGAGGTCTATTGTGATACTAAAATGGGGCTGACCCATGCTTCCTACTACTCCTCAAATCATTTGGAGGTGTTCACGTATCGCAAAAGGGCTTTGGCGCCACTTGAGTTCAGAGAGGTCGTCAAGAGAGACATAAAAACATTGCCTAGAACAACTACTGGTGCTGGAAAAACAGAACAATGTTAAATTGATCTGGGTACCAGGTCTGAAACAAAAAATCAGATACCTTAACAAAGAAGGGAGTCGGAATACCCTTCATAGGCCCAGAGCCTATTTTAGGAATTCCAAAGACTGCATGTAAACAAGTGATCCACGAGTGAATAAATCTTAAACACCGTGGTCACTGGGAAAATGTACCGCAGCAAAAGCTCGGGAAAATAGTGATTCGGAATGCATCCAAGATGCTGTCCCTCGTTGCACTGAACCTGAACAAGATACAATTGCGGAAGGTTACCGAATTCATCACCGGACATTATCTCCTGCGGAAACATTTACACACAATGGGACTCCATGATGGATCCATTATGTGCAGATTGTGTAGCGAGGAGGAAGAAACATCCAACCACATTATCTTTAACTGCGAACCTCTCGATTACAGCAGATACAAGATATTCGGTGAATCTCATCCCGAATATATGAACCTTCAGGAAAACATGATTAGCAAGATCCTGGCTATTGCCAAGATGTGTGAGAGGCGAATCTCATCGATCTGAAGTAGATGGCGGAGCATAATAGGACATAGAGTCGAAGTGCAACTCATCTATATACCCCAAGATATGGGAGAAGATATTCAGATAGATACCCCAAGATATTGCCAAGATGTGGGAGAGGCGAATCCCCAAGATATGGGATATTCATAGAATATCTCTTCTTCAGAGAATATACCCCAAGATATATTCGATTATATTCAGGCGAATCTCGTCGGTCTGAAGTAAATGGGGGAACACAATAGGGCATAGGGTCGAAGTGCAACTCATCGATATACCCCAAGATATATTTATCTAACTATCTATCATACGGAATCCTAAAAACATAGGAAAAACAAAAAAATGTTAATTATTGTATATTTTTTTAATTACAACAACAACGTCTGTCTCAAGCTTAGTAGTAATTTTGCAACAATATTTGTTATTTTTAGTGACTGTGTTGTTGATACCTAAAGTAGTATGCAGATGAAGGAAACGCAACAAAAAAAAAAGAAGCAAACCCGTTACGAAAGCAATTAAATTTCACAAAACAGTGTTTTAAACGTTGGCGCGCTCACTTCAAGACGATGCCATGCAATGTGGTGACGACGAATGAGCCCATAAAACACGCGAACGAAACTACACTGAAAAAAATGTGTAAAGTGCGTCAAGGATAAATAAATAAAAAACAGTAAATTAATGCTGACAATGTCTTAGTATTACAGTTAATTGGGGAACGGGGTTGAAGGGGATAAGGGTTGTGAAAAAAATATATATGACTCCCTTATGTATTTTTTTTTTTAAATGTACTGTGAATCCAATGCACTCAAATTGAAATAATATTTGTCAAAATATTATGAGAATGGTGGTGGTGAGAATGCCATTGGTCGTGGGTTCGATTCCCATTCAGGATTTCTCAAGAATTTGATATCAAAGAATGTTATTGTCTAGAGTGTAAATCAGAATTAAAATAAAAGTCCCGAATATTTGGACATTAATTGTCTCAAATCGTTATCGCAGACATAACGGCGTTATGTCTACGCAGTATGCCTACTTGGAAACTGGGAGGTTCTGGGTTCGAATCCCGACATCGACAGTTTGTCAATTATTATGAAAAAAACGGGGCGGTTAATTGACTAAACTGTCGGCGTATGGACTAGAACGAAGTAACCGTCTATGCTGGAGAAGGTTTTCTGCAGTTTCCTTCACGAACTCCAGATAAATATCGGCATAGTTCCTATCCTGAAACCGCATATTCTACCAATTCCTAGTCTATACACAAAAATTCCTTCCACTCCACTCACATCCTTAGGCATCACAATGGGGACCTTATGGTCGAAGTGTAGCCCATCCGGGGTAGCCTCCATAATCTATCTACACAAATAATAATTTGGACTAAATTTCAGTTCAGTGTGTTTACAAAAATACAAGTAAAGAAAGAAAAAAAAACGATTTAAAAGAAACAGTTTAAATATCTGCCAACGAGTTTTTAAAACTAAAAAATGCAAATTTATTTGGACGTAAGATATATAACGCGCGATATAGGTACTTGTTTACAAGTGTTACTAATTCTTTAGCACCAAAACAAAAAAAAAAAAAGAAATAATTTCCAACTACTGTATTTTAAACATCGTACAATGGGGTTTAAATAGCTATGTATATTACCCACCCTCATACTATAAGGGTTGTAATTGAGTGAGAGGGGTTTTTTGTTGGTATCACAACTAATGGTACAATAAGGAAATTTGCAAGTATGATTTTTTTTTATGTTAGATACCATGACCCGACCTTTAACATTTCGACTCGATTTTTCCGGGGGAGGTTTAAGAAAATTTATTCATTCTAGCTGCTTTTTTTTTTATATATTTTGTCACCAGTGTGTTTGTTCTTTTAAAATATAATTATAGACTTTTTAAAATTGACTTACGTACGACACAATAATAAATCGAACATTTTTTTTTTCTTCGTTTCCTTAAGGGGATATAAGAAGAGAATTTTAAAATAAGGGTAGGTAATTTTTTTTTCTACCCTTAGGAAAATACATGTGTAGAGTATATTATGATTGATATCGGTACTTTGTAAAGCTTAGAAATAGAATGATTTCAAAAAAAAAAAACAAAAAAAACAGGGAATGTAAGAAGATTTAACTACTGTTTTTGAAACTAATAAATAAATTCATTTTCTAAAAGGAAAATTTCTATGATGACCCCGCTGTTATATTAATTATTATAATAATTAGAACATTAAAATTGCAAATATATCTGTAAATATTAGATTAGGTAAAAATTTACAGTAAACTTTTTGTGCTCCATTCTAGTCTAGCACGAGTCGGCGCGCGCACAGAGTGTCGGAATCATTTGGGGGCAATTTTTTTGTTAGAATACTTGTCAAAATATGCTAAATATTTGAGAAATGCAGATTTCCGTGGTGAATTTCTATAATATTTAGCATTTTTTGGTAGCATTCTGACATAAAAATAGCCATCGAAAAGTTTCCGATAGTCGTGCTAAGTCTCCTTTATTGGAGATCCTTGAACCTGGGAGGTTATCGGTTTGAATCCCGACATCAGCAGTTTGTCAGTTATTAAGAATAAAAAAAGGGGGCGGTTAATTGACTAAACTGTCGGCGTAGAAGAACGAAGTAACCGGCTATGCTTGTGAAGGTTTTCTGCAGTTTCTTTCACGAACTCCAGATGAAAATCGGCATAGTTCCAATCATAGTCGGCTGCAGCCGCATATCCTCCCAATTCCTAGTCTATACATAAAAATTCATCACAATGGACCTTATGGTCGAAGTGTAGCCCGTCCAGGGCAGCCGCTACAATCTAAGTCTCCTTTAAACCCTTTCTATCTCCTTGACTGGCTTTGACTTTTGTCCATTAACAAATTTAGCATTTCAAATACCTGCAATTTCATTCCGATTGCTTGTACTATGGGCCACAAAAGTAGCCACCTATTTTTCAAGATTTGTACCTTATTTATTCGGTTTTTGGGAAAATGTTTCGAATAAAAGTTGTTAGTATATTTATAATGAACAACTTTTATTTGAAGCATTTCTTCGAAAACCGAATGAATTAGGTACAAATCAATAATAAAATTTTGAAAAATTGTGTACTAACTAAAGTTTCAAATTTTTGCAGTAGATTTATGCCAAATCCATATAGTTTTCGAAAAAATATTTCAAATAAAAGTTATTCGTTATAAAAGTATTAACAACTTTTGTTTCAAACATTTTTTCGAATATGGAATGAATTCGGCACAAATTACAGTATAATTTGGGAAAAAGATAACGCCAATTAAAATGGTTTTATTCTTAGTCTATAATAAATTTGTTTTGGAAAATTTGGATTTAATGTCAGTGGTTTTTGGAATTTGGGAACAAGTTTTAATCATCGACTTTAATGTAATATGAATTTTATATGAATGTTTGAGAATAGAAAGAATATCGTGACAATAATAATCTTTCCGCTTATATCGTTATAGCGATGTTTATAATTCGTTTCAACTATAAACGCCCCGAAAACATTTAACGCATTATATAAATTCGTTTTCAATTAGAATTTATCGTTAATAATAATAATAATATTTTGTTTGTTTTCAACGAAATAAATCCTTGTTAAAAAGAATTCACTTTTAAATAAGAAATAATTCTTACCGGAACAGATTTATCTCATCAAAAATATATGCAAAAAGGATCAAGGTATTGCATTTATATTTTTTGATTGTTAGTCAGATTTAAGATCACAATTAATCAAAATACCTAAAGAGATCTCATTTGTCTTGAATTGTTGTAACTCGAAAATCAGCAACATAGGATATTTACCGCTTTTTTACTCTGAAAAACATGAGTTACTGCTTTTATTCACTGTTTTGATTATTTATATGTATATTTTGTTTCAGTGAGGTTAGAAATATATATCTTTGAAACCGTAAGAGATAGAAAAAAAATTTAAGAACACAAAATCTTCACCTTTTGAAAATAAACAACTTTTGTTTGAAAAATTTTTTCATAAACTCAACAGTTTTCTCATAATTTGTGATTACATGTTCCTCGTAAAGTGAATTGTTCACAATTCGAATACGCAGGATTGTTAACAATTCAATCATTGATATACAACTCAGTATATACTGGGTATTCAAATAATTAACTCAGTTAGTTGTTACATTACTTGTTTTATAAATGATATGTAGAGAATCATCGTAAAAATCGATTAGCATCAAAATTAATTAAAGGCAGTAAAAGAAATTCACTACCTTTTTTACCTAAGCACGAAAGTATAGACAAATAGACAAAGGCTACAAACTTAAAACACTTTTTGTTTCAGCCGAGGATTAAAAATGTATGTAATTAAAAAATTAGCTCATTTTGAGGCAATCTTTAAAATATGCCACTTATGCAAGGAAAAAAATTTGTTGTTTTGCATGATTGACATAAATTGATAGCATATAAAATAAATGGCACGTGCAAGTGAAGTCAAGTTATAAATAATGAAGCTAAACTAAGTTCAAATAACATACAAAGATATTTCTCCATTAGTCGTGCATTCAACCTAATTTTAGAAAAAAAAAATCTAGTTATCAATTTCTTCGAATTGAATCTGGTAGATATAGAGAGCTACTAGATAGCTGCTAGCTGATTGCTGCTAGCTAGCTAGCTAATGAATGAATAAATATTGAAAAAGAATATATAAAAATGATTGAATATTAAATATAAAATTCATACAAAAATGGAAAACAAGTAATTCAACTTATTATTTTGTAATATCAAACTGCAGAACTGAACTGCAGTTTACTATCTATCATTTGTATTTGAAATGTGTGAAATATTTTACGAATTACAAGTTTTACGAATTACATTTTTATATATATAATAGTTTAAAGTTGAGATTATTGTCTAAACATACCATACCTAACGTTCTATTAGGATTCCGTAACCAAATTCACTAATCAATCAAATTAAATGAGATAATAGGTAATATGCATGAAAATTTTTGTTCACTTGAATTGAAGCATGTTTACTTGACAAATATCAAGGTAAAATTACTTTTTAAATAACTTTAAAAATAAGCGAGATATGAATGATTGAAATTCCCGATTAGACAAAGAGGGTGATAGCCCTCTTGATATGTTATGTGACGTCATATTACACTTTCACCATTTAAAATACACGTAAAACTCTGTTTTTAGTATTTTTGCAAGAAAGAGACAGATAATAATCCTTAAAAGCTTATAGCTTCCTTGATATTTGTCGGATTTTAATTTCGTTTTTAAATATTATTACAGTATTAACAGTATTTTCATATTCTGAAAATAAATGTAAAAAAAATTTTCCATGCATATTCCCTATTGTTTAAACAATAACTTCTTTGTTAATGGATGTACTGTTTATTTTATTTCAATACATGTATAAAACATTATTTATGTTTTATACACCTCCTTTGAGAGCCAAATCATACAGGAAAAGTGGGAAATGAGACAACGGACGACCTTGCAAGGAAAGAAGTATGTACACCTTCGGAGTCCTTCTGTGGACTTACGCAAAGAACTCAAAGAGGTAACGAGTTTCGCTCTGGATATCTCTTTCCCAACATAGGCAGGCAAAAAGTCCTAAATTTTCATAGATTCTGTGTCTACCTGATCAGAAATAAACTGCGTCTGCGGGCGGGTTTCTTCGTGACACATTGTAAACTGACGGGACATCTCCGAAAGCTTAGGTTAGAAACAGGTGCAGGTTTTACAAGGAGTGGAAATAAACTCTTGAACTGTCACGTCTTGATAGATAAGAGAATCTTATGTCTAGATTACTAGAACTTTGGGTACAGGCGAGTTTCCTCGTGACGCATTGTAAACTCATCTCCAAAAACTGAGATTTGAATCCGACGATAGGTGCGGATTTTGCAATGAGTCGAAAGGAAAAACTCCTTAACACTTGATGCCTATTCTAGTGCCCTGATATATAAGAGAATCATAAGTCTGGATGCCTAAGGTGCTTCTTCGGACGGGTTTCCTTGTGACGCATTATAAATTATAGGAAGATCTCCGAAAGCTGAGATTAAAAATCGACGGCAGATGCAGATTTTGAAAAGAACAACAAACTTCTCTCAACACTTAATGGCAGCTTGAAGTACCTTGATAGATAAGAGATTCGGACGTCTAAATGCCTACTAGGTGTCCCCAGGGAACATACAATTACAGATTCCGTACTTTCGCGGCTTGCAGGTACTAGGAGTAACACAATTTAATTTCCAGGTCGTTATTTTTTTCTACAATCGGTATTTTACAATCTGGAACTCACATTCAAATACATATGAGAGTGTACTTTCAGTTTGCCCGTTTAATATGTTCAGTTTGTTTCACAATTGATCGATTTTTTTTTTTACCTTTACCTTTTTTTTTACCTTTCTAAAAATTTATGTAGCTTATTAATAAATTGTATTAAATAAATAAGTTTAATTCTTTTTATAAAAAAAAAAAATTATTTATTACAAAAGGTTGATTCAAACTAATCGTAATTGAACATAAAACAAGTAGAAAATAACAACTCACTGAATTAATTGATTAAATACCCGGTATATCCTGAATATAGGTAAAAAAGTTTATAACAAAAGTTGTTTATTTTTAAAGAAGAAACATTTTTATTCTATCTTTTATAATTTCAAAGATGGGCAGTTTTACCCATTTTGCCCAAACATGGTCCGATGTTGTCCATTCACGAACTGGACCTTCCTATTTTAGAACACATATACAAAATTTCAGCTCGTTATCTCTTTTTGTTTTGGAGCTATCGTGTTCCCAGATGGAAGAACAGACGGACATGCGGAAATGGCTGAAACACCTATGCCAAACATTTATGCCTGCGATTAATATTTTCAAGCGTTACAAAGTCGGGACTAAACTGAATATACCTTGTATATTTACATATACCGGGTATAATAACGACAGTGTTCATATTTAGGTAATTAATAAACAGCTTGAGCTTTTTTTGTCAACGCTTTCTATGATATATAAAATAATTGATTCCGTACTGTTCATACAAAGATGGTAGCTCACACGATTTGCGTGATCAAGGTGTACAAACCTATTATTTAGATATGTTCTCAAAATTTACGGTGACCCCGACGTTGTGTGTAAACATTAGTATTAATGCTAAATATATATCAGAATCAAATTACATTCAATAATCTTAATTACAATTAATTATATTAAAAATAAATCATTTGTGTGAATATGACTTTATGATCACATTCTTTTTATAAAAAATAATCAATTTCAAATTAAATCAATCTTTCAAAATTTATTTTATTAGACATTTGGGTAATTTATTAAAATTTTTTTGTAATTTATTTGGAAATTTATTTATTTATTTTTTTTCAATTAAAAGTGAAATTTTAAGGTGTATATTTAAGGTTGGTGTAATATTATTTATAGTATTTATAAAAAATTTACATTTCAAATAATTTTTCAATTTACATTTTTTTCTAATTAATTACAAATCAACATTTCTGATATTGCTTTTTGACACCTGGTATCATATAAATTTTCTCATAGTTGATATGTTTCTTTTGTCTAGTGATTTAATAATGTCAAAACTGTCCTAAGCAATTACTTTCAGATTCAATTACCTTAAGGTAGTGCTATTGCACTACCTTAATGGTGTTGAAAAACTTCGGCTCAGAATTCACATCAAATATATGAACAGACTTAGATAGATAGATAGATTAGGCTGCTCTGGAAGGGCTACACTTCGACCATAAGGTCCATTGGGATGCCTAAGGATGTAAGGATGTGAGCGGAGTGGAAGGAATTTTGTGTATAGTCTAGGAATTGGTAGGATATGCGGCTGCAGCCGACTATGATAGGAACTATGTCGATATTCATCTGGAGTCTTGAACAGCAGAAAACCTTCTCAAGCATAATTAAAAAAATAGAGCGGTTAATTGACTAAACTGTCGGCGTATGGACAAGAACGAAGTAACCGGCTATGTTTGAGAAGATTTTCTGCAGTTTCCTTCACGAACTTCAGATGAATATCGGCATAGTTCCTATCATAGTCGGCTGAAGCCGCATATCCTACCAATTCCTAGTCTATACACAAAAATTCCTTCCACTACACTCACATCCTCACATCCTTAGGCATCACAATGGACCTTAAGGTCGAAGTGTAACCCGTCCAGGGAAGCCTCTACAATCTATCTATCTAAGATAAAAACTAGTTAAGTGTAGGATCACCTTAAAATTGAAATAAATATTAGATTTATTAAGTCTGAATTGAAAATAAATATTGAATGCGAAAATAAAAACCAGTTTACTTTAGGATCACGTTAAAAAATTAAAGAAAATATTCAGATTATTAAAATTTTGATGGATTATGAAGTTAAAAACCAGTTAACTGTATAGGATCACCTTAAAATCAAACTAAGTATTATGATTATTAAGTGATTTAATAAAACATAAGGAAATCAAATCAAAAAAAACCAATGAATATACTTATTTCGATAGAATAACCTTGAAAAAAGAAGCGAACAAAGATAAGGGGTTGTGTAGTATATTATATATACATATACATACAGTATATGTATAAAGTTCAACAGCTATTCATCAATCCCCGGAGAGAATGGCAGCAATTTCCGGAGCATGTCACTTTGAGCCCGGAACTTAGAGATCTGTTGATATTGATAACACCAGCAGTAGTGTGTTTGTTGTTGTGAGGAAAGAATTGACTGTATTTCAGTTCAGCGTACACTTGAATGACAATTTGAATCTTTAGAACGTCATCGAATGCTTACAACCCCTTTTTCAACTTACAAATGTTTATTAAGAATGTTTGTATATACATGAGATATTAAGGGATCATCTCGAACAGTCGAATAACACACCAAGTCTGTGTACAAAAGGGTGCCAGAAATTAAACTATTTACGAAGATATTGTTACTTTTAGTCACCTTTGTTTATTGTTAATATGTCTAATAATGCTTTTTTTTTTGTATACAGGGTGGATTTTTTATACATGAAAACGAAATAAGATTTCAATCGCTGATAACTTCGAGACTAATAAGGCGTTTACAATGTTTACAAACACAACATATAGATCATTTCATATCTGTCGCGATGTTTGTTTTGCCTGTAACGTCCTTGTACCAGTGTAGGCGCATGCGCATGAATGGTTACGAATTAGCTTTGTGTAATCTTATAAACTGATGTAGCGTTGAAACGCGTTTAGTTGAGTTCTGGTGCCAAAATAAAAAGCTTGTGGTCACAAAAATCGTGCCCTTTTTTCAAAATTTTACAATCATTTTGTGCCTTATTCATTCCGTGTTTGGGAAATATTTCGAATAAAAGATGTTCATAATAATAATAATTAGAAAGAGGGGTACTGCAAATGGGTCTTTAGCACCTAGACCAACGGGTCCTCTGTGGCCTCCTTGAGAGGTGCTATTTTAAGCAGATGAAGCTGTAGAATTCTGTCGAGGCCAGACGGCCCAACAATTTTTATTCGAAACATTTACCCACCGAATGAATAACGGCACTTGCATGACCATGCAAATTTGAAAAAAGGTACGTGTGGCCGGGGTCTAAAATTTTACAAAAGGTCGATTAAAAAATTGAAATCGATGCAACTACAATTACTTCGATAAGACAATTTAGCTAGGGGTGGAAAATTGAAATGCTTACATCCGGCCCTGACCCGCTTAAACAATAAATATGTAATCCACGCGAGCGGAACCGCTAGTACAACTAGTTTCCATATAATATCGCATCAAGCCACTGTTTATAAGTAATTTAAAAATGATTTAATAAAATTCCAAAAGCAATTGATTCTCAAAAAAAAAAAACACCAAATCATAAACAAAACACTTTTTTCAATCACAGAGCAGGGAAGAGAGATGGGAGGATTTTTTTTTATGTAAAAAAAAAAAACCAAACATATTCTTTTCGGTCCAGTGATTTATAAGACAAAAAAAAACAGTCAATTTTTCAAAAAATTTACGTTGGATTAAAAAAATATTGCAAGTCATTTTCATTTGAGATAATATTTTTTAAAATAAAAAATTACATTATAGGCAGAAGAGGCAAACCAGTGGTTCTTAAGGATGTACGAGCACTAGATATAGTCCATTTATAAAATTCTTCAAAATCTTATATAGTACATTCATAAAAGTTCACAATAATGTTTATTATTTTTTGTTGTAAATTAATATTAAAATTTAATTTACGCCCGTTATACCGGGCTTAACAAAAAATATATTTAAGATTACCGGTAATTAAGCTACCGCCGACAGAAATAAAATTTACCCGAAACCTCAGTTGTTTTCTTAAATATCTTTTTTTTAGGCTCGGCATACCGGAATTTTTTTTGGATCAATCTCTTTATTAATTTTTCTATTGCGTAGTTTTTATACCCTGTATATGTAAATATACAAGTTATATTAAGTTTAGTCCCCACTTTGTAACGCTTGAAAATATTAATCCTTGAAAAAAATGCTTCACAACGGTATTCATAAAATGGCCTAATTCGGCCATTTCCGCATGTCCGTCCGTCTGTCCATCTGTCCGTGAAGCGGATAACTCAAAAACGAAAAGAGATAACGAGCTAAAAATTTTTGTGTGTATTCTAGAGCAAAAAAGTAAGGTCAAATTCGTTAATGGGCAAAATCGGAACGTGTTTCCCCCTTGCTAGGAGGGGGGAAAATATACGTCTTGGAAACCGTAAGAGATAGAAAAAAAATTTTTTAACAAAAAATCTTCTTCTCTTTAAAATAAACAACTTTTGTTTGACAATTTTTTTCATAAACTCAATAGTTTTCTCATAATTTATGGAAATGTTTGTTCCTCGGAAAGCGAATTGTTAACAATCCAATCACTGATATATAACTCAGTATATACTGGGTATTCAAACAACTAATTCAGTTAGTTGTTACATTACTTGTTTTTTATTCGTCTTATTTTATTTCAAGTGAAAATTATCAAAATATATGTGAAAATATGAGTTTCTCCATAAGAGCAATGCATTAAAACTCGAACTTTAACATTAAATATTAAATTCAAGACCCACGTGACCTTCCTTGAAACTTTTAAAATTGATTTATATGCACTTCAATTATATGTTAACAAAAAAATCAAGCCTTAATCTTTTTGAAGCTCTAGTGCTCGTACATCCATAAACTCTTGAAAACAAGCTGCACCACAGAGAATTGTTTTCAAAACAGAAATATATGAACGATGTTCGAATGTTATTTGTGAAATGATTTTTTTGTTGTGTGCCTCAATTATTTAAGACGAGAACAATGGACTACAACACAACTGAACTGTAATTTTTTTCCACAAAATAAACAATTGAAAAATTTTATTGAATCAGTTTTTCGATTCTAATTGATAGACATGCAGCGTACTAGTAATTACATTTTAGTTAACAACAAACAAACAATTGAAATCATTTTGTTTTAGCAACCGAGAGAGATAACTCTCAACCAACTCTCCTCAGTGCTACCAATTTTTGTGTGTTTTTTTTTTTTTGTTTCAACTTCGTGTTTCGTTGATAAAAATTCAACCAAATACAGAAAATTAAATTCTCTAAATATTTTGTTCAATTATTTTTATTAGTCGTTTATTCGGACATCAGATTTTTGAACTTGTTTGCTTCTGTGCAGATGTGATCGATTTGATAAAAATGTTTTCGTACACATGGCCACAAAAGTAATGATCCAATTTTGCGACAAAATTGTTTTAATTGATTTGTCCCTTATTTATTCGGTTTTTGAAAAAAAAAACGCCAGTCGGGACCTTTCAGTTATATTATACTAACGGAAGTGACTAGCGTTTACTTAATTTGACATTTAAGTAATATGTCTAAATATTTATACCATTCATCTTGTATAGAAGTCGAACCCACGACCACAAGGTGGCCATTCTAGATCACCCTGTGCATCTAGAGCACCCTGACATCAAGATAGTGAGAGGTCATATGCATTCCATTACCATAATATCAACTTACCAACTTACCAACTTTCGTCCCTTATTTTACCCCCTTGTGCATAGAGAGTTAGCCTCTTTGTTGCACTCTGAAGCAGTACCTTCCCGAGCTCTTGCCGCGGTACTTTTTTCCCAGTGATCACGGTGTTTAGCATTTGGCCACTCGTTGATCACCTGTTTACATGCAGTCCTTGGAATTCCGAAGATAGGCTCTGAGCCAGTGAAGGGTATTCCGACTCCCTTCATTTTACCCCCTTAGGGAATGGATTTCTAAAAACGCTGATGCAACTGACTTTTATTTATAAACAGAAGTCTTAACACCAGTTTCCATGTTTCTAACTTAAAAAATGACGAACTTCCATACAAACTTTCATCTCCAATTTAACTCCCATAGGAGATAAATTTTCTTAGTGCTCGATTACGTTATAAAAGAAACTCCTGAGCAAAATTGCATGCTCTAGACACACCAGTTTAGGCTGTGCGTTGTCTGTTAGTCAGTATCTTTCAGATTTGTTATTCATTCGGTTTTCAAAAAAAAAAACTTCGTGTCAAAGTTCTAAATAAACTAACAACTTGTATTCGATACAGTTTTCCAAAAGGTACAAATCAAATTTTGAAAAATGAGCGATACTTTTGTGGCCCATGGTATTCTACTACAAAAGGAAACGAACTTTTTGAAACAATTGTCATTCTTCGACAGATTATTGTTAGGTCGTTCGAATATTGATCCGTACGGTTTGTTATTAATTCGGTTCACGCATTTAACAGATTTTATTACAAATTTCATTTGTAAGAAAGTAATTATTAATATAGTCCAGAACCTATGTACTATAGTCGTGCAAAATTGTCTATATGCGATTTTATACCAGCAAAGTAAAAACGATTGGACAAATTCTATATCACTTTGGGTTGCGACTTGAATTAATCACTGATCTCTATATTATCTTTATCTAGAGAGTTCAGACTACATGATGTTCGCACGCACGTACTATTTAAACTTAATTAGATCATAATAATTAGATCATAATTACCTGCTATGATTGTTTAACAACTATATATACCTACCTCAAAAGAACATGTCACAGACGAGAGTTGTTGGTAGTATTGGCCAACTACCGGGCGTGGTTGGGTCCACTCTTCTATTTTTAACAGTAGCCAATATCAGATTAGGTGTTTGCTTCGTCTGGAAGGCATAACTCTGCCATTACCGGACGTTTGATCAACTTTCTAATAAAGATTTGTGTTAATTTCAGAGAAAAACTAGTAAAACTAACTGAGTTACTTGTTTAAATACTCGATATTAAATGAGTTAATATTCAATGCATTAGCAGTTTATTTTAGCTGCGCTGAAATTGTGAAAAGTTTGAAACAAGTTGTGAAAAAGTAACATTTTTCGTCTTTAAACTTATCTTCTATCTCTTAGGATCTCAAAGATGAATATTTTCTACCCAGGCGGGGGTGGGGGTGCAAGACCTGATTTTGTCTTTTCACGAACTTTCACTTTTTAGCTTGAGAACACACACAGAAACTTTCAGATTGTTATCTGTTTTCGTTTTTGAGTTATCGTGTCTATGGGCAGACAGACATGCGCAAATGAACTAAGTAGGTCATTTTATGAACATCTATACCAAAAATTTGATATTAATATTTTCAACAGTCACAAGCTCGGGATCAAACTGAATATACCCTTTTCTTTTCTTTTGACCTTTTCAGTTTGACCTATATTCGCCTCAAAGGGCTAACTGAGTTACTTGTTTAAATACTCGGTATATATCTGAGTTCCTTTTCAATGCGTTAATAGTTTATGTTAGCTGCGTTGAAATTTGTCCTTTGATCGCCTCAAATGGTCCATTTGACTCTAAATCTGATTAGGACATTCGATTGCCCGCAAAATAATTACATAAGAAACTACAATTAGTTAAGGATGTACGAGCACTGAAGCTTCAAAAAGGTTAAGGCTTGATTTTTGTTTACATGTAATTGAAGTGCATATAAATCAATGATAAAAGTTTTAGCGGGGGTTACGGGGGTCTTGAATTTATTAATTAATGTTAAAGTTCAAGTTTTAATGCATTGCTCTCTTATGGAGAAACCCATATTTTTACACATATTTTGATAATTTTTACTTGGAATAAAATAAGACGAATACAAAAAAAAAACTACGCAATAGAAAATAGAAATATTAATAAAGAGATTGATCCAATAAAATTCCGGTATGACGGGTCTACAAAAATGATATTTAAGAAAACAACTGAGGTTTCAGGTAAATTTTATTTCTGTCGATGGTAGCTTAATTACCCGAAATCTCAGGTTTTGTTCTTGAATATCTTTTTTATAGGCCCGGTATGACGGGTCTATACGACAAAAAATAATAAACATTATTGTGGACTTTTATGAATGTACTGTATATGATTTTGAAGAATTTTATAAATGGACTATATCTAGTGCTCGTACATCTTTAAACAGTTCTATGCGAAGTGAGTGTTTGGTAGCAACTCTTGGTAGCTTCTAGTTAAATTATTATAAAACATACACTTAACAGGAGGTGCCAAAGGCGAGTAGGTGAAACATGAATTTGTGTTAATGGTATTATTATCGAAGTTCGCACGCGAGATCAATTAAGACACTTTATTTTATTTCATAAATGTATGTTCGTATAATAAATATGTGGAAGGCTATAATTTAGATGATAAAATTGTCAATGATCAACAAGTCAAATAAAGCAAAAATTGTACTCTTTTTTAAAAACACACACAAATTATACTGGGGATTGTATGTTTTGTAGCAACAGTTTTTATTACTCACATTGAGAATAGTTATGGTGGGAGGAATATGCGCAGACATATTTACCATCACTAATCATGCGCGGAGGGTCGTGGGGGCCATAAACCCCCTCTCCTCATATTAGGTATAATTATCCTTCTTTCTAAAATCTTACATTGATATGGAAGAATGGTGTGAATGAAAACCAAGGTTCGAAGTAATTTATTAATTCTGAAAAAATTATGTCGCTACGCTTCCTGTAAGTGCAGCAACAGCAAAAGGATGAAGAGTGGCTTACCGGTCTTGCGTTACTAAATATCTATCGAGATATTGCCATTAATGTGGATGGCATTATCACGTCAATAGGGAATATGCATGAAAATTTGTTTTCACTTGAATTGAAGCATGTTTACTTGACAAATATCAAGGTAAAATTACTTTTTAAATAACTTTAAAAATAAGCGAGATATGAATGATTGAAATTCCCGATTAGACAAAGAGGGTGATAGCTCTCTTGATATGTTATGTGACGTCATATTACACTTTCACCATTTAAAATACACGTAAAACTCCGTTTTTAGTATTTTTGCAAGAAAGAGACAGATAATAATCTTTAAAAGCTTATAGCTTCCTTGATATTTGTCGGATTTTAATTTCGTTTTTAAATATTATTACAGTATTAACAGTATTTTCATATTCTGAATAATAATAATACTTATATTAATAATACTATTAATATTTATAATAATAATAATACTAATACAATTAATTATTAATAGGTTTCCATTTCTTACGCAGTCGGGGTTTTGTTTTTTTTTTAATTTATATTTTTGTCGATTTGTGAAATCGACTTACATCAATATATTTGAGTAATTCTCTAGCAACTTAACGTCAAGGCGGATAAATTCGAAATGGTTAAGGGTGAGGATTACTAGTGCAAAGAATAATCACTTTAAGGTCAAGAAAACCCAACAATGTTTTCAATAATATTTTGGTAGTACGTAGACGCGCTCATACATTGTAACCAGTTTTTAATATTTTGATATATAATTTCATGGTACACGGCAATTGAAAGTGAATCGGCTACACTCAAACACACAAAACTATTGATTAAATTTAGAACAATCGATTGATAAACTTTTGAAAATACTCTAGTGATCGATACCACATAAATTCTTACAAAAAAAAAAAAACAACAAAAAACAAAAAAACAAAACAAAGTTGAAAAAAAATTATAAAAAGCAGTAGACCTTTATGTGTCCAACGACTGCAAGAATGTCAATAAGAAGTGTATCATCAAATGCAAGTAATAGTTGATATTTCGATATGTCTAGTCACACGCTAGCATTTACTGGACTCCAATTAGGTCACTACAGAAGTATTCAAAACCTCCCGCCGCAATGATGTGATTCTGACTAGTTATCAAGTGGATGCGTTGGTAAGGAATTTTATAGAATAATTTAACACTTCCCAATTCTGCCACTTTTTAAGTGAGAGTAGGAAACGAGAGTCTCTAAAAACGGTTAACGAAGATCTTTGTACGTTTCAACAGATTTCCATCAAATATAAAGCGGCGAACATAAAAAATGGTTCCGAAAAGATCTAGTATCTTCAATCATTAGGCAAACCAGCGAAAACCTGATCCGAGATCTGCGAAAACAACCCCAAATTTTACTTAGAATACTTTGAGGATGTTTTGCCTAGGAGGATGTTTTACAAGGTTGCCTAGGCAAGTAATTAAAGTCACTTTATGTACTATCTTCTCTGACAGTTTCATCCTCTATAAAATCGGAACCATTTTTTACGGTCGTAAGAACAATCCAGATTAAACCAACCTTCAAATCAGTCCAGCTGTTTGGGAGTTACGACGCCACAAACACATAGATGCTTCGAACTTTATAATACTTCTTGTTTTGCGTCGGAGATTAAAAATTGACCAGTCCAAGTGGCCGAGCGGTCTAAGGCGTTATGTCTGCGCAGTATGCAGTACTTGGAAACTGGGAGGTTATAGATTCGAATCCCGACATTGGCAGTCTGTCAATTATTAAGAAAAAAAAAAGGGGTGGTTAATTGACTAAACTGTCGGCGTATGGACAAGAACGAAGTAACCGGCTATGCTTGAGAAAGTTTTCTGCTGTTTCCTTCACGAACTCCAGATGAAAATCGGCATAGTTCCAATCAGAATCGGCTGCACACAAAAATTCACTCCACTCACATCCTCACATCCATAGACATCACAATGGACCTTATGGTCGAAGATGCCATGGCAGCCTTTACAATCTATCTATCTATCTGGGATGAGAGTTAAGATTTTTCTACTTCACGACAGTTCATATTGTCAAAGAAAACAATTACAGGCAGATGTGTTCTTGGTGAAAGTCTGAAATAATCGTCAGATCTATCTGTTCTCATTAAATATCCGACCCATCATAGTTTTTGTGTATTTTTAATAACAGTTACGCTGTCAGGCTTTCCATATCCTTGAAACACTTGGAAATTCAACCTTCTTCTGCATTCATTATTCTTACAAAGGCCTCGAAAAATGTTTCTATATATTTTTCTTTCAATTTTAATGACAACTTCATTGTTTTCTGGCGTGAGAAATCTATCGAAATTAGAATCAAAGAATATTAACTGGTAAAATTGAGAAGCTATACTTTACTAAAAGTATAGCTTCTTCTTTTAAAAAAAAAAGAAGATACTAAGGCTAGCGTGTAACTAGATATGGTGTTTTTTTTTTTAAAAAGATAGGATTTGATATGTGTGTATGTGTTGTGCGTGTATGTTGGTCGGTCACTACTACCTCAATGGCAATGTTCTGTTGTGTCGGTCCCTGATCGGACACAATAGAAATGAATGTCTTAAAAACCAACAAGCTGCCTATCAGAAATGTAACAAAAATCAATTCGTATATCGTTTGATTTAAATTGTAAACTCTCAAATCAAAACATCAATTCATTCACTTTCACAATTTGTGCCAAAAATATTCTTTTTAATTTGAACTTCTCAAATTTACGGATTTGTCTAAAATTCGCTTCCAATATCTTTTACATGGGATTATTTCATGTTTGGTGTGATCAATTGTCCCCAACTATGTTATATCGTGCATATTATTTATTGTCCTTTAAATCAGAGGTGGGCACAGACAGCTCGTCTGAGCTGTGTTTCAATACAGGTTGTCCTACCGATTATTGCCCAATAATTATATAGTATCGTCTATAGTATAGTCAATATTTTATTTTTTTTGAAAAACAAATTATGCGAAAAATAATTTCCACTACTACAAAAAGTACTTTTCACTTTTTCAATGCAAAGTAGACTAACTCGAAGAACTCAAATTCCCACTTTATGTAAAATTTAACTTAATTCATCAAATTCCCATGACACTATACTGAGCATACTCCATACGAAGAAAAAATAATTAAATCAGGTAAATAATTCTTTATTAGTTCTCGGATATGAATAGTAAAATATTTAGACAAATTATTTGGAATTTCCAAAACTAAATTTCTATTTAAATTATCCTTTGCAAAAATTTCCCTCTTTTATTACAATGGTCCAGCGGTAAACTTAAAGGTTCAAAAGATTTATATATATATTTTTTATATATTTTTATTTTAGTCATACACAAATATGATATATACTAAAAAGGTACATTTTATGACCCAAATTACCAGCCCAAAATTCCAGAGTATGTATTGAATGATTGTATGTATTATTTACTTTGTATAATAGTGACCATAAAAAAGATTTGGTATTATTATATTTTTTTCAGAAAATGTTTTAATTAAAAAAAGAAAATATTAATAATTGGTAGGTTACCCTGTATTAACTCTATCTCTCTTCCCTACCTCTCACTCAGAGCTTGGCCGAGTCAACTCTTGCCCACCTCTGCTTTAAATACGTCCTAATATTTGTCAAGTGCACGGTATATATATATAACTCAGCTCTACAGCCCAGTATGAGCCTTGGCTTCCCTCGCAAATCTTTTCCATCCGTCATGATCTTTAGCTCTAATTTTGTTTGTCACCTTCAGAATTTTAAGGTCGCGCTCCACATCCTGTATCCACCATTTCCTTGGGCGACCTCTCAAGTGTACGGTAACTACCTGAAAATTTCTTAATTTAAGGTAGTGCTAAAAAAAACTTTAAAATTTGGATCATAAATAAATGAAATGCATGCAAACATTAAGCATACAAAATTGGAGAAAATTGACTGACTACACTAAACATGAGATGATTCTAATTAAGAATGATACTATTTGTACAGGCAGCACGGGGAGAAGCGTGCGAAATTTATTTTATTACAGAAAAATTATTTATAAAAAAAACTGATACTAATTCAAAATATTCATTTAGAATTACTGAAACAAAAATTGTAAATCATTGAGAATATAGTCTTGTTAAGGATGTACGAGCATTAGATATAATCCATTTATAAAATTCTTTAAAATCTTATATAGTACATTCATAAAAGTCTACAATAAATTTTATTATTTTTTGTCGTAAATTAAATGGAGAAAATTCATTATTGTTGGTATGACGGATCTAAAAATGATATGTAAGAAAAAAACTGAGATTTCGGGTAATTAAGCTACCGCCAACAGAAATAGAATTTTCCCAAAAGGTTAAAGGTAATTCCTGGAACAAAATTTCCAGGAACGTCTTATGAGTGCGTTTTGGATCCATCAAGTGGCCAGCCATATCTCTAGATCTATCTCCTAACACCTTTTTTTGGTGGGGTTTTCTCAAAATATAGAAAACGTCTTTAAAATTTACTTTTGCTATTGATCTATGTATTCATAGTTTTTGAACTTGTAAGAACGGGTTTTTTGGTAATTGAATATATAACCAGTCTGTATGGTCGAGATATTAAACGCGCTCTGCTCGGAACTAGGAGGTTGCTGATTCGATTCCCGACACTGAAAGTTTGTCATTAAAAATAATTTAAAAAAAAAAATTAATGCGACGGTTAATTGACTAAACTGTCAGCGTATGGGAAAGAACGAAGGTAACCGGCTATGTTTATGAAAGATTTTTCTGCAGTTTCCAAACTCCAGATTAATATCAGAATAGTTCTTATCAAAGTTGGCTGCAGCCGTACCAATACCTTGTCTATATCCAAGTTCCTTGTCCTTTAGGGGTCGGTAAAAAAGACCTAGAAAGTCCAATTATCAGGAGTCGACCGCCTACTACTAGTTGTATCTATGTTGTTATGTGTAATATCTCTGGTTCTATGAAGGTGGATTAATTTTTATTTAATATTTGTTTATTTGTGTATACTTTCGTGTCAACATACAAGTGTTTGTCCAAATTCCTTTCGGTTACGTATGACAAACTGTAGAAGACTATAGCGTATACCCGACACATTTCATTGTCATTGAATTTATTAATTAAATTAAATACTGATATGAAAAAATTAACTCGTCAACCAGGAATCGAACCTCGGGAATCTGGATATCTAGTCCAGTGTGCTATCCATTACACCAAAGACGATTGTGATGTGACAGCCAACTTTTTCATATTATTACAAGAAGTTTATACTGTCTAATAAATATATAAAAAATATATATATATATAAAAATTAGAATAATATGAAAAAGTTGGCTGTCACATCACAATCGTCTTTGGTGTAGAGGAAGCACACTGGACTGGTTATCCAGAGGCCCGAGGTTCGATTCCTGGTTGACGAGTTAATTTTTTCATATCAGTATTTAATTTAATTAATAATTTTTATTTGTTCAAAATTTCTTAGAAGATTAATCTCACAAAGTTTCATACCAAATCCGTCAAAAAAACGATTTTCGGAAAGTATTATCCTTAAGTTGAACAATTTTCCATAGTGTGAGTGAATATGATTAGGTATATATGTTGGTGACATCATCACCCACACAAATTCCATCCTTAATAATATTGTTATATTGATCAGGTAAGGACAATTTATCCTTAAAAACATATTTTAAAGGTATGATGTAATATGATTATATAATATTAGTGATGAATTATGTTTAATATTTTGTACATGGAATAAAAGGACTCGTCCCAGTTTGTTTCGAGTGTGAGTCTGTATGTATGTATGTGTGCGTGTGTGTGTGTGTTGTCTAGGAAAATGTTATACGTTCGGGATGATGATTATTACGATGCTTGTGTATATATGCGATGCTTTCTCGAATGGTGTTGAAAGATGGTAAACCACTAGCACTTGCTACTCACGTAGTACGCTATCGAGTAGCATAGAGTTTAGACAGACCGACATAGACTATGTAGTGTACTACTACCACTGATGATGACGACTCCCCCCAGAGGGTGAGGTACGAGATGGTCTCTGTTGTTGGGCGTTTGTTCGACATACCTATATATATATATATATATATATATATATATATATACTATGTAATAATATTATTACTATGAAATGTATGCACTGAACCTCATGGATTATCTCCGAGGATGTTGCTTGCGCCTTTGTCTTTGTGACCGAAAAATTAGCTTGTTATGTAGGAATGTACCAAAATATACGAAATACCCTATAGATTGTATAGATTTATCTTGGGATATGAAAAATATTGCACTGACCTTATGGCCTATTGCGCTCCCTCCTTTGTTTCAATCTAATGAGATTTGCTCTCCCATATCTTGGCAATAGCCAGGAGCTTGCTTATCAGGTTTTCCTGAAGGTTCATATATTCGGGGTGATAGATTGTAGAGGCTGCCCTGGACGGGCTACATTTCGACCATAAGGTCTATTGTGATGCCTAAGGATGTGAGGATGTGAGTGTAGTGGAAGGAATGTTTGTGTATAGACTAGATAGGAACTATGCCGATATTCATCTGGAGTTCGTGAAGGAGACTGTAGAAAACTTTCTCAAGCATAGCCGGTTACTTCGTTCTTGTCCATACGCCGACAGTTTAGTCAATTAACCACCCCTTTATTTTTCTTAATAATTGACAAACTGCCGATGTCGGAATTCGAACCAATAACCTCCCAGTTTCCAAGTAGGCGTACTGCGCAGACATAACGCCTTAGACCGCTCTGGACTGGTTAATGGATCCATTGTAGAGTCCTATTGTATGTAGATGATTTCGTAGATGACAATGTCCGATGATGATACCGGTGACCTTTGGAAGTTGTATGCTGTTCAGGTTGAATGCATCAAAAGACCAGGGCCTCTTGAATGCATTCCGAAAGAGTGTTTTCCTGAGTTATCGAGTTATTGCTGTAAAATTCCCAGTGATCACGGTGTTTAAAGTCTACCCACTTGTTGATCGCTTATTTACATGGTGCCTTTGAACAAATATTTCCTTAAATAGGTTCTGTTAAAATAAATTACAAACTTAAATTTAGAACACTCGTTCTTTTGCGTCGGGGATAAACCTTCTATCTTCTTCTACGTATCCCAATTTTTCTGTCAGTATGTTTGATTGGGTTAATAGGTCAAGAATCGCTGAACCAATCTTATTAAAGAAAATCTTCATTTGCAGAGATCTTTTATTTGAAGCCTTTTTTTTTTCAAATACAATGTTACAATGATGATTTATCATGAAAAACAAACTAATTCCCACTTAAGTACGTAGGAAAAACTGCAGTTTCAGCTTTCTATCTGAATCGTAATGATAAATTTTACGATTGTATCGCAAAAAAAAAAAAAAATTGAAACACAAACGCCATTTTGACTGTAGTAAAATTTTATTACCAAAATGCACCGTTTTAAAATATTTAAAAACATATATGAATATTTACAGAACTGCAACATTAAGAAACAAAAAAAAAACTGTTACAACACACAAAAAAAGGGACATAAATTCTCAAAGTTCAGTGAATATATTTTATGAGTTTAACGTCGAATGGGTATATTCGATATATATATATATATATATATATATATATATATATATATATATATATATATATATATATATATATATATATGCTGTAGCGCGTACTATTCATGTATTCTGGTCGCGTATCGTCCAAAGAGTGGTACGTGATGGACGCGAATTGCAGGCTTTCTAGGAAAAACCACCCCCCCAAACAACCAACCCTCATCCCCTATCATACTATATATTCTCTACTCTGTTGTATTACTCTTGTGTAGAGTATGGCAATAATATTTTATTTCATGAAATAACAACAATGCATATATTTTACTGCGCATGTGCATTGTTATATTAATTAATTAATCATATATATATATATATATATATATATATATATATATATATATATATATATATATATATATATATATAATATTGTACCTAATTAAAACAATTCTATAAATTATTATAGGGTGATTTTATGTAGTTTCGGTATTTTGACCGGAAGTTGAACATTTGTAATAAATTTGTCGATAATACAAGTCAATTTTCCGATTTAGATATTTGATATTTGTCATAATTATAGTGAACTCTGTAATTGATTGTAAAAATTCTTGAAAACATATCCGCCTAAATTTAATTGCAATAAAAATTGTTACCCCAATTCTCATTCAATTCTGCGCAGTGAATTCCAATCCTTTTATCCAATTTTAAATCCTTTTTTGATTGTACTATACGGTCAAAATCACATAGAGATTGTTCAGATTCAAAACTCCGATTATCTATGGTCTCTTCAATAACTCAATAATACTATTCTGTGATAGAGACTTTTAAAAGCTTGGATATTTGAAAATTACTGTCCTTACTCGATGGCAACTTAGATCCGCGAATGTTTTACATCACTCTTAATTCAAGAATAATCTCCGATTATCATTAGTTCTCTTCTAGAAGTCAATCGCAGTAGAAGGTTCGACGATTGGTTACTTATAAAAGCTTGAATATTTGAATATTATCTAATTATCTCAATTATCTAATTATCTAACTTAACTATCCTGTAAAACATTTTTATCAAAAACTTCTGTAAGCCTTCCTGTATTTTCAGACTGATCTTAACCAAAATAACTCCTACATATTGTATTTCAAACAGGAAGACTAATTAAGCACTTACATCTATTTCATATTGCAATCATTTTAAAATTGGTTTGAAAAAAAATCAATAATATCTCAAAATTGTTGTAATTTCCGGGTATTAAAAAAAAATCTGAACAAAATTACAAAAAATAATTTGAAGCAAAAAGGAAGTGATTTGAAATAAAGTGTTTTGTTTTGAGTACGTGATTACTTTTAAAAATTTGTCTGTGGTATAATTTAACTACAGCGGTCAGTGATAGACCAATCGTCTACGGATCATGTACAGGACGTTTTCAAGGAAATTCTACGGCACAGATCCAAACTACGCCTTTCTTCTTTTTAGTGAATTTCCTGAAAGGGGAAATAGAGATAAAGCTATTGGGCTCGTACCGTTGTGTTTTCGAAACGGTTGTGTCAAACATATAGATTCAACATAACACTATCGAGAGTTGTACAAGATTTTGGATGTGTTAATTACAATGTAGACAAGAGAACATGTCAGTTTACCTAATACCATGTATTAGGTACACTCCCGTTCAATAAAATTAAAACAGACCAGAACCGAATCAGTCTCTCACAATTTTGATTATTCTTGTAGTAACAGATACAACATTTTATTTAATTTTTATACGTAAGAGTAAGATATAACACTTAACATGTATTAACATTACATATATTTTTTAAATTCTCACTCTGTCACTAACACCACCGTATATACAAATAAAAAATATAAATTCAGTTTATACTTCCATTTCTTTTTTACACACTTAAAAAATATACTACTTATCTTTGTTTATAAATAAATAAAATTATACATTGTACAGAGAGTTACAAAAGTGAGGAGTTTTATGAAATGTAAGATAATTAACATTTCAGGTCTGTTCATTTTTTTTTTAACGGGAGTGTACATTGACTATATCATATATACTATTCCATCCAAAATCTTGTCCAACTCTCGAAAGAGATTTGTTGAATCTACATGTATAAATACGAATATATATATATCTACATGTATAGAACTAATTAATATTCTTTTTTTTTATGTTTCTTATGAAATAAGAATCAAAAAGTTTGGGTCAATATAATAAATCAAAAATCAATATCTCATCCATAGTTTCACGCCAATAATAACTACAGATCGTTTTCAGTGTGTCTGTGTGGCTCTTTGAAGAAGACCTGATTTAAAATTCATTATTAAAATATTCTATTGTTTCTGTGAGTGTGTCTGTCTATGTGTCTGAGCCTATATCTGTAACAGTGTACAAGAGATGAACTATTGAATTATGACAATTGTGTATCTAAAAGATACATACGTAGTGATGCTGATTGACAGACTAAAACTAGTCGCTTGCTTGATCTAGGAACCGGCTTGAATGACGTATCAAATGTTTTCCATAATATAAATATAATACTGTATTAATTAACAGTAAAATAATTATGTACAGAGTGGCTCCATCCGTTCACTTTTCATGAATTTTTACACAACTGCACATAAGTGGCGTTCACTTTTAAATAGCTTTCAAATCAATTTATGCTTAACCCATTTGGTTGCCTAACAAAAAGACTGAAAGAACAGGTTTCCGAAGAACCGGAGTTTTGGAGTCTACAGTACAGTGTGTAAGACGGAATCTATTTCATGACCTCGACAATAATGCTAATAACGCTGTCATGAGTTCGATCCTAACATGGGGAAAATTATTTTGACTTTTTAAAAACTCAATCTATTTATAACTGTTCCGATATCCACTTACTGAAATTTTTAGCTTAATCAGTGGCCCATTAGCTCAGTTGGTTAGAGCGTCGTGCTAATAACGCGAAGGTCGTGAGTTCGATCCTCCCATGGGCCAGTGATTTTCTTTTTCTACTGTTTAAAAACTTAATCTGTTTAAAACTGTTCATAAATCTGCATACATGCATTTGGCAGATTAATCAGAGGCCCATTAGCTCAGTTGGTTAGAGCGTCGTGCTAATAACGCGAAGGTCGTGAGTTCGATCCTCCCATGGGCCAATTATTTTTTTTTTACCTTTTAATAATTTAATTATTCAAATACTGAAATATACAATGTAAGAGTTGTGAATTATTCATACGTAAGTTAGCAGGATGATTCATAATATGTTTATGAATTGTTCAAAAAGACTCAATAGAATGTGAATTAGTACTAATAGAAAAGAATCAATGACTCATTGCTTTTAAATGAATAATGTGTTTCAGTGTGTGGGGCAGAGCACCAACCAGTACATGCGATAATTAATAATAATAATTACTCTTATATAATATTTTCTTAATTATCCGTAGTTTCAGTGTACAGTTGTGTATTTATGTTTTTAAAAAGTCACTTTTTCAATAATAATAATAATCGTAATAATTACATGACTGATTCATGTTTATATAATTTTTATTTAATTATTATCGATTAATAGATTTCTTATATATATATATATATATATATATATATATATATATATATATATATATATATATATATATAAACAGAAAAATTATTTTCTTAATATTTAGCAAAAAAATATCAAATTCAAATTTAATTATGTATCTGGTTTTAATTTCTTCTGAACGCATCTGTTAAAAAGAGCTGGGTGCCATAAGTTTGAAGCCTTTGTCTGTCTGTGTATCTAATAGTGGAATGGTAGCTCCTAAACAGATAGACCGATTTCATCATTATTTTAATTTGGAGACTAGTCTAATCTTAATGGTTATTAATTATCCGTTAAGCTGCTTAAAAATCATAAGTTCTTAGTTGAAGTAATAATAGGAACCAATCATTCCGTTGTCCTTGTCCAGCAACCACCCGCAAAGGATACTCGCTTCTTACGGGTACGATTATACGGAGTCCATACGGTAGCCCGTAATGTCCATCAACAATCCTTAATTCTTGAGTTTTTTTTTTTCCAAATTTCGTTGCAGCTTTTTTTCAACTCTTCGTATACCTAATACTATAGGGTTCTTTAAGAAGTGAAAAAGCTGTGTATTAAAATACTATATAAAATTCCTTTCCCAAACTTCGTTATAACGGAATCTCTTAAAATCTTTTAAATTTCACTTGTTATATTTTAAAGAATATAGTCTCTCGACTAATGTATTGTTTTAAATGAAAAATAAATAATATGATTTAGAATGGAAAGGAAATAACCCCATTCTGTTTTACAATCTAAATGGGTCGTTTAGTGATTTAGTCTCATATAATACATAATTTCCAGGCCTACCAAATGGGCTAATAAAAATAAATGTTATACTTTGTATTTTTTTGACAAGATGTGTGTTTATTATTATGAAGCTTTATATTTAAAAATATTTTTATGTTGTTTTATGTATCCAATATAAATATGAGTACACACATTTGACATGAACACATATCACACCGTCAAGGATTCTGAATTTACAGTTATGACTAATGTTTTGGAATAAAACTCGTACTAATTCTCGTTTTGGAAATCGTACTAATTTCAGCTTTAAATCCAATCAGAACATTAGACTTTGACAAAGGGTACAGGTAAGTCTAAAAACAGAAGGCCTTAAGGAAGTTACCTTGTAGTCGTATTGCCAAAACGCTTCGGCTCAGAACCCATATCAAATGTACGGATAGACTATATTCTTTTGACAGTAATATTCTCAATATGAATACACACATACCATGAAATATATTCCTACTCACTCATATATAGCCATGACTAGTAATTTTTGTTGTTATTTACATTAAAAAAACATTTGAATATCCTTTCTAATATATATTTCCGTCTCAATTCTCCAAGTTTCCAAATACCTAGGAGCAACACTTTGTGAAAATAAAATAATAGATACAGAAGTCAATCACCGAATAGCTTTAGCTATACGACTCTATTTCTCATTATGGCGAAGCTTCATCAACAAGGAAGAATTTAACAATATAACGAAGCTCATCATAGTATACAGAAACACCTACACTTATAGCTGTGAATCCTGGACATTGAACTCTCGACACCGGAGCTGACTACAAGCAGCTGAAACGAGATACATGAGACGAGTAGATCAAAAAACCCGAAGAGATCGTATCAAAAATAATCAGAGATATCCTTGACACGGCCAACAGAATAGAGCCAACTAAGGTGGTTCGGGCACCTTCTCAAACTGCCTGAAACAAGGCTACCAAGATAGAACTCGTTCCAGAGGACGCTCACGTACCAAATGGCAGGAAAGAGCCAAAAAAACTTTCTCAAGTCAAGCAAATCTGGAGTTCTCTGTACCAAACCTCAACATCTCCGGGTACAAGAGGACCGATTAAGTAAGTAACTATCGCATCAAATGTATGTTTTTGAGTCCCCTTGACGCAGACAGTAGAAAAGACCCAACTATAGTGGTTCGGCAACTTTTTCAAAATGTCTGAAACAAGGTTACCAAGATAGAACGACATATGGGAAGAATGAACCGTCGGAACTCGTTCCAGAGGACGCCCACGTAAAACTATATACATTACGTGGACAGAAGCAAAGAAACTTTCACAAGACAGGAAAATCTGGAGATCTCCGTGTTCGAGAGAATCGATTAAGTAACTATCGCATCAAATGAATGTTTTTGAGCAACACTCCCGAAAAAACAAAAAAAATAGCGCACATTTGATTTGCATTGACAATGGCATCACAACAACATGTTCGAACACTGTCATTTTATTGAATGGTTTCTCTCTTTAACAACATTCACTTGTTTTACAAAAGTTATAATATTATAATATTCAATAGGGTGGGAGAGGGTGTATAGTTTGAATGTGTGTACCATTCGATTGCTAAACATTTTGTATAATGTAATGTTTTTCATACTATCATGTACGAATGTGATGCTTTTAAGTTCAACTAACAGTTTTACGTGAAAAGGTAATAACTGCAAGCTGTTCTTTGAATTATTTGTATGTCATTTTGCATACTAAAATTCTACATATATCTATCTGTATGTACACCAGGCCACAAAAGTAGTGATCTTTTTATAATATTGTTATGCCGGCAGTACACACTCGACGAGAGCACTCGGCGAATGTACACGGCGAGATATTTGTAAGTTGAGGAGCCGCGAATGGAGCTGTGTACACTCTCGCCGAGTGTTTGGCCGACAATACAGTTCTCGTCAGTTAGTCAACGTGGCTTGGCTAGATATTACGTTGGTATACCTGAAAAATGACATTTTTAAATTATAAATTACGGAGTAGTAATTTTTGAGTAATGAATGACACGATAAGAATAAAAAAAGTATTCATCAGTTTATATAGCTGTTATATATTTTCGTGTTCTATTATTAAGAATAATGGGTACAATTAAAGTGGTTGAATATTTAAAAATGGCGGTTGAAAGTCAAATGTATTCACCATTCGCATTCTTTGACTCGTGTCAAAAAAAAAACTACTTTTAATGGATCGTTGACGAGACGAAGCGAGTCGACACGAAGCAGACCAAGTGTTGTGAGTACACTCTCGTGCTCAATATGTCTCACTCTCGCTTTGCCTCGCCTTGCCTCGCCGTGTGTACTGCCGGCATTATAATTGTTTTGTACCTAATTCATTCGATTTTCGATAAAAATGCTTCGGATTAATGTTGTTCATTATAAATAAACTAAACAACTTTTATTTGAAACATTATTCCAAAAATCGAATGAATATGGCTAGGTACAAATCAACTATAAAATTTTGTAAAATGAGCGCTATTTTTGTGGCTCATAGTACTATAACCATGTATACCTAAAGGATACTTTAAAACATTGTATTTAAACTATATACAATGTCATTTGAATATCAACAGTGTTATGTAAGCCATTTTTATACCCGGTATACATACAAGGATGTATTAAGTTTATGCCAAATTTTGTAACGTTTAAAAATATTGATAAAATTTTTGGTGTAGATGTTCATAAAATGGCCTAATTAGTGCATTTCCGCAATCCGTTTATTTGTCCTTAAATAGGATAACTCAAAAATGAAAAGAGGTAACGATTTGAAATATTGTGTGTGTTCTGAATGGCAAAATCGGATCATGCATCTCTGAGAAGTAAATTTTCATCTTTGAATAAAATGGTAAAAGAAAAGTTTATGGACAAAAAATATTCCTTTTTATAAGATAAACATCTTTTGTTTGAAACTTTTTTTAATAAACTGAAAAGTTTTGCCACAATTTCATCTGTAATTACCTACTCTTACCAGGTATTTAAACAATTAACTCAATTAATTATTAGCTCAGGAGTTCATTTACAAACTGTTGATCAAACTAGAATAAAAAGTTCACATAGTGATAATGAACTCAGTATATAACAGGTATTTAGCAGCAAGTAAATTGTAACATTTTTGTTGTAGTATATAAGTCAAATTAATGTTAAGTGAAGTTTGTGTAAAATCAACAAACAATTATGAAAATGAATAAGTAAAAATTTAATTTATGAATTATGACAAGAGAGTTGCTTGTTATAAATAAATTTTTATTTCACTAAATAAATAAATACTACGAATATTTATTATAAATTATAAATTATTATAAACATATAAATTATATTATATGTGTATGTTTAATGCATTCAAAGTCCGAAATTGGTTCACATTAATTTATGCCATAGTTAAAAAAAGTTCAGTTCACAAACTGTTTATTTTTTTATACCGTCAAAGTAATAAAATTTCATTGTTTATTTGATGTTGGGAAAAATTTAGATGATCATTCACAACTGAAAATGTTATATTAATTCTCACATGCAGTAATTCCGTACACAGCTTGTATTTTAAAATAGACCCAATCTGGAAACAATGTATAGCGTATTTATCGCTGTCTATATTCAGTGTACTATGATATGGTGTACGTTGTTACTCTACTACCTGTAGAGAGCATTTTGTGTGTAACAAAGTACATTATATCATGGTATACTGTGCATAGACAGTAATAGATGCACTATACATTGTTTTTAGATTGAGTCTATTTGAAAATACAAACTGTATATGAGCTGAATTTGTGGCAAACTATTCAGTTAATGAAAAAAAAATTTTAAACAAAAATTTGTTTATTTAAAAAAAAAAGAATCATTTTTTGTTTTTAAACTTTTCTTGTATCTCAGTTTTTAAGATACAGATTTTTGCTTCCCCCTTCGCACCTTAGCAGAACGATGTATGGGACGATATTACCCATTCACGAACTTGAAATCACTATTAAGGTCTTAGCATTGTGTTATGATGTTGATAGGCGTTACGAACACTTATACCAAAAAGTCCTTGTCATAGTAAGAAGATCTCAAAAACAGTCAGAGAAATATTCCAGTGCTCAGTGAACTCAAAGATGTTTGGCAGCCATGTTTGCCAGTGAATTCGAAAAACTGATGAAATTCCGGGTCTGACAATTGTATATATGAATTTAAATAAATCGTTTTAAGTTATGTTTGAATTTATATTTTTTTGTAAAGAAATTTAGTTACTTACTATTTTTTATATACAATGTGTATATGTTGATACTTAGACTGTTACACCAGTTTTAATATATTATCATTCATTATATTCATAAATTATTATTAAGAATTTAAAAAAAAAAACTGCATTTAATAATTTATTTCATAACAAACAATTTTTTGTCTCATGGATAAATTATTTCCACTAATTTTAAAATCCTCATATGAAAAAGAAACTAAAATGACAGGTACCACATCCTTTAATTTAAAAAAAAAAAAAAAAACTAAAATCGTTGACACTTGCCCAGTTAAAGCCCTATTATCTAGACAACGAATCAAAAAAAGTCATTTGTTTGTGAATTTGTTGGCTCTGTAAGAACATTCCGCCAGAAATTACAACGGCATATCATCGCCCCCGTTTCAGTCCGGAAAGATCGCATTATTCTCAAACCTCATGAGAGTATGCCTCTTCAGATTGACCTCGTAGCATTGTACCCAGCTATCATTTGTTTGGCCTGTCTGCAGTCTATTGTAACTTTCCCTTTCCTATTCATAGACTTATTCACAAATCCGTTTAGGGCAAACATAGTCTGTCCTGTAGTTATTCCGAGATATGGTTCCGGGTCCTGACATGGGAGTACATTCACCTCCTTCGCGGTTGAGTTTGTCGACCGTTTCATTACCCATAACCTCCCTGTGTCCTGGTACCTACATCAAGGTGACATCTTTCGTCCTTGTCATACTTTCCGCCGATTCTGCGCATTAGAGAACCTAATGCTATAGTTATTTTAGCGGAGCAGATAGCTTTGAGCGCAGTTTGGCTATCTGAGCCGATATAGACCCTCCTCTCACTGCAACCCACTACTTCCTCCATATTTGCCACTGACAGTATGGCATAAGCCTCCTACCAAAGCAGATATAGACCCTCCGCTCAGTGCAACCCACTACTTCCTCCATATTTGCCACTGACAGTATGGCATAAGCCTCCTACCAAAGCAGATATAGACCCTCCGCTCAGTGCAACCCACTACTTCCTCCATATTTACCACTGACAGTATCGCATAAGCCTCCTACCTAAGCCGATATAGACCCTCCGCTCAGTGCAACCCACTACTTCCTCCATATTTGCCACTGACAGTATGGCATAAGCCTCCTACCTAAGCAGATATAGACCCTCCGCTCAGTGCAACCCACTACTTCCTCCATATTTGCCACTGACAGTATGGTATAAGCCTCCTACCTAAGCAGATATACACCCTCCGCTCAGTGCAACCCACTACTTCCTCCATATTTGCCACTGACAGTATGGCATAAGCCTCCTACCTAAGCAGATATAGACCCTCCGCTCAGTGCAACCCACTACTTCCTCTATATCTGCTACTGTAAGTATGGCATAAGTCTCTTTAAAAAAAAAAAACCAGTAGCGTATCGTCTTAGTGGAAAATTGAGCCAAAACTACGTGAGTCTATGGTATGATGTCACCCCTCTTCCAAATTTAATCCCGCACCAATACGAATAACTGATTGTAACACCTTGTAAAAAAAGTGTAAAAGAATTAGTGCTGCACACTTGAACGTCAGTTAAAAAAAAAAGAAGTGTTTTAGTGTTTAATTACGTATGAAAAAAAGTGTTTCGTGAAATCAATCATTTTGTATACTTAACAATATCATGTATAGATTTTAATTGAAATATCATGTTTTAAGAAACACTGCGGCACCTCCAACCATGTATTCCATGCTCCATCCAAACAGTTGTTTGTTTAGTGGTCGTGTCAAGATATCGGACGAACGACCAGTGTGTCTACCTCATATAACAAATACTCTATTATCGTACATTATGTGTCAGCCAAAAACCAAACACGCACGCAATCCATATTAATTTATTATGGTGTATATTTCACACCAATTAGAGGTATGTACCGCTGTTGCCGTCTCTATGACCTTACATACTTTTATTGGCAAATATTTCTATACATATACCAGTGTACTCTCAAATGTTGGAGATGGTAGATCACCCGAAATATTAATTTTGATCTGGTTTAAAAATATCTTTTTGGTTATCTTTTTTAATCGCACCGACGCCAAACGAGGGATGGCCTTTGCCTGTCTGTAAGATTGTTTATAGAACGGTTTTTCCAAGTGGCTAGGGGCGTCATATGTTATTCAAAATATAAAAATTCGTTACGCAGGAGCTGCTTCAACTTAGCGAATTTTCTTAGAATACATAAATCACTCTCTAGCGGTCACAGTTTTAGTCTGATCAAAATTAAATGTCGTATATGATTTTAGTATTTGCATGGCCAATTGTATTAATAAATGACATACGTCGAGGGGAATGAAGGGGGGGGGGAGGGTATAAAGAAAGATGAAAATACAAAATATAAAATATCTCTCTTAATATTAGAACAATCGAAAAATGCATAAGGAATAAAGTTGTAGAAAATCATGTTTGCTACAATTCATCACTGCATCATTTTTGCTCAAACTCGGAGGAAAATACTTTTATCTCAATAAACTCACAAAATGGAAAAAGATGAAAAGCTAACCGAATAATTATATGAATTAAAAATTAAAATTTTCAAATGACTTCATTAAAACAAGTTAGAATGAAAACCACAGAAGACCGCCTGCTTGCCTGACTAACTGACTGGATTCAAATTAAAATGATCAAGCACTCAGTCAAGCAACGTTCTCGCTGACTTTGTTAAATAAATAATAAGGGGTACATGTGGATATACAGACCGTTTTCAAAAGCATTTCTAATAGAGCATCAATGTTAAATAAATAAATAATATATTTACTATAAACCCATACAAACCATACACATACATACTGAAACTGAATAAACTCTGGACTGGAATAATGGGTGACCATATTATAGGATCATTCTTCATTGATGGATCTTTATATTCTCAAAAATATTTGAGTTTGTTACGAAATAATATTTTGCCAACTGTTAGAGCTCTTTCTAATTTAGATCTGGAATCTGTATGGTTCCAACAAGATGGTTGAACTGCACACAATGCCATGATAGTAAGGCTGTTCCTGGAACAAACTTCACAGGAACGTCTTATGAGTGGTTTTAGAACTTTCAAGTGACCAGCCTGATCTATCTCCTAAAGAGTTTTTTTTGTGGGGGTTTTCTCAAAACACCGATCTATTCGCGGAATAGGCCTGAAAATTTGCAACAATTAAGGCAAAGAATTGTTGACACTTGTGCGAATATTTCTCCTCTAGTGCTAGAAAATATCCGGGTAGAATTCTACAATCGACTCGGATATTGTTTAGAAAATAATGGAGGAATTATTCAAACCGTTGGTTTAACTTTTTTTTTGTCGGAATTCTATTTGTTTTCTTTTTGGAGTTTTATTTTTCTTTTAATTTGTGTGGATTGTTGTTTTATGTTGTACCGTTAATAGAATACTATCATTTATTTTCAAACATTCCACATACAAATAATAAGGGATATTCAAAAAAGAATTTTCAATTGTTAGAAGTAATACTAAACTTAAGAAGACAACAATGAACATATTTAACTCACTCTCATTACATGTTAATGCAGTACAAAACAGTCCAGCAAGCATACACAACAGACACACTAAAGAGTACCCTCACTATTTTTATTTCTTTATTAATCATATTGTGTATAGTTATTATAGTAAATAATATTTAACATTGATTCTCTATTAGCAATGCTTTCCAACACATACGGTATAATTGTCGCTTTGTCGTTACAACTTTACACACAAACTAACAGACATACAGAGTTCACTAACAGATATCTGCATACACTCTTACTCAGATAAAAATAACCTGTTGCTTGTTTTGGTTTTTTGTTGTTGTTTTAAATATAAGACACACTTTTTAAAAGAGCAGAGAAGGGGATTCTTAATTTACGTTTTGTAAACAAATCAGACAGATTGCAGAGCAAAACAAACGTTCAAAGGAATTCAGAAAATTATTAAACTATTTAGATTTGACTATAGTTTCGATAACATAGTTTCTTCATCAGAAAAAATAATAATCATTATCGTTATGGATTTGTTAAAACTAACATGAAATTTAAAAAATATGACCCAAATTTATTATATTTCCATACTTTGTTTATGGAAATTGGGTCAAATATGACTGTGATAGGGCAAAATCGATTTTTATCGATTTTAATGACGTCACTAAGTAGAAAAAATTTATTTTCTTAATTATTTAACGCAAGTTTATCCGATTTTAAGGGAGTAGCTTCGGTTATAGAATTACTGTGTTATAGAATTGTTGAAATTGGGTATAACTATGATTGTCATGGGGCAAAATTCATTTTTATGGATTTTGATGACGTCACTTAATTTAAGCAAATTTTATCCGATTTTAATGAATTTTTTTTTGAAATCCACTAATTTGGGGTCATTTTATTTATTTTTTCTAGTAAGGTTTATCTTACGTTCACCGTTTAGCATCCATGACTCCATGATCCATGAAATTGGATAAAATTTGAAAGTGATAGGATTTTGATAACGTAACGTGTTGTAATATACTATATAGAATTCCTTACCAACATTTCCATTTCTTATAATTCGTTTATTTTGGCGGGTCGTTCGTTATTAAATTCCTTGCCATGTAATGTAAAATTTGACGCCCTTCAAATAATAGAACCTTTTGATGTATTAGATAGACGACAGCCGTGACGACTCGTGCTGAATCCGCTCCTGCGCACTCTTGCTGTTCAGGCTCTAAAACAGAATAAAATGAAATTGAACGATTATTAATAAAATCAAATCGGTTTTTTTTCATAAATAATTTTGATGAATGAATAATAATGTTCAGTTATGAATTATTTCATGTTAGGTTATGTACGTTCATAAATTTAATCGTCAGTTGTGTTGTGTTTTTTTTGTTTTAATGCGATTACCGTACCCTTAAGCAGTACTGGACCATAATCTCTAGTAGACATCTCTACAATCAGTGTGTATATCAGTGTGGAATGTTATATAAAATTATAACAAAATCATTTTTGGTTTATTAACTTTTTATAAAAACATGTAGTACGCAAAAATTACTTTTTTTGCTTTTTATAAAAATAACAACCGAACAAGTTGTATAGTTCAGGACGATTACACACAATATAAAATATATCTTTTTAGAATTGACACTATTTCATCAAAAATGTGACACGATTTTGGCATTTGTTGGGTCTAATTTACCAAATCGGGATAAAAAAATTATTTTTTTTCAGATTTTTGACGAATTCTTTTAAGGTACACTCCCGTTCAATAAAATTGAACAGATCTGAATCGAATCAGTCTCTCACAATTTTGATTATTCTTGTAGAAAATGTTGTTTACTATACTTCCATTTCTTTTTTCACACTTAAAATATATATTAGTTATCTTTGTTTATAAATGAATCATTATACAGAGAGTTACAAAAGTGAGGAGTTTTATGTAAGAAAATTAACATTTCAGGTCTGTTCAATTTTATTGAACGGGAGTGTACATCAAACTTATTTTTCACTTAAGTTTGAATGAAAAATTACGATTTAAAAAAGCTTAAAAATTTAGTTAATTTAATGATTTGATGGATAGTTTCTGAGATATGTCTATACGATTTTATATGGCCTTTAATAGAGTTATAGACGATATCTTGTAAATAGCTCACCAAATCGTTAAACAAATAGAATTTTCGTGTTTTATGGGTCAAGTTTACCATATTTGATGAGTTTCACTGAAATCGGAAACAAAAATTATTTTTCGGATTTTTTTCAAGGTACCCCTCAGGAAAAAAATGAAAAAAAACACAAAAAATTCTAGTCATCGATATGAATAAAAATTAGTTTATAAGGTAAATTCGGACCCAAAAAACACAAAAATTCCATTTGTTTGATGATTTCACGGATGGTTTCCGAGATATGCCGTCATTATATGATTTCATGTCGCATTTTATAAGCTTTCAGGCGATATCTTATAAACCGTTCACCAAATCATTAAACGAATACGATTTTCGTGTTTTTTAGGTTAAATTTATCTAATATAGTGAGTTTTATCGAAATCGGGAACAAAATTATTTTCAGAATTTTTTTTAAGGTATACCCCTTAGAAAAAATCCAAAAAAACACAAAAAATTTGTAGTCATCCATTTGAGTGAAAATTAGTCTATAAGGTAATTGGGACACAAAAAACACAAAAATCCAATGGGTTTAGCGATGTGACAAATAGTTTCTGAGATATACCTTATAAATAATATAATTCCCATTATCCTGATGTTTTTGAGAAAATCGTCTTTCAGGGCCGATATTTGCGAAAAAGCAAAACTTTGACCTGAGAAGATCATAAACTTTTTTTATGGTTTATCCAATTATCTAGACATTTGACTAATCGGATCGGGTCCGTTGCCCGATTATTGGAATTCTATTTTATATGATTTTTCACCCGATTTATATGATTTCAGTTATTTTTCTTAATCTAATTCTTATTTCCGACGCTTAACGTGATTCATCCTCACCACACAAAAAAAAAACAATCTCTGAGATTAGATAATCTTAATTAGGTAGACCCGATTGCCTTGATGTGATTTTCGAATGCCCATCTAATTATTGCTCGATTGATTTTTTTCCCAAAAATCTGTCACTTTTAATAATTCATGTATTAATATTTTTATTGAAAAATAGGTTATTTATTAAAAAGCCACAAAAGCACAATTGGCGTAATAACATTGATAAAAATGGCTTAATTTAAAAAAATTATATGGATATACAATAAATTTCACCCCTCAATTTTATTTTTTAGTAGAAGAAATTGTATTGAAGTTAGGGTTGAATATATACACATTGACTTTAATATGATGTAGTTATTAGAAAAATAAATATTAAAAAGAAGATAGACGCAATTCGGGCCCGTGCTTTAGATTTTTTGTGAAAACGTCCAGCAAATGGTCCGTAAGCGTTTAGACTCTCGCTGGTCGCTGTATGGCCCGATGGGCCAGCTATTAATCGCTTTTTCATTTCATTTTCAACACTGCCGAAGTTCTCGCATTCATTCGGAACTAGACTTTTTAGGCTCGTTGGATTTCTGTCAACACGAACTTTCTTCTGATATCTGTTTTTTTATAATTCCGAGCATATTTACCAAGTCATATGAGTGGCCTATTGGTCTAAGGAGTTATTTCTGCGCAGTATACCTACTTGGAAACAGGGAGGTTATGGCTTCGGCTCCCGACATCGGCAGTTTGTCAATTATTAAGAAAAAGGGGCGGTTAATTGACTAAACTATGCTTGAGAAGGTTTTCTGCACTTTCCTTCACGAACTCCAGATGAATATCGGCATAGTTCTTATCAAAGTCGGCTGCAGCCGCATATCTTACCAATTCCTAGTCTATACACAAAAATTCCTTCAACTTCACTCACATCCTCACATCCTTAGGCATCACAATGGTCCAAGTTTGGCCATCCAAGGCAGCTTCTACAATCTATCTATCTATCTTAGTCATATGAGACGAAATCTTCAATTAGGCATACTGCGCAGACATATCTACATGGAAGTAGTGTGATTCTATTACAAAAGTTTATGTTATATGTAAGACGCACAAAAGCACAAAGAATATGATAAGTTTTATGCATTATGAACAGTAAAAAGCTTTTTATAAGGGTATCTCGCCACTCATCAAATAAATATATACAATAATACCCTTAAGTAAAAAATCCGACAATAAATAGCCGTATTTGTGGCGAAAAAAAACTATAAAAATACGTAAAGAACACTGATATTTCACTCTCATGTCTGGCAATGACAAGTGATCTGGATTTATAATGAAATTACACTCAACATAACCTTCAAAAAATGTAACTGAATTTAAATATTATATTAGATGCCCGTACACGTTTCAAATTTTTAACGTCTTTCGAACATAACGCGTTGCTTACGCGATGAATCAAGTCTTGGATACTCTGTCAATAATTAGTTGGAATCTTTAGCTAGGAATATGATTGTATCCGGAAGCATGAAATTAGGCACAAATAGAGCCTTGATATATGAAGTGAAAAAAAAAAGTTAAAACGTTTAAACACTTATATATTAAGTTCTTTATTAGTGCGTGTACTGTTCATTTTACTAACACACACACATGCATAGTTGTGTAGACCCAGGTACACTGGTAGAAGGAATTTCTTTCCTCAACAAAAAATATTTTCTTCAAAATATTTGCTTCAATAAAGAAACCCTTGTTTTCATTCAAGACTAAACAGTCGAACCAAAATCATGTGTTTAGTTGAGCGAACAAACTAAAATTCTTGAACGGTGTTTAAAATTTTATTTTAAATAGAGTTCGTTAGTCTTGACCTAAGAGAGTCTTTCTTGGCCAAATACTCTTGTGATTCTTTAGTCCAGAAAATGAAATTATTGTAAAAAAAGAATTTTTCTTATTAAAACAAAATAAAAAAATCAAGAAGATAAAGTTTATGCAGCTTCTTTAACTGAAGTATATATATTTAACTGAAGTATATCGTTACTTTTTTTTTTAAAGTTTCATTTGTTTGGATTCAACAAATGCTTATTTTGGTCCGAAATTTTAGCATCTTGGTCCAAAGAAATCATCATTTCAGTTTAAGAATTTCGAGATTCTTGAGTCAAGAGTCAGTTGATCTATCTATCTATAAAGATGAATAGAGCTTGAATTTTACATTCTGGTAGCTTATATTTTCTTAATTTTGTATCTTTAGCATGAAAATATATTTTGAATCATTTTTGAGTTCCAAAACATAATTAAATCAAACTTGATTGAAAAAAAAAAAACGTTTCAAACGTATGATATTTTTATTGTTGGTAAACAATATATTTGATATGTAAAAAAAAAAATTAAATTGGAGCCCTGTAGCGAAACCGGCTAATCACAATTGCCACCAAGTTGATTCTTATCAGAAGTAAAATATCTACGATCGTACGTATATATTTCAACAACATACAACAGTTTGAAACGTTTACCAAAAATTATTTATTTATGAATAAATGCATTATTTTGGTTTGCAAAAATTATTAATTTGCTTTGTTTTTTGATTCCAGATATCGTGATGAGACTTTGTGTTGGACCGATAGGTAAGAAAATTTTCTCTATGTATTTGGGGCTACTTGAAATTATATTATTCATAAATACAGAGACATGCTAATTTGGATAGTTTTTAAAAACTTACCAGTAATTAAATATTACTGAATCTTATCTGAAGATAATTTTCCAATTATAAAATTGTGTTCCTGTAATCAGAAGCTCATTTAGACTTAGACCCGTGAGACCCGAGTTTAGACCAGCAAAATTTTAAGGATGCCACAATATATAGACTGACTAAAATCTGAAATCAATTCATTTAATTTTAAAACTACAAATTCTTGGATACAATAAACATGCCAATGATAAGACTGAGGGGGGGGGGGTTAATAATTTGTTACTGATTTCTCAATGGTTAAATTTTACATAAAGTGGGAATTTTATATTAGCTTACTCAACCTGACTGAGTTTCTTCGAGTTAGTCTACTTTGAATTAAAAAAGTGAAAAGTACTATTCGTACTAGTGAAAATTATTTTTCGCATAACTTCTTTAAAAAAAATTAAATAAAAGTAGTGATTTTTGTGAAAGGTTAATTTTACAATTGAATAATCGATTTAAAGATTTCGAAAATATAAATGTAATGAGTGATTTTTTAGTGGCCCCTTTTAATAGAAAATTTAAAATTATCGCTTTAATAGAAATTTTTCTCAACTTTTTTCCGGATTCCAATGATTGCTAAACGAAATGATTACCCTTCCAACAAATTATAATTTATTAGGAGCCATGAACACGAGCACAAAAAGTATTTGGGAAATCGTCGCAGAAAACCCATCTTCGTTTGAATATCCGGAATTATTAAAAATAAATAAATAAATAACTTAGTAGTTGTTTCGCATCTTCTTATCTATGTGAATGGGGAATTTCACAAATGAAACATATAAAATCAAATAAATTATTGGGCAATAATTGGTAGGCCACCTTGTATTGAAACATCGTTCCGTCTTACTTCAAAACATACCTTTCTTGCTTACTCTCACTCAGCTTATGAAGAGTCCAGTTGCTCAAATGCCCACCTCTGGTATATAAGAAGAAACATATACATTTATCTCTATCTAATAAACAAAGATCATAACAAAATGATTTGATTGAATAAAAAAATAAATAAAAATATTCTGAATGCGTGAAAAAAATCACATAGGGCACATAGTTCGTACAAAATTTGATTTAATTTGAAGGTTCAATCATACAATTTTGAGTGAATGCTTCTCATCATGATCATCTCATAACTGAACTTGATCGATAGATAGATCGATTCTGATGATGAACACCAAACACCACACAGCCATGTTACTATGGCTGTTATATCGCTATCTATGGCTGTATAGACGTAGCACTATTTACCGCATTATGTTGTAACTCTGTTGCAAGAGAGTTATAATAAAGCACTTCTGAAAATTGCTTGAAAATTGCTTTTAAATCAAACTAATCAACAAAATCATGTTTTGAAGATATTGGTATTGTAATTGTTAATTCTACACCTGGCAATATCTTATCCAACGTAAATCCATTCCCAAACTCAAATATATACACATTTATATGTATACAATGATTTTAAAGTTTCTTAACACTTAGATCGATAGATAGATTGTAGAGCCTGCCCTGGACGGGCTACACTTGGACCATAAGGTCCATTGTGATGCCTAACGATGTGAGGATGTGAGTGAAGTGGAAGGAATTTTTGTGTATAGGCTAGGAATTTGTAGGATATGCGGTTGTAACCGACTATGATAGGAACTATGCCGATATTCATCTGGAGTTCGTGAAGGAAACCGCAGAAAACCTTCTCAAGCATAGTCGGTTACTTCCTCCTTGTCCATACGCCGACAGTTATTTGACAGTAGTCAATTAACCGCCCCTTTTTTTTTCTTAATAATTGACAACAACTGCCGATGCCGGGATTCGGGACCCATAACCACCAAGTTTCCAAGTAAACATCCTGCGCAGACACAATCGTTACTCTTCCCCTTTTTTGAAACTCATAGCGTGATGAGGTAGGTATATCCTAAAATCTGGCCAAAAAACATATATAAATCATAAAAGCCCTAGTCCGCGAATCTAATCTCCAAGTTCACGAACAAATACCTCGACGCACTAAATCATCACTACCATCCTAATTTGCATGTCAAAGCGTGATAATGCATATCTTAAACCCTGGCCAAAGCATATATAAAAAGCATAAAAATCTGCGATTCTCAAGTTAAAAGCGCGTTAACGGACAGATTTACCGGACAGATTATCCCCTGCGGAAGCATCCGCACACAATGGGACTCCATAACGGGTCCATTGTGTGTAGATTGTGTTGCGAGGGGGAAGAGACATCAAGGGGAAGAAGCATCACATTATCTTTGACTGTGAACCTCTGGGTTACAGCAGATACAGGATTTTCGGTGCATCTCACCCAGAATATATGAACCTTCGAGAGGACCTGATAAGCAAGCTCCAGACTATTGCCAACATGTGGGAGAAGCGAATCTCGTCAGACTGAGTTAGAAGGGAGAGCATAATGGACCATAAGGTGAAAGTGCAATAGTTTTTCAACCCCAAGATGAATGAATCAATCAATCAATCAACCGATAGACAGAAATACGTTACTTTTGAAAGAAAAGATCAATTTCCAAATCGAATTGAATTGATGATGGTTAAAATATAAAGACAATTTATAATCACTTGTCGATATTAGTAAAAAAAAACGAATCGTGCAGCGTTCACTTTGTATAGATAGATGGGCATAAGCCGACCAAACAACAATTTTTTCAAGAACATATAATTACTGTCCACTAGACAGTGATTATATTAGATTGCATTTCACTGGTATACCAGAATATTATTTTTATATCAAAAACTCAGGGTTTGAGCTGAACGAACGTATCTCTTGTGCTGCTATATAGTTCCATACTACCATCATAGTACTACTAACAGTACTATAGCAGTACTATAGTATAGTATAGCTTCGATATTAAATTTATTTATATAATAATTACATACAAGAGCAGTGGTACACTCCACTAAAAACCTATCATCAGAGATGCAATAATTTTTGTCAAATTAAAAATATATACACTTCACTTATAAAATATATACCTAGTGCTAGCTAGCTAGCTAGCTGGTACTATGGCCCACAAAAATAACGTTCATTTTTCAAAAAATTTTTTTACTTTATTTGTACCATATTGATTCGGGGTACCAGTCCAAGTGGCCGAACGTATGCGCAGTATGCCTACTTGAAAATTGGGACGTTATGGGTTCGAATCCCGACATCGGCAGAGAAAAAAAAGCGGCGGTTAATTGACTAAACTGTCGGCGTATGGACAAGAACGAAGTAACGGACTATGCTTGAGTAGGTTTTCTGCAGATTTCTTCACGAACTCCAGATGAATATCGGCATAGTTCCTACCATAGTCGGTTGCAGCTGCATATCCTACCAATACCTAATCTACACACAAATTCCTTCCATTCCATCCTTAGGCTACACAATGGACCTTATGGCCGAAGTGTAGCCCCTCCAGGGCAGCATCTACAATCTATCTATCTATCTGGATTCGGGGTTTTGGGGAAATATTTTGAACAAAAGGTGTTAGTTTATTTATAGTGAACTAATTTTATTCGAAGCATCTTTTCGATAACCGAATGAAGAGGGTAGAAATCAATTATCAAATTTTGAAATATGAGCGCTAGTGTTATGGCCATGTGTATTTGCAAGTCGACTGTTCATTCTATATAGTGTTTTTTAATCCTTAACTGTCGTTGGAAATAGTGGAAGTATTGTTAGTCGAAGATTCGCCAGGAAAACAGAATACGATATAACTATTTCAAGAGAGACGTTCTAACTATTTCAAATACAGCTGTGAGTATTAGAAAATTATCGTTCAAGGTCAATCATTTACGAAAAACTTTTAGCAAAGAAAATCAATCTTCAACACAAATTTAGATTCTATTTTTAAATAGATTACCTTTTTTCATGATTTGTTAAATTATCCGCATCGGGTATGGACCCAATTAATCGAGATTATCTGGTATTAATTAAGGGGTTACATCTACTTAGCGAATCAAGAAAAAAGTATGTTTTTTTGCACATTATAATTAAAAATATGCAAAAATGATGGCGTTGTATAATAATATTAATGGGGTTTTCCCTCCGTTTTTAACACTCCAGAGGCCACCACACACCATCTAAGTACAGCGCCTTTGATAGCACGGGTTTGGACTGATGACGAGGCTCTGTAACCGTTTCCCAGATATACTATTTTTTCAAGGAGTTCTGCGGTGACAAGGATAGCGCGAAGCTAGATCATCTGAAAATAGAATTTGGATAAAATTTAGGTTTCATAAAACAAAATCTCGTTCAAGAACGAAAAATTCACCGCGACAACAGTTTAAAAGAAATAACACGAAAATGACGTTAAATAAAGTGTTAAATAAAGTCAGAATTTGGTCGTTCACGAACAAACTTTGGATTCTCTCGGTTATCGGTTCTCAAAAAGAATGTTTTTGAGAAAATCGCGTTTAATGTTTTAGATAGATAGATAGATATATCTTGGGGTATAAAAGTACTCCTCCTGCTACTTCAACCCGACGAAATTCTTTTCTCCCGTATCTTGGCAATGACCAGGACCTTGCTGATCAGGTTTTCCTGAAGACTCATATATTCGGGGTGAGATACACCGAATATTTTATATCTACTGTATCTGATGTGGCTGGATGTTTCTTACTCCTTGCCGCACAATCTGCACATAATGAATGCGTTTTGGAGTCCCATTGTGTGCAAATGGTTCCGCAGATGATAATGTCCGAAGATGGATCCGGTAACTTTCCGCAATTGTATCCTATTCAGGTTCAGTGCATCAAGAGATATCCTCTTAGATGCATTCCGAAACAATATTTTTCCCCTGCTTTTACTGCGGTATAAATTGCTAAGCCATTATTCTATAAAAAAAAATGTTCAATATCCAAAAACTAATCGTTTAAAGTCACCTGGTAGTTTCTATCTAAAAAATTTCACAATTATTTTACATTCATGTTGAAATATTTGCATCCATGTATTTCGAGCACATGAATAAAATTCACTGTGTATTCAAATTATAATTAAATTTCTCCTCGTACAACATTTGGACACCATGATACGTTCAATTAAAGACTAAATAATTTCAAATATCAATTAAAATCACATAATATTATTTAATTAGAACACAAGTATATGTATCTCTATCTGTCTTTATCTATCATACATATATTCAAATGGATATTAGTAAGAGATAGCATGTAAAGAACATAAATTACACGTGTGGTACTATTGTTATTCAATTCTGAATTTATAAGGATCATCCTTGTTCAATTTAAAGTTATCAGACTGATATGAGTGTGTACCCACATTTTAGACGGACATTTAACGGACTATTATACTCTTTGAGTATGCAATAGAAAAATAGATTTCGCAATAGGGAATATGCATGAAAATTTTTTTTCAGTTGAATTGAAGCATGTTTATTTGACAAATATCAAGGTAAAATTACTTTTTAAATAACTTTAAAAATAAGCGAAATATGAATGATTGAAATTCCCCATTAGACAAAGAGGATGATAGCCCTCTTGATATGTTATGTGACGTCATATTACACTTTCACCATTTAAAATACATGTAAAACTCAGTTTTTAATATTTTTGCAAGAAAGAGACAGATAATAATCTTTAAAAGCTTATAGCTTCCTTGGTATTTGTCGGATTTTAATTTCGTTTTTAAATATTATTACATTATTAACAGTATTTTCATATTCTGAAAATAAATGTGAAAAAAAATTTTCATGCATATTCCCTATTTAAGTATTTAAGGATGTACGATCACCCATTCATAAAGTTCTTCAAAATCTTATACAGTCTGTTTTCAAAGGCATTTCTAATAGGGAATCAATGTTAAATAAATAAATAAAATATTTATTATAAAACTATACATACATACACATACTTACAAACATCTGGGCTGCTTGTGGTATGATGTTTGATTGCTGTCATTCAAGAGTGAGGATTTAGTGATGCCCACTTAATTTATAATATTATTATTCATTACGTATACACACACATACTACAGACTACAGAGTACCTCCACTATTTTGATTTCTTTATGAAGCATTGTGTAGTTACTACAGTAAATAATATTTAACATTGATTCTCTATTAGCAAAGCTGTCCAAAACAGATGGTATAGTACATTCATAAAAGTTTATTATGTTTTGTCGTAATGGGAGCTTCTCATTAGCATTTTATTAAGTATTAGTCAAACGTGTGCGGCTTTTTTTAACCCAAAACTATTTGGTATATGAAAAGAAGTTTCAAACAAAAGTTAAAGATTTTCTGTAAGATAGTTGCCTTGCGATTGAACATACAAGATTGGAAACTCTAGTGGATAAATTATATACTAGAGCTTGTATGTCGATGTGTTTCTAACCTCGGGGGATTTTTTTAAATTTTGAATGAAGAAATGTTTCAGTTTATGATTGTTCTAAACAAATCTATATAAATATTGAAATATCAAAGGTATTTAGTTGTAGATGATAAAACTTAATGGTGTATAATTTGAACTACATATGTTGTACGCAGTCAGTGTTAATCAATGCCCTGTGAGACTGTTCGTTCTGAGTACCGTGATTCGTTGCTGCTCCTTTCTCAACTGATTTACGATGTTAACTTTCATTCATAAATAAGGGACTTAAATATTATTTTCGTGTATAATTAATAAAATAATCATTGTATTTATTTTTACATTTCAGTTTGTTCAATTATTTTTGACTTTTGTATACATATATACATATATATATATGACGACTGACGAGAATAACCACTAAAATATGGTCTCTTTTTAATAATTTTGTTACCTCTTGAAAAACTGGCTCACTGAAATTTAGATTTCACTTTTTAACATTGACTCAAATAGGTAAATTTTAAAAATGAATAAGTAATTCCAAAATCATCGAACTTTTAGGCAGTCCACTGTAAAAAATAAAATAGTGGACCCAACCACACCAGATAGTTGGCGGATACTACATACAGGTAAATGATTAGCACTGAAGCTAAATACATAAAACTTAAACTCTCGCCGGTGACATATTTCATTTTGAAGGGTATATACAATAGGGAATATTCATGAAAATTTTTTTTCACTTGAATTGAAGCATCTTTACTTGACAAATATCAAGGTAAAATTACTTTTTAAATAACTTTAAAAATAAGCGAGATATGAATGATTGAAATTCACGATTAGACAAAGAGGGTGATAGCTCTCTTGATATGTTATTTGACGTCATATTACACTTTCACCATTTAAAATACACGTAAAACTCCGTTTTTAGTATTTTTGCAAGAAAGAGACAGATAATAATCTTTAAACGCTTATAGCTTCCTTGATATTTGTCGGATTTTAATTTCGTTTTTAAATATTATTACAGTATTAACAGTATTTTCATATTCTGAAAATAAATGTGAAAAAAAATGTTCATGCATATTCCCTATTATCAAACCATTATAGCAGGTATTTATGATAATCAGTTATTAGATCAGTTCCAGTCCAAGTAGCCGAGCGGTCTCAGGCGTTATGTCTGCGTAGTATGCCTACTTGGAAACTGGGAGGTTATGGGTTCAAATCCCGACATCGGCAGTTTGTCAATTATTAAGAAAAATAAAAGGGCGGTTAATTGACTAAACTTTCGGCGTATGGACAAGAACGAAGTAGTTTTCTTCTGCAGTTTCCTTCACGAACTCCAGACGAATATCGGTATAGTTCATATAATAGTCGGCTGCAGCCGCATATCCTACCAATTCCTAGTCTATACACAAAAATTCCTTCCATTCCACTCACATCCTCACATCCTTAGGCATCACAATGCACCTTATGGTCGAAGTGTAGCCCGTCTAGTGAAGCCTCTACAATCTATCTACCTATCTTTCGATACTCCAAGAAACAGTTTTGGACTGTTTAGTGGAGCAATTTGGATTGAAACAATTAACTCTGTTAGTTGTTATTTTCATTTTTAGGGTTGTAAATGAATAAATTCCAGAAATACCATTAAACAAATGCATATTTTGTTGAAAAATTCCCTCGTTTTCGATAACCCAAAACAATAAAGCCAATACTCGTTGTGATGTATCCTTTTTGCAAAAGAGTATTATAAAAATGTATTTACTTTGAAGTTTGTATCGATTCGAAAAAAAAAAAAACCAAACAACAACAAAATAACAAAAAACACAAAAACGAAAAAAACAAAAAACAATACAATCGATTGTAGAGAGAACTGGTGGCCGGTATCTGTTGACAATTGAATGATGCGAAAAAGTCCAATAGTAGTCGATTGATTCAATAGCAGGGCAATACTAACGCAACTAATACTATACTGTGATATGAGGCCTGACTCCTCATCGTGCCTCACCGTCCGCGTCCGCGACCGTTGACTGCATTACAAGGCCTCAACATTCACTACAAAACATTATCAATGTGGTAGTACACAGTGTACCAAATTCATTTGTGTTACTATATGAATTTTCGAAAAACTATCAGAATCTTTATGATAAGTTTCTAAAATCTACACTGATAGAAGTAATTCCTTGCAGTAAGAAAAATTTGTTTAAACCAAGAATTTCTGACTCCCATAGATAGGGAAGATCATATAGATTTGATATAAGAAAATAAGTATGTTGACATCTATAGTTTTGACTTGAGAAAATTATCTTAACTAAAGATCAACTGACTCTTGACTCAAGAATCTCGGGATTCTTAAACTGAAATGATGATTTCTTTGGACCAAGATGCTGAAATTTCGGACCAAAATAATCATTTGTTTAATCCAAACAAATGAAACTTTTAAAGAAGTAATGATATACTTCAGTTAAATATATATACTTTAGTTAAAGAAGCTGCATAAACTTTTTCTTCTTGAGTTTTTAATTTATTTTTTAATAAGAAAAATACTTTTTTTTTTACAAGAATTTCATTTTCTTGACTAAAGAATCACAAGAGTATTTGGCCAAGAATGTTTTTGTCATGTTTTTGGTTCGATTGCGTAGTAGTCTTGAAAGAAAACAAGGGTTTCTTTATTGAAGCAAATATTTTGAAGAAAATCTATTTTCTTGAGGAAAGAAATTCCTTCTATCAGTGTATCCCAAAATTAAATTGGACAATAGGGACTGCTATAATGGTTTGATAATAGGGAATATGCATGAAATTTTTTTTTCACATTTATTTTCAGAATATGAAAATACTGTTAATACTGTAATAATATTTAAAAACGAAATTAAAATCCGATAAATATCAAGGAAGCTATAAGCTTTTAAAGATTATTATCTGTCTCTTTCTTGCAAAAATACTAAAAACGAAGTTTTACGTGTATTTTAAATGGTGAAAGTGTAATATGACGTCACATAACATATCAAGAAGGCTATCACCCTCTTTGTCTAATCGTGAATTTCAATCATTCATATCTCGCTTATTTTTAAAGTTATTTAAAAAGTAATTTTACCTTGATATTTGTCAAGTAAACATGCTTCAATTCAAGTGAAAAAAAAATTTTCATGCATATTCCCTATTTGCTTCATGGCAAATTTCATAAATTATTTCAAAAAAAAACCTCGACGATACATAAAAATTAAAGCTCTGAGCAAGCTACGAATTAACTGTATATTCGAGCTATATTATTATATGTTATTTAATTTTGCACCTCTCGATTATACCTTGGTTGTCCTTACTTTTTAGTTCCTTACACACACACAAATTTTAGCTCGCTATCTCTTTCCATTTTTGAGTATTCCTGTATACGGTCATACGGACGAACATGTGAAAATGACTAATTAAGTCAATTTTATGAACAATTTTATTCTCCGATCAATATTTTCAACCCTTGTATACTGTACATTAAAATATATCCTAAATAGTAAACAGGACTGGTAAGAATAGTTTTAGAACCTACCACAAGTATGGCGCCGATAATACATGGCGCTGTACACAATACTAAATCGTACCTATATCTGATTTAAGTGATACACTTAGTAATACGAATAAACGACAGTGAAAAGACTGTTTGAGTGTGGTTTTTTTTTTGTTTAAATAATAATAATCCTGTTCAGTGCGTTTCTAATCGGGAACATACAAAAATTTTTTCTATTGCCATGAATGCGAAACACAAAAAGCACAGAAATAAATATACAAAAAAAAAAAGAGTAAAAAACCAACAAAAAAAAAACGCAATCTTTAAAAATGACCAAACATGTTTTTACTGAAAATAGTTTGAATTCAATGAGACAATTACATGATATGTTTTATGGGTGACATCTAGTGAATTTAAAATGATATAAATATTATAAATACAGACACGCGTGCGTGCGCGGCGGACCACGGGTAAATAATATTTAATCTCAACTAATATACAATCAAGTTTTCAGTTTCAATGCACAATGTCCATCATTGGAAACTTGGACAGAACAATTTATAATTACGAGAAAAAAATCTATAATTTTTTTTATATTATTTATATTATTATTATTATTATTGATTATTGTTGAAATTATTACCTCTATGTAGAAACTATTATGTACTATGGGGGGGGGGGGTTGATTTTCAGTGTTGATATTTAATCAGATCTTTAGATCTTATCGTATCAAAAATATTATTTTTACATTGATTTTAGTATAGAAAATGTCGATAAATATATATTCAGTATGAATTTCAAATCTTAGCCAATGAGCAATCGGTAGGGTAGGGCCATTTTTTTTTTTAATTTTTATAGTTTTATTGCTTTTAACCGTCCGATGAGAATGGAAACTTAAAAATAATAAAATAATAATAATAGTGGGGTTTACTGAGACTCCATGGTATATAACAGAGGCTATCCACATCATTATTTTTTAATCTTTTATTAATTCTTGTAACGATACATTAATGATATGGACTTTGAGAGGATCTATACGGCTACTCATCTGGAGCTCGTTAAGGGAAATTGTAGAAAACCTTCAGAAACATTACCAGTTCGTTGCGTAGTCCGCCGATAGCTTAGTCAATTAAGCCACCGATGGGATTCGAATCTGTAATTTCTCAGTTCCAAACATACAGATCCCACTTGGGCAGATAAAATAATAAAATTTAATAAAATATATAACTCTGACTTTTCGACCGCTTTTTGGTCGAGACTTCAAATTCATAGTAAATACATTTACCAACATTTTCTACACAACTTTCGATCAGTGATTGTACGCTATGAATAAATTAACTCTAGAACGGAAAGTGCTAGAAGCTTTTGGAAGGTTTATACCATCGAAACATGGAGTAAAAATAAGGTTTGATCGAAGATCTTCAATACCGGAAGTGACATTGAGCTTTTTGTTAAATATAGACTGATAATTTTTGAACACGCTTTTATTCGATCAAATCAAGTCAAACACGCTTTTATTAGATTGCTTTTTATATACAAATATATTTGTAAAAAACTCTAGGAGGCGATTTAGATCCAATTCTAATTATCATATTGAAACTTGAAAACTTTGAAACTTTCAAAACACGAAATTTCTATTATGATCTCGAAAATATATCAAGACTAACACTAGCTGAAATTTCTTAAGCATCTTCTAGAGCTAAATATTGACACATAAACGGAACGAATTTTTATTTACAAATATGATCATACCAGAGGGTGACTATACACCTGGATATAGACGTCATTTGAGTGTTTTAGATTTTACTATAGTTTAAATTATTTCATAATGTGTTTACATCATAATATTATTTATGTAACACGTAGTATAGAAAATTTAGATGATTGTGTAAACGACAATTATGATATGATTAACTATACGAACATAAAACGTTGGCTTGCTTCTTCATTGTCCAATCGATTTGTGATCTCAGTTGCGTAAATAGATTTTCTGTTTGAGGGGTGTGCATGGTTTTTCTATTAGGATAGAAATAAAGATTAGATTATCACATAACTTTTACAAATTTTTGGACGCCAGTATCGAGCCCACAGTACAAAGAGTCGCAAATAAGTCACCGAAAATGCGAATTATTTTCAATGACCTAAATTATATTAAAATACATCCTAAGGTGTTCAATTTTATTATGAAATGATGATTTGCAGGCTCTAGTGATGTTTTAAATGTTTTAAAATAAAGTAAGGATATACTTCAGTTAAATATATATACTTCAGTTAAAGAAGCTGCATAAACTTTCTCTTCTTGAGTTTTAGCGAATTTCCTGAAAGGAAATATTAGCGAATTTCCTGAAAGGAAATAGAGCTATTGGTCCCGTACCGAAGTCAAAATTTCGCGAAAATTTCTTCAAATGTTCATCGATCCTACCTTGTAGATGTCAAAAATCACCATCTGTAAAATTTATATATATATATATCTATGGACATATATATATATATACATATATATATATATATATATATATATATACATATATATATATATATATATATATATATATATATATATATATATATATATATATATATATATATATATATATGTGTCTGTCATCACTCTAGCGGTCACAGTTTTCATTTTATCGGAATGAGATTTGGTATTTGAAGCGCTTTTGGTATTCAAAAGATCAAGTTCGTTAATGGGTAAAATCGGACCAGGGGAAAGGGAGGTTTAGAGGGAGGGTGAAACACAAAATTTGACATATCTCCCTTAATATTCGAAAAATCGAAAATTTTATAAGAAATAAAGTTGTAGGTATTAAGTTTTACTGTAATTTTGCTTCTTATCATTTTTTCTGTAACCCTAATATTTACAAAAATATTGACGGTTTAAGATTGAAAATTAAATTCCTCAATATCTCTGTACGCATTAGAGTTTGAGCAAAAAAGATAAGGTGATGAATTGTAGCAAACATGATTTTTTACAACTTTGTTTCTTACGCATTTTTCGATTGTTCTAATATTAAGAGAGATTTTTTATATTTTGTGTTTTCTTCTATCTTTATGCCCCCCTTTCCCCTTGACGTATGTTATTTATTAATAAAATTGGCCATACAAATACTAAAATCAGATACGACATTTCATTTTGATCAGACTAACATTGTGACCGCTAGAGAGTAATTTATTTATTCCAAGGAAATTCGCTAAGTTGAAGCAGCTCCTGCGTAACGAATTTTTTATTTATTTTATAATTGACTGTTTTATTTTTTTATTTTTTAAACTGCCGATGTCGGGATTCGAACCCATAATACATCTTGGTCACTCTTCTAATGTACGCTACTGAAGTACAATGGTATTATAGTACACCCGTCCAAGTCCAGACTAGTGACATCGGATGTTTGATACCATTTAAGGTATTTCATTTGTTCAACATATATTATAACAATTGTATTATTTCACTTAAAGACATGTCGTATGAAAAACTCTCCATTTTTTTAAATACTGCATCACTGTGTGTCTTCATGTATCGATGGATGGATCGGATCGATGCTACTCTCGTAATGATTTTTATTATTATTTTCGTTTCATTAATTAAACAATTTTTGTTGATCTCGATATATATTATATGATTATTTTTATTAACAATCAATCGATTGTGTTTTTATTTGAAACGTTTTGCTTTTGAATCGATATACTCCTTTTGTATAGTAACAACTCGTTACGAATTCTGTAAGGATACTTGCGAAGTACATTGTCGGATTATGTTTTTAATTGTACGTACAAATAATTACAATTATTAGCTTGAAATCTGTTTAAAAAAAGATCAGTCATAGCACCCATGGGTCGGGGGAATGCCCTTTAACACAATAGTTAGACACTCTGGCTAAAAACTGCGTAATTAAAAAACAGAAACAGCTTTACATCGTATTGAATATGATTGTAATTACATGTAAGTACTGATATCTTCAAATCAGTTTGATAAGATCAGGATAGGGGAATGCCCTTTAACACAATGGTAGACACTTTGGCTGATAGTTGCCAAAGTCAGAAATTAATATACATGGTCCAAAAAAAAAAACAAACAACAACTTTACATTGTATTGAATGTGTCTGAAAAAAAGATAATTGCATATTATATATTTATTAATTCAATCATTTAGAGATTACTTTCAAGTATATATTATATAATACTCGTATCTGTAATATCCGTTCTGGGTTCTCAAAAATGGCGATTCTTTTAACTCAGAATTTTGAGTTCATTCATTATTTAAACCAAAATTAGCATTTCAATTGATTTTTTTCACAAAATGATCGGATTAAAACTGTGGGAATTGGTCAAGGGGAAAATGGGGCTTAGAGAAAGATGTAAACAAAATATAGAATATCTCTCTAATAATATTGTAAAATCGAAAATTGAAGAATACAACTTGATTACAATTCAAGAACTCCAGAGGTATTTCGGATTTCAATCTTGAGTCCAAAATATTTCGTGTTACAGAAAAAACTTTTCCCCTCTTTCTAAATCTTTTTCGGTTGTCGAAAAGGGATTCTGTCCGTTGCAGTTTATGAACCCTAACTTTCTGCCGTGTGGTAAATAAGCTCCTGAGTCGTTTGGGAGCATTTTTTCTTATACCATATACATATGGCATAGCGGCCATTTTCGAGATAGGGAGGGTGGAAAAATGGACCCTAAAAAAGTATCCATTTTTGATACACCGGAAAAGATAGTGGCAGAAAAAATTTTATGGCGGTTTCGGAGATGGGTGGGGTTGAAGAAAACCCATAAAATTTTTTTTCCCCTCCGAAACCGCCATAAAATATTTTCTGCCACTATCTTTTCCGGTATATAAAAAATGACTTACCGTTGCTTCCAAACGATTTAGACCCATTTAGGGTCATACTTATCTTTTTGTAACCTGAATGGCAATAGGGAATATGCATGAAAATTTTTTTTCACATTTATTTTCAGTATGTGAAAATACTGTTAATATTGTAATAATATTTAAAAACGAAATTAAAATCCGACAAATATCAAGGAAGCTATAAGCTTTTAAAGATTATTATCTGTTTCTTTCTTGCAAAAATACTAAAAACGGAGTTTTACGTGTATTTTAAATGGTGAAAGTGTAATATGACGTCACATAACATATCAAGAGGACTATCACCCTCTTTGTCTAATCGGGAATTTCAATCATTCATATCTCGCTTATTTTTAAAGTTATTTAAAAAGTAATTTTACCTTGATATTTGTCAAGTAAACATGCTTCAATTCAAGTGAACAAAAATTTTCATGCATATTCCCTATTGACATTGGTACACAAATAATAATGTAAAAACATTTATATGTTTAAAAAACAGCTTCGACATGTAATATGTGCAAAACTAATGGACCGATCAATTACATCATACCCAATTGTTAAAGTTTATAATATTTTTTCCACGTAATATATTCGTTTTAATTAGTTTTTGTGTGTGTGTGTGTGAGTGTATACCCTCTTCTCAATAAAAAAAAAGTCCTGAGGGTAGAGCAACAGTTTAATAAAAAAAAAATATGTTTAATGACTTTAACAGATAGTAAATAATTAGAAAAAATCACACGAGTTCAAACTATTAAATAATAAGGGGTTGGTTCGTTCGTTGGTGAATACGATTCACAACAGTTGAACATTATGCGGAAAATATGTAAATGTTATGTATTTTCATTATTTTTATATATTTTCACGTCAAATGTGTTGTTCAAATATTAACCACTTCATTTTTTTATCCCGTTCCACACAGCAATATCTACAACCCCTGAGATTATACTTTTTTTTTTATTGAAATATGGAAATATAGATTTGATTTTTTTTCTGATACAAACAAATAGCAATTTCAATATAATTTAAAATTTATTATATTTTAAATCTAGTATATATTTTAATCTAGTTAATTTTCTATTTATTTTTTGTCTGTTGATCTCGACTTTATAACTATCTCTAATTGTCAAAGAGTAAAGTACGACTAGCTAATTTATACTGATGATGACTACATTGTAGTCGAAATACGTATTTATAATACAAAAAACTGATCTAGGTAAAGGGGACGAATTTGAAATTTTATTACAAACAAATATGTTTGATATTAGTTTTCGATTGAAGGCCACACACACACACACACATACAAATCTTATCAGATTTTCTTTGGTTTGAAAATTTTTACTAGCTTTTATTTAGTAGATCATGTACTATAAAAGTAAAAAAATTCGTTACGCAGGAGTTGCTTCAACTTAGCGAATTTCCTTAGAATACATAAATCACTCTCTAGTGGTCACAATTTTAGTCTTATCAAAATGAAATGTCGTATATGATTTTAGTATATGAAAGTCCAATTTTATTAATAAATGACATACGTCGAGGGGAATGGGGACATAAAGACAGAAGAAAACACAAAATATAAAATATCTCTCTTAATATTAGAACAATCGAAAAATGCGTAAGAAATAAAGTTGTAGAAAATCAAATTTGCTACAATTCATCACCTTATCATTTTTGCTCAAACTCTAATGTGTACAGTGATATTGAGAAATTTAATTTTCAATCTTAAACCATCAATATTTCTGTAAATATTCGGGTAACAGAAAAAATGATAAGAAACAAAATTACAATAAAACTTAGTACCTACAACTTTACTTCTTATAAATTTAATTGGACCAAAAAAAAAGCATGAATCCAGTTGATTTGACGATTAGATAGTCTTCAAAATAATTCAATTGATAAGGTCTTCTCGTCAATTTGTAATTTTCAAATGAATGCGAAATAAAAATAATAAACCTTTGCGTAATAATAAAACGAATAATAATTTGTGTTGATCTGTTGCGTGAGTTTTAAAATGACAATATTGTATTATTTAAACTCTAGTAGAGTCTAGCTGGCGTTCGTTAGTTGAGTGGTCAGCATTCAGCCACTAACTAACTAAGTACTAGGTTTAATAGTTTAAGGTCAATAGTCTACAACTCTACACTTAATAATGTGATGAACTTTGCCCTTGTTAACAAATTTAAAGTACGCATCGTACAATCATTATTTTAATGAATTAATTTAATTCGACTTAAGTGAGGCATCATTATTTTATCAAATTTATTATTTGTTACAATTACAAACATTTTTTTCTAAAGTTTCTAAGGTTGGTAATTTTTCAAATAAGTTTTCAAAAATTATTTTCAGTATATTTCAAAAAATTTCGAATACACCGCTAGGATTCGGCGTAAATTTAAAAAGGAATATCACTTTAGAATAGATAGTCACACACAAATTGGGGTGGATTGAATCAGGATCAATTTGTGCCATTTGATCGGTTCTGAATCTTTCCGCCTCGGTCTAGTGTGTAATAGAAATTGAATAATATTAACATATTTTCGTCTGATCGACGGTAGTGGTTCTAGGAAACTGATGGTATTTTGAAATTGGTTAACAAGAGCCTGGAGTTTGCTTATCAGGTCCTCCCGAAGGTTCATACATTCGGAGTGAGATGCACCGAATATCCTGTATCTGCTGTAACCTAGAGGTTCGCAGTCAAAGATTTGTGGCTGGATGTTTCTTCCTCCTCGCCACATAATCTGCACATGATGGACCCGTTATGGAGTCCCATTGTGTACAGATGCTTCCGCAGGGGATAATGCCCGGTAATGAATCCGGTTACCCTCCGCAGTTGCATCTTGTTCAGACTCAGTGCATCGAGAGATAGCCTCTTTGTTGCACTCTGAAGCAGTACCTTCCCAAACTCTTGCCGCGGTACTTTTTCCCAGTGATAACGGTGTTTAGCATTTGACCACTCGTTGATCACCTGTTTACATGCAGTTCTTGGAATTCCTAAAATAGGCTCTGGGCCAATCAAGGGCATTCCGACTCCCATCTTTGCTAAGGTATCTGCTTTTTTGTTTCCTTCGAAACCACTGTGACCCGACATCCAGACCAATTTAACATCCGTTTTGCCAGTTTCAGAAGTTCCTCCAGACAATCCTTGACTCCCCGTTGACTCATAGGGTGGCGCATAAGTAACGTTATGATTTATTTATTGAATGCGTATTTGTGCATCATTTGGTTTTAACTCGTGAACCAAAATTCTTTGCAAAGATCGCCTAAACATCACCAACTACTGAGATCGTCGCCTGGTGGAAGTTTCGGGGTTTTCCTCAACACTTGCTTGCACCCGAGAAATGTTCACATCATTTCGAACCCCACGAGGTCTTCCGGCACGCGGAAGACCACAGACAGCACCATATTGCCGAAAACGCTGAACCAATCAAAAATTTCGATATGATCTTTGTGTCTGAATAATCGAATGCTGACTATCAAAATAAAATTGAACAACTTTGGTTCTTTGTTCTGTGCTTGAAGTCTTTCATCACAAATTTCCACAAGTTTTTTCTGAAAAGTTAAATTCTGAAAAAAAAAATATACATAAATAAAAAATTTATTCACCAATGAAATCATAACGTTACGTATGCGACACCCTATATAAGTGAATCCAATTGCAAATACAAATGTTATTACCAAAGATGTGAATATCAAAGAAGTTTGTAGGATGATTTGAATGATAAAAATCTAATGGTCTCATTTTAAACTTGACAATTCCAATAATGGTGTCAATGTGATACTCTGCCAAGATTCAATTCAATCGGTATCTCTTATGTGACATCAGTAAGTAGTAAGTACTTAGTTCTTCTGACTTGGTTGGTCGTCTGGTCGTCCGAAGACTAACTAAATACTAGTGACATCTACTTACCACACCATCAATCACTTTCCAATACTACAAATGTGTGAATATAAAATATATTGGTTGTGTCAGACGAGACGGTAATCAGGATCAATACAACGCTTTTCTTTTTATGATTTTTATCTGCATCTGAAGTCAGTCTCCATACCAAATGGAACAATTGATATCTTCCCAGGAATCATGACTAATTTTTTTGATATATTTATACCCTGATATATCTTCTATAGCATACAGTAGAGCCTCGCTAAGTTGAACTTCAAGGGAGATGCCGAATATATATAATTTGTGTAGGTTTAGATTCTATGCCAAGGAGGTAGTAATAATAATAATAATAATTAGAAAGAGGGGTATCGCAAACGGATCCCTAGCACCTAGGCCAAGGGGTCCTTTGTGCCCTCCTTGAGAACAACCTGTCAACCGAAGGCGAGACGCCTCCGGAAGAGGTAGAAAGACCAAACCTGAAATACCTTGTAGAGATATATTGATTGTTTCGACTTATTGAGGGTTTGTATTTTGAGTAATGGAGGTTTTGGAGGTTTCGGAACATGAAGGGAAGGGAACGAAGATTTTTCAAGGATTTCGACTTATCGATGGTTGACTTAGATAGGTTCTACTGTACTATATATTTGGGTACTATATATTTGTTCTACTATATATATTTGGGTATTATAAGTTTAGTCCCACTTTATAACAATTGAAAAAATTAATTGAAGAAAAAATTTTGTTCATAAAGTGACCTAATTAGTCCATTTTCTGGGTGTTAACACGATAACTGACAAACGAAAACTGATGTCAAGTTGAAATAGTATGTGTGTAAAGGTGACTCGAAGTTCGTGAATGGACAAAATCGGTCCGTGCATTCTTCTACTAAGCGAGAAAATCTCTACCTTTAAAACCGTAAGAGATAGAAGAAAAATTTAAAAACAGAAAATGTTCCTTTTCTAAAAACAATCACCTTTTGTTTGAAACTTCTGAATAATTTTGCCAAAATTTCAGCTCAAACATCTGTAACTACTATAGATTTCAAAAGCATGTGTATGAGAATATAATAATAATGGGGTTTTACCTCCGTTTCTGAGACACCACGGTGTATGAGAGTATATTGCGTAAGTATGTGTATAAGTAAAATAAATAGTTCATGAACTGCTAATGAAGTCAGTATGTCCAAAAGTCATGTGAATTTCTCTATGCTGACACCGACTCCAAAAATAACAATAATTGTACATATATATTTAAAAATTTTTGTTTAGGTGAACTCAAATTGGCACAAGAATATGCAATTATTTTTTTTACTTTTTAGTGCATTTTCTGTTATAGAATATTTGATTTTTGAAGTCGGGTTTCCATTTTGTCAAAATAGGTTTTATTTTTTTTTTACTTTTGGTAGCGCATAGAAGACAATTTAAAGAATGCCAAAATAATTTATACAAATTGTAATAAAAGAAAATAAAAATTTAACAAATAATAATGAACAAATAAAATTATTACCCATTTTAATTATAATCTGCATGGGAGTAAATGCACGTACCGACGCACGACTCGACACAACTCACTGGAGTCTGTATGTCTTTGAAAGGGGGTGTTTGCACCACCCCACTACTCACTACCACTCACTGTATGAAAGAAATGATGATGAACAAGAAAACGAATTATTTTAATTTTATTTTATAGCTTTGCGTTTTTTTTTCTACGTCTTTTGTTCATTTCGCCCTTTTTTTTTTTGTTAAACGGTCGCCCGTTTTTTTTTCGTTGTAATTTCGTTTTTTTATTCTGTTCGTCGTAATCAATTCAGAGAGTTGAATTAAAGAAATAATACATGATATAATGCAGTGTTAAATAATGTAGAAAATGAAATTTTCTAAATACACTACTTGTGAGAAATCAAATTAGTGTATGCATGAATTTGTTTATTAGTTTATTTTATAATTTAAACAAAAAAAAAAAAACAAAAAAAAACAGGGGACATTTTACCGTTTCGATAGCGTTCTGGGTCTATCACATTTTTCACTGTTGGCAGTAACGGAATTACCGGATAGGTAAGGATACACAACCAGTCAAAGTGGCCGAGCTTGGAAACTGGAAGGTTATGGGTTCGAAATCCGACATCGGCAGTTTGTTAATTATTAAGAAGAAAAAACGGCGGTTAATTGATTAAACTGTCGGCGTATGGACAAGAACGAAGTAACCGGCTATGCTTGAGAAGGTTTTCTGCAGTTTCCTTCAAGAACTCCAGATAAATATCGGCATAGTTCCTATCATAGTCGGCTAAAGCCGCATATTCTACCAATTCCTAGTCTATACACAAAAACTCCTTCCACTCCACTCACATCCTCACATTCTTAGGCATCACAATGGTCCTTATGGTCGAAGTGTAGCCCGTTCAGGACAATCTATCTATCTATCTAAGGATACACCCCGCTGCCTAGCGGGGCAAATGTTCATGGGCGGCGAATTTTGATCGTTTACCTAGATAAAACGCCACTTGGGTGAACAAAAATAATACTTTTCATTTGAAAGCGTACGAGTAAGATCTTTTGTCTCAAATACATGTTAATTTGATCCACCCCTAATATACACATTACTTTTACATTCAAAAAACAAAGTGACAAAACTTATAGTTTCATGAATTTTAACTTTCAATCTTAACCGTAAAAATGATAAGAAACTGCTCGTCTTTCTAAACCATGCAATAGTATATCAAAAGACCGTTTTTCACGGGATTTTGGAAAAACCTGTAGAAAACACAATGCATATGCGATTTCGTGTATAATTGTAGGAAAAATATTGAAAATGCGGATATTTAATTGGCACACACAAAGGTGTAAGCAACTAAATTGTTTGGACCGTTGTACAAGCAGAAGACAACTTAAGCATAATTTACTGACTGCTAAAATTGTGGGATCCAAGGCAAGCATGAATTTAAACAGTATAGAAATCCTACGCTTTACCAATGACTTTGCTACATACTTGGTTTAAAATTTCAAATTCGTCCCCTTTACCTAGATCAGTTTTTTGTATTATAAATACGTATTTCGACTACAATGTAGTCATCATCAGTATAAATTAGCTAGTCGTACTTTACTCTTTGACAATTAGAGATAGTTATAAAGTCGAGATCAACAGACAAAAAATAAATAGAAAATTAACTAGATTAAAATATATACTAGATTTAAAATATAATAAATTTTAAATTATATTGAAATTGCTCTTGTTAAAATTTCTTCATTCACATTTGTTCCTGTTAATTTTACTCTTATTAAAATTACCACCGGTGATACCGTCACCAAATTAGTAACAAGTAACATATCCTGGGACAATATAAGAGTAATTTTAATAAGAGTAAAATTAACAGGAACAAATGTGAATGAAGAAATTTTAACAAGAGCAATTTCAATATTATTTAAAATTTATTATATTTTAAATCTAGTATATATTTTAATCTAGTTAATTTTCTATTTATTTTTTGTCTGTTGATCTCGACTTTATAACTATCTCTAATTGTCAAAGAGTAAAGTACGACTAGCTAATTTATACTGATGATGACTACATTGTAGTCGAAATACGTATTTATAATACAAAAAACTGATCTAGGTAAAGGGGACGAATTTGAAATTTTATTTCAAAAACCTAGAGTTCTCACTAATTATCATTCGATAATATTACATACTTGGTTGTTCATGACTTTGCTACAAAAACTAGACGACACTATTGATGAACGTGATGACAATTGTTTCCCAACTAGTATTTGGTATCCCAAAATGTACGGCGATCCGTTTGTAAGAGAATAGCAGCAATGCCACTCCAATTGCTTAAAAATTCACGTAAACGATATCTTGAGATAATATATCATGATACATGTTAATAAAATATGATCATAGGGTCCATATAAATATCTTATAACGTATATATATATATATATATATATATATATAGTAGGTACTATTTCGTAAAGGTAAGTAAGAAGTTATAGTCAGTTCAACAAACAACACAAAATGAAACAAAACATGTACTAATTTTGATGTACAACATTTAAATATTCAATTCCCAAGAAAGATGTATGCATCACCGATGAATTCCATCACCATTCTATCTATATACCATCACATCACTGTACTATGTATATATATATACAGATTGTGTTGGAATGTTTTCCAATAGAGAATCAATGTTAAATATTATTTATTACTGGCAGGCCGTGTGGTTACTATGCGAAGTCAGTCAGTACACATGTAATGAGTACACACTCACTCTTAAATGAGTCAGTACACACAGTCAATGAGTCAGTACACACTCTTAAATGACAAACAAACTATCATACGCATATGAGATGACTCTCATTACATGTGTACTGATTGACTTGACCGCACAGTAACCACATGGCCTGCCAGTAATAAATAATATTTAACATTAAATTTCGATTTTTGCCCCAATTTCCTAGATCAAAATTTTTTTTATTTTATAAATACGTATTTCGACTACAAAGTAGTCATCATCAGTATGAATTAGCTAATTGTAATTATTCTCTGAGGAGATGTTACTTGTTGCTAATTTGGTGAGACGGTCTGCGGTTTATAATATTTAACATTGATTCTGTATTCGAAAAGCATTCCAACACAGTCTGTATATATATATAAAATGTGCATTATATACCTACGACAATACTATCATTTGAGTACACATGGACAATAAACAATAAAAACAATGTCAGTCAGTATGTGTACACTGATAAAAGTAATTCCTTGCAGTAAGAAAAATTTGTTTAAACCAAGAATTTCTGACTCCCAAAGATAGGGAAGATTATATAGATTTGGTATACGAAAATAAGTATGTTGACACTATAGTTTTGACTTGAGAAAATTATCTTAACTAAAGATCAACTGACTCTTGACTCAAGAATCTAGAAATTCTTCAACTGAAATGATGATTTCTTTGGACCAAGATGCTAAAATTTCGGACCAAAATAAACATTTGTTTAATCCAAACAAATGAAACTTTTTAAAGAAGTATTGATATACTTCAGTTAAATATATATATTTCAGTTAAAAAAGCTGCATAAACTTTATCTTCTTGAGTTTTTTATTTTGTTTTAATAAGAAAAATACTTCTTTTTACAAGAATTTCATTTTCTTGGCTAAAGAATCACAAGAGTATTTGGCCAAGAAAGACTCTCTTAGGCCAACATTAATGAACAACTCTACTTTAAAAAATTTTAAACACTGTTCAAGAATTTTAGTTTTTTCTCTCAACTAAACACATGTTTTTGGTTCGATTGCATAAAGTCTTGAATAAAAACAAAGGTCTCTTTATCGAAGCAAATATTTTGAAGAAAATATATTTTCTTGACGAAAGAAATTCCTTCTATCAGTGTACTTATGTGACTATGTTGTGCAGTGAATCTGATGTTTTGTGATACATTATATACTTGAGCCATGAATCAAGGTATCAAGATGGATTCTATGATCCTCTGAACTAGCAAATACACTGAACTTAGCCAACTTCAGTTGGGTATAACGCTAACAACCGGAAAGGCTTAAATATTCTGGTTGAGATTCTTACCGGTCACTACAGATTCAAAAGGCATCTATCTCTCTTGGGCTTGGAGGACAGTGTCCTTGCAGTGCCTAGCCTTTGATTTGATCGAAATGGAAATTCTTAAGTGGAGATCCCTCTCCTACTTGAACTTTTAGAACTATTTTCAACACGAGACGCCTAAAAGAGGTGCTATTTTAAGCAGATGAAGCTAGAGGATTCTGTTGAGGCCAGGATTGATGGATCCCAGGATTGATGGATCCAAAGCGATTACAGCAGATACAAGATATTCGGTGCATCTCACCCCGAATATATGAACCTTCAGGAAAGCCTGATTAACAAGCTTCTGATTATTTTCAAGATATGGGAGAAGTGGATCTCGTCAGACTGGAATAGAAGGGGCAGCACAATGGGCCATAAGGTCGCAATACTCCAAGATATAACTATCAATCTATCTATGTTGTAAGCATCTTAAATTGATAGCAGTTGATAGTATCAAATCCAAAAGTGGTGAACCTTTTTTCAAAATTTTCCACTTGATTTTTCACAAATTCATTCGATATACGAAAAATCTGCTTAAGTCAAAAGTTGTTAGTATTTTAATAACGAACCAAATTTTATTCGAAGTATTTTTTTCGAAAATCAAAATGGATTCGGTACAGCAAATTTGAAAAATAACGAACATCGTACATATTTGTAGTGGAAAGTAAACACACATATAATTTATGAGAACAGATCAAAAACCATAGATAACACAACGTATTTTCTAAGACATTTTTCATAATTCATGGTGGATTATACATTTGTAACAATTTTTATTCAAGAAAATTGTGTTCGTGTATTTTTTATGATAATATTCCAACATTCAGCTTATATGTGTGGTTGGTATGCATGCATGAATATATGTATACACACACATCAGAGATACCAACATAAAAAATTAATGTATTTATTTCAAATATGCACCGCAGTTTCTATGTATGTGTATGTTATTTATATACTGTTTTGTTTCACGGAGTACTTGAACCAATAATAGATGGGTTTCTCTTCTTTTTTTTTTTTTTTTGCTTATCTGTTCGACATTAATAATTTACGAGGAATTTTTAAACATCATCTAAATATTTAGTTTTTTTTTTTCTCTTTTGAGGTTAAATATTTGTTTCTATATACTTTGAGGCGAGATGATGGTTTTGTTTTTCCTGTATAATAAGCGTATTTATTATGATAAATAAAGGTTTCATCAATTTTGAGTGTTTGGGTAACAGATTGGTTAATAATAAATTGAAGAGGGTGGGAATATTTAAGGAATGAGGTTATAATTATATACGGATTTCTACTAATTATAGTAAAACTCTAGTTAGGCAGTTGAATTGTGAACGGACCCCATTCAGATAATCTGATAAATCATGAAAAAGTAATATCTTAAAGAAAAAGAAGATCAATTTACAACTGTCGATTTCTCGACTAAATGATTTGTTTTTCGCAACTGATCGGCCCTAAAAGAGTGTTTCCGAATGCTTCCTGCTACAAAACTGTTTTGACTACGTCTTTGAAAGCGATCCGGATAATTTGAGTTCTGCTGTAGTATCAAGAGTCTCACAAAATAGTTTTGGATATGATTTGAAGTAGCCATTTCCGAATGTTCCCTGCTGCAAAATGCCTTTGACAACGTCCTTCAAGGTGATGCGGATAATTGGAGTTCTGCTGTAGTATCAAGAGTCCCACAAAATAGTTTTGGATTTGCTTTGTACAAGCCATTTAGGACGAGTTGATCGGTGTGAATTTATTACTAGCAAATTTGACGGTATCGGCGCTTTAATAAAAGCTTCTTGTAGACTTTGCACAAATACTATATTGATGCACGGACCGATTTTGTCTATTCACGACCTTGAAGTCACTTTTTATCTCTAGAACACACACAAATTTTCAGCTCCGTTGTCTTTTTCGTTATTGGTTAGATCATTTTATGAACATCTATACGCAAATTTTTGGCTGCGATTACAAAGTGGGGACTAAACTTATAATATACTGTATAAATATATATACATATAGAGAGTATACAAATTATAGACCCAAATGAACATTTGAATTGAAAACAATTGAACAAATAAAATTCCGTAGTAATGAAAGTTGAAAGCTTGTTTATTGAAATCAACTCGCAAATCGCCAATAATTAATCGCATTTAGAATATCTACTAAAACATTTTGTTTGAATAAAATTAATCAAAATATTATAAATTGAGAGTATAATTGTGAAACCAGTGGTGAGCGCAAAAGATTTACGTAAACTGTTCGACACATCGACATTAAGTATCGACTCTATATATAAATAAATGAACCGACAAAGGTAAATATACCGCGTTTAACATCAATTTCAAACCAATTCTTAACGACTATTGGCAGCACTGTCACTAAATTTAAATTATATGCATACGGATTTTTTTTTTCTCTTTCGAATTAGTTGCAATTTTTTTTTTTTTTTTTGTAACTTGTAAATACATAATTTTTGTTGTTAGATTTCTGGTTAATTTATACTCTGTATACCCAGTGTTCATGAAATGTTCGACCAGTATATCTAGAACCATCGCAAAAAAAATATAACATTCAATTGTTTTAATACCCTGTATAGGTTGAGTTTCTTTATCAATGGACTTTTCCAAACGCATAGATCAGGGGGCCGCCTGAGGGGCTCTTTAAGAAACCCTAAAAAGAAACTTTTTGTCTAATTCCAAGTGGAACATCTAGTTTCAAAGAGGGATTTCAGAACTTTATTTGCGTCTCATCATTTTGTCAATATTTTCCATCAACTTATCAAACTCAAGAAAAAATTGGATATACTTCTGCTTAGATAGATAGACACTTCGACCATAAGGTCCTTTGTGATGCCTAAGGATGTAAGGATGTGAGTGAAGTGGAAGGAATTTTTGTGTATAGACTAGGAAATGGTAGGATCTGCGGCTACAGCCGACTATGATAGGAACTATGCCGATATTCATCTGGAGTTCGTGAAGGAAACTGCAGAAAAACCTTCTCAAGCATTGCCGGTTACTTCGTTCTTGTCCATGCACCGACAGTTTAGTCAATTAATCTCCCTTGTTTTATCTTAATAATTGACAAACTGCCGATGTCGGGATTCGAACCCGTAACCTCCCAGTTTCCAAGTAGGCATACTGCGCAGACATAACCGCTTGGCCACTGGACTGAGTCATAAGTCTGTATAAAATGTTCTCTTACGAAACACACTGTATAAAATATGTGTGTGTGTGTGTATTAAGAGTCCTCCCAATTACGTAAAAACTATTCAGTATATGTAATATAATTTCGATTAACGACATAATAATGACAATTATCATTACAGTTGCATATTATCTATCTAGTTGGTAGTATTGTGGCTAGCTGGTGGCTGGCTGTTGACTGTTAGTTGTGGCTACTGTTTCACTGTTAATAAAAATTAAATACAAAATATACTCCCAATATAATAGTGTAATTGTACTGCCAATATGTGACATCGCGCTATGCTTTAAAATGTCAATTTATTTTCTCAACTCTCTAAATGAGAGAATGTGTGTGTTTGCAACAGAATTGGCTGCGACAGTCTGTTCGGTTTTTTTATTTTTTATAATCTTGTGTGTGCAATGTATTTACTACTGATTTTTTTATACAGATTATGTTTTAGCATTTAATTAAAAAAAAAATCTCGATATGTCCTCTATATGTTGGGTGAATCAATAAAATTGAATTGCTTTGATTACGAATCGTATTTTTATACGCTTTTTATTAGTTTTGTAGCGGTATCGCATTTTCATTAAATTATTATTATAATTTTATTTATCATTTTTATCTGTTGCTTAACAACTATAACTTCTTTCTATTATCACGGTTGCTTTGGATGTTAATAACTTTGATAATTTACATATAAAATATATATAATATGTCATAATTCAATTTAATAAAGATCAATTATATCTTTAACTCATATTTATTATTTATTTAAATAATAATTATTTATTATATCAATGTCAGGTACGAAGATTCTGGGAATTTTCAAAGAAGTCTCCACATAAACCTTAAAAAGAGAATTCGGAGGAGTACGTATTTCTAAAGAATATTTTTGATTTTTTAACAAAATAATAAGAAGAGGATCACATTTCTGGTGATCAGAAATCTTCTTAATATCAATCAAATCAATACCTGAAGGTAGTGAAATTGTATTAATTCGAGATAAACAATCAGCCGGAATGTTTTCACTACCTTTAATGTATCTAAGATCAGTTGTATATTGACTGACAAAGTTTAAGTGACGTATATCACGATTTAATAAATTTTCATTACGAGAATTAATAGCATTTATTAAAGGTTTGTGGTCAGTCTGAATGAAAATATTTCGATTTGAAATGAAATGACGAAACTTTTTTATGCCAAAAACAATAGCTAATAATTCTCTTGAAAATGTACTATATCGTCTTTCAGTGTCTGTCAGTTTTCTTGATGTGAAAGCGAGTGGCTTCCAGACGTTATGAATTTTTTGTTGCAAAACTGCACCAATGCCAGTACCGGAGGAATCAGTGAGAATGCAAGTTTCAGCGTTCGAAACAGGATGTGCTAATTTAACAACATCAATTAATTTTTGTTTAGCTAAATTAAAAGCTGAAATTGCACGTTCATCAAGAATAACTGACTTCGTTGAAGTTTTACCGTGTTCAACAAGTTTATTCAATGGAGCTAAAATGTCACGACAATTCCGAATAAAACGATTATAAAAATTAATCATCCCAAGAAAATTTCGGAGTGATTTTTGATCGTTCGGAATAGGAAAATTTGAAATAGATTCAACTTTGGAAGGAATAGGGGTGATTCCTTCAGAATCTACGTGATGTACGTCAATTACCTCTACAGTTTCACCTGTATGTATGTATGTATGTATGTATGTAACCGACCACCCTTTTGGGCTCGATTTTCTCCTACTTTGAACGATCAGATTTAATTCAAATTTTGCACATTCTGTCAAAGACCGATGACAATGCAATAATTCGATTAAAATATTATCCTGATTATCCTGATTAGATTCGCCATGATTCATCAATTTCTTTCCGCATACTTTGCATGAGAGTAAAAGAGATAGAGCTAGGGCGCGAACTTCAACTAAAAAATGAAAAATTAATAATAGTTTAAAAAAACTAATACAAACACGCTTTTATAGAAAATCCAAGTAAAAAATAGAAAATAAAATTTCATAAATTTTGGATTAAGAAATGTGTAAATAAGAAACAAATGTATATTAATGGAAAAAAGCGTGGGGTGCATAGTGTCAATAGTTATTCCATTAATATACATTTGTTTCTTATTTACACTTTTCTTAATCCAAATTTTTTAAATTTTATTTTCTATTTTTTAGTTGGATTTTCTATAAAAGCGTGTTTTTTTAGTTTTTTTTAAACTATTATTTATTTTTTTGTAGTATTTGTGTATATGTAGGTTTATTTAAAATAATATTGAGATGGCTGATGAGCAGAGATATTCACATCATAGTCTGTTTTTACACTGATGAGTTTTCAATCGTATTCAAAATAGTTGATGTAACAAAAATTACATAGCTGTTCATCCGATGACATTCACATAAAAGTTATCAATCATATGTTTTTTAACAGCTATAATAATTTCCCTCTTGTTTAATATTTCTTTCTTTGTCAATCGTGTTAGATAGATAGATTGTAGAGGCTACACTTCGACCATAAGGTCCATTGTGATGCCTAAGGATGTGAGTGGAGTGGAAGGAATTTGTGTGTAGACTAGGAATTGGTAGGATATGCGGCTGCAGCCGACTTTGATAGGAACTATGCCAATATTCATCTGGAGTTCGTGAAGGAAACTGCAGAAAACTTTCTCAAGCATAGCCGGTTACTTTTTTCTTGTCGATACGCCGACAGTTTAGTCAATTAACCGCCTTTTTTTTCTTAATAATTGACAAACTGCCGATGTCGGGATTCGAACCCATAACCTCCCAGTTTCCAAGTAGGCATACTGCGCAGATATGACGCCTTAGACCGCTCGGCCACTTGTACTGGTCAATCGTGTTAGTCACATGGCCATTTTGTTGACTTAAAACTTACATTAAAAAGTAATACTGCGCATGCTCTGTAAAACAATTGATTGAAAATATGTATCAAAACTTGCACGTGCACAAACATCCATAAATATGACTGAGCGCAAAAGGGTTATATCTAGTCAATTGGGTTGAAAAAAAATCCATATTTTGGATTTTCTTTTAGTATAACGGGTGTACACGTATACAAGTATGTACACTCCCGTTCATAAAAATTGAACCATTTGAAACATTCGAAGTGTTATTGTATGTAATCTTATACATATATATATAGTAATATATACGAGCTTTGAATGTGACTTGCTAGTTCAATTTTAATGATTGAGTTCTCATTATTCAATGTTTTTGGAAATCAGTGGACGAAAGTTATCTCGCGAAGCACTAAACCGATTTAAATCACATTTTCTATTTATCTAAAGTTCATTCGTGAATGAAAAAATTTTGATTTGATTTGAATGCATTTGATTTTATGGGCAAAAATATAAAATTTGACCAACGCCATTTTTGGGTGTTGTTTCATTTAACTTACTGTCATAGTAATGAAAAATCAATTTTTCGTCAAGTGCTTCGTTCACAAACGACATTGAGTCATAGAAAATCTATATGAACTCAAACGATTCAGCTTCAAAAAATCTTTGTTATCCGTAGTGCTCCATAAAAAGAAATTATCGCTGCGAAACGATTATACCGTCATCAATAAATATTAAAATACGTTTTTTTTTTGATTCGATACCAACCCCTTAAATCAACTATTTAAAACTTTACAGTTATTGGTTAAATAAAACAATTTTCATTGCACGAAAAACAAAGAAATCAAAAGAAAATATGACAAAGTATAAATGACAATTAAAATGTCACTACAATGAAAAACATATTGTTTGATTCAAATAACGATCAAAGTCAATTCGATTATAATTATTATCGTCATTGCATTTCTTTATTCGTAAGTAAAACATTTTCAAATGAAAATTCATTCACCCCTGAAAAAATATGATTAAATAATAAATATATATATATATATATATATATATATATATATATTTTATTCGAATAAAAGTACGAATTTTTCCTAGGTATTGTTATTAGTTAATGACTTATGAAGCAGAAACAAAAAACACTACTAATTCACTCGAAGAAAAGTGTATTGACACTAGTTGACTATACAGTGTGTTACAGATTCATCGGTAGCAAGTGAAGTTGTTATGGGTATACACAAATATACGAAATATTGTCTAGCAAGTATCTGACATATATAAGGGTGCTGGGGCTTTTGACAGGACACTGTCGATTGAACTACCACCAACATAACTTGGGGATCTTTGATGATCCCACTAGTAGGGCCTATATGGAGGACGATGAGACCTCCATACATGTTATATACACCTGCCGAAACCTGCAGGATGTCAGATATTGAATGTTTGGGTCCGAAACCTTAGACCCATCAATCCTGGGACCAATCCCGGAGGAGAAGTTGTGGGCCTTCTGTGTATCCCTCGACAGAATCCTATAGCTTCATCTGTTTAGAATGGCGCCACTTACCCGGAGACTTCTCGCCTTCGGGTGACAGGTTGTTCTCAAGGAGGGCACAGAGGACCGCTTAGTCTAGGTGCTAGGGACCTACTTGCGGTACCCCTCTTTCTAATTATTATTATCATTATTATCTGACATATAAAATAAGAATTAAAGTAGGACTCTTCCTAAGCAGTTTTCTTACGGAATTTTTGAGAAATTAACCTTAAAGCAATTTCGAACAGAATATCTATACTGTTTAGAACCAGATATTTAATTTCAAAATTGAACATAATAATGGATCCATTGTAGAGTCTTATTGTGGCCAGGTGCTTTCGTAGGGGACAATGTCCGATGACCCTTCGAAGTTGTATCGTGTTCAGTATCGGTCATATTTTCCCAAGTTTTTGCTGCGGTATATTTTCCCAGTGATCACGGTGTTTAACGCGTATCCACTTGTTTATAACTTGTTTACATGCTGTGTTTGGAATTCCTAAAGTAGGTTATGGGCCTATGAAGGTTATTACGACTACTCCCTTTTTTTGCTAAGGTATCTGCTTTTTAGTTTCCTTCGAAACCACTGTGACCTAATAACAAGATGACTTTAATATTCGTTTTGCAAGTTTTGCCAGCTTCAGTAGTTGTTCTAGACAATCTCTAACTACCCTTGAGGTGACTTCAGTTGCAGATAAGGATTTTAAAGCAGCTTTACTGTCCGAGAGAATATATACGTTCTGGTTTATGTAGCCTCGGCGTAAATTCTCACGGTCGCAAGCCAGTATTGCGTTGACTTCTGCCTGAAAGACTGTGGCATATTTTCCCCTAAGTTGACGCTATGTTTGTCTTGGGTCTTTCACCGTATATTCCTATCTCAGTTTAGCAGCCGTCTGTATACCAAACAATTCCTTTCTTGAGATATGATAGTAAAATCTTGGAACATCTTGTACAATAATATATTTTTATTATATTGTCACTGGTTTTATAGCAGTATAGAGGGGTTGATTACATGCACTCTCTACTATACAGGGGGTGTATACGTAAATACACTATGACATAAAAACAGTCTTAAATTTGAGGGTAGTAAATTAGGTAAGTGGGAGTTTTTACATATTGCACAATTTATAGGGGAAAAGTTTTCTACATGATATCCACGTGATTCAGTTTTTCTTTTTGTTGACAATGTTTTTGCACATTGTGTCAAGTGCAACAATTGTGTGTCAGTTAGTTAGTGTCTTAAGTTTTGTGTCTTGGTACTAGAAAATGCATTCGTTAGCTCGTCCAGTGTTTTATCCGAATCAGTTGTTATTTGAAACGTGTTTTGATTCTAGGAAACCGTCTGTGGATGAAGTGGGCAATCCTTCGTCAGTGAATGCTCGGTAAGTGAAATTTTTTTGTGCTCTTTACGGTAGAAATTTGTGACAGATTTTTTTGAAAATGATATTATTTGGTCGAAACAATCTGTCCCAAACAAATTGTATTTCTAAAAACCCAGGATATTATTAAAATTCATTTATACTTGGGTCACAAAAATGGCGCTCAATTTTCAAAATTTGTTGGTTGATTTGTGCCTTATTTATTCGGTTTTTGGAAAAATTTTTTTTAATAAAAGTACTTTCGAAAACCTAACGAATAAAAGACACAAATCAATAATAGATATTTTGAAAAAAGAAGGCTACTTTTGTGGCAAGTTGTACCACAAAAATTTGACCCGTATAAACATATCATTTTGTTTTTGTTTCAAAGAATAAAGAAACTACATCACTTAATAAGTAGTATCCGTTCACTAATAATCCAAACGTTCACAATTCTGCTTAATTAAATCTTCAAAAATAACTAAAAAACAATTTCAAACTGATTTGTTTGTCATATTGTTAAGTGAATTCGATAACTAGAGTAAGGTTCTTCGAATACACAAATCCAATTTCGGATTGAGTCACACAAAGTACACATTATTTAATTTTATGTTAACATGTTAAACGCCACTTTTAGGGCCATGATGTGTACAGTAATTTCTTTTTACACTTCAGTTCATAAAAAGTGAACCAGTGGAAACATTCAAAGTGTAAATGTATGTAATCTATATATACGATTATTGGATATATACGCGAATGTGACTTATTGGATCAAATATATTGAATGGGAGTGTATTACAATGATTTAAAATACAATCCCGTACAGTTGTAAAAATTGTTAATTGAGTTTTGACGGTTTAAAAGTGTACATAGTTTTAGTTTTGGATGTAAAGATTCTGAAACATTAGTTTTTTTGATATAGTTTTCGATACGCTCATTGGAAAATTGGAATGTGATTATAAAAAATGAATAAATTTGAATCAGGTAGAAAATAATGGGACTTACAATAAATAATATGGCTTACAATAATCAAAACGAATTAGGAAAATAAATTATATATAATCATAAAAATTAAAATACTTACATAAGAATAAAACACCGTTTTGAAAGACACCTGTAACATACATTTAAATATCAATTACAGTCAAACTTGTCTATACTAAATATGTTATATATATATATTACATATTAAATTAGTCAATTCATCAAATCTATTGGATATTTTTTTGTTTTTTTGGGAATTCTGGTTGGGTTCTTTCATAAGCCCGAATTCGTATAAATGGAGATATAAAATCATATACAGAGAGCATATCCCGGAAACCATTCACCCATTTTTGTATTTTTTGGGTCCCATTTGCTATATAAACAAATTTTCATTCAAATCGATGACTAAAAATTTTTGATGGTTTTTTCAATTTTCTTTTCGAGGAGAAAAATTTGGATGAAACTCACTGTATACGGTAATTTTAAACACGAAAGTTCTGTACATGCAAAGATTTGGTGAGCGGTTTACGAGATATAATATAAAAAAGGACATAAAATCGCATAACACGGTTATATCTCGGAATCTATTTGTTAAACCAGCAAACCAACGTGATTTTTGGATTCTTTGAATCCAATTTACCTAATTTAGTGAATTTCATCGAAATCGAGAACATAAATTTTTTTCGTGTTTTTGTGATTTTTTGTAAGGGGTGTGGAACCTTGGAAAAAAATTCGAAAAGTAACTTTTTGTTTTCGATTTGAATGAAACTCACTATATAAAGTAAAATTGACCCAATAGACATAAAAATCACGTTTATTTGACGATTTGATGAGCGGTTTACGAGATATACACGGAGGTATAAAATCATATAACGACGACATATATTGGAAATCATTCGTCAAATCGTCAAACTAACTTGATTTTTAAGTTGTCCAGGTCCAATTACCCATATAAACTAATTATCATTTAAATCGATGACTAAAATTTCTATTTTACCTTAAAAATTCACAATAAATTGGATCAAAAAATCGTATTAATTTCATGCTTTAATAAACGACCTTTTAGATAATTTTAACGTGTGCAAAAAATCGAATTTGAAGAGGAAACTATCTGTCAAAAGTAAATTGAACCCATAAACCATGACAATCATGTCCATTTGACGATTTGCAGAGCGGTTTTACAAGCCTGAAACCTGAAACTCTATTACAAGCGACACGAATTAGAAAAAGGTGGATAATATAATAAATCCAATTAAACCCATATTTTTATAACTTTCCCTGATTGAGACTAGAATTCCTTAATATTTCCAGATTTTAAGGATTATTCAGATCGCTTACGATCTTATTTCAAAATGCGCCACTTCATATTGATATTGTTAAGTTATAAAGCAGTTTGACTGTAATGTATGTATAGTACTATCATAATTTAATATTGAGAAAATAAATTATTGAACAAAATAAGAATAATTGTAATTATTAAGTGAAGTGAAGGCTTTACTCGCATCTACCAAACACAATCCATCTAAGCCATACAGCCAATATCTCAATGTCCATTGGTCCAAAACAACAAACATTACTAAATCGGCTTTTACAAACTCACACAATACCTCTATATATACACACTGCACGGCAAAAAAAGAGACGCACTTAGATAAATCGATTTCAATTATTTTCTTTGGAACTTTTTTGCATATCAACTAGATTTTTATAAATTCGTATATGTTTCTATTGGTCTGGACGTAAAGTTGCATAAAACCCTTATAATTTACGGAGAAAAAAAATTAATATAAAAAAAGACAAATTTGCATAAATTTTAGAATTTGAAAAAAGCATTTTATTTCGAGCTTTTTAGAAAATAAACTGGAGCTTGCTTATCAGGTCCTCCCGAAGGTTTTATATTCGGTGTGAGATGCACCGAATATCCTGTATTGCGAACCTAGAGGTTCGCAGTTCAGCCCTCTACGAATACTTTTAATTCAGTTCGCTACACTATGTTGGATGATTACCTCCCATTCCGGGGATAAAGCTGTTAAGAGCTACTGTGAACTACCAGAAGGGTTAATTCATCTTCTTTTACGACAAGTTCATTCCAGATATGTTCTATTCAATTTCACTCTGGGGTAGGTTGTGGTCATATAAAATTCCGAATGTAGATCGTTTTATTTTAATGTAAACCTTTCGGAATCGTTTGTCCATTGTTTCTGAGACTGCCCAAAGAGTCTGTATGGATCCTAATGTAGCTGCTAGTGCAGATACTGTTCGAAAACGATTGGTTGAAATGAACTTACGACCCAGAAAGCCAGATGCAGTCTCAGAGCATCATACAAACTTTCGTCCCTTGTTTGACCTCCTTAGGGAATGCATTTCCAAAAACACTGGTACAACTGACTTTTATTTATAAACAGTAATATTTGTAAACAGCCGTAACGTACGAATTTCTATATTTCTAACATCAAAAATAACGAACTTCAATACAAACTTTCATCCCCTATTTAAACTCTTTAGGCACTTTTTTCAGTTTTTCGCTAATATCTAGCTTATATTTTATAGCATTCCACGTGGAATAACTTCAAACAAACCGAAAATGGGAGAAACCATGGGAAATCCAAGGACGAAGGCCACTCTGAGGGTGCTATCCATGCGAACAGAGAGATTATTTATAATAGAATACAAAACAATATCTCTAGATATCTGTTGTAATCTGTGCATAGAGGTTAAAATATAAAGTTATATGTATGCATCCACAACAAGCCAGTCCGTCCGGATCCCGGTCAGTCATCAAAGATGTACTCAGGTTAATTGTTTGATTGGTAATGATTATTTCAACGCCGACTTTTAATTCAAAATTGAAAAATTCGTCCTCACGTACCTATACGTATAAAAACAAAACAAAAAATACAAATACGTATATTTGAATTCTCTCTTTCACATAACCTATGATAATGCTTGTTTCCGGGTAGTCATAACTTTAGTTTAATAATATTATTATTTAAAAAAAATCATATATATATATATATATATATATATATTACAAAATAAGAATGTGATTATTCGTACGAAACTCTTTTGAATATTTTCAAAAGACATAATTATGTAGTGAAAAATAGGGTGATCTATTACATTTAATACAATGTATAATCATCCTACAAGACCTACGATGCCATAGACTAATACCACAAACGGGCAAAGGCTTCAAACATAAATAACACCCCTCGCGAAATTTAAAACATCATTATCGTCCGCAAATCATCTTTTTTTTTTGTTATTTCTTGAATGTAACCTTTTTAGTTCATTAACAGAGCATAAAAGTCGTGAAATGAAGATATAACGTCATAAAACCGATGGCCTGTTTATAATTTATGTCATGAATAAATCTGCAAAAACGTAATTGGTCATAAATAGGTCACCGCACATACGAAAAAGCCATTTTGTGCATTTTCAATGACCTACCTAAATTATATTAAAATACATCCTAGCGTATTTTATTATGAAATGTTGATTTGAATGCTCTTATAATGCTCGGGTAATTATTAATATTATTTTCCATAATAGTTCGACTAATAATATGTTACATTACACGAAAAGTCATTTAAGTGAGATTTTAAATCAAAATGCCTAAAATAAGAGATCATCTGTCTTCTAATTGTTGGAAATCGAAAAGCAGTAACATGTGATTTACTGCTTTTATACTCTGTATAACATGAATGACTACATTTCTTCACAGTTTTTACAATTTATATGTATTATTTTGTCAAAGATAAAACGAAGAATAAAAATAAGTGAGGTTTGAAATATGTAAACATGTCAAAGTTTACATTTACAAGTTTACAAAGTGTACAAACTATGATCATAAAATGAATATTAATTGTTAAAATAAAGAAATTAAATTGTTCCTTCAAACATACAACTGACCTCTAATATTATTATTTGGACAAACTATAATTATAAGAGGTAATAAAGAGTAAAAAAGCAGTAGTTATATTTTTCAGTGGATAAAAGCAGTACACCTTTTGAAAACTACTGCTTATTTACTTTGAAAAATAAATTTACTGCTTTTAATAATTTAGGAAATGTAATCAATTTGAACTATCGGAATGTAACGATTTGTAGAGAACCAACGGAATAATCGATTAGCATCAAAATTAATAAAAAGGAGTTAATGAAGTTTACTGCTTTTTTTATCTAAGCACGGAAATATTGCACGTATACAATAAATTGAAATAGATCATTCCATATGTTGTTAGTAAACTGGCTGCTATTTGAAAAGGGAAGTCAAGTAAGGCCATTTCTTTTGTTCACCGCGTGCCAAGAGAGTATATATATATATATATATATATATATATATATATATATATATATATATATATATATATATATATATATCTATATATATATATATATGTATATATATATAAAAGTCAGTTTATAGAATGGAATTTCACACTTTTCATTCGTTTAATCTAAAATGATTTGATCTGCTCTTTTTTGTGATAAATAATAATAATAAAAAAAAAAATGTATAAGAATTTTTTTATATATTATGTTGGTAGCATACAATAAATGGTTTTGTGTTGGTGTTGCTGCTGAGTATGCGTGTGGATTTATGATATACATTTAACGATATTTCCTTATGTAATTTGACAGTTTAATATTTCTTTTTTAAGAAGTGTTTATTAAAAAAAATTTATTCATTCAATTTACAATCTTAAAATGCTTAAATTCCTTACGTTTTTTTTTTATTCTTTTCGTACACATGAGCGCCACAAAAGTAGCGTTCATTTGAGCGAAATTTTATATAGTTTGTGTCTTATTAATTCGGTTTTCGCAAAAATGCTTCCAAAAAAAAAAAAAAATGTTTATTACAAATATAATTACAATTTTTATTTGAAACTTTTTCCCCAAACACCGAATAAATTAGGTACAAATCAACTAAAGAATTTTGAAAATTCAGTGCTATTTTAGTGGCTCATAGTACAAGATATAACTGAATATGTGTATAGACTAGGAATTGGTAGGATATTCATTTGGAGTTCGTGAAGGAAACTGCAGAAAACCTTCCCAAGCATAGCCGGTTACTTCGTTCTTGTCCATACGCCGACAGTTTAGTCAATTAACCGCCCCTATTTTTTTTCTTAATAATTGACAAACTGCCGATGTCGGGATTCGAACCAATAACCTCCCAGTTTCCAAGTAGGCATACTGCGCAGACATAACGCCTTAGACCACTCGGTCACTTGGACTAAAGTGGAGCTCTGTCCTGTCTTTCGCTTAGAAGACGGACGCGGGGATAGACGAAACGAACAATGCGTGATAAAGGAGAGAGCAGGTTGAGGGGATGGGCTAGGGGTCCCGGTCGAAAAGGCTTAGAAAGTCCTTCTTGTTAGGCTTCGGCTTCCCCTCTACTGCTACTACCACAACATTTACGTATCGAGTAGAACTTAAATAGATAAATTATGTATCCAAAATGAATCAAAAGAATCAAATCAATGACTGAATCAATTCATGAATCATAGTACTAAATACAAAACCAATTACAAAATTGATATTGAATAATTTAAATTGAATCTGATTTAAAATATCAAAAAAAAATAAATGGATTTGCTTGTGGATAAGAGTGCTCATTTCCGATTGTATTCAGAATCCATAAAGCCGACACCAATATCCACTTCAATTATTTTGAAGTAATGTTCAAGCATTTTTGATTCAAGTGCAATTGATTTGAGATTTCTTTTTATTTTAATGCCTTTTACGCTCGATTGCAACTCAATAACATTATTTTTTTAGTTTTTTTTTTTAGTACACAAATAATTCTTCAATTTAAAAAAAAAAAAACAATAACATTAGACAGTGTTATGTAATATAGAATTGTTTATACACGATCGTAATAGGGAATATGCATGAAAATTTTTTTTCACATTTATTTTCATAATATGAAAATACTGTTAATACTGTAGTAATATTTAAAAACGAAATTAAAATCCGACAAATATCAAGGAAGCTATAAGCTTTTAAAGATTATTATCTGTCTCTTTCTTGCAAAAATACTAAAAACGGAGTTTTACGTGTATTTTAAATGGTGAAAGTGTAATATGACGTCACATAACATATCAAGAGCGCTATCACCGTCTTTGTCAAATCGGAAATTTCAATCATTCATATCTCGCTTACTTTTAAAGTTATTTAAAAAGTAATTTTACCTTGATATTTGTCAAGTAAACATGCTTCAATTCAAGTGAACAAAAATTTTCATGCATATTCCCTATTATTAGAAACATATTTTTTAAAGAATTATTAACATTGCAGATATATGATTTTATATTAAATATGAAACTATTTATATAAAGCAATATTTTATTTCAATTTGATGTCCACAACAGATAGATCATGTCTGAACGTAGATAGATTGTAGAGGCTGCCCTGGACGGGTTACACTTCGACCATAAGGTCCATTGTGAGGATGTGAGTGAAGTGGTAGGAACTTGTTAGTAGAATAGGAATTGGTAGGATATGCGGCTGCAGCCGACTATGATAGGAACTATGCCGATATTCATCTGGATTCGTGAAGGAGACTGCAGAAAACCTTCTCAAGCATTGCCGGTTACTTCGTTCTTGTCCATACGCCGACAGTTTAGTCAATTTACGGCCCCTCTTTTTTCTTAACAATTGACAAACTGCCGATGTCGGGATTCGAACCCATAGCAGGTTGTCTGTACATATCTATCGCGCTGTATTTGTTTTGCTGTGACGTTATACCAGTGTAGGAGGCACATGCGTGTTACGAATGGTTACGAATTAGCTTTGTGGAATGTTATAAATGGGTGTAGCATGGAAACGCGTTTAACTAGGACATTGATTTTGGTGACATTGTGAAGAGATTGTAGAGCACTGCTAGTAGAGGCAAAGTATTCGGCGGAATATAAGAGAAAATTGGTATTAAATTGAAAATTACAATATAATTAAAAATTCCGTCGCATATGACTCGTAAATATGTTCGGAATGATAAGAGAAACGCATATCACAGAAGGAATTTCACGAGCCTAAAATGTCCAGTGCCGAACGAATGCGAGAACTGAGGCAGCGTCGATAAGGAATTGAAAAAACGGCGCAAAGTGATTACATAGACGGCCCATACAGCGGCCAGCGACAGTCCAAACTTCCAGGACTCATATGCAGGACGTTTTCACGAAAAATCTACGGCACTCGCCCGTTTCTTCTTTTTTTTTGAACATTCGCAAAATCCATAAAAGTTGATTTTTCCCACAGTCAAATATTATCCAATTTTATTTGAAAAATAGTCTAAGTTTGGATTACTTATTTCAAATTGTATACTAAATTTGACATATCTCTAATATATCTCAAAAATGCAGTGTCATGGTCCCTCTTATGCTAAAAGGGTATATCTAAGCAAATTTTTACTACAAAAAATGAAAATTTTGACTCAAAGTTAGTAGATTTAAAACAAAAAAGGTTTCATTAAATTCGGATAAACTTTTGCTAAATTATTCAATAAAATGAAATCAAGAGATTTCAATTGTAAAATAAAAATTGTATTTTTTTTAATAACACCATCCCTTGACCAATGAAGCTTAGCAAAAGTCCATTTAAGAATTTAAATCGACCCTTGTATTAGAATGAAAAAGGGATGATGATTGTATGAGGGATGTATATAAACTTCAACACGTGGTCAACGAACAATATCCATAACCGTGTAATGCATATACCATCCCCCCAAACCCTTAAAGCACCACAGCAAATATATTTAAAGTTAAATTATAATTCTAACAAAATAAATATTATTCGAATACCAACATTATAACAAGTAAATAACTACGAAATAGACGATAGTTTCGAATCAAGAGTTTATGAAACATTCGAGGTTGAAACACATTTTGGCTTTCTTCCTTGAAACAATCGAAATTATTGCAAATCAAATATCCATCGTTTCTACTTACCAACCAGTCCAAGTGGCCGAGCGGTTTAAAGCGTTATGTCTGCGCAGGTTGCCTACTTTGAAACTGGGAGGTTATGGGTTGGAATCCCGACATCGGCTATTTGTCAATTATTACGAAAAAAAAAGGGGCGGTTAATTGACTAACCTGTTGGCGTATGGACAACAACGAAGTAACCGGCTATGCTTGAGAAGGTTTTCTGCAGTTTCCTTCACGAACTCCAGATGAATATCGGCATAGTTCCTATCATAGTCAGCTGCAGCCGCATATCCTACCAATTCCTAGTCTATACACAAAAATTCCTTCCACTCCACTCACATCCTCACATCCTTAGGCATCACAATGGACCTTACGGTCGAAGTGTAGCCTGTCCAGGGTAGCCTCTACAATCTATCTCTCTATCTAATCTATTCGCTTAGTAGAGGTCAAAAATGATCATAGATAATCGGTCAAGACAAAAGGGGGCGCTTACGAAAAACACCGTGAAAACTGCGAAAATATATCGCAACAAAAACCCACGAAAATAATGTTCGGAATGCACCCAAGAGGCTGTATCTCGATGCACTGAATCTGAACAGGATACAACTTCAGAAGGTTACCGAATTCATCACCAGACATTATCACCTACGAAAGCATCTGCACAAAATAGGACTCCACAATGGATCCATTCTGTGCCGACTATGCCGCAAGGAGGAAGAAACATCCAGCCACGTCATCTTTAACTGCGAACCACTCGGGTATTACAGATACAAGATATTCGGTGCATCTCACCCCGAATACATGAACCTTCTGGATAACCTGATAAGCAAGTTCTTGGCCATTGCCAAGATATGGGAGAAGTGAATCTCGTCAGACTGGCGTAAAAGGTGGAGCAACACAAGATTGATATTTTGTACCCCCTCTGTCTGCGGGGGTCCTTAGAGAGACGGGAAAACACAAAATTTAAAATATATTTCTTAATAGTAGTCAAACGGAAAACTTTATCATGGGTAAAGTTGGAGTAAATACATTTTACTACAAATTATCCAATATTTCCAACTTTAAATATTCTAATACTTATAATATTGAAGAATACTACAATTGTATAATGTACTTTTTGCTAAGAATATGACTGTAACTGTTTTAGTTGGTACCGATTATTGTAGGATCACCTTAAATCAGAGACAATTCCATCTTGGATATTTTCCAAACACTTTGTATATAACAACGACTCTATAGCTTTCTGTATTCAGTGTTCTTATATGTTTGGATATAATTTAATAGTGGTTTACGAAGGCCTCCGCGCTGTCTAGTAAGTTGATCTCTCAGAGAATGGTATTATGATCATCGTGTATAACCTGCAATTATCCCAGCAATATCCAGATAATTGAAGGCAGCTGACTTTATATTATTAACTAACTTCAATTTATATATATATATATATTTTTTTTTTTTTTCATGTAGGTAAAATCACTTTCATATAACATTTTTAACAAATTGAAACGGTGGTGAAGTTCTGTATTGAATTTTACCCATAAAACTGCCATTTCAAAATACACACAGCTGCCATGGAACTCATACTTACTGGGGTTGATTCCGCTAAGCATTGTAATAATAGCTAAAGCGAAATTTATAGACTGTCTGGATTTAAAAAAATCAGATTGGACATGCAAGGATCGTGGGAACATCAATCATCTCAGACCCCGTTTTTGAAATAGGCATAGATATGCTTCCCAAAATATACTCCTTCTCAAAACCTTTCACTGTAGTCTGTGGTAAAGACATGTGGACGGAGGGAGAACCACCCTATCTCAAGAACGATATCGTCTGGAATACAGACGGATTCAAAATTGAAGAAGGGACCGGAGCGGGAATCTACGGTTGAGAGACCTAAAGCAAACATAAGCCTCAACTATAAGTATAAACACAACTAACATGTTAGCATATGAAGGTCATACGAGTATTTCCTTTTTTTTTGTATATTATTTATTAAACTAAAAAAATAATATAAAAAAAACGAGTTAAGGGTGTTCCAGCACTGTCTTGTATAATCAGGACAAAAAACCGGTTATGTATGTGTTGTGCAAATACACATACACAACACATACATATATTTATATACAAATTAATGTAATTTTGAAAGAAAAAAAAATTCTGGCGAGTATTTTTTTAAGTTGGGCGGGCATCAAGTTTTACATGCTTCTAATGACAAAGAATGATTACTTTGTTATTAATTATCTCGCTTTCTAAACGATCAAAAATTCTAAAACTTCGGAATTTATTAGAAAACGTTATTTTTAGTCAAAAAAAAAATGAGCAAAATCTGTCGAAATGAGATTTGATGCTGGAACTTCCTTAAAAAAAACACATATAAACGTACAGAACGCGGTATAACGGTGAATATTATGGGTTTCTGTTGTTTTGTTGATTCTGTTGGTATTTTTCTCTGTTTTGTGTTAAAAGAGATACAAAAAAAAAAAACAAAACAAAACAAAACAACATCTGATTGTTTGATGGTTTCTATTCACAATGATAATAATAATAATAATAATAATATGGATATGGCCTCATCTACTACTCACCGTGTGTGTAGGTCATTGTTTATTGTTGACGATTGGAAATGGCATGCTTCGGTATTCTGATAAATTTGTTGAAGTCAGTTGTTGTAAGTGATTTGTTCAATTTGGTTTACTTTCTATTTAAAATACATGGGAGCCTCACATTCCTTACGTCATTGTCTCGTTTATTTTCGTTGTTGCGCGCCGTAATTCCATTATTTTCTGATAATGTTGGGCTAAGAAATGAAAACGTTGGTCAGGAGTATTTTATATAGTACTAGCCGTGTGCTCGATAGAATTTCCCATCGCCAACATCTTAGGTACCATCTGATTTTTCTAAAACAACCAACTTCGACGTTTCTAACTTCGAAAAAATGACGCACTTCCCACACAAACTTCCGTCCCTTAATCACACACAAACTTTATCCCATATTTAACGCCCTTAGAGATTGAATTTTCAAAAATCCTTCTTAAGTAGATTTTAACACTTCTTCGAAGGAAATTAGCGAGGAGGAAGAAACGTCCAGCCCCATTATCTTTGACTGCGAACCTCTGGGTTATTCGGTGCATCTCACTCCGAATACATGAACCTTCAGGAAGATCTGATAAGCAAGCACCTGGCTATTGCCAACATATGGGAGAAGCGAGTCTCGTCAGGCTGAAGTAAATGGGGGAACACAATGGATCATAAGGTCGAAGTGCAATACTTTTTAGACCCCAAGATGTATCTATCTATCTATCTATCTTGGAGTAACAGAAGTTTTAACGATGTGTTGTAAAAACCCGCTAAAATAGTCGTGAATGCATTAATTTTATACCAAAGCTTGATATATGCAGTAGTACTTTCACAATCCTGGATTAATTGAGACTGGGCTTGATTCGGATAATTTCCAAGTAATCATTAATAATGGCCATTTCTTAAAAAAAGGCTACATGAAGAATGGAGCAAAATTTTCTAGGTTAAAACTTATGCTCCTTCGCAAATAATCGACCCTGAAAGAGGGTTTCATAGTGTGCCCTTTTTTCCAAGTTCGTTTTCTGGTGGATTAGGGGTGATATACATCTTTAAAACCGTGAGAGATATATTCTATATAAATATATGTAATTATTCTTACCGGATGTTTAAGCAATTAACTCAGTTAGTTGTTTTTTGAGTAAAAATTTGTTATACATTTGTTTGGAAGTTGTGTTTTTAGTTTAAAGGATGTTAATTTGAGTGATACGGAACTCTAAACCCTCCCGATAAGCTTAAAATACCAATGAATTGTTCTACAACAACAACAACAACAAGAGAATATGGAACACAAAAGACCTCAACCGTTTGGTCGAACAAAGTGATTTGTCACTGTTATTAAAACTGTTTTTATGAAAACAATTTCACAAATAACAACGCATGAAAATTTACTTGACAATGAAGAGTATGATATTGTATGGTATGATATACATAATAGACCCTAATAATGTTAACTAACTCATAATAGACTTCTATGTTAATTGTCTCTCTAGTCAGCAGCATACACACCTTGTTAAATACACTACTCAACTTCAACTTCAAATCATCACTGGCTTGGCTTATTGCTAGATAAATGAACAATTTATTTTCTATTCATTCACATAACAATTGACAGTATGTCTACAACTGATCTATTTTTTATGGTTTTGTACCATCATACACTTATTAGTAGTCAAACTTCTTTAGCGACGTATCTGTTTGAAATTTTTTTGGCACAATAAAGGGGAAATGAATCAATAAAGGAGAAATACTAGACAAGCCGTGAGTGCGAGAAAGGAAGGGGAAATAAAAAATATCTATGGTTAAAGAAGTTTCATCTCTTTCGTGAGCTTATGTGGATTAAGGTCACACATATTTTTTATACCAATTCAATCCATAAAAAATCAATTTCAAAAGAAAATTTCCTAAATTACAGTTTTGGATTAACATCCATAGGAATTATTTAGGATAAACTGATATGTTTGTCAGTCAATCAAATAGTGACGAAGGACACAGGAAATGTCGATATAGCCTGTACATATACAGGCTGTAATAATCAAAACTAGCCGAAATTTGAGGAAGGTGTGTTGGATTTGGTTAATTCTGTCTTTGAAATCATAAGAGAAGGAAAATTCCCAAGTCAAAACAAACGTTATTTTTATAAACGGAATAGTTTTGCCAAAATTGCACTTCAAACAGCTGTAATTCTCTATGAATTTTAGTATACAATATAATAGCGACCCACGGACCTCGCACGGGTGCAATTTAGATTTACAAGTAAAAATTACAGCAGATGAATCGAATCAATCATTCATATACATAGTTAGTTAGTTAGTCGCTATATACACCGTCTGTTTTAGTCATCTTTGCCAATAGAGAATCAATATTAAATATTATTTACTATATAACTGCACAATGCTTCATAAAGAAATAAAAATAGTGGGGGTACTCTGTAGTCAGTAGTGTGTGTGTGCATATGTAATGAATAATATAAATTAAGTGGGCATCACTAAATCCCCACTCTTAAATGATATCAAACCAACATCATAACACAAGCAGCCAGATGTTTGTAAGTATGTGTATGGATGTATGGTTTTATAGTAAATATTCTATTTATTTATTTCACATATATTAACCTTCCGGAAAATATTATCTACATGATGGTGAAAACCGTTTCAAAATCCGTTGCGTGCTTTAGAAGGAGTTAGCGGACAGACAGGCGCGGAGGGTGATTTTCTTTTATACTATGTATAGATATGTAGTAGTACCTTTATATACTATTTGGTATTTTTATACACCAATGCGTATGTAAAAAGTTAAATGGACTCAGTATATACAAGATATTTAAGAAGTAAACTTCGTTATTATTTCCGTTTGTTAAAAGGATCTCTTAAAGGATCATTATATGAATGAAGATATCTCGAAAACAAAGCTGCTACAGAATCATTTGTAGTGTGATTCTTGTACACTTGACTACAAAATACAAAAAATATATATTCTTGAAGAAAATTTTATCTAGTGACATTGGTATGTCTTCACATCTGAAACCTACTTTTAAGGTCATTTCTACAAAACCACAAATCTTTGCGATGTGTAAACAGTAAAATAAACAGTCGACACATTGATAATGAACGCAGTATATACATGATATTTAAGCAATTAAATCAGTTGGTTGTTATTTTCACTTGTTTTTTTTTTTTTAGTAAATATATCAACTTTTAATGATGCTTTCAATGAACATTTCTGAGAATAATTAACACAAATTTGGAACAAAATGTACGTAAGAATAATTAGTCTCTGGGGTATGTTCCAATAAACACACGGTATCAATGATAGCAAACTGTGTAAAAGTTTTCAATCAAACTCCTTTCAATACCAAAATAATTATTAATTTGGGTAATCAGCCGTCAAATGACATCGATCAATGTTCATGACTGTTTTTAATTATAACTCATTTATCCATCATTTTGATTTTGACATCAGCAAACTAGATTCGTAGAAAAACCGCATGTACTATCGGCTTTAAAAGTGAAATTCGTTTTTTAAATTTTTACAGTTGAAATTCTGGTAACGCGAAGGTCGTGAATTCGATCCTCCCATGGACCAAACTTTTATTTTTGTACTGTTTAAGAATTTGATCTATTTATAATTGGTCAGAAATCTTTGTATATGAAATTGAGGATATCAATTAGAGGCCCATTAGCTCAGTTGGGTAGAGCGTCGTGCTAATAACGCGAAGGTCGTGAGTTCGATCCTCCCATGGGCCAGTTATTATCTTTTTGATCTGTTTTATAACTTAATCTAATTATAACTGCTCAGAAATCTGAATACATGAAATTGAGAGCTTAATCAGAGGCCCATTAGCTCAGTTGGTTAGAGCGTCGTGCTAATAACGCGAAGGTCGTGAGTTCGATCCTCCCATGGGCCAAATATTTTCTTTTTATACTGGTTAAAAACTTAATCTATTTATAACTGTTTAGAAAACTCGATAGAACAATCTTTTAGCTTGAATCAGAGGCCCATTAGCTCAGTTGGTTAGAGCGTCGTGCTAATAACGCGAAGGTCGTGAGTTCGATCCTCCCATGGGCCAGTTATTATCTTTTTGATCTGTTTTATAACTTAATCTAATTATAACTGCTCAGAAATCTGAATACATGAAATTGAGAGCTTAATCAGAGGCCCATTAGCTCAGTTGGTTAGAGCGTCGTGCTAATAACGCGAAGGTCGTGAGTTCGATCCTCCCATGGGCCAATTATTTTCTTTTTATACTGTTGACAACAACTTAATCTATATAAAACTATTCAGAAATCTGAATTCATGAAATTTTTATTTATTTTTTATATCTAAACCGTTTTAATAAAAAAGCAACCATATTTTATCGACTCGAAAAAAAAGGCAAGAAAGCTGTTTCTTTCTTTGAAACAGGGAAAAATATCGCGAAAAACTTTTTCTATTCAGTCGTAGAGAGTATGTTGGCCGAAGATGAAGAAAAATACAAATAGAATTAAAAATAATTTGTAACAGAATGAAAGTTATGTGAGTTAAAACGTTCTTTTTTTCTTTATTAAGTTGGTACCAATACTACGTGTCTTATGTATGTTGTGAAATTAGTTGGAAACCACGTACCAAATATTGTACATCACGTACTTCTGTCAAACATTTTATCAAACTATTCTGTGTGATGCCCTTAAATTTATTACGAATTACTCTCGCAGTCAATGCACATTTACTTTTTGTTTACATTCAGAAACAAAAATTTTCGCTATCCAAATATCTGGGAAATTTATAGAATTACCTAGATAAATCCCAAATTTCCTTCTTCAGACATACAGAACGTTTAAGATTGCTAGAGCGTCACGCCTGTTACAGGAGATACCACAGTGAAGAGACGATGGAGACTATGAAAGGGCTGACCCTTCTAAGGCAGTCCTTGATGAGTCAATTTTCTGAGTCAGTACAATCAGTCTTTGATGACTTCTCTGAACTTAAGTCCCAGATTTATCTATCTATCTATAATAATAATAGCTCAATTCCTTCCGCTTGTTGGGCAAAGGCTTCCTCTTTTGATTTCCAGGCAACTATATCCATCTATTTCCCGCAAACCTTACCAAATCATCTCTTTAACGTTTTCCCAGGTGTCCTCTACTTTACCGTTATATGGCGTCCAAGTATATATCGATTTTCCCTACGTCTGTGGATCATCCGCGACCTTAAACCGGTAGAATTAAAGCCTACCTGCGTCAAAGTTCTATTGCAGTACTTGAAAGCTTCAAAGGAGTAGTAACAAGAATGGTTCAGCCAACTTTGTGGACATCTTCATTCATGGCTTAGTGTCTCATCCAAAACAGCCGATATAACCTAATCTATCCTACCCCAAATTTTGGATTCAATCTCAAAAAACATATAATGTTGATTTGATGAACTGTTTTCGAGATATCCACGTGAAGTGTGTTTAATTAATTAAGTTGGTTAGAGCGTCGTGCTAATAGCAGAAAGGTCGTAAGTTGGATCCTCCCATGGGACATTTTTCTAAATAATACTTTTCATGAGCCATTTTTCAGACTATATCAGCTTTGCCAAACAACCTCTATATTCATACACAGAGATGGTGTAGAACGAGTGTCATTGAATTATTTTGGCATCATTCGGTGAAATCGTATACGAAGAGTTCATTATTCGTGCAACATAACTCAATTGTTGCTCGATGGCAAAGGTTCTTGGTTTTTTCACCCCTGAACCCAGAGAGGTGTTATGTGAGTTTGTCTCTGATTCTAAAACGGATAAATCGATTTGATTGATGATTTTCAATGTAATTATCAAGACTCTCGAGGAAAGGGATTTCAATAGAAAATTAACAACCGGAAGTGAATATTTATGAAATTGGTCAAATCATTGATTGACTAAAACAAAAACAAACAAAAAACACCACCACGAAACGAACTAGAAAAGAAAACCATAATTTTGAAAGAATATAATATATTTTTTTAGTAAGTACAATCACCTGTTTGAGGACGTGCCATGAATTTCGAACACCACTAAGAAGCGCCCTCATCATCATCATCCGTCCGTACGTACACTCACACATAACCTTAAAAAACATTATATATATATTTTTTTTATGTGTCGTAGTGATATTTTTTTTTCTCTATTTTGTATTTTCTGGTATGTTATGTTGGTAGCTCTTAAAACATATTGTACTATGATCTTGTTGTCGACGTAAAATATCTTTTGATAAGAACCATTGTCGCATGTTAACGTTAACGCCCACAAAAACATCATGGCTGCCACGTACAGTATGACGTCATAACTGATAGTTGTACTCTAGTCACGTCAAAAGTGTGTTTCATGGTGAACGTGATCTGCCTAGAATTTTCTTCCTTTATGGATGAGAATATATATTATTCGATGGTTGGTATTATGTATGTGTGTATTTGTGTATATTCGTGTTCGTTAGATGGATATTAAATGTTTTAAACAGGTGTTCCAAATGTTCATATAGATGTCTCTTCGATGTTTGTACAGACCCGAAGAAGTACAGCCATTTTCTTCAAATGTATTATTAATTCATTATAAATTCGTTTCGTCCAAAGTGATTTTTAAAGAATCATTTCAATACGACTAATACCGTCTTTTAGCTCGAAACAAGTCAATTCGAGTTAATTCCTTATATACTGACTGCATCATCAATGTGCAAACTGTTTATTTTACTTTTTACATACGCAAACATATAAAGATGCTATTTACATATATACTTCTATAATCAAGAGTAATTACAGATGTTTGAGTTGAAATTGTGGCGAAAATACTTCATTTATGAAAAAAACTTTCAAACAAAAGTTGTTTAGTAATGAAAAAGGAATCATTTTTGTTATTAAAGATTTTTCTCTATCTCTTACGGTTCAATAGATAAGATTGTATGGACCGATTTTGGTCAGTCACGAGCTCAAAATCATTTTTTATCTCTAGAAAAACTTTTGCTACTATTTTTTAGGGTTTTTGGCCATTCACGAAGTATTCTTATAAAGAATAATTACAAAAGCTAGTATTTTTATAAAGATGAACTTTGAAATTCAAAGTTTTCTGCTTACTCTAAGGGGTTGTTTCTTCTATATAATGAACGAACTATCTTGAAACCACAGTTTTGCTGAACAATATGTTAACGCAATATCTTATTAGAGAATTAGATTTCGAGATTGATTTTGTTCCCATTTTCACAGATATTACAGATGAGTTTTAACAAATTTCCATCATTTTCGATGAAATTTCCATATGTTCTTAAAAATATTGAAAAAATCTTTTTATTTTATATTTAAACTAGTTCAAATTTTTGAAGTGAATTTATGCTGGATTCATTGATTTTTCGAAAAAATGTTTCGAAACGAAAACTGTTTATTATCCAAAATAGTACCAAGTTTTGTTTTAAGCATTTTGTTCAAAACATGACACGTTTTGTCGTCTGAATTAATCACCATATTTAAATAAAACACCATGTATATTCCAGGTTGTACAAGATATATAATAATGAATTAAAATATACAAATTGTTTAGTGAAAGTTTATCCAAAACATAATATTGTTTTTTGTTTTTGTTGTTTTAATTTTAAAATTGAACGCACTTTGAATTCGAAATAACAATATTTTAATTGATGAATTATTATTTTTTTTATAAATAATATATTTATTGATTAAATAGAAAGAGATAGCTTACATGAATTACACAGAATATATACAAAGTATGTATATACATACGGTTGGTATTAATTGTAATTCGACATTTTGTTTAATGCTAATTTAAATCAAGGCATTCGATATTCTGGCGACGATACGTTTGATAAAATAATAGTCTCTAAGTTCGACTTTAAACGTGTACAGTGTATAAAGGTAGTATATACACATATACTTTTTATAATAAACAGTAATTACAGACGAGTTAATTTTTTCATATCAGTATTTAATTTAATTAAAAATTCAATGACAATGAAATTTGTCGGAGTATACGCTAAAGTCTTCTACAGTTTGTCATACGTAACCGAAAGGAATTTGGACAAACATCGTTATGTTGACGCGAAAGTATACACAAATAAACAAATATTAAATAAGTAGATCACTTCAACAGAAGTAATACTGTCTAAATAAATAAAAAATTAGAATAATATGAAAAAGTTGGCTACTACGTCACAATCGTCTTTGGTGTAGCGGAAGCATACTGGACTAGTTATCCAGAGGCCCGAGGTTCGATTCCTGGTTGACGAGTTAATTTTTTCATATCAGTATTTAATTTAATTAAAAAGTAATTACAGATGTTTGAGATGAAATTGTGGCAAACTGTTAATGACAAAAATTTTAAAACAAAAGGAACATAATATGAACATTGGAACATTCTTCTTCTTATTAGTTATCAGAGTAGATAAATAGATAGATAGATAGATATATCTTGGGGAATATAGATGAATTGCACTTCGACCTTATGGCCTATTGTGATCCCCCTTCTACTTCACTCTGACGAGATTCGTTTCTCCCATATTTTTACAGTAGTCAGGAGGTTGTTTATCAGCTTTTACTAAAGGTTCATATATTCGGGGTGAAATTCATCTAACATCTTGTATCTGCTGTAACCGAAAGAATCACCAGTCCAAGTGGTCGAACGGTCTAAGGCGTTATGTCTGCGCAGTATGCCTACTTGCAAACTGGGAGGTTATAGGTTCGAATCCCGACATCGGCAGTTTGTCAATTATTAAGAAAGAAAAAAGGGGCGGTTAATTGACTAAACTGTCGGCGTATGGACAAGAACGAAGTAACCGGCTATGCTTGAGAAGGATTTCTGCAGTTTCCTCCACGAACTCCAGATGAATATCGGCATAATTCCTATCATAGTCAGCTGCTGCCGCATATCTTACCAATTCCTAGTCTATACACAAAAATTCCTTCCACTCCACTCACATCCCCACATCCTTAGGCATCACAATGGACCTTACTGTTGAAGTGTAGCCCATCCAGGGTAGTCTCTACAATCTGTCTATCATCTAACCGAAAGACGCGCGATAAAAGATTCTGTGGCTGGATGTTTCCTCCTCCTCGGCGCACAGTCTGTACATAATGGATCCGTTATGGAGTCCTCTAGTGTGCAAATATTTTCGTAGGTGATAATGTCCGGTAATGGTCCTGTTCAGGTCCAGTACATCGATGGATAGCCTCTTGGATGCATTCCGAAACAGTATTTTCTCGAGCTTTTGCTGCGGTTTATTGTCCCAGTGAACACCGTGTTTAACATGCATCCACTCGTTTCCCTGAATTCATATGTACTGAATCCAGTAGTATTGATCGCCAGAATATGTATAATGCCTAGATTTAGACGGACATTAAGTAAAATGACTAAAATATTGTGTGATGGCTGTACAGGACATATTCATACCGAATGAATATAATTCGACATATTGATAATGCAAGACACATCGTCGTTGAAGCTAAGGCGGAATATATTAATACATACAAATTGTGAATATACGGGGAAAGGTTTTTGAAATTTTAATGAAGTTTTTTTTTTTTTTTTTTTGTATTTTGAATAAGTTTTTTATTTTATATGAAAAAAAAAAGCGCACACACATCAAAGGGTTTTTTTTTCTCACCACAGGAAAAAAACACAAACTTCATTTGGGGGTTTGTGTACTTAATATACAAAAATGGAATAGTTTTTGAAATTTTTATATTTTAAATTATTTATTAAAGAAAATTTACTTTCTTATCACAGTTTTGTAATCTCTCTATATATATAAAATAAAGTCCCCAGTCACGTCCGCCTGTCTATCTGTCTGTACGCGGTAAACTTAAAAACTACCGATTTTCATACGGTTTTCACCAATGGACGAAGTGATTCATGAGAAAGGTTTAGCTGTATAACTAATATAACTGAGTTAATTGCCTAAATACTAAGTTTAAAACAAAAGTTAATTATTTTTAAAACAAGGAACATTTTTTATTTCTAAATTTTTGTTCTATCCATCAACGAAGTTGATCTTACTTTTAAGCTCTAGAATGTAGGACCGTATATGCGGTAATTGATTAATTAGATCATTTTTTTGCAATAAAAAGCAATAACGAATTTTTTTTATATTGATTTTGTCCAACCCTCCTCTAAATACATCAAAAAATAAGTGTAAATTCAATTTTATTATATAACACCCCTCTCATCCCTTTATCAGTGAAAAAATAAGTTACATTTCATAATACTAAAAATCTTATGGTAATTTGTAAAAATTACATTTAGAAAAAATTCTGTCAGTATTTCAATTTTTTGGATTAAGAAAATACAAAAAATATATTCATAGTCACTGGCAATTTTATGAATATGTTAAAAAAACATAATGTGTTTGTATATTGTACAGGATGTGTCAATGAAACTGGTAAATGTGTCATAGCCCGTTTTTACACGTGAAAGTTTTGATGAAAGTTTTCAATCGCAATAAATGTATATGATATAACGAGACTTACATCTCTTTGTACATGCAGAAATATATCAATCGCATGTTTTGTTAATAGCTTATAATTCTCGTCTTGCTAAATATTTCTTTCTTTGTCAACCACTTCAGTCACATGATCATAGTAAACCAATCACAAGGAAGTAAGCCAATCACCGTATTCTTACATCTAAAGTTACATATTAAATTGCATCGAAACAGACGCCAGGTCTATTGTATTATAACAGCATAGTTTCATAAAAAATACTACTGCGCATGCTCACCAAAGTATGCATTATGAATAATTGCATGAAAAGTTACATGTGTAAAATAGCCCTTATATATCAAGGTATATAAACGCATGCGTATGGAATCGAAAAGTAATTACAGAGGTTTGAGTTGACAGTGTGCAAAAACTATTGAGTTTATGAAAAATCGTTTCAAACAAAAGTTGTAAAGTTTTAAAAAAGGAACATTTTTCGTATTTAAAGTTTTCTTCTATCTCTTATAGTTCCATAGATAAATTTGTGTGAGGTATTTATGGACTGATTTTGCTTCATCTCGAAATCACTAATCTCTAGAATATGCTCAAAAAGCGTTTCAGCCTATTATCTCTTTTCCGTTTTTGAATGATCGTGGAATAGTTAGAACATTAAATGAACAATGGTTCCAAACAATTGTTCTTCGAACAATATTTTCAACCGTAACAAATTTGGAACTAGAGTTATAAAATTTGTTCCTCGTGAAAAATTTGTTTTTTGTGTCAGAGGATCCCAAAACAAAATGGTTCGAACAACTTCTAAATTGCATCGGTTTTTCTTTTTCAAAATTATGATTTTCGGTTTTCAAAAAAATTTACCATAAAAGTTTTTATAACTTTTTTTCTAGTGAATTCGACACAAATCGACTACTTTCACCCACATATAGAGTCTGAATGAGCTCGATTTTTGTTTTTGTATTGCGACGAATATTTTTATTACCTTGGATTCCGTAAGCTCTCACAATTATACCCGAATTACACCTGAATGTTTCTAGCTAAACGCTACACCAATTTATAACTTTACAGAAAGCTAATTCATAATCATTGACGCATGCGTCAACGACGCACGCATGCGTCAACACTGGTATGATGACGTCAAAGGCAAAACAAATACAGCACGACAGACCCTTAAAGACATGATCAATCTGTTGTAGGCTCAACGATTGTAAACGGATTATTAATCTCGAAGAAGGTTCGACCAACCACCAGTATAACGAGCGAATAGACGTTTTCAAACGAACTGACTGATTATTCTGCATAGTCTCACCTCTATAAAATTCTATATATAGAGGTGAACAAAAATTTATTTAACTCAACAAAAAAAATTCAATTATTTTTTATTAAATTCTAAATCCAATACCAACAATATTTGAAGACCCTACGTTTATTTTATTGTTGGTCGTTTGATTAGTAGAATTGGTAGCACTGACTTGAAGCTCCAGATCTCCATATAAATGAAGCATTAAAACACCACCAACGGGTATTATTGAAGTTAATACATCTTATTATAAATATTATTCGTTCAATATCAAATATAGTGTAGCATATATATATATATATATATATATATATATATATATATATATATATATATATATATATATATATATATATATATATATATATATATATATATATATATCCCACATTAATCCCGGGTATTAAATTGGACTAAGTGTTGACTGACCCCCATGTTCTTTACTGACCACAAACATTATATACAGTTAACCACTCACTTATATACGGTAACCCTGTGTAGATGGCAGGGGTATGGAATGGATATGATCAGACAAAACCACCACTAAATAAATGAGGATGACCACCGGTCATTTTGTAAACACTATTTATAATTGAGTTAGAAAATATTATTTATATGTTATATTCCATTCCTTTGTTACCTATATACCATGATTTTTAAGTTTCTTATCATTTAGTAACAATACTAGTAGCCAGTCCAAGTAGTCGAGCACTAGTAACCAGTCCCCATCACTTTGCGTGCAACTTGAATTATTCACTGATCTCTGAATTGTCTCTGCCTACAAAGTACACTTTCGGTATTATCTCTGATTACATGATGTTCGCATGCACTCTATTTAAAATTAGATCATAACTACCTGCTATGATGGTTTGATAACTATATATACCTATCACAATAGAACATGTCACAGGTCAGAGTTTTATACTGATTACTAATAGTTTCAGTGTAAACACTACAGATGAAATGGATGCATTTTTTGCTGGATATCGGTTACCCGGCCACCCTAAAGGTCGGATAGCCGAATATTCGACCGAACATTACCATTGCCAAAACGTAACGTGTAGATCTGAGAGAGTCCGCGGAGGTCGATCGAGTAAATTTGGATGAATTCAGACTCCGTCGTTTATTAGTAAAGTGAGCGCCTGTTAAAAGAAGTAGAGAAGGCGAAATAGAATAGATGAAAACAAGTTCTTGGATTGGTTTTACTAGGTAGCAAATGAAAATAACAATATTCAGTGTCACAATTAAGAAAAAAAGCGCGAGTTTGATTTTATTTGGTGGTCAAGTAATGCGACACAATACTCGGACTTGGCAAAGTTTGTCAGAATTTATCTTGCAATAGTTTATTTAGCGATAGACTTTTCTCAGAAGCTGGCCTTATTTTCGCAGACAATCGAAACCGCTTATTACCTCTTAATGCAGAAAAATTGGTGTTCATCATAATTAGCCCCTAGTTCCAGTAGGAATACTAGTTTTTTATTTGTTAAAAAGCATAATAAATGTTGTTTTGATTTAAAATATTCGTCATTTTTTACACGCCAGATTTATTGATTCGGCTGGATAATATATTAAGGTCGAATAGGCCGAATACCGGATAGTTACCGGATATTCGTTTCATCTCTAATAAACACACAATTGAACAAAATTTATTTGTTTTCAGCAACTACGCCGTTTAGTCGGTTCAACAAAAATAGTTTTTTTTAGATATTTAGCTAAAGTGCTATTCATTTGCCTGTAGGTAGTATCGTCCCAAATACTTAGGGACGATAGGCATAGTTGGATCCACTAGTTAATTTATTATAGTATATGAATTGTCGCATCATGCTCCAATTGAAATTTCGAGCAAACTGATCTTAAAATTACACTATAATAAATATTGACCATAACTATAATTCAGTAAACAAAAGTATTATGCGAAGTTTATAACAGCAACAACAACGAAAAGAAAAGAAGTTAAAAAAAAAAAACAAAAAAAAACTTCATATATTTATGTAACTTCAAGTTTAAAAGAAGTTTTTTAAACCAAAAAACCGGTTAATCATTCTTGTCCGTTGGTCAGCTATATATACTTTATATTATAAATGGTACTTTGTTGCTTCGGGCATAGACAAGCATCTCTCAAAGGCAATAATGCCTTTCCGTTGTTGTTTTTAATATATAAACACAATAAACACACTTCTAGTTAGGAGACCGTATCGCAAATGTCATACAAGCAGTTTTCGTTGTTGTGGAAAAGAAGCCAAAGTCTGGCAAGTAGACCTAAGAAACCCATTCCCTTATCCTCTACCATTCCTGGTCTGGATCCTCTAATCCTGTGTTCATTGTAGAACCAACCCGCCTTCATGGCAAATGACAGGAATGATCTATACTCTACTTGTGACCTATTTCGTCTTTGCCCGGCATAGTGTAACCCTGGTTCAATTATGATTTCAGTTTTTCCCTACAACGGCAATAGCCTCAAAGAAAAGATCCAATCAAAAATAGGTTATCTATTAAAAAGTACTAAAATTCCGCAAGGTACCGCGGACAATAATAACACCTCTGGTATCTCAGAAGGGTGTTTATCGCGAAACTTTAGGAAATTCGAATCGTTTATTATACTTTTTCATCAATCTAAAATTTTCCCCCGAGTTTAAGGTTTACCCACAGAATGATTTGGGGGGATTTAAACAAATTTAATTGTTCGAGTATCTGCATGATTTGAACACCCAGGTATTCATCTGAAGATAATCTGGTTTTCTCAAGGAAGACATTAGAATCGTTTTTCAAAGGTGCTTAACTCTCAGATACACAGATTGCTTAGCAAATAATCGGAGCAAGCCCTATCATTTGGAAGAAGAAATTTCAATACACATCTTATTTCAATGCCTTAGAGTCTCGTTACCATCCAAGTGGCCGGGCGATCTAAGGCGTTATGCCTGAGACGTTATATTTACTTGGAACTGGGAGGTTATGGGTTCGAATCACGACATCAGCAGAAAAAAAAGAAGGGACGGTTAAGTGACTAAACTGTCGGCATATGGACAAGAACGAAGTAACCGGCTATGCTTGGGAAGGTTTTCTGCAGTTTCCTTCACGAACTCCAGATGAATATCCTACCAATTCCTAGCCTAGACACAAAAATTCCTTCCACTCCACTCACATCCTCGCATCCTCAGGCATCACAATGGACCTTATTTAACTATCTAGCTACAGAAGTTTCTAGTGAGATGCGAGTAACGACCATAAAACTACTGAACCTTGTACGGTATGGTATCTTGCTTTGTACACTTGAACATTTGATATTTTTAAGGTTGCTGTATGGTTGATGCTTACTACTGCATTGTGATTGTGTTTCACTTTATTGACGCGATGTGTAGGAGGCTATAAAAGAATCGGGTCGGTCAGTTTCTTTGATAAACATTGCATTAATAAAGACATCTCTAATCATCTAATTCGTGCGATGAATTCAACATTCATTTATGTAATACAAGCGTGTGCCACCAGTAGCGCTCCTCAGTTGACACTGGCTGGTCAGTCGTCCTTGCATATTATTTATCTATGATGTTTAGGTTTTTAGATCGTTATCATTTGGAATCTTTTTGATCCTAATAAACTAGAGACTAAAAAAATTCGTTACGCAGAAGTTGCTTCAACTTAGCGAATTTCCTTAGAATACATAAATCACTCTCTAGCGGTCACAATTTTAGTCTGATCAAAATGTAATATCGTATATGATTTTAGTATTTGCAAGTCCAATTTTATTAATAAATGACATACGTCGAGGGGAATGAGGGGGGGGGGGGGTTGGTTATAAAGAAAGAAGAAACCACAAAATATAAAATATCTTTCTTAGTATTAAAACAATCGAAAAATGCGTAAGCAATAAAGTTGTAGAAAATCAAATTTGCTACAATTCATCACCTTATAATTTTTGCTCAAATTCGAATGTGTACAGAGATATTAAGGAATTTAATTTAAGAGATATTAAGGAATCTTAAACGGTCAATATTTCTGTAAATATTAGTGTAACAGAAAAAATGATATGAAACAAAATTACAGTAAAACTTAGTACCTACAACTTTACTTCTTATAAATTTTTCTATTTTTGAAATATTAAGGGAGATATGTCAAATTTTGTGTTTCCCTCTTCCTTTAAACCCCCCTTTCCCCTTGTCCGATTTTACCCATTAACGAAGTTGACCTTTTGAATACCAAAAGCGCCCCAAATACCAAATTTCATTCCGATAAAATGAAAACTGTGACCGCTAGAGTGATTACAGACACACATATATATATATATATATATATATATATATATATATATATATATATATATATATATATATATGTATATGCGAACACGATTTCCTAGTACATCGACGAATATCTATCATATAAATGTTTATTAAATTCGAAAATTTCTTTCATAAAAGATGAAAAATGTATTCAATTTTACAACCTCAATGACTCTGAAAACATGTTTTTCATTTGAAAAAAAACATCAAATGAAATTCACTTATTTTATTTTCATATGATTTCATATCGAATATTTAAAAAAAAAATCATTTTATTGTTATCGATGTGTACACTCAAATTCAACAAAAAATGATCGAACTTACTATGACCCAAACTTTTTTGCAAGGTATATATGAAGCACAATTCATCTAGACCGAAGTCGTCGCTTACAAATTGATATATCAAATTCGATATAATTAACATTCTGTAACATGTTAATATGGTAGTGGAATATACACTCCCATTCAATAAAATTGAACAGACCTGAAATGTTAATTTTCTTACATTTCATAAAACTTCTCACTTTTGTAACTCTCTGTATAATGATTTATTTATAAACAAAGATAAGTAGTATATATTTTAAGTGTGAAAAAAGAAATGGACGTATAGTAAACAACATTTACTACAAGAATAATCAAAATTGTGAGATACTTATTCGGTTCAGATCTGTTCAATTTTATTGAACGGGAGTGTATATGGGTCTAGATTGCCAGAGGCCATGAGCTCGATTCCAATCCTAGATGTGCATGATTTTTCATATCAAGCATTTGATGTCAAAGAATGATATTAATGTTCAGATTACTTACTTAAATGCCAAATTAAGTAATTGCTAGACACTTCCGTTGGTATAATATAACCGAAGGCAACATACTAAAAATGGATATAAATAGACGCTAGTTTACAAACAAAAACAAAATCAATTAAAAAACTATGTTGATATAATTAATTTTGATTGAACACCATTAGAGACATCGTTTTTTTTTGTGATTGTGAATTTGGATCGATTTTATTGAATATAATTGTACATACACCCGACACAGAGTAGAAAGTTTGTAATTAAATATACGGAACATATTAATATTATATTGGAAATAGATTTTTAATAACTGATTTTATAAATAGCAATTACAATAATCATGATTCATGATCGTATACAACTAAGATTTGCAGTAATTGATGAGGGGATGCAAAAAAAAAAATTGAAAAACCACCCTATTTTTCATATTCATCAGCACAGAACCGACATTGCGGGAACTTGAAACGAAAATTTGAAGAATAAGTTTCTTTTGTGGCAAAAACAGCCCTTAAAAATTCAATCCCAAACAAGGGTGTCAAAACGATTAATGCAGGAGCTGTCACAATGGGGAGGAAGAGGAAACGATGACCCACCTTCTCTGTTTGTGTCAGGAAAGACTGACACACTTGGGTCAACCATTCTATAACGACCTCTCCGAACTAAAATCAGTCGACATCAAATCTCTTTTGCTGTTCTTGAACAGCTCCAAATGGTTTAAGGAATAGTGGCTCCCTTGGAGACGTTCCCCTTTTCCAGGTATCACAATGGGTCTTTTGGCCTGAGTGTGTCCTACCAAGGCAGCCATTGCAACCTAGCCTAACCATAATCAAGGGAGTATCCGCAACTATTTAATAGACAGCCGGGTCCACCTGATGGTATGTGGACTTGAGTATTAATGAAAAGCTGGACGCGGTGCATAGGCGAATAGTTATGGCACGCTAAACAATAGTTATAGTCCACGCGGTGGAACTGTTATCTCCCGTTTTGTCACAACTTGCTAATTCCGAATAAGTGATTCCGAACTTTGTAGACATTATTGTAGTTGATATGGAATCGTTTTACAAAACCAATATTCGTTTCCGCTGAATACGTATTTCTGAATTGTTAAGTAGACTTAACTGTTGACTGAATAGCCGTAGGTGAGTGTTTGTATAAAAAACTAAATGCGCGGTGCGGCGGTAGTCAATTGCACATGAAATACAAATATTACAATATCAAACACATAAATCATGATTTGAGCTAATGTGATTCGCATAACTAATTAGTTGCATCTTAGAAAATCATTTGATTTATTTTTTATTATTATTATTGATCGATCATTTTTAATTATTTTAATTAATTTACAATTTATTTTTAACATTTAGCATTTATTTATTAAAGATCTTTGAACTTTATTATACATCGATCACGATTCGAGTATATCTCGAAAACCGTTCAAACCAAGTAGATTTTATTACTTGTTGGGTTCAATTTATCTTATAAACTAAATTTCATTCAAATCGATGACTAAAAATTGTTTGAAATTTTTCCGATTTTTTTTCTTGAGGAGAAAATAATCGATAAATAATTTTGTGTCCCAGTTTTGTATGAAACTCACTATAGAAGTGAAATTTGCCTAAAAAAATATGAAAATCCGCTTTATTTGACGATTTGATGAGCGGTTTACGAGATATTAAGATATCGTATAAAAGGGTGCAAATAAAAGCATAAAAACGGGGCATATCACGAAAATGATCCATCAAATTGTTAAACCAAATAGATATTTGTGTTTTTTGGGTCCTTTTATCTTATAAAATAATTTTCATTCAAATCGATGACTATAAATTTTTTGTAATATTTTCCAATTTTTTTTCTAAGGTGTGTAAAATTCGAAAAGCAATTTTTATCCTCCATTAGGATGAAACTCACCATAAAAGATAAATAGAACCCAAAAAAAAAACGAAAATCTTATTTATACAACGGTTTGACGAGCGGTTTCCGAGATATCGAATAATAGGGGGCATCAAATCGTACACAGAAGACATACCTCGAAAACTATCCATCAAATCCATTTTTTTTTTCGAAAATCAAATGGATTCGGCTACAAAGAATTGAAATAAATAAAACCACTTTTACAGTTTATTTTTCGATATAAATTAAAAGTGCTGTGAAGAAAAAAAACACACTACAAGAAAAATAATTGAAAAATATTTGCATTAAATGATGTTCCAACTCGAAATACTTCGATTCGACAGGTAATTTGAAACAATAAAGTAGACACTTACTTATTGTACGTATAATGAAATGTTACGAAATGTTTATGTAAAACGAAATAGAAAAACAAATGAAAAAACCATTTTTATTATTGAGAATGAAATACCTCCAGAGAACCGACCGACGGGCGCAATCGAATTCGTATATACAGTATTTCTTTTTTTTTTTTTATTCGTCAATAATATATTCTGTTATTTGTTTTCGATGTGAAAAGGGTGTCTGTTTTTGTGACCATCAATATTACAGAATGTCACCATTTGTTTAAGTGTTATATAATCAATTTTGTACATATATTATTTGTCCGGCCGTCCGACTGTCATCAACATGATTACTCCAAAACGAAAGATAATAACCTAAAAAGTGACTTCAAGTTCGTGAATGATCAAAAACGGTTCGTGCATTCCCCGCTAAAGCGGGAATTAGTTCGAAAGCGTCAAAAAATGTTCCTTTTTTAATAATAAACAAACTATTGTTTGAAACTTTTTTTCATAAACTGTATAGTTTCGATATAATTTTGGCTCAAACATCTGCAATTACTGTAGATTTCAAAAGCCACTTCAGATTGCTGCCTGAAACAATCTGGGTAAATAGTTTTATCCTTATAAATGGAACATCTAAACTCTTTGATTTCAAAAAGAACCAAGGTCCTACTTGAGACTAATAAACTGAAATGGAAAATTGGAAAGGCTCAGTCAAAAATTATTATCCCAGTCCAAAATAACAACTACCACTTTAGGCAAACTTTTTAGCCATAGAATAAATGCTTCATAACCCAAGAAAACATCTTGAACTAATAGGGGAAGTTTTACCGTATATTTACCGTATTGTTGTATTTCACCCTTCCCCCCTTCAAAATCAGAGTTTCATTGTAGAAACAGAAATAATACAAACTTTTTAGCCATAGAAAAAGAGATTCTTATCCAGGAAAATAGCTTTTTTTTTGTTTGAAGCTACTAAACTACGATGGGAAATTTAAGACCATAATCCAATTCGCCGATACTCTTGTTTACCAAACTTTTACTGTAATTAGACAGTAGTGTAAATACGTTCTTGATCAACTCTACGCCCTAAAATGTACAAATTTTTATCGTTGATTTGTACCGAATTCTTTAGGTTTTCCCAAAAAGATTGTTTTGTTTTAAAAATACTGAAAACTTTTATTCGAAACATTTTCCCAATCACAGCAAATGATTAAATGATAAGGCACAAAATGACTAAACAATTTAGAAAACAGGAAACAACTTCCGTTTTTCAAAATTATGTGGCTCATTCTGTGGCCCATAGTACAAAAATAAACCCTTATTTGAAACCTTCCTACAGAAAAGAAACTACATACAATCGTCAATTTTACTAAAACCTTGACCAAGGTTACATAACACAAGTACATCTCAGCACATCCCGTAAAAGGGTACATTTTGTGTAGATCAGACATGATGGGTTTTATGTGTACATAGAAGAACAAGAGACGGCAGGGGTGGGGGTATGTTCGTACAGTACGAGAGAGTATATAACGTTTGAGAGAAGTCGAGGTGTGCATATATTATTTTTCGTGATAGAATGAGTCGATTCGACTACTACTAGTATTTTCGTATGTTTTATACCATCGTTTGCCTATTAATGATTCTCAAAACGTACAAACCATTTATATTCGCCCGCCGAACGCGCGTTCTTTTAATCTTACATGTTTTCTTAAAAGTATATGTAGTATATTTCTTAGGTTTCTTTTTCTGAAAGGCATTCGACCGACATTGGTGTATTGAAATTTTTTTGTTGTAAATAGAATTTTCTAGATGGTAAATAAAAAAATATGCCACTCATATTATCACAGGAAAGTTCTGATAAAGTACTATTGAAAATGAGCTATTCTAAAATTTTGAAGAAAAACGATAGATATTTACACTAATTCCACTTTTATTTTATTTAAAATATTTTTGATAATTTAATTAATATGACATGTTTCGACTGATATAACCATCCTCGAACTAGCGGAATTAACAAAATAATATCGAAGTTTTTCTTCAAAATCTTATAATGGAATTCCACCTAGTAAAGCTCTTTACAATAAATTATGAGCTATTCTTTTAACTGTTGATTTCCAATCAAGAAACGAATAGGAATTGGAGTTGTTTCGGGATTTTACATCTTCTCTGAAAAGCTTGAAACGCATTCATTGACAAAATTAGAGGACCCTAAAACGTCTGTACAAATTTTCAATCGAACATCTCCAGATTATTTGACATCAAATGCTTGATATGAAAAATCATACACATCTAGGATGGGAATTGAACCCACGACCTCTAGCATTCTAGATCAATACTCTGTCTCTGAGCTACCATATGTTATGGTAGTGCAGTGCATATGATTGCTCACTATCTTAATGTCAATGTATTATTAATTTGTTTATTTACTGTTTACATATTTTTTAATTGGTTTTTTTTTTGGAGGCTAGCTTTTATTTATCCAAAATAAACTAGTATTTAGTCTTAGATATCAAAGAATGCTATCAATGTTCTACTTAAATGTCAAATTAAGTTAAGGCTAGTCACTTTTATTGGTATAGTATAACCGATAGGCAACCATACTAACAATGGATATAAATAGAGGCTAGTCTCCATAAAAATAATTAAAAAGTATAGTCTCTTTATGACATACACCAGTCCAAGGAGCCGTATTATTATATCTGCGCAGTATACCTACTTGGAAACTGGGATGTTATGGGTTCGAATCCCGACATCAGCAGTTTGTCAATTATTAAGAAAAAAAAGGGGGCCGGTTAATTGACTAAACTGTCGGCGTATGGACAAGAACGAAGTAACCGGCAATGCTTGAGAAGGTTTTCTGCAGTTTCCGTCACGAACTCCTGATGAATATCGGCATAGTTCCTATCATAATCGGCTGCAGCCGCATATCCTACCAATTCCTAGTCTATACACAAAAATTCCTTCCACTCCACTCACATCCTTAGGCATCACAATGGACCTTATGGTCGAAGTGTAGCCCGTTCAGGGCACCCTCTACAATCTATTTATCTCTTTATGACATACTACACCAGTCCAGATGGTCGTACGGTCAAACACGCTCTGCTTGGAACTGAAAGGTTATGGGTTCGATAAAATGATACAATTTGCATATTGGTAATAAATAATACGTTGAACAAACTACCGAATAGACGCCTATGTATTATGAAATAACAAATGAAAAGAACAAATGAAAAACGATTTTCCGTTTGGTATATATTTGTGTAGTCTCTAATTTTTCTTCCTAATTCAATGTATATAATTTCCAACTTGACAAATTTTCAAATATACATGTAGTACTTATATACAAAAAAAAAAATAGATTTATATATTTTCCGTATTTTCCGAATTCAATAATTCTGTTTCGAAAGAAAAATTCTAGATTCTTTTTTAAATTGTAATGTACTCGATTCTAAATCTTAGATTTATTTAATATTTAGGCACCTTTGAGTACATTACATGTTTTCTTGAGTTAGTTATCTGGTAACTACCAACAAACTCATGTATTGATTATTAATATTAGGCAAAATAAACGTTTGGTTGAAATCCCAAGTCATTGTCTTTATTTAATATTTATAAAATAGATTTCAGGATTTACTCAGATACTTGATACTTGGAACTGTTAGGTTATGGGTTCGAATCCCGACATCGGCAGTTTGTCAATTATTAAAAAGAAAAAAAGGGGTGGTTATTTGCCTAAACTGTCGGCGTATGGACAAGAACGAAGTAACCGGCTACGCTTGTGAAGGTTTTCTGCAGTTTCCTTCACGAATTCCAGATGAATATCGGCATAATTCCTATCAAAGTCGGCTGCAGTCGCACATCCTATCAATTCCTAGTCTACACACAAAATTCCTTGTCCTCCACTCACATCCCCATACCCTTAGGCATCACAATGGACCGTATGATCGAAGTGTTTCAGGCAATATTTTCACAGCTGCTTAGCCGATGACTCTTAGTGCCATCTGCATTATTTCTAAAGCGACGGTCCTCATTTTCTCCTAAACAAACTGGGATTAATATTTTTGTCATTTTTGGCCCTGTCCTACGATTACAGCGCTAGGGTAAATATAAGCTGGGGTACAACGCCGCGATCAACATGGCTTATTGGCAAAGACCGGGAATAGATAAACCTTTTGGTTTGGGTGCTACGCCCTTCAAACGTTTGGCAGAATGTCCTCGAAAAGTCAAAATGTTGTACCTAGCCTTCGGCTCAACAGATTTGGGTGCATCTGAGATAAAAAACGTGGAGGTCAGTCCTGTCATCCGCAAAGAAGACGGGGCTAGAGGAAACCAGTTGTGGTAGAGAAGCCGAATCCTTAGGGCTTGGAAAAAATGTCTAGAAAAGCCTATTTGCCAGGCTTTGGCTGCCCCTCTACTGCTATTACTATTACTAGGCTAAATACTCGGACGAATAATGTCAACATTGACGGTAGTTTCATACAATGTAAGATGCTTGACAAATTTGTTTAGGCTAATTAAATATACTGGGAATTTGCATATTTTTCGAGGAGTATTTTCATTAAATTTAGTCATTGAGTTAAATTAATTTCACTAGCAATTTAATAAATTTCAACTAATTAATCAACAACCTTCGAAAATTATAACTGAATATATGCAACTTGTATATATAATTATTATTATAACCCATTGATGAGAAAATGAGAAAATCTCACATCAAAGTGTGAAGTGCAAATGAAGAAAATTTTCATTTCATAACACCAAAATAATATTAACAAGAAAACATAGTTTGTGTGTTCCTCTCACAACTCCCATAGGATCATATGGGAAGATATGAGAAGCTATATGAAGACGTTGTTTACCTTAATTATACAAGTGGCGTGCAACAAGCGACATCATTAAAACGTAACTCCTTAGGGCAATCACATTTTCCGAACAATACACAACGCCGATCCGATGATATGTATATCTAACCCCTGCATATGATATTGCTGCTACCTTACCGACGACGCTATTCAAACTAATACCCATCAACTATCTTACGTCATCAATCTCAGTACGAAAATTTATTCTTCGAAAATATTTTTATTGTAAATTATAAGAAAACAATGAATTTTCAAATTGGATTTAATTATATATTTTCTATATTGTTATATGTACAAAGTCTTACTACAAAAACGAGATTTAGAGCTTTTTAACACTGTATATATGTCATTTATCCTTACATAGTATAAAATAAAGTCCCCCAGCCGCGTCTGTCTGTCTGTTTGCGATTTACTCAAAAACTACTGCATCGATTTTCATACTGTTTTCACCAATGGATATTGGTCATTAAATATTATAAAAAAGGTAAAGTTGTATAATTTATTGATGTATAGGTGTATAATTTATCAGTGCATAATAACAGATGTTCGTTGCTCTAGGTGCTGTGTGTTATACATTGTTTGCCAGGAGTGAGGATGTAGACATTTTGATTCATATTTATATAAGCATGTAACAGACAGCAGTCTGCATAAAGTGATTGATATGTAACAGTGGATCATATATTAATACAGTCCATTGTTCATATTTGTTTCGATTTCATTTGTTTCGATTTCTATTCACATAGTGAATCATTTTATAATTAATATTTAGTTAGTTTATTTTTGTAGTAATATGCAAATAAGGAAATAGAGGTATTGGTGCCGTACCGTGTGTGTCTTTAATCACTCTAGCGGTCACAGTTTTCATTTTATCGGAATGAAATTTAGTATTTGGGGCGCTTTTGGTATTCAAAAGGTCAAGTTCGTTAACTGGTAAAATCGGACTTTGTGTTTTCTTCTTTCTTTATAACTACCCCCCCCCCCCACCAATCCCCTCGACGTATGTCATTTATTAATAAAATTGGACTTGCAAATACTAAAATCATATACGATATTTCATTTTGATCAGACTAAAATTCGCTAAGTTGAAGCAGCTCCTGCGTAACGAATTTTTTTTACGTTTATATGTTAGTGGGAACAATTTTCAACACCAGCATGCATACAATAATGGCTCATTTATTTAAGCAAACAATGTCGTTATTATATTTACCATCGGTCGTAAAAACGATCGTAGATATTATACTAGACATTTATATAATAATAATAATAATATGATATTGCTTTAGTAACTTCCGTTTACGAATGTATTCAGTTACTTACTAACAATATTGGTTCCAATTTTTTTTTTTTTTTGGATACTTGCCAAACAATGAAGTGTTTTTTTTGTGTGGATATAATCTCAGATTCTATAGAGGAACTTTACTTTTTTAACACTCTATAAATTCAAAGTTTTTAGCAGCTTTTTATTGTATATAAGAGTATATAAAGTATATTAAACTTTAAGGATCTTCGTCCAAAAATGATGAAAATTATTTAACAACATTGAATTACAGCAGAACAATGAATTAATTGGAACTAGGCTCGATCCGAGATTTTTGATAAATCATAAAAAGAGGTGCATTCTATAAGCAGCTTAACTTGTGTTAAACTGATGAAGAATGATAACCATCTGTCCATTTTGCTCAACTGAAAATTATGGTTTTTTGCAAATAATTGAACCTAGAATAGTGTTTCTCAATACTCATTAAGGGTTTCCCAACATAGACAAGGATATATTAAGTTTAGTCCCGACTTTATGTCGATTGCAAATATTGATCGCCGAAAAAAATTGTTGTTATAGGTGTTCTTAAAATAACCAAATTAGTTCGTTTTCGCATGTCCGTCTGTCTGTAGATACGATAACTGAAAAAACGAAAAGGGATAACGTTTTAAAAATTTTAAACAGTAAACAGTAAGGTCATGTTCGTGAATTGGCAAAATCGGAGCGTGCTTCACCTCACCAAAAGGGTAAGTACCTTTTTTTTGAAACCGTAATAGAAAAAAATATTTAGACAAAAAATGTTCCTTCTTTAAAAATAAACATCTTTTGTTTTAAACTTTTTTTTATAAGCTCGGTATTTATTGTGTATTTAAGCAATCAACTCAGTTAGTTGTTATTTTCACTTGATATTCTCCGATACCGATAATTGGGGTTCTATATTTAAAAATATTATATTCATATATATGCACCGTTTTTGGAGACCATATTGTATTTGAATATCCTTTCGGTATGTTATAGTATACTCCTTGCATCGTAAATACGAACTCGATCATATTTAACCGAAATAATGTATTGTATTGTAATATCCGAAAACATAATGTTTTTTTTTTATTGACCGAATAAGAATCTAATTTGCTTTATATATTAGTCCTAATCACCTGCTTTTAGTTTATTGGACTGATTTCATATTTGGAAAAAAAATACAGAAACGAATATTTTCTGGTTAGTTTAAGGAAGACTCTAAGGACTCTATGTCCTTAAAGGATTTTATAGGAGAAATATAATGAACCCATAAGCAATTTAGGCCATTTTGAATAAAGAGGTCGTAACGCATGATCTTTGGACAAATGACAAATGATAAAAGTAACGAGGATTTTCCAAAATTTTATAATTGGTTTGTGTCTTATTCAAAAATGTTTCAGATAAAAGTTGTCCATTGTAAAAATACTAACAACATTTATTCGTATCATTTTCCTGAATGAATAAAGTACAAATCTACTTTTCTGGCCCATAGTACTATTTACTTCAAAAACGGCGTTTTTTTTCTCAAAATTTATATACTGATAGAAGGAATTTCTTTTAGAAAATATATTTTCTTCAAAATATTTGCATCAATAAAGAAATCCTTGTTTTCATTCAAAACTACGCAGTCGAACCAAAAACATGTGTTTAGTTGAGCGAACAAACTAAAATTCTTGAACGGTGTTTAAATTTTTTTCTAAATAGAGTTCGTTAGTCTTGGCCTAAGAGAGTCTTTCTTGCCCAAATACTTACTCTTGTGATTCTTTAGTCAAGAAAATTAAATTCTTCTAAAAAAAAAGTATTTTTCTTATAAAAAAAATAAAAAACTCAAGAAGATAAAGTTTATGCAGCTTCTTTAACTGAAGTATATCATTACTTCTTTAAAAAGTTTCATTTGTTTGGATTAAATATATATTTATTTTGTTCCAAAATTTTAGCAACTTGGTCCAAAGAAATCATCATTTGAGTTTAAGAATTTCGAGAGTCTTGAGCACAAGAGTCAGTTGATCTTTAGTTAAGATAATTTTCTCAAGTCAAAACTATAGATGTCAAGATACTGATTTTCTTATACCAAATATATATCTTCCCTATATATGAGAGTCAAACATTATTTTGAAAACCAAATAGATTCGGCACAAATCAACTGTGCAAATTTCTATAAAATAAAGAAACATCCACTTTTCGAGTCGATAATATCAATAAAAAAATAAACCAGAGATAAACAAAGATAGAAACTAATTAATAAATATAAATTGAGTATTGATCAGATAAAGAGAGCCCCATAATCAGTGTGTTTTGTGTCAATTAATTATTTATATACCTATGTTTGAATCGTGCTTATAAAATGTGCATCGCGATTGTTATCGATTATTATACCCAGTATATGTAAATATACAAGGTATATAAGATTTGGTCACACCTTTGTAACGCTTAAAATATTGATCGTAGGCATGAACGTTTGGCATATGTGTTCATAAAATGGCCTAATTCGGTCATTTCCGCATATGCATCCGTCTGTCTGTGAACCCGATAATTCAAGAACGAAAAGAGACAACGAACTGAATTTTTTTTATCTGTTCTAGAGCAAAAAAAGTAAGGTCAAGTTCATTAATGGGAAAAATGGACTAAACTGCCAATCTATGAAACCGAAAGAGATATAACAAAAATTTAATAACAAAAAATTGTTTTTTAAAATAAACAACTTTTGTTTGAAAAATTTTTGCTATAAACTCAATAGTTTTCTCATAATTTGTGCTCAAAAGTTCCTCGGAAAACGAAAAATATGCCCATCTTTAAAACCATAAGAGATTTTTTTGCAAATGTGGGACAGTTCAAAAATTGTTAACAATTCAAGCATTAATATACAACTCAATATATACTGGGTATTTAAACAATCAACTCAGTTAGTTGTTACATTACTTGTTTTTTTTTTATTGCATACAATTTGCATAGAATTTGTTGAAATAAAAAACAAGCTGTAGTAAGTAGACTTATGCCGCTTGGTCCTTGGATCCAATACAAATATGTAACAGAGACCCATTCGATATATTTCTGAAAATTATTGAAAAGACGATGTTTTATTGAACCCCCCATTCTATGGAGTGTAGAGATAAAGGAGTATTATCTCATATAGTGTTGGATACATAGTGGCTTAATAAGTTCCCAGAATGGCGCTAACAAACAATTAGGTTTATCAATTGTTTTTGTAAACTTTATATATCAATTGTTACTATGGTTGCCTGCCAATTATATTATACCAACGGAAGTGACTAGCGTTTACGTAATTTGACATTTAAGTAATATGTCTAATAACAATTATTGACATCAAAATGCTTGATATGAAAAATCATACACATCTAGGATGGGAATCGAACTCACGACCTTTGGCATCCAGACCATTGCTCTCTCTGCCTCTTAGCATATGATTTCTCACTATCTTGATGTCGTTGTATTATTAATTTTAGTTTCTTTACTATTTACATATTTTTTTATTGTTTTTGGTTAGCATGAACTTAATACCTAGAGTGGACTCCCAGATATTTTATTATTTTGTGTATGATAGCGTCATAGTCTATAAGGAGGTGTTCCACAGTTTCCATCATTTCTCCACAAAATCTGCAGTTGTCCGCATTTTCCTAGCTTCTTAAGGTGTTCCCTGAGTCTGCAATGGTCCGTGAGAAATCTTGTCAAAATATTGATGGCAAATTAATGTTATAATAATAATAATAATTAGAAAGAGGGGTACCGCAAATGATGGGTCCCTAACACCTAGAGCAAGGGATACTCTGTACCTTCCTTGAGAACAACCTGAACTCTGAAGGCGAGTCGACTCCGGGTAAGAGGTGGTATTTTAAACAGATGAAGCTATAGGATTCTGTCGAGGCCAGACGCCACCCAGATGGTCCACAACTTCTTCGTCGGGATTGCTACCAGGATTGATGGATCCAAGGTTTCGGACCCACACATTCTATGCTTGACACCCTGCAGGTTTCTGCAGGTACATATAACATGTATGGAGGTTTCATCGTCCTCCATACAGGCCCTACAAGTGGGATCATCAGAGATCCTCAAGTTATGTAGGTGGTAGTTCAATCGATAGTGTCCTGTCAAGAGCCCCACCACCCTTCTTAACTGCATTCTATTGAGTTTCAACCGAGTACAGTCGAATGGCCTAGCTGTGTTTATGCACAAATAATGTTATAAGATGGCATCATTGATTCTAGTTGAATTTCTTCATAATAACATTCTATATATGACCCTTATACATCCGGTACAAAAACTATAACATAAATATTTGTATATAGGATAGAACTGGAAAAAGGATATATTAAGGATAATTTAAGGGCGTCTTTTTGGTTATGTAATATATATTATAAAATGGACAATACGAGAGCTCGATTGCATGCAATACAGTGGACATTGTGGAATGGACAATCTAATACAGATGTTACCAACAAAACAAAATATTTGGAGTGAGATATATAACAACAACATATACTGTGAGTATAGGGATATATGGGAGGAATGGTGGGAGAGTTTGTATACGGCCAGCCAATACAAATAATAATAATAATATCCCTTTTATTATTTATGTTCTTATATTAAACGTAATTTAGGTTAGGAACAAACGAGTCCACATATCTTATTTTTAAATCAATTTTATGATTTTATTATATTATGAGATGGACCGCTCTGGAAAACCCGTTACAAAATTAACGATACCCTTTTTATAGCCTAAATACATATTATGTATTTAGGCTGGGGATTGACACATCTTGGCTGGAGATTGATCCCAAGAATCTGGCTCTGCCAAGTAACTCAGTTGTTCTAGAATGTCAGAGGTCTGCGGTTCAATCTCCAGCCAAGATCTGTAAAATGTTTCAAGCATTTTGATGTAAAAGAATATTATCAATGTTCAAACATATTACTTAAATGTCAAATTAAGTAAACGCAAATCACTTCCGTTGCTATAATAAAACGTTTATAAGTTTATTGGTGTATAAGAAAAAGTTCTAAGAAATTCTAAAACCTGAATACCTATATAGTGTGTTCGCAAAAGTATCTAAATATGAAATTAAATTGAGATTAAGTAGCGAGTACATAACAAGTTTGGTCCCAATTGGACCAATCCAAGTGGCCGAGCGTTATGTCTGCGCAGTATACCTACTTGGAAACTGGGAGGTTAAGGGTCGAATCCCGACATCGGCAGTTTGTCAATTATTAAGGAAAAAAAATGAGGCGGTTAATTGACTAAACTGTCGGTGTATGGACAAGAACGAAGTAACCGGCTATGCTTGAGTTTTAAAGCAAACATGATTGCGAGTTCGTACACAGGCAAAATCGGTCCATGCATTAAAGGAGGAAAGTCTTCTTTACAACCGTATGAGATCAAAGAAAAGTTTTTCTTCTATAAAAAGGAATAACTAACCCTGAAAAAGGGGGGTGCTGTAAGTTTGAAACCTTTGTCTGTTTGCCCGTGGTAACTCCCAAACGGATGAACCGATTTCAATGCGATATAGCTATATTTGATGAAAATTTCCCTAGTTGGTGTAGGGATCTTTAAGAGGTAGGACCCATTATCAACGCATCCACGTGGTACCCATCATAATCATTGCATTGTGTTGGACGGTTCAATGAAATCAATTCAATTCTTTAGGACAGTGCATATTCAAGCAAATCATATATTATAATGTTGGTATTTCTGATGTGTTTTTTTTTTACTGTCCATTATATAGTGGTACTGATTATCATTGGACCGCAGATGTGACCGTAATAAAATCATTAAAAAATCATTTGAAATATTAAATTAAAAAAGTGATCGCGATTGAATTCGAAGGATGATACTAAGATGATTCAGTTTTTTTTTTTTTTTTTTGGAGGGTTGGAATTATTTTTTAGGGGGTTCATTTTTAATGTATTTTCGGATTTTGTGTTATTATTGTAATTTTGACGAAGGGTCGTTATAATCTCAGTTACAGCTTTTTTTTGTATGCGAAGTATTTTTGGACCAAGTTCGTTAATGGACAAAATCGGAGGTGGAACAAGAAAATTTATATATTTACAAAAATATTTACGATTTAAGATTGAAAATTAAAATCGTTAAAGTCTCTGTATATATTAGGGTTTTAAAAAAATGGATCAGGTCAAGAATTTGTAGTCTAGTTGATTTTCTACAACTTTACTACTCATACATTTTTCGATTTTTCTAATATTAAGAGAGATATTCTATATTTTGTGTTTTCTTCGTTCTCTAAACCCCCCCCCCTTTTCTCCTTGACCGGTTCTAATCATTAATGAACTTTCAAATACCAAAAACAAGTCAGATACGAAATTTTATTTGGATCAAATAATGAGTACAATTCTGATCTGAAGAAATTCGTTAAGGTGACGCATCTCCTGATTTTTTTTGCACTTAAAAGAATGGTTCATTTTGAATGAAAGATACATTTTCAAAAACTTAAAATTTTTGTCTTCGAAAAACTTTCTATCGATACCAAAAGTGATTGATTTGATTACGACAGAAATCTATTTAAATAAAAAGAAAGTGATTTTTTCGTTCTAGAATTGTATTCACACAAAATATATTCATTCCAATTGACATGCAGATAAATCGTATTCATAAATAAAAAGTAGTCCTTATAACAATACCCATGGACTTGTGATGGTAATATTGGAAAATTCATTCGAACATTCCACAAAAGGCAAATACCCGAAAATTTTATAAAAGAGAAAAATGCTGTGTCACAATAATACATGTACACGATTATGATTATCAGTTTACACTTCATAAATGATTCGTTATTTACAAAAGAAAAAAAAAATAGTAAACTATCCCTTTAAAAAGGGTGATTTTATTAGGGTTCCGTACTCAAAAAGTAACCCTTATAACACTATTTCACTTCGAATGTCTGATATGAAATCATATACACCTAAGGTGGGATACGAACATACGACCTCCTGCCGAAGACCAATATTCTACCGCTGAGCTAACTAAGATGTTATGGTAGAGGAATGCATATGATCTTTCACTATCTCTGAGCTACCAGATGTTATGGTAGTGGAATGTATATGATTTCTCACTATCTATATGTCAATGTATAATTACATTGTTTATTGACTATTTACAGATTAAGTAATTGCAATCATGTCATGTTTGGTGTGGTCATGTCTTAATATTTGTCAATGCAACTTCCTTAGTTCATGAGAATGTGAACATGTTTCATGAATGTGTTCATGTTTCATTAAATTGCACAATTTATTTAGAAATAAATCTAAATGGCAATAAACAATTTTTTTTCCACACTTTTCATAGGCTTACCACCAACCCCCATCCCCCCTCACACACCCAACCACCCAATCATATGAAATGAATAATTAAATTTTCTATCGTGATAAATTTTCAAAATCAGCATGAGATTTTAAATGAAGATGTTTTGTAAATGATTCGAGTTTGTAAAATAAAAAAATGTAACTAATATTATTTAGTTTAAGTCAGCGTATCATGTTTCATTGTAATGTAGTGTACACTATAGCTCCAAAAAAATCACAACAACTTGTAATGAATTTATAATCAGATACACATGGACCACAAAAGTAGTGTTGTTTTTTCAAAATTTTCTTAATTGATTTGTGTTTTGTTCAAAAAAATTATTCAGATAAAAGTTGTTCATTATGAATATACTAACGACATTTATTCGAAACATTTTTCCAAAAAACTGAATGAATAAGGCACAAATCAACTATAAATACGAACTACTTTTGTTCTAAACATTTTCTTCGTTGTTGTAATGAAAATTATTGAGAATAAGTTTTCTGGATCCAACACACATTTTAATTATGAAATAGAAGAATATTAAATAAGATGTTGCGAAAAATAGTGAAGAAAACGATATTTTTCTCCTTGGAAAAAAGGAGTTTTTTTTTTCTCTAAGTACAAAAAGAAAATAATGTAGTTTGATTTATTTTTTTCTTAAACTAAGTTTTTTTTAAGTCGAAAATTGAAAAGAAACTAATAGCTGCTTTGATTAAAGAAGTAGTTCTTTAATTTAGTCTGAAAGGAACAGTAGTGCGGTTTGAAGTTACCATTGTTGAATTAATCATTGTTTAAATTATTATTGTTTGAATATAAATAAAAAAACTGTTGATAAAAACTAAACATTTTGTGTTTTGTATTCGAATCTGTATAGATTCGACAGTGCTCCTTTTTTTTAAAGTTAAAAGAGAGGCAAGATACCGCGACAAGGGTAGAGGGGTTGTATTTTCTCTTTAGCATCGGACACAAAATTTTTTGCTATTTTCTCCAGTCACCGAATAAAACATTTATACTTTTTGCTCCAGCAAGTGATAAAAAGTAGTTCGATTCGATTTTATTCAACAAAATTGTACATTCCCATGCTAAAAAAAAAAAGAAGAAAGAAACAAGCTTTGATAGCGCAGTTGTGTGTATGTGTGTGTATATTCACAATACAAAACAGTGACAAATTAGAAGTGTCACTAAGAAATACGTCATATAAATCATAATATCACCATTGCATTGCACTCACTCTTTAGTTCTTTACGTTCTACAGATATAGCTGCTAGCTGCTAGCTGCTAGCGTCGTACAACAAGCTAGAGCTAGCTCTAGCTATGCTCTACAGTCTACACACACAATATGAAACACACAAATCTTTAACGAGTTTCTAAAATTAATTGTCTACATACACGGTTGACATCTTACTTTGAAAACATTTATGTTTTGATATTATTACGCTTACAAGTTACAACACTACAACACTGTTACACACAGTTACATACAGCTACATTCAGTCACTCCTAAATGTATCATGGTATCATGGTATCATGGTATGGGTATTATGATATATCATCTTTTATTATTATATTTACGAAAGAGTGAAATGTAAGAGGTTGTAGTTGTATTTTTATAAACGATCCACTTATTGTTGCAAGCTCTTTCAGTTCATTTGAGTCGTTAGTATGCAGTGGAGTCGATGGATTTAGAAACGACACCACTCTCCTCATATGCACATATTTTAAATTTGGAATGAACTCCCTTAGCGGATGAATTTTCAAAAATCCTTGCTTAATTCTCACCTACGTTATATAAAGCACTTTTCTGCAAAATTGCATGCTTCTAGGTCTATCGGTTTAGGCTTTGCGTCAGTCAGTTTTATTAAGGAGATTGTTTCAACTTTCAAAAGACTGGTCTCACCGGTACACTCTCGGTGAGAGGTCTCGAAGAATGTCTCGGGAAGACATTCGTCAGGTGAAGAACCGCGAGTGGAGCTGTGTACACTTTCGCCGTGTCTCTACCGAGAGTGTTCTGTCGGCAATACAGTTCTCGTTCAGTCAATTGATGAGATACTGGTAGATATTGATGGTTAAATTTCACGTCGCAAGCTTAGACGAGAGTGTACTCAGCGCGCTTGGAGCGCTCCCGAGGCGAGACAAATGCATACGAGACAGTATCGCCGAGAGTGTAAAATAATTTGGGGTATTTTGCTATAGTAACGCCATCTGAATGTTACTCACTTTCAAAGGACAATTTTACTACATGGAGATACTTTACGCCTTGATCTGTACTTATGTCACGAGCGTAGACGAGAGTGTACTCAGCACCTTTCCACTCGTTTCCTTTGACTTGTGGTCAAAAAACTGACTCGAAGTGAAGCGCTCCTGAGGCGAGGCAAGTCGACACGAGATAGACCGAGCACTGCGAGTACACTCTCGCACTCGGTACGTCTTGCCGTACCTCACCGAGAGTGTACTGTCGACGTTACATGGTAATTTTGCTATAATAACATCATTTCAATCTTACTCACTTTCAAAGGACAATTTTTTAACATAGAGATACTTCTCCTTGATCTCTACACTCCATAGATTTGCAAGTAATTTCATGTATATAAATATTCATTTATACCAACATAATTTACTTTTGTGATTTTAAAAAACAAATTCAACATCGTTCGTCATCTGTTTTAGTTTGTGCATACAGAATTCTTACGCTTACACACCAGTCGTAAATATTTCATACCATTTCACTTTACATTTGTGTCCGTGCCGTGCCCGTGTGTCCGTCCGTCTATCTATTATACATATTTATGGCAGTTAAAACATTGTTTGTTACTGTTTTTTTTTTTTTATATTTTGTTTGCTTTGTTTCTTTTTATTTGATTCGTGTTGGTTATTTATTTTTTTATTATGATTATAATTTAAATTAGATTTCAAAATCAAATTACGACCATATTTTAACACGTAAAAATACCAACTAACTGAGTTAATGCCTTCAATACCCCGGTATTGACGACATTCAGTTTGGTGCAATTGAAGTCTCGTTTCTAATTCTTATTCTACAAACAAATTTTTTGTTCTTTAGGGGTCTGTAAAAAAAATGTTTAGAAAGGTCTACTTGTCAGACTTTGACCTCCCCTCCGCTTCCCCTATTTCTACACCCCTGTTTGTATTCTACACAAGATAACTTTAGAAAATAATATTCGTGTTGAGGTGGGATCCAAATCTTCTTGACAACTTAGCCAAAGAAGATTTAAAAAGTGCGTTAACGTCAACCGTAGTAATTTAGAAGCGAATAACCTTAATTTTTGCTCACACAATGATAATAATTCGTTAAGATCTATTTCCAAAAAGAGAATAGAGTTTCTTCCTGAGAAAATTGACCCAACTTCTGCAGAACGAAGTATTTGAAACGATTTTTCTCTCCTAACTCCTTCTCTCCTATTACTAAGTTTTACAATCTACACAGACCGTACGTACAAACCATTGGAAAATTGTATTCGAAAGAAAAAAAATTGTAATCGAAATAATAATTCAACCATTGAGAATTTTAATTCTCGAATTAAACGGTCTAACGGGATTTTTATATAAACGGTGTTGTATATAGGTGTCTATTACAATTGACTTCTCCTACATACACATCCACGCATACACACAAGTCGTAAAAATGAACAACCTTAGTCCCGTAACGCCCTTCGAACCATCAAAACAAATATAAAAGTACCATAAAAATGATACCATCTTTGTGTATTATGTGATGAGAACATTGCAATGTAACAACACCTTACGTTAGTTCTACCGTACCGTAGAGTACAATAAGCGTCAAAAGTTCATGTTATTTTCGAAAAAAAATTATGTAATTGATTTGTCTCCATATTCATTCAATTTTCGAAAATAATTTTTGAATAAAAGTTGTTACTATATTTCTAATGAACAACTTTTGTCCGAAGTATTTTTTCGAAATACGAATCATGGAGGCACCGAATCAATTATACAATTTATAAAAATAACATCGAACTTTTGCAGCCGATTGTACCAAACCTCACTCACTTGAACGACTGACTTGTAACAACATCACCAACATCTGCAATTTCATAATTTTCTTTTTAACACATACGAGATGTAATTACAAGGAAAATTATTACTTTTCACGTCATCATTTTTACTTATATTTTCCCTTTAATTGTAATTTGGTATCGTAAAAAAATGTTGTAATTGAGAACAATTTTAATACGATATTATACGGTCGTACAAATTCACGACTATAGGTGTATTCATTTTGGGCGCTTACACAGCGACAACAAGTGTTGTTTTTGCTTCATCTTGACGCTGTGGGTGTATTTGTTTTTGGCGCTTACACGCCTTCAGCGATGTCTGCTCTGAAGCGCTATCTGTTTTTACTACTCGTCTTGGCGCTGTGGGTGTATTCATATTGGGCGCTTACACAACGACAACAAGTGTTGTTTTTGCTTCATCTTGACGCTGTGGGTGTATTCGTTTTTGGCACTTACACGCCTTCAGCGATGTCTGCTCTGAAGCGCTATCTCTTTTTACTGTTCGTCTTGGCACTGTGGGTGTATTCATATTGGGCGCTTACACAGCGACATCAAGTGTTGTTTTTGCTATTCATCTTGATGCTGTGGGTGTATTCGTTTTTGGCGCTTACGCGCCTTCAGCGCTGTCTGCTCTGAAGTGCTATCTGTTTTTACTGCTTGTCTTGGAGCTGTGGGTGTATTCATATTGGGCGCTTACACAGCGACAACAAGTGTTGTTTTTGCTTCATCTTGACGCTGTGGGTGTATTCGTTTTTGGCGCTTACACGCCTCCAGCGATGTCTGCTCTGAAGCGCTATCTGTTTTTACTGCTCGTCTTGGCGCTGTGGGTGTATTCGTTTTGGGCGCTTACACAGCGACATCAAGTGATGTTTTTGCTATTCATCTCGATGCTGTGGATGAAATTGTACGATGAGTTCCAAAACGAGTACAGTATATGCGTTTGTTTATTTATCTCATCGTCACCGTGCACCGGGTTTTTTTTTAGTGTATTGCAGTTTTTATTTTTTGAATGTTTTAAATCATTTTTTTTTTCCGAATAAACAAAAAAACCCACTGAACATACAAAATTTTATTAGAAAAAAACATTAGCGACATATATGATCAAATTGTCAGTTTAGGGAACTTTGGTATGATTTTAGGAGCTTTTGAGTCACTCAAACAAACATTATTGATTGGAAAAACAGCTAAACTGTTTTCATACGCCATATTGTATATTGATGTCAACTAATGCTTACACGTACTTATACTGCCAAAATGAAGAGTAAGCGTTCATAGGCCAACACGAACGCCAATGAATTGCTCTTAAAGGTGAGCGCCCAAAACAAATACACCTAATTTTTGCACTGTGTTCAGATGTAGTAGTATCCTAAAACCGTTTGGTCTGCCGTTTTCGGAATTAAGTCCGCCCTTCCCACCAAATCCCCTACTTTTTCAGCGAAAATTATCCATTGTGAAGAAAAATCATAAGGATTTGGTTTGGGGAAGAGCTAATTCCGAAATAGAACCAATCGTTGTACACCGCGGGTTAATATTTGATACTTTTTTATAATGAATGCGGGGGGGGGGGGAATGTGAAAGGGAGAGGTTGAAAAAATTGTGTCCCTACCTAGCTGTGTGCGGTATTGTTGAGATCTTTTTTTTTTTATAAAAAACAGAACTGTGAATAAACCACCAACCTTTCCCAATACACAAAGCAGTTATTTCAGATAGTTTTGAATAAAAACACGAAGATTGATTACAAAATAAATGTCAAACACACCAATTAATATTTTAGAGACAATAAGCCAAGTCATCGAGGGTGATGAAATGTATATTTATTTAAATAGGGGGTTGATGAAAGAAATTCTTGCAATCTATTAAAAGTAAGCTAAACAAACATTAAGTGTGTCAGTATGTCATGTTTTTAGTTCATCTTGAACGAAGGAAGTCACATCAACCAACCCCTCCGTTCAATTCTATTCAGAGTAGACGAATGTGGTTCGTTGTATAAAAACAAAAGCTATTATCTTGTTTTCTACTAACGTAAATTAAACGCTCTTTTTCGGTAAAGTTGAATAGATAATACGAATTGACTGTTAATTATCATTTCTCTTCTGTATAGGGAATAAATTCCGGTATGTCTGGAATAAAAATGACGTAATTGAGTTTGTTCTTAATCTCTTTAAAGTTTGTTTCATTTGTAGTTGAAGTTTAGTCAGAAATTGTCTAAAGCAATTACTAGAGCCGACAAAACGGAGCAATGTTAAAATTGATCTGAATACCATGTCACAGTTGTTTTGAAGGAAACGAAAAGACAGATACCAGAACAAAGAAGGAAGTCGGTATACTTTTCAGAATCCAGAACCTATTTTAGAGATTCCAAAGATAGCTTGAAAACAAGTGATCAACGAATGAATAGACGTTAAACACGTGATAATTGGGAAAATATAGCGCAACAAAAACTCGGGAAAATACGGAATGCATCCAAAAGGCTGTCCTTCGATGAACCCAACCTGAATAGGATACAACTGCGAAAAGTGGATTTAAAAGGAAGTCGGTATACTTTTCAGAATCCAGAACCTATTTTAGAGATTCCAAAGATAGCATGAAAACAAGTGATCAACGAATGAATAGACGTTAAACACGTGATAACTGGAAAAAAAATTCGTTACGCAGGAGCTGCTTCAACTTAGCGAATTTCCTTAAAATATATAAATCACTTTCTAGCAATCACAATTTTAGTCTGATCAAAATGAAATGTCGTATATGATTTTACTATTTGCAAGGCTAATTTTATTAATAAATGACATACGTCAATGGGAAATGGGGACATAAAGAAAGAAGAAAACACAAAATATCTCTTTTAATATTAGGACAATCGAAAAATGGATAAAGTTGTAGAAAATCATGTTTGCTACAATTCATCACCTTATCATTTTTGCTCAAACTCGAATGTGTACAGAGATAGTGAGGAATTTAATTTTCAATCTTAAACCGTCAATATTTCTGTAAATATTAGGGTAACAGAAAAAATGATATGAAATAAAATTACAGTAAAACTTATTACCTACAACTTTACTTCTTATAAATTTTTCGATTTTTCAAATATTAAGAGAGATATGTCAAATTTTGTGATTCCCCCACCCTCTAAACCCCCCTTTCCCCTTGTTCGATTTTACCCATTAACGAACTTGACCTTTTGAATACCAAAAGCGTTTCAAATACCAAATTTCATTCCGATAAAATGAAAACTGTGACCGCTAGAGTGATTACAGACACATATATATATATATATATATATGTATATATATATATATATATATATATATATATGTCCATATATATATATATATAAATTTTACAGATGGTGATTTTTGACATCTACTAGGTAGGATCGATGGACATTTGAAGAAATTTTTGCGAAATTTTGACTTCGGTACGGGACCAATAGCTCTATTCCCTTTCAGGAAATTCGCTAATATAGCGCAACAAAAACTCGGGAAAATACGGAATGCATCCAAAAGGCTGTCCTTCGATGAACCCAACCTGAATAGGATACAACTGCGAAAAGTGGATTTAACAACGAACATTATCATATACGAAAGCATCTGTACACAACAGGACCCCACAATAGATCCAACTGTGTGGCAAACAGGAAGAAACATCCAGCCCCATTATCTTTAACTGCAAATCTGTCAGAAGATACATGATATTCGGTGCATCTCACCCCGAATATATGAACCTTCAGGAAAATCTTGGCAAGCTCCTGGCTATTGCCAAGATATTGGAGATGCGAATCTAGTCAGACTGAAGTAGAAGTGGGATTACAATGGGGCATAAGATCGAAGAGTATATTTGTTGTGCCTCCACAAAAATGCTTGGACAATACTGTTCGTAGTCAAGGAATTTCATGACAGAATTTCAATAGATTGCACCCTGTTCAGAGTGAACATTAATCAAATGAATTTTGTAAATGACCTCTGTAAAGAGGTGTGTGATATCCTCACACCTCAACGCTCGTAAAAATGATAGCCATCGTAATAATGGATATGATGTATTTATAAACACTTCTAAACTCATTACGGATAAATACAACCGCATTAGATGATCATTAATGTAAATGAGATGAAATAAAATTGTAAGTTTATTGACTACTCAGAAGACACCGTCCGTCCATAGCTTCCAGTCTTCGTTGCCAACATAAGAAATAGAAAAACCACTGAATTATGTATATATACATATTTATATGTCTACTATCACCTTCATAAGTCGCGTCCAAATCCACTGTATCAAATAATTTACTCTCCAAAACAATAGTTTTAAAATGGGTATGGTCAATATATCTCGAATTTGTTCTCAAAAATAAGAAAATCGTCTTCATTTGATAATTTGTTAAGCAGTTTACATGATATCATTGCAACTATTGGCCCTAAAAACCAATACATGATGTTCGCATACACTCACTATACACACTGTGTTGGAGTGCTTTTCCAATAGAGAATCAATGTTAAATATTATTTATTACTGGCAGGCCGTCTGGTTACTGTACGGAGTCAGTAAAGCCAGTACACACTCTTAAATGAGTCAGTACACACAGTCAATGAGTCAGTACATACTCTTAATTAACAAACAAATTACCATACGCATATGAGATGACTACATGTGTACTGGCAGACTCCTCACAGTAACCACACGGCCTGCCAGTAATAAATAATATTTAACATTGATTCTGTATTGGAAAAGCATTCTAACACATTCTGTAGATATTTACAATAAGATCATAACTAATTGCTTTGGCTTGATAACAAGATATACCTATCAGAATAGAACATGTCACAAGTGAGAGGTCGCACAGTTAGCGTTCATTTTTCAATATTTTCTAGTTGATTTTGTAAAAATTTGAAAAATGAGCGCAACTCTTCGGCGTACAATAAAGAAGGTATATCGAAAACTAAACGTGAAACCGTCGAACTAAGGCTTGGCTATTGTATTATAGAAATAACTAATGAAAAAATAATAGAGAGAATATCTCAGAAACTGTCTGTCAAATCGTCAAACCAATTAGATTTTTGTATTTTTCTAAGTTTAAAAAAAAAAAAACACAACGATACTTTTGAAGTCGATAGTACTCTGTGTTGTATCTCGTGTTGGTGGTATTGGAGACACCACCATAAAATTTCTATATTTACGGTGTGGACTGTGGACAACAACACTGTATACTCTGTATATGTAATAAGGAAACAAATATTGTTTAGTGTACCACGTGACCATATGAAAAAAATAATATTATGGTTAAATTTTATGAGTTTTATTTTTTGTAATACGGGTTTTATCTTGTTATTACACTGCGATTCTCATCCTTGAAAATAGTTAGAAGATATTAAATTAAGTTTATGCGATGCGAAATACGGTAGCCAGACCAGGTTTTTTTTTTACAATAGCTGTGTGGCGCACCTGTGATACGACGATCCGAGACATAATATCGAAAAAAGATCATGGTTGTTGGATATGCAGATCCATTTTATTTAATAACTATTGTGGAATCTTTCGATCCTTGCGATCATTTTCAAAATGTGATTTACTGTTTTAAATACATTGCATCTGAGTGTACACTCCCGTTCAATAAAATTGAACAGATCTAAACCGAATCAGTCTCTCACAATTTTGATTATTCTTGTAGTAAATGTTTTTACTATACTTCCATTTCTTTTTTTACACTTAAAATATATACTACTTATCTTTGTTTATAAATAAATAATTATACAGAGAGTTACACGAGTGAGGAGTTTTATGAAATGTAAGAAAATTAACATTTCAGGTCTGTTCAATTTTATTGAACAGGAGTGTACACTCATTCTTCTAAAGAGTGACTTAATAAGTTTTGTTCCTGATTTAAATGAAATTCACTATTTTAGATAAATTTGACCGAAGGAAGAAAACGGTAATCGTATTCATTTGAGATGATTTGGTACGCAGTTTCAGAGATATTGTCTGAAATCGTATAAAAATGACCACAAGTATCTAAGAAATCTAAATGAAAATAAATGATCTAATTCGAATTTCATTATTTTCAGGAAATAAATAGTAACATGAAATATTTTAGGTTCTGGAAGTATTTATAAAATTTACCCAGATCAAAGCAATAATTCCCAAAATGTGCCTGTATCAAACACAGACTGCAATAGTAGAAGTACCAAAAAAAAAAAAAAAACAATTGAATTAAATTTTCCCATGAAAATATTAAATAAACAATTTTGATAATAAAATTATGATTATTGTTTGGTCTAAGTATAGGAGAACAAAAAAAAAAACTAACCCGGGCTGGCTATAACAATGAAAAATAATAAAATATTTGTGATAGGGCCAATAAGGATTGGTAACTTACTTAAAGTTTAGTCCTTATGTCCATCGATTTACTTCTTATACATACTATCACATCACATTCCAATGAATAATAGTGATAAGAGATCTAAGAGTTTTGTGTATTGAAGTTAGTACTATAAGAGAAGTACCCTCTGGTCACCTACCCTCCTTACCAACCCCTTCCTATTCACTCGCAAATAAAATACACATTTCAATAGTTTAGCGTCAAATTGTATTTATATGTTGATATTTCTAAGCAAACAGATATTGTCAGAAACACGAACATTTTTATCAATGTCATAGATTTTTACCTATCGAATTTAGAAATACTCATATCAAGGATTTTAGTTGTAAAAGTGTTGGATATTAGTTCAATAAGTACCCGGAATGGCGCTGGTAGGCAATCGAGCTTAGATGTAGGGCTAGAAAATATAGATGCGATTTAAGATAACGGTATATCTGTTAATCAGAAGACGACCACAATTATAATGAAGCCGTAACTCAACCTGAGCAGGATACAACTTCGCAAGATTACCGGACTTATCACCTACGTGGACATCTGCACAAAATAGGACTCCACAACGGTGTGGCGAAGCGGAAGAAACATCAAGCCACTGATTCATCTTTAACTGCGAATCTCTCGATTACAGCAGATACTAGATATTCTATACGGTGCCTCTCACCCCGAATATAGGAACCTTCAGGAAAGTCTGATAAGCAAGCTCATGGCCATTGCCAGGATATGGGAGAAGTGATTTCAGACTGAAGTAGAAAGGGGAGCACAATGGGTCATAAAAATGATGACCTGTAATGATGTTGCTAATAAAGTGGGTCCAACAATTCCTACATTATCGAAATTCGTAAAAAAAGAGTTACAAACTTTTGGATAAACATCTTCTCTTGTGATGAAAGCACATTTTTTTTAGCAAAAACAGAAAATCAACGCTACGAAACTACTAAATTTAAGGTGAAAATATTTGAGTTATGATCTTGGGAACTAATCAATGTCGTAATTCCACCGTTTTAGCCGATTGAGAAAAGTACTACTGCAGATCTGGTTTCGTAATTTTTTTAGTATCGTGTGAAATCCGAATCCAAGCATTTTACCAACCATGCGAAAGTTTATAATCAACTTGTTTTAATATTTGTTATCTCTTTGTCCGGATGTCGACAAAAATAATGAATTAGACAATTATGCTTCTGTTATAATATTCGTGAACTTATCTGATATCATCTGTTACACTCCCTCTGCGCGATTTATATTCAGATAAACACAGATCCGTATTCACTAGTTATCATCAAATCATGTTTTAAACATGGCATATCTTAAAAACTACTCGTCAAATTGTCAAATTAATTTCATTTTTGTATTTTTGGTTCAATTTACTTTATTTACCTCAAGTGCTGCTATTCATTTGCCTTTGGGTGCTTTGGCCCACTACATGGCGCAGTTGTGTCCACTATTTTATTTTTTTTAACAGTGTAAGGACAATAGGGAATATGCATGAAAATTTGTTTTCACATTTATTTTCAGAATATGAAAATACTGTTAATACTGTAATAATATTTAAAAACGAAATTAAAATCCGACAAATATCAAGGAAGCTATCAGCTTTTAAAGATTATTATCTGTCTCGTTCTTGCAAAAATACTAAAAACGGAGTTTTACGTGTATTTTAAATGGTGAAAGTGTAATATGACGTCACATAACATATCAAGAGAGCTATCACCCTCTTTGTATAATCGGGAATTTCAATCATTCATATCTCGCTTATTTTTAAAGTTATTTAAAAAGTAATTTTACCTTGATATTTGTCAAGTAAACATGCTTCAATTCAAGTGAACAAAAATTTTCATGCATATTCCCTATTCCAACAAAACAGTCTTGGAATTAATAAAAACACATTTAAATCCCCCCACTTGTTTCGGATTTACGATACCATAGACAGACAATGGCTTCAAACTTATAACACCTCTCTTGGGTACTCTGGGTAGTTTGGTCAACTATATAGTCTAGTTGGGTCCACTATTATATTTTTTTTACAGTGTAAGAACAATTCCAATAAAACAGTCTTGGAGGAATACAAAAAACACATTTAAATCGGCCCGGACGTCATTCACAGACAATGGCTTAAAACTTATAACACCCTCTTTTTTGTTTAGGGGTTGAAAATAAATTTTGTGAAAGGTCTTATGTTGATTTGTATGGAATTGACATGACTATGCGCATGCGAACTAAAACTGTTGATAGATAGGTTGTAGAGGCTTCCCTGGACAGCTACACTTCTACCATAAGGTCCATTGTGATGCCTAAGAATGTGAGGTTGTGAGTGCAGTGGAAGGAATAGACTAGGAATTGGAAGGATATGCGGCTACAGCCGACTATGGTAGGAACTATGCCGATATTCATCTGGAGTTCGTAAAGGAAACTGCAGAAAACCTCAAGCATAGCAGGTTACTTCGTTCTTGTCCATACGCCGACAGTTTAATCAATTAACCGCCTTCTTTTTTTTTCTTAATAATTGACAAACTGCCGATGTTGGGATTCGAACCTATAACCTCCCAGTTTTCAAGTAAGCATACTGCGCAGACATAACGCCTTAGACCGCTCGGCCATTTGGACTGGTTAGATAAAACTGTATGTTGTCACCAAAAAGAATCTGGTATCGAACTGTATCGAAAGACGATAATAAAAATGAAAAGGAAAAATAAGAGAAACGAGCCCATTTGAACGCAACCGAATTGAAGTTTTATGCGATTGTTATACTAAAATAAAAATCTACCCTTCGTTGACCATTGGCCACCCAAAATGATCCCATTATGTAAACGATATTTGTGTATAGGTCAGCTTGCTTGTGCACTAAAGATGACATCTTGATCAAAATAAAAAAAAAAAACATAATACTATGAGTATTGGTATGATATTGGGGTTGTTACTATTATTGTTGTAAATACACTTGCTCTATGTGTTTTTATACACTCTCACTCCCACTCCTACCTCAACACACACACACACACACACACACACACACACAGACACACCGTCTTCATCCCTTATCTCAAATAAATGGTATTTACACATTTTATTTAAATATATATATATTTATCCTCGAAATTACAATTCGATACAATTTTTTTTAATCAAAAATTTATTTATTCGATTCGATTTCGAAATAAAACTGAAGAAAATTTTTGTGGACTAAAATTATTTACTTCTGCACTAAAGCAAATCAGAGGAATCTCTGGAACACTTGAAGATTATGGCCTGAACAAAAGTAGACTGCAGCGATTGGCGAAGTTTTTCACAAGGCATTATGGGCTTAGAAAATCAGTCCAAGTAGCCGAGCGGTCTAAGGCGTTATGTCTGCACAGTATGTTTACTTGGAAACTGGGAGGTTATGGGTTCGAATCCCAACATCGGCAGTTTGTCAATTATTATAGGAAAAAAAGAGGGCGGTTAATTGACTAAACTGTCGGCGTATGGACAAGAACGAATTAACCGGATAAGAAGGTTTTCTTCAGTTTCCTTCACGAACTCCAGATGAATATCGGCATAGTTCCTAACATAGTCGGCTGCAGCCTCATATCCTACCAATTTCTAGTCTACTCACAAATTCCCTCCACTCCACTCACATCCTAAGGCATCACAATGGACCTTATGGTCGAAGTGTAGCCCGTACTGGGAAGCCTCTACAATCTATCTATCTATGGGCTTAGAAACGTGCTCTAGGTATTATGGGCTAAAAAAACCGAGGCCGGAGAAAACTGAGAAACATTTCCAATCCAGGCTCTTTCTTTGCCAACAGAAATCGGTCTGCATACGATGATTTTGACTGAGATTGGTCTGGTGGGTAAAAAGCTTGGAAAGTTTACCAGACATTCCAATAATCAATAAATTCCAGTTTATTTGACGATATAATAGGTAGTTTTCGAGATTTAACTTCATCATATATTTTCCCCCGCTAATTTTACGAAAAGAACGTCCCAAACTGTCAAGTTTTATGTTGTTTTGAATCGAAGTCAAAGAGAAAATATTTCAGGTAAAATCATTTGACAATTAGATGGATAGTTTTTGAAAAAAAGTAAAAATATGACTGAATACAATCCTGTCCAACAATATATAATATTGTACACTTACTTCGTAGATACGTATGCATTGTTTGAAGTCATTGTAAGAAGAGGTCAATGAATATTTTGACCTTAATGACGTAATATACGGCGTGGGAAATCAAAAACATCTGAGTACCTAACAAAAATATTATGAATGACACAAACTTTTAACTAAATAAGATAAAAAAATACATTTTATTTAAATTGTATCAAATATGAAAAATTATTTCAAAACAGGTCCATATACATCTGTTACATCTTTTGTATCGACCTAAATACTGTCTCCGCTCTAAAATATCTGGATATGCACTGATTTGGGCACTTTTTGTACTTTGGCAGTACACCTAAACTATTTTTCCCCGAACTAACTTCATCTCTAAGACCTATAAATGTTGCAGTTAACCCAAACAAATGATAGCAAGGTATAATGCCGCAGATAAGATATTCGGTGCATCTCACCCCAAATATATGAATCTTCAGGAAAACCTGATACGTAAGCTCCCGACCATTGTCAACATATGGGAGAAGCTAATATCGTCAGACGGAAGTAGGTCGAACTGCAATACGTTTTATACCCCTTTTATCTATCTATCCATCTATAATGCTGCAGTCAACTTGGCTCATTGGTAAGAACCGGAAAGACATCAACCTTCTGGTCGGACTAGTTACCGATCACCGATCTCATTTAATCTTCTGGCACTATAGAGCCAGAATGACGTACCAAACTACGACCGAAATAAGGTAGCGAAATAAGTGGAAATCCTTATGGTGGTTGGTACAAGAATGACCCCAGAGTTGGAGGGAACGAGCCAGGTAAAGTTGAGGGAATGGGTTTAAAGGAGTCGTTGAAAAACGCCTAGAAAAGTCTACTTGCAAGGCTTCAACCTGTCCTCCACTACCACTAAGACCTACAAAGTTGAGGGGATGAATTTCAAGGGGTTGGCGAAAAACACCTAGAAAATATTACTTGCAAAGCTTCGACCTCCCATCCACAAAAATACTACTACTAAGACCTATATATAGACGGGTCATGTGCATAACCTCATAAGTGTTAATAAAACTGATTTGAAAACATAATAACAAAAAAAAAATGTTCAAGATAATTAAATAAAGTTGGTACTACTGTGTGTGTGTTTGAAATATTAATAAAATATCGTGTAATCAGATCAAAATATAATAAATTAAAGTATTGCCAACTTATCAAAAAAGAGGATAATAATAAATTAATTAAAAGAAATAAATTGATTTTAAAAATGTTGGCACTACTGTATGTCAGATGTTTGAAACATTTTAATTAAGCCAAGACATATATTCATTTAATTAAGCGTTAAAAAAAATTACAAAATTAAATTAATTGCTAAAATTGTAATTAAAAATGAATACGTATGCACCACAAAAGGTAGCAGTATAGCCAACTACTAAGAAGTAAAAAAAAAAAACAAAAAAAAAACTATACTATAAATCTATTTGCATATAAATAATTCACAACCAGTGGCTCTAAATATGTTCGACTGATTTATGATATGTATATTGATTTAGTTACTGTATGCAAGATCATGGTTGCTTTGGGATTCAAGATTGGGGTTTACACAGAGTGTCCCACACCACAAATTCAACGTTTTGTTTTTTTTTTTTTTTTTTGTAGAAATTTTTTTGTTTTCTTACGATATTTTTCAAATTTGGAGAGATTCATCTTAAAGAAATTTCGAATGGTGAAAAAATATCGACTATCTAAAACCAGAGATATTTTTTTTCAAAATTTGAGCATCGGAACTTATTATTACATTAAAGGTGAAGGAAAATTCATGTTGGAGAATACATTCTCCCAACCGTTCTTTACAAAAACATGAATGCATAAAGCAATAACAAATAAATTTGTATACTAAATTTACAGACTTTATTACTGTTTAGATTTTATTATATTCATTAATAGATGATAAAATGTTTTTTTTAATGTAAATAACAACAATTATATGATTCTGGGATGAATATAAATGAGTAGGGAAACAAATATGACTGAGTAGAAATATATTTCTTGACTATACAGTCTGTTTTCAAAAGCATACATCCATACACATACTTACAAACATCTGGGCTGCTTGTGTTATGATATTTGATTGATGTCATTTAAGAGTGAGGATTTAGTGATGCTCACTTAATTTATAATATTATTATTCATTACATATGTACACTACAGACTATAGAGTACATCCACTCTTTTGATTTCTTTATGAAGCATTGCGTAGTTACTATAGTAAATAATATTTAACATTGATTCTCTGTTAGCAAAGCTTTCCAAAACAGACGGTATATGTAGGAAACTCCTGTTCATAACAATTGAACCAATTGAAACATTCTAAGTGTTATTATATGTAATATTATACATATATTTAGAAATATATACACTTAGAATGTGACTTACTGGTTCAATTTTTATGAACGGAAGTGTACCAGGTATTTAAGCAATTAGCTCAGTTAGTAGTTATTTTCACTTATTTGAAAGACACCTATCTGACTACAATTTTATCCGAGTTCATTTTGAGGAAGGGGAAGTGGGTGGGGTGGGACACTCTGTATATTTAATCATTGTAACAGCTACACGTTGCTGATACCACTCCGATACCACTTTAATGTTTTTTATTTACAGAAAAAAAAAGATTTATTGAACACTTTACAACATGAAAATATTGTACCTGTTACTCTTTATTAGGTACACAAATGGACGCAAAAAAAACACACTTACTTGAGAGGAAGTTTTCGAGGACACTCGAATAACACCATATTTAGATGTTTATGTACGGCTTCGCTTCAGGAGAGAACAACTTCCGGAAAGTTTTCAATCGATCTGTAAATAAATAAATGATTATTAATAAAACCAATTAAATATAAAACAACTAACTAACTTCATTGCTTATACTGAGTATCTTGTGTATACTGAGTTCATTAGCAATGCGTGAATGGTGGATTTTAGTTTTTTGACACAATCAGATAAATACAAATTAGTGTAGAAGGGTGCTATTTTTAACCCGACTTCAAAAAGGAAGATGATTCTCAATTCGTCTGTATTATTTTAAAATTTATTTTATTTATTTATTTTTAATGTTTGTCACCTTAGAATTCCGCCATTTATGAACCGATTTTTTCGTTCGATTTCTTCGTTTTAAAGGGTTTGATTTCAGGTTGGTCCCATTGTCACCAAATCGCATTCTGGTGAGGGGATCCCCTGGAAATCAAGGAAAATTCTCATTTTATATGTGATAACCGATTTTTGTGAATTTTTTTTTTTTTTTTGAAAGGGTTTACTCATTCATAATGGGAAAATAAAAAATTTTTTTTTAAAAACCGACTTCAAAAAAATTTTTTACAAAAAAAAACCGACCTCAAAAAAAAAAATTTGAAAAACAAAACGCATGTAAAAAAAACTGAAAATCTGTTATAAAAAATGCACTAAAAATTAAAAAAAAAAAAAAAAAACGGATAAAAAAAAAGCACTAAAATTTAGTAGGTCGTTTAGTTGATCTACCCATATTTAGACAAATAAAATCAGTTATAGAACTTCAAAGTCACTAAAAAGCGAGAAATAAACCCTATATTGACAAAATGGAAACACACGACTTCAAAAATCAAATATTCTATAACAAAAAATGCACTAAAAAGTAAAAAATAATTGCATATTCTTGTGCCAATTTTAGTTCACCTAAGCAAAAAATTTTAAATATATATGTACAATTATTGTTATTTTTGGAGGCGGTGTCCAAAAGTTATGTGAATTTCTCTATGCTGACACCGACTCCAAAAATAACAATAATTATATGCTTTTGCAATCAAGAGTAATTACAAATGTCAGAACATTATATTATCGAATGATAATTAATGAGAACTCTAGGTTTTTGAAATAAAATTTCAAATTCGCCTCCTTTACCTAGATCAGTTTTTTTGTATTATAAATATGTATTTCGACTACAAAGTAGTCATCATCAGTATAAATTAGCTAGTCGTAATTTACTCTTTGACAATTAGAAATCGATAGAAAGTACCTTTTTTTAAGGCCCGTCATACCGAAAATATTGAATTTTCTCCATTTAACATACGAAAAAATAATAAACTCTATATGGTAGACTTTTAGGAATGTACTATATAAGATTTTGAAGAATTTTATAAATGGACTATATCTCTAGTGTTCGTACATCCTTAAGTTAGTGTACAAACAAATTGTCTATTTTTGAATAAACTTTATTATGTTTAGATTAACGTATGGAGTATTCAATCCAGAATCCTTATCCCCTTCCCCTTGTCTGCCAAGAATAACATAATATTATTGTAGGTACTTAAAAACTAGTAGAAGATAAATGATTTGCATATAAATGACAAAATTGAATTATGATCAAGAAGAACAAAAAACCATAAACGTATAATAAGGACTAGTTTTTTGTTTAAGGATCTAGAAACTTTTCACGGAGAACAATTAGGTAAATCTTAATGAGAACTTTTAACTGGTATGTGCATGGATTTAACAACAAAACTTTAAGCAGTTTTGTATGTTATTTTGTGGGTAATGTGGGATTTAAGGCCACACACAAGAATCACATAAGATATCATCAAATTACTTAGTGGTGTAACTAACGGATGCTTATAATATGAATTAGTAGTTATGTGTGTTTTTTAGGGGATGGTAGTAGGGTTTGAGGGAGATAGATAGTTGTTATTATTATATTTTATATTATGTAATTATGTAGAATTTTTAACACCCTACTTATTCTTAGAATGGAGTTTTGCATTGTTTGTTTACGTGTAAAATTATCAGTAGTACTATGGATCACAAAAGTAGCGCTCATTAATTACATAGAAATATCTTTGGATACGTAAAGTATTGCAATGTGCGACCTTATAGTTCATTGTACTACCCCTTCTCAAACAAATTACTCTTGAACTCTCAGTGTATACCGAATATTTGACCAATTAACTACATTAGTTAAAATGGTGAGGACATAAAATGATATAAAGAGTGAATAACTCGAAAAGTATTCGTCACATCATTAAACCAACCGAATTTTTGTGTTTTTCAGGTCCGATTTACCTTATAAACTAATTTTCATTCAAATCGAGGACTAAAAATTTTTTGTAATTTTTCGTTTTTTTCCTAAGGGGTGTACCTTAAAAAAATCGCGAAAAATCGAAAAATAATTTTAGTTCCCAATTTGAATGAAATTCACAAAATAAGGTAAATTGGACCCAAAAATCATGAAAATCGTATTCATTTGACGATTTGATGAGTATTTTAAGAGATATCATTCAAAATCTTATATATGAGGACATAAAATGGTATAAAGAGTGAATAACTCGAAAAGTATTCGTCACATCATTAAACCAACCGGATTTTTGTGTTTTTAAGGTCAAGTTTACCTTATAAACTAATTTTCATTCAAATCAAGCACTAAAAATGTTTTTAATTTTTTTGATTTTTTTCTAAGAATCGCGAAAAATCGAAAAATCATTTCCGATTTGAATTAAATTCACAATATAAGGCAAATTGGACCCAAAAATAATGAAAATCGTATTCGTTTTTTTTTAAACATTTTTCAAACAAAAGTTGTTTATTTTATAAAAAAGATGATTTTTTGTTATTAAAAATCCCAATTCCCAAACATGGTCCGATTTTGTCCATTACCGTCCTTGACCTTACTTTTTTGCTTTAGAACACTCAAAAAAAATTTTAGATCGTTACTTCTTTTCGTTCTTGAGTTATCGGGTTCACAAACAGACGGACGGACATACGGAAATGGTCGAATTAGGCCAAACATATATTCCAAACATTCATGCTTACGATCAATATTTTTAAGCGTTCCAAAGTCATGATAAAACGATCGTTACTTCTTTTCGTTCTTGAGTTATCGGGTTCACAAACAGACGGACGGACATACGGAAATGGTCGAATTAGGCCAAACATATATTCCAAACATTCATGCTTACGATCAATATTTTTAAGCGTTACAAAATCATGATCAAACTTAATATACCTTGTATATTTACATATACTGGGTATAAAAAGTCCTAAAATTTCTGAAAACAACTCATCGTCTTTTTGTAATAACAATTTTTTGTTAAAGGAAAATCGATTTCCCCGAAAAAGTGTGTATATACGTCCGTAGGTATAGTAACTACATTATGTTATCTATTAGAAGGAAAATGTATGAAAAATGTAAATTTTTAATGGAAAAAAGAATATAAAAATACTTGGGTATTGAAGAAAATTGAGTAACCAATGGTCATTTTTATGTTCAAATGAATAAAGAACAGCTTATACTTACTGTGTTGTGTCTCGACTACAGTACAGTCTGTTTGTCTGTCTGTCTGTATGTCTGTATGTCCAGCATGACGTGTCTGACAGTCCGTCCGTCCGTCAATCTATCCGTCAGACCATACGATACGTATACAGTATGTTAGTGGTTGTATTTACGTGGAAAATAAAATGTAAATGATAAATTACCTTTAGACACCCTTAGAGAATTTCTTATTTACAATTTCGATCATTATCCGATTTTATGTTTCGACTTAGGAACTTTTAGTACATTTTTATGACATTTGGTACAGGCTGAATTTTTTATTTACATTATTCTTTTCGTGCATTTGAATGGATACGTATACAAAAAAACAAGAGCCTACAAAAAAAGAGGGTATGTTCGACACTCGACTTGACTAGTGGATGCATCAAAGTCCAAAAAAAATTGTTTTTGGTCTATCTGGGTCATATTTTATCCGATTTTGATAAAAGTTTTTTCAAATCTACTAAATCTTAGTCAGAGAATCTAATTTTTAATTTAATTTTTAAATTACAGTAAAACTTAATACCTACAACTTTACTTCTAATAAATTTTTCGATTTTTCAAATATTAAGGGAGGTATGTCAAATTTTGTGTTTCCTCCTCCCTTTAAACCCCCCTTTTCCCTTGTCTGATTTTACTCATCGACGAACTTGACCTTTTGATTACCAAAAGCACTTCAAATTCCAAATTTCATTCCAATCAGATTAAAATTGTGACCCCTAGAGCAGACATATATATATATATATATATATATATATAAATTTTACAGATTGTGATTTTCGACATCATCATTTCGATACGAGACCAATAGCTCTATTTCCTTTCAGGAAATTCGCTAAAATGTGTGAGAGAACTTTATAATCAGACCATATACAGTATGTAATAAGCACTGATGATGATGATACGAAGGTTAAGAAATGTAAGTATTATATTTGTATGTACAATGTACATAGCCATCGTAATGGAGAGATGGGGGTAAGTTTTTGTAGAGTAGTATCTTACTACTACTTATATTCACCGGAAGTATCCCTAAGGTATGCCATTATTTGATTATATTTACTCAGAGGTGTACCATTAAGAAAACTTGCCCCGTATTCTCATGATAAAGTATCCCTTTGGCACACCTTTACCCTACATTTTACCTTATTACCTATATCATAATAATATGTAATAATACCATTTATATAACCATCTACAAACTTTAATTATATAATTACAATTTAGCGTCAAGCTTTTTTTCTTTTAGTTAAGTACAACTTTTAATGCAAGCTTTTAGTTCCACAAACGATGTGTATTTAGGACCAAACTCTCACAAAATATTGCATAATAAAATTTCAAATTCGCCCCTTTACCTAGATCAGTTTTTGTATTATAAATACGTATTTCGACTACAAAGTAGTCATCATCAATATAAATTAGCTAGTCGTAATTTAGTCTTTGACAATTAGAAATAGATAGAAAATCGAGATCAATTAACAAAAAATAAAAATAAATAAAAAATTAAGCAAAATAAATAAAAATAAAAATATAATAAATTTTATTGAAATTACTCTTTAATATTTGTTTATTTGTGTATACTTTCGCGTCAACATAACGATGTTTGTCCAAATTCCTTTCGGTTACGTATGACAAACTGTAGAAGACTTTAGCGAATACTCCGACAAATTTCATTGTCATTGAATTTTTTTAATTAAATTAAATACTGATATGAAAAAATTAACTCGTCAACCAGGAATCGAACCTCGGGCCTCTGGATAACTAGTCCAGTATGCTTCCGCTACACGAAAGACGATTGTGACGTAATAGCCAATTTTTTCATATTATTCAAATTTTTTATTTATTTAGACAGTATTACTTCTGTTGAAGTGATCTACTTATTTAATATTTGTTTATTTGTGTATACTTTCGCGTCAACATAACGATGTTTGTCCAAATTCCTTTCGGTTACGTATGACAAACTGTAGAAGACTTTAGCGAATACTCCGACAAATTTCATTGTCATTGAATTTTTTTAATTAAATTAAATACTGATATGAAAAAATTGACTCGTCAACCAGGAATCGAACCTCGGGCCTCTGGATAACTAGTCCAGTATGCTTCCGCTACACCAAAGACGATTGTGACGTAATAGCCAATTTTTTCATATTATTCAAATTTTTTATTTATTTAGACAGTATTACTTCTGTTGAAAATATTCTCACAATAATTTTAAAATTAATAATTTTGATGTAATGGTCTAAGAGTATCTACATAAAAGTGAACTGATAAAACATAGTCGTGATTTTTTCACAAAAGTTTCCCATGATATCGTCCAAACCAGAGCCGCATTTTGCAGAAGTCTCAGGTGAGGCCAAGAGTGTGTAGAGTTTTGATAAAAAAAAACCGATCGAACATAGTTCTGAAAATTGGTGTAGTTTTACATATTGAAAATATAAATTGAAAAAAAAAATGTTCCCAGAAGTCTAGGTTGAGGCGCAACCGCTCCCAGAAGCGGTAAAGTGGTTAACTTTGAATTGAACGAAGGATTTTAGGAAATATTGGATTTTAGGATATGTACAAAACTGTACCAAATTTGATGCAAATCGGTTTAGTGGTTCTCGTGAGATCTTTGTCACCGCCTTGTGAAAAATTGTTTAATGGTTTAGCTATTTTTGAATCGTAATAATAAATTGATTATCCTTAAAATACAATCAATTTCAAGCGCCTTTTAATATAACACGAGGAATTAATGATCGTGTTCAGAAAAACTAAGTTCTTAATAAATTAAGTATCAAACTTAGTTTTTGACAGTATATTTGACAGTTCTTAAGCAACTTAGATTGTGACGCCATATTGGTTAGTAAGTGCGACCATAGTGGGGAATTTTCTCCGAAATTTAATGGAGTTAATAATCGATTATTTAGATATAAACCCCTTAAATCATGAAAAATTGAATCAACTTTTCAACCATTCTTTTTACGTTAATTAGATAGATAGATAGATTGTATAGGCTACCCTGGATGGGCTATACTTTGACCAAAGGGTCCACTGTGATACCTAAGGATATGAGGGAAGTGGAAGGATTTTGTGTATAGCCTAGGAATCGGTAGAATATGCGGCTGCAGCCGACTATGATAGGAACTATGCCGATATTCATCTGGAGTTCGTAAAGGAAACTGCAGAAAACCTTCTCATATATAGCCGGTTACTTCCTCCTTGTCCATACGTCGACAGTTTAGTCAATAAACCGCCCCTTTTTTCTTTATAATTGACAAAATGCCAATGTCGGGATTCGAACCCATAACTTCCCAGTTTCCAAGTAGACATACTGCGCAGACATAATGCCTTAGACCGTTCGGCCACTTAGACTGGTTTTACATTAGTTAATATTCAATGTTTTAAACGAATGTCCTTCACTCGTGACCGCAGTAAAACCATGCATGGATCGGTGCATACTCGTGTACGTATGAATGAAATAAAAAATAAATGAAGCGATTACAATACACGGACTAAACATGGTCGTAGCCAACCATTCATGGAAAAACCGGCTTAAATTCTTGATTCTTTTTATGACGAAAACGATTCTCCCAGAAGTTAATTACATTTCTTTTTGTGCAAAGGCGATCGTCTCAACGCCAAGCCGAACGAGAGTAGTTCAATGTAAAACTATGTGAAATATGTCGCATTTTATATATATATATATATATATATGTATGTTGTTCAAGAATTATAAGGGAAAATATTGTCTATGAGGGTGGTTTGCGTGGAATGGGTAGTGGTGGATTGAGAAATACGTATATAACACCCTTGAATAGGAAGGAATACATGAGCATGCACATGTAGTAATATGTTTTCGACAATAAATCATAGAATTGCTATCAGCTAAAGAGACAAACAACCAACCCCCGAACACAACCCCCAATATTTGAAGTAAAACACATATTGCCTTGTTATTATTAGTTTTCAGGTTAAATATATCTCTTTTTTTTTCATTCTTCTTTAAATTTCATTTTTCATCTGAGTTTTCCCTTGAAATGTCATATAGAGATTGGGTTTGTCTTAATATATTTTCCATCAGTTTGTTTTTTTTTTTTTACTTAATTTTACCGGTTTTTTGTTTTTCATAAATTTATCATATAGTTTTATTAATCAATTATGTAGGTCAAATATTTTGGGGGAATCATACACTCAAAGTTCTTAGCATAAGCATTTCGCAAAGAAAACATATTCTTACCGATATCTATATCTCATAAACTGCTCATGAATTCGTCAAATTAGATTATCGATTTTCGTGGGTTTTGCTACCTTTTTTCCTTGAGCAGTGAAATTTTAGTGAAATCGGAAAACCCTTTAAGCTTTAATTTGTATTCAAATCGATGTAAATGATCGAAAGTATGCCTTAAACTTTAAGGCATACTTTTATTGAAATAGTTACTAATACGCCCTTCCACCATCCAGCCCGAATGAGGTATCTAGCCTTCGGCTCGAACGAAACGGGGAATTCTGAGATAAAACAATTAAAGTGGACCTCTAACCTATCCTTTGATCCTTTGCATAAAGCTAGAGGAAACAAACCAGATGTGCTAGAGAATATAAGAGATTGAGGTAATGGGTTCCGTAGGAGCCGGTAAAGAAGACCTAAAAAGGCCTACTTGCCAAGCTTCGGGCTCCCCTTCACTGCCACTCTTACTACTAAGAATAGTTTCCCATTTTAATCAGACTTTAATCAGAAAGTTTGTCCCTTAATCTTGGAATAATCTGCCCAAAAAAACAGAAGCAAAAAAGTACTTACCAGAGTAGTTATTGGGTGGTTACTTTTTCTTGTTGCTCAAGCGAAAAAGTAAATCCTCACCAACACAATGGAAAGATTATGATTAGATTAAAAAGCGGAAACGTTGGTAAGGAAATATATATAGTGCTTGAACACTTCTCAGATCTTTCACTTCTCTAAAATCTCTATACCAGGCAAAGAGCTCATCTTTCAAGGATTTTCATCCATCATAGCTAAGAGTCATCCCAATTAAACCAGACTTCAAATCAAAAACGTATTGAAATCGGTCCATTCATTTGGGAGCTACGATACCACAGACACGGACAAACAAACAAAGGGTTCAAACTTAGAAGTGTTATAACACCTCTCGTTACATTGCGCAGGGCATGCGATAGGCCAAGTTGTGCATAAGCACAGCTAGGCCATTCGACTGTGCTCGGTTGAGGCTCAATAGAATGCAGTTGAGAAGGGTGGTGGGGTTTTTGACAATACACTGTCGATTGAACTACCACCTTCATAACTTGGGGATCTCTGATGATCCCAATTTTAGGGCCTGTATGGAGGACGATGAAACCTCCATACATGTTATATGCACCTGCAGAAACCTACAGTGGGGTCAGATATAGAATGTTTGGGTCCGAAACTTTGGATCCATCAATCCTGGGATTAACCCCAGCGGAGAAGTTGTGGACCTTCTGTGTGCACCTCTTACCCGGAGGCGTCTAACCTTCGGGTGACAGGTTGTTCTCAAGGAGGGCACAGAACCCCCCTTGGTCTAGGTGCTAGGGACCCATTTGCGGTACCTCTCTTGCTAATTATTATTATTATTAACACCTCTCGTTTTAGTTCGGAGCTTAAAAAACTGTCGAATACCTACACTGGACAGATTTTAATTAAATGTCTACGGTTCATCCGTGAAATAATTCATATGATTTTCCCGCAAAAGAAGAAAAAAAACACAATCTACCTTATCGACCATTGATTTATTTCCGTACACCAAAAAAAAGAAAAGCACAAACCCGATATATATTATTAATAAATAAATTTTGTTTGGTAATATTTATTCCAATCGAGCGCAATATGAAATATGATAGTCGGGCATCAATTTGTCATAAATATATGATATATATAATATTCCTTTAAAAACCCCCAATATTTATGTTAATATGACAAACAGAAAACCCTCTCTCCACAGGCTACATACAGGCCACAGGCAGGCGAACGAACCAACCTCCAACCAAACATATATCAGTGTGTACAACCATACACACAAATAAAAACGAACAACCACACCGTTTTTGCGAATAATATTGTTTTCTATAAACATATTTCACAAACTAACCACAAATATGATTTAAGACCGTGCATCAAACAAAAACAATATGGTGTACCTAACACCTCATGCTACTGCCATGTTTATCGAATCTATGGATGACCCCTTTAGAAAAGATGATTCCCAAATCAAAGATGAGACAACGTTGTTTTTTCGATATAACAGATTGTAGTTTAAATCATTTTTAACCTCCGAGTGGATAGACTTTAAACATCGTGATCGCTGGGAAAATATACCCAAAATTCGCGATTGCATACAAATGGCTGTCTCTCGTTGCACTCATATGGAACAGAATACAACTCCAAAACGTTACCGGATTCATCACCGGACTTATCACCTACGAAAGCCAATATAATTTCACAATGGAACCATTAGGTACAAAATGAGCGGCGAGGAGGAAGAAATATCCAGCCATATCTTATTTAACTGCGAATCTCTCGATTACAGCAGATAAAAGATTTTAGGTGCATTTCACCCCGAGTATATGAACCTTCAGGTAAACTTGATAAACAAGTTCCTAAGTATTGCCAAGATTACCAGTCCAAATGGCCTAGTGGTCTAAGGCGTTATGTCGGCGCAGCGTTATGTCTGCGCGTTATGTATACTTGGGAACTGGGAGATTATGGGTTCGAATCCCGACATCAGCCGTTTGTCAACTATTAAGAAAAAAAAAGGGACGGTTAATTGACTAAACTGTTGGCGTTTGGACAAGAACGAAGTAACCGGCTATGCTTGAGAAGGTTTTCTGCAGTTTCCTTCACGAACTTCAGATGAACACCGGCGTAGTTCCTATCATAGTCGGCTGCAGCCGCATATTCTGACAAATTCCTAGTCAATACACAAAAATTCCTTCCACTTCACTCACATCCTCATATTCTTAGGCATCTCAATGGACCTTATGGTCGAAGCCAGTCCAAGGAAGCCTCTACAATCCAGAGAAACCTGGAAGGGAAGCCTCTACAATCCATCTATCTATCTATCATATGCCAAGATATGGGGAAAGCGATTCTCGCCAGCCTGAAGTAGGAAAGAAATCACAATGGACCATAACGTCGAAGTGCAATACTTTTCATACCCCAAGATTTATCTATCTATCTATTTAATCCGCGACGCAAAAAGGAACGCCTGAAAAGTTATCCCTTTTCGTTTTTGAGTTCATCACCTATACTAAAAATTTTTTACTGTGAACAACATTTTTAACCATTACAAAGCCTGGGACTAAACTTATTATACTCTTGTATAAATTATATAAACCGGGTATAAGAAAGGCAATGTTTACAAAACCTCAGAGTATGAATATGATGCATATGGCAGTGCATCATATCTTGTAGATCAGATTCACAGCATCATTTGTTTCATTTGTTTCTTATTTATTTGTGATTTTACTAGATTTTATTCGTTTTTATATAAACGAGATGATTAACTATAAATCAAAATGGTATCCATCATACAGTTGATATATGAACGCACCCATCAAATTAAATGTTTCAAAAAATTGAACGAAATTTATCATTGAAAATTGGTCATTTGATCTCGTTTTAACTAATACGTCTCTGAACAGTTGAATCAATTGAGTTACTATACTTTATTTGAATTGACATAAAAACTATTTTATCTCATAGTTTGAATAAATTATAAATAAAATTTTATGTATTCAAATTTCTGAACAGTTTTAAATAGATGAAGTTTTTACAAAAAACAAAAATAAAATAATTGGCCCATGGGAGGATCGAACTCACGACCTTCGCGTTATTAGCACGACGCTCTAACCAACTGAGCTAATGGGCCACTGATTTAAGCTAAAATCTTGTTCTATCAATTTTTCATCAACATTTACAAATAGCTTCAGTTTGTAAACAGTACAAAAAGAAAATAATTAGCCCATAGGAGGATTGTATTCACGACCTTCGCGTTATTAGCATGACGCTCTAATCAACTGAGCTGATGGGCCTCAAATTAAGCTCTCAGTTTCATGTAGCCAGATTTCTGAACTTATAAATCGGTTAAGTTTCGAAAATATAGTTCCTTCATCAGAAAATATTATTTACTTTCTGAAGAAGGAATTGTGTTTTACACTTAAAATCAAAATATTGTTACGAAAGTCTCAAATATTTCTTTTATTTAATAAATATTGGAAATAGAGTAATTTATAAACACGAAAATAATTTTTCTACTAACAATATTTCTAACCGTTACAAATTTGCTATTAAGCATTATAAACACCGTATACACCGTACACTCAGTGTATACACCGAGTGTTTATGTGTGCACACGGGTGTCTCTAATTGTGACACCATAATGAGTGTCGAATCAGAGGCTGTGTGAACACCTTGTGTACAAGTGTCTCTTGTGGCGTCTCAGTTTTCAAACTGATTCGACAATTTTCCATACACTCCATACATTCCATTAACATAATATATAGTAATAAACAAAAAATGAAGCTAAAAATCTCAATGTTATGGCGAATCGTTCACCTGGAATGATCGACAATCTCATTCGCGTATCTTTTTTTTTTTTAATTATAGGAGTAACGTTTTCTAATAAATAAATATTCGAAATCCTCATATTCCATTCGACAGAAGTTTTCGTAAGATTTAGAATTTTCTTCGCGGAACTCATTAAGCAATATATGGTAAACTCCTAGTGACCAGTCCAACTAGCCGAGTGGTCTAAGGCGTTATGTCTGTGCAGTATGCAGTGCTTGGAAACTGGGAGGTTATAGGTTCGAATCCCGATATCGGCAGTTTGTCAATTATTAAGAAAAAGGGGACGATTAATTGACTAAACTGTCGGCGTATGGACAAGAACGAGGTAACCGGCTATGCTTGAGTAGGTTTTCTGCCGTTTCCTTCACGAACTCCAGATGAATATCCTACCAATTTCTAGTCTACTCAAAAATTCCTTCCACTCCACTCACATCCTCACATCCTTAGGCATCGCAATGGACCTTATGGTCGAAGTATAGCCCGTCTAGGGCTCCTCAACAATCTATCTATCTATCTAAACTCCTAGTTCTTGTTTTTTTTAAATCCTCTGGTGAACCCAAATACTGCTTTGGCGTTTACGTCGTTGTTTAATTACAATATAAACAGCAATATCAGCCGCACGACGCTTATTCATGGTGACCGTGCTCTAACTGTTTCGTTCTAAGTTCTTTTGTGTGGCCCAAGTTCCTGACATTTGTATACATTTGTGTCTGGCTAGTGTCCAGACACAAAAAATCTGTTAAAGTGTGAGCACAGTAACGAAATTTATGTCTGAAATTTGTGTCGCAAGTTCTGTCGTAATCTAAACTAACAATGTATTGTAATAGGGAATATGCATGAAAATTTTTTTTCACATTTATTTTCAGAATATGAAAATACTGTTAATACTGTAATCATATTTAAAAACGAAATTAAAATCCGACAAATATCAAGGAAGCTATAAGCTTTTAAAGATTATTATCTGCCTCTTTCTTGCAAAAATACTAAAAACAGAGTTTTACGTGTACTTTAAATGGTGAAAGTGTAATATGACGTCACATAACATATCAAGAGCGCTATCACCCTCTTTGTCTAATCGTGAATTTCAATCATTCATATCTCGCTTATTTTTAAAGTTATTTAAAAAGTAATTTTACCTTGATATTTGTCAAGTAAACATGCTTCAATTCAAGTGAAAACAAATTTTCATGCATATTCCCAATTATCGTCAAATGGTGATAAAATTTTGTAAACACCATTTAAGATCACCAAAATATAATTTAGATATTCATATCAGAATAACAGTACAGATTCGAAAATATTTTAAAGGATGATCGCGCATTACCTACCAACACCAAGGACGAGAAAAGTAAGACCATAAAGGAGTATAAGATGTGATCAGATGATAGAAGAGGGGTTGAAAATTCAAAGGATATTGTTGTTGACTCTTTAACTAGAAAGTGCGAATTCCATTACATATGAAATGATTTATACAAACTGAATGGTATTCGCTTATTGCATTGTCACTAAGGTTCATAAAAAAAAATGTATCCCCTATATCATCATCATCCCTCAACCCTACACAATACCCTCTCACAACAATATGCCATCATAATACACATAAAGTGACATCGTAACATAACAATAAATATACTTATCTCACTTTAAATAACTTTCTTATAATCTACCCCCCCCCCCCGCCGTCCTATCCTCCTCCCCCAACCTTGCTCACCAATCCTCTCCACCGTGTCACCTCTTGTGTGTGCATATGTTGAGATGTGTGTAAGGATTTTGATCGTTATCATGTACAGGAATTAGTTTGTAAAATGCACTAAGCAAAATTTGTTGACATCATTTTTATACAACGTTCGAACGTCATGTTAATGTAGGCCGATAATATTATCTATACGGCGAACCGAATGTATCAGTTCCCTAAACTACGCGGTCATTTTAGTACGAGGAATCGAATTCACTATCAAATTCATTTTTTGAGTTGCAACTTGAATTAGTCACTGATCTCTATACTATCTCTGTCTACAGAGTTCTGTTTCAGTATTAACTCATGAATAGATTGACAGATTGTAGAGGCTGGCCTGAACTGGCTACACTTCGACCATAAGGTCCATTGTGATGCCTAAGGATGTGAGGATGTGAGTGGAGTGGAAAGAATTTTTGTGTATATACTAGGAATTGGTAGTCTATATGCGGCTGCGACTATGATAGGAACTATGTCGATATTTATCCGGAGTTCGTGAAGGAAACTGCAGAAAATCTTCTCAAGCATAGCCGGTTACTTCGTTCTTGTCCATACGCTGACAGTTTAGTCAATTAACCGCCCCTTTTTATTCTTAATAATTAATAAACTGCCGATGTCGGGATTCGAACCCATAACCTCCCAGTTTCCAAGTATGCATCCTGCGCACTTGAACTGGTATTAACTCATGAATACACGATGTTCGCATACACTCACTTTATACACTTACAATAAGACCATAACTGATTTGGTTTGATAACAATATACCTATACCTATCACAATAGGACATGTCACAAGCTTAGACGGGTATGCGCCATTTTATGAACAACTATATCAATAATTTACGTCAGTAATAAATATTTCCAACCGTTACAAAGAGGGGACTAAATTTATAATACTCTTGTATATATTATACCGAGCATAAAAATTGCAAATTATTCAGCAAATACTCTCAGCGGAGGGGCTAGGAAAACAAATATGAGTAGGAAAATATTGCAAAGTGTGTGTATTCATATAGAGTATGTTATTGTATATGAGGTACATGCAAGTCAAAAAGTAAAGCCTACAATCTCAATCTGTTCATATATTTCTGTAACCCCGAGAGGAAAACTGTCGGAACTCAATTTTTGCCAAAATAACCATTATAGTCAATGAATATGAGTTAAAAGTGATATTAACCGTTTAAAACAGTTTACCTCTCAGGTATAAATTTGATGTCCGTTCTAGACCCAGACTTCGTAAGTAGACGACTACGAGACACAAAGTTGTCGCGAGCCTTACTTCTACGGGTAGGTCAGTATTGGGCACGCTGAATTTAAAGTGGACCAACTTCTTTTTAAATAAATTTTAATTCGTTTTTTAAGAGCACTTGGTAATGTATTTAATACAGATTTTAATAATCCAAGATATATCTGTAGTTTCTTGTAGTTACAAATTTAGGTCCTAGGTGGGCCTAAGGGTGTGGCAGCCTACGTCCCTGACAAGACAGCTCTCTCATCAAAAGAAGAATCACAATAGTTGAGGGCGTCATACAATGACTATAGCTATGGCACTAACAATAAATATAAAATACTCATAAATTTCAGTTTTTTTCTGAGCTATGCTTTAATGAACTTGGTGTATTGTATAGAGAGTTAGAAAGCTACATCTCACACGAGTATGAAGAATTTTTGTCATATGCTCTTTTATTCATAATAAATAATATGAACTTCTTTTTTTTCTGTGCAATAATTTTCTTTTCGTAATTTTCTTCTCTAGGCTTGTGTCTAGTGCTTTTTTTGTCATAAAGTTCATTTGAAATATCAAAATTACGTTTTGTTTATTGTTCTCTTTATTGTGCATTTTTTTAAATAAAATAAAGCAACCCATACACGGTCTAGTTTTTTTGTCTGAATTCACTGTTGTACTATTGCAACAGAAATTAAACATGAAACACTGAAAATGGACGTTATAAAACCGTCCGCTATTACGGGTCAGCTTTATTGAGGGACTTTCAAAAAAAAAGCTCATAAAAGATGGTTGGAGAAACGATAGCTTAAGTTTTTATTAAATCTTTTATGTAGGAATTACTGCTTTCTCATCAAAACAACTGCGCTTCAATGGTTTTTGAGGTATCCAAATATCGTTGATTTAGAGACTTATTGACTCACCATCAAAAACTAAAGGGCAAGATCCCACAGAGGCGGATCAAATGTGGTGGTCGTAGAGGTTATGACCCCCCCTCCCTGCTCCTAACATTGCCTCCCCTCTACTATGTTAGAACCCTATTTAGAGCAATGTTAGCGATCGAAAAATCTATGGTATGAGATCTCCCTTCATTTAATCATAGATTTATGGGTGCTTTCCTGATATATTTCAAATGCCTAAGAATGAATTATAATAGGCCTCAATCACTGCAACTGAAGAGTCGACCTAATATGAAAATAACTGTAAGTATATGGGGGGGGCCTTTAGAATCATAAAAATGAACTTGCAACTGAACAGTCGGCCTGATATGTGAATAACTGTAAGCATATGGAGGCCTTTAGAAAGTAAACAAGAACAAAGCTTAAACTATAAAGCATCTAACAAACTTGAATCTGAGTGTAGTAAGTCTATGGATTTTTATAGTACAATTTATATTATTTTTTGTGTTCATAATATGAAATACATCCTCGTTTTTTTTTCTTCTCTGAATGTCCATTGTTTTCAATTACGAAAACCAATTGTCCAAGAAAAAAAAAACAAAAAAAGAAACGAAATTTATGGTAAGCGATGATCGTAAAATTTGAAAAATGGTTTATGCTTTTTATGACAATTTGCATAAAAATGATTTAGTTATTACATCAAACGTTTAAATATATTGCAATTTTATGAGGTAGATTTTTTTCTTCCGGTAGTATCATTCTCATCTGGATCAAAACTTTATTACTTGTGGATTGTCCTGGTCTGAAATATATAGGGTGAACAGTAAGTAAGTCTATATAAATTAATTGCCTCTTCAAGTAACACAATCAGGTCTTTCGCAAAATTTAAAAAACACCCCCCAAAACAATCAATGATCATAGGTGTTAAAAATTTAAAATAACAAATAACTGAGTTAGTTATATACCTGGTATATACTGAGTTCATTATCAATGCGTGAATTGTTTATTTTACTTTTTACATACACATAGATGTATAAAAGTATTCGATTATAATGGTACAATATACATATATTATTTTGTAATCAAAAGTAATTACAGATGTTTGAGCTGAAATTGGGACAAAACTCAATCAGATTATGAAAAAAGTTTGCAGTTTAAAAAAAGGAAATTTTCATCTAGCTCTTCAACGATTTAAAAGGTAGAGATTTTCTCCTCGAACGGAAGAATACATGGACCGACATCGGCAGTTTATCAATTATTAAGAAAAGAAAAAAGGGGTGGTTAATTGACTAAACTGTCGGCGTATGGACAAGAACGAAGTAACCGGCTATGCTTGAGAAGGTTTTCTGCAGTTTCTTTCACGAACTTCAGATTATTATCGGCATAGTTTCTATCATAGTCGGCTGCAGCCGCATATCCTACCAATTCCTAGTCTATACACAAAAATTCCTACCATTCCACTCACATCCTTAGGCATCACAATGGACCTTATGGTCGAAGTGTAGTACGTCCAGGGCTTCAGCCTCTAAAATCTATCTATCTAGGTCATTTAATGAACATCTATATCAAAAAAATTTTTCTAGGAGCAATATTTTCAAAAGTTACAAAGTTGGAACTAAACTTAAATAAAGGTACCTATAAATAAATTCCAACATAAAATGATTTCAGATCCAATCTGTATATTTTCAATAATATATCTATAGAAAAATATATAAAAGAAAATTATTGAAAATTATTGCAATATATTTCTAATATAAAACGTTTTTCTCGTTAGTCATGCGTATGAAAATCGTTTTAAATACGTGTCACAATTGTTACAACTTCTTTGATCTGCAACAAAAAAAAGGAATTTTCTTATTTTTTCCCATCTTTCTGGAAATTCGAATTAATATTTTTTATTGAAAAAATTGAAATTAAATAATTATTTTTTTGATTATTTACACGTATCAAAATGTGTGGTACATTAACGATTAATAGGTGGCCCATTAGCTCAGTTGGTTAGAGCGTCGTGCTAATAACGCGAAGGTCGTGAGTTCAATCCTCCCATGGGCCAAACAATTTTCTTTTTATACTGTTTAAAAACTTAATCTATTTCCAACTGTCTAGAAAACTCGATAGAACAATCTTTAAGCTTGAATCAGAGGCCCATTAGCTCAGTTGGTTAGAGCGTCGTGCTAATAACGCGAAGGTCGTGAGTTCGATCCTCCCATGGGCCAACAATTTTCTTTTTATAACTGTTTAGAAAACTCGATAGAACAATCTTTTAGCTTGAATCAGAGGCCCATTAGCTCAGTTGGTTAGAGCGTCGTGCTAATAACGCGAAGGTCGTGAGTTCGATCCTCCCATGGGCCAACAATTTTCTTTTTATACTGTTTAAAAACTGAATCTATTTATAACTGTTTAGAAAACTCGATAGAACAATCTTTTAGCTTAAATCAGAGGCCCATTAGCTCAGTTGGTTACAGCGTCGTGCTAATAACACGAAGGTCGTGAGTTCGATCCTCCCATGGGCCAACAATTTTCTTTTTATACTGTTTAAAAACTGAATCTATTTCCAACTGTTTAGAAAACTCGATAGAACAATCTTTTAGCTTGAATCAGAGGCCCATTAGCTCAGTTGGTTAGAGCGTCGTGCAAATAATGCGAAGTTCGTGAGTTCGATCCGCCCATGGGACAATTATTTTGATTTTGTATTGTTTAAAAACTTATAACTGTTCAGAAATCTGGATAAATGAAACTTAAATAGCTAAATCAGAGGCCCATTAGCTCAGTTGCTTAGAGCGTCGTGTTAATAACGCTGAAAAGCGGAGGGGAGGGGGATTGGTTGGAGTTGAGAATTCCAAAAAAGAACCTATTATTGTCATCAACAGCCGAGTAATTGTACTCTGTAGATAGAGGTCAACAAAAAAAAACGAAAGCCATTAAAAAATGATAATTTTTGAAAAGCAATAATAGAAATATTATGATGATTTGAAAATAAAATAAAGGAGTTTGATACAATTGATGATAATATGTTTTAGGTTAGGGTGTACACTTTGTAAAACTCACCTGACCAGTCGGTCGGTTCATCAGTGATCAGACCATCAGTCGATCACAACAAACACTTATCTGAGTGTATGTTAGCTATAACCGACCAGCATGGACCTGGGCACATCTATATACCATATCATAATAACACATAATTGTCCTGAAATAATTGAATCTGTGTGGTTTTAGGTACCACAATCATCATCACTTGCAGTATCTACCTAGATACTATCTATACCAAAACTGGCGTTCATTTTTCCAACCTACACAATCGATTTATGGCTAATCCATTTGATTTTCGAATAAAATATTTCGTATAAAAGTTGTTTGTTATAAAAATATGAACAACCTTGTATTCTATGTATTTTTGTCGAAAGTCGTATGGATTCGATACAAATCGGAAATTTTTAAAAACGGACATCACTTATGGCCTTGATAGTATTCTATACTACAATGGTAAAGCCTAACTTATTCAACTATAACCGGGATGTAAGTTAATCATCTTATGACATATGTGCATACAGAGTGTTGCAGGAGATGTATTCGTTTCGGGCGCTTACACGCTTTTTTTAAGTGCAATTTATTGGCGTTCGTTTTGCCTTATGAACACTTGTGTTCTAAGATCCGACAGTGAAAACCTTCCCTCATCTGTTAATTGATTGAAATATTATTGAAAACGCTTATTGCAATATAAACAATTTGGCAATGTAATGTCTGCCAGGGTAGTTCTGCTGCAATTAACATTAATTAATTAATTAAAAATTGATTTTTTCATAATTAAATCCCTCACGTGTTAATTGAATTTTGCTTGTTAAATAACATAGTATACGATACGACAAATCTTGTAATAGCAGGCAGCGCTGCTTATTACTGCTACGGTTACCTGCAGCCAGGTGTTCAAACTTAAAGTAAACTTAGGTTACTTCCCTCATATGTTAATTGAAATTTTTTTAGCTAATTTAAAAGTTCAGAATAATTAGAATACATCCATAACTGGCAGCCGTCTTAAAATCCATTACAATCAAGTGCAGCCTATATTAGAAAAATTAAAAAAAATAGAAATTATAAAAAAAAATACCTTGTAGAGAGAGAGAGAGACTATTGCATTATTCCACGAAACAAACAAGGAAAGTATATGATTCATGCATTTGTAAAGCGTACTCCATTTCTAAGTGTATTTATACTAATAGTACCCACTACTATATTTTATCTATGACTAATAGTGGATTGTGTAGAGTTCATGATAAACGGAATACATAATTCACATTCATGATTCACATTCGCATGATCATATACTTTCCTTGTTTGTTTCGTGGAATAATGCAATAGTCTCTCTCTCTCTACAAGGTATTTTTTTTATAATTTCTATTTTTTATAATTTTTCTTATATAGGCTGCACTTGATTGTAATGGATTTTAAGACGGCTGCCAGTTATGGATGTATTCTAATTATTCTGAACTTTTAAATTAGCTAAAAAATTTTCAATTAACATATGAGGGAAGTAACCTAAGTTTACTTTAAGTTTGAACACCTGGCTGCAAGTAACCGTAGCAGTAATAAGCAGCGCTGCCTGCTATTACAAGATTTGTCGTATCGTATACTATGTCATTTAACAAGCAAAATTCAATTAACACGTGAGGGATTTAATTATAAAAAAATCAATTTTTAATTAATTAATGTTAATTGCAGCAGAACTACCCTGGCAGACATTACATTGCCAAATTGTTTATATTGCAATAAGCGTTTTCAATAATATTTCAATCAATTAACAGATGAGGGAAGGTTTTCACTAATGCCCGATCTTAGACCATTGATTGATTGATTAATAATGGGGTAAAAACTATTACACTTCCACCTCATGGTCCATTGTCCTCCCCCTTCTACTTTAGTCCGACGAGATTAGTATGGAGCTTGCTTATCAGGTTCTCCCGAAGGTTCATATATTCGGGATGAGATGCACCGAATATCTTGTATTTGCTGTAACCAACCCAGAGGTTCGCAGTCAAAGATCATGTGGCTGGATGTTTCTTCCACCTCGCCATACAATCTGCACACAATGGACCCGTTATGGAGTCCCATTGTGTACAGATACTTCCGCAGGGGATAATGTCCGATAATGAATACGGTAACCCTCCGCAATTGCATTCTGTTCAGCTTCAGTGCTTCGAAAGATAGCCTCTTTGTTGCACTCTGAAGCAGTACCTTCCCGAGCTCTTGCCGCGGTATTTTTCCCCAATGATCACGGTGTTTAGCATTTGACCAATCGTTGATCATCTGTTTACATGCAGTCCTTGAAACTCCTAAGATCTGAGCCAATCATGATCAATAATGTTGTTTTAAATTTCGATTCGGGAAAGTTTAAAATATGATTAGTGCGACATAGAAGCTACGCTACTGGTGATGAATAATACATAATAAATAATATGATTGTAGTCGTGTACACCTATATATGTAGTAAGTACTATGTAGGATGTGGGATGAGTTCAGTTCGTACACCTATCAAACACCTATAATCATAGTATCAATTTTACAATTATATTCGACTCAGAGAATTGATATATCTTCTATCCTATACAAAAAATATATATTATGACGAAACAGAATGTTTATTATTATGTATGGGAAACGACATGCATACTATTATCTAAAGTATCCGTTGATCGCATCGGGTACTTACGATACCCTGTTCAATAGGTCCTTGCTTTGAATATGTTATCAACACTTTTTCAAGCCTTATAATAATAATTCTTACATAGTATAAAATAAAGTCCCCCAGCCGCGTCTGTCTGTCTGTTCGCGATTTACTCAAAAACTACTGCAGCGATTTTCATGCTGTTTTCACCAATGAATAGAGTGGTTCTTGGGAGGAAGGTTTTAGTATATAATTTGTCAAGTTTTTGTATGAATTGGTTATTAAATATTATAAAAAAAGGTATTATAATTGATGTATAGGTGTATAATTTATCAGTGCATAGTAACAGATGTTCGTTGCTTAGGTGCTGTGTGTTGTACATTGTCTGCCAGGAGTGGGGATGTAGACATTTTGACTGTTATAAGCATACAACAGACAGCAGTCTGCATAAAGTGATTGATATGTAACAGTGGATCATATATTAATACAGTCCATTGTTGATATTTGTTTCGATTTCTATTCACATAGTGAATCATTTTAAAAATAATATTAAGTTAGTTTATTTTTGTAGTAATATGCATAGATGGCGATGCATACAACAAATACGTTTTAAAAATTTGCCTATAGATGGCAGTATACACAACATGAGTACTTAAAAAATTTTGCCAATATTTGCCAATTTGTGGCAGTGCATACAACAAATGTATTTCAAAAATAAAACGCAATTTATCAGTCCTTGACGGGAGAAAATATTATGTTACTTGGTTATAAGGGCGTTACAAAATTTTTGCAGGCGAAGCCACGACGGGTAATGCTATTATGTATAACGAGGAAAGATGATTGATTTTTTGTTTGTTACGATTTAACTCAAAAACTACTCAACCAATTTTACCGAAAGCTACATCTCCTCGGAGTAACATAGGCTGTTTTATATTTTCTGTAAAGAATGCCGTGCGAAGCCGGGGCGGGTCAGCTAGTATAAGATAAATTAAACCAAAAAAACAGAATATTATTTTTTGTTGTTGAGACGTTTACGAGATATCGCCTGAAATTCTATAAAAGAGGACATATAATATCATTTATAGATAGAATCCATGATATTATTTGTGGATGAAAATTATTTTATTTTGACATGTTTCAGATGATTAATCCATTTTCAAACTGATTAATTATCCGAATAATCAGTAATTTTAAGACAAATTGATAGTTAAAATTTTATTTCGTCCATAAATAATAACTAGATTTTTGTGTTTTTTGAGTCCAATTTACATGAATATTCAATCAAATCAATGATAAAAAAACATAAAATCGTATAGAGGGACGAATTTACTTAATACTTATTTTCAATCAAATTGAAAACTAACAATTTTTGTTTCCGAATATTCTAAGAGATACCTTGAAAGAAAAAAAAACGAAAAATAATTTATATACCCGAGAATTGAATCAAACTCTCACTCAAAATACTAAATTTGACCCAATAAACACGAAAAGTCTGTTTATTTGATGATTTCGTGAGCGGTTTACGAGGTATCGTCTGAAATCATATAAAAAGGGCAATAAAATTGTGTTCAAAGAAAATTCGACTTAATCCCAAATACATCACAATTCACCTGTCGTCTGTGGTACAAAACAACAAAAAAGATAAACAAAACACAATTTTTCATCAATTTTAAAGTTTATCATATTCGTATTTAAAATATGAGAATATAAGGGTGTCATTTGAAATTAGTAAATGTAAATTAGATAACATTTCATCCCCTTACTAAAGAAGCATCTTCTCTATACACGATCATTTTCATCTAGAACAAAGTCATCCACGAACATACACAACATACCACCATAATGTTGTCAACATGGATGGTAACGTCTTATTTCTAAAGTAGTTACCATGCAAATCACAATTTTCAAAGACATACACAGAGATGAGATGCTAATGTATAATATACTTCTTATAATACCGCTCGGAGTCTCCTACTACGAAACGGATCCGACGATCCATTCACTCAAACTGTCAATATATTCACATTCATATGAATATTATTAGACCAGGAGCTTGCGACAATATTTTAGAGTAGTATCAGAGATATTTAAGGACGTTCATTTGCTACGCTCTAGAGTCAAATAAGTACTATCTTTAATAAAATTTATTTAGGATTTTAAAAAACTTGTAAAGTATGTCAATAATCTTACAACGATTTATAACCTTTTTTTTATTTGTCCTAAATAATTTAAAAGTATTTATTGGAAAATATCTGAAAATGTAAATTAGAAATTGATTTGACTTGATGTGACAGATCTGGCAATAAACTATGTTTTATATTTGTGTGTATGTGTGTATATTTTTTTACTGTGCGCAGTTTTCAAAATATGGTGGCAAAAACAAATCTAATAAAACAGTTTTAATTTTATTAAATAATTAATTCAAACGCTTGTCAACACCATTTCTTTAATGCAATTGTATAAACTATATATATCAAAGAATATTTATAAACATTATTTATTATGGTGTCTACTTTAATAATATAGTTATTATAATTTTAAGTAAAAAAATATTCTGTTCTCCATAAGACGCTATGTTCAAATTTTGATTTTTAATCGATAATTACTCTTTGAAATGATCGTCAACAGGTATTAAATTTTTGAGGGAGGATAACTACTGAATTGAGCTATTCAATTCACTAAAAAAAAAGTTTTAATCTACTATCAAGCCTCATGCATCAATCAACGTCCTTAATTTAAAAATTTAAGTTTTCAAGCTTTTATGCATTTTAGCTGTGGCAAAAGTCAATTGAGGGGAGGGGGTAGGTAGGTGGGGGTGTTGCAATCATATATTAAATTTATAAAGCAATAACAAACTAATTTGTATACTAGATTTACAGACTTTACTACTCTCTAGATTTTATTATAACCATTAACGTAATGATGAAATATTTTTTATGTACATCATTCATAAATGATGTACATAACAGCAATCATATAGTCTCCATTGTATATGAGTTAGTATGAAAAGAAATATGAGAGTCAATTGTTTTCTGCGATCAATAGTTTCAATCGTGACTATATATTCTATAGGTAGTTCCATTACTTTTTTTACTTTTGAAGTACAAAAACTCGACTTCAAACAATTGTTGTCTCAAACAATTTCAAGTTTGGCTTCAAAGTTGTTTACAAGCTGTGAATTTTTAGAATTTTCTAGTTTTAGACTTAACATGTCCCAATTCATAGTGCTTTATGGTGGTTTTATTTAACTAAAGTATAATTATGAAATTTCATCTACAGAATTATCACGCGATTTGGTCGAAAAGTAATGGATCTGCCCAAATTAGTAACGAGTAACATATCTTTGACTCCATATCCCGGAGATAGTTACGATTAACTAATTCATACTGATGATGACTACTTTATAGTCAAAATACGTATTAATAAAATACAAATAATTGTTCTAGGAATTGAGACAAAACTTGAAATTTAATTTCAAAAAACCAAGAGTTCTCTTTGATTATCTGAATAATCTTTATACTGAATATTCTTCTAATTTTGTTGAAATAGCTCCTGAACTAATAGTTATAATATTATAATATACCTTAATCAGTAATACCAACAACATAATAATAAATACATATTGGAAATATATCAAATACACTGATCTTCAAAATTAACAAGCGATAAGAACCATGAAAAATGCAACCTTTTTTAGCACAAAGCATTTAGATCCTATACAAAAACTACAATAGAACTCCAATAATTCAGATTAATCAACTATTCAAATAATTGGGTAAATCATAAAAAAGGTCAAGGGAAGATAACAACTAACTAAGTTAATTGCTTAAATATCCGGTATATACTGAATTTATGAACAAAGTTTCAGACAAAAATTGTTTATTTGTAAAAAAGGAACATTTTTTGGCTAGAAATTTTTGGTTCTATCACATACGGTTTCATAGATAAATAGTTTTGCACATTTTGCCCAAATTGAATTTAAACCAAAAAAAAAAACACCTAAATTTCCATGATTGGACAATTTAAACGGCTATGGCAAACAAGGGGACACTTGAAAAGGTCCTGGTTTTACTACAAATACCTTAAAAAAGCGTTTCCGAAGTTTTGGAATCAAGTGTATTCCATACAAAACATGCGATGAGATACATACAAAATTATTATTTAATACAATCTTCATCGAAATTTGATTAAACAAATATGAAATAACATTATTGACGCCCTCTATACCGTTCAATTTATTCTTCCCCCACATATTTTAATATATAAATGACTTCCTCACACCTTGGCTCAAAGCTCATATTACGTACTACAGAAACTTATCTAAATAATTATTAACAAGTTACATATATTCACATGGCCATAAAAGTAGTGTTCATTTATCTATATTTAATAATTGATTTGTGTCTTATTCATTCGGTTTACAAGAAAATGTTTCGGCTAAAAGTTGTTCATTATAAATAAACTAACAACTTTTATTCGAAACATTTGTTGAAAAACCGAATGAATAAGGGTACAAATCAACTAAACAATTTTAAAAGATCAGTGATACTTTTGAGGTCCATACTACACGAAAGACACCACACGATATTGTTTTAGTTGAGAAACAAACACATTTGTGCTAACATTGTGGTGCCATCTCTGGGTACTGTATAGAAACTAGTTTAGTACGATAGATGTGTCGATAGGTGGCAGCATTTATTTTGCAATATATTTTGTTATTAGCAAATTATTTTTTTAAAGGTAAAATATTTCTATTTAACAAGAAGAAAGAAGATTGAAATCACTTCAGTAGTTTCCGAGAGAAATGTATACAAGGTCAAAGTTTAATTTTACACAAAAAAATATTTTTCTAAGATACTTGGGTTCATTATTATATTTTATCCACTTATAGATGGTCTATTTCTGTTTGAGATTGGGGTATTCGTTTTGGGCGCTTCCAAGCTTTTAGCGTTCACGCTTATTAAGCGTTGGTATTGGTTTATGAATGCTTACACTGTGCACATGACAGATATACAAACAAACTCTTATACGGTTTTCATTTTTGTACGATTTAGTGCTCATATTTTTTCTGGCCTCGATAGTCTATTGTGGAACTTTTTATGCCGACAGTACACACTCGGCGAGACATCTTGTGTCGACTCATCTCGCCTCGTCTCCATTAAAAGTCGGTTTTTTTGACACGAGTCAAAGAAAGCTCAAGAAAAGAAAGTCAAGATTGAATTTTTCTGATTTGGTTAGTTCAATTATTAAATTCAAAGATATTCAAATAGAATTTTTTTAGAAAATCTATATCCAGAATACCATGAATAATAAATTGTGGGTCTCTGAAGGCAAACCACTTGATACGTGTTACAAAGTCGGGACTAAACTTAATATACCCTGGTATATATTATATATACCGGGTATAAAAACAGTTAGAAAAAGATTGAACGTCTACAAGCTGCTTAACGGATGAAAAACAGGTTTTTTTTTAAATTAGCAAGTAAATTAAAAAGAAAATAACTAATGTTGTTTTTTTCTAAACTTATATATATAAAGCTCACAAACTCTTACTACCGCGTCGCATATCGTCGTACTTTTTTTTTTTTTATAAAACTTTTTACCATCCCAGAAAGAAAGTTGTCGATTAGTTTTTGTTAGGGGATGAATGTTGCTTGTTGAGATATATATATATATATATATATATATATATATATATTCTTAATCTAATTGGAATTATGTAACCACAGAGCTTTCACTTTTGAAAGTTGTCACAAGCTATGAATGACAATTAGCTCAAAATCTTTGCTATTGGTATTAAAAAATATTATACGAATCGACTTTTTATATATTTTTTTATTTGCATTATAATTTTTCGAAAATTAATATCTAACTGACAATTGTGTTTCTTATTACCCAGTCAGGGTGGAGATTGATATTTTGTGAGGGTTTAATTATCCCCCCCTACCTGAGAACGACAAAACATCCCTGTCTATTACGGAAATCTCGTAATTCGAAGCTTTTTTGAACTCTATTGTTTCTAAGGGGTCGACCTTGAAGAAAAATAACCGAAAATAGTTGTTAGTACCGGTTTGAATCACAATGCAAGGTAAACTGGACCCAAGAATCATGAAAATCGCATTCATTTGACAATTTTTTGCGCAGTTTAAGAGATATAGTTTTAAATCGTATAAATGGGGACACAAAATCGTACAGCGAATCAATATCTCGAAAAATATCTGTCAAATTATTAAACCAACCGGAATTTTGTGTTTTTCAGGTCCGGTTTATCTTATAAACTAATTTTCATCCATATCGAGAAATAAATTTTTTCGTCATTTTTTTCGATTTTTTCTATGGGATGCAAACAAATCGCTAAAAATCACAATATAATTTTTGTTCCCGATTTGAATGAAAATCACAATATAAGGTAAATTAGACCCAAAAATCATGAAAATCGTATAGATTTCACGATTTAATTAGCATTTTACGAGATATCATTTAAAATCGTATTAATGGGGCCATCAAACCGTATAAAGAATGGATATCTCGAAAACTATTCGTCAAATCGTCAAACCAACTGGATTTTTGTGGTTTTTGGATTCAATTTACTTTATGAACTAATTATCATCCAAATCGAGGACTAAAATTTTTTGTAATTTTTTCGATTTTCTCTATGGGATGCAAACAAATCGCTAAAAATCACAATATAATTTTTGTTCCCGATTTGAATGAAAATCACAATATAAGGTAAATTAGACCCAAAAATCATGAAAATCGTATAGATTTCACGATTTAATTAGCATTTTACGAGATATCATTTAAAATCGTATTAATGGGGCCATCAAACCGTATAAAGAATGGATATCTCGAAAACTATTCGTCAAATCGTCAAACCAACTGGATTTTTGTGGTTTTTGGATTCAATTTACTTTATAAACTAATTATCATCCAAATCGAGGACTAAAATTTTTTGTAATTTTTTCGATTTTTTCTAAGGGGTGTACCTTAAAAAAATCGCTAAAAATCGAAAAAAAAATTTTGTTCCCGATTTGAATGAAAATCACAATATAAGGAAAATTAGACCCAAAAATCATGAAAATCGTATTCATTTGATGATTTGATAAGTAGTTTACGAGATATTGTATGAAATCATCTACAATGGGGGTACAAAATTGTATAAAGAGTCGATATCTCAAAAATATTGCCATTAAATCAACCGGGTTTAGTTTTTTTTAGGTCACTATCATTGGAAAAAAAAACACAAAAATCATGCTATTAAACAGTTTATGATAAGTATCAAATCGTATAAAGATTGATTGGAGACTCTGGCACTCTAATTTCCATAATATAAAAATACATTAAAAATAAGGCTGACACCGATTATTTAAACATATCTCTGATTTCCCAACAACTCAAAGATTCACCAGATTTTAAAAGAAAACTCTTTCTGATAAAAATGGAAAATTATCCGAATTACAAATTTTCTAAAAACGGTGATACATCAAATCTCAGGTTTAAACAGACTTAAGATCAAAAATTAAAATTGACTTTCACATAAAATAAAACAATATAATATACAATCAGAAGACCCCAATCAAAAATAAATGATCCTACGCTCCTGTACATTATAAATTGTAATTAATAATAAAAATAAATTTGAATATCATCAGAATAAAAATATTTTATCTTTGTATATAAGTAAATATATTCTGACAGACTTTATGAATCATGGCGAGAAGCTCATTTAAAACCGTTTAAAGAAACACACAGTTATACAAAGATTAGTTATCTACTGTTGTTGTTCACTAAATGAAAAATGTTTAAAAGGAAATATAATATCATATTTATATACTTGAGGGGGATGATGAAAATATACCCTGAAATGGGGATGAATGAAATTAATGTACTTATACTTTTATATATATATATATATATATATATATATAGAACGCAAAAAAAAATTTAAGAAAAGTGCTATAATCTATTATTAATTCATTAAAAAAACAACAGTCTTTTTTTTTAAATTTATTTTTGGTACTGAATGGTTATTAAAAAAATGCATAGTACATATCAGTATAAATTTACTCGGTGTTATGTGTTGACTTAGTACCGATCAAAACACACTCAACTAGGTATTCATATTACAATCTTGTGAATGATCGTATATCAATATTAAATATTCGCTTTTTAGAAAAATGTTTCGAATAAAAGTTGTTCGTATATTTATAATGAATAACTTTTATTCGAAAAATTTTTTCGAAATGTGAATGGATAAGGTACAAATCGATTCAAAACATTCTCAACTAGATATTCATATTACAGTTTTGTAAATGATCGTATATCAATATTAAATATTCGATTTTCAGAAAAATGTTTCGAATAAAAGTTGTTCGTATATTTATAATGAAAAACTTTTATTTAAAAAATTTTTTCGAAAAGTGAATGGATAAGGTACAAATCTATTCAAAACATACTCAACTAGATATTGCTAATACAGTTTTGTAAATGATCGTATATCAATATTAAATATTCTATTTCCGGAAAAATGTTTCGAATAAAAGTTGTTTTTATATTTATAATGAACGACTTTTGTATATTTATAATGTATATGTATTGAATTTATAATGGATATATGTATATGTATTTATAATGGATATGTATTGAAAGCAATTTTTATAAAAACCGAATGGATAAGGCACAAAATCAATTATAAAATTTTGAAATTTCTACACAATGATTTTTTGTCGCTCCTAAAATCGTAATATTCCTATCCATAGCTTTAACAATCTCATAAACATATCACTGAAATAAATAATAAAATCAACTTACAATTTTCCGGAATTGTTGTCGTCAATTATGGAAAACACTCGGGAGATGTCTACGCACTTGTCTGCCAATTCACTCTACAATTTGAATCGATTCAAATACAAATTAATTAGAAACAATATTATAAGTCACTTAAATTCAATATTAAAAAAAATCAAAATAATTGAAAGATGAGACAGTTAAAATCAAATGAACTTTACAATTGATTTTATATCATCTAATTTATGGAAAATGATGAATTACCAAAGCCGTTTGTAATCAAAATAATCTTCACACAAAAACGTTTTCATGACGTTCAATTGTTTTTAACATATGAATCGATCATGTACCGTACTGCCCTCAGCCATCAATTAAACTTACTACCAACTTTGAAAAATATATATTTTGAAACATTTAAATAAAATAATAAATAAAAAAATCAGAAAAGAATACATTTAAAAAATTGAAGTTCTTTTACGGTACCGAATATTTATTTTTTTAAACAATAGTATACACTTGTGATAGACTTATTCGGTGATATGTGTTGACTTAGTACCTATCAAAACATACTCAACTAGGTATACATTCCACATTAACACTTTTTAAAAAACGATATCAATTTTGTGAATTGGACTTTTATTTACAATTTAGTTTTATTTATCTACAAAAATTGATTTTATAACACCTAATACTACTTAATTTATAGCAAATGATGAATTGTTAAAACCGTTTTTAATCAAAATAGTATTACGTTCACACAAAAAACGTTTTAATGACAATAATGATATTCAATTGTTTTTAACATATATGAATCGATCATGTACGGTAGTGTCCTCAGCCAGTCATCAATTAAACGTATTACTAACTTTGAAAAATATATATTGACTTAAATATTTTAAAAGATTTAAATAAGATTGTAAAGATTCAGAAAAGTAATTACTATGAATACATTTAAAAGATTATTCTGAAGTTCTTTTTGGGTACCGAATAATTATTATACTATAAAGTATAAAAATCATATTATACAATATTGTGATACACTTACTTGGTGCAATATGTGTTGACTTTGTACCAATCTAAATATACTCAACTAGGTATGACTTCTACATTAACACTTTTTAAAAAACGACATCAATTTTGTGAATGATCATTCATAAGATTCTCAATCTCCAATTAAAAATTGTTGATTAAACTAACACAATTTTTAGCTTCAGAAAAAAACTGTTTTTTTTGACATCTATCAATTGTTTTTAAACATAAAAATTAATCATGTACGGTGGTGCCCTCAGTCATCAGTTCAAGTTACTATTTAACTTTGAAGTATATTTTATATACAAGAAATTTAAAAAAAGTGCGAGTCTATTATTTATTAAGAAATTAATAAAATTTTTGTTCTTTATTATATTTGGTACTGAATATTTATTAAAAAGTGAGTACAATTATGATGTATTTACTTACAAGGTATGTGTTGACTCGTATATCAGTTTCGGATATTGCTAAAAATAAACTTCACATATAAGGTTCATGTAAAAACAATTTTTAAATGTAAACGTATTTTGACTCGTCTTATGACATTTTTTGTATTATTTTTCATCAATTTTTTTAACATATGAATCGATGATGGACTGTAGTGCCCTCAATCATCAGTTTTACTTACTACCAAAATTTGACATCAATTAATTTTACCTAATTTATGGTTTCGATAATTTAGGGGCTATAAAATCAATTTTATAAACCCCATTTGTTTTGTTTTTTTGTACCCGGTATACATAATATATACCAGGGTATTATATGTTTAGTCCCGACTTTGTAACGGTTGAAAATATTGATCGCAGAAAAGAGAGAAGCTTGCAGAGTTGAAAGGAAATGAAAAACGCTTGCCGATCGGGCATGCAGCAGCCAGCGATAGTTCAAACGTCTACGGATCATATGCAGGACGTTTTCTACGAAAAATCTACGACACAGATCCTAACTGCTCCGGTATATACCGCGAATTTAAACAACTAACTCAGTTAGTTGTTATTTTCACTTGTTTTTTTTTATACGTAAATTGGTAATTAAGTGGTGCCATCTTTGAACTATATTGAATGATAATTTGTCTTAAGTGACTTAAACAATATTGTCTCTAATTAATTTGTGCTTTAATTAATTAAAATAATATTGTGAATTTGTTTATTAGCGTGGACTTTGGTGGAGGAGTGGACACCTCCGGAAAATTGTAAGTGGATTTTATTATTTATTTGAGTGATGTTTTGTAGGGTAGTTAGAGCTTTCATAAGGTAGAATTTTGATCTTTACTACCAAATTACTACTTGTGAAGATCTTAATCTCAAACCACGCATAGATACTTATGTGTTATAAGGTTGGTAGTAGTAGCTCTTTTTTATGAACCATACGGTAACAAAAATAATAATTTTGTTATAAAAGTTTCTATATAATTGAATCTAAATATAATTTGATGTTCGTTGTTGATCTAACTGAATCTATTTATCATTTTTTTCAACAGTTTTTTGAAGACAGGTGTACCAACATAAAAATTACCTCCTAATTTATAATTTTCTTAACAAGTTTTATTACAATTATATACGGGTCTATAAAATATTATATTTATGCTACGGTCGGATATCGAGGAATCTAGAAATCCTGAAAACGTTAGGGAAAATGATGAAAATATCTCCAGGACCCAAATGTTTCTATGCATAATTTAATATTTTTAATTTGATATGACCTCTTTACTTTCTTGAAAATAGTTGAATTGATGAGGTCAAATCTGTTTCCTTTAGAATGATCCCCTGTTTATGGCCCTTTTTATACGATTTCGAACGATATCTCGTAAACCACTCACTAAATCATTGATTTGAATGATTTAGTAGGGTAACTTCATTAAGTTTATAAGGTAAAATGAACCCAAAAAATATATAAATCCAGTTGGTTTGATGATTTGAATAATAGTTTTCGAGATATACCATCTTTATTCGATTTTATGTCCCCGTTTAAGTACCATTTCTGACTCGATCTCGATATCTCGTAAACCGTTCACCAAATCGTCAAATAAATAGGATTTTCGTATTTATTGGGTCAAATATACCTTATTTGGTCAAGTTTCATTCTAATCAGGAAGAAAAATTATTTTTCGGTTTTTTTGTCAAGGCATACATACATACCCCTTGCCATAATTTCACCTCAAACATCTGTAATTATTGTAGATCACAAAAACATGCATATGAGTATATTACATACGTATATAGTTTCTTTGTATATACACTACAAGTCATATTTGTACACACTTGTCCATATTTAGGAGTAAAATAAACAATTCATGCACTGATAATTAAGTCAACTGTCTCAATTAGATGTTATTTTTAGTTGCTTAAATTTAGATTGATTCAATATTTTTGACTATGAGTGTACTTAAACATCTCGCAAAAGATTTCTCGTCAATTCTCTGGAGGTGCACAGAGCTTTGCTGTAAGTTGATGTCACAAGTGACTCAGGAAAGTAAAACCTTTCTTGCCCTTTTGTTTGAGACCTTTTTTCATAAATATATTACAAAAACATGCGTTTGAGTATATTTCATATGTATACAGCATCTTGGTATATAAAATCAGTCATATTTTTATACATTTCTGCATGTGTAGAAGTAAAATAAACAGTTCATGCACTGATAATGAACTTAATGAACTCAGATGCTTTTTAACATGTTTACATTTAGGTAGATTGAATATTTTTGACTATGAGTGTACTTAAACATCTCGTAAAAGATTTCTAGTCAATTCTCTGGAGGTGCACAGAGCTTTGCTGTAAGTTGATGTCACAGGTGAATCAGGGATACAAAAATCTACATATTTTTATCGAAAAAAATAGTTTTTTTTTTGTCTTGAACGGCGATGTATCATTGAGTAAGTCAATAATATTTATTATACATGTTGTTCACTCTGAATTACTACGTCTATACTCTACATGTGTAGTGTATTAAGAAGCCCTTATTACAACCAATATAAGAGGGTAATGTACCCCTGGAGGGCTTTCAAAATTTTACATATATCGATGTTTAAGGGTTGTAAAACTAATATTTTAAAGTCAACTTAAAAGTAATGTGATTTTATATATTTTATTTACTTTCATATTCCATATCATATAGAAAAAAAGCACGGTGGAGCTTTTACAATGTACAGTGTGTTATAAAAATGTATTTAGCAAGTTTATGGCCAAAAAAGTAGCGGATTTTTTCTAAATTTTAAAATTGATTTCTGCCTTATACGTTCGGTGTTCGAAAAAAATGCTTCGGACAAAAGGTGTTCATTATAACTATACTAACAACTTTTATTCGAAACATTTTTCCCAAATACGAATAAATAAGGCACAAATCAATTATAAAATTTTTAAATTTTCAGCTCGACTTTTGGCGTTGTTTGTACATGATATGAACATATTTACTGTCCTCGTGTTTTTTTTAATTCTGTCGAGTTTTTTTAACAGATAATAGTTTGGCGGGCATGCAGTTTTACATGCTTCAAATGAAAGGTGGCCGTCAAAATTGCGAACTTTTTTATTAATTATCTCGCATTCTAAACGGTCTAAAATTCTGAAAAAATGAGCAAAATCTGTCGAAAAGTGGTTTCATGCTAGACCTATCTTAAATAAAAGGTGCAATTCAATGTATTGTATTTACGAAGGTCGTGTGAGGTATTTTAAATGTAAAAAAACCTATTTATTTAGTGTTGGTATTTGTCAAGTTCAAGTATTTCATAAGTTCGAATTTAATATGAATTGTAAAATTGTGTAAGCTTTAATCAACCGGCCCATTAGCTCAGTTGGTTAGAGCGTCGTGCTAATAACGCGAAGGTCGTGAGTTCGATCCTCCCATGGGCCAATTATTTTATTTTTGTACTATTCAAAATCTTAATCTATTGAAAACGGTTCAGAAATCTGCATACATGAATTTGGAAGATAAATCAGAGGCCCATTAGCTCAGTTGGTTAGAGCGTCGTGCTAATAACGCGAAGGTCGTGAGTTCGATCCTCCCATGGGCCAGAAAATTTTTTACACTTCTTAAGTTAACATTGAAATAAGATATGTATGCCGTTTACTTTATATAAATAAATTTTTTTCTACCTTAATCGTAAAATCACATAATTTTTCTCGACTTACAATTTGTTTATAGTATATTTCATAAATAATAAAATCGAAAATCGAAATTTATTGCATACGGGAAGAAAAAACTCGAAAAAATTCGTCTACACCTAATAATCATTCAAAAATGTTTTATTTATAACAAAAAAAAAAAAAAAAAAACTATATATTTTTTTATTCCACTGAAAAATCATTCAAATGATTGAAGCCTAAAATAACCCATTTGAACGCACATATACATACTTGGCACAAAATTTGAATGTAGAATAAAAAAAAAATGGGTGAAGGAGCTATATATATATAATATAGCTCCAAGTATGCTCCACAGTTCATAAAATAGGCATTATGTCGTTTCGGGAAAAGATATAATACCAATAAATACATAAACGATAAAATTTACATGAAAATAAAATCGTATTATTCACTGTATAAAAAAAATATTGCGTACATTATGGTACAGAAAATTTGTCCACTATAAAAAAAATTTATATTAATCATCTATTCAGATAATTGCTATTTAAAACTCATATATTCCTTTGATAAAATTCTTGAAAAAATGACCGCTTCTTTTATGGCCCATAGCACCTAAATATCTGGGAGGGTGGGGGGTTAGTGATACTGAACCCAGTATATACAGAGTATTTAAACAATTATATTTCACGTATATCACTCAACCCTGCGGGCAAGATATTTGTTTGTATTCAGATTATAACCAGTAGATTGTGGTTTGTGAGAAACTCAAAGTCCAATCGAAATAATTTTTAATCCAGTTTACTAGAGCCTTCAAAAATCGAATTGATCTAAATACTATATAGATCAATCAGATTAGAGTTCTTCCAAAGATTTTGGGCGATAGTCTACGACAGACTTGGCTACAATGGTATGATGTACGCAAAAAATATGAATACTGTAAATGTAGCGTTTATATAATTTAACATTCTAGTTCATGACATCAAATGCTTAATATGCAAAATCATACACTTCTAGCATGGGAATCGAATCCACGACCTCTGGCATTCTAGATCAACACTCTGACTGTGAGCTACCTAAGATGTTATGATATTGGAATGAATATGATTTATCACTATCTTTTAATATCGATGTATTTTTTTAAATTTGTTTTTTACTATTTACATATTTTTAAGTGTTTTTTTAAACTACCGTCTATCTATATGTACCTATTGTTAGTATGGTTGCCTTTCGGTTATATTATACCAACGGAAGTGACTAACGTTTACTTAATTTGATTGAACATTGATAGTCTACAATCTTAGTGAATATATTTGATGTGGATTCTGAGCCAAAACTTTTTACTACAATCTATCTTAAATTCTGTGTAGTGGAACATTAATATGAACCACTCTACCTACCAATATGAAACATAACAAAATATACGTATGTTTTTTTTTCTCTGTGACTGACGTATGTGCGTATGCATGTATATATCGAACCACATATGTGATATTATTACCCAAAAATTGACTACATTGGAATTCGAACACATAACATACACACATACATGGTAGCAAAGCAGAGCAATGTAATTTGATTATTTTCTAAAATAATGATGCGTTTCATTTGAACGCATAAAGAAGTAAATATTGTAAAATGTGCAATACAACACAATATAACGAACGTATTCGTTGTTCAATCATGACGATTCAACATTATTATAATATTTAAAACTCCCCCTAAACAGAAAATTATTTTGATTCCATCGAATTATATTTGTCTGTACATCGAAAAGAATGACAACTGATTGTACGATCAGTGAAAGTTGTTTTGTTCGATTTCGAATCTGTGATCATTCTGTTACACACATTTAAGTAAAATTAGTTTTGTCAAACGAAGTTCAGAGCCATCCTGGATAAAGCAACTTTTTGAGACCTACAGACCTTGAGGCAGACCTCAAATCAGCAATGAGTAACATATCTTTGACTCCATATCCCGGAGATAGTTACGATTACCTAATTCATATTGATGATGACTACTTTATAGACGAAATATATATTCATAAAATACAAATAATTAGGGCAAAAGTTGAAACTTAACGTCAGTCAAAGCTTTCAAACTTAGAAAAAGAACTAATGATCTTTACACGACTGATCAATCACAGCTAAGAATCATCCCAATGAAGTCAAGACTTTAAAAAAATAAGAGGATTATTAACATTGCAGAAGAGCAGAAAAATTATGTGAATTTATTATATTTCAAGTTTTGCCCCAATTCCTAGAACATTTGTTTGTATTTTATAAATACGTATTTCGACTACAATGTAGTCATCATCAGTATGAATTAGCTAATCGTAACTATCTCTGGGATATGGATTCAGAGATATGTTGCTTGTTGCTAATTTGGTGCATGTCTCACAATGACATTAAAAAAGTTCTGTCTTTTATACGATTTGATTGAGAGTATGATCTGACCTGAGGATTATTTGAGTTGGCTGACTAACGGATTAGGTGTGTGAAGAGCCCCACCTATTTATTGACGGTATCCTTTGGTGACTATGTGACGCAGGCACCAAATTAGCAACAAGCAACATATCTCTGAATCCATATCCCAGAGATAGTTACGATTAGCCAATTCATACTGATGATGACTACATTGTAGTCGAAATACGTATTTATAAAATACAAACAAATGTTCTAGGATTTGGGGCAAAATTTGAAATATAATTTCAAAAAAAACCTAGAGTTCTCTTTGATTATTTTAAAATCTTTATGTGAATTTATATTAAGGTAGAAGAAAATTATTTATATAAAGTAAACGGCATACATATTTTATTTCAATGTGAACTTAAAAAGTGTAAAAACTTTTCTGGCCCATGGGAGGATCGAACTCACGACCTTCGCGTTATTAGCACGACGCTCTAACCAACTGAGCTAATGGGCCTCTTCTGATTGAGCTAAAAATTTAATGTATCCAAATTTCTGAACAGTTTTAAATAGAAAAATAGTTTGAATAATGTCCCCATTATCACCAAATGGGGACTATTTCGGATCTACATACCTGTGTGAATCGGCATTCTCATACTTAAAGTTAACGAAGACTAAACAATGTTCTGTCCTGACTGAGTCTCATACTGAAGACTCATCATTATTATCCTGGTCAAGATATCCATCTAATTATGAATCCTTGGTTAGAGACATGCAAACTCAGTCTTCCAATAGGGAATATGCATGGAAATTTTTTTTCACTTGAATTGAAGCATGTTTACTTGACAAATATCAAGGTAAAATTACTTTTTAAATAACTTTAAAAATAAGCGAGATATGAATGATTGAAATTCCCGATTATACAAAGAGAGTGATAGCCCTCTTGATATGTTATGTGACGTCATATTACACTTTCACCATTTAAAATACACGTAAAACTCCGTTTTTAGTATTTTTGCAAGAAAGAGACAGATAATAATCTTTAAAAGCTAATAGCTTCCTTGATATTTGTCGGATTTTAATTTCGTTTTTAAATATTATTACAGTATTAACAGTATTTTCACATTCGGAAAATAAATGTGAAAAAAAATGTTCATGCATATTCCCTATTAATGTTAAGGCAATAAAATCAATTCTAAATCTGTCTTGATCTGTAGTTAATTTGAATTAATTTTGATACGTTAAATAACTATGTTTGATTTTTACGTAGATGGATATACAGAGTGTTGAAGTACGAGGTACACTCCCGCGAGCTTTCGATAGATTGGCAAAAACTGAGTCTAAAATTCGTATATCATTCTTCTATGATAAATTTTCAAGCGTTACAAAGTCGGAACTAAATGTAATATACCTTGGTATATATGATATATACCGGGTGAAAAAAACACTCTAAAGTGACCTTAATTTATTTTTTAAATCAATCTTATGCAAATGAATTAAATGTTGATTGCATAAAAGTATTGCATAAAAACTTTTTATAATCGCACGGTGGTAATCAAAATGAATTCAATAATCATGAACTTGTCACCTTCTTTGAGAAAAATTTACAACTATTTTATTTTTATATTACAGTTAATTTTGTAAAAAATCGTGTTAAAACTTTTCGACTTGAATATACCCTCAAATACCGTAATATTTTCTATAGGAATACACATATACTATGAAATATATTCCTACTCGCTCATACATAGTCAAGACTCGTATTATAATTGTTATTTACATTTAAAAAACATTTAAGAACGATTTTTCACTTATAATCGACTTGAATTATCCCTATGCTTTAATGTATAATAAGCTGGAAAGCTCAAATTTTGTAATTAAATATCTCTGGTTCAAGAGTTCTTTCTACATTCTATTAAAAATTTCTTTAAGTTTAATCTCTCAAAGTTTCAAAAATTTCGTAAGAAATCGGTTTTATGAGAGATAATTGCCTTAAGTTATCAATCCCATTTTTATCAATCAGAGTAATCCCAAAATACTATAAAAGGAGGTAAGGAGTAATCTATAAAATTAAAAAGTACGGGCTAAATTAAATTTGGTGGAAGTGCCAACTTCCTGCAGTTACGATATATTAAAATTTATTTAAAAAAAAAAACTCCACAGATTCCTTAGGGTTCCGTAACTAATTCCTGGACATACATTCAAATTTCTCGTTCTTTAGAGGTCGGTAAAATAGCATTGAAAGGCCGATTTGCCAGGCTTCGACCTCTCTCCCTCCAATACCTACTACTAGGGTTTCGTTAAAATTTTAACCCCTGACAAAAAACTAAGGGTGTTACAAGAAATATTTGTCTGTCTGCCTACGGCATAGTAGCTCCCAATCAGATGGATCGATTTCAATGAAAATCTGTTTAACCGTTCAAAGATCATCAACTCTTTTTCCAGTTGGTGTAGGGACCTTTAAGAAATGGAAGAGATGGAAGTATTCAAATACTATATAAAACTCATTACCAACGCCTCCATTTTTTAACCCAACATAAAAATAATTTCACTTGTACCATATATCCGGAATAATTGGGACCGAGTCCGATCCGGATAATCAACTGTCCAGATAATTGGATAACTCATGAATTTAAAATTTTGAATCTGGGACTCAAGACATGATTTGAAAACATAAAAGTTAATATCGTATTTATTGTGAGCAACACGAATGGATATCTCCTATCTTAACAATGCCGATGATTGCCGACAATTCACATACCCGATCGTTACGAAAAAACGTGACATTGTATAATCTGAAAAAAAATGTATAATCTCAAAAGCTAAATTTGTGTAAACTGATCAAGATTGAAGAGAAACTATCGATTTTCTCGACTAAAAGTATAACTTTTTCGCAATAGTTGACCCTCAAAGAGAGTTCTCCAGTATTTCCTGCTATAAAAAACACTTTTGTTCCTCAAAACAATCTGATTAATAGTAGTTGAATTAGTAACATTCTCCCGATACTATCTCTATCTAAAGAGTTCAGTTTCAGTAATTAATCTGAATACATGATGTTCATATGCATTCACTTTACAAACTTACAATAAGTTCATAACTGCATGCTTTGGTATGATATAACAAAATATACCTATCACAATAAAACATGTCACAAGCGAGTCATATATGGCTTGTAAACTATTGTTCAGTACGAAACCACCAGAGACCTATGGCTGAGGCATTTCCAAGAGGTTGTCTCTCGATGCACTGAACCTGAACAGGATACATCTGTGGAAGGTTACCGGATTCATCACCGGGTATTGTCCCCTGCGCAAGCCTCTGCACACAATGGGGCTCCATAACGGATCCATTATGTGCAGATTGTCGGGGAGGAGGAGGAAACATCTAGCCACATCATATTTAACTGCGAATCCCTCAGTAACAGCAAATACTAGATATTCGGTGTACCTCACCCCGAATATATGAATCTTCAGGAGGACCTGATTAGCAAGCTCCTAAGGTCGAAGTGCAGTACTTATTATACCCTAAGATATATCTATCTACAAGAGACTTATCAATTTTGTCGAAGTAAAACTGTACCTATGGAACCTTTTTAAGTGCATACCGGCCGAGGTAAATGATTGGCCGCTGTTCAAAATGAATCCACTCATAGTTTTTGTTTGATAAAAATCTGATTATAAAAGTGTTGTTGTTGTTTTTTTTTTTTTGTAAGATGGTGAGCTGAGGTTTGGTATGTTTTATACAAATTTCAGAATAGTTTTTTTTTTTTTTTTTTTTGTTGTTATTTCATTTTTTGTAAACTCTGATTTTGATTGAAAATTTCTTACGACACACTTGAATGACTTGCTATATAAAAACATGACTGTTGTTGTTTTAACCACAATAGCAGTCCGTTTCGTAAATACCACCACACGTTAACTATACACAAGGTTATTTGACTTTTGTTTCAAACAACACACACACACACATTCATATTTTCTGTTGTTTTTTTCTCAATTCCAGTGTTTGGTTACGACGTAATTAGGTTAAATTAAAATTTACTTAGTGGTAACGGTTTTCGTGTCTTGTTATATAGCCTGTTTATTTATCACTGTATGAAAAATAGGGTAGATAGATAGATAGATTGTAGTGGCTACCCTGGACAGGCTACACTTCGACTATAAGATCCATTGTGATGCCTAAGGATGTGACGATGTGAGTGGAGTGGAAGGAATTTTTGTGTATAGACTAGAAATTTGTAGGATATACGGCTGCAGCCGACTATTATAAGAATTATGCCAATATTCATCTGGAGTTCGTGAAGGAAACTGCATAGAACCTTCTCAAGCATAGCCGATTACTTCATCCATACGTCGAAAGTTTAGTCAATTAACCGCCACTTTTTTTTTCCTAAAAATTGACAAACTGCCGATTCGAACACATAACCTCCCAGATTTGAACTATGCATACTGCGCAGACATAACGCCTTAGATCGTTCGAACACTTGGTAAAAAAAAGGGTAAATTGAAAGTAAACATAGTTGACTTCGCGGCGGGTATAAATACGGCGAACCGAATTTATCAGTTCTCTGAAAACTACACGTCGTAGTTGAAAGAATTATCCTAAGTTTGACGTAAATCTATTTTGTGGATTGAAAGTGATGATCGATCACTTGAAAACAAAATAGCCATTATTCAAATTCAAAGAAAAAATTGCATTTGATGTATTAATCATCATTTTCATGGGCAGTTTTGAATCCCTTGGACCCAATTACGAACAAATTCCTTATCACTTTAGGTTGCGACTTGAATTACTCACTGATCTCTATACTATTTCTATCTACAGAGTTGAGTTTCAGTATTAGCTCTGAATATATGATGTTCGCATACATTCACCATATATACTTAAAATATAAGATCATGACTATATGCTTTTGTTTGATAACAATATATACTTCGCACATGTCACAAGCGACAATTCATTTTATTTCAATATTTACCTGAAATGCTATTAATATATCTGTAGATAGTATCGGGTAATATTAGAAACGGTTTCATTTTAAATAGTCAATCATTTCCATTTTATAAATAAAATACAATTTTAAAATGATCCCATTCTTTAGATAATTGAGATAACGAGAATAGGGAATATGCATGAAAATTTTTGTTCACTTGAATTGAAGCATGTTTACTTGACAAATATCAAGGTAAAATTACTTTTTAAATAACTTTAAAAATAAGCGAGATATGAATGATTGAAATTCCCGATTAGACAAAGAGGGTGATAGTCCTCTTGAAATGTTATGTGACGTCATATTACACTTTCACCATTAAAATACACGTAAAACTCCGTTTTTAGTATTTTTGCAAGAAAGAGACAGATAATAATCTTTAAAAGCTTATAGCTTCCTTGATAATTGTCGGATTTTAATTTCGTTTTTAAATATTATTACAGTATTAACAGTATTTTCATATTCTGAAAATAAATGCGAAAAAAAATTTTCATGCATATTCCCTATTATTTAGTTGTTCAAAAAGTCACGCGCGCCTACGACGGACAATACCATTAACCTTGTATTGTGGATGTAGTGCACAAACTAACAGTTCATATTTCGGTATGTATGATTGCATACCATCCTCTGTGCTCCCAATTCTACTTCAGCACTTCTCCTGTATCTTGGCAATAGACAGGAACTTGCATATCAGGTTTTCCTAAAGCTTCGTATATTCGGGGTGAGATGCATCGGATATCTTGTATCTGCTATGACCGAAAGATTCGCAGTTGAAGATGATGTGTGGCTGAATGTTTCTTCCCCCTCGCCGTACAGTCTACACGTAATGGATCCATTGTGGAGTCCTATTGTGTGCAGATTCTTTCGTAGGTGCTAATGCCTAGTGATGAATCCGGTAACCTTCCGAAATTGTACCCTGTGCATCTAGAGAAAGCCTCTTGGATGCATTCCAAGTTTTGTACTAATCATAAACAGGGTATTTAATAATAATTAGAAAGAGGGGTACCGCAAATGGGTCCCTAGCACCTAGACCAAGGGATCCTCTGTGCCCTCCTTGAGAACAATCTGTCACCCGAAGGCGAGATGTCTCCGGGTAAGAGGTACTATTTTAAGTAGATGAAGCTATAGAATTCTATTGAAGCCAGACGCCACACAGAAGCCCCACAACTTCTCCGCCGGTATTACTCCCAGCATTGATGGATCCAGGGTTCCGACCCAAACATGGTCAGGTTTCTGCAGGTGTATAAACAGGATATTTAAACAACCAAGTCAGTTAGTTGTTACATTTCTTAAAACTTGAAGAAAGTATTTGGGCAACAGTTCAAATGCATTTCCAAAATTTTTTGATAAACAAAAATAATATAAAAATATATATAGTGTTTTTTTTTGTTGTTGTTGTTGTATTTTTATAAAAATTTTGTTCCATTATTGGGTTTGAAAAGTCCAGAGTATGTGTGATTATCAGTTGAGATAGTATATAGACGTTCATCACGTTGTAAGCAATCCACAAACCAATATAACCATCACCATCCTGAAAGTTTTACCACAGAATCTCCAATAAAAATAAATGTTTAATGAACCGAAAATAAAAAATTAAATATAAGATGCGCGTCTGATTGACCGGACAATATTTGGTCCGTTCACCTTCTCCGATATGTGTGTGCATCTAAACTGAACATAATATATATAACAGAGGTGGGCACAGACAGCTCGTCTGAGCCTTACGAGCTCTCCATAAGCTGGGTGAGAGTAAGTAAAGAAGGTATGTTTTGAAGCAAGACGGAACGATGTTTCAATACAGGTTGTCCTACCGATTATTGCCCAATAATTTATTCAATCAATTTAGAAATAGTTTTATAAAATATTTATTGTTTAAATAATATCTTTTACAGTATGGAGAGATACACCAAAAAAACATAATAATAATAATAATAATGATAATAATAACAATAATAATAATGATAATAATAACAATAATAATAATAATAATCTGAACTTATCCAAGACTGCTTGCGATGTCTTCTCCATTATTAAATTCACTACTTTTATTTTTTTTGAAAAACAAATTATGCGAAAAATAATTTCCACTACTACAAATAGTACTTTTCACTTTTTCAATTCAAAGTAGACTAACTCGAAGAACTCAAATTCCCACTTTATGTAAAATTTAACTTAATTCAACAAATTCCCATGACACTATACTGAGCATACTCCATACGAAGAAAAAATAATTAAATCAGGTAAATAATTCTTTATTAGTTCTCGGATATGAATAGTAAAATATTTAGACAAATCATTTGGAATTTCCAAAACTTTAATTCTATTTAAATTATCCTTTGCAAAAATTTCCCTCTTTTATTACAATGGTCCAGCGGTAAACTTAAAGGTTCAAAAGATTTATATATATTTTTATTTTATTCATACACAAATATGATATATACTAAAAAGGTACATTTTATTATTAATAATTGGTAGGTTACCCTGTATTAACTCTATCTCTCTTCCCTACCTCTCACTCAGAGCTTGGCCGAGTCATCTCCTGCCCACCTCTGATATATAATACTGTACTTACTGTAGGCCACGAAAGTAGTGTTAATTTTTCAAAGCTTTATAATTGATTTGGACCATATTCATTCGGTTTTTGGTAAAAATGTTTCGAATAAAAGTTTTTCGTATATTTATAAGAAACATCTTTTATCTGAAGCATTTTTTTCGAAAACCTAATGAATACGCCACAAATAAATTATAAGATATTGAAAAATGATCGATACTTTTGTGGCCATGTGTACCAAAATATATACACCATAGTTTAGGGGTTCATTTGTTGGGGTGATATTATTCACTGTAAGTTTTCTTAATGGTTTTTTGAATTTTCAACACACTGCAGCGATCACCCTACACTCTGACAATTAACTATTTAATTATTTTATGCTTTTTTAGTGCGTTACTCATTGATACAAAGTTTTTGAAATTATACATAAAATATCTAGTTTCCCAGTTTTTCCTCACACCGAAATCATACCAAATTGGGCATTATCTCGGGAAATATATGTCGCATCGTCAAACCAACCTGGATTTTTGTACTTTTTGGGTCCCATTTATTTTATAAACTAATTTTCATTCAAATCGATTACTAAAAATTTTTTTTGTAATTTTTTCGATTTTTAGTGTAGGTGAAAAAAAAATTCGAAAAAAAATTTTTGTTCCCGATTTAAACGAAATTCTCAATATAAGGTAAATTTAATCTAAAAAATTAGAAAAACGTGTTCATTGTCTGATTTAATGAACAGTTTATGAGATATTGTCAGCAATTTTATACAAGAGACTACACTCGAATACTATAGATTTTGAAGCAATATCATGAAGAAATGGAACAAGCCAGCGAAATGACACTGTCAAAATTAAAAACTAAGATCCCAAAATAGTAGGTTTAAAAAAAAAATTCATTTAATTCGGATAAAATTTCGCTAAGATATCAAAAAAATTGATTTTTTAGGACTCATCAATAAACTATTTTTACAATGTAAATTCAAATATCAAAATTTTAATATAACAAAAAAATCGTATTGACTGAGATCACGCACAGAGGTTTTTACTTTTGTAATTATCCAAATGATATCCGTTATTAAGTTTGTATTTACTTGATGACGTCAATAAATCGAGCAATTTTAAGTCTTGAATAGCACAGAGGTCTGCATGGTCTCTCAAACGAACACAACCAAGAAGATTTATTGATGTACAAATTATTTATATTTCGCATAAAAACTTTATTATCATTATTATAAACCTATGCAGTAGCAACTCACACGGCCGTACCAATAAATATTTATCGAGGGGTAATTCTAAATTCCGAAAATAATTCATCGATATTTTAAACATAAAAATAATTAGACTTTTAACAAGTGATAATAAACGTTAAATTTGTTTTAATTTATTTTCCTACTCACTCATATTTATTCATTTACATTGCAAAAAAACCAATATCCCCTTCACTAAATATATATATAGATACACAGTTTTTCATAAATATGGTCATTTTTCTGTTATCAAATGAATTTTGCACGCTTATCCCGTGCTACCTGTACAAAAAATATCATTTTTATGTGCAATCACCTTATGTTTGGTGTGGCCCAATCGTTTCCAACTTTGTACATTCATTACTTATAGTCCAAATTTAAAACTCGTCTTAATATTTGTCAATCGTTAGGCAACTATCTTCAATAAAAGCTTGTAACAAAGACATTTTTGAATGTTACATAGATTACCCCCTCCTATTCCACGCATTAGATACGACTATGTGTAAATAATAATATACATAGGGAGAATAAAAGTATAATTTCTTATACAATTCTTCTCTCCTTAGTTGAAAATATTTTGCATGTTGGTTAAAAATGTTGCGCGCATAAGAAGAGACAATAGGACAGACAAGACAGACAGACATACGGCACAGAGGCAGAATAAAAGAAGAAATCGTTCTCTAAATGACACTTAAGTGTATTCTAAAAATTTATATAAATTGCTTTATTATAATACAAAATAATTGTAAACTGTAAAGTGAGTACCACAACTTACCGAAAATAGTTACGAATCTACGGAAAAAACCCTTTTTATCATGTTTGAAGTGTTGTACTTTTAGATCATCGACAAGAAACTAACCGCTATTGAGTATACAAATACCAGTTAGAACATTTATAGATTCTGTATTAGGCAGTGTGGCCATTGTCATGATATCGGATAAGCGAATCCCGCCAGACTGTAGTAGAAAGGGGAACACAATGGGGCATAAGGTCTAAGTGTAATACGTTTTATATCCCAAGATATATTTATGGAGTGTGGAAATACAGATAGATACTTTGGAGTTTGTAAAAGTATCACGCTTCAACCTTATGATCGAATGTACTGCCCTTTCTACTTCAGTCAAACGAAATTCGTGTCTTCTATATATCTTGGAAACTGCCAAAATCTTCCTGATATCGTTTTCCTGAAGGTTCATGTATTCGGGGTGTAATCTATCCTTAACTTTTCTCCATCATGGTACTCGGGGGGTACCGCAGAATAGGTGTACCGAAAAGTTGGTACCGCAAATGGGTCCCTAGCAACCAAGGCCAAGGGGTCCTCTGTTCCTTCCTTGAGAACAACCTGTCACCCGAAGGCGAGACGTCTCCGGGTAAGAGGTGCTATTTTAAACAGATGAAGCTATAGGATTTTGTTGAGGCCAGACGCCACACAGAAGGTCCACAACTTCTCCGCCGGGATTGCTCTCAGGATTGATGGATTCAAGGTTTCGGACCCAAACATTCTATATCTGACACCCTGCAGGTTCCTGCATGTGCAAATAACATGTATGACCCTATAAGTGGGATCATCAGAGATCCCCAAGTTATGAAGGTGGTAGTTCAATCGACAGTGTTCTGTCAAGAGACCCAATACCCTTCTCAACTGCATTCTTTTGAGTTTCAATCGAGCACAGTCGAATGCTCTAGCTGTGCTTATGCACAACTTGTCCTGTTGCATGCCCAGTAATCGAAATGATCTTGTCGCAGCCACCCCTTGATTCGGAAAACCGGGGATTATCACTGGTTTTAAAGCCGGGCATCCAAGATGTACCCTTTTGGCATGATATATTGTATGCACTCCGGTTGTTGTATATTCATAAACGACTACATACCGTCGAATGTGATGACTTGGACGTGTATGATGATGTCTTGAATTCCTTGTATTACAGATAATATTCTTTTAAAAGACCATTACATTGTATTATGGTTTTATCATACTCAAAAAACTTATTGTGTGTGAAATTAAAAGATATAATTAAACCCTTTATTGTGCATACAAAAAGTCTATAATTATTACACGAGTACACGTTTTATTTTTAATCCTAAACATTTCAACTTTCTTACAACCTTTTATTACACTCTTATTTAACTCCTAAAAAATTTGTACACTCATTTTAATTCTCTTCCTATTTATAATCCGATCGAGTTCATTCATCAATAAATCTTATTGGTTGTGTTCGTTTGAGAGACCATGCAGACCTCTGTGCTATTCAAGACTTAAAATTGCTCGATTTATTGACGTCATCAAGTAAATACAAACTTAATAACGGATATAATTTGGATAGTTACAAAAGTAAAAACCTCTGTGCGTGGCCTCAGTCAATACGATTTTTTTATCACATTAAAATTTTGATATTTGAATTTACATTGTAAACATAGTTTATTGATGAGTCCTACTAAATCAGATTTTTGGATATCTGAGCGAAATTTTATCCGAATTAAATGAATTTTTGTTTGAAACCTACTATTTTGGGGTCATAGTTTTTAATTTTGATAGTGTCATTTCGCTGGCTTGTTCCATTTCTTAATGATATTGCTTCAAAATCTATAGTATTCGAGTATAGTCTCTTGGATAAAATTGCTGACGATATCTTATAAACTGTTCATCAAATCAGAAAATGAACACGATTTTCTTATTTTTTAGGTCAAAGTTATCTTATAATGTGAATTTCATTGAAATCGGGAACAAAAATTTTTTCCCAATATTTTTTTCAAGGTACACACCTCTTAGAAAAAATCGAAAAAATTACCACAAATTTTTAGTAATCGATTTGAATGGAAATTAGTTTATAAAGTAAATGGGACCCAAAAAGTACAAAAATTCACTTGGTTCGACGATTCGAAGGATAGTTTGCGAGATATGCCCCATTTTGTACTATTTTCGTATTCAAATTGACGAGATCCAAAAATGAGTTTTTTTTTAAAACTATTTTCAGAAATTTTGCAAATGTTTACTGTTCTGATGACTAGGATTTGGATTAGATGGTAACGCACTCTAAAAGCAAAAAATTTTTAAACAGTTCATTGTAAAAACGTAGACTGCTAAAACTATCCGTCTCAAAGAAATGTTTTTCCGCTCGTAAAAAATACGCGAGCATGGTGTAATTACGAATATAAAAAAAAACGGGTTTGTTTTTTTATTGCGCGAAATCGAAAGAAATTATTTAGCAACAAAATCACATTTAATTATTTAAAAAAAAAATAAAAAATTGAAATTCAATTATTGAATTTTCTGTCCATTGCGCTCGTGTCGACAAAACATCTTTTGTTATTTATGTTGTGTTCAATTCGTTCCAATGTACTCCACGAGTGTATTCGCTTCAATGCTTAATGTGAATACTTTTTAAATCATACAAATGTAAATCTGCCTGTTCTGTTTTATTTTTTTTATCAATCGAATTCTTTCAATCAAAATGCATTCTTTATCAAAATTTTGTTAACACCAATTTTAAACTCAAATGGCTTACGCAAGAGTTTATTATTCACGAATCTTAATTAGCTATTCCATATTATTTGCTCGCCATTTCAATCATTTTCCAAAACATACGAAATTTTCTTATTAAATCTCCGACATGGTCAGGATTTTTATAAAGTGTTTTAACACTTTATTACATTTCCCAGCTACGAACCATCACGATTAAATCAGTCTTCCAATAAAGAAAAACGCATTGAAATCGGTTCATCCGTTTGGGAGCTAACAAGCCGCAGATTGACACACAGAAACGCCTAAGCTTACATCATTACCGATAAATTGACCGATAAACACCCCTATTTTTACGTTGGGGGCTAGAAATAAATAGGATCAGGCCACAATTTTGTTTATAGACAAAATTTATATATACATTGTATGCTCATAAGGGAAACAGACAAAAGTCTATCTGCCACATAATCAGTGTGATTCACACTCTGTAATGGACAATAATTTTGTTTGTGTATGATATGATTATAGAAAGATGAACAGATGGCAGCTAGAACATTAGAACATTTAAATTTGTCGATACAGTTGAAATTAGGTACAGGAATGTTTTCATTATGATGAATATTTGAATAATAATGAGCCACATTATCAATGATATGATTCTGATGGACTCCGTTAAACTTTGTATATTAAATGTGTATATATTGATAAACCTGAGCCTGATCTTGATCAATTTCACTAACGCTGATTCTAATGTAAATAATGGATTTAATAGCAGTGTTTCAAACTCGAATTTGAACGGAAGACGTGAAGCTGGTTCTGTGCTACCATAATAAAATATAGAATCATTGGTTTTAGATACAATATATAATTTTTCAATTGTAGTTTTTCACTACTATATCATTTTATTAAACTTTTGTGTCTTAACAGTAGTGTTGACCTTATTTAATATTATTTTAATAAATTATTTAAAAAGCAGTATCACTTCTTACGAGCATAAATCAGAACACACATACACTTTTTAAAAAAAATTTGATATTCTGATTCTACTTTCAATAATTTACAAACGTTCTGTACAATTATGTAAAGCTTATAGTCGCATTATTATAAAAATCTTGTTTTAATTTTATTACATTTTGATTGTCCATTTATCGGAAACAGAATTAGTCACTCTGGTAATAAAAAATTTATGATTGATTCCCAGTAATCGAATAAAAAATATTCATGCAAATATTGAGGAAATGATCTGTAATGATGTAATTTTATTTTTGATCATGTTGCAAAATAACACTTTATAATAAACAGCAGCCCATTTGGTGCTCAGTTGGTTAGAGCGTCGTGAGAATAACGCGAAGGTCGTGAGTTCAATCCTCCCATGAGCAAACAATTTTCTTTTTATACTGTTTAAAAACTTTATTTATAACTGTTTAGAAAACTTGATAGAACAATCTTTTAGCTTGAATCAGAGGCCCATTAGCTCAGTTGGTTAGAGCGTCGTGCTAATAACGCGAAGGTCGTGAGTTCGATCCTCCCATGGGCCAACAATTTTCTTTTTATACTGTTTAAAAACTTAATCTATTTCCAACTGTTTAGAAAACTCAATAAAACAATCTTTTAGCTTAAATCAGAGGCCCATTAGCTCAGTTGGTTAGAGCGTCGTGCTAATAACGCGAAGGTCGTGAGTTCAATCCTCCCATGAGCCAACAATTTTCTTTTTATACTGTTTAAAAACTTAATCTATTTCCAACTGTTTAGAAAACTCAATAAAACAATCTTTTAGCTTAAATCAGAGGCCCATTAGCTCAGTTGGTTAGAGCGTCGTGCTAATAACGCGAAGGTCGTGAGTTCGATCCTCCCATGGGCCAACAATTTTCTTTTTATACTGTTTAAAAACTTAATCTATTTCCAACTGTTTAGAAAACTCAATAAAACAATCTTTTAGCTTAAATCAGAGGCCCATTAGCTCAGTTGGTTAGAGCGTCGTGCTAATAACGCGAAGGTCGTGAGTTCGATACTCCCATGGGCCAACAATTTTCTTTTTATACTGTTTAAAAACTTAATCTATTTCCAACTGTTTAGAAAACTCAATAAAACAATCTTTTAGCTTAAATCAGAGGCCCATTAGCTCAGTTGGTTAGAGCGTCGTGCTAATAACGCGAAGGTCGTGAGTTCGATACTCCCATGGGCCAACAATTTTCTTTTTATACTGTTTAAAAACTTAATCTATTTCCAACTGTTTAGAAAACTCAATAAAACAATCTTTTAGCTTAAATCAGAGGCCCATTAGCTCAGTTGGTTAGAGCGTCGTGCTAATAACGCGAAGGTCGTGAGTTCAATCCTCCCATGAGCCAACAATTTTCTTTTTATACTGTTTAAAAACTTAATCTCTTTATAACTGTTTAGAAAACTCGATAGAACAATCTTTTAGCTTGAATCAGAGGCCCATTAGCTCAGTTGGTTAGAGCGTCGTGCTAATAACGCGAAAGTCGTGAGTTCAATCCTCCCATGGGCCAATTATTTTCTTTTTATACTGTTTAAAAACTTAATCTATTTCGATCCTCCCATGGGCCAACAATTTTCTTTTTATACTGTTTAAAAACTTAATCTATTTCCAACTGTTTAGAAAACTCAATAAAACAATCTTTTAGCTTAAATCAGAGGCCCATTAGCTCAGTTGGTTAGAGCGTCGTGCTAATAACGCGAAGGTCGTGAGTTCAATCCTCCCATGAGCCAACAATTTTCTTTTTATACTGTTTAAAAACTTAATCTATTTCCAACTGTTTAGAAAACTCAATAAAACAATCTTTTAGCTTAAATCAGAGGCCCATTAGCTCAGTTGGTTAGAGCGTCGTGCTAATAACGCGAAGGTCGTGAGTTCGATCCTCCCATGGGCCAACAATTTTCTTTTTATACTGTTTAAAAACTTAATCTATTTCCAACTGTTTAGAAAACTCAATAAAACAATCTTTTAGCTTAAATCAGAGGCCCATTAGCTCAGTTGGTTAGAGCGTCGTGCTAATAACGCGAAGGTCGTGAGTTCGATCCTCCCATGGGCCAACAATTTTCTTTTTATACTGTTTAAAAACTTAATCTATTTCCAACTGTTTAGAAAACTCAATAAAACAATCTTTTAGCTTAAATCAGAGGCCCATTAGCTCAGTTGGTTAGAGCGTCGTGCTAATAACGCGAAGGTCGTGAGTTCAATCCTCCCATGAGCCAACAATTTTCTTTTTATACTGTTTAAAAACTTAATCTATTTCCAACTGTTTAGAAAACTCGATAGAACAATCTTTTAGCTTGAATCAGAGGCCCATTAGCTCAGTTGGTTAGAGCGTCGTGCTAATAACGCGAAGGTCGTGAGTTCAATCCTCCCATGGGCCAATTATTTTGTTTTTGTATTGTTTAAAAGCTCATTTATGACACTTCAGAAATCTGGACACATGAAATATTAGCTTAATCCGACGCCCATTAGCTCAGTAAAGCATCGTGGTAATAATCCTGGTTGGAAACGAATAATATTCAATGCAATCAATTTATCTCACATCATAAATTATAAAATACACAATAAAAAATCAAAAAAAACCTTACCACACACGAAAAACAAAAGTGACCTACATTTAAAAATTATGAACAAACTAAAATAAAAAATAACCACCCCTAAATAAAATATATTAAATCGAACACAACCAACCAACCAACCCCTCTTTAAAAAAACTAACATGTTTTGATTCCCTTATCAAAAACAAATGTAAATCGTATTAAAAGATTCACGAGTTCAAGAAATACACATTCTCTGCATTTGATAGCTGTTGTTGTTAATTCAGTGGAGCGTTTTAAAGACACTATCGAAAAAAAAAAATTCGAAAAAAAAAAATATAAATATGTGTTTGAAAAGTCACCCTTAATATTTTTTTATGATTTAATTATTGAAAAATATTAACAAAAAAAAGTAGATGGCGTCTATATACACATTTAAAGTAGTTGCAAATAATCGTCTTGCATGTAATCGTGTTAAAAAGTTTCTACTCAGAAGCCACATCAAATGTATGAATAGACTTATATAGATATATTTAAGGGTATAAAAACAATTGTACCTCGACCTTAAGGGCCACTGTGCTTCCCTTTATACTTCAGTCTGGCGGGATTCGCTTCTCCCATGTCTTGGCAATCGCTAACAGCTTGCTTATCAGGTTTTCCTGAAGGTTCCTATACTCGGGGTGTGAAGCACCGAATATCTTGTATCTGCTGTAATATAGAGATTCGCAGTTAAAGATGATATGGCTGAAGGTTTCTTCCTCTTCGCCGCACAGTCTGAACATAATGAATCCATCGTGGAGTCCTATTGTGTGTAGGAGCTTTAGTAGATGATGATGTCCGGTGATGAATCTGGTATCCTTCCGAAGTTGTATCCTATTCAGGTTGATTTAGATAGATTTAGACTTAGACATTTTCCCAAAACCCGAATAAATATGGTACAAATCATCTATAAAACTTTGAAAAATTGGCAGCGCTACACTTGTGGGAAATTGTACTATTGGAATCAAAAGAGTCGCTTAAGGAATTCTAAACAATTTGTTACCAATTCCCAGTTTTCCACATTTTTAAGACAGGTCTTTATACTAACTAGGAAAAGAGCTGATAATCATTAAACGGTTGAACCGATTTTCATCAAACAAACCTAAGAACTATCTTGATTAAACTAGCCTTCAAATAACAAAAAACGCATTGAAATCGGTCCAATCGGTTGGGAGTTGATGATACCATAAACAGCAAGTCCAAGTAGCCGACCGGTCTAATGGCGTTATGTCTGCGCAGTATGCCTACTTGGAAACTGGGAAGTTATGGGTTCGAATCCCGACATCGGCAGTATGTCAACTATTAAGAAAAAAAAGGGGCGGTTAATTGACTAATAGCTGTCGGCGTATGGACAAGATCGAAGTAACCGACTATGCTTGAGATGGTTTTCTGCGGTTTCCTTCACGAACTCCAGATGAATATCGGCATAGTTCCTATCATAGTCGGCTGCAGCCGCATATCCTACCAATTCCTAGTCTATACACAAAAATTCCTTCCACTCCACTCACATCCTCACAACCTTAGGCATCACAATGGACCTTATACAGATACACAAACAGACATAGGTTTCAAACTTATAACACCTCTCTTTTTGTATCGGGTAACAATTTTAGGTACATCATATCACTTCACACCAAACTAAATTGTATTCTGTACATGGAGGTATATAAATAGAATACAACTACTTTTTAAGGGTTTTTATTCATTGTGCCCTGAAAGCATACTAGAGAAGTAGCAGCTTTTTTTTTTATATAAATGACACAGGATTTACTTATGTCAAATATGATATTTCCTACAGGATTTTTCCGTTAATATTGTTCCTGTCTTCTATAACAAATGATTTAGGCTTTTTATATATTTTTTATTTGATTCGTCACATGGATAAAAATCAAATTTTGTTTTTTTTTATAAATTATTCGTACATTTATGTGGTTTCGATGGCTTCAGTCAAGTGAAGAGAATTGGGACGGGGGAATAATAACTATTTTACGTTAGATTACGCAGATTTGTTGAACGATTTAATACAAACCTCAAAAGATCTTTCGAAAAATAATTTCATTCCACTCTTCTATATTAAAGAAGAATACAACTTTTCGAAAAATCGGAAAGTCTGTAAAAAAGTTTCACAAATCTTTAGAAATTGGACAGTTATTTACTCAAAGACTTAAATTGGTGGAAATACAAAGAATACTCGAATACAAAGAAAAGGAGTTACTCGGAAAACTGTTTTCCAAAGTTTAAAGCCTTCTACTGGATGAGACCGTAACAATAGATTTTTAACCGACTTCAAAAGGCGACGAAGTTCTCAAGTCGACTTTGATTTGTCTTTTCGATTTAGCTTTCGCAGTAGAGTTCGAAAGAGTATACTTACAAATTACTATGTCTAAAATAGGCCACAAGTTAAAAATTTGTCAAATTTAAAAGGAATTCGGAAGGATATTTAGAAGAAACTACTAAACGACTTCCCAAAAATGAACTGAAAAGTAAAAAAATTAAGTTTTGTAAAAACTGTTGCCTATGAGTGATATCCTCTGTATAGACTTCAAAAAGTCACTGTTCATGTATAAAATATTCGTGGGTGTTTTCCCAACGTACAAAAGGGATGCTTTAAGTCTGAAGCGTTTGTATTTCGAGACCTGTCTCTGTCATTGTAGTTCCCAAACAGGTGGACCGTTTCAATGGAGTATTTTTATTCGAAGGCTTATTTAATCGGGATGATTCTTAATAATAAGTAACGCTCATTTTTTAAATTTTTTAATTGATTTCTTCTGAAGTATTTTCTCGAACAAATACTTCGGATCAAAATTGTTCATTATAAATTTACTAACAACTTTTACTCGAAATATTTATCCAAAAACCGAATGACTAATGTACAAAAACTAAAAATTTTTGAAAAAAAAAGCTCTACTTTTGTGGTAGGGCTTAAACAAAACTATGTCTAAATGCGAAACTGTCACCAAGAATGGTAGTTAATAACGAGTAACATATCCTGAGACAATATAAGAGTAATTTTAATAAGAGTAAGGTTAACAGGAATAAACTTGAATGAAATGAAAGTAATTTCAATAAAAATTTATTATATTTTAAAATTTATTATATTTTAATTTATTTTAGTTCATTTTTTATTTATTTTTGTCTATTGATCTCGACTTTCTATCTATTTCTAATTGTCAAAGAGTAAATTATGACTAGCTAATTTATACTGATGATGACTACTTTGTAGTCCAAATACGTATTTATAATAAAAAAGAAAAAAAAACTGATTTAGGTAAAGGGACGAATTTGAAATTGTATGTCTAAATGTAGCTTCTTGAATGTTTAGCGACAATGAAATAAAATCGATACGGAAAATAGTGATTGAGAAAAAAAAGAAATACGAAACATTATCACATGATAATTCGTGTGATTGACTGTAAATATTATGACCATTGGTCAATGCAGAGGAGATGTTATGAACATACACCGACTACCGAGTGTATCCATGCAGCAGGTAATTATTTATAAATTCTAGTCAGGAACTATTTGGGAGGAGTTTTAGGCATTCACAATTCTGTTTATACGTTCGTCTTTCTAGAATGCTTCACTGAACATGGTCATACAATTCAATCATCAAACATTATTTTTATTTATTAAAACAGTGACCACCAAACAAACTATAGTATATTGTCGTCAAATATTACTTGAGTCTAGAATTTTACTTGGTAATGGAATTCGATTTGTCAGGCAAAGTTTGCTATTACTAATTTCATCTATAATATTTTCGCAAGATTGCAAGCTTCTTCACAATCAAAACATTCTATAGAGTTAACAATAATTCAATAAATTATACATTTCAAATTTTGCCCCAATTCCTAGAACATTTGTTTGTATTTTTTAAATACGTATTTCGACCTCAAGGTAGTCATCATCAGTATGAATTAGCTAATCGTAACTATCTCTGAGATATGGATTCAGAGATACGTTGCTTGTTGCTAATTTGGTGCGTGTCTCACAATGATATTAAAAAAGTTCTGTCTTTTATACGATTTCACTGAGGGTATAATCTGACCTGAGGATTATTTGAGTTGGCTGACTAATGGATTAGCTGTGTGAAGAGCCTCATCTATTTATTGACGGTATCCTTTGGTGACTATGTGACGCTTGTTCTTTCGTATTTATGTCTTCGTAGCCGTACTGGGGATTGGCATTGATATAGTATTGTGACGTTTCAGTATTCACAAATAATATATTTGATATCAAGCATTTGATGTCAAAATGAATGTTGTCAATGTTACTTGACAACTGACAACTTGTCAACTTCGTACTGTTTGGGTCAAAATTGGCCTAGAGAATGATTATTATTAAAATGGAGAAGAAAAGTTTTCATCACATTTTTCACATTTTTTCCAAAGGGTTCCCCTTATAAAAATCGCTAAAATGGGAGGAAAATTTTATGTCCCCGATTTTGATAAAAACTTGGTTTTAAGCTAATTTGGACATAGCGAAAACAATGGCGTTTGTTAAAATATGATACGATTAACGGTTGTCAAGGTATCAGACCCATAGTGCTAAAATTCCAAACTGTATGAATTGAGAAGGCATAATTTTGAAATGTGTTGGTCGGACGTTAAAATGAATCAGATTTTCGTAATGTTTGGGTCAAAATTAGCCTAGAAAATGATTATTATTAAAATAGAGAAGAAAAATTTTCTTCACTTTTTTCACATTTTTTCCAAGGGGCACCCCTTAAAAAAATCGCTTAAATTGGAAGAAAATTTTTTGTCTCCGATTTTGATAAAAACTTGGTTTCAAGCTAATTTGGCCCAAGCGAAAACGACGGCGTTGGTTAAAATATGATACGATTAACGGTTGTCAAGGTATCAGACCCAGAGTGCTAAAATTCCAAACTGTATGCATTGAGAAGGCATCATTTTGAAATGTGGTGGTCGGACGTTAAAATGACATATGGCATATTACTTAAATGTCAAATTAAATAAACGCTAGTCACTTTCGTTGGTATAAGATAACCGAAAAGCAACCATACTAACAATGGATATCAATAGATGTTAGTTTACAAAAAAAAAAATTAATAAATAATCTGTTATTGAATCAAAAAAATTTGGTTAGCTAAGTTAGCTAGAGTCGCTCATTAATCCTCATTTAGTTACACCCTGTACAGAGATAGATAGATTGTAGAGGCTGCCCTGGACGGGCTACACTTCGACCATAAGGTCCATTGTGATGCCTAAGGATGTGAGGATGTGAGTGGAGTGGAAGAAATTTTTGTGTATAGACAAAGAATAGGGAATATGCATGAAAATTTTTTATCACTTGAATTGAAGCATGTTTACTTGACAAATATCAAGGTAAAATTACTTTTTAAATAACTTTAAAAATAAGCGAGATATGAATGATTGAAATTCCCGATTATACAAAGAGAGTGATAGCCCTCTTGATATGTTATGTGACGTCATATTACACTTTCACCATTTAAAATACACGTAAAACTCCGTTTTTAGTATTTTTGCAACAAAGAGACAGATAATAATCTTTAAAAGCTTTTAGATTCCTTGATATTAGTCGGATTTTAATTTCGTTTTTAAATATTATTACAGTATTAACAGTATTTTCTGAAAATAAATGTGAAAAAAAATTTTCATGCATATTCCCTATTGGTAGGATATGCGGCGGCAGCCGACTATGATAGAAACTATGCCGATATTCATCTGGAGTTCGTGAAGCTAACTGCAGAAAACCTTCTCAAGCATAGCCGGTTACTTCGTTCTTGTCCATACGCCGACAGTTTAGTCAATTAATCGCCCCTTTTTTTTTTTCTTAATAATTACAAACTGCCGATATCGGGATTCGAACCCCCCAATTTCCAAGTAGGCATACTGCGCAGACATAACGCCATTAGACCGCTCGACTACTTGGACTAGTCGGCTAACCTGTACACAGAGTATATGAAAAAAATCAGGAAATTAAAAATGAAAACACCGATATAAGAAAATATTCTGTAGTAAAATGATTTATGAAAAATAACATTTACAAAAGAGAAAAATCATGATTAAATCGTAATGTAAATGAATTCATGATAATTTTAACGAGAGAATAAGATATGGGTACTAAGTCATCTCTTCCAGGCTAGATGGTGGTACCCAAGGCTGCAGCAGCAGGAACATAGGATACAGGGAAGTGTACACACAGATATGATATATATGAGGTCTGTCTGTGTTGTCTGAGAACTACATGCTCCACCATATATTCCTTCGACGATAATAAAAATACATTAACAAGATACGTACAAATATAAATTGTGAAAATTCGCGCAATTAATCTTTTTTTTTTTTTTTTAGTTTGGTGCAACATTTCATGTCTTTGCTACAATTTGTGCTTACTGTATACTTTATTTTACTCTTGAGAGTTACCCCGCACCCCCCACCCCATCGCACCTTGCACACTTGTATCTAGTTGTGTAAAACGAAATGAATTTGTTTATTATTTTTTTTACCTCTACAGAAGTTCACAATTACTTTATGTATGTAAATTTCAGTGATACAAGATGTGAAATTTTCTTGAAAAATCACCTTTGGTACAAGCTTTTGCTTAAGGGATTATATTGCGCGAATTATAGTTGAGTCGAAAAAATTGATTTTTGGATTTTGACATTTTAGTATGTAATGTCTTCCTCAAATTTCCTCGAAGTTCTGTCAAAGTGAGCTTAAAATTTATTGAATTTTAAGAATAACTAACGATACAAATAAAGCTTTAAACGAGCTTTTACTCAAAATCTTTTTTTTTAATCCACTTCGCGATGATAAAGGTTAACACAATATTCCCTTGGAGTTTTATCAAAGTGAGCTTAAAATTTATTGAGTTTTAAGAATAACTAACTTATAACGGTTAAAATCAAGCTTTAAACGAGCTTTTACTCAAAATCATCTTCTTTGAAAACCGCTTGGTGTTGATAAAGATGCCTCAAAAACTACTAAACCGATTTTGCATCAAATTTGGTATATTTGGCGTAAAATCTTTCATTCACGAATAAGATTAAATCTTATGAAAGCGAAATTTTTCCGAAATTTTAACTTCAAATGATCCAGCTTCGATTAATCCTTGTCACTGCAAAATTCCTCGAAAAAAAAGGAAACGATTATAGCGCTATCATTGCTTTAAATTTTTAATTAAAAAATATACAATAAAATAAATAATAAAATGAAAACAAATGAAATGAGTTCTAAAATACCCGGTATATACTGAGTTCAATATCAATGCGTGAACTGTTTGTTTTAAATTTTTACACACGCACAAATGTTTAACAACGTTTTATTCATATATGGTCAAGAGTAAGTACAGATGTTTGGGATGAAATAGGGGTGAAACCATTCAGTTTATGAAACAAGTTTTAAACAAAAGTTGTTTATTTTTAAAATAGGAACATTTGTTTGTCCTAAAATTATTGTACTATCTCTTAGAGTTTTGCACGGGCCACCATTAGTGAGACGTTCCCATTGTTCAGGAAATTAGGTCATTTTATGAACACCTGTACGTGTTTCCATTCGACGTGGAACATGTTCAAAATAACAGAATTATTTGAAAAAAGAAAATTTTTCCATCACAACCCTTCGCAATTGGGAAAAACACGCCCAAAACCATCCCTTTTCTTCTGTACATGTTAGAAAGATGCAGTTTTTTGCAATCGACGCTAAATAGCTACAAATTAGGAAGTTAATTCGAAAAACTTAAAATTTTCATTGCAACTCCCTGTGAGACGTTCCCATTTTTTTCGATCTATATTTTCAACTGCTGCAAAGTCGGGACTAAATTTAATATACCCGAGTATAAAAATCCACAAAAAAAGGTTTTTTTTATGACACGTTGACAGTAGATCTTTAAAACCCGAACACACTCTTATTATCCACACTAATCGATAATGAGCATGGTACTTGTTTTTTACCTACATGAAAAACAAAATACATTATTTTTTTAAAATTTTGTATAAATATTCTCGGAAGTGTTACATAAGGGTTTAATTTAAGATGTAACCAATTACATATATTATAAAAAAAAAAAAAAACTATACGACCCCCTTGCACACAACCAGTTGTCCGTACTTATGTTAAACAATATTCAGATAGATGTTTACAACAGATAACACCTCTACCATTTACATAACAAAACAGTTTGTACCCGAGTTTTGTGCTACTGAAAAAAATAATTGTTTTTTTTTTTTGTACCTTTTTTTCGAAAAATTTTTGCTATATGTCTGATTAGGGTTAATAGATAAGGGTGTATAAAAATATTATACCTCTGTGTAGCGAGAGGGGTATCCTACTAACACGAAGAGTTATGTGATACGTAATTTTGATAAACAAATAATAATGTCTTCATAAAGTATTATAAAATTTTTGCTGAATACACCTTTTATTTTAGCTAGAGAAGAGTGTCGTCAGGTGGAGTGGATTATTTAGATAAATTCGTCAAAAGTCATTTTTGTAAAATAAACGATGATCCTAATTTAATTTATTTACATTACAAGTATTATTTATTATTTATTTGGTAAATTTTAGCATATCGTACTAAAAAACGCGTTTCGTAACAATTTTTCTAATCAATAGGGAATATGCATGAAAATTTTTTTTCACTTAAATTGAAGCATGTTTACTTGACAAATATCAAGGTAAAATTACTTTTTAAATAACTTTAAAAATAAGCGAGATATGAATGATTGAAATTCCCGATTAGACAAAGAGGGTGATAGCCCTCTTGATATGTTATGTGACGTCATATTACACTTTCACCATTTAAAATATACGTAAAACTCCGTTTTTAGTATTTTTGCAAGAAAGAGACAGATAATAATCTTTAAAAGCTTATAGCTTCCTTGATATTTGTCGGATTTTAATTTCGTTTTTAAATATTACAGTATTAACAGTATTTTCATATTCTGAAAATAAATGTGAAAAAAAATTTTCATGCATATTCCTTATTATTCAGATTTTTACAAGTAATATATAACATTTGAAATCATTTTTTTACATACCATATATATATTGAGTTCCAAAACATTGTGCGCATAAAAACGTTACTCATGTTTTACATGCGCAATGCTTCTGGAATTTAAAAGGTTTTTGAGCTGAAATTGTGGCAAAACTAATGAATTTAAGAGTTTTCAAAAAGGAAATATTTCTTATTTTTCAGCATTTCTTCTATTTTATTTAGGGCTTAAAATATTTAAAGTCTTTAGTTTGGGTAACATGATTGAAATAGTAGTAGCAATAGCAGTGAAGGGAAGGCCGAAGCCTAGCAAATAAACTTTTCTAGCCCAGTTTACCGCCTCTGAAGTGCCCATACCCTCAAACTCTTCTATCCTCTACCACACCTGGTACGTTTTCTCTAGCACTGTGGGCGTCGTCAAGTCTACCCGAAGGACAGCATAGAGTTTCACTTTAATTGTTTTACACTAGATTCGCTCATTTCGGTCGAGCCGAATGTTAGATACCTCATTCTGGCTCTGTAAGATAATTTTGCTAGAGAAGTAGTATTAGTAGTAATAGTAGGCCGAAGACTTACAAGTAAGCGTTTCTAGGCCTTACCGACCCCCGAAGAACCCATTCCTTCAATTTCTTCTATTCTCTACCACATATGGTACGTTTCGAGGACAGGACAGAGCTCTTTTAATTGTTTTACCTCAGGATCTTCCATTTCGGTCGAACCGAAGGTTATATACTTTATTCTGGCTGTGATTCTATCAGAAGGTGCTTCCCAATCTTTAAAACAGCATTTCAGTATTTAAATGCAGTCTCTATCAGTAATTTCTTCGCAAGATACACGTTGATGTTATAACAAAAAAAGCCTTCTCTTGTGATGAAGCATATTGATTGGTCCTGTTTATTAAAGTCCATTTATCCAAGTGTATAATACTACCTTTCGAGGAGCCGATTAGCTCTTTTATTCAAAACTTTCAACAGTTAATCTCTGAACGTAAATCTAATTGCCTCATCTAATAATAATTCAAATTTCGTATATTTTCTCAAAGTGTTTACAGATCCCGGGAAATATGTAGACCTGTAGTATAAGGTACTGGTTCGAGCTAAATAACTCGTTTATTTTCGTTAATAATATCAACTACGACGAACTAAAAACCAAAACAAAATAAAACGTAAACTAGGATTATAACAAAATGAAAAACAAAAGACCTAACAAATATTATGAAATGAAAAAGGATAAACATAATATTAAAATGAAATAGATATAATATATGGTAGCGACATCTTATACGAACAAAATCATATTAATAATGATAATATACACACATACACACACATGTATATATATATATATATATATATTGGTAGATGCTATTGTAGAAGCATAGCAGCTCCTTGGAGCTAGTAAATTAGAAGTTACGTGTTATTATTGTATAAAACGTGATCTGAACAGGAATCACATATTTTATGGTTGTACAATTGAAACTACAATATCAAATGATATTTGTTGTAACCTTTGTTGCACATTTGGCTAATCATAACTGTTTCTACTAGATATGCCATTTGTTTCATTATAACACATCCCAAAATAGCTCTCTTCTCTAGCTAGTTGCTAGCTCGATCCTCACTCCACATTGTCTTATACTATATTATATTGAACAGAAGAGAAAAAAAAAAAAAAGATATAAAATAAGTAAAACTATTATCCAAAGTATTTTATTTCATATACAATTTAATTATTAAATATATTATTACATAACCTAACAATTGATCAACTGACAGATAATAATATTCTTTTTGTTATAACGCCAATAAATGAACGTATTATTAATATAGTATATGAAAATACATTGTGGAACATTCATCTTCAACCTAATTTCCAAGTCCGCGTACTATCGATTAACCAGGTTGAAGCTCAATAGAATGATTTCCTCAATGAAGATTTCCTTTATAATTATAAACAAACCCCTAACCCATATGGTGTAGGGTTGAAGACCCACTTGACTCCGTAGATGATATGTTTATAAACGTGTCATGTTATTTATCAAATTTCAACACTTAGGTTGTTTTTTTTTTCAAAAATAAAAAATCTTAATAAATTAACTGTTATGTTCAAATTTGTAAACCCTTAATAAAAATACCCCACAAAAACAATAATTCAATAAATTAAGTCTTCAAAGTCAGTATATGAAAAAAAGCAAGCCTTAATTTTAGTATTTAGTTAATCGGTCTTGTAGTTTGAGAGTATTCAAGCCTTAAAGCTTGCAAAACCAAAAGCTCAATCCATGAACCTCCATCACATTAATCTTAATGTGATGGATCACGTTAATCTTAATAGCCAGCAGGACTACGGTGGCAGACATTGCACGCATACATTTATAATATTGTTATCTGCCTTTTAAACATTATTTCATTCAATTAACCGATGAGGGAAGATTTTTCTAATGTCGGATCTTAGACCATATTATGAGTTTCATACTTGAGTTAATTTTAAGGTGCATTTCAAATACTATGATTTCATCATCAGCAGTATTCAAACAATTAATTTAAAGAAAGAGACAATAAAAAAAAAACGGTTTGTAATTGGGGCGTGTGTTTATCCAATGTCAAACATATAATTTGAAATTAATTGAAGTATTATGACAAGACAATTATTTTAGTTTTACACAATACATAAAGTACAAGATGTTTCAGATCTACATACCTCCATGGCTAAAGTCTTGTCCATCAGACAAGGCAAATGTTTGAATTTAAGGTAGTTGAATTCGAATCCGAAGTTGTTTTAATCCGATGTTGGTCGTTTTGTGGTCCATTGTACAAAATGTTTGAATTATGATCAATATTTAAATGACCTCTGTAGCGTGGCCACAAGGCGAGATGAAACGACATGTGTGTGTCTGTAATCACTCTAGCGGTCACAGTTTTCATTTTATCGGAATGAAATTTGGTAATTGAGGCGCTTTTGGTATTCAAAAAGTCAAGTTCGTTAATGGATAAAATCGGACAAGGGGAAAGGGGGCGTTTAAAGGGAGGGGAAAACACAAAATTTGACATATTTCCCTTAATATTTGAAAAATCGAAAAATTTATAAGAAGTAAAGTTGTAGGTACTAAGTTTTACTGTAATTTTGTTTCTTATCATTTTTTCTGTGACACTAATATTTACAGAAAAGAGTGATTTATGTATTCTAAGGAAATTCGCTAGGTTAAAGCAGCTCCTGCGTAACGAATTTTTTATAGTTGAAATTTTTCTTGAAAAAATACAATTTATATTCAAAAATTAAATCGTTAGCACCAAAATTGATTTGCTTTTTTGTGATTAGTATATTTTTACAGATTAAAAATCTACAGAGATTGAAAGTGGGTACAATGACTTATTCTGTTCTCTCGCGGCATCACTAGACTTGTGTTAAATGTAACCGGAACACTTTGTACATGATATATGAAATCTATATGTGTGATTAATTTTCATAAAAATATGGATTAAGTAATCATACATTATTTTAAAGTACAAAAAAATATCTTTGTTTTTTTAGTACCAACATGGCCTCTAAACGTTCTTTTAATTTCTAAAAAATGTTTTTGTTTTTTATTTTAATTTTATTATTATTTAAAATACAAAACATTTTTAATAGACCGCACATTTTAATTGTTTGTTTATTGATAATTGCATATGTTGTGTTTTGTCAAGCTTTATTTAATGGAAAAATTGATTATAGTGAAACCTCTCTCATCAATCAAATTCATACATTCGATCACAAACACCTAAAAGAGTACACCATGTGTGTTCGAAATCTTTTCCAATAGAGAATCAATGTTAAATATTATTTATTACTGGCTGTCCGTGTGGTTACTGTGTGAAGTCAGTCAGTACACATGTAATGAGAGTGGGTTAAATATGTTCATTGATTTCTTAACTTTAGTATGTGCATCACAAAATCCCTACTCTTAAATGACAAACAAACAACCATACGCATACAGTATACCTATAGACTATCCAGATGTTTGCATGCCTGAGATGACTCTCATTACATGTGTACTGACTGACTTCATACAGTAACCACACGGCCAGCCAGTAATAAATAATATTTAACATTGATTCTCTATTGGAAAAGTTTTCCAACACACACGGTATATATTATGGACCAAGTATTTTAATAGGGCATTATTCATAAAGTCCAGACAGTTTGAAAAATGCCCAATATGAGTAGATCGATTTTGGCAATTCACGAACTTTCCCAGTTTTAGGTCTAAAACACAAACACAAAATTTCAAACTCACTATCACTTTTCGATTTTGATTTGTCGTGAACAGAGTTGTCGTGAGGGGCATGCGAAATTGGACTAATTTGAGCATTGTGTGAACATATACAACTTCTCTCCGATTTCTCTAATTTTGTATATGAAAGAAGTTTAACTGTACAGTGACATACAATTTGTATTGTTTAAAAATATTTTTTCCATTATGTATGTTCATAAAAGACTCAAGGTATCCGCCGCATGTAATAATGTTTTTCACAAACTGTTCATGATCAATTTTTTTTAAGGTCCTTTTGAATTACGTAACAGAAACAAAAAACTAAACGTTTTTTTAGTAAGTATGTGGCTATAAAATTTATTTTACGTGACATAAAAATCAATTTTGTATTGGTACTTTGACGCAAAATTTATGGGATCCGATTGTGTGATAAGTTGATTCTCCAACAGAAGAAACCTAGTAAAAACCCACCTATAGAAATACATAATAAGATTCGTGGAACATTTCTGTACACTTTCAAAATTCAAACCGTAATAGAATAGAAATCCAGTTAACCGTATTAGTTTAAACCGAATCCAATTCGGCTAATTAAATAAACCTTGAAAGATGGTAATTTATTTTTAAAAAAAGTTATATTTGTATTGCTATAAAAACAACACACTTCGACCATAAGGTCCATTGTGATGCCTAATGATGTGAGGATGTGAGTGGAGGACAAGGAATTTTGTGTGTAAGCTAGAAATTGGTAGGATATGCGGCTGCAACCGCCTATGATAAGAACTATGTCGATAATCATCTGGAGTTCGTGAAGGAAATTGCAGAAAACCTTCACAAGCAAAGCCGGTTACTTCGTTCTTGTCCATACGCCGACAGTTTAGTTAATTAACCCCCCCCCCCTTTTATATTTTTTAATAATTGACAAATTGCCGATGTCAGGATTCGAACGCATAACCTCCCCGTTCCAAATACACACAACGCCTTTACAAGCGCGGCTACTTGGCTGGTCTGTGTAAAATGTTTGTAGGTATACATGCTTCAAAACAGTTTGATTTACAAAGTCAAAATGAACTTGGCAATACCGTGAATTTCGGTCACAAATCGGTCACAGAACTTTAACATTCTTATTTTTCTAGGAATATTTTCGAATTTCATGATAAGATCATCTAAATGATACTTTGGTAAATTTCACTACTATTTATTATTGTTGACATATGTTTCAGTCTATTTATGATCATTTTCAAAACAACTACTGAAAGATTTAGATAGATAGGTAAATCTTGGGGTATGAAAAGTATTGCATTGGCCAATTGTGCTCTCCCTTTTACATTAGTCTAACGAGGTTAGCAAGGTTTTTCCATGTCTTGGCAATAGCTAGATGCTTGCTTCAGATTTTTCTATTCGAGGTAAGAAGCACCGAATATCTTGTATCTGCTGTAATCCAGAGATTTGTAGTTAAAGATGACCGCACAATCTGCACATAATGGATCTATTGTGAAGTCCTATTGTGTAGATTTTCCCAAGTTTTTGGTATATTTTCCCAGTGATCACGATGTTTAAAGTCGATCCAATCGTTGCACACTTGTTGAAAGACTTACATACAAAGTTAAATAAAAAACTCTCCATCTAAATAAAATCAACTTTTAACCCCCGTACTCCACAATTGGGGTGAGTCAAATACAAATACTGGTAATTCCGGTAAACCTAATGAACATATTATCATTGTCTTTAAATAAAATTCATTTCGGAAAAACTATTCGATAATTTTCCTCAATCAATAGCATAAAAATTTTGCCAATATATATATATATAAATACCATATATTTGATAAAATAATAAGGGGTTGTCTCACAGTGGTTTATACATGTATTCATCAAATCAACCCCTATATATATATATATGGTCTAATCAAGCATTTCTATACTTTATTAGGCCTGTATTTACCAAAAAGTTACCCCCTATACAATGTGTGTACACACGTATTTAGCATATATATTTTTTCGGAAATCGAATTTTTTTTCCGATGAATGTTAGTGACAATCAGAGCCAATCAATAATTACCCGAATTACCCGGACGAATGAGTGAATATTTGCTGGTTTTTAGTTGGAAAAATTTTGTTATTTCGTGTAAAAATAATGAAACTATACGACAAATAGAATAAAAAGGGAATTAATTAGAATGTTTTTATATGCTTGATATATCAGTTTAGATGGACATAGTATATTCATATACAGGGTGTCCCCCTCCTCCCTCCCTTTACGAAACGGTTATTAACGGAATCTTTTTGGAATTCCACAAAAGCGTTTAGGTAAATCAGTTTTATTAATTCAAGTGAAATTTTGTAAACAATTTTAAAAAACTCCTCGACACATTGAAGTGATTATGATGGGTCCTTTCCAGCTCTTCCATTTCTTAAACGCCTTGTGTGTGTTCTAAAGCTACAAAGTGATTTCAAGTACATTATTGGGCAAAATCGATCCAAGCTTTCTTCCATTAGAGGGAGGGGGTGTCTCTATTGTGTGTGTGTGTGTGTGTTCTAAAGCTAAAAAGTGACTTCAAGTTCACGAATGGACCAAATCACTCCAGACATTCTTCCACTAGAATGGAATATTTCAATTGTGTGTATTCTAAAGCTTAAATGTGAGGGAAAATCTCGATTGTGTGTGTTTCATAGTTTAAAAAGTATGTGCAAATTAATGGGCAAAATCGGTTCCTGCATTCTTCGCCTAGAGATGAAAATCTCTATCTTGAAAAGCAGTCCTGCTTTCGAAAATAAACAACTTTTGTTTGAAACATTTTGTCATAAACTGGATAGCTTTGCCGTAATATCAGCTGAAACATCCGTAATTATTCTTGAGTACTACACGTCTTATTTTCATGCATCTATGAATCTTTAGAAGTAAAATAAACAATGCATATACACTATATAGACAGGATAATTGATGAGCACAGTATATACAGAATATTTAACCAATTAACTCAGTTAATTGTTATTTTAGAACTACAATTAACGGGATTAAAATGGGACCGGATTTGATTCGCCTGGGACTCTGCAAGGCATGATGTTAAAAACATAAATACGAATAGATATATTATATCTTAGCAATGCCGATGATTGCCGACTATCAAATAGCCGATCGTTACAAAAAACGTGACTTTGTGTATAAAATCTTGTATAGTCTCGCTATCTTCACATCAAGTCGATTCGGATAATAGAAATTCGAATAATTATTTAATAGTAGAAATTTTTGATTGTTGAATTCGTTTAAACATTCTCAAAAATTCGATTCAAACTAAAGTGGACCATGGACAGTCTGTATTAAAACAATATTACATGTGTAAGGGTTTACAACAATTTTATTTATGAGGGTTGTGCCAGTCGCATAATAAACATGAGGTCACAATTTGAATATCTTAATTCGTATCAAAAACAAAATACTCTTATGTTTATCTTAGAATAATTATACGTTACATAATTTATTGTATACTAAAATTATACTATGTATACAGAGTAACTAGGACCAAGGACCAAGGGCCAACACTCATCATCCTGCCAGCATTCGTTACAGATATGTTTATTTTTTTAAATTTACTCTCGACTTTCTGTTTTTGTTTTTTAACTTGTATGTATTTGACATATTTCTTTTTTAAATCATGTAGATTGTGTTTAGTCTCAGTCTGACCGTCACTGACGTCATTTTATGGTTGAAACTAAAAGAAAGGAGATTCAGGAGACCAAATTCAACATCTTTCAAGAAATATGTAGTTGAGCTTCTAATACTTAACCGTCAGAATACTATACTTAGACCAGTCCAAGTGGCCAAGCAGTCTAAGGCGTTATGTCTGCGGAGTATGCCTACTTGGAAACTGGGAGGTTATGGGTTCAAATCCTGACATCGGCAGTTTGTCAATTATTAAGAAAAAAAAAAGGGACTGTTAATAGGGAATATGCATGAAAATTTGTTTTCACATTTATTATCAGAATATGAAAATACTGTTAATACTGTAATAATATTTCAAAACGAAATTAAAATCCGACAAATATCAAGGAAACTATAAGCTTTTAAATATTATTATCTGTCTCTTTCTTGCAAAAATACTAAAAACGGAGTTTTACTTGTATTTTAAATGGTGAAAGTGTAATATGACGTCACATAACATATCAAGAGAGCTATCACTCTCTTTGTCTAATCGGGAATTTCAATCATTCATATCTCGCTTACTTTTAAAGTTATTTAAAAAGTAATTTTACCTTGATATTTGTCAAGTAAACATGCTTCAATTCAAGTGAGTGACAAAAATTTTCATGCATATTCCCTATTGACTAAACTGTCGGCGTATGAGCAAGAACGAAGTAATCGGCTATGCTTGAGAAGCTTTTATGCAGTTTCCTTCAAGAACTCCAGATGAATATCGGTATAGTTCCTATCATAGTCAGCTGCAGCCGCATATTCTACCAATTCCTAGTCTATACATAAAAATTCCTTCCACTCCACTCACAACCTCACATCCTTAGGCATCACAATGGACCTTATAGTCGAAGTGTAGCCCGTCCAGGGCAGTCTCTGCAATCTATTTATCTATACTACACTAATGCCCATTTTCCATTTTGAATCTGAAATCTAGGAGTCCACTGAAAAATCTCGATAAACATGTCAAACTCACTATTGACTGAGTGCCTGGACATTCAAGAATTGATGGATAGATGTTGAATTAGCCAGAATGGCTCCGCTAAACGGCCCACAGCCGTTTATCAATAAACATACGCACAAAATCAATCTCATATAGGGAATGATCTCTGCAAATTTTGTCATGAAGAGTAGGAACCATGAATTCACATTCTGTATGAATGAGAAAGTCTCTCTCTCTCAAAAGAAGCTATCATTTAGGAGATATCTAGATATCTAGAGATAGATATCCTAACGTTTATAAAGACTATAGGACTTCTGGAACACTTTTGAAGGAAAAGAAGTACACTAGATCATATTGATCGCGGTACAAAAGTTCTTTATAAGACTTGCTCCTAATTCGAATCTAATTCAGTTCTATTCCTTGTAGAGACAAATTCGCTAAAATGAATGGCTTATATTCGATAGATAGATAGATAGATAGACGGTAATTGTAGTATAATTAATAAATTAGAATAATAATACTAATAAGTTTTATCTGCAAGTAATAAATAAATAATTCTAGGTGTTCGAGAAATGAATCACTATTAATGGGCAATAATAATGGTTGCATGTTCCGGTAAAGTGTCTGTAAATGACTACCAAATTGATGTTGTTACAAGTTAAAAAGGGATCTATTATTGTTAATAATAATAATGTAAAGATACCCTGAGGCGGATCACATTCAAAGTGTGAAGAATAATCATATACGTACCAAGTATCGTTTCGAGTGTAGTATAATACTATACCTCTAATATAGTACCTATCTATCTATCTCTAAAGTAGTAATAATATGTGCTCTAATTGTGTATTGCTATTAAATTATTCACAACGTTCTACAATCTATACGAATCAAACACTACTTATTACTTGCGTATTCTTTAAAAACTATTGTCACTGATTTACCATGTAATCATTCGTGTTTAGTCGAAGAAAAACGACAGGTCTTAGCGGGATATATATTCGAGATTTGAGGAAAATTGATCAGGTCATGAATTATACTCAAGTTGATTTTCTATAAATACATTTTTCGATTTTTTTTTTTGTAATATTAAGAGAGATATTCTATATTTTGTATTTTCTTTCTCCAAGCCATCCTTGACCGATTCTATTCATTCACGAACTTGGTCCTTCAAACACCAAAAGCATATCAGATACGAAATTTCGATCGAACTAAAATTGTGACTGTTAAAGAGTTGTATAAAACATGTAAAATAACCATTCTAGCGGTCACAGATTGTCATGAAGATTAATAAGATACAAGTTATTAAGAAATTAAGAATATGTTTATGTAAGCCAGGTGATTTCTTGCTCTGGAAACCAGGATGAAGAGGTCCTAGCAAGGTTGTACGGCTTCATGTGTTTAAGTCAGACCTACTTCAAACTATTTTGAAAATCAAAGTTTTTGACGCCTGCATTACTCTGATTCTAACGTATGGATGTTAAATGCTCGCTTTGAACAAGAAACACATCGAAAAGCTCTCGACTTGCCAGCGAAAATGAAACGTCATATGCTATAGTCTTAACCTTAAAGATAAAGTCAGCAAAGCGAAAAGTTACAAAAGTTAGAGTTGTGTATCTTTCAAAAATGCGCGGACTGTAAATGACAGGTGGTTCAAATTCCAACGATCTGGTTATCTATCGATGGAAAAAGATGTCGTGGTAGATAACATAATAAATGGGCAGATCCATTTAGGAGATACGCCGGGAGCTGTTGGATGAGATTGACCCACGGCCGATGGGTCTAGTCAAATGTACTAAAAATACTTCCAATAATTTAATCTGACTTGCTGTCCAGGCTACATATCCTTTTGATAAGGGTCGTTGGCTTTTATTATTATTAATTAAGATCTACAGTCGAAACCGGCTATACCTACGTCGTTTTACGACTAAATGATAAGGTCCCGGCCGAATCCCTATATATTCACCTATGTAAACATGTCGCCTATAACAACATCGGATAAAGCGACATATCAGCGACGAACCTATATAAAAATTTATCGGCTACAATGACCAACCGTCATACTTTTTCAGTAAGTAAGGAGGATTATTTTGTCTTATTATTAGCTACGCACGTACCCCTCACCTCTTGCGCGCTCTGTGCCTTTTCAACTATCGTATCTAGCGTCCTTATTTATGTGGTCCCTTCAATGTCTTTATATTCGGTTTCGACTGTATTTCCAAAAGAGAAGTAATGTACTTAATAAAGATTATTAAAATAGTCAAAGAGAACTCTAGATTTTTTGAAATTACATTTCAAATTTTGCCCCAATTTCTAGAACAATTATTTGTATTTGATAAATACGTATTTCGACTACAATGTAGTCATCATCAGTATGAATTAGCTAATCGTAACTATCTCTGGGATATGTTGCTTGTTGCTAATTTGGTGCGTGTCTAGGAATTGGGGCAAAATTTGGGACAGCTCCTGCATAACAAATTTTGTAACTTGTGTCGTGAAAATCAATAATATCTACAAGGTGTAAATAGATGTGCTCGTAAATAAATGCACCGTGTACACAGATATAGTGTATATGTTCAATTATTATAAACATATAATTTGAGTGATTTATTTTTCATAAATCAATAAATTGTTTGTGTATTTGTAAATAATTTATGTTTCATGATACGCTTCAGTGGTTAATTCAAGTAATTATACTTTTAAATATATTGATTTTGTGTTTGATTGATGTGTGGAGGAGACACAGAGGTGAACGAGATGTAATTATATTTATTCAATTAATTACATTTCAATTGAATAGTTTTTTCAAAAATATTTTAATCAGATTGGTTTGGTGTGGTGTTGTATTGTTCATTTTTTTTTTGACATTTTAAAAAAGAAATTTCAAAAAAAAAAAAAAACCCAATTAATTGTACATTAATTGGAAATTAATTTTTTTATAAAATAAGTGTTTATGTAATTTCTTTTCCAAATAAATTACGCAACGATTATTCTCTGCATACACTCTGAAAAAAAGATGTGATATTATCGTTAGAACTAAACCATTATAAGATTTTCTTTAGTAGCAATTTAATATTTTACCTTGAAAGTTGCAATGTATAGTATACTTTAAAGGCCTTGATTACTGGGAAAATATACATCCAAGAGGCTCTCCATCGATGCACGTAGTCTGAACAGGATACAACTTCGAAAGGTTGCCGTATTCATCACCGGACATTATCACCTACCAAAACATCTGCACATAATAGTACTCCACAATGGATCCATTATGTGCAGGCTGTGCGGCGAAGAGGAAGAAAAATTCAATCACCTCATCTTTAACTGCGAATCTCTCGGTTAGATAATTAAATAGATTTTAGAGGCTGCCCTGGACAGGCTACACTTCGACCATAAGGTCCATTGTGATGCCTAAGGATGCGAGGATGTGAGTGGAGTGGAAGGAATTTTTGTGTAGAGGCTAGGAATTGGTAGGATATGCGGTTGCAGACGACTATGATAGGAACTATGCCGATATTCATCTGGAGTTCGTGATGGAAACTGCAGAATACCTTCTCGAGCATAGCCGGTTACTTCGATCTTGTCTATTCGCTGACAGCTATTAGTCAATTAACCGCCACTTTTTTTTCTTAATAATTGATATACTGCCGATGTCGGGATTCGAACCCACAACCTCCCAGTTTCCAAGTAGGCATACTGCGCAGACATAACGCTATTAGACCGCTCGGCTACTTGGACTGGTAATCTCTCTATTACAGCAGATACAAAATATTCGGCGCATCTCCCCCTGAATATATGAACCCTTTCATGAAACCTGATAAGCAAGTTCCTGGCTATTGCTAAGATACTAGAAGGAGGAGGACAATAGGCCATAAGTTCAAAGTGCAGTACATTATATACCCCAAGATATATCAATCTATTTATCTACTTGTTATAAACATACCAAGGATCTTTCCAAGTAAAATGTTAAATAGCTACTAAGGGAAACCTTACAATGGCTTAGACCTTTTATGTAACTTTTACTTCTTTTTTTTTGGAGACAATTAGATAACATGATCCTTTTTACATTTTTGTGGGATAATATTTTTTGCGAAATTTTGACCAACTGATAGATAGCGGTAACTAAATTGATAATTAATATGCTTCGATAATAATATATTAAAATTAAGTTCTAATAAATTAATTTCAATATGAATTAAATTAAATAAATGACTTCTATACACAAATTAATTTGGAAATGGCATACTTTCTTACATAAAAATTTCTAAAACTAGAACATTTTATTGAAATTATTCATTTCCAAAATATTCATAGGACCACTAACCTGATTTCTCATTTTACTTTCAAACTTATAGTATCTTCTAATTTTAAAGAAAAAAAATGACAACTAACTGAGTTAATTACTTAAATACTCGACATATACTCGATCGAGTTCCTAATCAATGCGTGGAATATTTATGTTAATTTTTAAACACGCACAAATGTATAAAAGTACAGTACAGAGCTGATGAAATTGGTTATTGGTTATTAAAAAAGAAACATTTTTTGTTTTTAAATTTTTATCGTATCTCTTACGGTTTTAAAGATAGATATTCACGAACCGATTTTGCCTAGTACACACAAAATTTCATCTAGTTATCTCTTTTCCTTTTCGAGCTATCGTGTTTATGGACAAGCGGATATGCGGAAATCGACTAATTAGGTCGTAACAAACTGTTGCAAAGTCGGGACTTATCCCCATTATAAGCTACATTATGGGCCAAGAAGGAAAATTTTTGCAAACATGCAATGCTGGAATTGAACAAAACCTACGTCAAACTTGTCTTTTAATCAAATTTCACCCTCCTTGATTGACTCGACTTTTCGCTATTCTATAAAAAACCTACCTAACATAATTCCACCATTAAATTTCCTACATTTTTGTATTGGAAAATTAATTTGATAAAAAGTGTTTCAGTAGTTCTTGATATTTTTTTTTTCATAAATTTCACGCATAAAGTATATTTTATTTACATGAAAATTTCCAAGAGATTTATACATGGGTCCTGATACCAACCAACTGATAAAACTTACCCGTTTTATGATACGTGTATATTCGGGTGTACTATACAATCCTTTTCACAAAAGAAACAACAGTCATTAGAAACTAAAATTTAACATATATATACTTTGCAAGCCTAAGTACAATTTGGGCAAACATGCCAAATTTAACTAGCCAAATGATAATCAAAATCTTATATGTATTTAAGTTTTTTTGAAAATGATCAGGTCATGAATAGTCCAGTTGATTTTCTACAACTTTACTACGAATATATTTTTCCTTTTTTCTGATTTTAAGCGCAATATTCTTTATTTTGTGTTTTTTTCTCTCTCTAAACCATCATACTTTTTCAGTAAAACAAATCATTATATTAAACCCAATTCTAATGAATATTGACATAAGAAGGATTATTTTGTCTAATTATTAGCTGTGCACTTCTTCCGACCCCACCCGCGTTTCTTGCGCGTATTGTGCCATTTCAACTATCGGATATAGCGTCCTTAGTTATGTGGTCCTTTCAATGTCATTATATCCGGTTTCGACTGTATAATGCTTATAACAACTATCGGATATAGCGAATCTTGTCGGACTGAAGTAGAAGAGGGAGCACAATGGACCATAAGGTCGAAGTGCTCTACTTTTTAGACCCCAAGATGTATCTACCTATCTATCTATCAGATATAGCGTCCTAATTAAGTGGTCTGTGGACTGTATGTATATATATACATGTCTGTAGCTACTTTCGCAGTTTTACTGACCGGAATGGAATTTATTATGAATTCTTAGTTATTCTTAAGAAATTCGCTAAGTTGACGCAGCTCCTGCGTTCCGGATTTTTTCCATATGGCTCAAATTAAAACAATACCTTTTATATATGGCTCAAATTAAAACAATACCTTGTATATGTTCAGTCAAATAACAATTTGCTTTAATTTGTGATTGACTTACCATTGATGTATATAGAACAGCTTTGAAGCTTTTAAGCTAATCAGTTGTATAGTTGAAATTATATATGTATGTATATATAAATAGTACTCGTGTAGTGAGTGTATATATGTATATAAGTATATACTCGTAGTCATATAAGTATTTTATGCGTTATATAAAACCCTTACGGTACAGTTGAGACCCATTAAAACTGATTATTGATGTTGATAACGCTTATCTAACAACCATTTAATTGAAACCTAATTTGTTGACTTTTAGATTTAAGTAGAGTGTATTGTGGCATCTTCTCTTCCGATACCAATTACAACACACCAACCATGATATCAGATATTCAGTGATTGTCTTTGTGTGTTTTAAATCGAAACAAATTATATACATAGAAAATTGGTTAACCTATCATAACTTTTGATAAATAGACATAAAAACGTTCGTTGAAGTTTTCCGAAAACTTTTAGTTTTCTAAATATAATTGTAATCTTTAGCATAGAAGAGGAAATTTTGTAAGCTTACTAAAACTAATGCAAACCAAAGGACTGATTTTAATGAGGTGTTTTATTTGAAGACTGGTTTAATCGAAATAGTTCTATGTTTAATGAGAATCTGTTCAGCTGTTTCAACCCTCCTCAAGATCATCAACTCTTTTGATAGTTGAAGTACAGACCTAATAATTGTTATCAATTATTATACAATTCAACTTTTCCATTAAACACTGCGTATAAAAAAAACTACATATATTTAATAATAAAAAAATTATAAAAATAAAATGATGACTATTGTAATATACAGAAGAAATGAAATAGCTGCATAACGTTTAATGGGCCGGATATGCTTAATGTCAGAAGTGTTTCATTATGAATATTAAAAAGATTCTTTGGTGACATCGTGTCCAACGCACCTTTTTCAGGTATCATTTACTTCATAAAAATGACAAAAATATATGAAAAAACAAAACATTACCAACTAAAATAACTGTCATATGTGCAGTACCTACTTCACTCGTGTCTAAAGTATAAATACATTACCCATCATCGATCAGTAGCAGAAAGTAAGACCAGTCTTGTCGACTCGTACTCTCAACAGTCAAAGATTAGGTTTTTTGGTTTTGCCAGCATCAAATATGGCTCCATATCTTTACTTATGTAACGTACATAAGTTGACATTAAACTCAATAATACTTTCATAACCTCGACGTAAAAACAAAGGTGTTATAAGTTTGAAATCTTTTTCTGTCAGTGTATCTGTTTGTGGCATCGAAGCTCCCAAACGGATAGACCGATTTCAATGCGACTTTATTTGGCTTTATTTGATCAGAAGGAAAAGAATGACAATGAGCAAACAACGGATTTCTTCGTTCAATTTTGCTTTTCTGTGTCGTCAAAATTCTTGAGAGCTTTAGTGCTTGTATATACTCTCTAGTGGATAAATTAGAAACTAGAGCTAGTAGGTTTAAGTTTCCTTCCCCAAACTCCGTGGCATACTCTTCGGTCGACAAGTTTCGTGGTCGCACTCTGGTAAATATCATTAAAACTACTGCCAGTAGGTCTAAATATCAAACTCCACCCCTTCCAGAGATCCTAATAGGCTTTTAGATGACGTTTTTTGTCCAGGCAGTTCGAGATCTATAGATTTTTTCACTCATTCAAAATTGATGGCAAAGAACAATCTCCGATAGTTCCTGCTGTCGAATTATGACATTTATTATTTTATCCATATATATTTATTTGTGTATACTTAAGCGTCAACATTACGATGTTTGTCCAAATTCCTTTCGAAAGGAATTTGGACAAACATCGTAATGTTGACGCTTAAGTATACACAAATAAATATATATGAATAATAACTTCGACAGAAGTATACTGGCTAAATAAATAAAAATAAGAATGATATGAAAAGGTTAGCTGTTACGTCACAGTCGTCTTTGGTGAAGCGGAAGCATAGTGGACTAGATATCCAGAGGCCCGAGGTTCGATTCCTGGTTGACGAGTTAATTTTTTCATATCAGTATTTAATTATTATTTTATCGTTTATCATTGTTCAAAAATTTCTGCATTCCATTTGTGTTATACGCAAAATCGTGCAATTTATCCCAAAACAACGTATATATACATATATATCGGGTAAATTTTTAATGAAAAATCAAAATACTTGTTGGAATGCGAGAATATGCGATATGGATGTTGTTGATTGCACCCACATATACATGTCGACAACGACATATCGATGTTGGGCAATAGAATACTCTGAACATACACGAGACCTAATACAACACGAACAAGTTCGAGGGTTGATTTAAAGTTTCACATACAAATGAGCGAGCCAAGCTACCAACTAGCGCTGAAGATGCCAATATATAGGTTTATGAATGAAATGTGTACACACTACACGTATTCACAAACCCACCTTATACACACTCACACATAGCTCCATCTTTCTCATTCCACGCATTACCTTCTACTGTTCGACATCCTCCCTCTCATTCCTTTTCCTCGCATCGCATCGCAGTCTTGTTAAAATCTATATGCAGCTATATCACAACTAATAACCTCCATATGTATATGAACGGACTATTGTATCGTATAGAGGAGGTTTATGTGGAGAACATTAGCGCCGCAGAGTAGCGTAAGCAGAGTAGTGGAGGGTAGACTGAAGCCTGCAAGTAGGCCTTTCTAGGCATTTTTACCGACCCCTAGATTAGATTTGATTCGAGTCAGAAGGTAGTCTTATAAAGATCTTTTGTACCGCGACAAGTTTGATCTCGACCGACCCCTAAGGAAGCTATCCGCTCAACCTCTTCTATCTTCTACCACATCTGGTTTGTTTCCACTAACCCTGTGTTCGCAGTCGAACCTACCCGTCCAGAAAGACGCATGGTAGAGTTCCAGTTTAATTGTTTTAGATGCCTAATTCTAGGCTAGATAGTAGATACCTCATCCAAGTTCTGTAAGGGCATTCTGCCAGAATGTAGAAGATCGTATCTTCCGCCCCGTGACAGGCCAGATCGCACTGTCTTTCAAGCTCATAAGGATGCAAAGACCAGTAAGCACTCCAGCCAGAAGATTTTTCTGTATATGAAAAGACTATTTTTTTGTGAATATTCAAGCACTTTGATCATTATTTTTAACCCCCGATGCAAACCGAAGGGTGTTGAAGTCTTTTCCTGTCTATGGTATCGAAGTTTCCAAACAGATGGACCGATTGCAATGCAGTTTTATGTTTGATGAAAGGGTGTTCAACCGTTCAAAGATCATCAACATTTTTCCTAGTTGGTGTAGGGACCTTTAAGAAGTGGAAAGAAGTATTGAAATACTATATAAAATTCCTAACCGACGCTCCCACTTTTTAACCGATTATAATCACTTCTTTGTATCGGAGGTTTTTAAAACAGTTTATATCTTTCTTTTATGACGAACCACAGTTCATTTATATATGGAGGATAGAGAACATAACGTACGGTACGTACAGAGTGAGTATACGTTATACATACTTAGTGATTGTACAGACAACACGAATCTATTGGGGTTAGTTTGTGTTGAAGTAAGCAGTTCGGTTTCAGGGCACGTTGAATGTCCGTGTGAACACGTCCATCCAGAAATATTGTTCTGGGTCACAATGTGCACTCTGATGATGACGAAGGACAACCCGAACCTATCTTCAATCAATTTTTTTTTTTTATAAACATATCATAAATTTTCCATCAATTATCATGGACATCATCGTCGCATAGCCACGTTTTTCTCAGTTTATTTTCTATTTTTATGAAAATACTTTTGTTTGTGTATATAAATTGAATGATGTCATTTTCGGGCCGTAAATGGTTCGGTACTTCTGATGTTTATTTATTTTAGAACAATGGGTACTTCAGATTTATTATATTATTCAATGATATTCTATTTTTAAACTATGACACTGTCGAAAACAAAGTACTTTTCTTAAGGGCACTCGAGTTTAGCTTGCGAAGAATTGGCGGGCTATAGGTGGCTGATGTCGATTTGTGTTAAATCTATTTGATTTTTGAAAAAATGTCTCGAATAAAAGGTGCTCGTCATAAGAAAATCAAAAACTTTTGTTCTAAACATTTTTTTCGAAAATCGAATAGATTCGCTGTCAATTATATCTGATTATTGTGTGGGGATTATCTCAGAAACTATTGATGCATCTTTTGACTTTAAAGTGTTTCCGAGTGTATACGCTCATCAGAATACGATCAAAATTGGGAAAACAGGTTGACATCTTTCAGCTATTGTCCAAAAGGATGTAGAAATTTGTTTAGAGAAATCTCTATATCTAATGCTCAAATACAATAATAAAGACTGAAATGCTGTTCTATCCGGTACAAATTATGGGTAATACAAATTGTGGTCAATTACGTTACGCACTTTCTGACCAAATCTGGAAGAGATATAAGAGTTATATCTTTTCCCCCAAAAACCTTGTACTTTACTTTACTAGCGTCCTTCTTATATTTTGATGAAAATCTTTAGGAAAGAAGAAAATAAGATTTCTAAGAGGTTCTAAATAACTATTTTGAAGTTCTGTTCAATATATATTCTCCAGTTTATTTTCATCTGTAACACTATATATCAAACCATAGAGAATAACTATATACTTATAGTTTCTATGGTTATAAAAATAACTCGAAGCCCTTCTAGTACCAGAAAGAAGTGGAACTTTTTTTGAATTAGGATGCGTATCACAACATTACACCTTTTTTTGCAATACCCTTGCAGCCGCATAGTTGCAAGCTCTTAAAGTCTTACTTGTGCTATGACCTAAACATACTTTAAAGTAAAGAAATTTTATCTAATTTCTTTCCACAAACTATCGAAAAACTGAAACAAATTTCACCATTTTTGTAAACAACTAGCTATATTACCGCTATATTACCGGCTCCCGTCATTTAAGACTAAAAACCTCAATGTGATTTCCCACCGCTTCCACTACTTCAAATAGTTATCGAAACTTCCACCAAATTTCTATTTCTGCGGAACGATTTCGATCAAAAGCTTACTCTAATGATTTTAAAAATTTTATACGTATTTAAGACATTGTGTATTTTTGTCACCAGAAAAGCCGTTTCTTGTTGCAAATCTGGTGGTCTAATGATCCGTCGAAACATCACAGTTTTGGTGGGACAATTTTGATCAAAAAAGCTTATTTTTAACCTCCAACGCAAAAAGAGTGGTGTTATAAGTTTGAAGTCTATGTGTGTCTAACTGTTGCATCGTAGCTCTCAAACGTGTGGACCGATTGGAATGTGGTTTTTGTTTATTAGATAGCTGGTTTCCTTGCAGTGATTGTTAAGATTATCAAATCTTTTCCAAGATGATGTATAGGAAAAGTTGGTGTTTTTACATATAAATTTGGTGGAGGTAACGGGAAGTTCTTATTATGTGTCATATGATTGCGTTGGGGTTTTTTTAAACTTGACTCTAATAATGAAAACTGTTCAAATAGAAGATATGGTGTGATTTATGATGAAAATCCTAAAACTCACACGGTAGAACTCCAATTATCCGGATCGCTTTGCGAAAAAATGCCGTATTCAAGTGAGAACCTCTATTTTAGGATCGAGAAAATCGACAGTTTACCTTCATTCGACTATTTTCCATGATTTATACAATCAGTGGAATCGAGTCTGGTCTCAATTGATCCGAATAACTGGAATTCGACTATGCTGTCTATACCAACTACGTTATAGTCGGTAGATGTAAAACTAAAAAGTAGAGACTAATAATAATAATAAGAGTTGTATGTATATTTATTAAAAATACAGTAAAATGTATTTATTTGCGCAATGTTAAGCTGTCAGTTCATGTAACCGAACACAACAAACACCACATTGAACATACATACTAAGATACATACACAAATACGAAGACGAATACGAATATGAGATAACACAACGTTGAGTCCGTCGTACACACAGCCAGCTACACAACACAGCTAGTGTTTATTCGATCCAGCGAGTACGTGCATAGAATACGTTGATTCGATTTCACGTGGCCGTATTTTACCAGCACCAATCGGTGATAGTTTTAGGCGGAGTTAAATACTCCCACGCATTGTATGTTGTGTACCGCCCTCATTTACAGTTCATCCGCCTTACTTGTCTGCACGATCATGTTCAAATTCAGTTTGTTGTTGAACATACATAATAGAACGTAGAGCGTTATCAGTAGTTGTGTGACAACGTATATCGTTAACATTAACGATTTGTGTACGAAACATCGATACGGACACCGAACAACCTAATAAAGAAAACATACGAATCGTTTTGTTTCACTGTGTCATGATTCAAATCGATTAGGAAGGGAAAATGTGATTTGTTACTCAGTTCTTCGTCGTTTTTGTTGTTGTTGTTTTTCTTTCGTGTAAATTTTCCATCCACGTGTTAGAACAATGTTTTTGCGACCTCAATACGCCATTTTGTGTCACGTAGACAACATTTAGTGTGTTTTGTATTAAGTGTTTTGTAAAGTGTGAACTACGGTAATCATGTTACCATATCAAACAGTTGCGGCTATGGATTATGGCTCATCCACAACGGCCTTCCAACGACATCAGCCAGGTGTTCCCGGCAGTAATAATGGTGGTGGCGGTTTAACATCATCCCCATTAGCGGCTGGTTTGGGTACACAAGTCAACATGAATATCAATCCAGCAACCGCGGCATTCACCCACTCCTGGTTCGTACCAGCCGACTTCTGTGGTTTACCCGCGTACAAACACAACTCAAATCATCACCATGGTTCTGTACCGGTCCTCGAACCTGGGCATGTCTTTTAATTTTTTTTATTATTTTTTTTCTCTCAAATCAATAACAAACTATTTATTTATTTCTCTAACCAACAAACAAAAACAAAGTTTTAAAATCTATTCAGACGTGAAATTGAATTTTTATAGACCCCCAACTCCCGTATCGTTAACTTTAACCCCTTTCTACCTCTTACGATTTGATTCATTAATTGCTGATATTGTTTTTTCTGGGACAGTAATAATGAATTAGATTACTTTTAGTATAGTTACGTTTTGGAATTGATTAGTTTTCATCCCCTGTCATCCCCTCGTGTCAAATCAAATAGATAACCAATAAAATTTAACACTCACGTTTTGATGACGTCTCGTAATTCCTTTTACTTCAATTACAAATAAAAAACATTTTCTTCTGTTTTATTTTTTATTACAGGGATGATTTTTCTTGTAATCAAGCTGTAATTTATATTTTTCTTACCTTTTTCTACCTACGTTTAAATGATAGGTACTTTGGTTTACCGAAGATTTTTCCCCATGGCACAATGCGTATACACACATTTCAAGATCTTTTACGAACGTTTAGGGTGATCGTTGTTGACTCGTTGCTATAAAAGATCGTTTGACTACTCTTTATTGCGATTGAAATCGAACTTGATCTAAACATTTTTTATCATTAATTAGAGAGAAAACCTTGGTGAAATTTTGATCGATTTACGGGAAAATATTTCAAACTTGTTTTGTTTTAGTATCTACGATCTGAAATATTTACCGTGACTTCTCTCTTCTTCACAACTCTAAGCTAAATGCCAAATGGAGATCTTTAATTGAAAAGACCTTTCATGAAAGATGAATTCAATCGATTATAAATCTTCCCTGGGTAAAAAGAAACGCTTTATTCAGGATGTATAGTCTCTTTTTTGGATTGAACACTTGCTTGCAATCTCTCTTGCTATCATATGCTTGTTGTAAGCATGGATCAGCCTTCAACTGGCAACAATTCTTCCCAAGAAACAATTTTGCATTCTAAATTTAGAAATTTAGAAAATTTTTATTCAAACCAAGAATTAAATTTGTTTTCCAGTTGAAAAATTGGATTGAAATACTTTAAACCTTGCCTTTCGCTGTAAGACAAGGTCTTACTAGTTGAAAATACTTAGAAATCACTTATGTCCTGGAACAGACTGTTATGCAGTTTGAAGCCTGTCGAAAATATCTTCTGCAATCTATTAGTTCGAAGTGCGTTTTTCCGAATTATAACTGCCTTCGATCGAATATCAAAGACTTGACTTCTGTCCTTAGACATTCTCCTAGTGCCTCAAATATTGCACATGGAGGTTTCTTCATTGGACTAAAATAAACCTAAACTTTTGGCCGAATATCAAAGACTAGACACCTGTATACGTCGTTAGACATTCTCGAATTGCCTCATATAGTGCACCATATGGCTTTCCTCATTGGACTAAAATAAACATAAAGCTTTGGTCGGGATTTTTGATAATTGCAATTCTTTACAGATTATTTAGCAGAAACGGCTTAAAACTCATAGAAATTTCTTTGAAATAGTTGGTGAAAATTTGGGAAAATATACAGCAATGTTGGATTCAGAAGAAAGTCTAACGAATCTTAGTATAAGTACCTCCAAAAAATATGGCCGTTAGAATATAAAGATTTCATAAAAACAAACAATGGTATATACACGAAGGTCGTTTGAGTATTTGGATTTAGTCGTAAGGTACCACGACATATTCACGCATTAATATGGACAATGTATTCATTATTTCCGCTATGAAATAATACCATATAATGGTCCTTTTCTTACATATTATAAAAACGCGCGCGGTCAATGTCCATTAGTGACATCTTTTGTTTATATTATTTCTCGGGACAGGCATAAATGAATGGCCGGGCCGTGTAAGATCCTCCATTGAATACAAAACATCTTCTATCAGATTCTAATCTCACTGGTTATTTTTTTTTTCTCAATGAGAGTCGACGCGCAGCTTGAATTTGACGACATAATCTTACATTCAAAATCTGTTTTTTTTAAGGTATATAATGAGATGTTCAGGTGTTTTAATGAATGAAATCTTTGTGGTCCGCATGTTTTTTTATTATTATTTTCCGTCGGCGTACAATTTTCCAATATTGTCGTAAAATGTTTGGGTTTTTTGGTTAAAAAAAATTTTATCGTACCTATGATCGCCTTAAGTTCCTTTTCGTTAATAAATCTCTACATTCAACAGAAACATTATTGCATTACCACCGTTTCAATTGGAGAGTATTATATTTACCGAGTATCTCCTAAAAACTACCCCTCTTATTTCAAGTTGAATTGATCCATTTAAAATGCCTTGCATTTAATCCCAAATGAACGAATTATAACGGTACAGCTTTTTGAAAGTTACTTTTTCCGGGAAAATGAAATTATAACTGAGATAATTCAGAAACTAGGAAGGTTTTGAAGTAAAACATCTTAATTATTTTGCTAAGTCCAATATATTTTTTTTTAAATACTTTAATATTTTAATTAATGTGACATGTTTCGACTAATATAGCCATTCTCAAACTAAACGAGGAGCTTCACGCAAAAATCACTGGGTCGATTTTGATGAAACTTTTTTTGTTTAAAAGCTTATGATTATTCTAAAAGACTGGTATGCCTTCTATCTCTCGCTAAGAATTCGAAAATATTCGCTGAAATAGAAATTTGGTGGAATATTTGAAGTAGTGGAAGCGATGGGAAATAACATTGAGAATTTTAGTCTTAGAAAGGCGGGAACCGGAGATATAATAATAAAAGGCGTCCGAATCCGCGGGTATAAACAAAATATATACTTACAACGTTTATTCTAAACATTTTTTCGAAAACCGAATTGTTTTGGTGCCCTTAGCGAAAAGAATTGCATACCACTCAGTTGAATATTTTTTAAGGGTATTACAGAAATGTGTTAAATTATCTCTCCCCTTACAAATAAATAAATATATAAAAAAAAACTCTGTTTTTTACATAAAAATGAAAAGCTCATAAAGGCTTTTTATCACTTATACACACATATAGAAGGTGAATTTACTAAATAAATCCACAATAATCCAATTTTAATAATTTGTACAACTGTTCCCAGAAACATGAACAAACATAAAAATAATTGATAAAGGAATATCGAAACAGAGAAAAAACAAGTGAAATATATTTAAGTTTTTTTCGATATTGAAGAAAATCGAAAACAATTATAACGGTCTTCAAACGGTTTTAATACAAAATCACGTTTTGGAAGACAAAAAATTTTTAACCAGCTATATAAAAATATTGTGTTGGGTAACGATTAGTACACCTCTACAAAAAATTGTTGTTTTTTTTTTTGTAACAGTTGATCTATTATTGTTAATAACTTTTCGAAAAGGCAATGTTGATTATAGATCCGTCAGTTTTTACAAATAATTCGTCTATGAATAATTGTTTGTGTCATTATTCGCCTGATCTAGAACTCCGATCAGTTTAACTTTACTAGTCGACTTAACTTGATTAGTTCCGCGAAACATTCTTGGACAACTACGTCTTAGGCAAAGTTTGGTCTATAAATTGCTGAAGGTTGTAATTAGAACATGCTTAAGAAACGATTCTTAAACGATTAAACTTTTTCGAGCAAGTCAAAAACACTTAAAAGATTTTCCTTGCAACTTTTCTTGGTAGCCCCTTAAATACATTTAAAATGGGGTATATTAGATGTTTGTTTATCGGTCACGAGGTGCTACTATCTTAAAAAGCTTCGCATATACTACCTTTTGGAGTGGAAGTCGAACCCACAATCCTCTTTCATTCTGGGCGATACCATCTGAACAAGTTTCGCGTATATTGCCATTTTGAGTAGAAATCGAATCCACAACCTCTGGTATTCTGGATAAGCACTCGACCAACTGAGCTACCGAGATGATTAGATGTTTATTTATTGGTCACGAGGTGCTACCATCTTAAAAACCTTCGCATATACTACCATTTAGAGTGGACATCGAAGCCACAACCTCTGGTATCCTGGATTAGGGCTCTACCAACTGAGCTAGTGAGATATATTTTTTTTTAAATACATTTAAAGTGGAATATATTAGATCAGCTTTTACCCAGTTCTCGATTATTTATTTATTTTTCAAAGTAATTTGTAAACAAACTTGATTGTATATATTTATATTTTTTTGTTTGTAGATCATTTTTAAAAATAATAATTATATTGGATATTTACTGATGTGTGAAATCTTAATTAATGATTCAGATTGTTGTTGTGTATATTGTTGTTTAACTTTTTATTTATTTATCTTTTTTTTTATTTCTTATTTATAACCGAAAAAAAAAAGTTTCATATACCTACTAATATGCGTAAAAAATTTTTGAATAACTTATAATGATATAATATTTTCTGTTTGGTTAAACGAACGTTTGACGTAAGTAATTATTTATGTTCCATAAAAAAGCCAATAAATTTATATTATCAATATTAAAACTTGTGGTGAACGCATTGATAAATATGGAAAATTGATTTGTTTATAATGTATAATTTTCCAATAACAAAAATACAAACTTTTATTAGTAGGTTATGGCCGGGTCTAGTTAGAATGTGCTTCAGGAGTTATTGGAGATTCCAGCTAAGAATAGTAAACTCTATAGATAGATAGACTGTAGAGGCTGCCCTGACACGGCTACACTTCGACCATAAGACCCATTGTGATGCCTAAGGATGTGAAGATGTGAGTGGAGTAGAAGGAATTTTTGTGACTAAAGACTAGGAATTGATAGGATATGCGGCTGCAGCCGACTTTGATAGGAAATATGCCGATATTCATCTGGAATTCGTGAAGGAAACTGCAGAAAACCTTCTCAAGAATAGCCGGTTACTTCGTTCTTGTCCATACGCCGACAGTTTAGTCAATTAACTGCCCACCCCTTTTTTTTTCTTAATAATTGACAAACTGACGATATCGGGATTCGAACCCATAACCTCCCAGTTTCCAAGTAGGCATACTGCGGAGACATAACGCCTTACACCATTCGGCCACTTGGAGTGGTCCGTAAAGTCTATACACAACACGTTCAAATAATATAATTTATAACTGTGAAGGATTTCTAATTTTACCACCGTGGCGCTGCGATCTTAGTATAAAAATCCAATACCTTGCAATGTAAGTGGTGTTTCCCAAGGATACTTTTCTTCGAGAAACTCGAATATTTAGCTTTTGTAAGACTCAATCTCGTTTGTGAACAAAGGATTTTACTCCAAAATTGATTTTCATCCCATGACAGTGGTTTTAATGAAACAATACCTAAATAACGTTGAAATTGGTTAAGAGGATCTCGATGTTCTCTAAGAGATTCTCGCTTAGGTTTATTTGAATCGTAATAAATTGATTACTCTGAAAACTATCAGAAGTAATCAATTCAATATCTTTAAAGCTTGATATTGGTAAAGTTACTCATGACGTCATACTCCAAAATGGCGGCTTTAGTCAGGCTATATTTAAACAATTAGTTATATTTTTCATAAAAGATGAGTTAAATTAGCAAAATAATATTTTTTTGTTTATTTTAGTCGGGCTACTATGTTTCTAATTATTACCACCAGATATCCTAACAACAAACACCAATAACTAACCCCTTAAAATGATTCTTTTTGTTTAGTCTAAACTAAATCTAAATAAAAGTAAATGGAGAATTAATTTTCGTATCAATATTAAATTTTAATATGTATTTAGGATGAAAAATTATCCTTTAATAAGTAAAATCCTTAATTATTTTTTATTTATTTTTTGTAAACATCATATTTCTGAAGGTTAAATTTTTGACCATGTACCCTTTTTACATATATTTTATGTGTACAATTTGCGATGTCTCATTCTGAATAATAAAATTTTATTAACATAATATAAATCGACAACAAGGACAGAAATAAATTTCTTGTAGCAGAGATTTACTTCAATTTGAGTAATATGCAAAATATTATTCATTTAAGGCCATATATACACACAAGGGCACTTCCCTCATACGCAAGGAAGTAACACTCGCCTTGGTTCGAACTGGAATCTCACCAGAAAAGACTGCCTGTCTGATAGTGATGTCGCGAGACAATAAAGACTGAGACTATAAAATTTAATCACTACCATCCAAAATAATTTGCGGTTTTGTGATTAATATACATTTTTACAGATTAAAAATCTGTAGAGATTGAAACTGAGTACTATCGTCTGGCTCTGGAATATTTATCGAAAATCAGGATTCTAATTTTCGTCTCGTCGCTTGTTGACTTATTCTCGTCTCGTCTCGTTTTGCGGCATCACTACTGTCTGTGGGTCGAAAAGCATATTACTTAGGAAAAGACTGATGATCTTTAAATGGCTGAACAGATTTCCATCAAATATATCTTAAAAGCATCTCGATTGAATCAGCTTTTAAATAAATACAAATTAAAATAACAACTAACTGAGTTAATTCTTTAAATACCCGGTATATACTTAGTTTATCCAAAAGAGTTCCAAACAGAAGTTGTTTATTTTAAAAAAAAGAACATTTTTCTCTCTTACGGTTTCAAAGATGGATATTTTCCCCTGTGACTAAAGGAATCACCGTCCGATATTGCCCATTCACGAACTTGACCTTGACATGCGGAAATGAACTAATTAGGTCATGTTATGGACGAATATATCAAAATGTGCTTCCTGCGATAAATATTTTCAACCGTTGCAAAGTCGACACTAAATTTAATATACCATGGTATATATTTTATACATGTACCGGGTATAAAAACCGAACTGAAATCGGTCCATCCGTTTGGGAACGACAATGCCACAAAACTATTCAATCGCGGAAGATTCGATACAAATATTTTGTATTCAGACGAATAGTTTTCACATGCAAATAAACAGTTGCATAGGCCAGAGTAGAATACTCTGTTCCCAATATTCATAGAAAGTAGGGCGATCATGAATAAATGAACAAGAAATATATTTACCCTACATTTTAAAGAAAGATTATCTCCGAAAAATGATTATTATTATTACAATAAACTACCCCAATTTATTCCAGCAAGGGGTTGGGTGAAACATAACTATAGTAAATAGGTAGATAGAATAAATATTTTTTGTTTTAGTTACCCGAATACGACAAAATTGAGTAAAACAAAGATGGTAAAAATGAAGTGTCAAGTGTCGCGACGGTAATATCCCAACGGGTTTGTGTTCAATTTCCCATATGGCTATTAAATATGTATGGTCTGTATATCTTTTCATATTTGTGTCCAATCGATTTATTAATAATATTGCACAAACCAATTCCCTGTAATACTATTAAATAATTTTATTTTTTTGGGCTCTCTTCAATTGTACAAAATGTGAGGTTATATTCAATAAATGTCAAAGTATTTTATCTGACAAGTGTTTCTATTTGGTTATAATTAAATTTTTTTTTCATCTAAATCCGGAAACAATTTCCACAAATATTTGTACACACTAAATCAAAAATATGCATTGCGTATTTTGTGTACTGTAAAATATTTTTGAAATTCCCGCGTTTTTTTTTTCATGCGACGATGCCCCAGTTCGAGTATAGTATTAATCGATATCTAATCGATAATGTAATTAACAAGAAAGGTTCAGTTGTTTTTGTTAAAAAAATGTCAAAATCATTGTTCAAAAATATCTCTCACTACAAGGCCTAAGATTGGCATAGCGGTAGAACCCAAATATTCAAGATATCGCTATAAATATGAAAGTCAAAATCAAATTCGAAACTATTTTTCTACCGGCTCTCTAGTTCGAAAACGGTAGAATATACAGTAGAAATTATTTTTAAAATAATATATCCCACAGGAATCGAGATAATCCGCATGAAATTTCCGGGAAAATCACTCGGCTATGTTTTACTTCAAATTAATATCCATTTTTTTCCAAAACAAAAGTTTTTTAGATTTTACTTGTCAGGGCACTTTTAACAGTATTATAAGTGTAGTCCCAAGTTTGTATCGATTAGAAATATTAATCGGAGAAAAAAATTTTGATACAGTAAATGTTCCAAGAAATAACGACTTAAAATTTCGTGAGCGTGTTCTAGAAAGAAGGAATTCAAATTTGTGAATACGCAAAATCGGTTCGTACATCTCCCCACTATGAAAGGGAGGGGGGAATATATATCTTCCAAACTGTAAGAGATAGAAGAAAACTTCAAAAATGTTTTTGTTTTGAAAACAAACAACTTTTTTTCATTAACAGAGTAGTTTTGCCACAATTTCTACTCAAACATCGATAATTATAAACGTTATTTAAATAATGAACTCAGTTAGTTGTTACATTTCTTCCCTTTAAATTTCTTTCTATCTTGTTCAGAGATTCTTAACAAACACCCTGCATGTCTAAACTGTAGTCGAATATGTAATCAAATTCAAATTTGATCGAATATCTTCGATCGAAAAAAAAGAAAAAGCGAAAATTAATGACAAAGAAAAATAAATGAAAATAATTTTTTGATGTTTTTATTGACAAAGCAATTGACATGAATTGGTATATTTGGTTGATCACACGAGTGGCAAGAGTGAAAACAGAATATAAGGATGTAAAATAAAATTAGGACATAGTTACCGATTAAATTGGTGCAAATTTAGCGATCTAAGGCGAACACTATATTAAGTCCACTGAGAATTGTAATACCATACACAAACACCTTTAACGAAAAAAAAAAAAAAAACTTTATCCCTAATTCAAAAGATATACTTTCCGTTACTGCTTTTCATATTCTTCACAATATTTATCTAATGGTTCGTTCGTTGTTCAATGGGCAATGCTGAAAAATGTGAGATATATTGATTGTTTTATGTTATGAAGTGAGATAGTTTTATATTATGGACTAAATATTATCATACGATCAGTAATGGTCAAACAACAGATATTTGAGGGCGTATGGGACGATTCTAGTCTGGAGCTATGAAAACTATCTATTTTAGTTTTCCTTTCTTTAGACTATTCTTTGAATTTCTATGTTTAAAAAAAATTTTTTTCCCAAGACCTTTGGAATCATTAATTTTTCTTTTAATTTTTGCATTTATGTAGTATTTCGAAGTTAACTCAAATTATTCTTCAAATTTCAACGTTTAAATGAAGATAGAGCTAGCCTAGAGCTTTAGACGAACTGATTTTCTCAAAGATTTTATTAGTTTTAAAGATTAGAATTGTCCATAGACAATGAAAATTACTGACTAGAGAGATTCACGTCCCACTGTTTGAGATGAATTTTTCTTGGGTGCTATGAAAACTATCCGCCATTTTCTTAAATCTATTATAAATAAACAAAATCCTATTGCGTTTCATTTTAGAATTATTCTAGACGCAAATAACTGGATTTTTATCATTTTATTTTGAGCCGGCTGGCAGAAAGATAATGCTTTTGTACTCCATTGATTTCGATGCAAAAAACATTAGAAAAAGAATCCAATAAGTTTCATTAAAACAAAGAAAAGCTTGTCCTGATTTAAGTAAAATTTCTATTTTGTTATTACGGCTAACAGAACAAGTTAAGCCTTGTTTTATCTTTTCGCACGATCCTGCCACTTAGTAGACTATTAAGATCATTACCGATCTTCTGACTTAGCGTCTTAAGAAGATCGATAAGACCGTAAGTGTTGTCTCTGCTGCGACGATGCAGCGAAAACAGTCATCTACAATGCAGCTGTCAGGCTGTCATTCGCAATAGATTGCACCTTCTACGGAGATCTTTCCCTTTATCAAGTGAAGAGGGGCAACTTAATCTAGGTAAAATCTTGACCTGGTCTAGGGATTCTTATAGAGACGGAAGGATATCACAATAGATCTTTCAGGTTGCAGTGACGAGAGACTTTGCCTCGTACCTCATCAATCTCACCAAATTGGAATTTCTTCTACAAATTCTAGTAGTTTTCTGCTTATATTAAAAATGCAGGACTGGAAAAATGTTCGAAACCACTGTTTTATATGGAATATGTATAAGAAATACTAGTAGTATAGTGATACGTATGACGTTTATTAGGTTATCGAAACACATCTCATGTTTTCTCGCCTTGGTCATGTCTCTAATGCCCATCGACCATCATACATATAATCACCCCTCGTGAATTTCATGTTTTTCTTTTTCACTTAGAAGAATTTCCCATTCCACCAAAAACACACACAGAAAATATAAAAATATCCTTCAACACAAGAAAAATTCCAGAACAACTTATTTAGAAACCCTCATACTCTACCGTCGTCCGTATTTGCTCCTGCACCTCAAAAGAGAAATATTTGGAGTGTCGAGAGTACCTATTAGATTTATTTTCTTCCTGCTTTTTTTTAAATGCGTAAAAAAAAAGTATAAATATAAATAAATATATATATATATATATTTTTTTTTTTTCGAACTCAATTTCGAGGTGTTTTATTTTATTTTCTGTGATGATGATGAATACGTCAGCAGTTTTTCTAAAAGGTTTTTTGTTTTCCGTTTTTTTTTTTTTTGTTTGTAGTACAGTAAATTGACGAATGTACTATAAATCTAAAATTGTTTCTATGTTATTTTGACCGGTCAAAAAGAGGTCTCTGGTCCCAATGGGCCTATAAAACATATACACATACTTCAAATAATACGGTCAGTAAACAACTCTGATGTTGTCGTAACGTCGAACCACGTAGAGAGTTTCGTCATCATCTTCCGCAACGGTAGTTGTACCAACAATTATTCAAGACAATAAGCAAAACTTTCACAAAGTAGTTTATTCATATTGTTTATGTATCGTTTAGCATTCCGTTGCAAAGTCACAATGATGGATTAAAAGTGAAAAGTATCGATAAGGAATTTTATATAGTAGTTCCACTTCTAGCTCTTCTACTTCTTAAAGATTCCTACACCAACTAGAAAAAGAGCTGACGATCTTTAAACGGGTGAACAGATTTTCATCGAACATAGATAAGAAATATCCCGATTAAACCAGCCTTCATATAAAAAAAATTCGTTACGCAGGAGCTGCTTCAACTTAGCGAATTTCCTTAGAATACATAAATCACTCTCTGGTGGTCACAATTTTAGTCTGATCAAAATGAAATCGTCGTATCTGATTTTAGTATTTGCAAGTCCAATTTTATTAATAAATGACATACGTCGAGGGGATTGTGTGTTTGTTTTTGTTGGGATAAATATACTACATGACGTCAGTATGTAGTAAATAATATATTTATGGACCATAAGGTCCATTGTGTTGCCTAAGGATGTGAGGATGTGAGTGAAGTGGTAGGAACTTGTGAGTAGAATAGGAATTGGTAGGATATGCGGCTGCAGCCGACTATGTTAGGAACTATGCCGATATTCATCTGGAGTTCGTGAAGGAACCTGCAGAAAACCTTCCCAAGTATAGCCGGTTACTTCGTTCTTGTCCATACGCCGACAGTTTAGTCAATTAACCGCCCTCTTTTTTTCCTAATAATTGACAAACTGCCGATGTCAGGATTCGAACCCATAATCTCTCAGTTTCCAAGTAGACATACTGCGCAGACATAACGCCTTAGACCCCTCGGCTATTTGGACTGGTCAATTTGAATGAACTGAACAATAGCCGCAGTCAAAGTGAATAGACATTTCCAATGAGTTATAACAAATTTGAGCGTACTTCTTTATTGATGATAAATAAATTTAGAGAGACAAATTTAATTACGGTTTATTGATTAAAAATCATTTTGATTGATTGATTAAATGTGGTTGAATATAAATGTTCCGGAACGTTGAATGGGAATTCTGAGAGATTAACGTTGCGTATGATTTTTTTTTGTCACTGTATCAACTTTATTCAATTAGGATCCATAAATATTTCAATTAGACCATCAATAAAATATAGTCAAACCTATAGTTGAATGCGATTGCAACGAACACACTTATTCAAAAGTCTCAAATATTTCACAATTTGTTCAGAATTTGAGCTCGAAATTTCAGTTTAAAGGTGGTTTTTTTTATTTGCTAAATATTTGATCAAACTATCCCGTAATTACTCTCTGGAGATTCACCAAATGAGCAACGAGTAACATATCTCTCTGGAGAATAATTATAACTAGCTAATTTATACTGATGATGACTTCTTTTTACTCGAAATACGTATTTATGTAATATAAATAATTGATATATGGGACTATTTTTGAAATTTGTGATTTCAAAAACCTGATAATCTTTATAAGGTTGTCATAAAACGCAAATCATGTTCTTATATGCCTATATAGGTACTAGTTTAAAAGTAAAATAAATAGTATAGGCATTAATAAAAAAAAAACTCGTAACAAGCTATTTAAACAATTGACTTATGCTGTAACATATTTCTTGTTGTGTTTTTCATACTGAAGAACATAACCCAAATTGACCACGCAGGTACAAAGTTGAACGCAACCCAAAACATGTTAACTGTCAAAATTAAAAATTATAAAGTTATTTTTTAAATTCCAATTTTTAAGGGTCAAATTTGGATAATAATTCTTGCCCCATCATTGTGTGTGTTATTTTAGCAGAATGTAGTGTGGAAAGCCTTAATGAAAAATTGTGACCTGTTGAACTTAAAGATCAAACAAACTATGCAAGTGCTTATAAAAACAAATCTATATTTAAAAAAAACTTTTCGTAAAAAAAATCTCAATTTTAAAGTTTCGTATTCGTAAACGGGAAGAGATCGTATCAGACTTTAAAAGCTTTTTATAAACACACTAATAACTTTTATCCGAAATATTTTTCACAAAAATTTAAATAATAGTTTTATAGGAAATAGTCGCGAAAAAAATTACTTTTCCACCCCCAACGCAAAAAGAGGGGTGCTATAAGTTTAAATCCTATGGATAAGTTTAAGTCGCGTGGACCGATTTGAATGCGTATTTTTATTAGATAGCTGGTTTCCTTGTGGTAGGTACCTAGTTCTTAGCTATGATTAATAAAAATCGATTTAGTCGTTTAAAAATGATCAGCTCTTTTCCCAGATGATATATAGACATATTAACATTATCATTTTACATATAAATTTGGTGGAGGTAACGGGAAGTTCTTATTATATGTTACATATTATTGTATTGAGTTTTTTTTTTTTTAATTTTACATGTTTAGATATATCGTCTGTGTGATTGAACACAACCAGGTTTCACTGTATACATGTTTTCATATTATATACTATCGACTTCAAAATTGGCATTCTTTTTTCAAAATTTTACAGTTGATTTGTACCGAAATTATTTGGTTTTCGAAAAAAATGTTTTGTATAAAAGTTGTCCGTTTGAAGAACTTTTATTCGAAATATTTTTTACAAAATAAGAGCTTATTTTTCAAAATTTTTATTGTGATTTGAAATAGTATATTTATAATGAACTACTTTTAGCCGAAGTATTTTTTCGGAAACCGGATGAATAAGGTACAAATCACTAATAAATGAATTCAGGTTTGAGATAAGTTTTGATGTATACTGTTGATAAATTTTCACACCCTTAGTAAGAGAAGAGTATTTTATAAAAGAAAAAACAATAAACATTTTCACGATTCCCAAAGGGTTGGTTGCATTCCATCAAAAGGAAATATCTTAAAATCATGTAATAACACTCTTTGTCAACGGAAAAGTAATCAAACCTGACATTAACACGTCAGCAAAAAAAAACTACCACTAATTCTGCACGTACCAAGTTAAAAAAAAAAAAGAACGATAAACTATTTCCCGTATTATTTAACAACCCCCCCCCCCCCAAAAATCACTTACAATACAAAAATGTTAACCTAAAAATTTGTTTACACTCAAATTAACTATGTTTTTTCTTCTTCTCTATTTTGCAGTATTTTGGAGCTACGAAAAGAGAAAAGTCGAGATGCGGCCCGCTCCCGGCGTGGCAAAGAGAATTTTGAATTCTATGAATTAGCTAAAATGCTTCCATTACCTGCGGCAATTACTTCACAATTGGATAAGGCGAGCATTATTCGATTAACAATTAGTTATTTAAAATTACGTGATTTTTCGGGACATGGTGATCCACCGTGGAATCGGGAACAACCTCCAAATAAAACTGTTAAAGGTAAGCTTTATAAATATTTTTTTCGTCGCTTAATGTTAAAAATTAGGGTATATCCAAGATTAGATCTTCAGCACTTTTGGAGTAGATACTACAAAAAATTGAGAGATTTCTAGACTTCTAATCGCAGACTTATTTTGTTTGTAAGAGACTTTGGCTCTTGTGTTTTGAAGAAGACGAAATCTTTTGTTGTTTCTTAGGTGCAAAGAAAATAAACTGTTATTATTCTGGAATAAGTTTAGGGCTAGAACAAAGTTTAGGCTTTCATTTCCCAAGATATGATTCACTGTAGACAGACTGTAAAATAATCTCCGTATAGACTAGACTTCTAACTAGAGGTCATCCTTAGGCTTTTTTTTGTTTTTTAGGGACTTTAGTTCTTATATTCTGAAATAGACGTAATGATCTGCTCTTTCTTAGGTAGGAATTAGATAAACAGTATTTGTCCTGGAATAAGTTTCTAGAGCAAAGCTTTGGGATTCTTTGCCCAAGATAATGAAGGCTATCTGTAAACTAACCTCCCTGTAGACTTCTTATCGAAGGTCTTCCTAAACAAGACTTATTTTGTTTCTTAGGGACTTTAGTTCTTATATTCTGAAGGAGACACAACCTTCTGTTTTGGTGGGAATTAGGTAAAACTTTGGGTTAATTTTCTCAATATACTGAAGGTTGAAATAAGTTGCCAGGGAAACATGTTTTATCAATTGATGTGGCAATTATCTGCAATTCTAATATTTTTTAAATCGAAAACGATTAGTTTCTTCCATAAGGATCACAGGACAATGTTGGTGAATTCCAACTCCTTTTTAAAAGTCCTTTTTTAAAATTGTATACTTGATTTGCGCCATATTCATTCGGTTTTAGAAAACATGTTTCAAATAAAAGTTGTTAGTATGTTTATAATGACCAAATTCTATTCGAAAATTTTCCCAAAAAACCGAATGAATATGCCACAAATCAAACTAAACAAATTTAAAAAAAAAAACAACGTTATCTTTCAGTTAAATTTCAATCATGGAATCTATTAAAACATGTTACGAGAATGATTCCCAAAGAAAATGGATAGTGGTGATGAAAATTTACCACATTTTGTAATAATTTAACCCTTTCTTTTGGATACTACAATGGGTAATACAGAAAGGTTTTGAATCCCTAATCAGATCGACATTCTAAAATTCAATTAAGTACCACAAAATTAACCCTTTGTATCAAACATACATATGTAATCAATTAAAATTCATTGAATTTTAACCACCCCTCCCGTTCTCTACCCCTCATCCTCTAAAATTATGTGCATACATTTAATAATAAAACAAAACAAAAAATTATAAATTCATTAAAAAATTTGAATATCCCCAAATCTAAACTTGATTTTGTATCTATAACAATTAAGTTGATTTTATAATCAAATACAATTAAATAAACGGTCTTGTATCTTGTATCATCATTCTCTGTACCATCCACAGAGGGGTTGGAAGGGGTTGAATCTATCTATCCTATATATATATATGTACACAGAGTTATATACCCTTAATCAGTCTGTAAATTTCATGTAATTATTTACCACTAGAGGGTGCATTGTTACATAACTAGTTATTTTGTTATATTTAACTTACTTATTTGGTTACATCATGAATATATTTTAGGTACATAAATATTTATATAGTATGATTTTAAAGTTCCTTACCATTTTTATGTCCAAAGAGTCCTCTACTACGTGTGAAAAGTAATATAGTAAAACTCCAATTATCTGGCATTTATACCGATTTCTATATCGATTTTCACTTATATTCCGACGAATATATTTATTGTCTCTTAGTAGTACTCTCTAAGCTCTTTACAAAGATGCCCGAATCAATATCCTAGCTAAACGCGTTTCTCTAACTTTATACAAAGCTAATTCGTAACCATTCATGCGCATGCGCCTTCACTGGTACGAGGACGTTACAGGCAAAACAGATACGTAAAGACATGATCAATATGTTGTGGGCTCAACTATTGTAAACAAATTATTAGGTTCGAAGTTATTAACGATGAAATCTTACGATATTTCGTCATGCAAGAATGTTCGGCCGATTATCAGTGTAACGAGCGAATAAATGTTTTGACGTCAAATGATCGTATTCAAGTGGTTTTTGTAGCGTGAGCATTAGGAAATCCTCTTGCAGGGTCGAATATTTACGACAAAGTCTTCAATCTTCATTAGTATACGCAAATTCAGCGAAATTGGTTTTGATCCATCTTTTTGGTACATTTTATCCGATCTTGATGAAATTTTAATACAAATTCACAAAATTTTTGTCAAGAAATATAATTTTGATAGATCAACCAAGAAGATATCTTTATTCGTTTTTGAGATGGTCTGTATTTGAGTCTTGTACCTTAAAATCGATAAACGCTAGACAATTCTAGACTGTAGGAATAGTAAATTACACCCTAACAATATTGGGTTTCAAAATTTACCTTAAAATCGTTCAAAATTTAACTTTACTAGTCAAAAAATCTGACAAAGTAAAGATTATTAAAGAGACCTCTAGATTTGTGAAATTGCTTTCTTTACAGCCAATTTCAAGTACTCCAGTACAAAATATGTTATAGACCTTTTCATAGAGTTGAAATGCCCATGCGATTTTCGAACAGTCTGCAATAAAATCAACAAAGAAGTTTTGCTTATTCATTTCTTCCAATTATTTTGACATTCTGCCCGAAACAAAAACAAATCGTAATTTCAAATGAAAACGTCCTATTTAAAACTTTTTTTTCAAAAAATAAATTTTCAAAAAAAAAGAAACATCTTTTTCAAAAAAATAAAACATGTAAACCAAATAAATATTGTCAATAAATACTGAATTTCCATCCCCTAACAAAACAAAAAGTCTCCTCAATGAAAAATAAATGAATTTAAAATCAACCATAATATTACCATCAGTGTTGAAAATATGAGTATGGTACCATTGCTACAAGAATAGACATCAAACCATATACAATGAGTGCATCATCATTGAAGAACATACAAAACCCTTGTCATTCATGATGATGACTAGAGTAGAGTAGAAAGGTGGGGGTTGGAGTGGGAGATGGTATGATGGAATGAGTATACAGACTGTTTTCAAAAGCATTTCTAATAGAGAATCAATGTTAAATAAATAAATAAAATATTTACTATAAAACCATACATACCATACACATACATACTGAAATTGAATGTCTGGACTGGAATATTGGGTGATCATATTATAGGACCATTCTTCATTAACGAATCTTTAGATTCTCAAAAATATTTGAGTTTGTTACGAAATAATATTTTGCCAACAGTTAGAGCTCTTCCTAATTTAGACCTGGAATCTGTATGGTTCCAACAAGATGATTGCTCTGCCCACAATGCCATGATAGTGAGGCTGTTCCTGGAACAAACTTTTTAGGAACGTCTTATGAGTGGTTTTGGAGCATTCAAATGGCCAGCCAGATCGTCAGATCTATCTCCTAACGACTTTTTTTGTGGGATTTTCTCAAAACACAGATCTATTCGCGTAATAGGCCTGAATTGTTGACAATTGTGCAAATATTTCTCCTCAAATGCTAGAAAATACCCGGGTAGATTTCTACAATCTACTCGGATATTGTTTAGCAAATAATGGAGGAATATTCGAATCGTTGGTTTAACTTTTTTTTTTGTCGGAATTCTATTTTTTTTCTTTTAATTTGTTTGGATTGTTGTTTTATGTTATACCGTTAATAGAATACTATCATTTATTTTCAAACTTTCCACATACAAATAATAAGGGATACTAAAAAAAGAATTTTCTAATTGTTAGAAGTAATGCTAAACTTAAGAAGAAAACAATGAATATATTTAATCCACTCTCATTACATGTTAATGCAGTACAAAACAGTCCAGCTAGCATACACAACAGACACACTAAAGAGTACCCCCACTATTTTGATTTCTTTATTAATCATATTGTGTATAGTTATTATAGTAAATAATATTTAACATTGATTCTCTATTAGCAATGCTTTCCAACACATACGGTAGTGTTGTTTTTATATATCCTAGTACTCACTCATACCGTACAAAGCAGCCACAATACTGCGCATTATGCGTGTAAATTAACCAAGTTTGGTTTCACAATAAGCTTTAACTAAATTCACACCATACCCTTATTGTGCCCCATATTATCCTCGCATACACACACATACGCCTAGTCAACAAATTGGATTATTACTGTACTCATTTTTCTCTGATTCACTATACTGAAAAATTCTTCACAAACATCTTCTTTTTAGACAAAATATTAAATTTTATTTACAGAGAATACCATACATACAATCACTCATACCAACCTAAATACTTCCCAACACTCATAAAACATATAACGTTTGTCAACCGTTTTTTTATTTTATTTTGTTTGTGCCAACATGCAAACATCCCTTTGAAAATATCTAAACAACTGTCAAATGTTTCGTATATTTATCGGTTAGGTTCGCGAGGTAAGCTTATTTCTACACAGAAGAGCATTAGTTGGAAATACTACCTCTCCTAAGCATATTTGATCTCTGATCCAATCTTAGCCACAAGACCTAGCTTTCTACAATCTCCTTTTACAGCGAGTTTGACAGGACCTGAGCCCCTGAGTCCGTGAACTTGCAGATCACATCTACCGAGAACCGTCCAGAAATTAAAACAAAAAAATCTTCGTTCTAAAGTTAGTCAGCTGTGATATTGCCATCCCTTTGGGAATATCTAAATAACTGTCTAATGTTTCGTATATTTATCGGTAAGGTTCGTGGGACATGGTAATTTCTGCACTAGTTGGAAATACTAGCTCTCCTAAGCATATTTGATCTCTGATCCCATCTTATCCACAAAACCTAGCTTTTATAATCGCCTTTTAAACGATTTTGAAAGGACTGGAGCCCTTCTGTGAACTTGTAGATTACATCTACCGCGAACAGCTCAATAATGAAGATCAGAGCTTCGATCTAGAAGTCTGTTCCAAGACTGAGGAAAACCAAAAACCTTCTCGAAGATTTTAACCGAAGAATATCTAAAGTCTGCGTCATCTTGAGCAAAAGATAGACTGTAGATCTAACATGTTCCCTGACGGAACATTGTAAACACGAGAAATATCTTTGGAATTAGAAACGAGTAGTTGCAGGATGAAATACCGGAACATTAATGGCAGATTCTGTATTTTCTAAAAAAGGTTACGAGACAGTAGAAGGATTACTCTAGTTGAGAATTCCTTCGACCAATATCTTATAGGGAAAACACAATAGATCTTTCAGGTCTCAGTGTGATGTCAGCCCTCATTCATATTTTTCCCGATGATTTTCCTTAAGAGGTTTACTCAGGATCATATACTTCTCGGACTTTTTCCAGTTTCAAATATATTCTTGGAATAGTCCCAAGTAGTAGATAACATCTCTGAATCAATTTAAAAAAACTATAATATCCCTCTTTTTCCTAAGTCTACAACTGCCTTCGCTCCTGAGATCTTCTCTAGGTTAAAGCTCATAGACACGTCAATACTGAAAATGTGTGACTTGTCAATTTGATACGGAATCCTTGCATTACATAAAGTGTAAACCGCATAACAATATTTATATTTTGTTCTTAAATCAAAATATATTTTATTAAATTTTCACGAGGAACTATTTATTTAAAATGAAAAATATGTGAAAATCGAATGTTCAAACATAATAAAACAATTTCGTTACGGTTTTAGTATTTTGTTCTGTTCTGTTTTTTTTTTTATGTACAGTAAAACGTCTTCAACATTGACACAATATCAAATTAACTAATTGTATTGAAATTACATGACTTCATTTCTTGTTCAAAAGTGCAAATCATCTTGACGAGACTTTTCCGAATATCGTTTCGAATGGCTTAGATAGATAGATTGTAGAGGAATTTTTGTGTATAGACTAGGAATTTGGTGCTTTTTATTCGAATTTTGGAAAAATATTTCGAATAAAAGTTGTTCGTCTATTTATAATGAACAACTTTTAGCCGAAGAATTTTTTCGAAATCCGAATAAATCAATTATAAAATTTTGAAATGATACCTCGACTTTTGACGACATTTGTACATCTAAGGTCTAATAATAATGAACGTATACCTAACCTAACAAATGATTCGATAAATATGACTTAAATAAATATAATTTCTAATCATGACAATTTAAATGTATATTATTTAGTTAATATCTGAAAAAATATATATATATATTTGATCCAATTCTTCTACCCCCCCTAACAAAACTAATGAAAACAAATAACAGTATTTAGTATGCCTTGTGTAAGGGTACAAACTATCTTCCCTTTTTTTTTCTAAACACAATATCTTGCTGATATTCCTTAAGCTATACAAAATATCTCATCTGCGTCTCGATACGATAAGGATATATTTCTGATAGACGAATTTCATTTTATATCATTTGATTTTTGAAAATATTTCTTCAGATGTTGTCAGTTTTTATCTAAATGGGAAAATTTTTAAACTAACGAAGGTTTATATACGACAGATCGAAGATGTCGCGATCTCCGTCAGATCGCGCTTAAAGCGTTAAATTCACCTGAAATAAACTCCAAAATTATCCTGAATGTATATGGACTCACTGAAAAATTTGGGTAAACATAGCAATGTCACTATTGGCTGGGACCATTCAGGAATCGATGGAAACGAGATGACTTATAAATTGGCCAGAATGGGTGTTAGTACTCCACTAAACGGTCCAGAATCGTTTCTTGGAGTGCCAAAAAGCACAATAAAATATGAAATAAAAGAATAGGGAATATGCATGAAAATTTTTGTTCACTTGAATTGAAGCATGTTTACTTGACAAATATCAAGGTAAAATTATTTTTTAAATAACTTTAAAAATAAGCGAGATATGAATGATTGAAATTCCCGATTAGACAAAGAGGGTGATAGCCCTCTTGAAATGTTATGTGACGTCATATTACACTTTCACCATTTAAATACACGTAAAACTCCGTCTTTAGTATTTTTGCAAGAAAGAGACAGATAATAATCTTTAAAAGCTTATAGCTTCCTTGATATTTGTCGGATTTTAATTTCGTTTTTAAATATTATTACAGTATTAACAGTATTTTCATATTCTGAAAATAAATGTGAAAAAAAAATTTCATGCATATTCCCTATTGATGGTGTACACGAGTCCAACCGTTCTTGAGTAAGTCCTCATGGCCAAGATCATACAAAGGCTCTTATAAAAAGCTTCTCATTTCGCAGATTTTGTCATGAAGACGAGGAAACCGGAATTGAACATTTTGTAATAAAGAACGATACTTTTGTGACATTGTGTACTATATAACAGGGGTGGTCAACTTTTGTGTGTACAAGATCTACTTTCTATCTTAAAAATGTGTCGTGATCGAGTAGTACTATTTGTTCGACGGGATGAAAAAGTTGTTATAAAAATGTACAGTATTCACTTTCGCGATTTTTTTTTGAGATCAGACAAATTTATTATGGAATAATGATATAAGATTTTTAGACTTGTTTTTGCTATTTATCAATAGTTCGCTGGAGTGCAACTCGTACTGAAACACCCTGTATATCCATTTACGTAAAAAACAGATGTTGATAGATAGATAGATTGTAGAGGCTACCCTGGACGCGTTACACTTCGACCATAAGATCGGGATGTCTAAGGATGTGAGTGGAGTGGAAGGAATTTGTGTATAGACTAGGAATTGGTAGGATATGCGGCTGGAAGCCGACTATGATAGGTACTATGCCGATATGGTCTAAGATCCGACAGCGAAAACCTTCCCTCATCTGTTAATTGATTGAAATATTATTGAAAACGCTTATTGCAATATAAACAATTTGGCAATGTAATGTCTGCCAGGGTAGTTCTGCTGCAATTAACATTAATTAATTAATTAAAAATGATTTTTTTATAATTAAATCCCTCACGTGTTAATTGAATTTTGCTTGCTAAATAACATAGTATACGATACGACAAATCTTGTAATAGCAGGCAGCGCTGCTTATTACTGCTACGGTTACCTGCAGCCAGGTGTTCAAACTTAAAGTAAACTTAGGTTACTTCCCTCATATGTTAATTGAAAATTTTTTAGCTAATTTAAAAGTTCAGAATAATTAGAATACATCCATAACTGGCAGCCGTCTTAAAATCCATTACAATCAAGTGCAGCCTATATAAGAAAAATTATAAAAAATAGAAATTATAAAAAAAAATACCTTGTAGAGAGAGAGAGACTATTGCATTATTCCACGAAACAAACAAGGAAAGTATAAAACTGAAAGTACAAACTGCCGATGTCGGGATTTGAACCCATAACCTTCCAGTTTCCAAGTATTATAATTTCATTTTTAAACGACTTTTGTTCTTTATGAAATATGTTTGTAATTTTTTTGGCTAATGCATTGTTTCACACTTAAATCTTTTTTAAAAGAAATATCATTTTACAATTACAAAATCTTGAAATCTTACCTCAAATTCTTCAATAACTTGTTGTCAAGACATTGGCGAACAATCGACCCAAACTGGCTTTGCGATTAACTTGTTGGCCACCCCTGGTTAAATAAAATACTGTAAAATGAACAATATATTCAGATATGTATAATTATATTCAAATTGAATATGATTTAATAATAACATATATGCAAAATATATACATACTGTTTACTGAATAGGTAGGTAGGTAGGTGGGTACTTGTGTATAGATGTATGGATCCCCTTTGGATTTATTAGAATGCAACATAATGGAATAATTTAATTCCACCAATTAAATTACACAAATAATAATAATAATAATCATAATATTAATAATATTATTTGTGTTGAGTGTTTAAATAATGATCATTCAAAGTGCTTGTTGAATACTTTCAATTCTTTGAAATGTACCTACAGTGTGTTTCAGTTTAGACTTTTAGAGTGACAAATAGCTTGGGTTACATCAATTATAAATTTTGATTAACCAGTTTTTTCGAAATAGTCCCCTACCCTCATCAAATACTCCTCATTTTTCAGCGAAAATGATGAAAAATGATAATTAAAATTATTTTCAGGATGGAAAAAGGACATCAATCCTTACAATATCCTTAAAATCAACCAATTTTACCTTAAATAGGTAGATTGTAGAGGCTGTGAGTGGAATGAAAGGAATTTTTGTTTATAGACTAGGAATTGGTAGGATATGCGGTTGCAGCCGACTATGATAGGAACTAAGCCGATATTAGTCTGGAGTTCGTGAAGGAAACTGCAGAAAACCTTCTCAAGCATAGCCGGTTACTTCGTTCTTGTCCATACGCCAACAGTTTAGTCAATGAACCGCCCATTTTCCTCTTAATAATAGGGAATATGCATGAAAATTTTTTTTCACTTGAATTGAAGCATGTTTACTTGACAAATATCAAGGTAAAATTAATTTTTAAATAACTTTAAAAATAAGCGAGATATGAATGATTGAAATTCCCGATTAGACAAAGAGGGTGATAGCCGTCTTGATATGTTATGTGACGTCATATTACACTTTCACCATTTAAAATACACGTAAAACTCCGTTTTTAGTATTTTTGCAAGAAAGAGACAGATAATAATCTTTAAAAGCTTATAGCTTCCTTGATATTTGTCAGATTTTAATTTCGTTTTTAAATATTATTATAGTATTAACAGTATTTTCATATTCTGAAAATAAATGTGAAAAAAAATTTTCATGCATATTCCCTATTGACAAACTGCCGATGTCAGGATTTGAACCCATAACCTCCCAGTTTCCAAGTAGGCATACTGCGCAGACATAACGCCGTAGACCGTTCGGCTACTTGGACGGATTTACCTTATTAATTTTAACTTACTAAACGTATTTATAAATACGTTTGGTCGATGATGTAACTGATTCCAACCGAGTAATACAATCTACACTTCCCCGAATTGATCGAGTTTGCGTGTTTTTGGGCCGCCGCATTAAAAACCGTTCTATACATTTCAGATATTGTGGCAAAAACTATTGAAAATCAATAAGGTAACTAATTTAATATGTACAGAGTGTACAATGTGTGTGTTACAAATATATTGATCACATACAATTTTATACTACTCCTAACCCTGCGCGATCGCCACAAAGTATGGACAACCCGTGAATCAACTACCCTTAAGGATTATTAAAATTAATTTCGAAAAAGAACCTCAAACAGATCCCTTTTTGATCCAACTGACTAGATATTTATTTGACACGTCTTTTGAAATATAAAGATATGAGTTTTAGGTATTTATTTATTTATTAACCTTTTAATTAATCTACTGATAATTTAATATTATTATGGAATTCACCCGTCTTTCCAATCAACTCATATAAAAAAAAAACAAAATAATAATAAAAATAATAATAATAAAGAAATAAATGATTTACCCATTGATAGATTATAATATTATAATATTGAATGGTTTTGACCGAATCGTTGTTTCGTTTCTACTTCTTTTTAGTTGCATATTAGTTATTTATTTAATTACTTATTATCAGGATCCTCGTTATTTTAACATGATTACAGATCCAAAACACATGTTATAACTATGTTTGATAAATTGACTCAATCAATGTACAATAATGTATAAAAAAGAGCAAATAAAAGAATTGAATTGAATAGGGAATATGCATGCAAATTTGTTTTCACATTTATTTTCAGAATATGAAAATACTGTTATATTGTAATAATATTTAAAAACGAAATTAAAATCCGACAAATATCAAGCAAGCTATAAGCTTTTAAAGATTATTATCTGTCTCTTTCTTGCAAAAATACTAAAAACGGAGTTTTACGTGTATTTTAAATGGTGAAAGTGTAATATGACGTCACATAACATATCAAGAGAGCTATCACCCTCTTTGTCTAATCGGGAATTTCAATCATTCATATCTCGCTTATTTTTAAAGTTATTTAAAAAGTAATTTTACCTTGATATTTGTCAAGTAAACATGCTTCAGTTCAAGTGAAAACAAATTTTCATGCATATTCCCTATTGAATATTAAAGGAAATTAGAAAGAGATCGGTATAACTAGGTATTAATTTCTATGATTCCTGTAACACATTGTACCGACATACCTAATGATTAATAAAATAGTATCTATACATTTCTACATAATATAATAATAATATTCGACATAAATTTATTCAAATTTGAATATTGTTACAATCGAATAAAAGGGTTAGTTGTAAAATCGAATATATAGAATTTATTTAAACATTGACAATATAGGCAACCTACATTATTAATTGACAGAAACAATTATGATTTGTTATAAAAAAAAATTAACTATGCAAAAACACTTTGTCAGGTCGAGTATCGGACTGGTCATAGAGTAAGGGGGACGTTTCCCACCCAGGTTACACGCAAAAAGTTTATACACAGAGAAGAAGAGGAGAACAGCAGCTTAAAATTATAGCTTGACTTTTGATAAGATTTGTCCATCTCTTTTTAAATTAAAAAAGATGTGTTCTGTAGCCAGTTGACGCCATATTGATTGATTAGATAGATAGATTGTAGAGGCTACACTTCAACCATAAGGTCCATTGTGATGCCTAAGGATGTGAGAATGTGAGTGGAATGGAAGGAATTTTTGTGTATAGATTAGGAATTGGTAGGATATGCGGCTGCAGCCGACTTGGATAGGAACTATGCCGATATTCATCTGGAGTTCGTGAAGTATACTGCAAAAAACCTTCCCAAGCATAGCCAGTTACTTCGTTCTTGTCCATACGCCGACAGTTTAGTCAATTAACAGTCCCTTTTTTTCTCTTAATAATTGACAAACTACCGATGTCGGGATTTGAACCAATAAGCTGCTAGTTTCCAAGTAGACATACTGCGCAGACATAACGCCTTAGACCGCTCGGCCTCTTGCACGCCATATTGATGGCAAATTAATGTAATCGACTGTACAAGGGACAACATCGAAAGTTGTCAAAGACATTATAAATTATAAACGGATATTTGTTGTGTATTTTTCGGACATTGAAGAAAATAGGTAATAAATTCGTAGAGAAACAAATCGGTTTATTACAATCACAATGTTCACTTAGCTACAAACGTTGATGTCTTTTATTTTGGTAAATTTTATAATTGATTTGTGCCTTATGGATTCGTATTTCGAAAAAAAAACTTCGTATAAAAGCTGTTCATAAGAAATATAGTAACAACTTTTATTCGAAAGTTTTTCTCGAATGAGTAAGGCACAAGAAAATTATAAAATTTAGAAACAATGACATGAACTTTTGTGGTCCACAGTACAACAGATGCAACGCATCTCTTAGCCTAACTTATTTTTCTACATAAAAATGCATTTATCATATCCCAGTGACAAGTTATTACTGTTCACAGTTATGTTCATAGATAGCGCGCACCATATGGACGAATAAATTTGTGCACACTATAATTTAAAATGATCGGAACTAACAACACCCACCCTTCATAACAGTGTTTCTTTTATTTTGTAACGAAATTCTAACATCAGAACTTTTTGTAAACGTGAACGTTTGACAACGTCGCTTGAAAACTACGAAGGATGTTTCAAATTGTGGGTGTAGTATCGGCTTCATAAATGACGTTCCTTTACCCAAAGGCGATATATCTGCGCAGTATGCCTACTTGGAACTTGGCAGGTTATGGGTTCGAAACCCGACATCGGCAGTTTGTCAATTATTAAGAAAAAAAAAGAGGCGGTTAAACTGTCGGCGTATGGACAAGAATGAAGTAACCGGCTATGCTTGAGAAGGTTTTCTGCAGTTATCTTCACGAACTTCAGATGAATGTCGACATAGTTCCTATCCTACCAATTCTTAGTCTATACACTAAAATTCCTTCCACTCCATTCACATCCTCACATCTTTAGGCATCACAATGGACCGTTTGGTCGAAGTGTAACTCGTCCAGGGCAGCCTTTACAATCTATCTATCTATCCGCTTCATAAATGACGTTCCTTTACCCAAATTTTTTGCAATCAATTTGGGACGAATTTAGAATTGTGCCGTTTAAAACAAATGTTATAACAAATAATTTATTTTCGAAATATTTTTCCGATTACAAAACTTTGATACACTTTAAGGGAATTTTTGTAACCGATTTGGAAAAAGACCACTAGAGAGTATAAAAATACATTGTAAAAATTTTTTTTCAATTTTTCTTTCCCTAAAAACCTTATTCGGACTATTACGAACATTTTTGCAAGTGCATTTGTACCTTATCCATATAGGTTCGATTTAGTCCAACACCGCAAACATAAAATGAGCGATTTACCGTTAAAATTTATAAAATGTACCTACAAATTAATACAAAGAGACTTTTTCTAGAGCCGTACAGAAAATTTACTTAGGGTCTTCTCTCATGAGTCATGATTGTTTCGCTATCTCCTAAAGTTTTCTCAAACAATTCAAAAAAAAAAACACACAACATAAAATGTTAAAATTTTAATACCTTAATCAAATGGGGAATTTTTTTTGGGAAATAATTTTGAAATGATTTTCGTTTCAAAATAAGAATTTTTGATATTAAAGGAATTATCATAATGTTTAACATTATTTGTCGATTATTGAAGGGTTTAAAGATGTTATTAATGTCAATCTATATGAGTTAAGGGTAGATCTATATATTTAAGGGTGATTCATCGAATATTATTCCTTGTATTATTGAGTGTAATAAATAATAATGTTCGAATTGTCACTTTTTTACCTTACCAATAATATATATATATATATATATATATATATATATATATATATATATATATATATATATATATATATATATATATATATATATTAACAACACCCTTAATTTGTGATTTTTCGATTATAAAATTCTGATATATATGAAATATTAAGCAAATAGTATGTACAACTTTCAGAGGAGCAAACCGAATCGAAACTGAAATAGAAATTCGGTTCAAACCGTTTTATTGGTGTAGTCGTTACCGAAGTTAGACATATGGAAATTAGTGCTTAGGCATTTATTAATAAATAATAGTCAGTTGTAACCAGTGCCGGATTAAGGCAGCGCGGGGCCCGTAGCAAATTCCATTAAGGAGCCCTTGCTTTACCTTAGGTTTTTAAATTTATGGTGATTAATAAAACAAGACGTTGCAAATGAACATTTCTGGATTTAATGTGCGCAAATTTAGAGATTACACTATTGATATCGATTTCTCTGAGCAAATCAGTTTCTATATTCATCAAGCTCTGAGGTGATTTAGACATTCTTGGCTCATCGTGTTTCTTAACTCATTTTTGATATGCTTTAACGTTGAAAAAGAACGTTCGCCACTGCAGTTGGTGATCATGAGAGACAAGTAAATGCGCAAGGCAATTTCTACATTTGGGAAACACGATTCTAAAGAATTATTCATTAAAAGATTATAGAATTGCAATTTCAGAGCCTCGTCATTCTTTCGGTCAATAGCAATAGCCACCCACATCTGTTTTGAGCAGTTCAGCGAACTGCACTAATTCGTAGCCTACTAGGCAGTCCTCCAAATCATGTGCGTATGCACTGACGATAATTTTTTCAAAATTTCCTCTGTTGTAAGAGATTTTAACTGACGAAATACCTCAAAAACACTAGTTACTTTATGATGTGCTTTCATACGTTTAGCTAAAGCAGACAGTACGTTATCAATAATGACTCAAAAAATATATAACATCAGGACTTGTAATTTCAAGTCAGAACTCAGACAGGCATGGGTGCGCAGGGTCCCCAAACGTGCGAGGCCCGTAGCATTTGCTACTCTTGCTACGTAGCTTATCCGGCACTGGTTGTAACAGCGATTTTGTAAATTTATCCAGATGAATATCGACATAGTTCCTAACGTAGTCGGCTGTAGCCGCATATCCTACCAAATCCTAGTCTATACACAAAAATTCCTTCCTCGCATCCGTAGGCATCACAATGGACCTTATGGTCGAAGTGTAGCCCGTCCAGGCCCGAGCTTCTACTACAATCGATATCTATCTAGTGCTTAGCAAATAGTACGTTTAAAGCCATCTATTTAAAGTAACGTGTACTAAGTCAATTATCAATTTTATAACAAAAATTATTCACTTTTTATTTCAGGTTTACAGTCAAGGTCTAGAGCCGCAACTATGGCATTAGAAATGTTCGAGCAACATCAAGGAACACATATTTTACAAGTAAGTTTCAATATGCAATAATAACAAACCTATTGTATTTTTATAAAACATATTCTTGACCATCTGATTTACCTCCTGAAATTGTGAGTTTTCTCACGGAACATTTTAAACTTAAGAAATATTTGCGAAACGGTGGGATTAGAAACCAACGACGGTTGCAATCCAATTAGTAGTATCCAGAAAGGAAATATATAATCCCTAGATCGTCTCCAGATACTGTACTTTTTAAAGGTGGCAGATTTGGAAGGACTACTCTAGTTTAGAATTCCTGCGTCGCGTATCTGATTGGGAAAGCACAACAGATCTTTCATATCCCTTTGAGATACGGTATCCATCGTTCCTTGCCAAATTTTCTGGATCTTAGAAAATGTAAGAGATAACATTGGTGGAGGTATGAGGCAAGGTTTCCCGTCACTGTGACCTGAAAGACCCGGGTTAGGTCCAAATCCTTGATGAAACCTGAGATTTTACCTAAATTAAGTTGTTCATTTGGCAAGGGAAAAGTTCCATCTAAAATGTTCAGCCTTTTTTGTTTACGGGCAATATCCTCGCAGCTGCAAATCTTAAATCTTATATTTGTGAGATATTTTAAGATACTTTTATCGAGGCCGTGTCAAACGTGATGGAATATTGTGGATATGGATTAAATTTGAAACACTTTCCTGTAATTTGGATAGTAAATCAGGGGCGTCGCGAGTCTTACTTATTCAGGTGGGCCAGTATTGGGCCTGATGAATTTAAGGTGGGCCAACTTTTTTTTTACACATTTTTTATTAATTTTTTAAGAGCACTTGGTAGTATTTTGAATTCTGATTTTTAATAATTCCAAGTTACATTTTGACCGAGTCAAATAGCACTTTTACCTCTTAGTAAATACAAGTGGAGATTTTCCAAATATCGGTCCTACATGAATTTTGTAAAGGACCTTTATTGAGTAGAATTTGTTAGGGAATAAATTTAATAATGACCAATATTTTACGAGAAAGTATATTTTTTGCTATATTTTCTACTTTTTTTTGCTACTTTTTGCTATATTTTCAAAGTAGCAGTATGAAGAGAAAATTCCGTTGGAAAATCTCCACACTCCTATTTTTTAGGGGTTTAGATCATTTTTGTACTATTTAACTGGGCTATTTGTAGAGTTTGGCAAAGGTAAAAAATCCCACTTACGAATTGAGAGACTAGATTCGTACAACCGTCTGCCGACGCCCCGAATTGATTGTTGACGAAATACATTTGATTTTCAGAAGCAATCGCTGTGACATTTATCACGACATAAAAACATACTAATTAATCGTTGGTTTTTATTTTACTGTAAAAATTTATTGCATATTTACACGTAATTTCTTTTAGTTCTATTTCCCAGAGTTTGAACATTCCATGAATATTTAATGTTCTTTATTTTCTGATGGCGTCTCTGTGACTATCACAAGTCTATTACGATAAGGCTGGAAATAGATATGCTTTTGCGTTAGCATATTATCGTCTCACCTACCGTTTCGCTAATACATTTAGAAGGTGGTGGAAATAAATCCATAAACCATTTAAAATCTACATTTTGGTCTAGAATACGCCCAAAAATTTTTAACCCAATCAAACTATCGAATATGTTGACTATAGAATCAGTTTTTAAACAGTACAAAACAAAATAAGTAGTCCATGAAAGGATCACGACCTTCGCCGTATAGCACGAACTCTGATTAAAGCTCCGATTAAAGATATATCTTTAACTCTGATTAAAGATATATCCGACGGGAATTTAGAAAGAAAATTTTCTAGCTCTGATGTGATAAATTTTTGTTTATGGGTAACAAATAAAATAATTATCCCCAAATATAGAATGAAAATTTCGAAAGAAATTCGTTTACAAAAATGGATTAAAATCCAAAAAAAAAAATACAATGGATGGACTTATATTGATTAAAATTTATTCTGTATTTGGAGATGTTTCAAAATAAATTTAAAAAAAAACCCACATTTTAAAATCAAGGTTATGACACATCCAAAATTTATTTGAAAACAGTGCATAAATCATTCAATTTCGAGGAATTTTTGATTCGTTCATTTTAGTTGTTGTTGAAGGCGTTGTGTCCTAAATTTAAATGTAAATACGTTCGATTAGGAGTGGCACTCTAAGAAAATTTACACCTGAATATAATAAAATACACTTATTAAGGGGTTATGCCAAATCAGTTGGCCAAAAAAAAATCAATTTTTTATTGAATATTACGCTGTGTATTGATTGATTGATTGATAAATATTGGGGTAAAGACTATTGCACAGCGACCTTATGGTCCATTGTGCTCCCACTTCTACCTCAGTCCGAGGAGATTCGCTTCTCCCATATATTGGCAATAGCCTGGAGCTTGCTTATCACGTTCTCCCGAAGGTTCATATATTCGGGGTGAGATGCACCGAATATCCTGTGTCTTCTGTAACCTAGAGGTTCGCAGTCAAAGATTATATGGCTGGATATTTCTTCCGCATCGCCACACAATCTGCACAAAATGGACCCGTTATGGAGTCCCATTGTGTACAGATGCTTCCACAGGGGATAATTCCCGGTGATGAATCCGGTAATCCTCCGCAGTTGCATCCTGTTTAGCCTCAGGACATCGAGAGATAGCCTCTTGGTTACACTCTGAAGCAGTACCTTCCCGAGTTCTTGCCGCGGTACTTTTTCCCAGTGATCACGGTGTTTAGCATTTGACCACTCGTTGATCACCTGTTTAAATGCAGTCCTTGGAATTCCTAAAATAAGCTCTGAGCTAGTGAAGGATATTCCGACTCCCTTCTTTGCTAGGGTATCTGTTTTTTCCGGCACCCAGATCAATACGCTGTGTATACTGACAGAGCGCGCTAATGGTTGAATTCAAATTAGAGTCTGTGATCACAGTCACAGACGCTTTATCCATCGAGTTAGGGCAAAAAAAGCGTGGGTGCCAAATTATACCCAAATTCCCAAAACGAATACTGTATAAGCGTTTGTTTATTTATCTGTCACCGTGTAAGCGTTCATAAGCCAACACGAACGGCAATAAATTGCGCTTATAAGCGTGAACGCTGGAATCGTGAACGCTGGAAGCGTGTAAACGCCCAAAACGAACACCCTATATCTGACAAATTTTCTATTTCAAAATAACTTTATAAAATAATTTTTATTTTCTGTTTCAGTCACTAGATGGCTTTGCATTAGCCTTAGCAGCGGATGGGCGATTTTTGTATATCTCCGAAACTGTATCAATATATTTAGGATTATCACAGGTGAGTACATTCAAGTTTCTATCAAAATTTTCTTGCCGAAACAAAGCGAAAATTGTTTTCAAGGTTCATGTATATGACTTTACGAGTTCGTACCCCTAAATACAATTACAGTAGAGGGCCAATTAATCTAAATAATCGATCTAAATAATCGGATAAATCACGGGATTATTTCTTCCCAAAAAAAATTACTAAATTTGTGTAAACTGTTGATTTTCTCGGTTATTAGTTCGGTTTTTCGCGATTTTTCTAAGATCTCTGTTGCAAAAAGCACTTGAATACGATCTTTTTAATTCTTCAAAACAATCTGGATAATTATAATTCTACTGCACTTCCGAAAGTACGAAACTTCCAGAATTCGATTCACTACTTACTTTCATAATCTGCACATATTTTTGATCCCATACAATGGACCGTTTCGAAGTTAGACTAAGCAAACTGAAAACCTACAGGGTTATATTTTTAACCCCCAATACAAAAAGTAAGGTGTTATAAGTTGAACACTTTGTATATTTGTCTATGGGATCGTAGCTCCCAAACGGATGGACCAGATTCAATACGGTTGTTTTTTTTTTAAGGCTAGTTTAATCGGGATGGTTCTCTGCTATATTTGATGCAAATATTTTCGACCGTTTAAGTATCTTAGGCATCCTTGAAAGATGGAAAAGCTGGGAAAGTTTAGTACATAAAATACCTTTCCAATTCCCACATCTTAACCCACAATATAGATAGATTGATACATACATCTTGGGGTCTAAAAAGTATTGCACTTCAACTTTATGGTCTATTATGCTCCCTCTTCTACTTCAGTCCGACGAGACTCGCTTCTCCCATATGTTGGCAATAGCTAGGAGCTTGCTGGCCAGGTCTTCCTGGTGAGATGCACCGAATATCTTGTATCTGCTATAACCTAGAGGTTCGCAGTCAAAGATTATGTGGCTTGATGTTTCTTCCTCCTCGCCACACAATCTGCACACAATAGACCCGTTATGGAGTCCCATTGTGGGCAGATACTTCCGCAAGGGATAATGAATCCGCAGTTGCATCCTGTTCAGCTTCAGCGCATCGAGAGATAGCCTGTTGGTTACACTCTGAAGCAGTACCTTCCCGAGCTCTTGTCGCGGTAATTTTTCCCAGTGACCACGGTGTTGAGCATTTGACAACTGGTTGATCACCTGTTTACAAGCAGTCCTTGGAATTCCTAAGATAGACTCTGAGCCACTGACGGGTATTCCGACTCCCTTATTTGCTAAGGTAACTGCTTTCAACTGTGCACATGTGAATAACAGTTATGTTGATTCCTCAAAAGGACTTTGATCTGGACTGAAAATTTGTAATGAATTTGATATGAGGTACCAATGACGTTTTCGGTTACTACGATTGTAACACATTTGTAAAATACTTTTTTATGTGTTGAAGTCGCACACATATTGAATATTTGATTACCATAGAGAACATTTTCAATGAAACGGATTCCATGTTCTTTGATATTTTATTCTCACCATGTAGACGCACCCTTAGCTAGGTAGATAGTACGTACGGTGTAGAGCGGTGTCATCATATTCATGTACTTACAATTACCTACACTACTAACTAATTCAATATCTATCTACATATGCAATAAATAATTGCTTAATAAATTTATAGTTAATATACGAGCCACGAATTCATATGTTAATGAATTTGTATACAATATGACTCAATAATTGGTATATAAATTGATCATATGCTTTCTATTGTTACAACATTCTGATATTTATCACTAAATTTTAATTCATATTATAAAAAGGTAGAGGGGATGGATTTTTATTTTAGAAAATTGAAGAAAAAAATAATTCGTTACGCAGGAGCTGCTTCAACTTCAAGCGAATTTCCGTAATGATCAAAATGAAATGGTGTATCTGGTATGATTTTAGTATTTGCAAGGACAATTTTATTTATAAATGACATACGTCAAGGGGAAATGGGACCATAAAATAGGAAGAAAACACAAAATATAAAATACTCTCTCTTAATATTAGAACAATTGAAAAATGTATTGGGAGTAAAGTTGTAGAAAATCATATTTGCTACAATTCATCACCTTATCATTTTTGCTCAAACTCTAATGTGTACAGAGATAGTGAGGAATTTAATTTTCAATCTTAATCCGTCAATATTTCTATAAGTATTAGGGTAACAGAAAAAATGATAAGAAACAAAATTATAGTAAAACTTAGTACCTACAACTTTACTTCTTATAAATTTTTCAATTTTTCAAATATTAAGGGAGATATGTCAAATTTTGTGTTTCCCCATCGCTTTAAACCCCCCTTTCCCCTTGTCCGATTTTACCCATTAACGAACTTGACCTTTTGAATACTAAAAGCGCCTCAAATACCAAATTTCATTCCGATCAAATGAAAACTGTGACCGCTAGAGTGATTACAGACACACATATATATATATATATATATATATAGATATATATATATATATATATATATATATATATATATATATATATATATATATATATGGAAATATATTTCAGGAAATTCGCTAAAACGCTTTTGATAATTTTTTGAGTGTAAAAAATTAAACAGAAAAGATTAAATTTTAAATTATAAAAGAAAATAGTTGGCCCATGGGAGGATCGAACTCACGACCTTCGCGTTATTAGCACGACGCTCTAACCAACTGAGCTAATGGGCCTCTGATTAAGGTCACAATTTCATGTATCCAGATTTTTGAGCAGTTTATAAATAGATTAAGTTATAAAACAGTTCAAAAAGATAATAATTGGCCCATGGGAGGATCGAACTCACGACCTTCGCGTTATTAGCACGACGCTCTAACCAACTGAGCTAATGGGCCACTGAGCACAATGTACCTTTCCTTTATTCAGATATTTCTACATTTATTTAAAATAGTTTTCGAAAAGGATCTTGTATAATATGGAGCTTTATTTTGTGCAACTTAACTATTATTTAGATTTGTTAATTGCTTTCCCAAATTAAAATAATACATCTAACGCCATCGCTTAGAAACAAAACGAACTACTTGATGTTGTCCATTCTATAAATTTAAATAGTTTTAAAGAAAGAATAGTTTTAAAAAATAGTTTCAAAAATCATCATATAATTTATGAAAAAAATTCCACCTTAAAGCAGGCAAACGAAACAAATCCGCATAAAATTTATTTGAATTTAACTATTTATATTATACAGCTATGGCCATCTATGGAATATTTATCAAAGTGTTGAATCACACACAAGAACTCAACAACAAAAATCAATAAAATTGATATCTTTTATGAAATGCCACAATATATGATTAATTTATTGAATTCAAATAGGAATATTTCTAATTGGAAACATATATTAATTTACCGTTATGGTAAACAATTACCAATTAATCAATTATTTTTTAATTACATAAACAGATATAACTTGTTAATTTGTACTACATCACATCATTACTTCCATTATATATCTCAACAAAATATAATAATAATTAGAAAGTGGGGTACCGCAAATGGGTCCCTAGTACCTAGATCAAGGGGTCCTCTGTGCCCTCCTTGAGAACAACCTGTCATCCGAAAACGAGACGTCTCCGGGGGTAAGAGGTGCTATTTTAAGCAGATGAAGCTATAGGATTCTGGTGAGGCCAGACGTCACCCAGAAGGCGCACAACTTCTTCGCCAAGATTACTCTCAGGATTGATGGATCCAAGGTTTCAAACCCAAACATTCTATACCTGACACCCTGCAGCTTTCAGCAGGTGCATATAACATGTATGAAAGCGGATGATTATCCCAATTTTTAGGCAATAGGGAATATGCATGAAAATTTTTTTTCACATTTTTTTGCAGAATATGAAAATACTGTTAATACTGTAATAATATTTAAAAACGAAATTAAAATCCGTCAAATATCAAGCAAGCTATAAGCTTTTAAAGATTATTATCTGTCTCTTTCTTGCAAAAATACTAAAAACGGAGTTTTACGTGTATTTTAAATGGTGAAAGTGTAATATGACGTCACATAACATATCAAGAGGGCTATCACTCTCTTTGTCTAATCGGGAATTTCAATCATTCATATCTCGCTTATTTTTAAAGTTATTTAAAAAGTAATTTTACCTTGGTATTTGTCAAGTAAACATGCTTCAATTCAAGTGAAAAAAAATTTTCATGCATATTCCCTATTACATTACATATATAAGTTTAAACACTTGCGTTTTTTGAAAATTGAAATTTTTATTTGGTTTTGTAGTCGGGGTTTTTTTGTATGATTGTTCAACATTAACAAAAAAAAAAACTAATAACATCCCAAACAGTAAATAGCAAATAATAATAGTTGAAATAATATTTTTGCTGTAATATTGCCGTTTTCAGGGTTTGAATTGACAGACAGATAGACCCCATAATATACCAGCAAGTAGACAAACTAACTGATAGAAGGAATGGATCAGATCGACGTTCGCTTGCTTGCTCGCAGCTAGCTCGGTATATATATTTTATTAAATGCATACATAGTTCGTGCGTTAGATTATACATCACACTTATAAACACAAATTATTGGTGTTCATGTTGGCCTACGAACATGAACACGTTGTGAGCGTTAGTTGATATCAACATGGCGACGTTTTATTTCGTCGGAATTAACAGAAATAGTATACGTTTTACCAGATTCTGAATCATTTAAATCGATCGAAAATAATCTGGGTAAATAGTTAGCCATTTTTAATAATTTGTCAACGATTTTAATTTTAAGTACTTTAATAAATATGTCAAAAGTTTGGTTAGCTTACGCTCACGTAGCATTCATTTTGATAAATAGTAAGATTTGGCGCTCGCGCTTTTGCTGCCCTACCTCTGTGGAGTAAGCGTCTGTGAGCGCGAGATCTACCTCATGAACTCAGCCGTAAGCGTGATTTTTTGACACTCACAGTGCCAAGTCGAACGCTGAAAGCGACGATGGAAGTGAAAACAAGTGAAAATAATAAATAATTGATTGTTAATTGCTTAAATATCCTGTATATACTGAGCTCATTATCAGTGCGTAAACTATTTATTTTACTTCTACACATGCATAGATATATAAAAATATGACTTGAAGTATTTATACCAGAATGCAGTAGACATTGTGATATATGCTTGCTTTTATAAACAAGAGTAATGACAGATGTTTGAGCTGAAATTGTGGCAAAACTAAAATTCTATCTCATGCCGTTTCAAAGACAGATAAGGGATGGATAAAATTTTTCGAATAAAATTTTTTTAAACTTTTATTCGAAGCATTTTTTTCCTGGGAGCAAATTGGTGCTGCCATATTATTTCTTAAACAAAATTATTGAACCAAACTTTTTATCTCGAAACAATATCTTAATTTTTAAGTGAAGCTTTTTGGTCTTGGGTTCTGAAGGCCCCTCGTACCTGGGCACCTTGATGCACCGCCTGCAGTACCCTTTAAAAGATGTTCATACTTCATCACCAAGCAAGAAAGATTAATAACTAAAATTATGGTTTTTTAAAAATGACGTCACTTAGGGTGTATAACTGTTACACGAAATACGTGTACACAAAACACATTCACATACAGTATACACACACACATAATGTTTAAATGAAACGGCAAAAGCATTAGAATGAAAAGCACGACGAAGTACAAAATTACGTGAGAAGCATGCCGACACAATTTTCTATGTTCTGCAAATGAAAATTCACCATCATAACCAAATATATCTATCTTTGTTCTTCCATAGAAACATATCGTTGTCTCTGTTGTATACACACGCATAATGATATTCTAAACAATTTTATTTAGGGCGCTCACCTCACCTTGTTTTTTTTTTCTGTAAATATTTTGTTTAAGTTTTAAAATATAATTTTTTTTTTTTGAAAAATTTTACATATTTTCAAGAAAAAACAACATCAATGTAAAATTAATGCTTTTATTTTTGGTGCTGTAAAACCAACAAAATATTAAAATCGAAGCTTGTTGAATGTTGTTCAACACAAAGGCGTTTCACGCTTTTTATTACTCTTTAATTTTTGAAAATATTAATACTAAGACTAAAAAAAGTCAATTAAATTTTGCATATTTTCCAACACTTCGTGGATTTTTGATCTTCCATGATGAGTTGATCCCGAAACCTATATCTGCTAGCGCCATGGTGGACGGTTATAAAGGAATTCCCGCCATCAAATTCAAAAAATTTCTTTTATACGTACCGAATCCAAATTTGACCCGATTTTAATGGTACTTTTGTTGATACCTTATATTTTTGGTACAAGGATTTCATAGTTGTAACTGTGAATTCGTTACCTATTGCCGATATTGGGATACGGCATCGCTGCCTTTACGATTTTGGAATCTATAAGAGACAAAAGTTTTTGCACACAAAAAATAAATTCTTTGGATCAATTATAGTACAGTTGAAAAAAAATTCCATCCAAATCGGTTAAAATTTGACTATGATAGATCAAAAACCATTTTTGTGGATCTTGATGACGTCACCAATTTCAATATATCAATATTTATGTTTTTTTTTGGGTCACATCCAAATTTATCGGATTTTAATAAAATGCTCTTCGTTTTTTCAATAAGATATTCTTTTTTTACGATCCAAGCGATGAAAATTAGTTTCACATTTGTTAATAATTATGGGTTAAACTAGAGGTGTTTTCCATTTTAAGGGTATTTTTAGTATTGATCTTACCGCTGTGTATGCTGATCAAATTGTAAGTTTTGGGTATTTTGGTTTGATTTTAGGGGTTTTTGAAATTCATTGCTTGAAAAACAGCTAAAATATTGTCATCCGCGACATTGTATATTGATGCCAACTGACGTTTACACGTACTTATAATGCCAAAACGAATATCATCTTCAAGGCTAACGTAAGCGTTTATTAGCCAACACGGACGCCAATAAAGCGCCCAAAACGAATACACCCTAAGATACCAATGTATTTTTGACTTAAAAATATATGGGCAACATTTTGAGAACCCTTTGCTCGTGTCCTTATGGTACCGATAAGAACTGGCTAGACTATATTCGCAGGGTTTCAAAATTCAATTTGATTTAATTAAATATTTATTAATAAATACTCGTATTTGGTACAATGGGAGCATCACAACTGTACCATCTATTGACAATAAACATAAAGATAGTTGAATTACTGCTGACATCTATTTCATAATAATTTACATATTTTATGGCCAACAATAATTTTTTATAGTTTTATATATTTTTTGTTGTTGTTTCTTTTGACATAATAAAATTTATTTACTGTATAATAATAAAATTTGTTCAGAATTACGTCATGAATGCATAATTATTTGTATAATATTGTGAGAATTTGAGTCATTTTTATACAGCTCTAAAAAAACTCTGTTGCTATACAAACAATATTTTTAATTCAATCAAAAATATTTTATTTTTATGCTTTACAATTTACATAACTCATATGAAAATTGCCTATACTTAAAAATAATCAAGGGAGTATTTGTTTTAGGCACTTACACGCTTTCAGCGCTAACGCTAATGAGCACAATTTATTGGCGTTCGTTTTACCTTATGAACGCTTACGTTACTCTTGAAAATGCATTTCGTTTCGGCATTATAAGCACGTGTAAGCGTCAGTTGCCATCAATATACAATATGAAAACAGTTTAGTTGTTTTTCAAGCAGTAGAATGTTTGTTTGAGTGACTTCAAAAGCCTCTTAAATCAAAACAAAACCCCCTCATCTGACAATTTGATAAACTATGTCGGTAATGTAGGATATTTTCTATTAGGATTTTGTATGTTCAGTAGGTTTTTTGTTTATTTAGAAAACAAATGATTTAAAACATTAAAAAAAGCAATGGAATACACTAAAATATCTCCGGTGGACATCCATTGTTCGTTTTGGAAGTTAGTACGATTTGGCGCCCACGCTTTTGCTACCCTATCTTGATAGAGAAAACGTCTGTGAGCTTTTTGTCTATCGTGGAACTGAACCATTAGTGCGCTCTGTCAGCATTCACAGCGTCAAGACGAACACTAAAAACAACGCTCGATGGCGCTGAAAGCGTGTAAGCGTCCAAAACGGGTAACTCCCCAAGTTGTATTTATATGAAATTTGATTTATATATTTTGTTTATATTTCATAATCTAAAAAAATATATTTCGAGAAACTCTTTTCATAGAAATTCGTATATACAACACTTAAAAGGTTCAAAACTCTATTAGCCATAAACGCAACTGTTATTACTTTAACGAAATTGGGTGGTAAGGAACAATTTTCATGGAATAGGCTATTTGTTTTTATTCGATTATTTTATTTGTTTTACATTCAGATTTTTGTTTAGAATTCGATAAGCTATTAAAATCATGTATTACAAAGAAAATCTTTATGCTTTAAAATTCCATCGGCTTTAGCTCAACTCCAAACCATTTCAAGTAGATTACTAAGAACTCTAAAAATCAATATTTTGTTTGAGAATGCCTGTGCGCAAAGAATACAAGACCATAGAAGCAGAGATTAGTTGAATCAGAGATTAGTTTTGAATCATTAAATTATTACATTAACTGATCAGATAATTATTAACTAAAGAATAGTTCTAAATGTTGCTACTAGATGGCCTTTGATTAAAAACATTTTATTAGAATTGTACACACTTTCAATTGCCTCATTCCAAAATTATTTTTGATCGATATTTCATTGAACTAAAACATTTGATTTAAAATTTTTCCAGGTTGAAATGACTGGTAGTAGTATATTTGATTACGTTCATCATGCTGACCATACAGAAATGGCCGAACAATTAGGATTAGGTTTATCACAGGGACAAAATATGGCATCACCAAATAGTGCAAACTCTGAAGAAGGTACATCCACAACAGGCACAAATAATCCAGATGGTAAGATTACTGAAAACGTGAACAAAAAATATAAATGAATTTTTTTCTCTCTTTTCTTTTGCAGTTGCAACGATTATGTCATTAAATAATAATGGACCGTATAAGGGTCTGGATCGGGCATTTTGTATTCGTATGAAATCAACGTTAACTAAACGTGGATGCCATTTTAAATCATCCGGTTATCGAGTAAGTGTCCGTTTCTATTTGAATATGATGTATTCGAAGTGATTCTGAATGAGATACATATTACTCTGGTGGAAATAATTCTATTCAAAAACTGAGAAATATTAGGAATAATTCTTTTAAAACTTCTGAAAGTCTTATTTTTCTGAAAAGTCTGAAAAAATGTTTTATAAATGATTTAAGGACAGAAAACATGTAATGTTTTGGACTCTGCCAGAAGAGTTATTCAGACTTATTCATAGAACTAATTAAATAAAGTATAACAACTCGCCCCGTCGAGGTTCGAACTCACGATCTCCTGTTTACTAGACAGACGGTTTATCTAACTAAGCCGCAACACTGTTATGTATTCAACACTTTATACATAACAAATAGTATTTTGATAATTTATAATTAAAATTATTCTTAATTGTTCTCAGTTTTTAAAGAGAATTATTTCTACCAGAGTAGGTCTTCTAGAAATATATCGCTATTACCATCTACCCATTTCGATTCCAGAAAATCCTAATATAAGTTTGTATGCCTTATGATCAAAAATCACTCAATCCAGACTAATTCAACCGATATCAATACTTTTAAATTATTTCCTAACGCTCTCAAACGTTTCTTGCTAAAAATTCGGTACGCAGGAGCTGTGCCAATTTAGTGAATTTCCTCAGAATAAATATTTGACTTCAATGGCAAAATATTTTAATCGAAAGAGTGATACCAATTTCTACAAAACAAAAACTATAAAATGATTTTGGGATCAAAGTTCAAAATAAATTTTACTATATTTTCTGGAATCAAATGACGAAATGAAAAAAATGCGATATATTTCTGAATGGGAATCTCTGCTAGAATCAATTTGTATTGATTTTCAAATAATAAGCGTAATTTGATTTTGTATTGGGAAATTTTGCGACGATATTAATTTTTGTAGACATTCAAAGGGGAGTCTACGTATATACACCTCAAAAATAATTTAGTGTGAATTCCAGGTTGTCTTGTTGCTGTGCCGTCTCAGGCCCCAATACACATTTTCACATTCACGAAAGAATCAACCGCCATTATTGGGGATGGTCGCCTTAGCGATTGCATTACCGCCACCCAGTGTTCATGAAATTCGACTAGAATCGGATATGTTTGTTACAAGGATCAACTTTGATTTTCGAATAGCTCATTGTGAACCAAGGTACGTCTTCTAGAATACAAAGTTTTCATCTTTGAATTGTAGCTCTAACGGTTTTTTTGTTTTTCTTCTAGGGTATCAGAACTTTTGGATTATACAGCAGAAGAATTAACTGGGAAAAATTTATACGCTTTATGTCATGGCGAAGATGCCAATAAATTAAGGAAATGCCATTTAGATCGTAAGTATTTTTATTTTAAGAACTGAGTTTGATGGGACCTTGTGAATCTTTCTAAATTATCTTAAAACCCCATGCACACGGGGACAGGACTGGCAATTAGAAATGTTAGCCAATGAAATAGCCGGACAGTAGGCTTATAAGAGCAGTTATGGCTTCTATTACTGGCAGCCAGTAGCTAGTTTTATGTGGACGTGATCAGTGCAGCATTGCCAGAAAATATGTAAGAACTTGAGTATTCATGAGTAGTATATTCATTCGTAAAGAAGCCTCGAATATCGTCACAGTTTGTGTGGATCAGTCTATTTTCGAAATGACGGGGAGGAAACATATTAATGTTTCCCCCACTTGTAATCCATTTATCATTTTATTTAAACGTGTGAAATATAACCAGTATAATAAGTTGCCCTTCTACTTTTAAAAAAGTTCCTCTTATACGCGCATATAATAGTCAAAACAAATGAATTCAGCTCTATGTAAGCACATGACCACTCTACTCACATCCTCCCATCCTTAGGCATCACAATGGACCTTATGGTCGAAGTGTAGCCCGTCCAAGGCAGTCTCTACAATCTATCTATCTATCTAAGAACATGAGTACTCTACTGACGACCAGTACCTTTTAAGATACTTCCTATAATGGCTGCCACCAAGTCATGTGACCATGTTACTGAACCTTTGGTGTTCACTAAACTTAAACCTGCTTGATGCAGTAGTAACCTTGCATATGAGGACAATAGAGGGATAATTACTACTGGTCATTACTGGCTAGTACTACTGGTCGCGACTACTATCCCCGTGTGCAAAGGGCATAAGCGAAAACATATCAGAAATAACTGAAAACTTGGAAAAAACGAGGAAATTGAAGGTGTTATCAAGTGCGATTAATAATCCTCTAATACCTGTTATCTCTGTTTGCAGTAATCAGTAAAGGACAAGTTCTAACACATTACTATCGAATGATGAATAAAAATGGTGGATATACCTGGGTACAAACATGTGCAACTGTTGTATGCAACTCGAAAAATGCAGACGAACAGAATATCATATGCGTAAATTATATAATCAGTGGTTTAGAATGTGAAAATTTAATAATGGATTGCTGTCAATTAGAGGATAACTCTCAAACGGTTAAACATGAAGAGAGTAGCGGAAATGATCCTGAAAATCGATCACCTGATGCTGACCGAGGAGGTAACATTCACATTGATTCAAATTTTTTTAGCAAATATCCATAAATTTAGGGTCTTCTTACGAAACAGATGCCATTTTTGAGCCCTCAGTCGAGTCCTAATAACCTAGGATAAGATAATGAATGTTTTCAGACTTAATATGGCTTTTACTTTGCTCTTAGAAGAAACTGACTGTCAAAGTTCGTTCTAAAGTCCTGTTTTAGGACCAAAGAAGACCGTTAAACTATGGTTTTTCTGAGGAAATCATATATATTCTAAATATTTTTATCGAAATTTTACAGAAGGACATTCTGGTGGTGCACCAAATTCACATCAAGATTCACATCGATCACCAGCAAACATGGATGATGGTTCAAGTGATGGACCAAACGAAAATAAGGGACGACGCATGGACAATGTAACACAATTACAAATGGAACCGATTCCTGTACGAAATATTTCGTTACAATCCACAAAAGATCGACACCATCATACAACGGCTCATAAACGGAAACTCTCACAAGTGGATCATCATGAACCACCGAGTGGTTCTGAAGAAGATAACATCGAAGACGATATCGAGGGTGCCAAACGTAAAAATATACATCGAACGACATCCCGAAGTACAGCCCTAAGTCCAGCATCATCGTCATGTCATTCGAATGCCCAAACACCGGCGACGCAGGAACAACCACACAATCGTAACGATAAAATTAGTTTAGTGAATCAAGAACAATTAACGGCGGAACAGCAACAGACGAATGAAGGTGCTTCGGGTACGTCCGTCAAGGATTTAGAACATGCAATGTCGAAACATTTACCAAGTAGTATATTAACGAAAAATTCAACGAATAGTAAATCGCCGAATGCGGGTGTTGTTTTACATCAACCGACCGATTTTAGTACGGATGCACTTTTAAAACAACAGCAACAACGTAGCACTATACAATGGATTGGAGCCCATCATCATTTGAATCATTTGAGTCATCATCAGCAGTTACAACATGCTCAAGCGCAAGCTTCAGGTATGTAAGCTCACTGAAAAAGTGATAATTTACAAAATTATTTTGGCACAGTCTCATCTCTCTTGATTCCTTTATACCCTGGCACTCTTCCCAAACCGTTTTTGAGCGTAAAAACATTTTGCCAACTTTGAATAAAATTCTTGTATTTTGTATTTCAGGTGCTCCATTACCCGCCACAGCCCTATTACGTCAACTCTACGCAAATCGTGAAAGTGTGATCCGTGCAAATGTCCATAGCAGTTCCGTCGGCAGTCGTACCACTGGCAATTCATGGAGCGATGTCTCACAAGTGGGTGTTGGACCGTTACCAACACCGCCGGGTAGTGAAGGTTCCTCATCCGCATATGTTGAACATCAGTTTATGCTCTCCCAACAGAAAGCCGCACCTGCTGTCAGCAGTGATGCATTCACCAGTCTAATCTCCACATACTCGGGTGCTGGCGGCACCGGAGGTGGTGGCGGTTATTCCATGGATTACCATTCCGCAATGACACCTCCTTCATCCGTATCGCCACGTGATAAACATCAACAATTACATACGCAAGTATTCGATAATCCTGTATATTCGGATGTATTGCGCGCGCATCAGTATGGTGTTAGTGTGGGTGGTGCTGATACGCAACCGGCACAACCATTACCTTTAAAACCTCAAGTGTATTCGGCCATGCATCCAAGTGCATTAGATTCGTATGGGCCGATTGATCAATCGCAGTTTTACCATCATGGAAGCAGTGCAGCTGGCTTCCATTTGTACCATCCGGCGACGGCAGCTTCATCGAAACCATCCAGTGGACATGTAGCGACAACGAATTGGTATTCAACGTCATCATAGTTTTAAAAAATTTGTGTGCGATTATTTTTTTTGTACTTAAAAAAGAAGCAAACAATTTTACTCTTATATGTGCGCTTTAAAATTACTTGTAGCGGACGCCATGTGAATAATTCAGCGCGATAATTTATTTAATGTTGGTATTACTTAATTGATAACTTAAAACACAGCAACGCGGTATTTTTTTAAATCAACACAATTATATTCCCGTCCCCTTGAGTCCCTTACACCCTCCATTCCCATCCAAAATTGAAAAAAAGTTAAACAACGTTTTTTTTTGGGCATTGTCATTAAAATTTATTTAATTAATTATAAAATTTGTATATATATATATATATATTAATTAATTAATCTTTATTAATTAGTGCTGTTTTGTTTTAATAGTCCAAGCAATAAGTGACAAAAATTGTGTGACTTTTAGTTCAAAGGATAATTTCGTTCAAAATATTTGATCACAACCTAATGGCCGAACCATAAAATCGGAATGTGTCGATGTACTACCGATCCTTCAAAAGTGTTCCTTTTTCTGAAAATAATTTGTTCCGATTCCATTTGATTGGCAAAAACCTGGTCAACTGTACAATTTCAAAAAAAAAAAATGCCACTTGTAATAAATCGCATTGTACGGAACCCTAATTTTGTATATAAATCATTTTATACGCGAGAAATGAAAGTTCTGGATTTCATTTTTGAGAGGAAACAAAAGCACTTATTGTTTGGACTTTGGTATTTTTAATGGTGAAATTCCAAATTGTTTAGGAAAAAAAAAACTGTGGTAAAATTTTTGATTTGAGAATATTTTGCAACCTTACAGCAAAATTGGGTCGGACAGGTCGTCGTGTAAATGAAAGACTGGCTATTTTTAGGCATATTCGGTGTGTCTAGCGATCGAAAATTATACGGAATTTTTCTCCTCTTTTTACGGAAAACCCAATTTGAGACAACCAAAAATTCATGACACTTTGTTATTGTATACAGGATTTCTGGGGGGGTAAAAATGGTAAAACTTGGCCCGAAAACCATCAAATTTTTATATCTATGTCCAATTTTCACGAAATTTTCTATCCAAACCCGATTTAAATCAAAAATTTTACACATCTTTTATTTTTAATTGGTTCTAATAAAATATTTTTGAATATGCGACCTATTTTAGGGCTATTGAAAAATATTTTATCACTTAAAAATCGTATCGTTGTCTCAAACTTCCCAGCGATACGATCTTTGTTATTTGTAGATTTTTCATCCATTTGCAGTTTCTTTGTTTGGAATTGATTGAGTGTGCCCAGTTTTTCAAATTTGCGAAATTTTTAATGTATGCACTAGAACGATGGCGGCCACATGATTGACGAATACTTGGATGTCCATAGATAGTGGCTTTGTCTCGTATTGATTGAATCCAGATACGGTTTTATTCATTTCTCGAACTGCAAATGGAATAAAACGAGGTTAAGCGCATAAATTCAAATGGATCTTTAATCTTCTGGTTCAAGTCCACTCTTTAAAATTGGATGTGTTGCCAAAGTGCTAGAGGTTTGACAAAAGTTTACGATGCCTTGGCAAAGAAGGGAGTCGGAATACCCTTCGTCGGCCCAGAGCCTATTTTAGGAATTCCAAGGACTGCATGTAAACAGGTGATCAACGAGTGGTGGGATTGGGAAAAAGTACCGATAACCAAGAGTACAAGATAACCAAGAGGTTATCTCTTGATGCCCCGAGGCTGAACAGGATGCACTGCGAAGGGTTACCGGATTCATTACCGGGAATTATCGCCTGGGGAAGCATCTGCTCACAATGGGACTACATAACGGGTCCATTATGTGCAGATTGTGTGGCGAGAAGGAAAAAACATCCAGCCATATTATCTTTGACTGCGAACCTCTAGGTTATAGCAGATACAGGATATTCGGTGCATCTCACCCCGAATATATGAAACTTGGGGAGGACCTGATAAGCAAGCTCCAGGCTATTGCCAACATATGGGAGAAGCGAATCTCGTCGGACTGAGGTAGAAGGGGAGCACAATGGACCATGAGGTCGAAGTGCAAAGTATTAGACCCCAAGATGTATCTATCTATACAGGGTGTCCTACATTAATTGTCCTACAAAGAAAATCCCCCAATTTGGCAACACTGTTGACAAGTTAGTAAGTGTGCTCATAAGTAAATATTTTTGTTTAGACTGACTTAATTTACTAAGGACTTAATTGTTCTGAACACGACCAATATGTGTACAGTTTTTCATTGAAGATCCCTTTGAATTGATCGCTTAACACTTCCGTACTATAAATCCATTAAAAAAAAAAGAGAAACGATCGTTATATCATATGAATATTATTTTTTTAAATAAAAATAAATGATTTTTAATTAATTAATTATAGATAATTGAATTTAATATAAACGTAAGCATATTATTGTATATAGCATATATATTATATATTAATTAATATTACTTAACTTTATGTATTTCATCAAACAAAACGAAACATTTCAAAAATTACAAACATTAAAAATAGCAACAGCAGCCATCACGCAAAATAGTGGCAAAAATTTTTAAACAAATATCAAACAAATTATATTTTAGTGTGCCAAAACAAATATCTACAAAATCAAGTATTTCTCTATTAATGGGATCATTTGGTCCTTCCAGGACAGTCTTGCACAATGTCTACGACGTAATTCGGGCAGAATGACAACAACAAAAAATTCGTTACGCAGGAGCAGCTTCAACTTAGCGAATTTTCTTAAAATACATAAATCACTTTCTAGCGGTCACAATTTTAGTCTGATCAAAATGAAATGTTGTATTTGATTTTAGTATTTGCAAGTCCAATTTTATTAATAAATGACATACGTCAAGTGGAAATGGGGCCATAAAATAGGAAGAAAACACAAAATATAAAATATCTCTCTTAATATTAGAACAATCGAAAAATGTGTAAGAAATAAAATTGTAGAAAATCAAGTTTGCTACAATTCATCTTCTTATCATTTTTGCTCCAACTCTAATCTGTACAGAGATAGTGAGGAATTTAATTTTCAATCTTAAATCGTCAATATTCCTGTAAATATTAATGTAACAGAAAAAATGATAAGAAACAAAATTACAGTAAAACTAAGTACCTACAACTTAACTTCTTATAAATTTTTCGATTTTTCGAATATTAAGGGAGATATGTCAAATTTTGTGTTTCCCCCTTCCTCTAAATCCCTCTTTCCCCTTATTCGATTTTACCCATTAACGAACTTGACCTTTTGAATACTAAAAGCGCCACAAATACCAAATTTCATTCCAATCACATCAAAATTGTGATATATATGTCTGTAATCACTCTAGCGGTCACAATTTTGATGTGATTGGATCATCAAGTCAGTCCTAGGTTGAAATATGTTTCGAACTTTCAAATTGAGTTGCCGTTGCAAATAAATGTTACTTCAGGGCTTAGCGATTCCACTTACGGTACGTAAAATGAGCAAATTGGTGGTTATCGTGACATCTATCGGAGCTAATTGAAACACTTTTTTAAATACAAAGAACTGGATCAGGATCATCCGCATCCTGTGGCCACGGACACGCGACACGCTCCATCTCGTATTCTGAATGACTGTCTTATAATGCTACATGTTCTGTCTAGTTCTGTAAGTCTAGGATTTGAGACTATGATCCTGCTAATAGAGAAAAGTCCTAAAGAAACATCAAAGAAGTTGAAATTAAATTTTCACAATTTCGATTATCATGTGCCAAACCCACTCAGTTTTCTTTCTAGAATTTTCCGATTTATCCAAATTTTTAGGTCAATAAAACGTCTGTTCAAGGACGTATACAGATGTGCTGTCATGCCAAAAATCTACATTATTTTGGGGAAGGTTGGAAATTGATCAAACCGTCCCTTATAGATCCCTGTCGTCGATCAACCAATCTTCCCCCAACGAGAGGCTATCAATTTTGTTCCGAAAACGGTTGTTCGTAACCTTTTTTTTTTGGAAAATCGTATGAATTCGGCAGAAATTGAAAGCAAAATTCAAAACTGTTTACATGTCGGTCGATTTGTGCCTAATCCATTAGACTTTTGAAAAAATTCTTCGAACAAAAGTTGTTAGTATTTTTATAAGCAACAACTTTGTAACGGAAAATTTCGCTCTCGTTAGGACCACACTGAATAATTGTTTGGTATTTACTTTTTTTGCACTTAACCTTACAAAAATAACGTCGATTTTTGACTTGACAGCTCTTTGACTTTTCTGGGTAGTTTAGATCATGGTTATAGCATATACGTAAAACGAGTTGCATAACCTAGAAATTATTCATCATGTTAACTTATTACAAATCCTGGATCATGGGCCTATCCAATCGTCAACAATTATTCGAATTTCTTAAAAAACTCTTATAAGTTTGGAATTATGGACTGGTCCCCATTATCCAAAACAAACATGTACACAAATTGTATTAAAAAACAAACTTAATGCCAAAAATTAATCCTTCATATTACAATTGTTGAGAACGGAACCCATCCAATCGTTCGTTGCAGTTTTGGTGCAAATCAAACTACAAAAACATTTCAATATGTGCCAATTTTCACTATTTTCAAAATGCACAAAAAAAGCAAAAACAACCCAAAACAAATCGTTTCCTTTGAGGACACGCGCGAACATCTTTAAAAACCAATAAATTTTAGCTTTATTATAATATGACAAAAAATAAAAAACTATTGAAAAATTATTCAAAGAAAATTATTCAGAATTAAGGAAAAACTCAAACAAAAAATTGTGAATACTGTATGAATTGAAAATGATTTTCCATAATTTTTAAGCTAATGATTAAGTCTTTAGATAATGATTGTATGTATTGAAACAAATTCCAGTTATACTAAAGATAGCTAATGTGCAATAAAATATTGAATCAATGTATTTATGGTCTTCTTTATTTTTTATTTCCTCATCTATAATCTACCAGAAACAAAATGGGGGCTTTTCGAACGAAAATATCATCAACAAATACGTTTTGCTACCTGTGTTCGGGCTATGGAGAGTAGAGATAAGGAACTATGTATAAACCATATCACGCGTATTCCGTAGTTTTCTTAATCCCGTCCTCTCCCATGTTTAACACAGATATATACATATTTCCATGATTTATGGACAAAATTCAAAAATTTGTTCGTATTTTCATTAAGAAAACATGATATGATGAAAATTTGTTGTCTTTTTTTAAAACACCACAATTTATACTTGAAAATGAGGCAATGAAATTTACACCTTATCATGTTCTCCTAGTAGAAATGTGAATTTTTTTAACAATTTTGTTCATATTTTTCATGATTTATGGGTAAAATACTTAAATTTCTTCGAATTTTCACTAGAAGCACATGGTAGGATGGAAATTTGTTGTCATTTTTCAAAAAAATCACATTTCTACTAGGAGAACATAATATGGTGTAAATATTTTTTTTCTCATTTTTAAGTATAAATTGTGTAGTTTTTAAAAATCACAACAAATTTCCATCATACCATGTTTTTCTAATGAAAATACGAACAAATTTAAGAATTTTGTCCATAAATCATAAAAAATGTGGACAAAATTGTTAAAAAAAATCACATTTCTACTAGGAGAACATAATAAGATGTAAATTTTTTTTTCTTATTTTCATGTAAAAATTGTGTAGTTTTTAAAAATCACAACAAATTTCCCTCATACCATGTTTTTCTAATGAAAATGTGATCAAATTTATGAATTTTGTCCATAAATCATAAAAAATGTGGACAAAATTGTTAAAAAAAATCACATTTCTACTAGGAGAACATAATAAGGTGTAAATTTTTTTTTCTTACTTTTTAAGTAAAATTGTGTAGTTTTTAAAAATCACAACAAATTTCCATCATACCATGTTTTTCTAATGAAAATATGATCAAATTTATGAATTTTGTCCATAAATCATAAAAAATGTGGACAAAATTGTTAAAAAAAATCACATTTCTACTAGGAGAACATAATAGGGTGTAAATTTTTTTTTCTTATTTTTTAAGTAAAATTGTGTAGTTTTTAAAAATCACAACAAATTTCCACATTACCATGTTTTCCTAATGAAAATTCGAACAAATTTATGAATTTTGTCCATAAATCAAAAAAAATGTGGACAAAATTGTTTAAAAAAATCACATTTCTACTAGGAGAACATAATAAGGTGTAAACTTTTTTTTTCTTATTTTCAAGTAAAATTATGTAGTTTTTAAAAATCACAACAAATTTCCACATTACCATGTTTTCCTAATGAAAATTCGAACAAATTTATGAATTTTGTCCATAAATCAAAAAAAATGTGGACAAAATTGTTTAAAAAAATCACATTTCTACTAGGAGAACATAATAAGGTGTAAACTTTTTTTTTCTTATTTTCAAGTAAAATTATGTAGTTTTTAAAAATCACAACAAATTTCCATCATACCTTGTTTTCCTTATGAAAATACGAACAAATTTATGAATTTTGTCCATAAATCATAAAAAATGCGGACAAAATTGTTTAAAAAAATCACATTTCAACTAGGAGAACATAAAAAGGTGTAAATTTTTTTTTCTTATATTCAAGTATAAATTGTGTAGTTTTTAAAAATCACAACAAATTTCCATCATACCTTGTTTTCCTTATGAAAATACGAACAAATTTATGAATTTTGTCCATAAATCATAAAAAATGCGGACAAAATTGTTAAAAAAAATCACATTTCTACTAGGAGAACATAATAAGGCGTAAATTTTTTTTCTTATTTTCAAGTAAAATTGTGTAGTTTTTAAATATCAACAACAAATTTCAAACATACCATGTTTTCCTAATGAAAATGCGAACAAATTTATCAATTTTGTGCATAAATCATAAAAAATGTGGACAAAATTGTTAAAAAAAATCACATTTCTACTAGGAGAAAATAATAAGGTGTAAATTTTTTTTTCTTATATTCAAGTAGAAATTGTGTAGTTTTGAAAAATCACAACAAATTTCCATCATACCTTGTTTTCCTAATGAAAATACGAACAAATTTATGAATTTTGTCCATAAATCATAAAAAATGCGGACAAAATTGTTAAAAAAAATCACATTTCTACTAGGAGAACATAATAAGGCGTAAATTTTTTTTCTTATTTTCAAGTAAAATTGTGTAGTTTTTAAAAATCACAACAAATTTCAAACATACCATGTTTTCCTAATGAAAATGCGAACAAATTTATCAATTTTGTGCATAAATCATAAAAAATGTGGACAAAATTGTTAAAAAAAATCACATTTCTACTAGGAGAAAATAATAAGGTGTAAATTTTTTTTTCTTATATTCAAGTAGAAATTGTGTAGTTTTGAAAAATCACAACAAATTTCCATCATACCTTGTTTTCCTAATGAAAATACGAACAAATTTATGAATTTTGTCCATAAATCATAAAAAATGCGGACAAAATTGTTAAAAAAAATCACATTTCTACTAGGAGAGCATAATAAGGTGTAAATTTTTTTTTCTTATTTTTTAAGTAAAATTGTGTAGTTTTTAAAAATCACAACAAATTTCCATCATACCATGTTTTCCTAATGAAAATACGAACAAATTTATCAATTTTGTGCATAAATCATAAAAAATGTGGACAAAATTGTTTAAAAAAATCACATTTCTACTAGGAGAACATAATAAGGTGTAAACTTTTTTTTTCTTATTTTCAAGTAAAATTATGTAGTTTTTAAAAATCACAACAAATTTCCATCATACCTTGTTTTCCTTATGAAAATACGAACAAATTTATGAATTTTGTCCATAAATCATAAAAAATGCGGACAAAATTGTTTAAAAAAATCACATTTCTACTAGGAGAACATTATAAGGTGTAAATTTTTTTTCTTATTTTCAAGTAAAATTGTGTAGTTTTTAAAAATCACAACAAATTTCCATCATACCATGTTTTCCTAATGAAAATACGAACAAATTTATCAATTTTGTGCATAAATCATAAAAAATGTGGACAAAATTGTTTAAAAAAATCACATTTCTACTAGGAGAACATAATAAGGTGTAAATTTTTTTTTCTTATTTTCAAGTAAAATTGTGAAGTTTTTAAAAATCACAACAAATTTCCATCATACCATGTTTTCCTAATGAAAATACGAACAAATTTATCAATTTTGTGCATAAATCATAAAAAATGTGGACAAAATTGTTAAAAAAAATCACATTTCTACTAGGAGAACATAATAAGGTGTAAATTTTTTTTTCTTATTTTTTAAGTAAAATTGTGTAGTTTTTAAAAATCACAACAAATTTCCATCATACCATGTTTTCCTAATGAAAATACGAACAAATTTATCAATTTTGTGCATAAATCATAAAAAATATGGACAAAATTGTTAAAAAAAATCACATTTCTACTAGGAGAACATAATAAGGTGTAAATTTTTTTTCTTATTTTCAAGTAAAATTGTGTAATTTTTAAAAATCACAACAAATTTCCATCATACCATGTTTTCCTACTGAAAATACGAACAAATTTATCAATTTTGTGCATTAATCATAAAAAATGTGGACAAAATTGTTAAAAAAAATCACATTTCTACTAAGAGAACATAATAAGGTGTAAATTTTTTTTTCTTATATTCAAGTATAAATTGTGTAGTTTTTAAAAATCACAACAAATTTCCATCATACCTTGTTTTCCTAATGAAAATACGAACAAATTTATGAATTTTGTCCATAAATCATAAAAAATGCGGACAAAATTGTTAAAAAAAATCACATTTCTACTAGGAGAACATAATAAGGTGTAAATTTTTTTTTCTTATTTTCAAGTAAAATTGTGAAGTTTTTAAAAATCACAACAAATTTCCATCAAACCATGTTTTCCTAATGAAAATACGAACAAATTTATGAACTTTGTCCATAAATCATAAAAAATGTGGACAAAATTGTTAAAAAAAATCACATTTCTACTAGGAGAACATAATAAGGTGTAAATTTTTTTTTTTATATTCAAGTATAAATTGGGTAGTTTTTCAAAATCACAACAAATTTCCATCATACCTTGTTTTCCTCATGAAAATACGAACAAATTTATGAATTTTGTCCATAAATCATAAAAAATGCGGACAAAATTGTTAAAAAAAATCACATTTCTACTAGAAGAACATAATAAGGTGTAAATTTTTTTTCTCATTTTCAAGTAAAATTGTGTAGTTTTTAAAAATCACAAAAAATTTTCCATCATTCCATGTTTTCCTAATGAAAATACGAACAAATTTATGATCTTTGTCCATATATCATAAAAAATGTGTACAAAATTGTTAAAGAAAATCACATTTCTACTAGGAGAACATAATAAGGTGTAAATTTGTTTTTCTTATTTTCAAGAATAAATTGTGTTGTTTTAAAAAATCACAACAAATTTCCATCATACCATGTTTTCCTAATGAAAATACGAACAAATTTATCAATTTTGTGCATAAATCATAAAAAATGTTGACAAAATTGTTTAAAAAAATCACATTTCTACTAGGAGAACATAATATGGTGTAAATTTTTTTTTCTTATATTCAAGTATAAATTGTGTAGTTTTTAAAAATCAACAACAAATTTCCATCATACCATGTTTTCCTAATGAAATTACGAACAAATTTATGTACTTTGTCCATATATCATAAAAAATGTGGACAAAATTGTTAAAAAAAATCACATTTCTACTAGGAGAACATAATAAGGTGTAAATTTTTTTTTCTTATTTTCAAGAATAAATTGTGTAGTTTTAAAAAATCACAACAAATTTCCATCATACCATGTTTTCCTAATGAAAATACGAACAAATTTATGAATTTTGTCCATAAATCATAAAAAATGCGGACAAAATTGTTAAAAAAAATCACATTTCTACTAGGAGAACATAATAAGGTGTAAATTTTTTTTCTTATTTTCAAGTAAAATTGTGTAGTTTTTAAAAATCACATCAAATTTCCATCATACCATGTTTTCCTAATGAAAATACGACCAAATTTATTGACTTTGTCCATAAATCATAAAAAATGTGACAAAATAGTTAAAAAAAATCACATTTCTACTAGGAGAACATAATAAGGTGTAAATTTTTTTTTCTTATTTGCAAGTAAAATTGTGTAGTTTTTAAAAATCACAACAAATTTCCATCATACCATGTTTCCTAATGAAAATACGAACAAATTTATCAATTTTGTGCATAAATCATAAAAAATGTGGACAAAATTGTTAAAAAAAATCACATTTCTACTAGGAGAACATAATAAGGTGTAAATTTTTTTTCTTATTTTCAAGTAAAATTGTGTAGTTTTTAAAAATCACATCAAATTTCCATCATACCATGTTTTCCTAATGAAAATACGACCAAATTTATTGACTTTGTCCATAAATCATAAAAAATGTGACAAAATAGTTAAAAAAAAATCACATTTCTACTAGGAGAGCATAATGAGGTGTAAATTTTTTTTTCTTATTTTTTAAGTAAAATTGTGTAGTTTTTAAAAATCACAACAAATTTCCATCATACCATGTTTTCCTAATGAAAATACGAACAAATTTATCAATTTTGTGCATAAATCATAAAAAATGTGGACAAAATTGTTTAAAAAAATCACATTTCTACTAGGAGAACATAATAAGGTGTAAATTTTTTTCTCTTATTTTCAAGTTAAATTGTGTAGTTTTTAAAAATCACAACAAATTTCCATCATACCATGTTTTCCTAATGAAAATACGAACAAATTTATGAACTTTGTCCATAAATCATAAAAAATATGGACAAAATTGTTAAAAAAAATCACATTTCTACTAGGAGAACATAATAAGGTGTAAATTTTTTTTCTTATTTTCAAGTAAAATTGTGTAATTTTTAAAAATCACAACAAATTTCCATCATACCATGTTTTCCTACTGAAAATACGAACAAATTTATCAATTTTGTGCATTAATCATAAAAAATGTGGACAAAATTGTTTAAAAAAATCACATTTCTACTAAGAGAACATAATAAGGTGTAAATTTTTTTTTCTTATATTCAAGTATAAATTGTGTAGTTTTTAAAAATCACAACAAATTTCCATCATACCTTGTTTTCCTAATGAAAATACGAACAAATTTATGAATTTTGTCCATAAATCATAAAAAATGCGGACAAAATTGTTAAAAAAAATCACATTTCTACTAGGAGAACATAATAAGGTGTAAATTTTTTTTTCTTGTTTTCAAGAATAAATTGTGTAGTTTTTAAAAATCAACAACAAATTTCCATCATACCATGTTTTCCTAATGAAAATACGAACAAATTTATCAATTTTGTGCATAAATCATAAAAAATGTTGACAAAATTGTTTAAAAAAATCACATTTCTACTAGGAGAACATAATATGGTGTAAATTTTTTTTTCTTATATTCAAGTATAAATTGTGTAGTTTTTAAAAATCAACAACAAATTTCCATCATACCATGTTTTCCTAATGAAAATACGAACAAATTTATGTACTTTGTCCATATATCATAAAAAATGTGGACAAAATTGTTAAAAAAAATCACATTTCTACTAGGAGAACATAATAAGGTGTAAATTTTTTTTTCTTATTTTCAAAAATAAATTGTGTAGTTTTTAAAAATCAACAACAAATTTCCATCATACCATGTTTTCCTAATGAAAATACGAACAAATTTATCAATTTTGTGCATAAATCATAAAAAATGTTGACAAAATTGTTTAAAAAAATCACATTTCTACTAGGAGAACATAATATGGTGTAAATTTTTTTTTCTTATATTCAAGTATAAATTGTGTAGTTTTTAAAAATCAACAACAAATTTCCATCATACCATGTTTTCCTAATGAAAATACGAACAAATTTATGTACTTTGTCCATATATCATAAAAAATGTGGACAAAATTGTTAAAAAAAATCACATTTCTACTAGGAGAACATAATAAGGTGTAAATTTTTTTTTCTTATTTTCAAGAATAAATTGTGTAGTTTTAAAAAATCACAACAAATTTCCATCATACCATGTTTTCCTAATGAAAATACGAACAAATTTATGAATTTTGTCCATAAATCATAAAAAATGCGGACAAAATTGTTAAAAAAAATCACATTTCTACTAGGAGAACATAATAAGGTGTAAATTTTTTTTCTTATTTTCAAGTAAAATTGTGTAGTTTTTAAAAATCACATCAAATTTCCATCATACCATGTTTTCCTAATGAAAATACGACCAAATTTATGAATTTTGTCCATAAATCATAAAAAATGCGGACAAAATTGTTAAAAAAAATCACATTTCTACTAGGAGAACATAATAAGGTGTAAATTTTTTTTTCTTATTTTCAAGTAAAATTGTGTAGTTTTTAAAAATCACAACAAATTTCCATCATACCATGTTTCCTAATGAAAATACGAACAAATTTATCAATTTTGTGCATAAATCATAAAAAATGTGGACAAAATTGTTAAAAAAAATCACATTTCTACTAGGAGAACATAATAAGGTGTCAATTTTTTTTTCTTATTTTCAAGAATAAATTGTGTAGTTTTTAAAAATCACAACAAATTTCCATCATACCTTGTTTTCCTAATGAAAATACGAACAAATTTATGAATTTTGTCCATAAATCATAAAAAATGCGGACAAAATTGTTAAAAAAAATCACATTTCTACTAGGAGAACATAATAAGGTGTAAATTTTTTTTTCTTGTTTTCAAGAATAAATTGTGTAGTTTTTAAAAATCAACAACAAATTTCCATCATACCATGTTTTCCTAATGAAAATACGAACAAATTTATCAATTTTGTGCATAAATCATAAAAAATGTTGACAAAATTGTTTAAAAAAATCACATTTCTACTAGGAGAACATAATATGGTGTAAATTTTTTTTTCTTATATTCAAGTATAAATTGTGTAGTTTTTAAAAATCAACAACAAATTTCCATCATACCATGTTTTCCTAATGAAAATACGAACAAATTTATGTACTTTGTCCATATATCATAAAAAATGTGGACAAAATTGTTAAAAAAAATCACATTTCTACTAGGAGAACATAATAAGGTGTAAATTTTTTTTTCTTATTTTCAAAAATAAATTGTGTAGTTTTTAAAAATCAACAACAAATTTCCATCATACCATGTTTTCCTAATGAAAATACGAACAAATTTATCAATTTTGTGCATAAATCATAAAAAATGTTGACAAAATTGTTTAAAAAAATCACATTTCTACTAGGAGAACATAATATGGTGTAAATTTTTTTTTCTTATATTCAAGTATAAATTGTGTAGTTTTTAAAAATCAACAACAAATTTCCATCATACCATGTTTTCCTAATGAAAATACGAACAAATTTATGTACTTTGTCCATATATCATAAAAAATGTGGACAAAATTGTTAAAAAAAATCACATTTCTACTAGGAGAACATAATAAGGTGTAAATTTTTTTTTCTTATTTTCAAGAATAAATTGTGTAGTTTTAAAAAATCACAACAAATTTCCATCATACCATGTTTTCCTAATGAAAATACGAACAAATTTATGAATTTTGTCCATAAATCATAAAAAATGCGGACAAAATTGTTAAAAAAAATCACATTTCTACTAGGAGAACATAATAAGGTGTAAATTTTTTTTCTTATTTTCAAGTAAAATTGTGTAGTTTTTAAAAATCACAACAAATTTCCATCATACCATGTTTTCCTAATGAAAATGCGAACAAATTAATGAACTTTGTCCATAAATCATAAAAAATGTGGACAAAATTGTTAAAAAAATTCACATTTCTACTAGGAGAACATAATAAGGTGTAAATTTTTTTTCTTATTTTCAAGAATAAATTGTGTAGTTTTAAAAAATCACAACAAATTTCCATCATACCATGTTTTCCTAATGAAAATACGAACAAATTTATGAACTTTGTCCATAAATCATAAAAAATGTGGACAAAATTGTTAAAAAAAATCACATTTCTACTAGGAGAACATAATAAGGAGTAAATTTTTTTTTCTTATTTTCAAGTAAAATTGTGTAGTTTTTAAAAATCACAACAAATTTCCATCATACCATGTTTCCTACTGAAAATACGAACAAATTTATCAATTTTGTGCATAAATCATAAAAAATGTGGACAAAATTGTTAAAAAAAATCACATTTCTACTAGGAGAACATAATAAGGTGTAAATTTTTTTTTCTTATATTCAAGAATAAATTGTGTAGTTTTTAAAAATCACAACAAATTTCCATCATACCATGTTTTCCTAATGAAAATACGAACAAATTTATTAATTTTGTGCATAAATCATAAAAAATGTGGACAAAATTGTTTAAAAAAATCACATTTCTACTAGGAGAACATAATAAGGTGTAAATTTTTTTTTCTTATATTCAAGTATAAATTGTGTAGTTTCTAAAAATCACAACAAATTTCCATCATACCTTGTTTTCCTAATGAAAATACGAACAAATTTATGAATTTTGTCCATAAATCATAAAAAATGCGGACAAAATTGTTAAAAAAAATCACATTTCTACTAGGAGAACATAATAAGGTGTAAATTTTTTTTTCTTATATTCAAGTATAAATTGTGTAGTTTTTAAAAATCACAACAAATTTCCATCATACCATGTTTTCCTAATGAAAATACGAACAAATTTATGATCTTTGTCCATATATCATAAAAAATGTGGACAAAATTGTTAAAAAAAATCACATTTCTACTAGGAGAACATAATAAGGAGTAAATTTTTTTTTCTTATTTTCAAGTAAAATTGTGTAGTTTTTAAAAATCACAACAAATTTCCATCATACCATGTTTCCTAATGAAAATACGAACAAATTTATCAATTTTGTCCATAAATCATAAAAAATGCGGACAAAATTGTTAAAAAAAATCACATTTCTACTAGGAGAACATAATAAGGTGTAAATTTTTTTTTCTTATATTCAAGTATAAATTGTGTAGTTTTTAAAAATCACAACAAATTTCCATCATACCATGTTTTCCTAATGAAAATACGAACAAATTTATGAACTTTGTCCATAAATCATAAAAAATGTGGACAAAATTGTTAAAAAAAATCACATTTCTACTAGGAGAACATAATAAGGAGTAAATTTTTTTTTCTTATTTTCAAGTAAAATTGTGTAGTTTTTAAAAATCACAACAAATTTCCATCATACCATGTTTCCTAATGAAAATACGAACAAATTTATCAATTTTGTGCATAAATCATAAAAAATGTGGACAAAATTGTTAAAAAAAATCACATTTCTACTAGGAGAACATAATAAGGTGTAAATTTTTTTTTCTTGTTTTCAAGAATAAGTTGTGTAGTTTTTAAAAATCACAACAAATTTCCAGCATACCATGTTTTCCAAATGAAAATACGAACAAATTTATTGACTTTGTCCATAAATCATAAAAAATGTGGACAAAATTGTTAAAAAAAATCACATTTCTACTAGGAGAACATAATAAGGTGTAAATTTTTTTTTCTTATTTTCAAGAATAAATTGTGTAGTTTTAAAAAATCACAACAAATTTCCATCATACCATGTTTTCCTAATGAAAATACGAACAAATTTATGAACTTTGTCCATAAATCATAAAAAATGTGGACAAAATTGTTAAAAAAAATCACATTTCTACTAGGAGAACATAATAAGGTGTAAATTTTTTTTTCTTATTTTCAAGAATAAATTGTGTAGTTTTAAAAAATCACAACAAATTTCCATCATACCATGTTTTCCTAATAAAATACGAACAAATTTATGAACTTTGTCCATAAATCATAAAAAATGTGGACAAAATTGTTAAAAAAAATCACATTTCTACTAGGAGAACATAATAAGGTGTAAATTTTTTTTTCTTTTATTCAAGTAAAAATTTTGTAGTTTTTAAAAATCACAACAAATTTCCATCATACCATGTTTTCCTAATGAAAATACGAACAAATTTATCAATTTTGTGCATAAATCATAAAAAATGTGGACAAAATTGTTAAAAAAATTAACATTTCTACTAGGAGAACATGATACTTACCTAGATGATAACAAATACTTACCTATCTTGATGATATCAAATACTTACCTACGAATATATCAAATATGAGCCTTCATCTTTACTTACCAAGCAGCTACTTGCCAAGGACTCATCTCCTGTCCACAATTGAAAATAAAAGACTCTGAAAATGAAGTGAAGGATATTTGGCTTGATGGAATTTGAGGATCAAGTAATAATAAAATGTAGAGAGGTAATAGATAAATGAATACAAGATGGTAATTATGTTTCAACCATATTTTATTCAACACCTTAGCTACAATCAGTTTGAGTTTAATTAATAAAACGTTAATAATTATCCACATCTTTGATAGCGCCCTTCCATTATCTAGAAAAATATAACAAAATTAAAATATAAGTATTTATTTACCCAAATTTGTAAAGTTAAATAGAAAGAATAAAAATTTTGAATCTCAATGAATGTGTTCTTCAATTTAAGGCACCACATCTAGACACAAACCTCGCTGATTTGGAGTCACTCTTCTTACTTGTACTATTGTCGAGGTACACTCCCCTATCGACACCGTAGTGTCAGTCTACCAGTTAAACTGGCGGGGCAGGGGTCAACGGGACCTGGAACTATGCCATCTACGCTCATAGTAGTACGTTCATCAGAGTAATCACAACTAGATAGCGACATCTACTCTTACGCCGAATTGATTGTACACAATTCACTGAAAAAATTTTATTTAAAAAGTATATATTCAAATCAATGTCAACATGTCACTAGTGAGAGGAGAAAAATTTTGAACACTACCTTTTACACTACCGTGCTCTAAATTTACGTAGATGTCAATGTAAAAAGATGTAAATGGTTTACCTCATTTTCAAGGAAAAATTGTGTCCATTTTAAAAATGACAAAAAATTTCCATCATACCATGTGCTTCTAGTGAAAATTCCAACAAATTTATGAATTTTGCCCATAAATCATAAAAAATGTGGACAAAATTGTTAAAAAAAATCACATTTCTACTAGGAGAACATAATAAGGTGTAAATTTTTTTTCTCATTTTCAAGCAGAAATTGTGTAGTTTTCAAAAATGACAACAAATTTCCATCGTGCCATGTTTTCCTAATGAAAATACGAACAAATTTATCAATTTTGTCCATAAATTATTTTGTTTCATTTTTTAAATAAACAATTTTTTTCCCCGTGGACACAATCTTATCTAGGTATTCTGACTGAACAACTTCGGTCTCCTCTTCACCACTACTAAGTTAGCGTCCAAATTACAGTTGTTACAGCTCGTGGTATTGAATCGTAGATCTGCGGTACTGGGTACAGGTAAGTGTGAGAAAAAATGAACAACAACAAAGTATTTTTTTTTTTTAATGAACAGATACATATATGTATTTTAAAGATATCACTCAAAATAATTTAAGACTAATGATTTACATATAAATAAAATTCGACTATAGAGCCCCCTGCTGGTGTCATCCTACACAGTTTTTTGTCAACATCTTTTGTATTGTTTTGTTTTTGTTTTACTTAATTCAATAAAATTAATAATAAGTTCTAGAAATATTGATTATCGATCTCCTATTATTTTGTAAATATACTTTTTTTTGTTTTGACTTTTTTTTTTAATACAAAAACAATTGCACATCATTTTTTTTTTCCTTTTTTTGTTTGTTTGTTTGTTTGTTTTGATTAAACAAAAGAAAATCTATAACCATAGTTTTTGTTTTTCATTTGTTGAAATGTTTTTCCTGTGTGTTTGATCAAAGCACAAATATTGCTTGTATTTTGTTTGTTAGTGCACACATATTTATTCTACAGGGTGTTTCGAGAATGGAATCATGTGTTTTGAAATGTGTGTATGTGTTGGTGTGTATGTGTGTTGGTGGTGGGTGGGGTATAAAAAGAAAATGTTTACAGACTTGATGAAATATTTACAAGTTTTTAAGTACATAAAATATTTGTTTGTGTTTTTTCATGAGATTTGAGTTAGCGAAACGAATTGATAATTCCGAGTAATTTTTTTTGTATTGGCAACAATCTCTCACTGGTTTGTTTAATGGTACACGATCGGGTTAGCACGTTTTGAGAAGTTAGGAATATTGTGGAGATAACCTTTTATTGACTTGGAACCATCTTCGGATGGTTACAAAACTTCTTGCATAACTGTCAGATCGTAACACTCGTCCTTGAGCGAAGAAGACTAATTTTTGAACATGTGATGGAAATTAAAGATTCAAACCATCTAATTTATACAGGATAACATAATTTTGTGCTTCACAAATTGTTTTAGTCATTTTTTTATCCGATATCCGGCGATATTGTTCAGCTAAAGTTGACTTACACTCCCGTTCAATAAAATTGAACCGACCTGAGCGAATCAGTCTCTCACAATTTTGATTATTCTTCTAGTAAATGTTTTTGACAGATACAACATTTTATTTAATTTTTATACGTAAAAGGGAGACACATAACATGTATTTACATTACATATTCTTACTCTATCAATGACTTGTTTACATAAATAAAAAATATAAAATTTCTTTTTTCACATTTAAAAAATATACTACTTATCTTTGTTGATAAATAAATAATATACAGAGAGTTACAAAAGTGTGGAGTTTTATGTAAATGTAAGAAAATTAGCATTTCAGGTTGGTTCAATTTTATTGAACGGGAGTGTACATAATACGGTGGATATTAAAAACACACTGCCCTAGCTTTTATTCGACAGTCTGTGGAAAGAATTCACGATTTCCGAATGAAATCATGAACAATGCTACCATTTTAAGCCAAGTTTTGCTAATAGCTACTTCAAATGGCTGGGAATTTGTGTAAGATATCATGGTCGTGTACATGGAGGTCTGGAAACTCCATGACAGATGGACCAATTCTTTTATCGAGTCTCCTCGATAACAGCGTCACCATCAACGTAGTTTCCACTCATTTACTATTCGAACCTGTGGCAAGGGCGGATTAATTAATATTTCCACCTATATTTCTAGGTGTGCGACCAACAGAAACTTTTAGGTCGAAAGGTATATCAATGCGGTTAGGTCAGTAAACATAGACCTACTAGCTATAGTTATTAATTTATCCACCCAAGAACATATTCAAGTAATAGAGCTCACAATATTTTTTCAATCGATTTGCACCGAATCCATTTGATTTTCGAAAAAAATACTTGGAATAAAAGTTGTTTGCTATTAAATTACAAACAATTTTTGTTGTAAACTTTTTCTCGAAAACCTAATAGATTCGGCACAAATTAATTGTAAAGTCGATACGTATTGTGTAGAGAGGTATTCCTTATCCCATGTATAAATGGTCTATGGTTTTTTTTGGAAGTTTTGTTTATCGCGTTTTTGAATGGTCCCAAGTATCTCGGTCGTATATGGATGGTTATCCCCACCAAATGTTAACAAGATCGTGAATGTTTAGTGTACAATTGACTTAAATAATAAAATTGAAAAATTTCAATGAAATTTTCAATTCGTTTCACAAAACGTCGTTTTAATAGGAATGGTTGTTTTTTTTTTTGGAAAAAACGAAAATTCGGCAAGAAATTTTTACAACAAAAATGGTTTTCTCAAAGCTCTAAAGGAGATCAACTTAAATGCAATCAATGTGAAACTACTTACGAATTATTAACCAATTTTCTTAGACTATACATGAAATTAGCTAATATTATGTTTTTTTTTTTATTGTAAGCAATTTTTGTTTTTTTTTTTTTTGTTTTAACTTATCCTAAATCTAATTTTGTTTTTCTTTTTTGTTATTTAGGTAACGTTCTTTTTAAACATGATTTTCTTTTTGTAAATGAAAAATATTAAACATGTAGCACCCTAAAATATGTTTTTTTTTTGTTTATTATATATTTATTGGTGGAAAATTTACATATATATATATATATATATATTTATTATATATATATATATTTTATATATATCAAGCCATGCGCTTTTTAATGCAAAAAATTGCGTGTTATACATCCAAAAGACATCCCCTTCAAGTTTATGGAAAATAATCTCACTATTTAAATCTCTAATTTCGAATTATTTTTGGAGTATTTAAGCTCCTAATCAAAAACTACTGTTTCAACACATTCAATACGATGTAAAATTTTTTTTCCCATGGTATTCATTCAATACCATATTCTTTCGATTGATATATCTTGAGGTATAATAAGTATTGCACTTAGACCGTATGGCCCATTTCGCTTCCCCTTCTACTACAGCCAACAATTTTTTATCGCCACGAGAAGCTAAATAATGATTTTCCCATACTCGTAGTGCACTTCAGAATGCTCGTTTTCAAAAAAAATCTAGCACAATTTCTTTTCGAAAATTAAGTAGCTTGGCTAAATCGATCACATCAAAATCTTGAGTCTCTGGGTAACGTGGCCATATCGCTGAGACTATTAAGCCATCATAACCAATTGCAATAGATCGCTCTTAAACTCCGGAATTCAGGAATGACAGTGAATCGATGTTTAACTGATATTTGATAAATTTCAGAATCCCAATCATGGCGTATTTGGAACTTTTTCCAAATGCAAAGAGCTCTTTAGAAAGAGGGGCCAATGGATTGCCCTCAGTGTTGCCACTTTGAAAGTAAACGAATTTTGTGCCTGTAGCCGGCTGCGCCAAGAAGATTGATGAATCATATATTTGATAAATTTCAGAATCCCAATCATGGCGTATTTGAAAGTTTTTCTAGATTCAAAGAGCTCTTTAGAAAGAGTGGTCAGTGTATTGCCCTCAGTGTTGCCACTTTGAAAGTAATCGAACTTCGCCAAGAAGATTGGTTACAATAATTTTACTTTTTCGACCCCATTTGGTTGAATTTATGTGGTTTGGGAATCACCAACTACATTTGATGCTCAATGTGGGATCAAAAATAGTTGGTAATTCAATGATTTGAAGCGGAAATTTGATTCGAGCTAATTTTCAGAAAGTTTAAGGGGATGTCTTTTGGATACAATTGTCGTTTATTGACAATAGATTTTCATGTAGAATTTTTGAATCTTAATTAGGCTTTCGTTGAAAAAAAAAATTGATCAGTCCATAATTCTTGAAGCGTTTGAAAAATTCTACATGAAAATATGATTTTTGTTCGAAATCAAAATTCAAAATTTACGTACACGGCACGGCAATGACTGACTTACTTGAGAAATATGTTGGAAAAAAAAAACAAAAAACAAAATATAATAGAAAAAACGAATCGAGATCAAATCGGCACCTTGATTGATCGTTTTTTTTTTTATTTAAGTACAAACAACTTAATTTTATTAAAATTTTTAAATTCACTTTCATTCAACAACAAAAAATTCAAATTTTCATTCAAATTTGGAATTTTTTACTTTTGTATTTGGGGGTTTTTCGCTATGAAAACCACGAGAACACTGAAAAGCCACAATAATTTGTTTTTTTTTTTTTTTTTTTTTTGGAGAGAAATCATCCATTTTTATTCATCTGGTTGAGTATAATTTGAGTTTTGAGTATTTTTATTTCACTGGAGGACCTCTGATATTACAACAAAAAAAGCTTCGAATAAAAATGGTGATTTTCTTTTGTTAAATATTACAAAGAGTACTGTTTTGTAAATTTTCATTGACTAAATTCACATAAATGATCGATCGATATACTCGGTGGTACCCCGTTCCCACATATTTACGGCAAGGATGAGAGGTATCCAAACTTAGTTATTAGAGTATTAAGACATATTACTCAGCCGTTGTTGAGAAAAAGTACCTTAAATCTTCACTAACATAGATATACAATCACGTGGCGTGGTTGCCTGTTCTTTAAGAGGTCCTGGGTTTCAAGACTCATATGGAGTAGTTTTCTTTTAGTGTAGGCTTGTTCGAAATTTTAGGAGCTTTTTCTCGACAACTCTAAGTGCTCATATCGAGTACTAACTACACGCAAAAGCCCATTTCAATATGATTACCCCACACCCTTGCCATCTCCTTGTTAGTTGGACGTTTAATTCGTATTTCATATGGGCACACCGAATAAGTTCAAGGATATTTTGAAATATTGATGTATTTTCATCATATTTTTATTGCCGGTAAACTGCAATACTCCTAGCGGTACGGTTATTAATCTAGCCATTGAATACACACATATTAGATTACTTGGATTCGTCCTGTTGGACGTATCCTACGAAAATAATTCTTTATTTTAATTTATTTTACGATCGACGTTCGTTTTTAAAATGTATATAGTCGTTTTGGGAAGAATCTATTCGATTTTCGAAAAAAATTTTCAAATAAAAGTTGTTCGTTATAAAAATACGAACAACTTTTGTTCGAAACATTTTTTTCGAAAACCATATAGATTCGGCACAAATCGATTGAAGCGACGATAGTAACATCTAATCTAAAAAGGACGTGTCCTGGAACACTTGGAATGTTCCAGGACACGTTAAAAAATAATTCCTGTATGTGTTTTAGCCAATCATCAAATGTGGAAAATTTACAATAGACAGGAACAATTTGTAAAAGAAAATAAACATTGAATTGACCTGGAAAAATCGGTACAAATAACATACACATTTTTACAAATATTTTTCACTCAATTGAGAGAGAGAGAGAAAGAGAGAGAGATACAGAGACAACTGAACAGTTCTCCTTTTTTTCAAAATAACTATAAATATTTTTTTATATCGCTTAACAATATTTAATATTAACAATTAAAAATATGGGCGAATATATTGGACAGATTTTATGGGATGGGTTCACTTTTCTTTTTGTTTGTTTCAATTTTCTTTTAATTATACTGAGCAATTCATGTGTGTGTTTACACTTATTTTTTAAGGTTAAGGTTTTTGGAATGTCAAAAAACATTTTTAATGTTAAATATAAAAAATTTTGATCAGAATGATTTCTGGTTTTGAGTTTGGACTAATTTGTTTGTATTTTTTTTTTTCATTTTTACATAATTTTTTTTTTCTCAAATCATTAAAAACAACCACGTTTCGATTTCCTTTGCGAAATTGCTTAACATACATCAATTTTTCTTAGATTTTTCTTTACAAATACTTTCATACTTAAAATTTAATAAAGGTACACTTAGAAAATATAACAAATAAAATATTCTTTTCAAATAAAAAAAAAAAACACATTCGTTATTTTTAACATAATATTCGGATGGTTTGCGGTCATTCGCGTTGTTAGCGCTAAACAAAAAATCATCGATACATTTTCGAAACGGAATTTGTCTGAAAATTTTCCTGAACTTAAAAATGATATTTTGTACTTCGTTTGTTTTTTTTTTCTTTTGTACAAGTTTTCCGAGGTTTGAAACTCGTCAACAAATTTTGACATGTCCGCTCGTTCGTTTGTCTGTCACAGCCACAAAGTTTCGACAGTTGAAAATGAAGATAGAAGGAATTTTCATGTTTACCGAATAAATTATTGTTTTAGGAAAACTTTAGGTGGTGAATTTTTTGGAGATAATTGATCAAAATGTTGAGCGCTAGGTTTCAGATCGTTGAGTTGAAGAATAAGCTACAGCGGTAACACTAAGCGAGACAGAGCTTCGTCAAGCAAGCGTTAGGTTTCAGAACATTGAGTTGCAGACTAAACTATAGCGGTAACACTGAGCGAGTAAAAGCTTCGCCGAATAAGCGCAAGGTTTCAGAACGTTGAGTTGCGGAATAAGCTATAGCGTTAACACTGAGCGAGACAGAGCTTTGTCAAGTGAGCGCTAGGTTTCAGAACGTTGGGTTGAAGACTAAACTATACCGGTAACACTGAGCGAGTCAGAGCTTTGCCGAATAAGCGCTAGGTTTCAGAACGTTGAGCTGCAGAATAAGCTGTAGCGGTAACACTGAGCGAGGCAACGTTTGATCGGGTGAGCACTACGTTTCAGAATAAGCTGTAGCGATAATATTGAGCGAGGCAGAGTTTCATCGATTGAGTGCTAGATTTCAGAATGAGTTGTACATCCTTCGTTATCCAAAATTTCTTACTCTATCGAAAACTTACTAATCAAGCCGAAAGTGCTAAAACCATTTATTCATTTCAACATTTATGGTATTGTATTCGACGATTATCTCCAAGAAAATCCATAATTGTGATATAGAAGGTTATAGGAGTATTTAAAAAAGACAATTAAATATATACAAAAAAATGTTCAGGAAAATTTTCAACAAATTAAAGTTTTCGCGAAAAATTTATGCGATAAGTAATAAAAAAAAAACAAATTGTAAACAAATCTCCAAAACTAAAAAAAATTGTTTTTTGTTGTGTATGCATGGCCGTTAGAATGGCAGTGAAAATTTCACACAAATGAAATGGAAACAAAAATTTTCTTCATATAAAAAATAATACTTTTTTTTTATTTAATCAGTCTTGAACGAATGGACAATAGGAAATGCATCCATATTATGTTAAAAATAAAAGGACAAAAATAATACGACCCAAATCTCCAACCCAAAAATATTACCCAGAATTATTCATGGGTAATAAATGTGTGCGTGGAAACTGTGTCCCTAATAAAAACGATTTTCTATTATATACATCTCCAATCACACTCTATTGCTCAAAAATTGTTTATTTTTAAATTTTTTATTAAGTAATAAAATAAGTTTTTTTTTTTTTCGATTATTTTATTCATTTTTTTTCTTGGATGGATTGGATAAGTATTGTTCGGAAGTCCTAAAAGTCAAAGACGGAATGTTTCTTGATAATTAGAACTAATTATTGTTCAAAATGTTTTGCCAATTTCTTATCTTTATAAGCAAGCGAAATAATGAATTTACAAAATTTTCTTTTTGGGTTTATTATTATTTTTTGTTCGTACTGGAATTCCAAAAAAATTTCGGATATTCACGAAAACAATTCCGGGGTGAGCTAAACAAATAAAATGTCTTAACCTTTCGCCCTCATCGTACAACATGAAATCCCCCTGATAGTCCCCAATAAATATTCCAAAAATTTGATTTCTTTCTTTGTCACAGGTTGGACAAAGTTTTTGAAACAAAGTTTTTGAAACATTTTTAAAAACCGTAAGCGGGAAAGACTGTGACCTTCGGCTTTTATTTAGTTTTTTTTTAATTTAGCGCCAAGATGTGAAGTAATGGGAACTTACAGCGATCTACCGCTCACTCGGCGAAGATCTGCTTCGCTATGACTTCACCACCACAGTTCATTGTAGAATTACAAAAGTTTTTAACTCTACCATGAGCTGTGATGGGACCACTGAGCTAGGCAGAATGTGATTGGTAGCTGAAGGTTCCAAGCTTGTGACGCAACAAGTTCCTATTACTAATCTTTCTCGCTTACGGTAATTGAAGAGTGTTAGAACTGCGTAGCGTAGAACATCCATTTTGATTGGGCGATTTCATAAATATTGAATTTTATCTTCATCGAATGTCCGAAATAATTTTGTATCTGTTGGTCGATTTAAAAATTAATAAACCCAAATAAATAACTAAAGAAATACATTGAATTGAAGAAGGGCGCTCATATTATGAATATTTTGTTGTATGCTCATGCGTATTATTGCAACTTTGTAAAAAGCGTTTATCAAATACAAATACTGTTTTTTTTTTAAATTTTTCGTTTGAAATGTCTTGTTTTTAAAATCTCACCTACTGAATACAAACTCAAAAATTTACATATTTTGTGACATTTAAAAAACAAATGATAACTAATTAATATATACAAAATGAACAATAGCCAATTGATTATTTAGCGCAAGCGCTCTATATACTTTTGTTTTTTTGTTTGGAAAATTTGCAAACGAATTCTTTTTCAACACGAATATATTTATTAATCGCAATAAAAACAGCCCGAAAAATGTACTGACTCTAAAAGATGGGTAAAATTTGTGTCGACGCCATTAGGTTTTCGAAAAAATGTTACGAGCAAAAGTTGTTACCAATTTTATAACGGATCATTTTTATTTGAAACTTTTCTTCGAAAATTAAATGAATTCGACACAATCAGACTGAATTTGAAAAAGGAACACGAACTTAAGGGGTTTTTAGTATACAAACAAATGATAGCTGGGTACAATGCCGCGAGTTCAATCTGGCGCATTGGCAAATCCGTAATGACATAAACCTCCTAGTCGGGATGCTAACCGGTCACTGCAGGCTCAAGAGGGATCTATCCTTCATGAGGTTAAACTCATGGACAGTGTAATCTGTCCAGATTGTAACGGGGTCGATGATACCCACCTTCTGGTCTTTACAGAGCCAGAATGAGGTAGTATCTAGCCTTCGGCTCAACCGAAATGGGGTCCATCAGAGGTAAAACAACCACAGGGCTAGAGGAAACGAATCAGATGTGGTAGAGGATGGGTTTCTTAGAAGTCAAGGCTTCGGTCTCTCCTCTACTATCTTGATATTTCTCACTGTTATCTTGAAATTTCTTTCCCTGCTCGAGAAAAGTTTTAAAAGCATGAAGACCTGAATGGATAATAAAACAAATGCGAAAAAAAACGAATAGCGTTGTGGAAATTTTCCAAACAAAAGAATTGTCTCGTATAACGACCGCTTGCCGCTAATAATTAGCAGCCTTTGAAAAATATACACAATAAAAATATATATAGAAAACGAGAGACATTGGTATGTTCATTGTGCCTTTTCCTAGAAAAAACAATTGAATACGATTGTCAACTACGAGAATAAATAAAAAATAATAATTGATCTACAAACTAGCTTGAAAAGCTGCCTTGATTTTATATCTATACGTTTATTGTAAAAAGCAAGGCGTACACTCATTTTCACCACAAGTATTATTTAACTACAAAAATTAATTTTATACTTTTCTTTGATTTTTGTTTTTGTAAAGTTTTGTTTTGTTTTTTTTTTTGTTTTTTACCATTTTTTTTTTCTTGAATAAATTTTTATAAGTTTTATCTATTTACAAGAGGCTTACAAGAAAAATCACAACACAGCATTGAAATATGTAAAAACGCGTGTAAAATTATTATTTTGTTTTGATTTAATTAATTAGTTTTTATATCTCGGTATTTTATTAAAATTATTTTTCATTAATTAATTTTAAATTACATAAAAAAACATAATTTATTTGATTAGTCAATAAAAAACATTTAGGACGAGAGTCGATCTTTATCGATATCGCTTGGAATCAAAATACATTTTTCATTTGTACAAATATATAATGGACTCGAAAATTTGTTTTGTTTGAAGATCGTGGGGACTAATATTGGTCGTGGTCAAAACAACTAAATCTTTAGTCAACTAAATAAAGTCAGTCTAAAATAGTTCAGCATGTTTCTCTCAGGACACACTTACTAACTTATCAGCAGCGTTGCTACAATTGGAAGATGTTCTTCTAAATTTAGTGGATTTAATAATATAAAATCCTCTATCGTATACAAATAACCAAAAAGCTTACAAATACGACAATCCCAAGAATAAATCCTCTAGATTTTCTACTAGACTTTATTCAATCCACTAAATTTAGAGGAAAATTCCCCAATTTGGCAGCACTTACTAAATAAAATGCATTTTTGGTTCAAGCAATGAAAAAGCTTAAGACACATTCCTTGAACCCTTCTCCTTTAAAATAGGATGGGTGTGTTGTCAAAGTTAGGGGTCTGACAGGAAGTCTGTTTATGGGGTTAAAAAAACGGGTAAAAATGAGTTTTTTTTCTCCAAATATCTCAACAGCTATAAGAGTTATTGCAAATATTGAAAATGGTGTTTAGCAATTTTTTTTTCGAAAACCGATTGGATTCGACACTAATCGTTTCTAGACCATTCAAAATGTTGATAATGACAATGTTTGCAACCCTCCTAAACAAATCTCCAGTAATACCCACCATTTTGATAACACATCCTATTTGACGAAAAAAATTTGTTTTTACAAAATTCACAAAAATCGGAATGAAAGTCAGTAGAAATTATGACCTAATAAATTGTCTTAAACGTGAAATAGATACACAATTCGGATAATATCCGAAGTCTATTCTTATTTAAGTTTTTTCGCGAAATTTATGTGAATCGGAATACGAAAGTGACAGATTGGGAAGTTTCATAGAGAAGATACTGATTTTTAGTACCTTAATGGTAGCACTGCAATCGAGGAGTTTATATATATTCTGACGTTACTAATGGTAGCGTCACTATTGACGGACTAAAATTCGCTTGAATAAGTCACCCATATTTCAAATCGATTTTAAAAGTTCGTCGAGATTCCTCACTTTAGTATTTTCATCTCATATGAAAATATTTACCCGATTTTATATTGCAATAGTGATATAAATAAGTTCATGAACTGTTGTTCAGAATACGTCCGCATAAATGTCCGTAATTTGAAGCATAACCCCATTTATATCAAACAAATTATCAAATATATTTGGATCCACGTGAAATCGATCCGATCATCTCTTGAACTAATATTATTTATTATATCTACAACGCAAAAATATTGTTATAAATAAATATATCATTTAAATTTCACGATTGATTTATTCTCGAAACAAACAAAGATTTTACAAGCATGTGGCGGATTTTGTTCAAGAGAAATAATTGATTCGGGATCATTTTATATCTTAAAATATATTAATTGACTGAAGAAAATTATTCGATGATACTTTATATTGCAAAAAAAAAAAATATCTCCCATTATAGTTGGATCATCAGCAATCTAAAAGCTGTCAGGACTAAAACAAACGTTAAGTTTTCACAAAATTGGAAACACGCCATCATATTCCTTAATCAAATCGGTCTTCTGTCAGCCTTTGACAGCGCCAGTCAAGCGCCTTCCCTTACCGAAGAAATCGAGCAAAATCAACGAAACATAAATCAAGATGAGATACACTTCTTGTCGATATTTTGATCTTTTTGAAATTATTACAAATAACCGATAGATGGCACCAACATTGGTATTTAAATATAAATACCAATTTTTACTAAGTATTTGTATTTAAATTACTTTAGAAGTCTGATATTATTTAATTTCAGGGTGTCTAGTAATATTTTGGCAAAAAATTCCTAGACTTTTTTAGGTTTTCCCAACTTGAATTCGAATTTTTCCAGACCATTTTTTCATATAATATTTTGTTATTGATAGGAAAATTAAGAAAAGTATAGATTTGTTCATTTATATTCATTTTTTATGGATAATATGATAAAACCTATACATTCTTTTTCATCAGTAACATAAATAAAATTTTTTCAAAAACCTCAAAACGGATAATTATTAGTAATAATTTTTTTAGAAATAAGTTATTTTAAATACGATTATGAGAAATTCCATGAAATTCCCTGGAATTTTACGAAATTCCCTGACAATTCCATGACTTTTCCAGAAACTCAAAATTCCCTGACATTTCCAGGTTTTCCAGACAACTAGACACCCTGAATTTATTTGTTATCATATTTTATTAATATTTACTTCGTGTTATTTGCCATCTATCGGCCAATTTATTGAAACACAATCTACACGTTCACGCAAGGTTATGTGAAATGACTTATAACTTTTAGATACAACAAAATTCGAAAATTTGTGCCGAATCTATACAGTTTTCGGAAAAGTTGTTAGTATTTTTCTACCGAACAACTTTGTAATTGAAAGGATTTCTTCAATCTCCTACCCATTTCGAAGCAAAGATGTTTTGATAAATCAACATCCTTGAGATTAAATGACGTGGATTTTTCGTCCAACAACAACCCATAGACTATACAACCACAAACCGTGTACAGAGGAAATTTAAACGATATAGTTTATTATAAACGAGAGTCTGCGCAATAAAAAATAAATTCAACAATTGATTTGTTGTTTGTTTGTTTTTTTTTTTTTAAAAACGAAATAACATCTTTTTTTTTTTACTAAAAAAAAAAACACCTAAATGACCTAAATAAAATTAAACTATAGCAAAAGAATTAAAATTACGTTTTCCTCTATGCCAAAAAAAAAAAAAGAATTAAAATTAAATATATAATAATAATTTCAAGCAAATAATCCTCAAAAATTTGCTCTTTCTCACAAGACTAGTATAATGTTATTGTAAATATAGGCTAAAAATTAGTTTTGTTTTTTTTTTTAAATTTTGTTTAAACATTATTTTTGGAATGCGAAGTTATTTTAAAGTATCCGTTCGTCGTGTGCTTGTTGGTTGGTGTTGTCGCCATCTCTGTTCTGACGATCATCTCTATCCACAAACGAACGATTACCAAATTGTGTTTTCAGAAGTAAATGTCGATATTGTAAATTGGTTGAAATATCTATCACACAGATATTTTTTTTTACTGATATATTTTATATATATATATATATATCCCTATGTATAGATAGATAGATATATATATATCTATATCATTCAGTTATATGAGTTGATTGGATCCTATTTGGCACGCGTATTTGGTGCCATAGATCGTGTATCAATTGAATTTAAATTTTCACCTCGACTACGTGATCGATGAATTGTTGACAATCCTTCACCTGTATTTTTTGTTAAAAAGAAGAAAAAAATGTATAATTTGAATTACCTGGCTATTTTAACCCATTACTGTAGTCGTACTGCGATCTCTGGCAGAAGTAGAGCTCAACCTATTTTCAGTAGTTTCTAAGCTGTGCACCAGAGTATGAACAGCGTCATCATTAACGCATTTTCCACTCATGTACTATTGGGATCTTTGGAAGGGGCGGAGCTTAATATTTCAACCAACTTGCAGTAGTTTCTAAGCTGTTCACCAGACTGTGAACACGAAACTTGTTGGCCGACGAGTATTTCACGAAGTTTGGGGCAGAAAAATTCTAATTTATTCACCAGAGGTAGATAGATCCTGTGTTCCCCCTTCTACTTCAGTCTGGCGAGATTCACTTCTCCCATATTTTGGCAATAGCCAGGAGTTTGCTAACCAGGTCTTCCTGAAGATTCATATATTCAGGATAAGATGCACCGAATATCTTGTATCTGCTGTAACCCAGAGGTTCGCAGTCAAAGATTATGTGGCTGGATGTTTCTTCCTCCTCGCTACACAATCTGAACATAATGGACCCGTTATGAAGTCCCATTGTGTGTAGAGTTTCCGCAGGGGATAACCTTCTGCAGTTGCATCCTGTTCAGCCTCTGTGCATCAAGAGATAACCTCTTTGTTGCACTCTGAAGCAGTACCTTCCCGAGTTCTTGCCGCGGTACATTTTCCCAGTGATCATCTGGTGTTTAGCATTTGACAACTCGTTGATCACCTGTTTACGTGCAGTCTTTGAAATTCCTAAAATAGGCTTTGGGCCTTATATCGACGCTGGTAGATCCTGCACGAAGGTACACAACGCTCGAAACAGTAATATAGGTAATAAATTATTACTTTACGAATACAGTTAAGGGTTAAATATAATGATAAGAAAATTGAAATGGTTGTACATACCACGACTTTGACTACGTTTCATACCAGATGAATTTCGATTATTGTTTTGAGCAACTTCATTCTTGTAATTGCGCATTGCTCGTCCACGTCGATCCTGTATTAATTTATCCGAACGTACGAAGATACCATGTTTTTGACGACATGTAAAATATGAAACACCTTGTACACTGCCATCATTTTTACCTAAATACAAAATCAAAATTACGATGAAGCAATACACAGGGTCGCAAATCAAAAGCTAATTGAAAAGGGACGATAATTTAAAAAAATGTATTCCATATTTCAATTAAGGTACCCAAATTCCCAAGGGTGAATAATTTGTTGAATATGGAAAACCCTGATGAAATGCGAATTTACCAGCGAAGAATTAGAATGAAATTTCTTACCTGTAGGGGCATCCAATTCCACACCGATCCATGTACCAGCCGCGAAGTCAGTATTACCCACATATGCAATTACCCCAGCCCAATTATAGGGTCGAATTAATACACTTTCACCAACTACAACCCAATCTGGTATTGGTTCTGTTATTCGATTTAGATCTGGTCTTGAACCAAAACTATTATTTTCGTGATCTTCTAAACAAATAAAAAGTTACCAAAATTTAGCGAAATCTTAAAACTTGGTAGATCGATTACCAAATCATATAAAAAATCAAAAGACCTAGTCATTCTAAGACGCGGATATGCCTTAAAATGTTGAGGAAATCCGAAGATCCGGGGGTCTTAGGAGACATTTTTCATTTATGGGAATACTTGCATTGAATGAGACCCCAAAAAGGAGCCCTGAAAAACCGTTACAAAAATTTCTAGAAGAGAATATAATATAGGTTTTTACTACATCAGCGAAAATATCCCGTAAAGCTCAAATCTTCGGATTACTTCAACACTTTAGGATCATACCTCGCATTCAAATGATCAAATGTAACAATTTGTGACCTAACTAACTACAAAATACATTAAGCATTAATTTCTATTCGGCTATGCTGAAAATTGTATTGAAAAATCGCACCTTCAAGTCGTTCAGCCGACGAATCTAAATCACTGTTATGTGTCTCGTTCGCCATATCGGTAAACTGTTCCATACGTTGTGCGGCTACCTTACTCTCATATACATGTGCTCGTGAAAATGGGAAAGATGCTCGTTGTGTGGGGGCAGCTGTTGATGTTTTAGTCACTGATTTACGTCTTCGCACAACCTACGGGTGATTTTGAAAGTCAATTACTAGATTTACTAAACTAATATTTACTATCTAAATAGAAATCATCTCATCGTGCAATTTAATAATTATATACAGAGTGTTCCATTTAAAAGTTTACAGCGGAAAGTTCAGGTAAGAAAAATACATAAAGTTACGTTCTGGAGGAATCTTTCAGGAAAGCAATATATCTTTGTGGGAACTTCAATTGTAGGCTCAAAACTCAGGAAGCGTTTTCCAAAAATGGAAATGATTGGGGAGTATAAAAAAATGAAGGAGAGATAATTATCATTTTTGGATCCAATCCCGATTCTTTTCCAGATTCCTAGAAGAAATCCTGGATGGAGTTGATACTGCTCAGCAAATACTATGCCGGGGAAGAACAGTAGATCTTGTCAATGAAAATATAACCCCCCCCCCCCCCACCTCAAGCAAAACTCTCGAATAATTCCCGCATTTTTCCAGTCATAACGAAAAAAAATAAATCCTGCTTAATTATGTGTGAAACTGATGGGAAAACTTTCAAAAATGTGTATCCGTTTCCGAGATACATTCTTACTGAAAACTGTGGTACTATCTATTCCCAAAAGTGGCGTTACCTTTTCAAAATTTTCAGGTTGATTTTTGTCGAATCCATTCGGTTGTCGAAAAAATGTTTGTCGAAAAGTCGTACGTATTTTTGTAGTGTACAAATTTTATTCGTTAACAGTTTTTCTGAAAATCAAATTCGATTTGACACAAATCGATTGCAAAAATTTGAAGAAGGAACAGCCACAGCACAGCAGTCACAGCATTTGGGTTCTAAACTCATAAAGAACACCCTGTATAAAACAGAATCTCATCTATCTAAAAGTATCTAAAACTAAGCATGCACAATTCCCGAAAAAAAAAATCATCACTTACTTTTCCTGGCGGTAGTTTAGTTTTAACAACTGAACTGCCTTCAGATGTTGAATCATAATCCCGATTATCGGAACCGGAATCACCACTCTGTGATTTATTCAAATCGCCGGTGATCTCCGACGATGATTTACTCATTGAATTGTCATCGGTTTGTTCACTCTTATCGATTTCAACACCATCGTCATTCTCAGTAATGTCATTCTCGTTCAATGTACAATCGGTCACCAATTCTGTGACCGGTTGTAGATCCATTGGTGGGGGTGTTTCATCCACACTAATGCTGCGTATTGATAATGAATCTTCAAGTGTTAAATTACTCGATGAAACAGCCTAAAAATTAATCATTTTGTCACAATATTCGATTTTTTGTGGTTACTTTAAGGTGGCTTTATAGCGACGAAATAAGAAATCTCATTTTTGTTGAGACGTTGACTTTGGCAAAATGGTCGTCGCTATGAGACAGCCTTACAGTTTGGCCACAAAAGAAATGTGCATTTTTTCGATATAGAGCCACCTGAAATGGATACTGTTTTTTACCTGGGATCCATAACCACTGGATGTGACGGACGGTGAACCAGATGTTTTACTTTCTTGAAGTTCTCGCAATGAGTCGAGTGTTCTAGATGATGGCATGCTCATTTTCACTTGCTGTTTAGCTTTTGTTGTCATGCCCTAGACATAAAAAAGCGTCGAATTTACACATCCGGTCAAAGAAACTCTATTTTTCGAAAGAATAAAGCTACTCTGGAAATTCTCCTATGGATTCTAAAGGAGGAATTTGATTTCTCCTTGGTCTCGTCTTAGAGCACCTCATCCAGCCTTGTTACTTTTAGGAAGTACAGGATCTGGATTGGATCTAGGGATGGTACCTCCCCTGAACACATCTGGTAGACTCCCAGACATTTTATTATTTTGTGTTTGAGGGCGGCATTTCTCCTCAAAACCTGCAGTTTCCTTCATTTTCCAAGCCTAGCTTCCTATGGTGCCACAATCTATTTTAATTTAGACCAGAGAAGATTATTGGCTTGTCTGAGCCCCGGAAGGAAGGTTCCTCCTATAGTGTGAATCTTTTATGGTTTTCTTTCATTTTGATCTCCTCTCGATGGAAGAGATCGCCTAGTTCGCAGAAGAACGAAGAACTCAAAAAAGTAAGGACGCAAGCAGAGGCTATTGGGAAAATCTCAATGCGTAGAATAGATTCTGCTCTCAGAATAATAGAGCATAGTTTTTCAGGCAGAAGTTATTGCCTGAATTTTAATACGCAGAACAGATTATTCTCTCAGAATAATACGAGTATAGGCAAATTGAATTATGTCTGCGCAGTATGCATACTTGGAAACTGGGAGGTTATGGGTTCAAATCTCGACATCGGCAGTTTGTCAATAAAAAAAAGGGGCGGTTAATTGACTAAACTGTCGGCGTATGGACAAGAACGAAGTAACCGGCTATGCTTGAGAAGGTTTTCTATAGTTTCCTTCACGAACTTCAGATGAATATCGGCATAGTTCCTATCAGAATCGGCTGCAGCCGCATATCCTACCAATTCCTAGTCTACTCACATCCTCACATCCTTAGGCATCACAATGGACCTTATGAAGTGTAGCCCGTCCAGGGCAGCCTCTACAATTTATCTATCTATAGGCACATTGAAATGTTTTTTACCTGATATGATTCGAACTCGGAAAATTCTGGTTCACTATGACTATCCTCCAAATTTCGTTTATCATCCACGTCTTTATCAAAATCCATATTTGATATTGATTCAGATAACGAAACTGGTGGATGTATCGTTTGTTCCTCATGGAGTGTCGTCATACGTAATCCCATTTTAACACCAGCTGGTGACGCTATTTTCACAAAACAGAAAAATCCAATATCAAATTTTCATTTCAAAAACAGCACAATCTACGTGAATTTAAATAACAAAATAAAAAACAAAGCTTTAAAAAAAAATTTCCAAAAATTTTGTGCTTTAAAAATAAATAAAAAATTCACATTCGATCTACAGTTTTTTGAAAAAAAATCTTTTTGATGAAGTTCTACTGTAAAAAAAATCCGTTACGCAGGAGCTGCGTCAAGATAGCGAATTTCCTCCAAATACAGAATAGTTTTTGTGCCATTCGCTTTAAAACTATCAACGCTACAGTGGCTACAGACACATATATAAATATATCTATTTGCCATGTAAACTCTCTAGCGGTTACAATTTTAGTTAGATCAAAATGTAATTTCGTATCTGATATACTTTTGGTAAATGAAAGGCCAAGTTCATTAATGAGTAGTTTCGGTCAACGGGATAAGCGAGAAGGTAGGGAGATAGGGGGGGGGGGCTTATCTCTCTTAATATTAGAAAAATCGAAAACCAATAATAACAGAGATATACCAAATTGTGTGTTTCCCCTCTAAACCACTCTATTTCTTGTCCGATTTCTTGAACATATCAAATGTCATTCCGACCGGATTAAAACTATGATCGCTAGAGTACCTATAGACACACAATACCTCCTTGCAGAGGAAATTCGCTTAAGGTATATAGTACGGTTCCATAATGCAACAATCCGCAATGGACCGTATTTTCAGCTCAAGAACCGTACTACAAAAAATAAAGTAACTGAAAAACAAAAAAATTATATATTTTCCAAAAAAAAAAACGTTAAAGCGATCGATGTATTAACCTGTTAAGAGTATCATTGAGCATGCGCATAAATTAAATAACTGCATATGCGCAATTATCGATATATTTAAAAAAAAAACAAAAAATGCAACAAAAATCAACTTTCTAAAAAAAAACAAAAAAAAACGCTGGAATATTTGATAGCAGCGTCGTGCGTTGACAGACATTGTTATTATTTTGAAGTAGAGTAGTATTTTTATAGACGTACGTTTTGCCGCACCAGATGGTTGCTGAAGCCTCAAAGAATTGAGATTTAAATTCAGATTTAGGAAAGTCGGACGAGCTGAAAACCAACGCCCAGTACCATATTTTAGATAATAATTTTATATATATATATATTTATTATAAAAATTTATAATAAGTATTTATTTTTGTAAAAGTAAAAATATTTAATAAATAAATAAAATAAAAACACTTGATTTAATTAAAAGCAATCGCACAATACACCACACGCAGCTACACAAACACGCAGCAGACGCAATTCACACTGAATTTATATATATATATATATATATATATATATATATATACCGACTGTTTTAGAAAGCTTTGCTAATAGAGAATCAATGTTAAATATTATTTATTTACTATAGTAACTACACAATGCTTCATAAAGAAATAAAAATAGTGGGGGTACTCTGTAGTCTGTGTGTGCATAGGTAATGAATAATATTAGAAATTACGTGGGCGTCACTAAATCCCCACTCTTAAATTACTCCAGATGTTTGTAAGTATGTGTATGTATGGTTTTATAGTAAACATTTTTTTAATTTATTTAACATTGATTCCCTATTAGAAATGCTTTTGAAAACAGACTATATATATATATATATATATATATATATATATATATATATATATATATATATATATATATATATATATATTGATTCAATTTGTATCTCATTTAGAACTAAATATAAGTGTTGGACTCAATGATTCTGATTCAGTTACTTCATTTCCTTCGATGGAATTCATTCAAATCAATCCTTTCTTGATAATGAGTTCTACTGTATGTGAAACGTGTTTAAGAACTACTGGAGGTGGCAAAACAGAACAATGTTAAATTGATCTGGGTACCAGGTCTCAGATACCTTAGCAAAGAATGGAGTCGGAAAATCCTTCATAGGCCCAGAGTCTATTTTAGGAATTCCAAAGACAGCATGTAAACAGGTGATCAACGAGTGAATGAATGTTTAACACCGTGATCACTGGGAAAATGTACCGCAGCAAAAGATCGGGAAAATACTGTTTCGGAATGCATCTAAGAGGCTGTCCCTCGATGTAATGAACCTGAATAGAATACAACTGCGGAAGGTTACCGGATACCGGTAGAAGTCCTGTACTGTACCGTTTTTTGCTTTGTTTGTCTCAAAATTTTGAAACACGGCGTAAATTTTGAAACTTGAAAACAACTTTATGTGGACCTTTTTTATAAATGCATCTGATTCATTTTTATGGATTGAATCAAATGAATCAGTTCCTCATTCATATGAAAAGGATTTAAACTCATCACGAAATGAATTTAGATAGAATGGAATCAAAGCAATGAATTGAATGAACTCCATATCAAAGGAGTTTGACGGATTCCTGAATTACAGAATTGTTCAATCCAATACTACTAAAAAATTTCCTACATAAATTACATTTTCGTTTAAAATATTTATAAAGAGCACTTGCTACGCAATAAATTTTTGAATTTTTGTAAATATTCAAAAATTGCAATTTGATTGACATGCAAAGATTTGGTGAAGATGTTCTTTTCTTTTTTCTTTTAGAGAAACGTTTTTAAAGAGAAATTTTTTTTTTTTTTGGTTATAGTCAAAAATGCCAATTACAGAATACGAACTTTGCACTTCCGTGTATCGTTGAGAATTATTAGTATGGTTTTTCATTTAATTATCTAGGAATCAAGAATACTGAAGAAAGGTGGCTTCGGGACTGCATTTGATAGTGTGGTCTCAGCGAAACCACATCCAAGGATTTAATTTTTTGTAAATAGAAATTTAAAAATTTTAGATATGTGCCCAGGTGTTGAACAATTCCAGAACAAGAGTTTTGGGAGTTTTAGGACAATCCTTGATCGATTCCCAATCCTAACACATTGAATTTACAGTGGCCCTAAGAACATTTATGATGTTGTCTTCAACAGCCAACGATCATGACACCGACCGCAAACCAAAGCCCTTGCAACTCAAAAATATACTTCATGAATTTACGGTATTTCTTAACAAAAATCTGCCAGATAATTTGGTCTATTCTTTCTCAGGTTTAAGAGAGTGAATTTACAAGAAGATGTACAGATTTAAAATGACCTTCAAAGGCGAATGACCTCTTTAGGTTTCTTCTGGAGTAAATATGACCACCATGGTCAATATATTTCTTGAGATGTTCCATTAGTTTACATTAATTCCTGACTTGAAAACTTGTCAGTTTAGTTATTTGTAAGAGAAAGAATTTACGAGAAGATGTGTGGTTTAGTGCAATTCTAGAATGTACTTCAACAGCGAAACTCTTTTAGTTTCATCTGGGCTAAACATGGCCACCACTATGGCCAATAGAGGTCTCAGAAGTATATCCCTTTCTTAAACAAGTTATCTGTTCTTCCTTAAATCCTGAGAAGGTTTCTTCTGGAGTAAATATGGCCACCATGGTCAAGATATTTCTTGAGATGTTCCATGAGTTTACAGTAATTCCTGACTTGAAAACTTGTCAATTAATTTGGCCTGTTCTTTGTCAGGTTTAAGAGAAAGAATTTACGAGAAAATGCGTAGTCTAGTCCAATTCTAGAATGTACTTCAAAAGCGAAATTCTTTTAGTTTCGCCTGGACTAAACATGGCCACTATGGTCAATAGAGGTCTCCCTTTCTTAAACAAGTTATCTGTTCTTCCGTAACTCCTGGGACTCAGTAGAGAATGAGTTTTCCACCTGGATTATGTGAAAATAAATTCGTTTATTGAATCGAAGAAAAACAATGCTATAAAATTCTCTCACGATTCCATAAATAGCGCATAGCTCTTACAAAAATAAAAAACTTTTCATGCGAATTTATATTGAAATTTATTTCTACTGTGATTTTAATATTAGAAATTATAATAAAAATAAATAAATTCGAACACATCCTTCTGGTGTTTATTTCTTGAACTATATTAATTGTTTTTCACGATGATTTTTCGACATATGGAACGAACCTAATGGTTTTTTTTTAATTCAAGATGGAAATTCTTTCGGAAAAAACAAATAGGAATCAATGGAGCGACTTTAAATAGAAAATGATCGGGGATTTCCCGATTATAAAATGTATGGCTATTTGATTAGTATCTAAGATTGATTCCTGGAAATTTGATCCAAAGAAATTTTTATCTTGAATACGAACGCTTGGTCAATTCTGGATCACTTAATACACATGACCACGTGTTTTCGAAAAAACGTTTCGGATAAAAGTTGTTCAAGGTACAGATCAAATAAAAAATTTTTGAAGGTTGAGCGTTACTTTTGTGGTCCATTCAATAGGGAAATTTATCCCACTTGATCATCGTGAAAAACGTTCGGTATTTTCATTTATCTTCAGTTTCTGAGTTATTGTTTTGATGTTACAGTTGAAATGCGTTGTAAATATTTGAGAAAAGTGTGAAGCGCACGCGTGACAAAACATTTACTGAAAAGTTTATTTTTCAAATTGCTGAAAGTGTTTTTTATGAAAGTGATTCAAGCAAATTTGTGGAAAATGATTAGTAAAAATAAAATGTCACGCAGGAATATGGAACTACTTGCGAAATCAAATTCTTTCGAGTTCTCAAAAATTTGCAAATTCTAACCTTTCGAAATTTGAAATGCAAATTTCGAAAAATTCTTACAAAGCTTCGAGGATTTAAAACAAAAAATGGTTTCGTTCCATCATTTTTATTATGATTAAGGATTGTGTGTGCTTGAAATTTCTAAGCATAAAATTACAGCAGTTCTTTTTTTATAGGTTATGTGTTGAAAGTTTTTAAGGATATTCAAATTAAGAAAACAAAATTAAAATAAACGCAGGTGCTCTCTTGTGTTGTAAAATTTTGTACAATTGAAATTCTTGTGTTCGTCTACTGACCCCCATATATATATGGAGGTCAGTGTCGGTTGTCATAGTATGTGGTCTGTAAATAATAATAAAAAACGCATGCGTGGTTAGGTGAGAACAAAAAACACGCAACTATTATTTAAACTACAGATGCTAAATTTTCTTAATTGAGGCTTACATTCTATTATTCCGATCCAGAATTTTCTTAGGTATGAATTCCTAAATTCATTTTTTGAAAAGCTCAAGAAATATACAAATTTAGATAGTAATTTATTTCTGGCGCCGAAATTCCACAACGCCGTTCTTATTACCTGCCCCAATATGACCACCTGACACATGATTTCGGGATACGTGAAGTTTTTTCATAAAATTTTTAGTGACCCGAAATCAGATTGTCGAGGCAAGAAAAGATTTGATACACTTCACAAAAAGTTAACTGCAAAAGGACTATCCATAAATCACGTATTTTTGTATTGTATTCATTTAATCCCCCTACCCCTTATCTTGTAATACTATGTACACATTTAGTCTAAACTACCCCCCCCCCCAGTCTAGCGTTCGACAACCCTTTCTTATCTCCAACCTTTTGTTACCCACCAGCGTCCTACTAGTCAGTTCGAGAAATATTTAACAATCAATCACATTTCGTCAGGCTTTGAACCACGTCAGTTTTATTGTCCGTTTCGTTATAAATTTTTCTTAGATACTATCCGCGTTACGTAACATGGAGTTGCATCTAAAACATAAAAGTATATCCCCTCCTCTTCCCAACGTACGTAGAATGCTACGTGGTTTATGCATAGCCCCAAATGGCGATCATAGGGCTTAAAAGAATTAGATGTGCGGTATTTGTCCTTAGGCGATTAAGTCATGTAAAAAAAGATTAAGACGCCAAAAGATTTCGCTTAAAATTCAAAATAGTGTGTTTATGACCTTGGGGTCCGATTTTCAAGACATTTTCGAGGCGTTATCGAAACAGTCTGAAACGATACCCCATATACGTTAGTCTAAGTATTTTACGTGCCTCAGAAACTGTTAACTACAAGATTGCGACCTCAATCTTCTTTCCATTGGTAATTTCACTGATTGGAAACAACCAGAAATTAATTGGACAGAATCGAAATTCTACCGGTCAAATTGACCCTCGGAACTTCTGAAACGTGTATACAAAAGCTTCATGCTTTTTTCACGAATAGTCAGAATGTTCGCATTATCCCTAAATTCATGAGTTATGAAAGCCAATGAATTCATAAGCTTTTCTCAAAAAGTTTTCGAGTAAAATAACTTTCCAAATATGTAAGAGCATCAATTAAAAAAATTTGTTGAATTCAAATATTTTTCGCTAAATAAAAAACACAAACATTCTGCCAAATCAAGCTATATTTTACGGATAGTTTTTTTGTTGTTGTTTTAAATAAAATTTCTTAGAATTATTTCGACAAGAAAATTTAGAATTTAGATAGATACAGATTATATTTTACCCCATTCTAGAATTTTTGTTTGTTTATGGTAACATTTTCAATGATGGTTAAGAAATTTTCGAACAACTTATTTTCTAGAATGAGGGCAAACATAAGCTAGTTACTCTAGCTTGATAATTTTACTAATTTAGAAAAACAAATGGAAGACCCTTATATTACGAAAATTTTTAAAATAGTCAAAAATTATGTGGTGTAATTTTCTAAGCACTTTTGCGACAGACTTGTTAATCGAATCGAAAGCGCTTATAAGATAACACACTTTTTAGCCATTCTATAGCAAAAAAAAAAACACACATTTTGTTGCCCGAAGTTTTCCCGAATCATAAAATAAGGGTCTCATACCAAAAAAAAAATCAAAACTATCGAATTATTTCAAAAAAAAAAAACAAAACAAATTCGAAATATATATTAAAAAAATTTTGAAAAGATTTGTAAAAAAAATAAAAAACATAAGACATTGTGTGGCAATCTCAAAATGCAAGCCTCCATTTTACCTGAGAGAATGGAGCCTTGATGTGGCACAAGAACAAAACAAATCAAATTAGTTAGAAGCAAACAGAGCTTTTGTGGAAATGAAAAACATGAATTGAACAATCAATTATTTCTTTTTTAATTTGAAAATGAAAAATGTGTCCCTTCCCAAAAAATATATGTTCAAAAATTGAAAAACAAATATCAGTATTTCATAAAATTTCGAAACAATCAAGATATTTTCAATGGAATAACAATCTGACCCAAAAGTATGTAAATTTAATACTAGATGGCGTCGTTGACATCTCGAGCAGTTAATTACAAATTGGGGTACGTTCAGAATCGTTTAATTTACGAAGAGTTCATTGTATAGGTGATATCATATATTTAATACTCCTATATGGACAGTTGGTATAGGAAAGAATGTCCCAACATTACGGTGCCGACTATATTTATTCTCTCTCTTCTCCGAGACACATTGTCTATGCTGCGCATGCCTGAAAATTCTCTAAAATAACAAAAGATGCGCAGAACAGAATTGGTCGCACGGAGGATAGAGAGCACGAGATAGCTTCCACTTATAGGGAGTATTACATATATGAGTGATATGCTTTGAAGATTGCAGCGCCAGTGTGGCCGTAATGGAACTAAAAAAGTCGTCCTATGTGTTAACAATATTATTGGAATGTACCGAGTGACAGAAGACATAATCGCATATTCATGGAAATAGTGCTTGATGAGTTGGGCGATTTCCCAAAACTGATGCCTTTGGGAAACCACTATAGTCAAGGATTGTCTGGAGGAATTGCTGGAGCTGGCAAAACGGAACAATGTTAAATTTCTGACGCCTTTGGGAAACCACTATAGTCAAGGATTGTCTGGAGGAATTGCTGGAGCTGGCAAAACGGAACAATGTTAAATTGATCTGGGTGCCGGGTCGCCGTGGTTTCGAAGGAATCAAAAAAGCAGATACCTTAGCAAAGAAGGGAGTCGGAATACCCTTCATTGGCTCAGAGTGGTCAAATGCTAAACACCAGGTGATCACTGGGAAAAAGTACCGCGGCAGGAGCTCCGGAAAGTACTGCTTCAGAGTGCAACCAAGAAGCTATCTCTCGATGCAATGAGGCTGAACAGGATGCAACTGCAGAGGGTTGCCGGATTCATTACCCCCTGCGGAGGCATCTGCACACAATAAGACTCCATAAGTGGTCCATTATGTGCAGTTTGTGTGGCGAGGAGTAAGAAACATCCAGCCACATTATCTTTGACTGCGAACCTCTAGGTTACAGCAGATACAGGATATTCGGTGCATCTCACCCCGAATATATGAACCTTCAGGAAGACCTGATAAGCAAGCTCCTAGCTATTGTCAAAGTATGGGAAAACCACTAAAAGCGATTAAACTCCCATTTTAATGGAAATCGTGAAACTATCACATCGTGTCTTCAACTATAATTGATTTGTATCAAGCCAATTGGATTTTCCAAAAAATGTTTCGAACAAAAGTTGTACGTTATAAGAATATTTGCAATTATTATTCTAAACAATTTTTTCGAAAACCGAATGGATTCGGCACAAATCAACTCGCCACTTTTGGGATTCATTGTAAAACGCTGCTACTAGACCTTCCTAAACTCATGGACAGGCCAGAAAACGCAAAGAGGGTTAGAGAAACCTTAATAAGTAGCCCTTGCTCCAACTGCCTCCGTTTAATTGTTGATTTGAAGACCTACTAGAAAATAACCATAAAGTATATTAATAAACGACTTGTTTTAATTGCATTATTCGACCATCAAAGGGCCGTAGTATCACACATATGACAGAGCTTAAACCCAATGAAAATCATCGCACTTGATATTTAAAGAAAAATTGTTTCTCAAAAAGAACATTACCATTGAAAATCATCTTGGGTTTCATTTTTCCTTTTTTTTTTTTTAATAAAAATTTTATAACCAATAATATTGTCAATTCGATTAGAAAAACCAAAAAATATCAAAAATGAAAAATTTTTTATACACTTAGAAAAATATTTATGATTTTATTTTGAATAAAAATCAATACATTGTACGCTTTCAGGAAAATTCTAGTTTTTAGAAGATGACAAAACTGTTTCAAAATCTTTAAATCTGTTGAAATATACCTACAGGGTGACACCACCAAAAAGCCATCATTGTATGTAAAAGTAGACGATGTTTTTTTTTTTGAAGTAAATATTTTCCGAAAGAGAATTAACTGTTATTTGAAAGTACTTGACAAAACGTACCCAAGGATGTACGAGCACTAGATATAGTCCATTTATAAAATTCTTCAAAATCGTATATAGTACATTCATAAAAGTCCACAATAATGTTTATTACTTTTTGTCGTAAGTTAAAATTTAATACCGGCCCTAACAAAAAAGATATTTAAGAAAAAAAACCCTGAGATTTTGGGTAATTAAGCTACCGCCGACAGAAATAAAATTTACCCGAAATCTCAGTTGTTTTCTTAAATATCTTTTTTTTAGGCCCGTCATACCGGAAGCTTATTAGATCAATCTCTTTATTAATATTTCTATTTTCTATTACGTAGTTTTTTTTTTATTCTTCTTATTTTATTCTAAGTGAAAATTATCAAAATATGTGTGAAAATATGAGTTTCTCCATAAGAGCAATGCATTAAAACTCGAACTTTAACATTAAATAATTAATTCAAGACCCCTACAACTCCTCCCCCCAGTGAAACTTTGATAATTGAAATCAATCGTACATCCTTACATCTCGTATATCCTTAATAAGAATTATCGGCCATTAAAGATCCATAGACTTGAAAACGGTTTGAGACACGGCCACAGAAGTATCGATCATTTTTCAAAATTTTATAAGTGATTTGTGTCTTAGTAATTTTCCCAAAAACCGACACAAAATGACAATACAATTTTGAAAAAAAGGACACTGACTTCTGTGGCCCATAGTACCAATGACGTCATAAGTGGCAAATTTTTGTGAAGAATCTATTTGATTTTCGAAAAAAAGTTTCGCTGCAAAATTACTAACAACTTTTGTTCTGATTATTTCGTAAACATAATTTATTAAAAATGTAAAATTATGAAAACGACCGTCAATTTGGACACCAAAACATGGGGAGATATAAAGAAGAAGCAAATAGTTTGGCACAAAAAAAGAAGCATACAGCTTGGCAAAAAGCTTACAAAAGTCAGTATAAAATTTTAGTTACACTTTGATTTTTAGATCCTGTACAAATTTTTCAACAAATATCTTTCAAGTTTACTATATTAAAAAACGTTTAGTGAGAGCATCCTGTATGGCTTTACCTAATTAGTATTTATTTACTTATTTTTCAATTACTGTCGAAAATATGATTGATCTCTCCTCAAAACTTAAGCGAAAACGTAAAATTTTCACTGAAAACGTACAACAAATTGGATACTTAGAGAAAAAAAAAACAGGAGTTAAAAAAAAAAAACAAATGCTCGCAAATTCATTGCAAACAAAACAATTCAGAATTTGATTGAAAGAAATTTGTTCTCAGGTAGATTTCATAAAAAAAAGACTTCAAAATGGATGATTAAATTTAGTTTTTTAATTAATGAAAAGTTATCGTACAATTAGAATCTCTATAAAATCTACCTGGACCATTGCGGCTGCGCCCCAAGGTATAATAATTTTTTTAATTGAAATATGTAACAAGAAAATAAAAAATTCGAGCAATTTATTTGTGAAATTAAAACACATTAGCAGTTTACTGGTTATAAAAAACTCAACTGTGGACATCAAAGCAGATAGAATAAAATAAAAACAATGGTTAGCCATCCGGTACCGGGATAATATGAACACCAGAGCTGGATGGCTCACCATGGCGATATAAACAAAGAATTGAACACGTGATCAAATACATCGCAAACTTAAATCTATTAAAATTAAGGCTGAATTATCCGCCTCTCTATTCATCCCCCTTCTGAGTACGGCCTTGATTATTAAGTTTGCGATATATCAAATATTATAATACATAAATTTGGGTGAAAATTTCTTTGTTTAAAATTTTTTTGTTTCTGGTATGGATGATAAGAAAAACTTTTCAAAAATCACGGAAGCCTAAAAGAAAAAAGCCAATGCCTAGAGATGAGCTTGGCCAAAAATAAATATTCTGTTTAAAAACAAAAAGATATCAAGAAAACCAAAATCGTATAGAAATGAATACAAACTTACCAATGCCAAATGGTTTGGGTGGGGATGTCACATCGGCGGTATCCAATGGTGCTGATCGGATACGATTCGATGATGAATTCGATAGCATTTCGCCATTCAAATCGGTTACACTCTCCGATCGTGCCATACTTGTTAACGATTCCATACTGGTATCGAATCGCATTAACTGGAAAAATTTCCATTCAATTAGAGGACACATTTTCATCATTTTTTGGGAGGGAATAATGTCTACCATTTTTTCAATTTAGTCTATAAATCAACTCAGATTTCAACCGGGGAAAACACATGCAAAATGGTGTTTAAAGAACTCCCGAACTATTCAGAGATTTTCCTGTCATTTTACGGGAATATTTCTCATCAGAATAACAAAAAGTTTGATATGAAAATGGGCGCATTCTAAGTCGAAACACTTTTTACAGCAAATATTCACGTAAGAAGATGGCGCAAATAGGGGACAACACTTTGGAAAAACTTTTCAGGACTCAAAAAGAATTTTTCCATAAAAGTTTTCCTGTTCCCGAAACTGAAGAGACCCATGAAAGGACGGAGATTTGCAACGATTGAACCTTCTAACCTTTATGCCTCTCACAAACAAACAAAGAAGCTATACGATTTGAAACTGTGGACATATGTTTGGGACGAGTGTACCAACACAACAAAATAAAACAAATAAATCGAAAATCAAATGTACGTAGCCCGCGAAAATTGAAAAGTCACCTTACTTTTTGAACACACCTCGTACAACACCCATAGACAGACCATCTTAAGGACTAATAAAGATATCTGGGTTTTTCTATCAAAATTGAATTCCTTGACTAAAATATACCCGTGATAGACCAAAAACGATATTTTTGGATTTTGATAACGATCAAAGCAAATTTTTTTTCTACGATCAATATTTCTAACCGTTACAAACGAAGATTATAAATCAAATCATGCGTCTTCCCTCCCCTATTCTCTACAAAATAATATAAATCCAAAATATATTTTCTATATAATATCGATCTTGAATTGATACGGCGATAAGCACAAATTTCTAGTCGATACAAAAAACAAAAAAAAATTTTCCCCCCAAACATCATGCTCAAAAAATGAAGACACTCGTGCGAAATAAATAAATATATATTATTGGGGAATTCAGGTCCTAAATTTGAAATACTCAGGAGAAGTATGGACTCCATGCAGAGATATTGTTACTTACAACATTCTTTGGTTCCAAAACCTGTGTCGTGGATCGCATTAAGAAAATTAGACACCCACATAAGAAATTTTCAAAATATAATCCAAGAAAAAAAAAACCCTAATACAAATACGCACCTGAGAGAAATTTGGAACACTCGCAGTTTTTCGCATTAGTGGTTGACC